>CAMZMU010000068.1:20426284-21689719 GCA_947311845.1 Poa pratensis
AAAGCACTTCCCAGTAGATTGACTGAAACCTGCAAGTATTTTGACACCCTGAAGATAAAGGCTCACTTTCCTCACATGCCTATATCAACTTTCCTCACGCGCCTTTTTCGTATTGAAGGTTAAATATGTGGCTCCGTGCCAGTCTTTGGTGATTATAATTTTCCCTACCTGCACCATTACATGAAACATTTTTTCAAATATCGACAAGCATGTTAATACTTTTTAATCCAGAAACCATTTACAAATTCCTAAGCGTGAGTTATGTAGAGTGTTGTTTTTATTCGAAAGCTCCACTATATAAGCAAGCCGCATTGTTTATTATTTCTGCTTGCATGGTAATTTGGTGAAGAAATCGGCCCATGTTTTACCTTTCTTTGCTAAGAAAGCCTACTATCTAAGACCATCCTGGCATTTCATCTATTTTGCGGTATCAACATTTTTTCCTTAGAGTTTGTGGCATTTTGTCAAGAGGCCACGTTTGTAGCAGAAATTTATTTTTGAAGTAATAGGACCAGTGAGGTTTATGAATTGTCTTGGAAGCTTGACCAATATCTTGTTCACTCTGTTTTTTGGTGGCCGTGCCAGCTGGTCAAGCAGGTGTTCTCTTTACGCTTTAGCTAGATTTTATTTTTACATTTTGTGCTTTTCGTTAGCGCTTTGTGTTCTCTTTCCGCTAGGTATTTGGCCTTCGTACTTATTAATAAATCGTTCAGTTGTAATGTTTGTTCAGGCTAAAGCCGAGCAGAGTGGCAAAGCAAGACCAAAACAGAGAAGAACAGATGACTATTTGTTCCATGGCAAAAATGTTAGTCTTTCCATACAAAAGTATTTGTTGCATCTTCATTTTTTGTACTAAGACGGGGGCACGTAATGGCGAGTGGAGTTGCAAAGATGGCGAGTGGAGTTGCAAAGATTGATCAGTCCGAGCAAAAAAAGGCGACATCGCGCGACAAAGATGTATCTCAATTATTATTTGTTCATTCCTTAGCAACGCACGGGCATTTAAATATAGATATAATAATGCACATTTTGAGAGAAATGTGGAAATGAACGCATATTAGGGTTGGAAATAAATACATACTCAGAATACAAACACAGTGAGAGAGAGATGTTTGTTGATACACACTTTTGATGGTGTAGGAACTTGCACACTGTCATGTTTGATTTGTTAGAATTAAACTAAGCTTTGATCGAATAATCTATCTTGCACATTGTCATGTTTGATTCGTCCGTAGCAACGCATAGGCATTCAACTAGTCCAGTTAACGCGGGGGTTTAACATCCCAAAAGGATGAACCTTTAATTAGCTTGGTCCGTCGAAGGAGAAGGTGATCGTGCCTAATTTCTCTTACAAAACTTTTTGTCATGTAATTAGTTTGCTTAATGATTCAAGATACATTCTAGCTTGTAGAGCCCAACACAATGTCTTTTACTATTGTCGGCTCCAGATTGCATCGTTTCTCTCTATACTGATTTGATTTGATCAATAAAGTGGCTGAATTCTCTCTCTAAAAAATTGTGGCCTCCCCCTCTCTTACAAACATAAATACTGCCAGCCGGGAAGCACATGGATTCATTAGGTTTGAGCAATAATTCTCTAACAAACGAATTAACACAATCCTAAAAAACATCGAAGCATCAGATGCCGTCGCAAAACAAGTACAACCACTGAACCAAGTCCAATAATTCACACCGGAGAGCCCCAAGCAGAAGAATAAAAATGCAGCCGAAAGCTGCACCACCCAACATCTCCGACAGCACCGGCAGAAATGGTAAAGACGGTGACGCGCTCCCTCGCCTTTCGACCGTTCGGAGTTTAAACAGGAGAAGTGAGCACGAAGGATTAACGGAGGTCGGGACGCGTGTGCGAGCCAATGGGAAGGCGCCACGTCGGAGTAAACGCGTGGGCGGTGGCAACGTTCCAATAGTCAGTGGTCGTTGGAGCTGGAGTTCCTACGATAGGGATTCCCTCCCGTCAAAAAAAAAAAAGATAGGGATTCCCTCGTTCGACCTGTTTCGCTTTGGCACACGTGGGGCCCTCTAATGCTTAGATTAGGCTTTTATGCTATGCGCACTCGATGCTTTGGTCCCACCACTATGAGCATCCCGAGCACGACCGTTTGTGGTTTAATAAGAAAGTAATATATGACTTGGACTTTTTAGTAAAAAAATCAACTATTCAAACTAAATGTTGGTTGTAATTAACGCGATAAATATAAATAAACTACTCCCTCCGTTCGGAAAAGGATGTCACAAAAATGAACTATAGATAGACCATTTTTGTGACATCCTTTTCCGAACGGAGGGAGTAACAAATAATAATTGTACATATGCATTCCTTTGTTTTGGGGTTTTGTTAAATGTATACATTGCTAAACTAAATTTGTGAAATAAACAGAGAACCAACCATTGGTCGGATTGCTTGCACCCCCATATTAGACATCATATATTTGTATCTTAACTATGACCCCGGTTCGTAGGCGTCGAGTGAGTATGAACATGTGCTTTTGTATCATACTCGGTGTTTTTGGAAGGGAAAACTTACTAGAAAAAAAAATACACACGTCATTCACGAAAGTCGAACACCATCCGTCCTAAATATGTTGGTCGCATGATT
Organism: Poa pratensis; assembly: GCA_947311845.1. Taxonomy (NCBI): domain Eukaryota; kingdom Viridiplantae; phylum Streptophyta; class Magnoliopsida; order Poales; family Poaceae; genus Poa; species Poa pratensis. The sequence continues at coordinate 20,428,902 of CAMZMU010000068.1, forward strand.
TTAAAATGTAGATTTTTTTCCAAAATGGATGCATTTCATGTCGAATTCTACAAGAATTAAAAACACGCGTATTTTGAATAGACATTGTTTGGTTGCACCATATGAAAACCACAGGTTTGCCATTTGTAAAGAAAATAAAAATTTCAGGCTGGCCTCAATGAGTTTATTTTTTTTAATTGCATTCGAACTAGAAAATGGGAAAACTTCCTAGGCCGGCGCGATTTCGCCGGATCCCTCGGCCTCCGCCGGCCGCTTCGGCGGCGGGAGGCCGGGGGATCCCCGTCTCGTATCCTGTACATAGCGTAGGAGCTCCTTGGACTCAGGCCGTCGGCGTTCTGGAGGTGGAGGCGCGGAGGTTGTTGTTTGCAGGTGGTGGATCTCCTCTCCGGCGTCGGCGTTCTGCGGAGCTCCGACTTCGATCCACCGCCACCTTCGTCCTCGCATCTCCGCGGAGGTGCCGTGGGCGTCTTCCCCATGGTCGGCTCCGAGGGCGGCGGAGCTTCCAGATCGAGATCTTGAAGAAGAAGAGGCGGCGTATCGGATCGTCCGCGGCAGCGGCAGCGCTTGACGGTGTAGGTCCTCCGGGACCGGCGCTCGGCGACTTCCCGCTCGCCTGGGGACTGCCTCCGATCCAAGGCTTCAAGGGAGGCAGCGGCGACGGCGCGCCACCAACGGCAACGGCGGGTCGACGACGTGCAGAGGGACGGTGCTGTAATTTTGTGTTTGTCGGGGTCCTTTCTGTAATGTTTCCGATGTAATGCTTCTTCTTTTCCCGCAAAATAAAAATGAGCTTCAAACAAACCAAATTCAGATGAACTTTGTTTGAACCAAAGAGTATGGGCGGTGCAGGGAATTGCGGAGCTGTGGACCTAGCGAAAGGTCCCTCGGTTCATTACTCGCGCACAGAAAATAAAAGGTCGGGCCCCACAGTTCATTGCGGCCAAGGCTGGTGTAGCAGGGCCCCACATACAGAGGATAGAGAGAGAAAGGGGGACACGGCGCCGTGGTTTCCATTCCACTGGCCGCAACGGCAGCGTCGTGTCAACGTCTCACGGCGCCGTGAGCGGGCGCTGCGTACGCGTCACGGCCCAATCCCTTTCGCCCGATCTTTCCAACGCATCATCCCTTGTTTTTTCTTTCGTGCAGCGCAAGCACGGCTGGCTGAGTCCGATCGATCCTTGTCGTTTGACTGACTCACGTCTAGGTGCATGCCCGCTCCACTTGCCGACTGTTCTAGAAGACGAAGTAGAACAAATGAAAAATAAGTATTTTCTCGACGGTGTATACGAATGCAGACGCAAAATTGGCTGACTATTTTCGGAGAAGACTTCATTACATGGCTCGGTTTATTTAAGGATGTCTTGTTTGCACGATCATGCATGCCCGCTCTTCCTCTGACCAAACGTAGTATGGAATTAAATTAGTGCCACCCACATATGGCATGTGTGATGTATCGTTTGGTTCCCGTGTTTGCTGAATTTTCAGTGCCAAAAACATAAATTCGGCCTGATGGCGGCCGTTTTTATCTTGAAAAAAAAATCATCCTTTGATTTTTTCTGCAAAGAGAAAATCTCCACTTAAAATTTGCTAGGAATTTTAATTCAAATTTGGATTAGAAGAGAATGGTAATACGGAAAATTAACTTGGCTCCTGAGATCGAGTGATCGCTTTGCTTTGAAAAAAAGTTACATGTATAAAAGAGTCAGCTGTTTGGACCATGCGAAATTATTTATATTATGGGCTACACGAAATGACAAAATCTTATATATTTTGGAGATCCATATAGGGCATGTGTGATGTAGTCGTTTGGTTTTCCGTGTTTGCTGAATTTTCGGTGGCAGAATATAAATTCAGGTTGATGGCGTCCGCTTATCTTGAAAAAACCTCCTTTGTTTTTTTTTTCTAATATATATAAGACATCCTCCGTTGTAATTTTGCTAAAAAAATTTAGTTCAAATTTGGATTACGAGAGAATAGTAACAAAAAAAAATACTTTTGGCTCCTGAGATCGAGTTATTGTTTTATACTAGACAAAAATAAAAAATTGTATTTACATGTGTAATAGAATCATTTTTTTTCTTGGATGTAGTCAATGATGCATCCTATAGGCATGCAAAATCACAATGCGAAATTGTTTGTACTATGGGCTACACGAAATGACAAAACTTATATATTTTGGATATTTGAAAGAATGTCTACTAAGATCCACACATTTGTCATTTTTATGTAGTTTCGAATATAAAGTATTTTATATTTTGATTTTTACACGTCTGTACGATACATCATGGACACCATGCGTTTTTTTACATTTTAAAAACTTTTAAATATATTTTTTGGATTTTTCAAGTAAAAAGATCACTGAATCACATGAGAAAGAAATCTATATTTAGTGTAATAACCCTAAGAGGATCCGCGGTGAAATAATGGCACGAAAATTCCACCGAATTAAAAATCTTGTCATATATTCATTAGTTTCGAACATTCCACTTAGCTTTCAATATAACTTATGGTGCGTGTTTGTAAGGGTATGGGTCTATAACTGTGTAATTCCTAGGCAGTGCCGTGTCGCACTGTGTCTCATACCTACGAATCTCGATGAAGATGGTTGTGTTTCTCAAAAGATTCAAATACTCCATTTGTTCACTATTATAGTTTTATTTTTATTTTAAATATGCATTAGATACATACGTAAATAAGTGAATCTACACACTCAAACGCGTCTAGATACATTCATTTATAAAAAAACTAAAAGCACTTATAATAATAGTGAATGGAGTTAGTACTATTCCTCTTTAATCTTATTTTTTGCAAATAAAATAAAAGAAAATCCAGTAATTCCAGGAACAGTAAAGATCCTTCTGGACGAAGGTACACAAATCTACCAAGCTCCCCACAAAATTCACGTGGGATCCTAACGTTCCAAACGAACAGCCTTGCTACTGATGCACCTTTCAATGAGTAATTAATTCCAGCAGTAATCTCGTTGTTTTTACATTGCAGTAATCTCGTTTTGACAGTGAGATTACTTGTCCCGCGAGCTTTCATCCTCACGGTGGGGACTGGGGAGGGCAAAACGGGCAACAAAAGTTAATCAAGAGCCCGACCTTTTCTCCGAAGGTGCACGTAACGCCGTCAGTGACGGACGGCCCGGAATAAATCAGCAGCCCGCACCTTCCGCTTTCTCTCCGCCATTCTCCACCCTCCCCTGTTCCTTCCTCGCCAAACCAGACCAAACCAAACCAAACCAAACCAGAAACTTCTTCCCCTTCCTGCGTGAACCGCGGAGCAAGGAAGGAGGAGGAGCTGTTGCCGGGCTACTAATCGCGGGGTTCCCCCTCCGTTCCAGGCGGTGCGTTCCTCTGATCCTGATCCTGCTCCCGTCTCGGTGCTGCGCTTTCTCCGGATTTTTTTCGGTTGGTTTCGTGGTTGTTTTGATTGATTGGGGATAAGCTCATCTGTTGAGAGGTGGCGTTGCAGGTTTCCGCCGTCGAGGGAGCAGGCGCCGGCGCCGGTGGCCAAGGTGGAGTGGCCGTCCTTCTGTGTTCTCTCCCGTCAGGAAATAAATCGATCTAATTCTGGTGACAAATTCCGCTGGTATGAATATATGATGCACGCTCGCCTGTACCTTAGCGGCTGGGTGAATTTGTGTCTGATCGCTCCGGATGGTCTATCCACCGCAGATTGTGTCCCTGGATTGGGGGATTGGGTCGACAGTGGGGGCAAAGGCCGGTTGTTTGCGCCACTTTGCCCCTAAAACCAACTCCGGTACGCCCCCCTCATCATGATGTTTTGTGATTTCACGAATTTCTGTTCACTAAAACTCTGCTTTCCACTAACTAACTAACGAAGGGCGATCTGTGTTTTGTGCAGATATGGGCGGTGAATCCAGAATGCGTCTGTAAGCATCGGTTGTGCGTGCCGTTGTGGTGTGGCTCTCCGTCGGCAGAAGGGTCTCTTCCATTTTAGAAGGAAGGAGCCCTCGGCCTGGCTGACTGCTCCATGGCGTCTAATTCCTAGTCTAGAGCTTGTAAATTCTAGTGCTGCTGTAAATACTGGTAGTGGCCGGCGAAGCTTCGCCCTCCTGCTAACCCCCTCGATCAAGTGAAGATGTCGTCGGCTGGTGTCATGGCCCTTGGACCGATGCCTGATGAGCTCGGCTTCCTGCCCATCAGGTTCGATGGCAGCTGCGGCGCCGCGCACTGTCTCTCCGGGGCGCAGCTGCAGGACTCCATTCTCATCTTCCTCGCTGTGCCTGGGGCGCCGCCGATGCCGATGAGTGTGCTGGGCACTGACTCCATCGCCTCTGTGAAGCTGCGCATCCAGAGGTTCAAGGGCTTCGTGATGACGAAGCAGCGGCTCGTGCTTGACGGGCATGAGCTGTCCCGCAACAACTGCCCTGTCAAGGATTATGGGCTTGCCGATGGGAATGTTCTGCACCTTGTTGTCCGGTTGGCTGATCTCCGGGTGATTAACATTGAGACGGCCAGCGGGAGGAAGTTTCAGTTTCAGGTGGACCAGAGCCGCAACGTCAAGTACCTCAAGAGTAAGATTGCAGCAGAGGGTGATGATGACGACCTTGGTAGCCTGGAGGATGACAAACTGGAATACGACGGTGAGGTGCTTAAGGACCACCAGTTGATTGCTGATATTAGCAAGAGGGATGATGCAGTGCTTCATTTGTTCATCCGCCAACCAGCAAAGTTAAGAACACAGCAAGTTGAAAAGGACACAGTGGTTACTGTTGACAACCCTCAGAAGAAGAACCTTCAGGATGAATCTGTTGTTGTGACCCCTGCAAAACCAGGCAAGCCTTCTCCTGTTGAACTAATTGTTGTTAACCGGAAGGTGAAGCTTTCACCTGAAGTGGTGAAAATGATTGATTCAGCAAGAGCTGGTATTGAGAATGGACACGCGCCAATTATGTCAGCAGAAGGTTCAGGTGGTGTTTACTTCATGCAAGATTCATCAGGCCAGAAGAATGTTGCAGTGTTTAAGCCCATTGACGAGGAACCTATGGCCAAAAACAACCCGAGGGGTCTTCCACTGTCGACTGATGGGGAAGGCATGAAGAGGGGGACACGTGTAGGGGAAGGTGCACTCAGGGAAGTTGCAGCTTATGTACTCGACCATCAGATTGTTGATCGTGGATCGGGTCGCAGTGCTGGGTTTTCTGGTGTGCCTCCCACAGCCTTGGTCAGGAGCTTACATAGGGGAAAGAGCTTCAAGTTAGGATCTCTGCAGATGTTCATGGACAACAATGGCAGCTGCGAGGATATGGGTCCCCGGGCTTTTCCAGTGAAGGAGGTCCACAAAGTTGCAGTATTAGATCTTAGGCTAGCGAATGCTGATCGTCACGCAGGGAACATCCTAGTTTCCAAGGAAGAAGGTGGCACCTACAAGCTGATCCCAATTGATCATGGTTACTGCCTGCCAGAGAAGGTGATTATTTCATGCTTACATTACTTTCAGCTCCTTGCATCTTTTTTTTGTTTGAATTTTCAGCTCCTTGCATCTTACTAGTTATTGTGTCGTGCAAATCATAATTTTATTCCCTTGTTGTAATGCAGTTTGAGGATTGCACCTTTGAGTGGCTTTACTGGCCTCAGGCCCGTGAGGCGTTCAGCGATGAAACTACTGAATATATTAGATCTCTAGACGCCGAAGAGGACATCAAGCTTCTCAAGTTCCACGGGTGGGAGCTGTCTTCACGCTGTGCTCGTGTCCTGCGCATCAGCACCATGCTCCTGAAGAAGGGGGCGGCACGAGGCCTCACACCGTATGACATAGGACGTATATTGTGCAGGGAGACTGTGAATAGAGGCTCCGAGATCGAGGACATCATCCAGGAAGCTGAGGATGCTGTTCTTCCAGGAACAAGCGAGAAGCTGTTCTTGGAGACAGTTTCCGAGATCATAGACCGCCACCTCCTCGTCAAGTAATATTTGGTTTTTAGACACTCAGAATAACTGATCTAGTTGTTCGGCTGTATCCAGTTTGCTGCAAGTATGTTTCACAAGGCACTGCTCCAGGCCTCAATGGACTGATCATTTCATTTGTTTTTAGCCCCGAACCGCTCAAGTACATTTCCTTGTGTGAATATAGATTAGATGTCTGCGTGGTGATGCGTTTGAAGTTTGAACTAGTAAGGGACTAGTACATGTTGTTGGTTTTACTGGAGCCTTGCCTTGGCGGTGCTTCTTGCCCTTGTCCGTATGTGATTTCCATTTGCAATTCACGGAAGTTGCATGAATAATACAAGCGCTTTGCTGAAGTTGCAATGAGAACCGAGTTGAATCTGTGCCCGGAAGTAGTAGTAATAGTAGATTTCTCTGGAATTTGTGGCCGCTTCAACATCTGGGTCGTCCATTTTGTCATCTCTTAACGCTTGTATTTCTAGTCAACCGTCTGCTTCCACGCGTCGAATTTTTCTACAGCCCATCTGCATTTTTATTTTCCAGCAAGTTGATTCTCATGACCGACCGAATCAAACGGCATAATTAACCGAGGACAAGCGGAGGTTCAAAGGACTGAAAGGCACGTGCAGCGGTTTACTTTGACTCACGAACGCCACGGAATCAAAGATCTGAACTGAAGGGTGCGTGGCTCTATCCTCCTCTAGATATGAATCAAATATCTGAACTAAAGGGTGCGTGGCTATGCTATCCTCTGAAATATCTCCACATCATACCTTGCTCTGCACTATCTCTAACTTGTTTTTTCAGCACTCAACGTCGCACGTTTCACCTCGCCCCCACCTCACTTTTGTCTAAACCCTATCCTGTTACCGTTGCCTCGCACTAAAGTATGGGCCAGGAGAGGTGCCTCCGATAGTGGCTTCAATCTTACTTATCCTAACTGAGTAAGAGAGTAAGACACGCTCTTTGCAAAGCAATGTCTTACTCCCTCTAAAAGGATGTCTTAACTTTATCTTAATTTGCATATATCTAGACATGTTTTAGTGTGTAGATGACTGTTCAGGATATCTTCCGATATTCCGATTTATCGCTTATCGGTGTCTGACCGATAAGATAAATCTGCCGATATGCCGATAAACCGGCCGATTTATCCCTTATCTTGGATCGACCGATAAGTTTTTGATAAGCGATATCCCCAACATTGATGTAGATACATCCAAATTTAGACTAAGTTAAGACATCCTTTCATGAACGGAGGGAGTATGTGTGTGTGACAGTGACAAAGAGCTGGGTAGCGCTGGGACTTCTCTCGTTTTTATTTGCTTGAAGGTTTCAGACAACAACGGAGGCAGGCCTGTGTCCAGGACCGGGATGCAGAGATTTCTTGTCCCTGAATAAACTGTGGTATTTGTTGTTGGCGGTGGAGTCATGTTATTACTAACTAGCAATGTAAGCCTTTTTAGTAAGTTAGTTTAGTTTGCTAAAAATACTTATATTGTGGATCAGAGGGAGTAGCATATAACGAGAATGATCACATATTCATTTCAAAGTTAAGCACGAATATCATGTATTCACAAGGAGTGCAAGAGCACAAAAAATATAAATGAAAGACACGTTTCTTGCTACAACCAGCTTGAAAGGACCAAACTTTGATGGTGTGATGTCTGTAGGACTGTTACGTCTCATTAAAAGAGACTAAGAGACCAATCTATGAAATGACCAGGACCCGATAGGGTGGAGAAAAATGCCAATCTAAGCCTCTATGCTTACCTTGCTAAGCATCTATTCTTACAAGATTATTATTTACGCCAACCAATAACAGAAAAGAAGGTGAAATATTTTTTCAGTGGGAGGCGACGTTCCACGAGGCCTCTGACCTGCTGGCCGTTTCCCTCGGAAGTGATCATAGGGGATTTGGGTGTGTGCGTTCATAAGATGAGTATATGTGCACGCAAGTGAGTGTCTGCATTTTTGTTGTGTTTCTCAAAAAAATTACATGGTGTATCAGATTTACAGAGTCGTCACTGACCCTTTTTCATTTCAGATAATTTTAGCTTCTAAAACCCTTTTCATAAATATGATTTTTCGTTTGATTGCATCCGGAGAATTTTGCTAATTTCCTGCACACCACAAATCCAGAATTATATTGGAGAAAAGCCGAACACAAAGAGGAAAAGAAATAGGCCCTTACAGGCCGGAAAGACAGCCACACCATGGAAGAGTACCATGGTCAGCGGACCGGCCCAAGGTCCCGATCCAGAAGCGTGTCTCAAAACCCTAGGCCCCATATATATAAGCTCTCTCTGTCCATTCTCCCGTCTTTGCAGCCGCAGCTTCGCCTTCGTCACTCGGATCCCGCCGCCGCCGCCGCCGCCGCTCGCCTCCTACCCGCCGCCGAGATGGTACGCTCCTCCTGATCTTATCCCCCACCCCCAAACCCCCATTCGACCACGCGCTGTAGAAGTTGTGTCCTTGGCTGAGTGAACGAGCAGATCTGCGCGACATCGTTTGAGTTATACGTTTCAGATGGTTCCGCGTTATCGATCTTGTTGGGGCTTGTTCGGCGATACTGTAGCGTCTGATGGGTGCTGGAACTAAAAAAGAGTCGATCACTGTCGATTCCTTTTGGCCCATTTGTGTTGCCCCTGACCCGTGTTTTCTTTCCAGCCAATCATGTTCTTCAGTTCGATTATAAGTTGCAGGGTTAGGATGTGTACCCGGTATTGCAACAAGCCCTTGGGTTATGATAGGTTCTGAGTCTTCTTTGTTTTTGGATATAAAAGCTAATGCTTGATTTTGCCGGATGTAGGCTCATCTTCTAGAGTCAGACGGGGATGCTTTAGCGGGATGTTATTAGTTCCATGGTCTCGATAAAGATTGTTAGCAGTTTTCATCATTAGTTTTACTGATGATTTGATGCGAGATAGAATAATACTATATTCAGGCATTATTCACTTTGATGTTTGGAAAATCTATGTTGGGGAGACAAACCTGCTCTGCCTGTTTGTGTTATATGTTAGTACCTTTGACTTGCACAACCACACCAAGTTTTTTCATATTCGGTCAGTTTTTTGTAAGTAGTTGTCTAATTTGTTGCATTTGCCATTTCTTCCCAGACTAAGCGCACCAAGAAGGCTGGAATCGTCGGCAAATATGGTACTAGGTATGGTGCCAGTCTGCGTAAGCAGATTAAGAAGATGGAGGTGTCTCAGCACTCCAAGTACTTCTGTGAGTTCTGTGGCAAGGTATGTCATCTCTCTCCCTTCATGGTCAGCATTGGTACCATTTTAGGAATTATACTCTACAGTACACTAACCAGTGGTGGGCTGGTGGCCTCGATTCCTAATGCTTGCTGATGTTTATCATATGATGCAGTTTTCCTCCTATGGCAACATTAATTTTCTGGAGCTCGACTATAATATCTTCTGTGTCTTTGCTTCAGTTCATTTCTGGAGCTCGACTATAATATCTTCTGTGTCTTTTGTGATATATTCTTGCAATGCTTTGGGAAAGATACATCTCTTTTAGTTTATCCATACCATCATAGATTCCTGATGCTTGCTGATGTTTATCATATGATGCATTTTTACTCCTATGGCAACATTAATTTTGTCTGTGTCCATTCTTTGCTTCAGTTCTTTTCTGGTGCTCGATTATAATACCTTCTGTGTCTTTTGTGATATGTTCTTGCAATGCTTTGGGAAAGATTTATATATCTTTTAGTCTATCCATTCCATCATAGAATCATGTGGCATGATGATCTACTTTTAAGATTGTGATCTGTATGTTGCAACTGTAGAGTAGTTTGACCTTGGCAAGCCAGGTTTCAGTCTATTTCTTACTCTACTTTTGTTTTTATTTCGCGAACCTAACTTTTTTTTTTCTTGATAATCCCTTGTCTTAATTCTGCCTTTACTGTATTCTTACCAGTTTGCCGTGAAGAGGAAAGCAGTTGGAATCTGGGGATGCAAGGACTGTGGGAAGGTGAAGGCTGGTGGTGCTTACACCATGAAGTATGTTCTCATCATCAGCTCTCTTATTCCATTGAAACTATCCACCCATTGTATGTTGCTGATGATTCCATATGTATATTTGCAGCACTGCCAGCGCTGTCACCGTCAGGAGCACAATCCGTCGCTTGAGGGAGCAGACTGAAGCATAATTTGCTAGTTGTGTCGTGTCCTAAGGAATCGCCTGGGGTTTTGCAGTTTAGACAAGACTTCAAATCTACTTTGTTGGCTGTTTAGCCGGAGCATATCTTTGTACTTGTTGTCATGGATGGCCTGTTATGCTATTCACCCACTCCTGTGTTGCCTCATTTCACTTTGATCTGTCCTGGGATGTGTTATGTTGACGATTAGGAATTGAGTTTCTTTTATTGAATTACAAAAGCAACATTTGGCCCTCTTTGCCACACAAGCCTCTACATTAGTTTTTCTTTGAATAGAGTTATTCATGCTTCTAAAAACTCCAGCTAACTGTTGAATTTTGCAAGACTGAAAACCCAAAATTGAATTCTGCCACACTGAACCCAAGGCTCTTTATATTTATTGATATGGTATCTATTTATTTTACACTGAACCGTACATGAGTGCTTTTGGTTCGTGCGAAACATAGGAAAAAGAAAAACATAGGATTCAAGTATCTGTCATACTAGATCATACATTAACTGAAAGTTTAACTGTGATTGGAACAAAGTAATTTTTTCATAGTAAGATTGAAGTCTCCTTTGGAATTGCTGGCAAAGTATACAATAGACAGAAGTTCTTGGAATTTCAATGCTATGAACGGAACGAGTTCCATATGAAAATCCCATAATGAGTAGAATCCAATTTCGCTTTCAGAGTATGAATAAGATCCAAATTTCCTTTGAGAGAATTGTGTGTGTGCCGTAGTTTCCATGGGAATGGAGAAAAAACTCCTCGACTTTACACCCCTTTGAAACTGCGTGTAAAGTATACCATAAGAAAACCTATAGTTTTCAAATCCTACGAACAAGTCATATTTTTTTTATTAAGCAATAGAATTCTCCAAATTTTCTTATGAAATTTCTTTTGACAAAGGGACCCCTCAGTATTTGAGAGACTAATTTAGTTTATGTAGAAATGGAAGTATAAACTTCTCACTTGAAAGGAATTTTTCTAAGATTCCAATCCATAACAATTTCCGAAGCCTATTTGGCTTGATGGAACAGATCATCAAGTTTCTACACTATAATTCCATACAATTTCTCGCATTAGGTTAAACCTGTTAAAAAGCTCCTTTGTGCGTGATAATTATGACACATAGAATTTATGTGTTTCCTCTATTATGGTGCAACCAAACAATTTATAGTGTAGATTCCCGTGTTTTCAATTTATATAAACTTATCTTACCTATTTTTCGTGTGTTTTAGATACCCGAGGTTCAAGGAAGGTAAGCGCAATGGTGGGCCCTCTCTTAGTGCATAACGTTTATTAAATTCACCGATTACGATTATGGCGTTCCGTCCATGAGCAAAGGATTAGAGGAGAGTCTCGCTGCTTTGCGGAAGGAGAGCCCACAAAGGTAGGGAAGGGGACCACTGTTGTTCTGCGCGTGTGCAGGAAAGTGAGTAGGCGACAAAAAGAATTATGAGAGTATATGGATGGCTCAGATTAGAAAAGATAATAGACTCATATTGGGTGACTAGGGTTCCATACTAGGCCGACCACGAGCACGAATCACCTCTTCCGTTGTCCATCCTCCTTGTATTCTCACTGTCACTCACCCTCGTCACTCCTCTTCTACATGCCCTCTCAACGTCTCACTCACTTGGCTCTCTATCAGCGGACTCTCCTAGTGGTCAAAGTCAAGCACGCAACAACTTTTTCTTAGAGTGTTCGCCCATCACCAGCGATGGGGCTTTCCTTTGAAACAACGTATGCATTGTTCATCTAAGCGCTACCGCGGCGTGCTTAGCACTTAAGAAGTTGCTTATGTCCTAATTAAACAATGTATTTTATCACCAATCAACACTTAGGCATGCCGAGCGGCTCCGTGAGGCTTGAAAAACGTGGCCAGTCGCCACCACCGCACAACAACTACTCCTCCTAAACTTTGGACAAACACGATCCACCTTTTCCGGATCGATGCTCCTGCGACTCTCAGGCGACTCGCGCGCCGTGTAGCCGCCGGCACCGCCTCCTCCAAATCCACCATACTCACACCCTCCGGCTGGCTCTCTCCTAGCGGGCGGACGCCTCCCTCTAGGGCCCGGCGCCTCTGAGCTCGTGGGAGCCTCTCTCTCTCTCTCTGCCGTTGCCGGTTGCCGGCGGAAGTTTCTGGATCCTTTTGCCTCGCTGATTTGGTGAGTTGCTACCTTTACCTCGCCGGTCTCGACCTGCGGTGGCTAGTCTCGATTATCTGTTCGTTTCCTGGGAGAAGTTGGGGTTCGGTGTTTGCCCCTCTCTCCGATTGTGGTCTGGTTTAGGGCAAGTGAGATGGCTGAGAAGCAGCAGATCGAGAAGAACAAGATTGGAGGGGAAGCAAAGGAGAAGGAGGAGGGGTTGACTCCATGTTGGGGCGCCTCAATCTGCTTGCCGATGCGACCGAGGTCGTGGACATGAGCGATGATACGGAGGACGGTGACTCCATGCCGGCTCCGGCGAAGTGGGCTCTGATTGGGAAGGTTCTTTCTCCCAATGTGACACACATTCAGTCAATTCGTGGAGCGATGCAGCCTGCGTGGGGCAATCCCAGGGGCTCCGAATCAGGCCAGCGGGCGACAATGTCTTCGTTGCCGAGTTTGCAAACAAAGCTGACCGAGACAGGGCGCAGGAGGGGACGCCGTGGATGGCTGGCAGCCATGCTGTTCTCCTGCATGACTATGATCCTCGGCTCAGGCCCTCTGATATCAGGTTTGATTCAATGTCCATCTGGGTCAGAATCTTGATTTGCCTTTGAATGGATGAATGACAAAAAGGGGCTGAAAATTGCCAAGTTGATTGACAAGAACTGCTCTGTTGATGTGATGAATTTGGGGAGGCATCAGGCACCTTCTTGCGTGCCAGGGTGGCGATCCCCATTGACCAGCCTCCCGGAGATGGGTGACTGTGAGGAGAAATGGCCAGGATGACACTTCAACTTGCAATATGAGAAGCTTCCGTTCTTCTGTTTCAGCTGCGGCTTGATTGGGCATGGTGAGCTGGAGTGCAAGACTCCCGCTGATAGAGACACTTTCGGCAAGCTTCCTTTTGACAGAGGCTTGCGGGCTCCAGAGGAGCGCAGAAGACGAATGCAATCTTTCGGCCAGGCTGCTGCCTCGCATCTTGGAACAGCGGCTCCAAGGAGAAGGGGACGGGCAGCAGAAAATCTAATCAAAGTTCTGCCACGAGCAGAACCTCTGAGGATGGGGAACCTTTGAAGCCAGGGGAGCGGGTGGACAGCTCGCCACCCTCCAAAGCAAATGTGGGCAAGGAGCTCTCAAAAGTTGCTGAGATTGCTCGGAAACTTTTCCCTGACAGCTCTGTCCCCGGGGCAGTCCTGAAGAAACGCAAGCCACACAGAGGCTGCAGCGGCAGCAAGCTTAGGTGTTGAAGGAGAAATGATCGACATGATTGATAATAACTTGACTTGCTCTGGTTCCTATGGGAGGGGTTGATGTTCTGGCTCCGCTGCCTTCACGGCTGGTTTTGACACCGGTCAAGGAAATGGAAAGAAACACATGAGTGAGAAGGACTTGAATTCTCGGAAGGTGATTGGGGGTCCGTTCCTGACCCAAGGACAAGGAAAATCAGATGTGGGGCTGCTTCTCAGCCCTGCGAGGATCAATGAAAGCCATTGCTTACAACAGCCGGGGGTTGGGAAACCAGCCGGCTGTTGATGGTCTTCTGGAGTTGCAGAAGGCGGAAGATCCGGATATTCTCTTTCTGTCTGAAACAAAGCTTGACAGGGAGGGGATAAAGCGTTTGGCGGTGTTGTTGGGAATGCCAAATTTCGAAGCAAAAGACTGTGTTGGGAGGAGTGGGGGTTTAGCCTTTTCTGGAAGAAGATGTTGTTCTGAAGGTGAACCCGGGATGTCTCGCTATCACATTGATGCGAATGTCACTGGGGATGATGGTTTCACATGGAGGCTTACTGGCATCTATGGTGAACCAAAGGCTAGCGAGAGGGACAAGACCTGGAAGCTGCTGCGCATCCTCCATGGTACCTCTGATCTGCCTTGGATGGTTTTCGGTGATTTCAACGAGATTCTTTTTGCTAGTGAGAAGCAGGGTGGCAAGCTGAAGCCGCAGGCCTGCATGGATAATTTTCGGAGTGCTTTGGAGCACTGCGAGTTGGAGGATTTGGGTTTGTGGGAGATCCTTTCACCTGGCGCAACCACAGCCAGCATGCTAGTTCTTACATCAAGGAGAGGCTCGACCGGGCTGTGCTAACGTGGGCTGGCGCTCTCACTTTCCAGCTTACAAGGCAATTAATGGCGACCCTCGTCGCTCGACCATCGGCCTGTCATTGTTGTTATGGAGCCGGAATACTCTGCACCCGGGTGGGTGGTGTGGTGGAGCAGCCAAAATTCGAAGCTAGATGGCTGGAGGAGGAGGAGTGTGATGCGTGGTGCACAATGCATGGCACCTTGCTATGCTCACGGGGGATCAAAAAATTGCTGATGCTATAAAACGTGTTGGTTCTGAGCTGCACACTTGGGATAGAGAGGTGTTGGGTGATCTGCAAAACAGAATTAAGCAGGCAAAAAAAGCTCTCAGCCGGTGTCGGAGGCAGGACATCTCTCAAGAGCAGGTCTCTCGAGAACACTTGCTTCGCTACAAGCTTGAGAGGCTCCAAGACCAAAAGAATGTGTACTGGAAACAAAGAGCAAAGGCACATTGGCTCAAAGATGGCGACCGAAACACAAGTTTTTTTCATGCTGTGCTTCGGAGAGGCGCCGGGAAATTCTATCAGAAAACTGACCAAGGAGGATGGTGTTGTGGTGGAGGGTGAGGAAGAGCTGCGTTCTTTCATTACTAACTACTATCAGGATGTTTCTCCTCCTGTGCAGGCACTAGGGAGGCTGAGCTTCTCAGTCACATCTCGCCGGTAGTCACTACCGAAATGAATGGCTTCTTGGGAAAACCTTTCACTATGGAAGAAATCACTGCTGCTTTGGTTTCCATGGGAGATCTGAAGGCCCCGGGCCCTGATGGCATGCCGCTGTTTCTATAAGCGTTTCTGGGATCTTGTGGGTGAAAAGGTGCAAACTGAAATTCTGGAGGTTCTGAATGGTGGCCAAATCCCCAAGGGTTGGAATGAGACTGTTATTGTCCTTATTCCAAAGGTTAGAAATCCATCTCGCCTGAAGGAGTTGAGACCGATCAGCCTCTGCAATGTGGTGATCAAGATTGTCACAAAGGTGATTGCGTGCAGATTAAAGGAGGTTCTTGATGAAGTTATTCCCCCAGCAGAGTGCTTTTGTCCCTGGTCGTCTAATCACCGACAATATTCTTATCGCCTATGAGACCACCCACTTTATGCACTGCAGAAAGGGTGGCAGGGATGGCCTCGCTGCTGTCAAGCTGGATATGAGCAAGGCTTTTGACCGTGTTGAATGGTCCTTTCTGGAAAATATCATGTTGAAGATGGGTTTCTCTGATCAGTGGGTGCAGCTGATCATGCGGTGTGTTACCTCTGTTACTTATCGTGTCAAGGTAAACAAAAGCTTAACTGAGGTGGTGGTGCCGCAGCGTGGTCTCAGGCAGGGCTGCCCCCTGTCTCCCTACTTTTCATTTTGTGTGCGGAGGGGCTGTCTGCTCTCTTTCGCAAGCCGAAGAGGATGGCTCTCTTCTTGGTGTTCAGATCTGCCCCACTGCTCCCAGGATTAACCATCTGTTCTTTGCGGATGATTCTCTTGTTTTCATGAAGGTTAACGCAGCCAGTGCCCAAAAGCTCCGGGAAATCCTCTCTCTGTATGAGGACGCTTCGGGCCAGATGATCAACAAGGACAAATCTGCTGTCATGTTTAGCAAAGGACCTCAAATCTGGCTAAAAGAAACTTTAAGCTCTCTCTCCACATCCAGATGAAGCTTACAATGAGCGTTATCTGGGCTTGCCGATATATCTGGGCAGATCAAAAACAAAGCTTTCGGTTACCTAAAGGAAAGGATTGGAAAAAAAATTCAAGGGTGGAAGGAAAAATTTCTCTCCAAGGCTGGGAAGGAAATTTTGGTGAAGGCAGTGGCTCAGGCAATTCCCATCTACGCCATGTCTTGCTTCGACATCACCAAGACTTTCTGCGATGAGATTAGCACCATGGTGTGCCGCTATTGGTGGAACAACCAGGATGAAGACCGCCACCATTGGCTGGGTTGGAAGTGTCTCTCAAAGCCGAAATGCGATGGGGGTCTTGGCTTCCGTGATCTTCATCTCTTCAACCTGGCCATGCTTGCTAGGCAGGGCTGGAGGCTTCTCCAGAACCCAACTCCCTCTGCAGCAGGGTTTTGGGCGCAAAATACTTCCCGATGGAAATCTTCTCTCTGCGGAGGCCAGCCCGGGCATTTCTTACACTTGGCGTAGCATCTTGAGAGGCATCTCTGTGCTAAGGATGGCCTCATCTGGAGGGTTGGCGATGGTACAAAGATAAATGTTTGGGATGATCCATGGATCCCTGGTGGTGATACGAGGCGTCCGCGCTCTCTTCGGGGCCACTCCCCTATTACCCGGGTGGCGGAGCTGCTGGATCCTGTCACGGGGGGCTGGGATGTGGCTCTTGTCAATGATCTTTTCCAGGCTGATGACGCTAAGGCAATTCTCTCGATCACATCTGTGACGGAACTGAAGATTTCCTTGCCTGGCACTTTGATCACCGGGGCTTTTTTCTGTTAAATCCGCGTACAAGGTTGCGGTTATGCTTAGGGACAGAAGGCTGGGTAGAGATGCTGCCTCCTCTAACAGAAATGGAATTTTCAACTGGAATCATATTGGTCCCTAAATGCTCCTTGCAAGGTTAAGATGTTTGTGTGGAGGCTGGCACACAATAGTTTAGCCAACCGGATGAAAATTAAAAAATTGGGCGTTGATCTTGACACCAGATGCCCGGTCTGTCTCAGGCAAAATGAGGATGGGGGCCATATCTTCCTGAAATGCAAGAAGGCTAGAGAGTGTTGGGTTTCTCTTGGCTTGGGTGAGATTAGAGAGAAACTGCTGCCCTGCAACTCGGCACATGAAATGCTGCAGGAGCTGTGGAAGTGCAAGGAGGACATTCAGTTGAAGGCTGTTTTGTTGATGTGGGATTGGTGGAATGTCCGAAACAAGGCGAACTCCGGGGAGGCGATCCCCACGCCACAAATCGTTTGCCACCGCGTGGAGAAGATGTCTGTTGACTCTCTGCAGCTGAGGAAGCCTGAGAAGCCTCCCAAGCCTCCTGATCTTCACAAGCGGACAAGTCCGCCGGAAAATCTCGTCAAGATCAACTTTGATGGGGCTTTTGATCAGAATACGAGTTCTGGTGGCTGGGGCTATGTCATCCGCGACCATGACAGCGTCTTCATCGCTGCCGGTGCGGGGAAGTCAATTCATCTCAGGGACGCACTCCATTCTGAAGCGGTGGCTTGTTTGGCCGCTATCGATGGAGCTTTGAGAATCGGGGCCAACGGATTCATTTTGAGTCTGATGCCTCCTCTCTCGTCCAGGCCCTGAAGAGCAACGACTATGACAAATCTGAGATTGGTGTTTTGGTGATGGAAGCGCGAAGCCTATGCATTTTAAATTTCGACCTTTTTCACTTCGGTTTCAATCGCCGTGCTTGTAATTCTGTAGCCCATATGCTTGCAAAGCTAGGTGTTAGCTCTGAGTCTTCGGACTCCTACTGGGAGGCCACTGCCCCCATTTGTATTGAAAACCTTTTAGCCAGCGATATTGCTGAGCAAGCTTAATGTGAAATGCCTGAAAAATTCAAAAAAACACTTAGGCATGCCACAATGTACAATTATGTTATATTTTTATAACATGTGATTTCTATAGCTTTCCCTTGTTAACATCCTATTCTTTTATTTTATTTTATTTTATTGTGTTTTTCAAATCATACAGTGGGCCTCTTTGCATCAAGATTAAAGAACATAAGAAGATGAACAACAGTGAGACCCTACAAGTTTTCAACTCAAAACATATATGATTGAAAACCATAAAACGACTTGAATATTAGTTTAGATGCAACACAACAAAAAAGGCCTCGATCATATGCGAGTGAATTGTGTAGATGTAACGTGGTCTCTCCTCGTATCTTTTTCTCCCCGGTCCACCTCCGGTGGCTTGTAATCCCAGTGTAACCTGTAAACTGACTGGTTTTGTGATATGGTCCAATCCTTGGACATCACCATACCAAATCCTCTAACACCCATTGGTCCAACCAGACCCTCCTCCTCAATACAACTGGACCCGCTACGACCGTCTCCAGAGCCCAAGCGCAACCGGCCTACCGGCTGGCATGCCCGGATGCAAGACTCTCAAGAAGACCTGAAACATGACCACGACTCCTGAACCCGGCTTTACTCGACCCCGATACAGCTGGCCTACCAGCAGGCGTGCCTGGATGCAATACTCTCTGGAAGACTTGATACTTGGACCGAAGACCTGGACCCGGTCCTACCTATCCCCGCACACCGGTACAACTGACCTGCCTGCGTGCAAATTTGGGCAGCAACGCTTGTAACTTACCTCTTTACCCCTAAACTATATAAGCCACCCTCCCCTTCAGTTTGAGGGTTAGACTAGATATGAACTAAACCCTATAGTTTTACTTCCCCAATTCCCGTGGGAATCCAAGACCCTCCTCTAGTGATTTAGATGAATGACTCCAAGACCTCTCCTTGCCAATCTTCCCTCTAGGATTCTTGCCACTAGTGGACCGGCCGGTGAAAGAGTTGGATTGTCTTGATCTCGAGTCTCAAAAGCCTTCTTAAAAGTAGCTATTGGAACTGATCTCTTGCAGTTCTTGCTATTTATCTCCCTCGTGTTTTCCCTCACATTTTTCTTCGTTTTCCGCCTCTCGTGTTCCCTCACCCCACCTCGTGCATCAATGTGAACATCGGGACAACCCCCATCATTTTCAGTTCTGGTTCGAGTGAAGTAAAACAAACGATGGGACCCTCCTCGAAAAAAAATTACTAAGAGTGGATGACCAAAATTCTATGTAATTTAAGCATATGAATCCAATCAATCCAAATCCAAATAGTAATATCGGTAGCACCGTTCCTCGTCCAAAAACAATCTTTAGGAAAAAAGTCATGATGACTGGAGTCCTAACAAATCATATAAATTTCGTATAATTCAAATTTAAATCCTAACTACACAGAAAGCATACAAAGAAAACTATTCAGAAAATCAGAAATCAAATCCGGAAACTCCCATCCTTCGCACTACTCCACTACTGACTGCCGCCGGAAGGAGACGAACCCCCAAACAAAACCCTGACCTGACCCATCCCGGCGAACTCATCCGCCGCCGCCGCCGCCGGAGGAGATGGACTTCCAGGTCGTCGTCCTCGCCGGAGGCACTTCCGAGAAGCTCTCGCCCCTCGTCTCCAAGGTCCAGTGCCGAGCACGATACCCCCGCCCGTTACACCTATAACCCTAACTGATCCTCCTCCCTCCTCTTCTTCTCGCAGGACGTCCCCAAGGCGCTCCTCCCAGTCGCTAACCGCCCGGCGATCTCCTACGTGCTCGATCTCCTCGAGGCCAGCGACCTCAAGGACATCATCGTGGTGAGCAAGCGACCCAGTTCTCCTATCTCCGCTTTCCCAAGTTGGGCGCTATTCCCTAATGCCCCTTTGCGTTTGCTGCAGGTGGTGGAGGGGCAAGAGGCGGCCCGCCTCGTTGGAGCGTGGATCTCTAGCGCCTACTTGGACCGCCTCCTCGTGGAGGTAAGTTTGAGGCCGATTTGGCGTTTGCTCGCTACATATACAAGACTGTGGGTGCTGCTATTGTTGTTAGAATCACCTAATTTCTATCCCATTAGAAGCTAGTTGCTGCATTAGCTTGGCATGTAGTTTGGACTTGGTAGTGAATAGGCTACTGGTTGCCTCAATTGTGCCTACTTCACAACAATTCTGCTTGCTGACATGTATGTAAATGAAAGCATCTCTAAGGATTGCCAACTTTTGTGGGTCAACTTATTTTGATGTGTTGCTTAGTGGAGTTTCACGTCAGTGGGCTGTTTTGGCGGTGGTGTGGATGTTCTACAGTAGTGCGCTTGTTTATCTGGTTATTAAAGATCAAATGCTAATGGAGTTCCGGTATTTGGCGGTAGCACCATATAGTCAGATTGAGAAGTTACAAGGGCTAAGGATCTGATGAATATGTTGTTTGATCAGGTCTGTGAATCGTGATATCAGTCAGAAGGGCTGCATAGCTGTTGTACCTTATATAATTGACAGTGTCTGAGTGTCACAGTATCTGTCCATTTGACTGCGGTTTTTGATTGTTGATGAAATCAGGAGTGTAGTTATCAAACTCCACTCCTACCCAACTATGTAAGTTGGAAATGTGCAGGCTAAGTGGCTAGAATATTACATATAACAGAAGCAGCTTGGCAGTTGGCACATTCTTATTATTCTTTTATTGTTGGTTATTTTGTAGTACTTTGATTTGTGAGTATGGTTGGGTTGAGTGGATAGTCAAATATTGTGAAATGGAGGTATACTATTCCTTCTGTATTTTGCATGATAACATGCTCATTTTTTGGTTATTTTGCTTTAGGCCACATATTAGATATTCGGTTCAACAATATTATCTAATACGGGCTACAGTTTTCTAACCTTCTTTTGATGTGATATCCTGCATTTTACTGACTTGGAAACATCTTTCTATAGAATGAAACTAGGTGAATACACGTAACCCATTAAATGAGAAAAGTCCTGTATGAAGCACAATCAGCACATTCTATTGTACATTGTTGCAAATTGCTAATCAAGTTGTTAAAATCCTATCATTTTCAGTAACTTGAACTGCTTGAGTTCATTTTTATTTTCTATTAAATTCTTCTTTAGGTGCATGTATGCTACATATTGGAGATTCAGTACACCATTTTTTTCCCTAATATGGGCTACTAGTTTCCAACCTTCTCCTTGCGTGCTATGCTGCATTTTACTGACTCGTAAACATCTTTGTATAGAAAGAAACGAGTTGCATATGAGTGATCTATTAAATCAAGCTTGTATAAGAATCTTAATTGGCATATTCTGTCTAAGAATGTTGTAAAGTGCTAACCAAAAGTTGTTAAAATACTAGGATTTCAGTAACTTAAACTGCTTTAGTTCATATCTGTTTTTTATTAGTTTTTCTTTGGTGAGTGTTTCCTTATATTTCTTGGCTTCTTTTAGCATTTGAATGAGGGAATATGTTGTACGGAACATTTTGTCAGCTGTTGGAGGTAACTCCTTTCTGTCTTGTGTAGGTAGTTGCAGTTACTGATGACATTGGAACTGCTGGTGCATTACGAGCTATTTCAAAGCGGCTGGTCGCGAATGATGTTTTGGTAATGTTAGGGCTTTTCCATATTTTCAGGAACGTAAAAGTATCCATGCTGTGAGTAATCAAGATTCTAACGCACTGGCCTTGTTTTAATAGGTGATTAGTGGCGACCTAGTAACCGATGTACTTCCAGGGGCCGTTGCTGCTACCCATAGAAGAAATGGTGCAGCTGTTACTGCTTTACTGTGTTATGTTCCTGTTAGTGGTCCTTCAGACGCTGCTTCTTCGGGAGGGAAAGATAAGGCTAAAAAACCATGTCGATTGAACATAGTGGGACTGGACATAACAAAACAATTCTTGTTGCATATCGTATCAGGTTTGCTTATTGTGTTGTTTGTATTGTAGTTAGGTAGTACTTGTCATTCATAATCCATATGCTTGTCAAATATTACTTGTAGGAACTGACGTTGAAAAGGATGTTCGAGTTTATAAGAGAAAAATACAAGCTGTTGGTCAGGTAATGTGCATCTAACCGTACACATATCAAATAAAGTGGGTTTGTTTCCTAACCGCATTTTGCGTTTTCACTTTCCGGCGCCTTACCTTATGTTCTATGACCATATGTGTCACGGAATACGAGAGGGCAGTACTTAGTTTGGGTGTGCACTGTGAAGTCTACTTGAGTTTATTATATCTCTGTTTTTATACAAATTTAAATATGGTATTTGAAACTAGATGCCATAATCACTCAGTAAACTTTTTATTAGTCTCAATGAAAACTGAACCATTTCAGTGTTCAGTAAATACCATATTTACCAAATTAATATGAATTTTGGACAATATGACGATGCATTTTCAGTACAGCTGATCAAAGTAACAATTAACAACTGGAAGGACGGATGCCATGCCTGCTTAGAACTTTGTGTTTCAAACCAGTGTTCTAAAAGATGCTAGATGCTAGGCAGGATGGTGGCGCCTAAAGCCCAGGCATTTAGGTGTCCACGTGCTTAAAGGTTTAGAAGGTAGAAGGCTGGAAGCACCGAATGACCCATGCCACAACAACTGGCTGTCAACCAATGAACCAATCACACTTAATTTGCATTAACTTGTCTGAGCTGCAGGGTTTCAACGTGCTATACATTAAGAATGGTCAGAAGAACCTAGCAACGGATAATTCATATTTGCACTTCCAATTTAAAATGTACTGGCATGGAAAATGGCCTGAAATCATTCAACCAATCAAGTCAATCGTCTTCGATGACTTATCGGATTTCTTATTTGAGAAAGAGTGTGACTAAAATTGAGATGAACCGTAATCACGTGGGAGTAGATAAATTATGTCAAAGAATCATATGGTATCAACATTTATTCGAGGAACTGATATGAATCTTCTAAACCTAAATCCACCTGACTGGTCGCTGGTGATGCCATCTTGCATGGCGGACTAGAGACGGCTTGCTTGAGGGCTGGAGGCAGAGGTGCCACTTGCGTAGGGGCTGGAAGTGTGAACACAGATCACCGTGTGAAGGATTAGGCCGTGCTTATATGTTCGAGCTATATTGCATGTTGAATTGGACCGGATTAACTATTGTAGGTGTTTCCCCTCTTCAGTCTGTCTGTTTTGCCATGGTGTATACTTGAAATACCGTATCACACAACTGTTTTTCTCTTCCATACCAGGTATTATATACCGATCAAACTAGCCACACAAACTAGTTAAACAAGTTTCTTTCTGCTCCTTTTTTCCAAGCATTTATTTCTGTTTTTGGGTGTGGTTTTCCTGGCTAGATATTACGATTAACAGAGAAATAATAAATTAATAACATCGTCATGCTAGACAGAACTGTCAGGATCTAAGTATCTCCATTTTTGCAGTGCTTATGGTCATGTGGTTCTAGCAAATATACTCACTAAAATTTTAGCAACTTGTGAATTAAGTTTCAGGTCATCAATTTGTGCTAGTCCATTCCGTTTGGAACCATTTAAACTACTGAGGCATTTTGCGCTGGACGTTATATCATGTGTACGTAGTATGAGCAAATTTTGTTGACCTTTTTTCATTGAAACAAGATGGAATATACTGTTTACTTGGCAGGATATTACTATGTATACGTGAAATTTGGACAGCTTATCTATGTATATGAATGAGTGAGTGATTGATAATTTGTTGGCTTAGTATGTGGACCAATAAATATTTTATGCGTGTTTCTTGTGGTGAATATTTTGCAACAAGAGCTGCACCAATGGACATGAGCCAAAGAAACGCTCGTTCCTTTGTGGGATGAGAGCTGTTCCTTGGAACCTTTACTAACTTAATTTTTCGCTGCATCTACCTGCTATAATTTTGTTGCAAATTCAGATTGGTTGAACATTTGAGGCATAACCTGCAATGGTAATGGGTTTAATGAGGCAGGAGATGTTTTTCGGTGTTTTAACAACTGTTGCAGTTTGTTAGTGGCCATCATGTTTTTAGTGATAAGCGAAGCTCTTATTTTTTTCTATCATTATTTGATTTAACTTCATTTTAGAAACCTCAAAAGTATTGTGCTCAGATGTTTATTCAGCGATGAACTGAATTTAATACCTACCCTGCCTTACTTTTGCCAGATGGAAATTCGAAGTGACCTGATGGATGCTCATCTTTATGCCTTCAATAGGTTGGCCTATTTTGTTGTAAACTTGGTTCATGTCTCATGTCTTCATAACTGCTCTCGCTCAGCAATCTCTTGCTATATACTGTTGGTTGGTCACAGGACAACTTTGCAGGATGTACTGGAAAAGAAAGAAACATACTGTAGCATTAGACTTGAAGTCCTCCCATACTTAGTGAGAAGCCAGTTGGTATGCTCGTGCTTAATGCATAATGATTTCTTCCTAAGCACTGTTTTCTTTCGAGATCGTCCTAAACCTGTTTAACTGTTCCCAAATTTGAATAGAGGTCAGCTCCATCAGGAGGTGAAGGAGCAATAGTTGATGAAACTGGGAATTTTGTGATTCCACCCAACAGTAATTTACAGTGCTTGTCACAACATCGTGCAATTGCACCATCTGCTTTCAAGCAAGATCTACTATCAAGTTCAGGCGGTGGAACACATAGGTGCTGTGTTTATATTGCTAGTAAAAGCAAGTACTGTCACCGTTTGAACTCCATTCAGGCATACTGTGATATAAATAGAGATGTAAGGATATAACACATCCATGTATTTCGTTTTTTGTATTGTTTTAGTGTTGCGTGTTCCTGAAAGTTATGCTAATCGCAATATCACAGGTTATTGGGGAAGCTAGTCACCTGTCTGGTTATTCCTTCTCTTCACATAATAACATCATCCACCCATCGTGTGTGCTTGGAACGAAGACTACAGTGAGTCTAATTTCATACTCATTCCATTATTAGCATCTTTGGTTGGTTGCCTGCAAATACCGAAAATGAATGAACGCTAAAAGCAATATCGAATGCAAGTATTGATGTGTTATATATGAGAAAATTATGGTGAGTTTGATTGAAGATAGTATTGAATATTGATCAATCTGATGGCTCAAATATTAAATATATAGTCTGTGGTACGAATCTTATGACAGTAGTCAAATTTAAGTCTCACCATTTATTCATTTAACATCAGTTACATAGTATCATTTCTTGTTGTTTGTGATATATAAGAATGAGGAAACAGTAGTTAATGACACTATGCCACATTATCCTGTAACTTTCCAGCAAAATGTGTTTGTGTTCTTATATGCATATATGATTTACCTGTCTTTCATACTCTGCTTAGAAGACTATCTTTAGAATCCCCCCCCCCCCCCCCCCTCCTATTTTGGCTTATCTCCCTTGTGGCTTATGGTTTATTAGGTTGGGCCACAATGCATGCTTGATGAGGGTTCACAGTTAGGTGACAAATGTAGTGTCAAGCGATCTGTGATAGGCCGTCATTGTCGAATCGGTTCGAATGTGAAGGTAAGAAAGCAATATTTTATTTTTCCATGCTTGTTTCTTGTAAAATTTTCAGCTTGAATGATGCTTGTGTACCTTAATAGCATGGTACAACGTTCTGCTTGCTTGTACCGTAATTGTGTAAATGTGAAGGTCCTGTTCTACCTTCTTGTTTGATTATAATGTTGTTAAAACTTTACTGAGAACGAAACACCATTATTTTTTTTTCGAGAAAACGCAAAGGACCTTTGCGTTTCATTTTATTGAAAAGATAGCGTTGTTACAATCCTCCTAAGAGGCACGACACAAACATGTAAAAGAACTCAGTGTACATCCCAACTCTGGGGCAGTACCACTCTAAGCCCGGCCGCGCCGGCTCTAACCCACAACGCTGCTTCTTCTTTGATCTTGGACAGGACCGAGGCAGTCGAGGCCTGTGCTCCTTCAAACACGCACTCGTTGCGTTGCTTCCAGACCATCCAAGGGAGGAGGGTGATGGAGGCAAGGCCTTTCCTCTGGGGTTTGGGGGTGCTCTGCTTGGCATGTTGCCACCAGTCTAGCAGTGATGCTTCCTGGTTCGGTGCCGAGGCAGTAAGCTGGAGCCATGCGAGCGTTTCGTGCCACACCTGACGCGTAAAAGGGCATGCGATGAAGATGTGGTGTATGGTCTCCGGAGCTTGGTCGCAAAGCAGGCAACGCGGATGATGTTGAAGGCCGTGGCGAGCAAGTCTTTCGGCCGTCCAGCAGTGGTCGAGCTGCGCTAGCCAGTGGAAGAATTTGATCTTCGGCGGCGCCCATGGCTTCCAAATCATCTTCCAGGCGGGGCAAGTGATGGATCCCTGGAAAGTAGCAAGGTAGCCTGATTGAGCAGAGTAGGTGCCCGTGGCTGTCCACCTCCACATCAGCTGGTCAGGCTCATCCGATAGGGTCGTGCCCTCGATCGCTTGCCAGAGCTGAAGGTATTGGCCAATCTCGTGGATGCCAAACACGCCATGGATGTCTCGAGCCCAACTGTTGGCATGTAAGCCCTCCGCGACTGTTCTTTGCTTCCTTCGTCGCTTGGGGATGCATGCGTAGACTAGGGGCGCGATCTGAGCTGCCGACCGCCCCTGAATCCATCTATCTTCCCAGAATCGAGCCGTCTGTCCATTGCCAATCGTCATGTAGGTAGAGGCAGCGAATAGGGACCTCTCGGCGTCAGAGAATTGGAGGTCCAGTCCAGCCCAAGCTCGGTTCGCGTCAGTTCTCGCGAGCCAAAGCCATCGCAGCCTGAGTGCTAACCCGGCTCGCTCCAGGTCACGCACTCCTAAGCCGCCAAGGGAGATGGGGCGGCAAACACGGCGCCAATTGACATGGCAGTGTCCCCCATTAGCCTCCGCTCTGGCTGCCCAAAGGAAACCCCTCTGAATCTTCTCAAGTTGCTTGATGATGCGCTTCGAAGGCGCCAACACCAAGAGCTGGTGGATGGGGATCGCGGCGAGGACGGCTTTCACGATCGCGAGGCGGCCTGCTCGGTTCATCAGATGAGCTTTCCATGTCGGCAGTGCGCTTGTGTTAGAGTATGTGATGGGCCTGGGCCCGTTAGTCTTAGGGTTTGCTTAGGGGTCAAGTAAGCCTTGCTTGGGAGTCAAGTAAACCTCTCTATATATGGAGAGGAGATGTATCAATCTAATCAGGCAAGAATTAAGAAGGAAAACCATCACGGGCCCAGGCCCATCACGTACTCTAACAGCTTGCCGTGCGCTCGACGATAGGCTGCAGCTGCGCGGTAGTAGGTCGCCGGATCGTGAGCGGGATGCCCAGATAAGTGATGGGCATCTCGACGATGGGGCAACCTAGGTGCATCACGATCGGCTCGGCCTCCTCCTGTTCGCACTGCAACAGAGTTGCAGAGCTCTTCGCGAAATTGACATGTAGGCCTGAAACCTGTCCGAACAGCAGCAGTGTCTCCTTGATGGCGGCCACATCGCTAGGCACAGGATGGCAGAACAACATCATGTCATCGGCGTATAAGGACATTGCCGGTATAGCACGTCTCGGGTGCAGCTGATGTAGGATGCCAACCTCAACCGCTCTCTTGATCAGCCTGCCTAGCACGTTGACAGTGAGGACAAACAGCTGCGGGGATAGCGGATCACCCTGACGCAGTCCACGACGGTGCCAAATTAGCGGTCCAGGCTCCCCGTTGAGCAGCACCCTCGTGCTCGACGAGGTTAGCAAGATTGCCAACCATTCGAGGAAGCGATCTCCGAACCCGTACTGGCGCAGGACCTCAAGGAGGAACGGCCAAGCAACAGAGTCGAAAGCACGCGCTAAGTCCAGGTTCAGTAGCACCCGCGGCGCACCCAGTTGGTGCAGGAGCCTCGCCGATTGCTTGACTAGAACAAAATTGTCATGGAGGCTACGGCCGGGATGAACGCATTCTGGTTACGGCTGACCAGATCATCAAGTCTCGGGGCGAGGCGGAGGGAAAGCATCTTGGTGAAGAGCTTCGCCACTAGGTGAATCAAGCTTATGGGGCGATAGTCGCCCAAGCTGCTGGCATCTGCACGCTTCGGCAATAGGGTGAGTAGCGCCTGATTGAGGCAGCTGAAACCTTGCCCTCGCACCTCGTACAACTGCTGAAATACGTCGACGAAGTCCTGCTGGACAATATCCCAGCAGGCGCGGAGGAACTCTGCGGTGAAGCCGTCCGGCCCTGGCGCCTTGCGCGCCGGCAAGCGCTTCACGGCGTTCCAGATCTCGTCGGCGCCGAAAGGCGCGTCAAGCTCGAGCAGATCGCAGGGCTCGATCAGCTGCTCGAGGTTCAGCGTGCGGTCTCGATCAACAGCGGTGCCAAGGAGCGCGTCGAAGTGCTCGAACGCCGCTGCGGCCATGTCAGACTGGTCGGTGAGTACGTGATCCCCAACTGAGATGCTCTGGACATGGTTCTTCTGTCGGCGATAGGTGCATTGCCGGTGGAAGAATGACGTATTGGCGTCGCCGTCCTAGAGCGAGGCGATGCGCGCTCGCTGGCGTGCCATGGTCCGTTCCAGAGATGCAAGTCCAAGGTGCACGACCCGCAGCTGTCGATGAAGCCACTGCTCGTCCGGGCTGAGTGTGCGTGTCTCCTGTGCGGCGTCGAAGCGCAGGGACAGCTCTCTAGTGATCGCCAGCTTGAGCTTGACGTTGCCCACGGAGCGCGCGCTCCAGCTAGTCAAGCTGCGTGCCGTGGCCTGCAGACGTAGCGCCAACCGTCGGAACGGGTTTACATCGTGCACAGAGTGCCACGCAGCCAACACCGTCTCCTGGAACCCATCTAATCTCAGCCAGAAGTCCTCGAAACGAAAACGTCGGCGAGTCTTTGGCAGTGGGGAGCAATCTAGGAGCAGTGGGCTGTGGTCCGATATAACGGACGCAAGACAGCGCAGATGGCACTCTCCATGCATATCCTCTCAGTCGGACGTGCAAAGGACCCGATCTAGATGCACAAGCGTGGGAGGTGACTGCCCATTCGACCACGTGTAGCGGCGCCCATTTAGGTAGACCTCTTTGAGCGCGAGGTCGTTGATCAAGCGTCGAAATCTACCCATCATGCGTCTGTTCAGGTTTCCATTGTTTTTGTCCTCTTCTTTGTATATGAGGTTGAAGTCCCCACACACCATCCATGGCCCAGGGCAATCAGCACGCACATCACGCAACTCTTGCAAGAATGCAATCTTGTCTGCGTCAGCCTGTGGTCCGTAAACCACAGTAATCCACCAGGGGGTGCCCGACCCCATGGTAAGCTTGGCCGTGATGGCGTTTGTGGTGAACAATGGGTCCGTGATGGTCACAACCCTGCTCTTCCACGCAAGGAGTATGCCTCCTCGAGTCCCGTCGGCTGAATGAGGTTTACAGTTAAGTTGTGAACTTAAAATTGTCAAATCAAGTGTGTTAGGTTCAATATGTCTTACAGTTAAGTTGTTAAACCAGCCTGTTTAGCCTTAATCTTTTGCTGAATTAGAGCCTGTCTTGCAGGGTAACAAGTACTTCATCCATTATTTTGTCGAGTTTCATTCTGTTAGTGTTGATTTCTTACTGTATTGCTTGTGGTTTAAAAGTTCTTATTTGGATCTAGTTTATTGCTGGCACCTCGTCATGTTGCCTTTACAATTACCTTATACATCCTGCTGGTACATTATTGCGAAGTTAGCATGCCAACCTAGCTGAATCCTGCAAGCTGCCACCTTTCTATACCATGGTTACATTGTTGCAAAACTTTCTTTTTGGGCAACCCTTATTGCAAAGCTAGCATGCCATTTTACCGCAAACAATCATATCAAGTGAGTAGTTCCTTTTTATGAAATTACTTCTTTCCGTCTGTTGTCACAGATTGTCAACTCTGTTGTCATGAACCATGTGGTTATTGAAGATGGCTGTCACATCCAAGGTTCAGTTGTATGTAATAATGTGCAACTTCAAGAGCGTGCTGTTTTGAAAGATTGCCAGGTATTGTTTTCCTGTGGCCAATTGTACTCTATACAATCGAAACTTGAGGGAGAACTTCAGTTGTGTTAGAGTGATGGCATATCAACTAGTCCTGTTAGACGTCTTAACGAAATAAAATAAATTAAATTGAAATGTAACTCTTTTAGACACTAAGTTCACATAATAATTTAATACATGACGCTTCATTGGTGAAACAATTTCAGGTTGGAGCTGGTTATACTGTGACCACTGGTAGTGATCACAAAGCAGAATCCCTAGCAAGAAAGTAGAGCGCATTTTGATAGTTTTGCGGTGGACTATGAGACGTGCATATCAGGTGCACACCCCTATGAGTAAAGAAGGGGACACAGTTCTGTTTTCAGATTTTTCTTGTAATTTCTCGTTTGAGATATGATGGCACAATTTTGGTTCCGGTGTTGTAATATTCTGAAATTTTTGCGTGCTCTGAATTTGAACTGCAGTTAGTGAGACAGTTTCTTGGCGCAAATCCTTTTGTCTGATTCATGGCGCGTTTTGAATCAGGCTTACTTGCTTACTGTTAATCATTCCAATTCCTGTCAAAAGTAAAATAATAATAACAATAATAATAATGCTATCGTTTTGCTCAGTGTGTTGTTCCCTTAGCTGGTATGCGGTTCCATTCAGTAACACGGCTTGCGCTTTATTTTTTATCCAAAATAACAGAACAAATGTCTGCTCAAACTGTCGTCAAAGTAAGACAATGCTTTGACCAACAATTACTCTGATGTCAATATGTGGTTTGTGTGATAAAAAATCATGGTAATACCAACTTTGTGCCCATCCTGCTGGCCGCTGTGTCCTCCGCTTGCTGGGTACCACCGCTGCAGGCTGCAGCTAGCTCCTCGGTGCCACCCGCTGCAACTAGCTCCTCTCCGTGCCACACCAGGTCAAGTCGCATCTGGCTTCTATGCGAGCTGTCTGCCACGAAGCGCCGCTCCTCCTCCCTCGCTGTGCTCCGCCAATGTTCGTCCTCTGGGGGCTCCGTTTTCATTGGAGATTAGGATCCATGGAGGCCGACGACCTTGCCATGGACGGCGAGCTCCCCCCACACCACTGGACTTCAAGAAGAGGACTCTCGCAAGTAGATTGGTCTAGTCTTCATCTGGTTTTGACGAACCTCCGTACTGGTAAATTCGGCCACGACGGTGCCTCGATGATCATTGGTGAAGGTCAACTTTTGGAGATGTTTGTCGATGTTGCATACGTTGTTAAGACACATGTGCATGGTTTTTGTTGTGTAAGCATGTGTAAAGTGCTACAATGATTTATGCAGGTATACTACGGAGAGATTGCTCCAATGTTGCATACATGTTCCTAGTGTGGGATGACTTAGACACAAATGTTGGATGTATTGGCTTTTTTGTCGCAAAAGTCACACACTTTAGTGAAGTTTTGATGCAAACACATGGGGTTTTGCCCATGCGACTGCTCGCACACGCGAAGATTAGCATCGCTGAAACGAAAAGTAGATTGTGTGTGACAAGTTATCTCTTATCTGTATCTATTGACGGATTTGAATCGTGGTAGTATATTACACCCAGGGCGGATGAAACTTACAATCTTGACGGTTGAGTATATACTGTACAATACAAACAGAAACAGGTCTACATGGTTTGTTGAAGGGCTGCAGTACAACTGCGCCTTGCCTATATACAGCAGAGTTTGAACAGAGTATGTAAGTACGTTGCACTTGCACAAGATCAAAGATCTCGTATCTTTCCAAATAGCAAACCCAACAACTATATATTCGGACGACGAGTCGACGACGCCGTGCATTACAAATTAAAACTCCTCGAGGACGGACGAAGCCGACCGACGCCGTCGTCGACATGGAGCCTCGCGCCGATCCAGAGGTAGAAGCGCGTCACCTGAAGGCAATGCTGGGCGCTCGCCAAGAAGGTGGCGCTGGACGACGTCAGTCAGAACCACAAACGGCTGCTGCTCGCCGGGGCTTTCGTGCCGGGCAGCCCCATCCCGGAGCTCTTCCCGGAGATGTTGGAGCTCGGCCAGGACGGCAACAACGCCCAGCACTTGATCCCGGTCACGATCCTCAACGCGGATGGCGTCGAGAAGGCGGCCGTCATCCGCTACCTCCCCGTCATCGGAGGGTACCGGATCGTAGGGCCCGGGTGGAGGCAGTTCGCGGTGGAGAGTGGCATCGTCAGGGGTGACCGCCTCGATGTCTACACGTGCAGCCGGGGCGACGGAGAGCGTTGCCTCTTCTTCTTCAAGAGCTAGGCCGGCGGCGCCGACGGTAGTCCGCCCACGGAAGAAGTTAGCTTGCTTACGCTTGATTTTTGTGCTGAACTGAGCCTTTTATGAAGAGGCACACGTACTTTATCCGCTCTGATAAATTATTACAAAGTTAGAATGCCATTATATTTGTTGAAATATTAATTAATTTGCACGAGTTCAATTTAACCTAATGAAAATTACACTACATATACACACTGGCAAATCTAATCGGCAAACGCTAGGTGTAGGTCGCGGTAGAATCGTCCTTCCACACCCATCACATGGTCATCCAACACAGAATCAGGCACTGAATGCTTTTGCATTTTAGTCCCTTCAATTTAACCTAATGAAAATTACACTACATATACACACTGGCAAATCTAATCGGCGAACACTAGGTGTAGGTCGCGGTAGAATCGTCCTTCCACACCCATCACATGGTCATCCAACACAGAATCAGGCACTGAATGCTTTTGCATTTTAGTCCCCGATTTTTCAGAAAACAACCCACATTACCCAACATCTCCACTTAAACGAAAGGGGTATATCGCATTGCTCGCGACCTTCTCAACCCGTGTATAAAAAATATTGTTGCGAAAAACATCGCAACATTTCTAAAAAGATAATGCTAAAAAAATTGGTTAAGTAACAATTTTTTTATGCAGATAGAATTGCAAGAAAAAACATCAACTATTTAAACAAAAATCATGAACGGTTACAATAAAACTCTCTGTTTCAGCAAGTGGTTAAGCAACAATATTTTTTTGCCGCAGATTCATTTGCAACAGCATTACCAAACATTCCAACAAATCACTAACGAGTACAAAAAAAAAAATCAATGTGTTTGCAGCATTTGTAAAAGTGCATAAACCATCATTCAAAAAAAATATGAGGAAACACACGGACTTGTAGAAAACACCCAGAAAACATTGCGACATGTGGCCTGTGATTTCGCCACAAAAAGCATACGAGTTTTTTACAATTTCAAAGCACATATGCAATATAAAAAAAAGAAGAGGAAAACACAACTTGTAGCAAATTACAACAACTCGTGTCAAGTTTCACGACAAAATTTATGCGACTTTGTTATAAATTTAAAATATGTTTAAACATTGAGCAAATGACGAAAAACCTTAGTAGGTAGGTGGCGCTGCAAATAACTGCTGTGCCAGCAGAATGCACTTGGTGCCCTATTGGGCCGCCATACACATGCAGATGGCCAAAAAAGACAACGTGCAGGGCGAGCGACCTATGCGTAGCTCCGCTCGCGTAAGTTGGTCTAGAATAAGCGTTTTCCAATCTAACCACACGTGATAGATTAGACATATTTATTATAAATGTTCGTATGGATCAAATGTACTCCCTCCATCTCGGTTTATTAGTTACAATACCAAAATCAGATTTTATCAATAGTTAGGCACAATTATCATTAATGATCTCCTACAAATTCTCGTAGCCACTTCCTCTCGCCAATCATGCGATTTAGCCAATGCTCCATTTAATTAGGCCATGGCTCTTCCTATTGAACCTTATTGATCTTTCCTAATTAATTGCATGATTTAGGAGTAATTAATTTGGCCAATACTCACCTGCCTAGGTCGTAGAGAAACTCCAAATATGCCTAATAAACCGAAATGAAGGGAGTAAATACGAATCAGAGATTAATACCACATACGTGTTGGTCGGAAAGGCTACACAAGCAAACGACGTCAACAAGACCTACATGTAATGCTTTATTAGTGTGACTGGTCGTGGTCCAGTTGTCGGAAGGGCCTGATATATTGTTGCAACCTACATGAGAATGGAAAATTCTTGGTCGATTCTATGTATATAACATTTGTTCATCAACCAATAAGAAGATTTGGAAAATAAAGATTTTGCTAAAATTTAAAAAATTGGATGGTACTTCCTCAAAAGGGTAATCCTCACTAAAAACAACCTTGCAAAGCGTGAGTGGCAAGTGAGAAAAAATATATGTCTTTTGTCATCATGATGAGATAATAAAACATTTGTTCTTCCAATAGTCGTTTGCTCGTTCTATGTGGTATGCCATCCAAGTGGTTTCAAACTTGTACCTCCGCGTAGTGTTGTAAATATATTTGGCAATTGGTTACATGGTATCGAACCACAAGTTTAGAGTTCTAAGACAAGGTTTTTTTAAACCGGGCAAGAAGCTTGTCGTTCCATGGATATAGTAGAAATTAATTGGCCGATTTATAAGGAAATTGGACGAAAACCGATACAACAACACGACGCGCCATGCCGACCCCGAGGCTACACACCACACAAGCTGACGGCCTAACCGCCCAAGCGGCCAAGGCCGACACCACTACACGTCAACGCAACACAGCGGAGGCAAAAACCGGAGCTGCCGCTCCGACATCCACGTCGGCCCCGAGGCCACGCTCCACACAGGCCACGACAAAACTGCCCAAGCGGCCAAGTTCAACACCCCAACACCTTAACGCGATGCAGCGGAGGCAAAATCGGAGCCGCCGCTCCAACATGCACACCGGCCCCAGGGCCGCGCACCACCTACTGAAAACGAGAATACAAAGTAACGCCACCCACGGGCTGAAACAATTGGCAAGGGTGGTGAAGGGGCTCCACCGCGATGCCTCCAAGGAGGGGAACAACGACCGAGAGCGCTGCCATCGCTGGTTTCAACCATGGCCGATGCAGTGTTTTCCTTCGGAGCTCACCAAGCCCGATGACTCGATTGTCTGTCCGACGTAGGTTGTCGTGTAAGTCGTCGTCGCTGACTACCAAAATATAATGATAATGTTTTCTATTATGAAGGTCATCTACCGCTGGGACATCTTGTTCGTTCATGATCGTCTGTACAACATGTGAAATTTCGCGACCTATTGAGGTGTATGTTCGGTTGGAAAACAATGTGAGGGGTGTTTTTATCCCACATGGGTGACACCATAATCTATGGACTGAACCTCCAGCATAGGCGTTTACCGACTATCTGCTTGTTTGTAATTCTCCTTAGCTTTTCTATTTTTTGTTTGAACTGTTTTGACTGTGTACATAGTTGTTATGCAAAAATGGCGAGTGTAATGCTTTTTTTATCATTGGAATGGAATACTTTGAGTAATGAAATGCCATTTATCAATATCGGCCGGATCGGGGTATAAGAACCTCGAGTCCAGAACTCGACCTACCCGTATGCTACGTTTCAGGATGCTACGCAAAATCAATTTCCAAAAGTTAATCACGTGCGGCCGTGCTGATATATTATTCGCATCTAACTGATGGACCCCTACGGTTGAACTATGGGATACAGTGGCGGAACCAGAAATTTTTGTTTGCTGGGGCGAAAATTCACGGCGAATTTTTTTTTAGCTTTGGGAGGGGAAATTTTAATCGATTGATGCGTTTGATCTCTATAGAACAATCGAACAAGTATTTTTTTTTCACGTACTGGTTCGATTGTTTTTTTTTCACGTCAAAAAACAATTGAACCAGTATTGTTGTGCTATATTGGGCCTAAATTGGCAAGTTTAGGCCCATTTTTTTTTCCTTTTTTCTCAGTTTCTGCTGCTTCCTTAGCTTGGTGTTCGTTTCAACCTGGGGCTGCACACGTAGACGTAATGTCTTTGCCGCCGGCGACCTGGGGCGGTCGCTCCAGCTTGCCCCAGCGCTGGGTCCGCCACTGATGGGATACATCGTCCCGTGCGCCATGGAGCCCCGCATCGATCCCGCGGTAGAAGATGCGAGAGGTGCGACGGCCCGGGGCCCGGCCTAAATAGGGGCCCATATTAGATATACCGTATGTGTATATGATAGAGGGAGAAAAAAAAAAGGCCCGCCGTGACTCACGTTCAGCCCAGCCAGCCTGGAGCCCAGCAAGCAGCCAAGCGCTCAGCCACGCACCGCACGCAGGGGATGCCCATTCGTTTCCTCAATCCTGTCGATCAAATCCAGAGCACATGTACGCACGGCACCGCACGGAAAAATGTTCCTCTCGCCCGACGCTTCGACGCCCAAACACCCAGTCGCCGACTCGCCCGACGCGGCAACGCCCAGGCCCTGACGACGCCCAGTCCGAACCAGGAGCTGAGTTTGGGGATCAAAACGTAAAAGAATTTGGGGAGAGATCAAGATCATCATTTGGAAGGTAATTCTCAGAACAATCTATTCCTTATTTCTGGGCGAATATTTTTCCGTGGTCAACCTCAAATCCTCAATCTCTGATCTTGACACTCTCATTGATGATTTTGCGTCAAAAAATGCACGGAAGTCTCGTTTCTCACGATTACTGGAGGTTAGCATGCTATTTCTATATTTTTTTGTGCATTGTAACTTCTATGATTCTTGGTTTGGAACAAAGGCAGGAAAAAACAACAAATATTTGATTCTAGTAAAAAATGATTCAGTTTTATGACTTTATAGCAATTGTATATGTTAATGTATCGAATCGTCCCATCGATGAAGTTCGCACCGGGGCCTTCGAAATACTAGAGCCGGCACTGTCTACACGTGCACGCGCGGCGACCGCGAGCGCTGCATCTTCTTCTTCAGGAGCAAGCCATGCCGATATATTAATTTTATTTCCGAGTTAGAGCCTTTTGTGCACAAGTAGTTTGTCCGTACATTATCTTGCTGAGATTAATGCTGGTCTTATCGACCGAGTTCATACTGCATTACCAGTGGGGTAAAAGTACTTGAGAAGTTCTTCATGTTCCAAGCATTTCACTTATTTACTTTCACCTCAAAAGTTATTACGCATCTAATGGGTTTCTCACTCGGGGGATGCGGGCTTGACCAACGATCTTTCTGATTTACCGTCCGAATTTCTCAATTTTCAACTTGATTGCTATGAACCTTGCTGAAACCTTAATTTTTTCGCCCGGTATGGCCGCAATCATGCATTGGTGGAGGAGATTAAACTGTTGATTAATGGTGGTAGGAATATTTCTTTTATAAAAGTGGATCGTATAAAATTGTTGCACTAGCCTTAGCGTGGGATCAGTGCAGGCCGCAGGATTGTTTTTCCTTTTTTTAATACTGCGTGAGCAGGTTCTCGAACTCGAGACCTGTTGGCTCTCATACCATATAGAATTGTTGCACTAGCCATTTAAACCAAAAGTCCAAACTGATGGAAGTGGGCTAGACAATATTTATATTCAACATATCGTTCATAGAATAGGGTTAGTCAGGATCTAGACTTAAACCTCCTTGTAATCCCTGATATCCCTTTTTCAAAAAAAGAGAGGCTTTAGTTACTACCTAGGGAAGATAGGATACTAAATATCTGATGGGATGGTGTGTGCTAAATATGTTGAGCTCTCAACATTGAAGCATTCTAGGTCATTGGATTGGCGTGATTTGATGGTCGAGATTTGTCGGATATGCTAAACTCATTTTTTTTTCAAAGACTGGCAACCAAAGGTTGCAGTCATCGCATTAAGAACAGGAATAGAGTTTAATTACAGAAGTGTTACACATGGCCTTGCCATTCGCAGAAAAAAGAGAAATAGGACTACTCCTAGCCCTCTCCCGCTCTTCATTTTTTTCCTTCATATTAGTGGAGATGGAGATATGGCAAAAGGGTTGTCGGAGTTTGAGAAAAGAAGAGTAAACATGTTTGTTTAAGACACGAAGAACTCTGCCTTGCTATCTGTGAGACGTATATTAACAGGTTAGGCACGCAAGATCTTTTCCAAACTTAGCTTTTACCAAACGTGGATTTCCATCCATGCATGCTCGTGTAGTTATAGGATTTCTCAAGCGCTGATAAACAAGATTTGAACAGACATATAGCTACGCAATTTTAAATGTGTCGAACAAGATGAAAGACCAGATTTTTTTTTTCAATTACTTCTATAAGGCTCCAAGCCCACTCCCTGGTTTGCCCCCATCCATGTCGATGGGTCAATCCCGTGCGTCCGATCTGGTAAAAAGTCCTGCTGTTTCACCCGTGACCGTTGGATGCGGTGATGCTCGTCTCTTCACCGCGCGAAGGGGCGAGACAAAACTGGCGCCCGCGGTGAAACCCTAACGCCAATCGGCTCTCACGTCTCCTCCACCCAATCCCCGCTCGTCTCTCAGCCGCCTCTCCTGCTTTCGCCGCCCCTCCCCATCGCTTTCTCACGCTCGCCGCCTCCTGTGCGCCCGCCTCCACCTCTCCCCGCCCCTCCTTGTGCTGCGCAGGTCGGCTTCCAGGAGGGCGCCGCCGGTGGTGGACGGGATCGGGGCTTCCATCGGTGCCTTCAGATAGGAGGTTGCAGCCGCGAGGGCGTCGACGTGCGGAGGTCGAGCCCCTCATCTCCTCTCCTGCCTTCGCCGGCGTTTCCCACCAAGCC
Organism: Poa pratensis; assembly: GCA_947311845.1. Taxonomy (NCBI): domain Eukaryota; kingdom Viridiplantae; phylum Streptophyta; class Magnoliopsida; order Poales; family Poaceae; genus Poa; species Poa pratensis. The sequence continues at coordinate 20,467,207 of CAMZMU010000068.1, forward strand.
GTTGCCGTCGAGTCTCCCATCGACCTCGTGTTGACTTCCGCCTCGATCTGTATCGACAGCCGGAGGTGGTGCCGTGGAGGTTACTGGCCAAGCCTAGCGCCTGCGCTCATCGTGACGGCGTCTGCGTGCATCAATCTCCCCCCTCCACCTCCACGGCCTCCTGCCATCCCCGGCCACCGTCTCCGCGGCGCTTGGCCATTCCCTCTTCACGGTATGCTGGTGGGTGTTGTATCCTCTTCTACCTATGTTCTTCTCAGTGTTGAAACCGTTGTTGTTTCTTGCAGATTTGATTTTGAAGATTTGCATAGAGCTGACCACGTTCAACTCCTGCAGATCTGCTTGCAAGTATGCTGGTGGGTGCTGTATCCTCTTCTATCTATGTTCTTCTCAGTGTTGAAACCTTTGTTCTTTCTTGCAGATTTGATTTTGAAGATTTGCATAGAGCTGACCACGTTCAACTCCTGTAGATCTGCTTGCAGTATATCTGCAATAGGTATCCAACAAATATTACTTCTTTCTTTTGTACCATTAATATTGGCTTACAGGAAAGTGCAAGTAGTACATGATTTAAACGTAGTGATCATGCTAGAATGTGATTCAATACACTAAAAATAGTTCCTTATTGTTTAATTGAGGCATAGAATTTATATGATAGATTTAGAGGTAATTCCCCTTACAAGGATTTTGTCTAATTCAGATTCACGTGAGGGTTCTTGAAACAGTTTCCTATTGTTTAATGGGAACGACTATGTGTAAGGCGCCTTACATTTGGCAAAAGTGTAGACACTATATGTGACAAATGTGTACGCACGCGGTGAGAAGAAATAGTTGCATGCATGCACTAAATAGCACACGGAGCGAGCTAGAGAAATTGCCCTCTTTGCATGCATGCACAAAACTCCAAAAAAAACTGATGTCATCCCACATTAAATGTGAAACTCGAAAATTCAAAAAGTTTTGTAGCCCAAACCGTTTATCCGATTTAGAATTCGTTTTCACCGTTGGACTAGTCGCGACGAGATCTTCAAAACTAGATCCCATGTCGATATGTTTCGACGAAATTTTTTTTGACACAAAAGTTACCATCCCGTAACATATAAGTTACCCGGACTGTAGTATGTAAGTTACCCACCATTCCAAGCAAATATACATGCATGCACTAAATGACAGAATTGATGACGTCATCCCCGCATTAAATGCGAAATTTGAAAATTCAAAATGTTTTTTAGCCCAGTCCGTTTATCCGATTTAAGATCCGTTTTCACCATTGCACTAGTCGCGACGAGATCTTCAAAACTAGATCCCATCTCGATTTGTTTCGACGAAAAAAAATTGACACAAAAGTTACCACCCCCGTAACATATAAGTTACCCGGCTCGAATACGTAAGTTACCCACCATATTAACGATTAGTTTTCGGCTTGAAATAAAACCATTTTTCACTGTTCTTTTCGATTTTTTCGAGTTTTGAAGTTTTTCATTAGTGAATATCGTTTTTGGATGGCCAATGTATCATGCACAAGTTGGTAACTATACACTAAAACACCATACAACTTCATAAGTATTATGATGATAATTGTCGATTTGTAATTTAGAGGACATAAAAAAATGGACATTGGGATCATAACTATACACTATACCATAAAAAATGGACATTGAGATCATAACTATAATTTAGAGGACATGGTAACTACATCAGTACATGGTGGATAACTATATCAGTACTGGGTGGAAAACTATATCATAAACACATGGACAACTTTATCAGTATTAGGTGGGTAACTTCAAGAGTACTGGGTGGGTAACTCCATCCATAATAGGTGGGTAACTTTATCAGTAATAGGTTGGTAATTTATCAGTACTTGATGGGTAACTATTACCAACAGAGTAGGGTAATTATATCGATTTCCTGATGGATAACTATATCATGAGCACATGGGTAACTTTATCAGTATATGCTGGGTAAAATATTACCGATGGAGTATGGTAACCATATGGATTTCGTGGTGGATAACTACATCACTCCACCCAATTCCTCGCTGAAATTATAGAGTATGGTAACTACATCGATTTTGTTGTGTATAACTATATCATGAACACATCGTGAAATCCATTAGTACATGGTGGGTAACTCCATCAGTACATGGTGGATAACTCTATCAGTAAAAATGGGTTGGTAACTTTATCAGTAATATGTGGGTGTGCTCCAGTTGGTTCAGCTCGGGGGAGAGGCTTCTACAGCATCGGGACAAGCGGGGTCGTCAGAGCATACGTGGAGGAAGCAGAGCTAGGGCCACATTAGCACGATGATCCAGTTCAGTAAGTGCATCCCCGCCTTCCACGGCGGTTGCGGAGTCCAATGCACTCCTGTCGTCACGCGGGACAACCGTAGCCAGTGTCATGCCCCCACGACGAGAGTACTGGGTGGGAAACTTTATCAGTACTAGGTTGATAACTTCATCAGTACTAGGTTGGTAACTTCATCAGTACTGGGTGGGTAACTTTATCACTACAGGGTGGGTAACTTCATCAGTACTGAAGGGGTAATTAAATCAGTACTGGATGGGCAACTACGTCAGTACTGGGTGGGTAACTTTAGAAGTATTAGGTTGGTAACTTTATCAATACTGGGTGGGTAATTTCATTAGTAAATTGGTTGGTGACTTTATCAGTACTAGGTGGGTGTCCTCCGGTTGTCTCATCGCCATCTTGTCAATGTCGTGGAAGTAGTCGACGCGGAACCGCAATATCATCATCTAGAAAAGGATGTATCTAGACACTAAACAAGTATAAATACATCCGTATTTGGACAAATCCAATTCAACTAATTTGGAACGGAGGGAGGGAGTAGCACACACATGTCGTACATGCGACCAAGGAAAACCAGCTGCCGAATGGTTGCATCTAGAACCATATGTGCATGTACGGTAGGTGGAATAGTGGATGGATGTATATAGCTGAATCAGGTGAACTGGATGTTGCTGCACGGAAAAAAACAAAAGGAACATCCAGCTGCTACGCTGGTGCCGCTGACTGCCGTGAGCTAGCTCGGGGCTCAAGGCCTTGCCGGTGGAGGCGAAGAAGCTTGCTCTTGCTGGCGACATGGAGGAAGGAGGGCGGGCGAACCGAGCCACCAGGGAGCTGGTCACGCAGCTGGATGTAGGGACCCGACCACCCGCCGGAATCAACGGCGCTCGACGGTGCATGGGACCGAGGTGGAGGAGGGCACCGCCGGCTGACCAGACGAGGTAGGGAGGCGAGCAGGAGGTCGCGGTGGAGGAGAGGCTCGACGGAGGCTGACCTTGTGGTGGAGGCATTGAGCTCGGGCAGCAGCAGAATGGGGGCGTGCCGAGCTTGGTTGGCAGCGGGGTTCGACGAGGAGAGGCGGATGGATGGCAGAGAAGTCGTGGCGGCGGTCGTGCCGGAGGGAGGACGGCGGCGCTCCAACGACGAGGTCGACCTGGCCGGGCGCGGAAGGGCGGCGGTGTGGTTTCCCGGTCTTCGTCTCCCGTGCGCGCGGGGGCGAATTTGGGAGGATATGGGGATGGGTGGTCCAGGTTGCGTCTCGAGTTAAGGACGCGGGGTGGTTTCTCGGTCAGCACGCGACGTGGTCAAATCTGTCCGTTCCCTCACGATCCAACAGTCCCCAGACATGCGTACGGATTCGCCCCGTGTAAGGCGCCTGCTCGATAGATTTTCTGTTGTTTAATTGAGGCATATAATTTGTATTAGGTGTTTCTCTTTATGTAATGGTTCTCGTGTAGTTATAGGATTTCTCAAGCGCTGATAAACAAGATTTGAACAGACATATAGCTACGTAATTTTAAATGTGTCGCACAAGATGAAAGATCAGATTTTTTTCAATAAAGGAAAGACCAGATATATAGCCGGCCCGAACGAAACCAAATATCTCTTTCCATACAGCAAACCACGAGGGCGTTCCTACCAATCCCAACGACTCACATAAACGCACGTAACCGACTTCGTGGCATTCAGAGCTCAGAAGTCCACCCTCCGGTAAGATCTTACCTGCGCCGCCTCGCGTCGCACGAACTGCAGCGGCGTCGCCATGGGTACCCGTTTCCGCATCGACCCTGCGGAGGAAGCTCGCCACCGGGAGGTGATGGACGGCATGGGCGTCTACCATGCCGAGTGGGCGCTGTCCAAGTTGCTAGCGAAGGCGGACGTCCAGCAGGGGCAGAACCGGCTTCTGCTCACCAAGGAGGCGGTGCGCGCAGGCCCCATACCCAAGCTCTTTCCGAAGCTGGAGGAGCTCCGCGCGGACGGCCTGGTCTCCGTCACGGTCCTCGATGAGGAGGGCCGGGAGAACGAGGTGCAGCTCTACTACCTGAACTCCAACAAGACGTACTGGATCGGGGGTGCCGAGTGGAGGGTGTTCGTGGCAGAGACCGGCATGTCCAAGGGCGACCGCCTCCATCTGTACACGTGCAGGCGCGGCGACGTAGAGCGATGCCTCTTCTTCTTCAGGAGCTAGGGCGCCGGCGCCGGCCGTAGTCCCCCCTGGATGAAGTTAGCTTGGCTTAGGCTTAATTTTTTGTGCTGAAGTAGAGCCTTTTGTGAAGAGGCACATATACTTTATTCGTGATCTCATTTGAGTTTATACCACTAGTACAGATCGGGCAAACGCATACGGGTGACTTTGGCCATCACACACGATTATAGCGCCCGTCGCCATCAATGGGTGGGTGATAAGGGCAGACATCGCAGACGGCCGAATAAATCGTGTGCGATGACGAGAACTTCCGAGACGGTCTTATTAGTTGGGCCGTGTGCGATATAAATAAGATCGTAGACGTTTTGTACTTCCTGAATCGTATGCGTTATGTAGCATCGCACATAGTTTATGAGTTCGTGTTATATGCTTGTATACTTTCATTTTAGATTCATTGCAGACGTTTAGAATTTTCAGGACCATGGGTTTCATGTCAGATTTATACATTGCGACACATGCAAAAATCAAGAACAAGCATCATCCAGTACCAAATATGCTTATTTCATTTATTTCATATTTCATATTCATACATTGAAACAAAGTACCAATTCCTAGCTAGACAAATGTGTCAGGTACACAAATGCAAGAAGAAACTTTTCTTGGTTACGTCTTTGTCTCCGTGATGACGAAAACTAGGTTCAGAGGGTTATGCCTCCAACTTATCCCAGTCTGTCATTTCTTCCACAGAATATCCGGACTTTGCTCGGTGTATATATAATATGTGACAGAAATAGAGAAATTGACTTATGTTAGCTCGGTGTACATATAATATGTGACATAAGGGACGAATACCACGGAAAAACTAACTTACAAATCCATTGCATAATTGTTGTTGTGACAATCGATGCAAGATACATGTACTGTGAATAACAAAAGTCACAAGGTCTGCCACAAACCAGTCAATGCAAGATAAACACGAAAAGCAAAAATAAGTTTAAATGATTATTCACTTACCACCGTAAAGGCAAAGATATTCGATGAAATCGGTCATCCGTTGCTGCATATCTGTTGTGTGTGAAATAATCCTTACTGCATGATGTGCTCAAAATATCTATCAATGCAAGGAGGTGAAAACATAAAAATAACATTAAAACTGAACTGGTTAGTCACTTACCAGCAACTACGGATTGACCAAGAGAGGAAAATAAAACCTCTCTTGATTTTCTTGTACAGTGCCACCAAAATAAGATCCCTATTACACAAGTATACAATGAAATGTGTTCTATCAAATCCCTTCTGATAAAAACATACATAGTGACAAGATAAAACATAAAAGAGGTTACTATTCTGACAGATCGCTATTCTAACAGATCGAACATACAAAGATCTAATAGTACCACACCAACAAACTAGCTATTCTAACAGATCCGGCCTTGCTAGTGCATAAACAATATATTCTAACAGATCCGGCATATTAAACATGAGGATGACCTTACTAAACGAGCGCTAACCTTCGTGATGTGGACGAGAAGATGGACCCCTCGCCATGGGGGGGTCGGCGGCCTAGGACAGGCCTCCCGCGAGGTCATCGTCCGGTCGGCCGGTAGAGTAGGGCCGCGCTGGAGGCCAAATGCGGCGCGGGAGGGCCGGGAGGGCGTGTGTGCAACAGTAGAGGAGAGGAGGCGGCTGAGAGAGGGGAGAGTTTATCCGTAACCGAACCGTATTCGTTCCGTATTCGATCCATATTCGTAACCGACAAGATCCGATTCCGTATTCGTATCCGCACACTATCCGCTCCGACTCCGTATCCGGAAAAAATATGGTCACGGACATGGTTTCACTACTATTCGACCGTATCCGCTCCGTTTTCACCCCTAGGGGAGAGTGTAGCCTGTGTACGGGTCAAACGCGTAAGGTCCTTATTTATATGGAAGGGTTCCATTTGCTGGGCCCTAAAGGCCCAGCGGGTATCGCACACGATTTCATTTGCAGAAACTGTGGGCGCATTGAGCCGTCTAGCGATTGTTATCGCACATGGTCCCGCATAGGAAAAAACGTGTGCGATCAGTTTGTGGTAAAAGTAATCTTCGCACACGTTTCTTATGAGAATAAACCATGTGCGATTATGTTTTGGTTTAACAATATTGCAGATAACTCGAGAAATGCCAAATTTTGCCGCTGGAAAGGAGAGTACTAGACAAAATGGAACCTGATTAATAATATTTGAATAATATCAGTAGTTGGTAAGGGAAGGGCTCCATTAATTCAAACGCATGGTTTGCCCTTCCTGCTACAAAAAGATTGGACATCCCAATCGCACATTACATATATATAACACATAAAAACCACCTAATACCTATCTAAACATATTCTTCGTCGTCGTTAGAGAGGAGGACGACGTCTTCATTGCTGGCGGAGCCCTTGCCGTTGCTTGAGGCGTCTGCATCGTCGCCGGCGGGGCCCTTGACATTGCTTGAGGCGTCTACATCGTCGCCGAGCGAGTTGCCGGAGCCTGATGTCCTGGCTACGTGGGCTAGCGGGTTGCCGGACTCACCGGCTTTCCACTTGGCTAAACGCCTTCCCGCGGCGCCCATCCAAAGCCGTGTCTGCTTCTTGACCTCCTGCCTGGCACGCAACAGCGCACGCACCCGGAACTTTCGAAGAGTGGCGAAAGACTCCTCGACCATGCAATGCACCAATTCTTCCTCACACCTCGCCGACGCGATGGACATCTTCACCAACTTAATTATGCTTCTCCAGTTCCTCTGGGGTGGCCAGAGGCTCATCCGACGACGAACCCGAGTAGCTGTCTTCGGGCTCCTCCACCTTCAATGAAGTTACCCCCAGCTCCGTGCGCTGGGGACAACTCCTCATGCGCCTCAGTCGACGTGTGATCGATTGAGGCCGCTGTGGACATCATCTCTTCCGATTCCCACGGCGCGAGGTTGTTTGAGCTACCCCTAGCCACGGCCGCTGAGGGCAGAACCTCCTCCGACTCCGACGACGTGATGTCCACGAAGGTACCCCGTCCCTGATCTCCCATGGCTTCCGTGCTGCGTGGCATTGTACAAATCCTAAATAAACAAATGGCCATGGCCGTCGAAACAATTTATACTCAAGCAAAAGGCAGGAACACCATGGTAGTTCATACTTAGCGAGATTTCAGAAAAATGCGGGAAGACGAAATATTAGACAAATGATAACATCAAACCAATTGTATGCAATAGAACAATGTATCGCACACGATTTACTTAGGAAAATCTTGTGCGATAGTTCAACAGAATTTCATATGGACACAAGTCGACAAATCGTGTGCGATACTTCGACTTTATGCACACGCTTTACTTCGCAAAGTCCGTGTGCGAAAGTGCGCACACGCTTTATAAATTGTAACCGTATGCGCAAGTTTGCGCCTGAGATACCCTTCAGGGACTCGCAGACGGCTATAATTGCGAAGCGAATGGGATAGGGGATAACACACGGGTGGCTGCTCCCGTGTGCGATGGCGGGGACTTAAATTGCCCGATCTGTACTTGTGTACCCGTCTTGTCGAGTTCTTAGTGTATTACATGTGCGATATAAAAAATAATGTTCTTTCATGGTCCTTCTTATTAAGATTTAGTTGGTCACGTTGGTTAGTGCCGGCACCGCTCGCCATGTTGTCGTTAGAGGTAGTTACCTGACAACGTCCTGTTAATACTTTATTGCGAAGTTAGCATGCCATTATATTTATTAAAACATTAAGTAATTTTTAGACGAGTTTAATTTAATTAAAGAAAATAACACTACAGATGAACCGGAAAAATTAAACACATATGATAGATTACACATATTTAGTAGATATTCATATCAACCAAATGCAGTTACAAACCAGAGACAAATACCCCACATATATGTTGGCGGGGAAGGCTACAAACAACAATTTGACCCTAGGGGATATATATTCACCTCCTACTTTTCCCTGTCGGGTATTTTAGAAGGAAGTAAACAACAGATGTATAGATATTCACTAAACTCACTAATGAGGTTTCCTCCTTTTAAGGTTTTTCTCGTATGCGTTACTAAGGAGATAACACTCACTATATGTTGTATCATTTTCTCCTATTCTCCCACTGGATTTAGGAGAGTTTTAACAAAATATCAATACTACTGTCCTCATACTTTTCCCACATAATGTGCATGGAAAAATTCTCAAGATATCAAGATCAAAGACTATCCAAACAAATACAAGGACTTTTCCAACACTCAAACATTTATTCAAGACTATACGCAGAAATTAAAGATGATGATTCTCCAAGGAACAACGTTTGTCCAAGGGGGGGGGGGGGGGGGGGGGGGGAGTGTCAGGAATAGTTAGAATTATAAATTAAGCTAAGAAAATAGTTAACGTTAATGAAAGGCAGACTATTAGCAGTTAGATTATGGATTTGTCCAAACACAACCCCTTTCCGAACTATCATCGCATATGTCTGAACAGGCGCAAAGCCTTGTAACCGTCATTGTGGGAATATGTACAGAGGGTATAAATACCCAAAATCTTTGATCAATAAACGTACTCGATTCATCTCAATTCTTAGTTCTCAAACAAATATGACTATTGATGAAATAATTAAGAGCAAGAATAGATCAAATTAAATTGTGACGGCTTGGTGAAGGTTGAGGATGGAACGGCGCAGTGGCATGGTTCTTCAAGATGAAGATAGACAATTATCTTTTATGCCTAATCGCCAACTCATAATTGTGATGATACCTCACAAGCAAAAGCTAGCGAGGTCTTGTGAAGGACTATGACTAACCCTACAATGGTCTAATAAACACATTCCAATGGAAAATTCTTCTGGATTTGGTTCCAAAAAAATAACAATAAAGGCACACGATCGTTCATTGACCATGCATTTGGCCGACGAGATCAAAATATTGATAAATGATGGTAGGAATATTTCTTTTATAAAAGTAGATAGTTCGTAGAAATAGGGTTGCTCACTGTCTCGTAATATTTAAGTAAACAGAATCATGAACTGATTGTGTTTCTTCATGCTAGGCTCTAGACTAAGACCTCCTTGTAATCCCTGCTGCTTAATGTATCCCTTTACCCGCAAAAAAGAAGGAGACGAATTGGGTTACTACCTAGCGGATATAGGATACCGGAGTGCGATGATGTGTGCAAAATATGTTGAGCTCGCAACAACAGTGAAGCAGTCTAGGTCGTTGGATTAATGTGGTTTGATGGTCGAGATTTGTGAGATCTGCTAAATTACGCCCAACAAGGAAACAGTCTAGGTCGTTAGATTGACGTGGCTTGACGGTCGAGATTTGTCGGATTTGCTAAACTCATGTTTTTTTTGACATATTTGTGGAGATGGAGATATGGCAAAAGATTTGTAGGAGTTTGAAAAATCAAGAGGAACATTTTTTTTACGTGAAGAGTTAACATGTTTGTTTAAAACACGAAGAACTCTGCCTTGCCATCTGTTAGAGGTTTAATAACATCACATGTTCTGATGTTCGGCACCCAAGATCTTTTCCAAACTTGAGCTTTTTGCAACCGCGGATTTCCATCCATGCATGCACGCGTAGTTATAGGATTTCCCAAACGGTGATAAAAGAAGATTGGAACAGACATCATACCACATATATAGCCCAACAAAAACAAAGATCTCTTTCCATACAGCAAACCACGAGGCCGTTCCTACCATTTAAACAACGATTCCAACGACTCATATAAACGCACGTAACCGACTCCTCCGTGGCATTCAGAAGTCCACCGTCCGATAAGATCTCCCCTGCGCCACCTCGCCTCGCGTCGCTCATGTACGGCAGCGGCGTCGCCATGGATACCCGCCTCCGCATAGACCCCGTGGAGGAAGCGCGCCACCTGGAGGTGATGGACGGCATGGGCGTCTACGACGGCAACTGGGCGCTGTCCAAGGTGCTGGAGCAGTCGGACGTCATGGGAGGGCAGAACCGGCTCCTGCTCACCAAGGAGGCGGTGCGCGCAGGCCCTATCCCCAAGGTCTTCCCGGAGCTGGAGGAGCTCCGCGCTGACGGCCTGAACGCCGAGCACAGGGTCAACGTCACGGTCCTCGACACGGAGGGCCGGGAGAACGAGGTGCAGCTCCGCTACCTCAACTCCAACAAGGCGTACCGGATCATGGGGCCCGAGTGGAGGGTGTTCGTGTTGGCGACCGGCATGTCCAGGGGCGACCGCCTCGATCTGTACACGTGCATGCGCGGCGACGGCGAGCGGTGCATCTTCTTCTTCAGGAGCCAGGGGTGCGACGCCACCGCCTGGTGCAGCAACGGACGCAAGCGCGCCCGGCAGCCCGTCCACGATCCTGTGGTGGAGGACCCCGACGAGGAGTTCTTCCTCTTCAAAGCTGGACGTCGTGCTCACGGCGGCAACGGCAAGCTTCGCGGCGGAGACGTCGACTACACCCGAGCAAAGAGAGATCGTGGCAGAGATCGCAAGCGGGCAAAGAACGCTAGTCATGCCAGGAGAGAAGATCATATGCTCTTTGATGGTCTGCACGCTTGGACCGGTGGTTTCCAAGCGGATTACGGCCATTACAAGGCTGAGAGGAGAAGGGAAGAGAAAGCACCTGCGGGTCTTCTTAATGCTACTCCCGATGAAAGGGAGGCTGCCAGAGGCCTCTTGATGCTGAGATATGCTATTTTTGCTGGACGTTATTAGCTAGGGCAGAATATATATTAATTATCGCTATAGTTAGGACTTAGGACGACTTACGGCAGTTCGATCGATCTCAGATAATTTTGTCATATATTTTGTATAGCTATGGTCACGATTTGTAAGCAGGCTACTTTTGTTCAGTCTATAATGGTTTTATATATAGTCCAGACAGTACTTATCTGAAACAATACATGTCAAGAGTAATTTAAGAGTATTGCCTAGCTGAACCGGGTTGAAATAAGTATCGTTGCCCTCATTGTGATTGCATTTTTGAGGTCAATATGTTAATACCAGGATAATACTCTTTATTTGTCTAAAAAAGATGATACTAATTACATCCGACCTCTCCAACTACGACACATCAAGGATGCAATTTTTTTTGGCCCTGACAAACTAATGACTCACAGGAGTAAGCACTATAACATAGATTTTCCAACGACGACACCTCCATTAAGGAAATAATTCAGATGCAACCATCAATATGATATTTTTTAGCTCGAAGAAAGTCTGAAAAATCTTTCAAGAGGGTCTTAAGTAAATTGATAGAAGTCGATCATTACCAACTACAACCAATGAGTCTCAAGGAAAATGATCGAAATCCGACATTACCAAGTACAACTAATAAAGGTTAGAACTAGGGATATTGAGAGTTCGTACTCCAAGAGAACCACCAGAACAAAAATCGATCATGTGTTGTTGTCTCCACATACCAAGAATCATTGCTACGATGCACGATTTTGTCATGAAATTGTCAGGCAAGATGTCCGCAGAACGAGTGTTGGCAAACATCATCTTAGACTTCATCCATTGGTACACACCAAGAGATAACAAGTGAGAACTTTATGTGGGCTAGTGGTTATGTCTTTCTACGGATCAAACGCACGAGGAACAAGGGTACCATGCCGTGAGGTGCTCAACCAAATTAAGTGCATATAACTGATATTTCTACTTCGAGTACATAAAATCGCTGGGTCGAGCACCTCTCATCCCCCCCCCCCCCCCCCCCACCACATCTTTTCCTTCCACTCACTCCACCTAGTTGAGCTAGAGACGGAGAGAACACACCCTAGCAACATGCCGACGATGCACGCGAGACATGGCTGAAATGGAGATGCCGCAACCTGCTGTGACGGCTAAGGAACATGTGAGATGGGACCAAGCAGCTATCGACACGGCCGACCGGGGCAGAACATGTGTAGTTGAGTTGGAAGAGGAAACAAGCAATGCTTGATTTGCCCCTGCACCGAGTTATTATTAGAGTAAAATACGTAAGCTGTATTTTACTCGCAATTGGTTGAATGAGATTGATAGAAAGGCCAAAGATAGAACTCATATTGTCGTTTCAACTATTTTTTGGTCTATCTGGAATTGTTAGAATGATCTCGTTTTTAACAGAACAGGAAATTATGATGTCTTATAGGTTATCAATATGGCGGTGGATTGGATTTAGCTATGTGCTCTCCTGCTTCCTTTGGACCAGCGGGAACTTATGGCTACTGGATGCACACGACTCATGTTGATGGACGTGATATTTTCTCCCGACATACGTGGCAACATATTAGTCAACTTGAGTAGTTGAGTTATGTTGTTTTTTTGCTGGTTGATACATGTCTAAACCTTATGTGATCGTTGAGATGTAAATGAATGATACTCCAATAATTTGGTAAAAAGCTGTGTGAGTCACTCTATGAAGAGGCTTGGGTTTCCATCCCCATGTAGAAAAAAGATACATAAGCCGCCTCAAGCTATTCAAGGTGTGTCCAGGTACTAATCCTATATCCTATATAACTAAATAGTTTATCCCTACTATCTATTTCTCTCAACATGCAGCCTATCCACGTCAGCAGATCTGCCAACTCAGCCAAGAAAATGTCGTTCCGTTCGGTTCAGTTCCGTTCCGTTCGACGTTTGCTAATATCTGCTAGACTACCGACCAGTCTGCATGCAACCCAATATTTCAGCCCATACGTAACAGCCATTACTCCATCCTACATACAGCCCATTACCTTCGCTGATCTCATTAGCCGCCTGTGCATCGGTGACCATTGGTGCTTCCTCTTCCTCATGATCTTCGTGGTGGCGTATTCTCTTCCTCTTCCCCATTATCTCCCGGAGAAATAATTACACAAAAATGGTTGAGGCATACGAGGAGATTGGCTCAGATTTTTTTGTCCATATAAAGTGTCAAGCTCCATCTCAGCCCTGTAAGTTCGCATCCTTCTTTCAGTATGGTATGTGTCTGCCACACCCACATGGCTCATGGCGCTGCTTGGCTAGCCACTCCGTCTCCCTCTTTCATCTTCACTTCACTTCACTTCACACCATATCCTCTTAAGCCCTCGCAGATAATGAGCATTGCAGCCTTGAGTAGAGCCGCGGCGGCAAGCCAGGGATAATCTTTGATCAACAACCAAAATGTTTGAGCTAGGAATCTTTGATCGTTTTTTAGGCATTTGGACCAGGTACGTGGTTAATTGATCTCCCGTTGGACAATGAGTAGTACAAGGTGCGGCCAAACTGCCTTCTTCTACAGAGGATTTGGATTCTATGCATTGGCTTATTGCTGTTGAACGTGCGAGAGCAGAATCGGCCTGCCATACTCAGAAGTTCCTCAGAAGATATGGAGGCCACTGGCCAATAGTCAATTTGTTACACATCTTTCCTGCAGACCTGCAGTACTCAGGATGTTCTCCATTACTTCTTGATTTGGCTTAACCTAGCCATTGATTTGATTGCAGTACCTTTGTGTTCTCCATTACTTATTAGTTTTGCTTAACCTACACGTTGATTAGATTTCAGTATCTTGGTGCATTACCTTCCATCGCACATGGAGGTATCTACGTGTTCAATATGTCGTTGCCATAATGCCATGCCTTTGCTTGCTGCAGTCCATAGGTTCTTTTTTGGTTGTGCTCGATTCATGACCTTGCATTCTTCTTGCAGGCTAGATGAAGTCATATATGTTCACGGTTGGGGATTACACTTGAACGAAAATGACATGACGAGTCATGGATTTCCACTATACCTACTAAGACAAAGTTTTCCATGGAGATGAATGAGTACTTGGCTTTGTTGTTTTCTGTGTTGTTGTTTTCTAGCAGTGGAAGCATCGCGTGGATTGACAATGAGGAGAAGTTTCTCTTTCATCAGCTTCTGCGATACAATACCGATCTATGCATTTTTCGCTTGACCAACTCCAACCTGAGTTAATCTCAAAAAAAAAAAAAAACTCCAACCTGAGTTCAAAGGACCCGCTTTGTTTGTATTATCCATTGGCTCAATCTGTGTTCATGTTCATTAAATGAAAGGGCAGTTCACTTGCATACTTACAGTTGCCGATCATCGAGAAAGGTATTTTTTATTGTGTGTAGCTACTCATTGCAAGGATTGGTTCACTTCACATGTGCATCCAATAAATTATAATGATGAAACAATTATATGTGACTAAACAGGCATCTGTAACTTATTGACGCGCTTGATTTTCACAATGTTCAAATTTTCTTTGGTACACTCCTATTATATAGTACTATGGTTTGTGCTGAGATAACACATTTTTAATCCAATAAATTATTTTTAGAACATGTTATTTTTTGTTGCAACAAAATTGAATGGTTGGCACAATAATTTATTAATAATCATCATTTTTACATATGCTCCGTATCAATAACAAACTTTTTAACCAAATCGCCCCGCAGCAACGCGCGGGGTATCATCTAGTATAACTAAATAGTTCATCCCCACTAACTATTTCTCTTGACATGCAGCCTATCCAGCTCAGCAAACTGACACATCAGCGATTTTTCGATTTTTTCTTTTACTTTCACTCGCCAATCTCCTTTCTGTTCCCACGTTCATTGTTTTTTTCCTGCGGCTATGTACAACTGCCAGCCCAACAATCTTCTGGCCCATTCCAAATAAGCCCAATCCTCTTCATCTTCTCCACCAAACAGTCGCTCTTTTCGACGGGATCGCACGTAATCCAGATCGACCGACCAGCGCTCCTCTCAATCAATGTCCACGACAGCACGACCGCCCTCTCTCTTCCTCCGCCGTGGCATAGGGAGAAACTGCTGCACAACAAATTAAAGCAGGCATATGAGCGGTTCATGCTGAATTCCCCCTATAAACTCTGTCACGCGCCTCAGATGTTTGCATCGACGCATTGTCCTCCATTACGGCTGGATGCCTGCCTCCTACTCACGCCGCTGATGTGCCACTCCATTCTCCGATTTCCCTGTCATATGTTGCCATTTTCTTCACAATTTACGATTTTCTCATCTTTAGGTTCTGGCGAGTTGGACGCGGATCGAATCAGTCACCGCGGTCCTTACTACCTGGTCGCTTATTCTCGGGTTCCGAAGAGTTGGACGCCTCAGCACTCGCCGTGGTTCTTCTAGCTGGTCGCTGCTTACTCCTATTTACTGCTCCTTACTCGCTGCTTACCCAGGGCGCAAGGCTAATTGCTCCTATTGCTACTTATACGGTATACCTCCCATCTGAGATTCTGAGTACAATACTACAGTTTAGCCCCATTGAACGAACATCTTTGCATTTTGTTCTTTTGCTTGATTGGACACACCCTAGAACGTGCTCATGTTTACCATTTATTGGTAATTTTCAATTGTACTTTATTTCATCTTCATCTGAATTCAGTTTTCATCAGAAGCCTCACATTTGGATTTTTTTTAGTGTGACGAAGAGGTGCTGCATGCTCTTCAATTTTCCTGATACACTTTCTCCCTGCTTTTCCATTGTTTCCATATTTCTTCACATCCTTTCATTGTGCTGCAGGACACTTTGAAGCAGCAAAATGGAGGTGCTGGTGTTTCACCAATGCTATTTCATTTTTTTTAATTCGGAGCTTGCTGAAACTATGATCATATGTCGCTCTAGAAAAGGAAGCAATGTTCCCTTGGTACATGAAGAGTGGTTTTTCTCTCTTTCATGCTATGAAAATAATCTTTATTTTCTGCGACGAATCATAATACATGGGACATGATCCAGAATTTGGAATATTCAGATCTGTCTTCCCTTAACCTTCAAGCATTTCAAAGTGATCTATGTGGGCAGTTCAATCTTTTTGCAATCAGTTGTGTAGCTTCCTGGAAAGAATAACCTATTTATATGCTAAAAGTATCATCTCATTATAAACTGATGGATCATCATAGCCTGCACTATCTCATCATTCTTCATCTTCACCAGAAACAAATACAAGTAACTGCCGGAGGTATGTTTGTAATTGTTTTTCCCTTTAATATCTCACTGGGCCAGAGACGCTCCATTCCAGTCGTCAACACATGACCTTCTCAGTTTTCACATACATATTCCTGAAATGAAACAACCTCAACTTGCACATCTAGGTTGTCCACTTTGACTTTCAGTTGTTCTTCATTGGTTTACCACTTCCATATGCTACTCAAGTACGTTGCACGCTCATATGAGCCAACTGGATAAAGATTGAAAACGAATAAGCATGCCGAGCAATGAGGCATAAGCAATTTCGTCTATGTAATTGTATAGCAAAGCAACTAAGCATGAGTTACAAAAGTACAATCGACTGCTCAGTGATTCAAAAAGAATGGAAGACTGAATCCTCTTTGACCAACAGCGATTCTCATATTGGAAGCATCTTCGATATTTTTCGTGACATTTTGCTAAGGCTACTAAGTTACATGTATGACTACCAAAGTCATTGGAGCTTCTGTTACCAAGTTTGAATTGAATTGATTGAATCCAAGCTATATGGGACCTTTGGGCTTAAAATGCAAGAGTTGTAATGATAAATCTTATAGCAATCATGTAAAAAAATTCCATTCCTGAAATTAACAGGTTATTGTAGATATATCTAACCATTCCCGCAACAACGTGCGGGGTATCATCTAGTTCTCTGAACTTGTGGAGCAATATTCCTAATTCTCGACAAGTCATTCATGACGGGTCCTAAACAAGTATGACCAGTCATTGACCTGCGCTACGTTGACAATGTTTTACCGAAAACACCCTAAATAGTTATCAATTCTAATCTCGCGCCCTCTCATAATAGATGCATCTCGTGCCCCTGCTGGCCGCCATACCCTTCCCCTTTCTCCCACCGGCAGGAGCAGCCAGAGCAAAGCGACCGCTACAGGGAGTTCCCTTCTTGCAGCAATCTTCGTCCCCTCATGTTCCCTGCGGGTAGCAACGTCAGAGCAAAAACCAGGCGGGGGCTTACCTCTCTCTCCCGACACGCTCGCACCGGATAATAAGAGGCGAGATGTCGTCGCCCGTCCACTCCCGCCTCACCGCGTAATCCGCCAGGCAGGGCCGCCACCGTGAGACGTAATAGAAGATTATTTGAACTTTCAATTTGCAAATCAGTAGACCTAGTTCGCCATGGAGGTGAGTATGCTTCTGTGACCGTCGTCGAGCTCCCGCGTCGCCCCTACCGTTCGTCAAGCTCCTCACCACTTGCACAAGGTCGTGCCACTCTTCCTTTTATTTGGCCAGTGGGCCAGATATCTTGAAAACTAAAATAGATCGTGATAACTTTACTAGGAGCGCTTGCAGCCTAGTGCAACAATATATTTCGACATCAAACAAGCCTTCCGTTCTCTCAATTGCCTTCTTATGTCGATCATTGAATATGAGCTGAATACGGAATGCCGGAACGGATTAAAGATCTAATTGGTGAAAATGATTAACATTATTGCATTATTGTTATTTTCCACTGGATCGCGCATAATTTATCTTCCACTATGCTTCAGCAATTAATTAAATTCCACTGAAAGGTTTACATGAAGATTTCCACGTGGATGGACAGTTGATCTGAGACGGGAATAATATATTGAGTTATTGACACTGCTCTTTTAGATAATTCGTTGCAAACTGAAATATAAACAAGGAACCGAAAAATTAAATCACGTAACATGAACATAAAGTGTCACAAAATATCGACTAAATTATTTCTCATCAATCATCAATAAACAAGGACAAATAGTCATTATTGCAATCTGAAATAACTGCAAATGACTATTAAGCAGTGGCGTCGTGGTTCAGTCTACAATGGCAATAGTGTTTTCCTCCAATGATCTTGCAGAATCCGCCGTTGTGGTAGCGATTAAGGCACCATGAGTTCCATAGAGGATCAAAGGGCGGCGAGCATTCATCGTTGGAAGCCCATGAATGGTACTAATCGCGGCCACATGCTGGTAGCGGCGGACGCAGGAAAAAATTGGAGGGTGGGCACACTCCATAAAAAGTGAGAATCATATGTCCTTGTAGACGGTTGTTGGGGTGATGATGGATTTGATGTAGTCTCTTCCATCTCTGTTTCACTCTCAATCTCGAAATCGGATTGGATCGGAGGTGCGGAATCAATACACACCAACGCAAGCCCACTATCTTCGGTGTGTAAATTATCCACCACCATCTTCTTTGCTTCATGTTTCTTAAAAAGAGACGCAATAGTGCTATTCCTCTTCTTCATGATGAATTCTACAATTAGAAGCAAATTGAATAAATAACACATACAATCAATAGTTTGCTATTGCCTAGTTGGAGACAACAAATTGTCAATTTACACAATATATAGCAAATTGTGGTTATCAATTTACACAATATACAACAAATTGTCAATTTACACAATATATACTATCTAGTAGCAAAGCAAACAACATATATTAAGGGAAAACATTGATATAGCAGCAACATCGGAAGCAAACAATATATACTATCTATTTACTGTTAATCCACTTATCCACACCTTGAGACTTGAGAGAGCCAGTAGGGTGGGCAGGGTCAGGGCGCCAGGCGGCCAGCAGCAGTAGCAGCCTAGCTCGACGGTTCCAGCTGCTGGAGACTGGACGAGGGCGGAGGGCCGACGGCGGGCAGGGCGGGGGCGGCGGCGGAGAAGGCCAGATCGACGGTTCCAGCTGGCTCAAGCAGAGGGGATGGGCCGATGGGGGTGGCGGGGGTGGCGGCCGGCGGCGGGGCCGCGGGGGAGGCCAGCGGAGGGGCCGAGGCAGCCGAGGGGATGGGGGGCGGGGTGGCGGCTGCCGGCGGCCGGCGACGGCGGAGAACGGGAGAAGACCAGCAGCAGATGACCAGATGTGCGCCTAGGTCGTCCTACTCGCGGTCACGGTCGCCATGGCCTGGGCCTCATCCGCAGTCGACTCCACTCGTCCTTCCTCGCCAGTCGCTCGTATCTGGGGGGGGGTCCGATTTTTTTTTCCAAAAATCTGGGTGGGCCACGGCCCATCCGGCCCACCCGCTGCGTCCGCCAATGCATGCTGGTATTAAGTTTCTTGATTCTGCCCAAGCAAAAAAATAAAGGCCAACATGCAGAAAAGTGTGTCAGATTATCTTCCAATATAAACACAGTGGTAAAACGTAAAAAGAAATTCTCGAAAAGTAAACGTCCACGTCTCCTCCATCGATATAGAATTATCATATATGTGCAATTCTCCATTGTTACAGAACTAGCATATTGACGAAGAGGGACGCAAGTGAATGAAACCTTACCTGCTGAGACTATCATGGATGCTAGGAGAAGAAATGCAACGAAACCACTGGCAGGTGCCATATTATTCTGGTAGGATAACAATCTCTTCCACTGTGTGGGTTAGATCTTGTAGAGGCAGCTCGATAATTTGGTGTGTTAAGAGTATATTTTTCGGTACGAACTAGTTCGCCTCCAGATACTTATAACCAGAGATTCCTCGTATTTCTGGAATAAATCAATTAGTAGAGGCGCTAATTGCGCAGAATTAATTGTGTGCATATTCCTTTCCTCTGTCAAAGATTTGTACTACTCCGTAATACTTACTTATAACCAGAGTATGATGCATCGTAGTATCAGCTAATAAGTGCGCGTTAAATAGTACTCCCTCCGTTCCATATTAGTTGACTTGGCTTTGTCCAAATACAGATATATCTATACTTGTTTAGTGTCTAGATACGTACACCCGTTTCTAGACAAATGTGAGTCAAGTAATTTGGAACGGAGGGAGTATGCCTTCTATGCCTGTAGGATTATATTTACTACCTAGTTGTAAAGCACGGGATACAGACGAGGAAATTAGTAAACATTGTTCAAAGAGATTGGAAACATTTGGTAGACGCACACACGTTTACAAGTTACAAGTCTTTTTCAAAAATCTAATCGCCGGACATTCTAATTTTACCTTTGTTTAGTTATCCCTCAGTGCCACCGGATGCACGAACACTGGGCAAAATGACTTTAGTCACATCCTGTGTTTTGTGTATTAAGATAATTATCTTTAATAAAGACAAATTCTGGGGTAAGCAGAAAAATTGAGTTGCATCTGGATTTGTTTGGATTTAATGGCCCTTTATTGACGTGCTTGCAGTTTTTTTTGTCAAAACAAACGTTTGAACAAACTCAATCAGATAACCTACTTGAACAAGCCTTTCGAGGAAACATACAACAATTTCATTTCTCTAAAATTTTACCAGAAACCTATTTAATGGATTTATTTTCCAACACACACTAAAAATCATATTTATAAATGGGTAATTTCTTCCAATGTTTTGTTAAAAGTAATTTATAAAATCTATATTATATTATACCATATACTGCTGCAATAACTATTTTAAAATTATTTACCAAATTATTTTCTTCTATTAAAAAACAACATAAATGGGGAAAATACGATTTTTTGTAACTACAAATTATGGAAAAATATTAAATATTTATTTCCATATTTATGACCATTTCAAGTGCAAAACTCACTTTGAAAATTTAACCCTTGGAAACTAACCCGGAAGAACAGTTTTAACATAATTCAAACCTTGCTTCAAATCCTAATAAAAAAAGATCCTAAACTATGAGAAAAATCCTGAAGATGCCTTTTTCCTCTCCTATCTTGTGGACTTCATATCCCCATATAGAATTTCGAAAATTTGGGTGAAAATTCCCAGCTCTCCTCTGCTCACACAATGGCATCCAATGCCATTGTCAGTTTGCTCCATTCACCCCACACCTCTCCCTCTCTCTTTCGTTTCCTCTTAGCGGGTGAGAGGGAACGAAAGAGAGAGGGAGAGGTGTGGGGTGAATGGCCAATTCCAAGCCCAAGAAAATAAAGTCCAATAATATTGGGCTAGAGTTGGGAGATGAAATATTACCTTCGTTTCATAATTCTTGTCGGTATGAGAATCTCTAACAGATCCCGCAAAGAGGTAAAACTGTAAAATAACGCTTGTTGTTGGAAAATAAGTCCATTCCAAACCCTTATAGTAAAAATGAGCACCCCATACCACATATATGCAGTCTGAGGTGAATTTTTGCAGTAAACTTTAAATTATAGTATGGTTGGCGAGAGGGAAATTCAGGTCAACCGGCACCGAACTTGATGGAATTCGGCCAAATTTAACCGCGCCCCTCCGAACCAGCAGTTTTCGGCCAATTTCCGACGGGCCGCCGATTCAAGCCCATTCTAGAACCAATGTGGAGTTAATCCGCACGACCGGTGAGGAGGACCTTCAAAAGCGAGGCACGCCGCTCAGACCTCTTAGAGGGAGGCGTGACAACCGATGCTAGGGAGGTGCTGCTTAGTTCAGGCTCGGGCATGGCTCGGGCGGCTGTGGCGTGGGTCAGACAAGGTTTGGGCGACGCTGGTCGGCTAGGATTAGACCGGCGCTTGAAAAATCGGGGCTAGGGCTGGGCGGCGACAGGGATTGTGGGAAGACGGCAGGGAAAAAAATAAGGAAAGAAAGGATAATTCTCAGCGACATGCGCCTCCCGCATGTTATTGAGGGTCTGTTTTACGGTATCTGTTCCGCAGGCACACATGCCGGGGATGTGAATTCTTACATGATATGTTGGAGATGCTCTAAAGGAGTGCTTGCATTCCTTTGTAAAAGGTACTTTTATGGGGTGCGGCCTCTCTTTACGATGTTGTTTAGTGTTTGTGATGGTTTGAAAGGAGCACATAATTCTTACGGAAAAAAAGTGTGTGCTCCTTTAAACCAACACAAACACTAAATAATATAGTAAAGAGCCCATGAATTTCTAACAATAAGCAATATTGCCAAGATGAAGAACATATGCCCACTGAACGACCATGAGTGGAGTGCAGCTCCCTTCTGGCCTTCCGGGGGAATGCATTAAGCCGCGCCGACGAGCAAATAACGCAATCAGCGTTGCCATGGAACCTTTCCCCATCTGCAACACGCATGAGAAGCTTTGCAAACACACACACACACGAGAAGAGGATGCAAACAACCGTCATGCAGAAAACCATGCCTTCTCCTTCGTGCAGCAGAATGTGCAAATAGCGCACACGCGTTAGCCCACAGATAGCTTTATTCAGAAGAAAGAGGAAGGGCCCATACGTCCAGTGCGAGGCAAATCAACGTGCAGGCCTGGCCCATGAAACCGGCACCGACCTACAGTACATACGTACCGCTCTGCACAGTCCATAAAACCATGTCGCTACGGTCTTGCCCCGATACCGCTCCCACATCGCGATCGCGATGCGGTCGTCGTCGTCACCGCGTCCGCCGGCAAATCCTATATTCCGCGTACCGTGGACGCTTGTTCTTTTCATGTTCGCCACTGAGATATTCTTCTTCCTTTTTCCTCTTCACTTCCCGACCGCAGGCGGCGCACTGTTCCTGCCTTCCTTCTTCGTCTTCACTCCCCGACCGTGGAGCGGCTCACTGTTTCTTCTCGAGAGCGGCGCACTGTGGCCGTCCTTCTTCTTCTTCGTCGCCACTGATGGCTGACCAAGGTTCGTTGTTCTCCCCAGTATCCATCTCCATCCCGGCTTCCTTTTCCTTTTTTTCCCGTCCCCGCGCCCGGGAGGGATCCCGTGGTTTGATGCTCAAATCGCATGAATTTGGTGCTAGGGGTTTCCCGTATTTATGTTCGTTTGTGCCGTGATCTAGATTTTTCTAGTTCTAAACATCAGGATCTAGTGTTTCCCGACCGATTGATCTTTCGTTTTCTTGGACAGGCTACTGCAGAACAACGAGATTTCTGGCCCTATCCCTGCTACCATAGGGAAGCTGGGGATGCTGCAGACGCTTGACATGTCAGACAACCATCTCACTGGGAGCATCCCGAGTTCAGTTGGGGATCTCAAGAACCTCAACTATCTGTAAGATTCCATTCCCTGGTTCTTGATCCCTCGGCCTTCTTGATGTGTACAGCAATTCACTTTTTTTTGGTCTGTCTTGTTGCTTCCAGGAAGCTAAACAACAACAGCTTATCTGGAGTTTTGCCTGATTCACTGTCCACCATTAATGGCCTTGCTCTTGTGTATGTCCTGTAAATCCCTTGGTTATTACTGTTTTCCTCTTTCCTCCCTGTACCGTAATAAACAGTTCTAATGACCTGTTTCACAGAGATCTTTCATTTAACAATCTGAGCGGTCCGTTGCCAAAGATTTCTGCAAGAACTTTCAGGTAAATTGTTCAGCTTATTCATGGCTTCCTGCCTAATTCAGTTCCCCCATGGAGTGTGCATGCCGTAGACTATTGCTCGTTCTTTTGTTTCCACTTTTTTTACTGTTTCTTGTTATGACAGCATTACTGGAAATTCGTTGATTTGTGGGGTCAAGTCTGGAGACAATTGCTCATCTGTGTCGCTGGACCCGCTTTCGTATCCACCAGATGACCTTAAGAGTGAGATTGTTGATCATTTTTATCTTTTGAGAAATATACATCCATACCACAAATAAATGGTTTCTTCTTTGTCTCGTGTGCGCTGCTCATATTCGTTTCCTTTTCTTCAGCTCAGCCACAACAAGGCATAGCAAGAAGTCACCGTATAGCTATCATCTGCGGAGCAACTGTGGGTTCTGTAGCATTAATTGTTATCCTGGCCGGCATGCTTTCTAAATACAGGATGATGAAAGCTTTCTCAATGTTCTACTCTACACTGAATGAGGTCGAAGTCGAGCTTTTCG
The DNA here is from genome assembly GCA_947311845.1 of Poa pratensis. Classification (NCBI taxonomy): domain Eukaryota; kingdom Viridiplantae; phylum Streptophyta; class Magnoliopsida; order Poales; family Poaceae; genus Poa; species Poa pratensis. The sequence continues at coordinate 20,491,255 of CAMZMU010000068.1, forward strand.
AGAGGATGAAGAAGCGCTAGTTTCAGAAGATGAAGCAATCTGTTGTCATGACTTTTCTGGCAAACGACAAGATGCTTCAGCATAGTTGTTTTCGACAACAGCTTCTTTTTTTTCTTCCAGTAGAAACTGAGACTGAATGTTTCCAGCATTGCTTCTTTTTCTGCCAGTAGCAGTTGAGGATGTTCCTCTCTGTTATATCCCTGGAATGATGTGAAATGGTTTTTTTTTGCCTTGATCTATTTTTGTAACCAGAGCCCTTTTGGACCCAAATAAGCAGACCAATGAACTTTATATTTTATTAGGTACTCCCTCCGTTCGGAAAAGGATGTCACACAAATGAACTATAGATAGACCATTTTTGTGGCATCCTTTTCCGAACGGAGGGAGTATATAATTTTCTTTTTTGCTATAAAACCTCCAGAACTAGACTAGTTTTTTATCCTTTTTATTTGACCCAGCTCAGGGTGTTTTTAGTCATAAAATTTAGCCTATGTCAGTCAGCCATTTTATGCACGAGTTTGTCCATTATGAAGGGTGTGTGACAGTACAGCCAAGCTTGCAGGCATGCCTAACTTTGAATAAGAAATGCAGAAGGCTCCATTGAGGGGAATGCAACTGCGTCAATTCAAAGGGGCATGCAGCTGGAGCAATTTTGACCGAAGCCTGGGAGCATACAAGACCAGGACGATTTTCAAAATCATTCAAAATCTAGCCATTACAAGTTTTTTTCTGTTCACTTATTCAATATCGTTCTAATGTAACATCTGGCCGCAAGCATCATCTGTACACTTTTTCAAAGCTGCTCACTTCTAAAAAATTGTTCACTTCTAAAATGGTTCTTTTTTGAAAATGGTTCCGAACCGAAAAAATGGTTTCGATTTTGGAAAATGGTTCCGAACAGAAAAATTGTTCCTTTTTGAAAATGGTTCCGAACCGAAAAAAAAGGTTCCGATTTTTGAAAATGGTTCCTTTTTGAAAATGGTTCCGAACCGAAAAAATGGTTCCGAACCGAAAAATGGTTCTTTTTTTAAAATGGTTTCGAACCGATAAAATGGTTCTTTTTTGAAAATGGTTCCGAACCGAAAAAATGGTTCCTTTTTTAAAATGGTTCCGAACTGAAAAAATGGTTCCGAACCGAAAAAATGTTTCCTTTTTGAAAATGGTTCCGAACCGAAAAATTGTTCCTTTTTAAAAATGGTTCCGAACCGAAAAAATGGTTCCGATTTTTCAAAAATGGTTTCTTTTTTAAAATGGTTCCGAACCGAAAAAATGGTTCCTTTTTTAAAATGGTCCCGAACAGAAAAATGGTTCCGAACCGAAAAAATGGTTCCGATTTTTGAAAATGGTTCCTTTTTAAAAACGGTTCTTAACCGAAAAAATGGTTCGTTTTTTAAATGGTTCCGAAGTGAAAAAAGTGTTCTTTTTTTTAAAATGGTTCCGAACAGAAAAAATGGTTCCGAACCAAAAAAAATGGTTCTTTTTGAAAATGGTTCCGAACAGAAAAAAAGGTTTCGATTTTTGAAAATGGTTCCTTTTTGAAAATGGTTCCGAACCAAAAAATGGTTTCGATTTTTGAAAATGGTTCCGAACCGAAAAATGGTTCTTTTTTGAAAATGGTTCCGAACCGATAAAATGGTTTTTTTTAATGGTTCCGAACCGAAAAAATGGTTCCTTTATTAAAATGGTTCTGAACTGAAAAATGGTTCTTTTTTGAAAATGGTTCTGAACCGAAAAAATGGTTCCTTTTTTAAAATGGTTCCTTTTTTTAAATGGTTCCGAACCGAAAAAATGGTTCCGAAACGAAAAAATGGTTCCTAACCGAAAAAATGGTTCTTTTTTTAAATGGTTCCGAACCGAAAAATAGTTTCTTTTAGAAACTATTTTTCCGATTTTTCAAAAATGGTTTCATTTTGAAAATGGTTTCGAACCGAAAAATGGTACTTTCTTAAAATGGTTCCGATTTTTGAAAATGGTTCTTAACCAAAAAATGGTTCGTTTTTTAAATGGTTCCGAAGTGAAAAAATGGTTCTTTTTTTAAAATGGTTCCGAACAGAAAAAATGGTTCCTTTTTGAAAATGGTTCCGAACAAAAAAAAATGGTTCTTTTTGAAAATGGTTCCGAACCGAAAAAAAGGTTTCGATTTTTGAAAATGGTTCCGAACCGAAAAAAAGGTTCCGATTTTTGAAAATGGTTCCGAACCAAAAATGGTTCTTTTTTGAAAATGGTTCCGAAACGAAAAATGGTTCCGATTTTTGAAAATGGTTCCGAACCGAAAAATGGTTCTTTTTTGAAAATGGTTCCGAACCGATAAAATGTTTTTTTTAAATGGTTCCGAACCGAAAAAATGGTTCCTTTATTAAACTGGTTCCGAACTGAATAATTGGTTCTTTTTTAAAATGGTTCTGAACCGAAAAATGGTTCCTTTTTTAAAATGGTTCCGAACCGAAAAAATGGTTCCTTTTTTAAAATGGTTCCGAACCGAAAAATGGTTCCTTTTTTAAAATGGTTCCGAACCGAAAAAATGGTTCCTTTTTTAAAATGGTTCCGAATCAAAAAATGGTTCTTTTTTGAAAATGATTCCGAACCGAAAAATGGTTCCGATTTTTGAAAATGGTTCCGAACAGAAAAATGGTTCTTTTTTGAAAATGGTACCGAACCGAAAAAATGGTTCCGATTTTTGAAAATGGTTCCGAACCAAAAAATGATTCCGATTTTGAAAAATGGTTCCGAACCATTTTCAAAAACCGGAACCATTTTTTCTGTTCAAAACAAATTTCCATTCAAAAAGAATTTTTACGTTCTTATTTTGAAAATCTTTCAAAATAATTTTTGTTCTAAAATAGGTTTCGTTCACGAGGCTATTTCTGTTCTCAAGCCTATATGGTCAGCTTCTTTTCGACTGATTCTCCCGCAAGAATTAAAGAAATTGGAAAAAGAGTTACGACAAAACAACCAAACAGTGACCAACAGCGAAACATACGTGTGAATCAGGCCTGACGTGGGAATGTACCTACGCGAAGTCAAGAAAATGGGCCAAGCCCAAATAGCGTCGTGGCGTGGCCGGGAGGTACGCGGACGGTACTCCAGCACGCGTACCGCGCTATATATCACCTCCCGCGTCCGCCGGCGGCGGCCACTCCGCCGAGCCGAAGGGGCCGAGCCAGCAAAGCCCCGGCGTTCCACGTCTCGGTGTTCAACTACATGGCGCTGCCGTGGGAGAGGGACTGGGCGGAGCTGCCCGCGGACGCCATCTCGTGCATCCTCCAGAAGCTGGACCTGGTGGGCCTCCTGCTAGGCGGCGTCGCGGCGGTGTGCCGTTCATGGCGCCGCGCCGCGCGAGAGGAGCCCGAGCTGTGGAGACGCATTGACACGCGCGATCTGCCTTGTGTCCCAGCCTTCGGCTGGCGGGCCAGCTTCCGCAATATTGTGCGGGCTGCCCTGCGGCTCAGCACGGGGCAGTGCCAGACCTTCTTCGCCAGCGAGTACCTCGACGATGAACTCTTCCTCCTCCTTGCTGAGAAGTAAGTTTTTTTTTCGTTCTTGATCCCTAACCCCACCTGCCGCATCTCCAGTTGTTTGGTTGATCATGCTTAATTTTCAACAATATTTAGTAGTAGTTGTCTAATAAATAAACTCGATCTGCCGGACGGTATATGCCAAATTAGAGGATTGGTGCAACATCCAGTACAACCTAAATTTGTTTGGATACTTTAAAAAAAGATCAGTACTGCTATAAATTAGAGGATTGGTGCAACATCTCTTATTCCATCTTACGTTTTTGCTTCCTGCCTTCATTTCTCCTTAACAAAAAACAAGAGTTTATTGATTAAGAGCTAATTCTATCATGCAGGGCCCCCTTACTAGAGAGCCTCCATCTCATTGAATGCTATAATATCTCCAATGAAGGATTTGCAAACGCAATAAAAAGGTTCCATCTGCTTGAGGAGCTTGAGCTTTCGTGGTGCTTAGGTGATACACAAGTGCTCGAACTTGTCGCCAGATTGTGCCCAGACCTGAAGCACTTTAGACTTGTCAACAACATGTGGCGATTTAAACCTAACGATGATCGAAAAGCTCATGCGATTGCTAAGATGCGCGGGCTACGTTCCTTGCATATTGTCAATGACAAACTCGACAATGAAGGCTTGACAGTCATCCTCGACAACTGCCCCCACCTAGAGTATCTTAACATGCGCGACTGCAGCAATATCAACATGGGTGACAAACAAGCAGCAAAGTGCGCCCGGATCAGCATGGATGACTATGAGTACCTCCTGCCATGCAAATCTTATAGCCCTTGCAGTTCTCTGTTTTCTGACGACCAATACCAGGATCTTTCTCTTTTTTCCTACCTTGGTGACGGTATTGATGAAGAAGTCGACGTTGAAGATCATGAAAGGGTACTTGACATCAAGGGAATGCGTAGGTACCTGAGCTAATATTGTAATAGGGTAGATTTTGATGTTTTGGTGGGAGTGTCTGATTGAGTGATGCCTTCTCTTCTCAAATCAGTCACGTGTTTTGTTGCTTCATTCTCTCCGTGATTTTCCCGACGTCCAGAATGATGTTTTTCTTCATTTTGCAAGAACAAGTAGAGCAGACAAATCGAGGTGCCCAGGGTCATGACATAATGTTACCAGGCTTAATAACATTATCTGAATCTCCTTTTTTTTAGGGAAACAACAGGAGTCTGCTGTGTACTTTATTAATCAAATAACACTTCGATCGTCATTAACAGCGAAGTAATAAACTAGGTGGATCCTCACACCAAACATTCGATTGAGTGCCACACTCTTTAGCTAAGCAATGCGCTACACAGCTTGCATCGCTAGAACTATACTCAAAAACAAGTTTGGTACAGGAAACACTTTGTATACAAATATCTTCGATGATGGGAGCCGCTGCTGTAGCTGTAAAACCTCCAGTATTGAAGATCTTTACGACTTCCAAACAATCTGATTGTGTCATCACTTTGCTGCATCTTATTTGATTTGGCAGATATAAGCCATATCGGATGGCCAGTTCTTCAGTGGTCGCTGCATCCATGGCAACATCAATGTTATAATTAGAGTAAAACGCCTGGGAGGTCACTAAGTTGCCAACGATGAGCGTATTGGTCACCAACTGGGAAAATGCTAAGTTTTGGTCACGAAGTTGCGTGTACGAGCCACGTTAGTCACTCCGTCAAAACATTAGTTAGTTGGTGACGTGGCAGACTGTTTTTTTTACATATACCCCTTAAAATTTTGTTTCTTCTAATTCCTAGGTCCTTTTTCAATTTTTTCTTTTCTTTTTTTTTTTGCGCGTCAACGCCGAAGGCGCGTGGCGACGGCGGCCTGCAGGACCCCGCGCGTGGGGCACGGCGAGTGCGGCTGGCCATGGTGCGGCCAGCTCGGCTACAGTAGGCGCGGGCGACGGGCGACGGCGGGCACGACCGAGGACCTCACGCAGGCGGGCACGGCTACTGCCTCACGCAGGGCAGGACGCGGTACGGCCACGCGGGCGGCGTGCGGCGAGTGAGGGGCTGATGGCCGAGGAGCTCGGGTGTGCGGCCGGCGAGCTCGGGTGGGCGGGGCAGAGCGCCAGTGCTGCCGTTGTACCCCTATCCATGCGTCGCGTCGTGGCCGTGGTGTGCCTTGCTGCTGGTACGTGCTCGCCGTGGCTGTGCCCCACGTCATCCCATGGCCGAGCTCGCCGGGAACGTCGCCCTGGCCGCGCTCGAGCCGTGGCCGTGCCCGCTCCGTGAGCGTGCTCGTCGTGGCCGCACGCGTGCGCCGTTGACGCGTGCCGCCAGTAGAGGCCGCGTCAGGCTGGGTGGCGTCGGAGCTGCTGATGCAGTTCCTCACGGTGAGCTCCTCCACCCTCTCGTCCCCCGCGCCGCGGTCCAGGAGGCACCGCTGCTGCTGCTGCTGCTGCTGGGTGACGCTGTCGGCGGGCCTGGACTCGGAGCCCGACATGCCGGCCCTGCTGCTGGGCCCGTCGTCCGTGCCGCCCACGGAGTTGAAGAAGGAGAAGTGCTCCGACCAGTCGATCTCGCGGGCCAGCGGGAGCGGCGTCACGGGCATCTCCAGCGCGGCCTCTCCTCCGCCCGGATTCAGTGGCAGCGCACCGAACCACGCAGACCGCAACCACGAGCGAACCTCGCGCCGGCCGCCACGAATCCCGCCCGCGAGAGAGGGGACCACGGACCCACGCGGATTACCTGCAGGCCACAGAGAGGGGGATTAGGATTCGTCGGCTCGGAGCAGCCTCGGCATTGACGCGCAAAAAAAAAAGAAAAGAAAAAATTGAAAAAGGACCTAGGAATTAGAAGAAACAAAATTTTAAGGGGGTATATGTAAAAAAACAGTCTGCCACGTCACCAACTAACGTATGTTTTGACGGAGTGACTAACGTGGCTTGTACATGCAACTTCGTGACTAAAACTTAGCATTTTCCCAGTTGGTGACCAATACGCTCATTGTTGGCAACTTAGTGACCTCCCAGGCATTTTACTCTTATTAGCTAGAAAATTACCTTTGCTGTCCCTAATCATAGTCCCTTTCGCTCCCTTCCGCAGGTCAGAATCAAAGGCCGCACCTACATTAACAGTGACTAAACCATACAACGCCTTCTTCCAACAGCTTTTCTTTTCACTCACTTCTCCGACGAAAATTGCATTAAGGACTTGGATTAACATAACCATTTGAGAGATAGATGGTACAGCTAGCCTCCATATGAACCTTTTGCCTTCTAATCCACTAGATGTACCACGCAGCCTCCCCATGAACATTATCTGAATCTATATATGAAGTGCCCGAGAGCATCTTCATGGAACTGATACAAGGAGGTTCTTGGTTGTTCCTTGCCATTTGAAACTTGCTTTGGCAAAAAAAACATGAATTTGTGTTCTTTTAGCACAACATTCATCTTTCTTTGATATAAACCCTCCTGGTATAAGTATACAACCTACTTCCAGCGAACTTCATTATGTTTAACGCTTTCGCAGGCAGCGCTTGGCACTGGAAAAATAATGTAACATAAGTGGATCCCTATGGCGAACAACTAAAATATTGTTTTCCCATAGCCTTTTATCAGTAGAGGCATATTGTGGAGGGACCAAGTTGTAATTTCTTTTGATAAATGATTTTCACTGCAGTCTTATGAACTTAAGCCCATGAGGGCACCTATGTAAGCCTATTAGTCAAGAGGCCCTATTTGTGTAAGATTATCTGACTTCATATATGGATGTCTATGGTGATATATACCAGTTGATTTATGCACATCGACGATTGATCTTTGTGTGCCGGGCACCTAGTCACGTGTACTGGCTCTATGCAGGAGCCGCCGACCCTGACGGATTTGGGCACGCCCCGTTCCGCTGCATCCACACAACCTCCACAAAGTGGTGTCGACGGTCTGGCTCACCACTACCTCCACCACTTCCGCAAAAATAGCTCAAATAATAATATTTAAAATTATGTGACAATAGCCAAAGAATAATTTTTAAAGCATATTTAGACAAATAAAAAATCCGCAAAAAGGGGTAGGCAAAGGACTATAAGATTCTTAGTCTTTTTTTTATTTTACAAGATTCCAATAACCACAAAAAGTTTGGCAATGGTAATCACACACGCAAGAAAAAACGTATTGAAAAGATAAAACATCAAAGAAACCCCAAAGGCTGGGTGTGACACTTTATTTAATTTGATAAGATAACACACCATTAATTGGTCACCGAACTCTGGGGTGTGTTTGATTGGGGCCATCAAGTGGAATATAATGGCATGGTTCTGAACCTAGCACCCATCCTAGTGTTTGGTTGGAAATAAGCAGCGGAATGGAACGGTTCCTCAAAACGAATATTCGGTCGAGATGCGGAATCCACTGGTTCCACCGAATCGGTGGAAAGTGCCCGTTCTCTCACCGCTAATCTCTCCCTCACCCGAAAAGAAAGAAAACTCCGACCCAACCCTATCCTCTCCCGTACCCTCCTCCTCTCCCTCATCCACCGAGTCTGGCGGCGCGACCTAGCAGGCGGTGACGGTGCTAGCAGGTGGCCGCGGAGGGGCTCGCAGGCGGCCGCGCGCAGGGCAAGCGGGTTGCGGCGTCGGGGCAAGCGGGCGGCGGCGTCGGGGTTAGCAGGCGGCGACGGCAGGCAAGCGGCGGCGACAAGGAGCGACGGCAAGGAAGCAGTAGTAGCAGCAGCAGCAAGGGACCAGCTCCCTGTCCGATTTCTGCAGCTCCGTCGACCCAATTTCTGCAAGGTGAGATGAGATATGTGCATCCCCTTTCTTCAATCTCCTCTCTCTGTCCGATTCTTGCAATATATTGTGTTCTATGCTGCTGTCCTAGGCATATAGTAATTTGTTACTGAGATCAATGTCATATTTGCTGCTGTCATATATGGTGTTGTATGTTGCTGTCATAGTTACTGAGATCAATGGCATATAGTAATTTCTTACTGAGATTCAGGGCACATTTTCATGTCTTGTATATAGGCCATGCAACCATATATTTTCATGATATATTTGCATTTATGTAATGGCTAAACATGTTGTACCATTTTCATGTGTTGGAACCATGTTTGTGATGCTCTCTTATCATTTGTTTGCAATGTTTTGATGGTTGGACAGAAATGGACAGTGTTGAAGTCACCGATGCAAGCGGAAGTAGCGGTGCAAGTTTGAGCACCGGTAAGAGTGGGCTGATTGTGTGGACGAGTTCCATGTCCACCATGATGCTATGATTTTTGGTGGACCTTGTGGCTAGTGGTGATATAACTGCAAATGGATTCAAAGAGTATGTGTCATAACCAATGTGCTCAGGTTTTGAATGACCATTTCAAGTTATCCTTAACCGGAGACCAGTGTAGCAACCACCTTAAGAAGTGGAGGAAGATGTGGGCGAGGATAGTCGAGTTGAATTTGAGTGCAGCTCTATGGGATGAAGATACATGCACTATTAGGCTCAGCGATGAACACTATGCAAGCCAATGCAATGTAAGATTGTTACACTATGCAAGCTCTTATGTCTACTTCATGCAACTCATTTGGACATTTTTTTCTAGGCCATCAAAGCTGATGCGGCCTATTTGAATACCCCAATTGAACACTACAGGGCCATGGAAACAATATTTGGGCGATGAACATTGCGTGGCTATTATGAACTTTAGTTATGTAGTGTGTTGTAATGAACATTAATTATGTACTTGAATGGATTGTAATATGTTTCGACTATTCAGATAACTTGTATGAGTATATGGATTGAAATATGTGTTGTCTTGATGTCATATATTTGTTCTCAAATTTATTCTTTATTTGTGACTGCTTATATATTATAATATAAGTGACATGCTGTTGAAATTTTGATTACGTGCTGCTAAAACTTAGAAAAACTAGCTGAATGCCCGTGCGTTGCTACGGGATACAGGAAAAATATTATGAACACTCCGATGAAACAATTATCCTAAATTTAAAACCATGTCAAATGACATGACACATAGTTTCTATTCATACATCGATAAAACCTATTTTCTCTCCAATTTATTTCCGCTCTCAGCTATTTATTAAGAACAAACAATGCTTCGGATGATTACAGTTACTTCAACTTGTGAAACCTACTAATCGCCGTAAGCCACGTTAGGGTGATGCATTACACTAAACAATCTGGACACAGATTGTGTGACAATGCAGTATGTGAACAATATAAATTCTTATATTTTCATGTACATTTAGAGTACAAGATCATAGTTGCGTCCTTGCGCACAGCCCATGTGGCCAACAGCCAGAGACAAGATCGGAGAGGAAATTTTCCGCAACTATTTCCGGGTGCAACTAGTTGCCGGATACCCCACTTCCGAGTTTCAAAAAATTCCGTAAAAAATCATGTACATGGGTCATGTTGAATCTACTACACCCAGAAAATTTCATCCCGAAAAATTATCATATGTGACCTGTACAAAAAAGACAAATGACAGTTTTGAAATGTACATGTTGAATCTACTACACCCAGAAAATTTCATCCCGAAAAATTATCATATGTGACCTGTACAAAAAAGACAAATGACAGTTTTGATCAAAACTGTCATTTGTCTTTTTTGTACAGGTCACATATGATAATTTTTCGGGATGAAATTTTCTGGGTGTAGTAGATTCAACATGACCCATGTCCATGATTTTTTACGGAATTTTTTGAAACTCGGAAGTGGGGTATCCGGCAACTAGTTGCACCCGCAACTAGTTGCGGATTGTCATTTCCCACGAGTCCCAAGATCGTTGTATATTTACGATTTTTCAGCTTTCAAGTTCATTGATGCATAGTTCATGGGCACATGCCAACACCATACTGCAGATTCTGGAAAACGTCTACAGGCTGCAAGCTGTGCACATCTTTGATGATCAATTGCAGGAGATTGCAAGATTGATCAAGCATGTGGACAAAGCTGCCTGAGTGGATGTCACGGGCACGATGAAGCTGCTTAAAACGCAACAAACTCGTGGCAGGTTTAGCATTGGCGTAGCCTCCGATTCCGCCGCCGTCGCCGTACCTCTGCGCCTCCTCCTCGCTCATGCCAGGATCGATCGATCTGAAGACGTCCATCTCCATCTGAGCTACCAAATGAGAGGAGCCCCTACAGTTCTTCATTCTTGCAGTAAATAAATGAATAGAGATTCCAGATATTTCGAGCGGCCATGGAGGCCACCACCCACAAATCAAATCAAGAAGCAGGCAACTCCAGACGCCAAGTACCAAGAAGCAGGCAGCTCCAGACGCCAAGAACAGCTGTGTTTCTCCAACTCTCGGCCGCGAGCGTGGCTGGCCGGGGCGGTCAATATAGCAATCTGCGCTGTCACGAGCGTCGGCACTCGGCAACAACAGTTGAGGCGGCATCCCGGCCAGCGGGGGGCGCCGTGCCGGTGGCGAGGAACCTGGCCTCGCATGCGGGTGATGGCAGATCGAGGGCTCCAAGGAAACAGGCAGCGTGGCGCGGGGACCTCGGGATGGGGATGAAAGGAGGTCGTCGAGTCGAGGGCGCCGGCGGCATCGTCCGCCCGGGCGCGAGGACCTCGGGCTGGGGAGGTGAGGGAGACATCGAGGTCGAGGGCGCCGACGGCATCGTCCGCCCCGGCCGCCGTAATTGGTACTCGTGGGCTGGGTTGCTGATGACCATCTCCTCCTTCAACGGCGACGGCGACAGATCGAAGTCGTGCGGCGCCAAGCCAGAGCTTGGATGGGGATTTGCTCCTGATGAGGGCGCATGGGTCGACGGTCGTTGACCCTGCCCCTCATCTCTTTCTCCGTTCGAGAGGATGTGGCCATGTGCGCGTGGGCTGCGTGACGTGCCGTCGCCGGATGATTTGGGGAATTTGCACGCGTTCTGGAGCCGCGTCCACCTCCGCCGCGTCTTCGGGGCGGGCCGCCGCCGGAGGCGCGCACGCTGCAGCCTTGATGACCCACAAGTATAGGGGATCGCAACAGTCTTCGAGGGAAGTAAAACCCAATTTATTGATTCGACACAAGGGGAGCCAAAGAATACTTGAGAGCCTTAACAGCGGAGTTGTCAATTCAGCTGCACCTGTGAATAGTCTTGCTCGACACAGATTATCAGTAGCAACAGTTTTATAGCAGTAGTAGCGGTGAAATAATAGCAGCAGTAAATAGAGACAGCAGTAGTGATTGCAGTAAACAGTAGGATTAAAACACTGTAGGCATAGGGATGGATGAACGGGCGCTGCATGGATAAGATAGCTCATATAATAATCAAGACATAGGCATTGCAGATAATAATGATAAAGCATCCAAGTACTAAGTAAACATAGGCATGTGTTCCGTATATAGTCGTACGTGCTCGCAATGAGAAACTTGTACAACATCTTCTGTCCTACCAGCCGGTGGCAGCCGGGCCTCAAGGGAATCTACTGGTAATTAAGGTACTCCTTTTAATAAAGTACCGGAGCAAAGCATTAACACGCCGTGAACACATGTGATCCTCACATCGCAGCCATTCCCCTCGGCTGTCCCAATTATTGTCACTTTGGGACCGCGGGTTCCGGACAACAATATGTGTATACAACTTGCAGGTATGATCAATAAACAGTGCATATCATTATGAAACAATAACATGTTCAGATCTGAAATCATGGCACTCGGGCCCTAGTGACAAGCATTAAGCTCAACAAGTTGCAACAACATCAATAAGTACTAACAACGGATACTGGGCACCATGCCCTAATGATCTTATAGCTTATTACATGAACAATCTCATCCAATCCCTACCATCCCCCTCAGCCTACAGCAGGGAATTACTCACACATGGATGGGGGAAACATGGATGGTCGATGGAGAAGCGTCGGTGATGATGATGGCGATGATCTCCTCCAATTCCCCGTCCCGGCGGAGTGCCAGAACGGAGTTTCTGGTCCCCGAAATAGGTTTCGCGATGGTGGCGGCGTACGGTGATGTTTCTGGATGAAGTGGACGACCCCCTCGCGTTTTAGGTCAGAGAGGGTTAAGTAGTCGAAAGGGGGACTCGGGGAGGTGCCGAGTCGCCCTCCTCATAGGCTGGCGCGGGGGCCCCTTGGCCGCGCCACCATGTGGTTTGGGCCACTCGTGGCCCATCTCCGCCTCCCCTTCTGGCTCCGTGAGTCTTCTGGTAAAATAGGAGGTTTGCGATCTTTTCTGGTGTTTTTCCCGAAAGTTGACTTTCTGCACAAAAACAAGACACCAGGGCAATTCTGCTGAAAACAGCGTTAGTCCGCATTAGTTGTATTCAAAACACACAAGTTAGAGGTAAAACAATAGCAAAAGTGTTCGGGAAAGTAGATACGTTTTGGACGTATCAACTCCCCCCAAGCTTAGCTTATTGCTTGTCCTCAAGCAATTCAGTTAACAACTGAGTGCGATAAAAGACTTTCACGAACACATTTGCTTCATATGATGCATATATTCTCACTATATGAACAAATGCTTAGGCAATTCAAGATGAGGCAAATGCAAATAATGTCACTCAATAGGCATGTAAACTATGAAAAGATACCAACATACTAATAGCGACAAACATGAAACATATTAATTCACAAGATTGTAATGCTCATAATAGGATATGATAAGATGGTATCTCGCTTGCCCGTTTTTGTACAGCAAAACATAAATGCCCAGGCACCTCTGAAGTTCATGGGAAGACTAGAATCAAAGATATCAAAGATAAAAGCATCAAAGTTATATCACAGTTAACCACATTCTGGGACAAGCACATTACACTAAGAATGACAACTATGCTCTCGAGAAAGTGCTCAAAGAAAGGATGGTGACTCAACATGAAAGTAAAAGATTGGCCCTTCGCAGAGGGAAGCAGGGATTATCATGTGCTAGAGCTTTTTATTTTTAAAACAGAAGCAAAATTGTTTTGGGAAGTGTTTGTTGTTGTCAACGAATGGTAGTGGGTACTCTAACCCCCTTGTCAACCAGACTTTCAAGAGCGGCTCCCATGAAGGACGTTATTTCTACCAGCAAGGTAGATCATCCCTCTTCTCTTTTGTTTACACATGTATTTTAGTTTCATTATGGGTGACACTCCCCCCAACCTTTGCTTGCACAAGCCATGGCTAACCGAATCCTCGGGTGCCTTCCAACATTCACATACCATGGAGGAGTGTCTATTTGCAAATTAAGTTGCTTACTGATAAATCAGGGCAAAACATGTGAAGAGAATTATTGATGAAAGTTATAATTAATTGGGACTGGGCACCCCGTTGCCAGCTCTTTTTGCAAAATTATTGGATAAGCGGATGTATATGCCACTAGTCCATTGGTGAAAGTCTGAATGACAAGATTGAAAGATAAAACACCACATACTTCCTCATGAGCTATAAAACATTGACACAAATTGAGAAGTACTTTGAAGGTTTTAAAGGTAGCACATGAAAATTTACTTGAATGGTTCGAAATGCCATGCATAGGTATTTATGGTGGACACTTTGGAATAACTTGGTTTTCATGGTTTTGGAAGCACGAGCAGCATTCCCGCTCAGTACAAGTGAAGGCTAGCAATAGACTGGGAAGCGACAATCAAGAGAGCAATAACCGTCATAATCATGCTTGCGACAAAATGAAATTAATTGAGACATAAAAGTGATACAAGAACTCTGAGTCAAAATAAATCATCAAGGCTTAATTGACTTTTGTTTTTCAGTCATACGCATGCATGAGCATGTGCCAAGTCAATTCGAATGAATTATTCAGAGGAGGATACCACAATGTCATACCCTCTATGAATAGAACAATGCAAGCAAACATCAACATAACATGCTACCACTATTAATAAATTGGGACCGATCATGAGAGAACAAGAACTACTAAGCATCCACTAAATGACATATACCTCACATGAACCAACTAAGCATGCTCACATAGATGAGTATATGTACAAAAATGAAAACAAATAGAGTTCATACCAGCCTCTCACCCCAACTCAAGTTGTTGTAGATCATCCTTATTGCTTTTTCACTTGTGTTGCTTCGAATGATAAGAATGAAAACCAAGCTCCATCGGAGTCACGGATGGCTGTCCAACTCTGAAAACACTATACAAAACCAAAAAGAAACAACAAATATTTTTGGGTTTTCGAGTTTTTGAAACAAGAGCAAAAAGAAACAAACAATAAAGCAAAATATTTTTGGATTTTTGAATAACAAACCGAATTTTAAAACTAAGCAAACTAATACTGAAACTTAAAGAAACAAATGAAGAGAAACAACAGAAATATTTTTGGTCTTTTTGTGTTTTGGAATGCAGCAATAAAAGGTAAACAATTAAAAAGAAAGAAAGAAAACTGCAACATGGATATACAAAGTATCGACAAGATATGATATGTAAATGAGTGAGATGTCGATATACCTCCCCCCAAGCTTAGGCTTTTGGCCTAAGTGGAGATCAACCCCATGGTGCCCAGGAAGTGGCGCCTCCATAGTACGACGAGGAAGGGCCCTCGTCCTGGTAAGAGCTGGATGACGCTCCAAGGTAAGTGACGGTGTAGCCATCATCAGGTGCTTCTCCCTCCTCCTGGTGCTGCTGGTGAAAGCCTCGCACTCTAAGCTGCTCCTCCAACGCCTCCTTGGAGTACGACCACGGTCTCCTGTGTATAGGGAACAGATCGGCCTGGGGCAAAGGCACTTCATATTCATCCCCGTTAGTAAATAAAACTTTGTAAACAATGTTTCCTAAATGAGAATTAGGTGTGACAAACTGATGGCCTTTCATAGCAGAAATATCAAGTCTGAAAGGGGTTAGCTTCTCATCATTAGGACTAACGGAAAGACCTAGATATGCGATAACTCGTGAAGCAACAATTCCTCCATAAATAGGTCCACTAGCAGCCAAACGGCGAGCAATAAGGGCACCAAGGTTGTAAGCAGTGTTACCATTAAGTGCAGCAGCAAGAAAAGCAAGATGATAATTAGAAATGTTACTGGTGTTTTCCCTACCAAGAATGCTAGTAGCAAGATAATAAACGAAATATCTAATGGCAGGGAATTGGATGTTCCTTATCTTGCCGCGCTGAGCGATGCGGTCATCGTCGTTGGTCACTCCTCGGTAAAGTTCCACAAAGTCTTTGGTGTTCCCTGCAATCTTCTTCGCTGTACCTATAGGAGCAATATCTATGGCAGCACAAAAGTCTCCCAAGTCCATTGTAACAGGCCTGTCATAAATCTTAAATTGGACAGTAGGCGCATAAGATGAATTCACAAATTTAAAACTCTCAACAAAAGTTTTGGTGAGCCAATAATGTTGGTCGCCCTCATCCTGCATATAAGTGGTTAGGCCAACTCTCTGGATAAGGAACATGAAGTCATCAAGCAACCCTGCATTACGCAAAAACTCCATGCATGGAAAGGATGAAGCATTTGGGATTTGGTCATCCCCTCCATCTCCAATGTTCGGTGCAATGACATCCTCATCATAGGAACGCCTAACTCGAGTAGATGCCCTCAAAGGCCTTCTTGCTCTCTGAGAATCCCTTTCAAACACCTCCCCAAAGGTGTGGTTATGCATTTTCCTTTTCTGAATTTTTTAACAAACATTATAAAAAATGATTTTGAGACATACAAATGAGGGGAACTACTATATGAACTTGCTAGAGGACTAAACATGCATCAAAACTAATAATTTCAACATAGAACAAGCATGCATACTCACTTAACAAGTCACCTACAGCAGCAAAATACTCAAGGTATACTTACTAAACAAAATTCTACTTGGATACATGGAGGAGTCACATACCGAGAGCAAATGCCCCAAATCTCAGCAGCTGAGATGGGCTGAACAAAGAGATCGAAATCGCGAGGAAGAACAGCAAAACTCGAGTGTGAGAGAGAAAAACGAGCTGAGTGATGCAAGAGGAAGAAGTGGTAGGTGGGGGAACTGCTGGAGGGCCAAGGGTGCCCCACCTCAGTGGCTGGCGCGGCCAAGGGGGCAGCCCATGGTGGGTCCCCTTGGTCAGCACCAGGCACTCCCACGATGCTCTTTGAAAAATAGGACCAATGGTATAATTTTTACAGATTTTGAAAACTTTCAATTTGCATGAAATCTGGATATTTAAATTAATAAAACTTGGGCAGAAAAATTATTTTTAAAATTCAAAACAACTAAACTTTTGCAACCTAATTATCACTACAGGAGGTAAAACAAAGTTGAAGAAAGAAATGCTGTTTAGCTCTTTCATGTATGCAAATACATTTGATAACAAGGTTGATCAAGTCTTGGCACCAAATAAATTTACATGACACAAATGATTTAAACATCATGAAACACTCATGTTACCTTGTATTGTATTGATATGGATCCAATCATAATGTTTTGATATCCTTCTTGATGATCATATATAGGGCAATCAATACTTCCCACTTTGATAGTTTTAAAATTGGAGATGGTATTGACTCCATAAATCTTGTCAACTTTCTTGGGGAAATAAACAGTATGTTCTTTATCATTAACATTGAAAGTTACTTTTCCTTTATTGCAATCAATAACAGCACCTGCAGTATTTAGAAAAGGTCTTCCAAGAATAATAGACATATTATCATCTTCAGGCATTTCAAGAACAACAAAATCAGTCAAAATTAAACAATTGTTAGCCACTTGAACAGGGACATCCTCACAAATGCCAACAGGAACAGCAGTAGATTTATCAGCCATTTGCAAAGATATATCAGTAGGTATCAATTTATCAAGATAGAGTCTCTTATAGAGAGAAAAAGGCATAACACTAACTCCTGCTCCCAAATCACATAAAGCAGTTCTAACATAATTATTCTTGATGGAGCAAGGGATGGTTGGTATACCTGGATCTCCAAGCTTCTTAGGAACCTTGCCATTGAAAGAATAATTAGCAAGCATAGTAGAAATTTCCTCATTAGGAATTTTCCTCTTGTTAGAAACAATATCTTTCATATACTTTGAGTAAGGAGGCAATTTAATAGCATCAGTCAAAGGAATTTGCAAGAACAAGGGTTTCATCCATTCACAAAATTTATTATAATGTTCTTCTTCCTTTGATTTTAGTTTCTTAGTTGGAAAAGGCATTTGCTTTTGAACCCAAGGTTCCCTTTCATTACCATGTTTCTTAGCAATGAAGTCTTCCTTAGTGTACTTTGTGTTTTTAGTATGCTTTTCAGGTTCCTTTTCACTAACTTCTTTATCAAGAGCATCATTTTTATCCTTATCACTATCAAGTTCATTACCACTTTCAGTTTCAGCATCAGAGATAGATATACTATTAGGATCATTAACAGTTTCAGAGGATTCTACAACATTTTTATGTTTCTTCTTCTTCTTTTTCTTAGAAGGAGAAACTGGATTTTCAGCTAGTTGAGAATCTTGTTCAATTCTTTTAGGTGTCCCTCAGGATATAAAGGATCCTGAGTATGAGCTCCACTTCTAGTGCTAACATAGACAGGTTTTAATTTTTCTTAGAAGCATTGGCTAACATGTCTTGTTGCACTTTAGTGAGTTGATCAATTTGAGTTTGAACCATATGGAAATGTTTAATAAGCATCTTAACATCATTGGAGGTTCTCTCCACAATATCATGCAACTTACTAATAGCTAGAGTTTTCATGCAAATGATTCTCTACTCTCATATTAAAATTATCTTGCTTAATAACATAATTATCAAATTCATCTAAGCATTGATCAGGTGGTTTAGAGTAGGGAATATCTCCTTCATCGAACCTGTGGAGAGAGTGAACCTCAATTATGGATGGATGAGGAATTGGCTTACACAAATCTTCAATAGGTGGAAGGTTCTTCACATCTTCAGATTTAATACCCTTCTCAATGAGAGTCTTCTTGGCCTCCCTCATTGTTTCATCATTCAATTCAATCATACCTCCCCTCTTCTTTGATATTGGTGTCGGTGTAGGTGTGGGGGTCGGCGCAGGTAGAGTCCAATCATCATAATTCTGGCTGATTTTAGCCAATAATTCTTCAGCTTCTTCAGGGGTTCTTTTCCTGAAAACACAACTAGCACAACTATCCAGATATGCTCTAGATTCAATAGTTAGTCCACTGTAAAATATATCAAGTAGATCATGCTTTTCCAAATCATGTCCAGGCCGAGCTCTGATAAGAGAGCAAAACCTTGTCCATGCCTCTGGAAGTTTCTCTTCATCTTCCTGGTCAAAGTTATAAATTCTCTGCAAAGCATCATGTTGAGCACTAGCAGGGAAATATTTCTGAAAGAAAACATCAAGCAAACCAGTAGGACTAGTAATAGAACCAGGAGACAAGTTGTTATACCAAGCTTTAGCATCATCTTTTAATGAGAAAGGAAAAATCTTAGCAACAAAATAGCTACGCTTCTTAATATCATCAGAAAATAAGCCACTCAAAGTAGAGAGCTCATTCATGTGCTCTACAGCACTTTCACTCTTAGTGCCACAAAAAGGAGTTTTCTCAACAATAGATATATGAGATAAATCAAGAGAAAAATCATAATCCTTATCTTTAATGTTTATAGGAGAAGTGGCAAACTTAGGATCAGGTGACAACTTGTATTTAACAGCATGTTGTGCAAGAAAATTTCTCATATTACTTGCACCAGTAGTAGCATTACATTTATCAATAAAATCATCATCAAGTTCCACATAAGTTTCATCAGGATCATCATCACAAGTATAATCCCTTAACTCAGGTGAATAAACAGGAGTAGTAGGACTTCCATTAGGTGTTCTAGTATTTTCAAGTTGTTTAGACTTAGCAATAGCAGCATCTAAAAGTGGACCTAATGAAATATTCTCATCAATCACAGTAGAAGCATCATCAACATTATCAGAGGCAATTTCAGATTCAGCAGTAGTACCAACACGTGAAGATTGTGGTGGTGTAACAAGTTGACTCAATACAGATGGTGAGTCAAGAGCAGCAGAGGTACTAAGTGTCGTACCTTTTCTTGTAGTGGATGGCAATACACGGACCCTCTCATCACGAGCTTTACCCATGATGAATAAATTTCAGCGAGCAATATAGATCACAAGTGAACTCACAAATAAAGCTATGCTCCCCGGCAACGGCGCCAGAAAATAGTCTTGATGACCCACAAGTATAGGGGATCGCAACAGTCTTCGAGGGAAGTAAAACCCAATTTATTGATTCGACACAAGGGGAGCCAAAGAATACTTGAGAGCCTTAACAGCGGAGTTGTCAATTCAGCTGCACCTGTGAATAGTCTTGCTCGACACAGATTATCAGTAGCAACAGTTTTATAGCAGTAGTAGCGGTGAAATAATAGCAGCAGTAAATAGAGACAGCAGTAGTGATTGCAGTAAACAGTAGGATTAAAACACTGTAGGCATAGGGATGGATGAACGGGCGCTGCATGGATAAGATAGCTCATATAATAATCAAGACATAGGCATTGCAGATAATAATGATAAAGCATCCAAGTACTAAGTAAACATAGGCATGTGTTCCGTATATAGTCGTACGTGCTCGCAATGAGAAACTTGTACAACATCTTCTGTCCTACCAGCCGGTGGCAGCCGGGCCTCAAGGGAATCTACTGGTAATTAAGGTACTCCTTTTAATAAAGTACCGGAGCAAAGCATTAACACGCCGTGAACACATGTGATCCTCACATCGCAGCCATTCCCCTCGGCTGTCCCAATTATTGTCACTTTGGGACCGCGGGTTCCGGACAACAATATGTGTATACAACTTGCAGGTATGATCAATAAACAGTGCATATCATTATGAAACAATAACATGTTCAGATCTGAAATCATGGCACTCGGGCCCTAGTGACAAGCATTAAGCTCAACAAGTTGCAACAACATCAATAAGTACTAACAACGGATACTGGGCACCATGCCCTAATGATCTTATAGCTTATTACATGAACAATCTCATCCAATCCCTACCATCCCCCTCAGCCTACAGCAGGGAATTACTCACACATGGATGGGGGAAACATGGATGGTCGATGGAGAAGCGTCGGTGATGATGATGGCGATGATCTCCTCCAATTCCCCGTCCCGGCGGAGTGCCAGAACGGAGTTTCTGGTCCCCGAAATAGGTTTCGCGATGGGGCGGCGTACGGTGATGTTTCTGGATGAAGTGGACGACCCCCTCGCGTTTTAGGTCAGAGAGGGTTAAGTAGTCGAAAGGGGGACTCGGGGAGGTGCCGAGTCGCCCTCCTCATAGGCTGGCGCGGGGCCCCTTGGCCGCGCCACCATGTGGTTTGGGCCACTCGTGGCCCATCTCCGCCTCCCCTTCTGGCTCCGTGAGTCTTCTGGTAAAATAGGAGGTTTGCGATCTTTTCTGGTGTTTTTCCCGAAAGTTGACTTTCTGCACAAAAACAAGACACCAGGGCAATTCTGCTGAAAACAGCGTTAGTCCGCATTAGTTGTATTCAAAACACACAAGTTAGAGGTAAAACAATAGCAAAAGTGTTCGGGAAAGTAGATACATTTTGGATGTATCAAGCCTCCCGGCCGGCAACGGGGAAGAAATTGAGGATAGTTTTGCAATTTAGTCCCTGTATGTGGACTACGGGTTAATTGCTCATAAACTGGAGGCGCAAATTGAAAAACGGCGAAGTACGACGTACCACGGTCGCTTAAGGATATTATATAGTAGAGATATACTACATATCTGGGAGGTATGCTCACCATTCACATGAAAGAGGTGAGCTGAAGCAAATTGTAGCCATTCCATTTCACATTTTTGCTCCAACCAAACAGAGAACGGAACCATTCCATTCCACCTTTTTTGTCCCAACCAAACACAAGAATGGAACCGACCCATTCTAGTGGAATGGAACCATGACATTACATTCCACTTCGTTCCCGAACCAAACACACCCTTGATCAATGAGTAGTTTGGTCACTGAACTCCCAAAACGTGTCAATATGGTCACATGATTCTCATTTATGAGCATACAAGTTTGTTTGTGTTATGGGATATATCACTCACATGCTAATAACCGGCGTGGCGTTTTTGGGATCACCGGCGAGAAACACTCACGCCAGTGCTATTTTGGATCACCGGCGTGTACGAGGCCACGCCAGTGATTATTTCGGATCACCGACGTGTACGAGGCCACGCCGGTGATGATTTGTATTACCGGCGAGGGACGCCACGCCAGTGATTATATTTCAGAAATTTAAAAAGCAGCTGTTATTTTATTTAATAGACGACAATTACCAGCAAAGTACACAGATACAGAAACATTAATAGAAATAGTACTGGCAATAGCTGCTCCACTCAACAAAGTTCTTATTGTTCATTTAGTTAACTTATTTCTAACTATCATAGCTAGCTAGCTAGTCACTTAGGCACTCGATCACCTGATCAGGCTCAGGCACGAAGTCATGATCATCTCTAGGGTCATGATCCTCAGACTCGGAACTGTCGGAGTTGTTGGGGGGGGGGGCTATACATGAAGTAGGTAGAGACGTCACCATGGTCGAGAAAGAAGGTCCACCTCTCACCAGGTTGCATGCCAGAGCGAACAACAAGTCCTGTCCAACTAGCGCCACTAAAGTATGTTCGGACCATCGTGTTGGTGCACAGAACTCTGAAACTCTGGGTGGGCACTGTAATATGGACCAATTCAACCTCAAATGTCCTGTGGTCGGTGAAGGCAACACCCACATGCTCCAAGAAGTCACGTCTAGACCTGCACGGGATGTTCTGAGAAAAACAACAATTAGACAATAGTGTTATTATAAGGTTAGAATAATGCAACAGTTTAATCAACGAAATAAGAGAACATTTCACATGTACTAATACAAGCACTCAAATTGTATATAGTACAAGGTATTGTAGATACTCTTCTTTCCTTTAACATGACATCGTTTAAATCATCGGCCTCTAACATCTACAACAACATGGATAAAAGATGTCTCGAATTTATTGTGCTAAGAGTTCAAATCATTGGCACATGGATAAAACATATATGTTTACCAAGAACTATGAACAAAAAATAGGCTCATGACATGTCGAATTTAAACATACCATGCGAGTTTGAACATCCTCTAGAAAAACTACGCCAAACTTCCCATTCATGCCCTCGGGATAGCCACAATCCTCACACTGATACATTTTGCTGCATATTATACATATAACACCATTAGGAGAGTACATTAAACATGAAATAGTCTAAACATGAACTACAATACAATAAGTTGCAAATTAAACATGAAGTAGAACATCAACATAAAACATCAATCTAAAACAACGGTCCGAACATCAACATAAAACAACAGTCTAAAACATCAACATAAAACAACGGTCCGAAGTAGACATGTCGCTCTATGGGTCCCTAGTCGTCGTCGCGAGAGACCTGAGCCGAGAACGTCGGGTCTGTGCGGGGGTAAGCATCGGGGTTGGGTGGTCCGAGCACCTGCGGCTGCTGCACCTCCTGCTGCTGCTCCTCCTCCTCCTTGTCAGAAAACAAGATCTCCTGCTGCTGCTGCCACTGCCACTGCTACTGCTGCTGTTGCTCAGAGTCAGACTCCTAGTCCTCCTCCCATTCCCCCTGCAGATCCTCCTACCAGATCCCAAACGAAGTGATGTCCTGCTCAGAACGACCGGTGCCGTGGGACGGACCGGCATCGTGGGACAGATTGGCGCCGAACTGCTGGTACGACAGCATGTCCGGCTCGTCCTGCAGGAGATGCCTCACTAGCGGGTCGTCGTGGGGGCTGACGTTGCGCCGTCTGATCTGCGCCTCAGCCAACTCATGCTCCCTCTACATGGCCATGTTCACCTGTCTGATCCCACGCGGCATGTAGTCATCTACACGGTGGCGATCCTCAGGATAGTTGAGATGGTTGTCCTTCTTCTTATCCCCGTACTCGTGTACGGCAAAGTAATCATAGGCGCGCGCCTCCTCCTCCGGGGTATCGAACTGCCCAACCCAGTGCTTCCTCCTGCCAGATCCCAAGCAAAGTGATGTCCTGCTCAGCACGACCGGTGCCGTGGGACGGACCGACACCGTGGGACAGATTGGCGCCGAACTGCTGGTACGACAGCATGTCCGACTCGTCCTGCAGGAGACGCCTCACTAGCGGGTCGTCGTGGGGGCTGACGTTGCGCCGTCTGATCTGCGCCTCAGCCAACTCGTGCTCCCTCTGCATGGCCATGTTCACCTGTCTGATCCCACGCGGCATGTAGTCATCTACACGGTGGCGATCCTCAGGATAGTTGAGATGGTTGTCCTTCTTCTTATCCCCGTACTCGTGTACGGCAAAGTAATCATAGGCGCGCGCCTCCTCCTCCGGGGTATCTAACTGCCCAACCCAGTGCTTCCTCCCGTTTATATGGATCTGACATCCATAGACGTTCCTCTTAAGCTTCGACCTATAGTACGCCCTCACACCCTTAAGCAGACTCATTCCATGGAGACTAAAACATGTTAAGAAGATATTCATTAGAACTATAACAATCTAAAACAACTAAATCTAATAATCTAAATAGAACTATAACAATCTAACAATATAAATCTAAACAACTAGAAATCATCTAAATATAATGTGACTATCTAAAACAACTAAATCTAACAATCTAAATAGAAATCTAACAATCTAACAACTAAATCTAACAATCTAAATAGAAATCTAACACAACTAATAGATCTCCGAAAAATTTAAACAACTAGAAATGACCTAAACATAAATATGACAATCTAAAACAACTAAAACTACACCAAAAAACTACACTAAAGATACACTAAAAATACACTAAAACAACACTAAAAAACTACACTAAAGCTACACTAAATCTATAGTAAAAAACTTCACTGAAAAACTACACTAAAGCTACACTAAAGATACACTAAAACTACACTAAATCTACACTAAAAACCTACACTAAAGCTACTCTAAATCTGCACTAAATTTACACTAAAACTACAAAAAAAACTAAAACGACACTCACGGTTCGAGGTGGGTGTGTCGATGCGAGCGGAGACGGCGGCGTCGACGGAGGCGGGGACGGGGTGAGGTCGATGAACGCGGGGACGGGACGGTGTTGACGGGAAGCGGGGATGGGGCGAGGTCGAGGCGGGCGGGGACGGCGATGCAGACGATGCGGGCAGGGACGGGGCAAGGTCGACGCGGCCAGGGACGGCGCGAGGTCGACGCGGGCGGGGACGGCGGCGGGGAGCGAGAGGGAGGTGGCGGCGATGCGGTGGGGGAGGAGCGGCGCGATGTGGTTTTGGGGAGAGGGTGAGGGAGAGAGAGGAGAAGGAGGGGCGATGGTTATTTTTTGAGTGATTTTTTTTGTATTTTATGAAAGTGAATTTTTTAGAGTGAATTTTTGTAGAGTGAATTCTTGTAGAGTGAATTCTTGTAGAGTGAACTTTTTAGAGTGAATTCTTTTAGAGTGAATTTTTGTAGACTGTATTTTTGTAGAGTGAATTCTTTGAGAGTAAATTCTTTTAGAGTGAATTTTTGTAGAGTGAATTTTTGTAGAGTGAATTATTTTGGAGTGAATTCATGTAGAGTGAATTCTTGTAGAGTGAATTCTTTTAGAGTGAATTATTTTAGATTGATTTTTTGTAGACTGTATTTTTGCAGAGTGAATTTTTTGAGAGTGAATTTTTTAAAGTGAATTTTTGAAGAGTGAATTCTTTTAGAGTGAATTCTTGTAGAGTGTATTTTTGTAGAGTGAATTCTTTTAGAGTGAATTCTTGTAGACTGAATTCTTGTACAGTGAATTTTTTAAGTGAATTTTTTAGAGTGAATTCTTTTATAGTGAATTCTTGTAGAGTGAATTTTTTAAGAGTGAATTCTTTTAGGGTGAATTATTTACCGGAGTACCACTACGTCCACTAGTACAGAACGACACATCGGATACCCCTCTATGGAAACGGCAGGCGTTAGGCGACGGAGAATCGTGCTTTCCGCGCGGCCAGTGCGTACAAACCTGACATGGGCCGCGGCTGGCCCGTCAACATAGGTAACGGAGAAAGTATTAACTCCGTTACCCATAGTATTGGCAACGGTCTTAATTCTGGCTCTGTTTCCGATATGTGCCTCGATAGCAACGGAGAGTTTTGGATGTCCGTTTCCAATGTGGACATGTTCCATCTTGGAATTCGAAGCGAGGCGAGTAAATGCCATGGCGTTGTGGCACCGCCCACTACTCCTTGAAGACCCCAATCCTTGCTAGCTCAAGACGCCACCGAATCTGCTCTCTCTCTCTCTCGCTCGCTCGCTCCCTCCTACTGATTAGCGAAGATGCCTCGCAGCAACGACACACAGGAGCACACTGAGTCGCCGCGGGACAGTCCCCCCGTCAGCGGTGAGTCCGTTGAAGGACCGACGCCGGAGACGAGCGACGACGAATACGCCAACTTCCATGATCCCACCTTGATGTTGGGCCCGCCGAAGGTTGATTCTGATGACAAGTCAACCGAAGAGGAGAAGGAGGAGGAGGAAGAGGAGGAGGAGGAGGAGGAGGAGGAGGACGACGAGGAGGAAGAGGCGGAGGCACCGGTCCCGAAGAAGGGAGCCCCGGCGACGGAGAAGAAAGCCGCCGCCACCGCCTCCGATATGATGCCACCGCCGCCGCCACCACCTCCAATGGCCCCCAATAAGCGAGGCCGTGAGAAGGACGAGGATTGCGTGGAAGCAGGGCGCAAGAAAAACAAGAAGTAGCTAGTAGTAGTTCTATAAGTTCTCCAACTGTAATTTAATTTATTATTATTAATATGTAATGTAGTAATCACTAATATTAATATAAGTATCCTATAAGTGGTTTTCTCCATATAGTAGAGATTAGGAAAATATTATTCCAGAGAGTAGAAGAAATTCCACAGAGTGGGCGCGTAGGTCCCACACCTCAGTGGAAGAAACACAAAGGAAACTGTCCTTCTAAAGAACCGTTTCCTATGTTTTACCTATATATATGGGCGTACAGAGCAAAACCTAACACTCGTTTCCTCACTCTGTCCCAGTATGCTAGATCTGTTCGTGGCGGCGCCTCCTGGCGTTGCGGCCATCGCCGGCGCCGTCTCCGCCCAGACGACGGCTATCACGGAGAGGTCTTCGCCATCTCCCCGACACGGCGAGGTCTTCGCCATGTCCCCCGACATGGCGAGGTCTTCGCCATCTCGCCCGACACGGCGAGGTCGTCGCTCTGTCCGCTTCCTCTGCCTCCACCACTTCCGGATCTGCTAGATCGATCCAACGGCGACGTGAAGAAGGTATTAGATCCACATCCGGTAGTTCTATCTAGATCATTTCTTGATGTAGTTAACTTGTCTATTGTGCACTTGCAACTAGTTGTAGTTTAGCTTACTTGTTGATAGTAGTTCAGTTCATATCCGGTAGTTCTATCTAGATCATTTCTTGATGTAGTTAACTTACCTATTGTGCACTTGCAAGTAGTTGTAGTTTAGCTAACTTGTTGAAAATAGTTCAGTTCACATCCGGTAGCTCTATCTAGATCAGTTCTTGATGTAGTTAACTTGCCTATTGTGCACTTGCAACTAGTTGTAGTTTAGCTAACTTGTTGAAAATAGTTCAGTTCACATCCGGTAGTTCTATCTAGATCATTTCTTGATGTAGTTAACTTACCTATTGTGCACTTGCAACTAGTTGTAGTTTAGCTAACTTGTTGAAAGTAGTTCAGTTCACATCCGGTAGTTCTATCTAGATCATTTCTTGATGTAGTTAACTTGCCTATTGTGCACTTGCAACCGGTTGTAGTTTAGCTAACTAGTCCATGTGAAAACAGGAGTATATTTCGGTGACACTGCATAAAAAAGTCGGAGACACAGAACAAACAACGAACATTACTCAAGAGAGTAGTGTTTGTTGACTTTCCCATAATGGCCTCCAATTATATACACAGGTCAGTACACACTATATACTACTGTATACTTCATATTATTGTGTTAAATTGTTTGTTCTATCTAGTAGTGTCAGAACTAACATAAATCCTTATTTACATTTAGGGATATCAAGTTGTTCCCTTTCAAACTCCACCATACATATCCACCGTCGCTATTGTGACATTTTGGTACACTGCATAAAATACTTTTTTAAGTAAGAGTGTTTTATACAGTGTCGCCGAAATGTCACATCGGTGATGTATTAGATTAGATTTCGGTGACACTGCATAAAAAATCTAGAGCCGGTGGTGGCCTCCATGGAAAGGATGATCGTTGCCAGGCATCCTATGAAGCTGCTGACATCGCAATATCTTGTTGACAAGCCGTGTGTTGGCTGCTTCGGTTCATCAATAAGAGCCACCTCAAGACATAGGTAAGATATCGTTTCAGTTTGTTTAAATTCATAGTGTATTTATTTTAGCATATGTATTTAACAATTGTAACTCTATTTACTAATGTATAGGGTCCAAAGCTTCAACATCCATCTCTCAAGAAGTTGAGATAAGAAGAGATAGGTAGAGTGACACATGCGAGGATTGTGGAAAAGGATGTAGGGAAGAAATCATATATTCTTTCCGTCCTTTGACATGATAGGCTTAGTATAGAAGAAATCTGTTATCGTTTTACCTCTTATGTTTGTCACATCTTGTGATGCAATTGTAAAGGTGAAATTGTGATGGAAATGTAAAGTTACATTGTGATATGAATGAAATCTGTTACCGTTTTAGTATTTGAGCTTGTGCTGTGAGATTTTAAGTATCTAGTGGCATTTGTAAACGTGGCATCCTGTAACGGAAATATGAGAAATGCTCAGTGCAAACGGGTGGATGACAAACTCCGTATCTGATGAAGGAAAACTAAGGAAACGGAGGTCTGCGCACAACTGTTGCCAAATGGAGACCTCATCGGAAACGGTTTTTGGCCTCCGTTACCGATGAAGGCCTTCACATCAGTGACAGAGGCGGGGACACGGACCCTTTCTCCGTTGCTGAAAGGGTTTTTGGCCCGTTTCCGATGTGTCGTTCTGTACTAGTGGTCCCACGCCAGTGATTAAGGAGCTTGCGTGGCGACCCGGGGCCAGACTATCAACGGCGTGTGGTCCACATACCACGTCAGTAAGTACTTCCAAATCACTGGCGTGCTTTTGACATTACACGCCGGTACTATATTTTACCGTGGCACGATTATTGGACCCACAAATCACCGGCGTGTCTTTAAGGACGGCACGCCAGTGATTCCAACGTAGCACTCGCGGGGGCATTTTCCCACGTCGGTGATTAACTGCGGAATTTGATCCCAGCAGGGTTTAGGGTGGCCTGCCGATGATTACAAGCCAGCTATTAGTTGTTTCCTTGTAGTTGGGGGGGGGGGGTTGGCACGAAATGTCTCACGTGTGAATGACCATGGACTGGAGATTTTGTGATACCCCATTTTTTTCTATACTGTACTAAATTTGAAAAGTCCCATTTTGGTTATAAAACCTTATTTTCCAATTTGTTCTCCATCCTGTTCTTCTCCAACAAAACCCTAGGAATCGCATGGTGTCGTTCCTGTCGTAGTCGAGCATGGCAGGCCACCGCGAGTTCCCAGAGGAGATATTCCATACAAGGGATCCTGGCCTACGTCCGAAGCATTGTCGGTGGGTGTCGAGCCCCACCCGCACCATGGCGAAGTTGGAGGAGAAGTAGTGATGACGAGCACTAGAGGTCACTATGGGAGATCGCCATATGCCTATGTCGCAGGAGGACATAGTGGCGGCGTTGGTGGATAAGTGTGGTGTGACACGTCGTGATGTGAAAGTGGATGTAGGCTTGTCGCCATCTGAATTTTTCGTTCGATTTTGTTCGGAGGACGATTTCACGTCTGTCTGTGATGCATACCGCCATGTCGTCGCTAGTGGGTGACGTTGAGCTTCGGTCACTGGAATCATGGGCGTGAAGGTGAAAATTTGAGATCCCATATCTAATGAAAGTTACCTTAGAGTGCTTCTTGCGGGAGGCATGGGAGCCTGATGCCATCGGCCTGCTCATCAATAGGCTCGACAGGCACCTATTCGAGATGTTGAAGCCAGAGGGCAACTTGTACCTTTGAGTCACCGAGTCGATGAAGTAGCCCTGCGAGATCCCCAAGGTATTCGTCATGGAGGTGCCGGAACCTGATGCGCTGTTTTCGTTTTACTACGGCTCTGAGGACCTGGCGATGCCTTTGGAACGTTCTAATACATGTCTCATAGGTCGTGGCCCAAACGTCTCCGACATGCAACTGTCTACGATGTCAACACCTGGGAGATGACGCTCGGGCACTACTTTCCATTCTGCGGCGTCCGGTCGACGGTACTCGTCCTCCTCCGGTGAGAGACGGATACTCTTTCGGTGGGCACAACAACGTTAATGGCTCTGCTAAAGGCTAATGAAAACGGAAGATTTTTTTTCAGTTTGCTGTTGTTTGAAGACTGTGGTGATGTTGTTTCTGTCTTTTGGAGAAGATCTTTGGTTTTCGACCGTTGAATGTAGTTGCTATCATCCGAAGAAGATCATCAAGTGTCACTTTGTGTTCAGTTTGCTACCTCTAGTTTGTTAGTCTGAAATGTGTTACTCATCGTGTACTTTCCTTGAACTCTACTGCAAAATTTCAGTGCCAATCCAACATATTCTAAGCTACACATAAATGAAAATTCTAACAAAATTTTAAAAATGCGCACTCTTCACCAATAGAGATCCACAGTCATGTTTTCCCAGCCTAATATACAACGGTTGCATTGCACAATGTTAGAGTTCTACATTATCTACACTTTAAAAACATTTTCCGGATTTCTGATTTGTTTTCAAATGCTGAATTTGAATTTTCAAAAACCGAGCTCCATGGGGATATATACGTATTTTGGATATTGGATGGCCATGAAAGAATGAGGTGTCCAGAAATAATATGGCAAGTACGTGGTTGCATGTTTACATATTGGGCAGGGAAAAGCATCAAAGACTAGATATGGGTTATTTTTGGGCGGGGGTAGGCGTGGGCCTAACAAGACCAACAAGGTCTCATTATCAACAGCGGACGGGGCTTGCCTGTGCCCGGGTCATGCGACCATCCGTGCGGCCTGCCCATCGAACGGCTCTGCGCGTCTGCCTGCCGCACCCCTTAACTCTGTTTTTTTTCCAAAAAAATAGAAGTACATCCCCGTCTGTCTCGTTCCCCTATCCTATCTATCACCTCACGGAGCAACGGAAGCTGCGGCGCCCGGCAAGACCTGCGCCGCGCTCCGGTGCCTCCAACCTCCAGCCCCATCCCGTCCCTGTGAGACCTCTCGCCGTGCTCCGTTACTCCGGCCACCAGCCCCACCCTGTCACGGGTTTCACCGCTCTGCCGCATCGGGGTCATAGCTAGCCTCGACCTGGACGAGCGCGACCGCAGCTCTGTTCCTCCGCCCAGCCGTACTCAGCTACTGGGTTCCTTGTGAATCACAGCTCAGGTGGTCTTGCTAAAATTGCAGTATATTCGTAAGATTCGTCATGAAGAATGGAGTAAGTTCTTGGTGCGTGAGATTCATCGTCATCAGGGACGGCAAAGTTACCTGTGATTGTCCATGACTACTCCTTAGAAGAATCCATCAGTGATTGGAGACGTTGTTCAATAGGAGAGGAGAAATCGCTTGTAGTTTGACCTGGTTGAGCAGTGCTTTGCATTAGCGCGGTAGATAAGATCGCGCAGCTGTGTACATCGTGTGTCTTCGTTCCAGCGCAATGAGATTATCTCCTGTTTTGTGTTTAGTTTCAATGGTGTATGCGAGGGACGGCGGACGGGGCTGTAGACCCCGTAGTTCTGTTTTTGTTGTCCAGGACGGGTAGATGGCGGAGGAACAGAGCATGGTCGCGCTCGTCCTGGTCGAGGCTCCACGGCTCTGACCCTGATGCAGCGGAGCGGTGAGATCAGTCGACGGGATGGGGCTGGAGGTCGGAGGAACGGGGGCATGGCGAGGTCTCGCAGGGATGGGCTGGGCTGGAGCCGTCTCGCCCGACGGCTTAGCTTCCGCTGCTCATCCTCTCCGGCTTTGCGTACAGACAGAGACAGAGGATAGAGACGGGAGGGGAAAGTAGGGGAATTTCTGCGATGTTTTTTTTAAAGGAAAAGGCACAGCTGGGGCGTGCGGGAGGGAGAGACGTTCGATGGCTTCCACGCGTCCCGGCCGCACGGATGGTCGCACGGCGCATCAACAGCAGCTCCAGGTGATGCATGCTTTGGGTCTCCGAAAGTGTCGCCACTCCACATGTCATCACGTATCGCACAATTCCCTCCAAGCCATGCGAACATCTCTCTCGGTCTCTCCTCAGTGTGGGAACCAGTTTGCAACAATGGCGGGGAGCATGGCACCAGATGGGCCGTTAGCAACCTAGGAAAAACACTCGACCGTGTCGTCGTCGACGTTGAGCGCGCGGGTGCATCTCCAACAGCGACGGCATCGACGTCCCGCCGGGGTTCTCAATCGCCATGTCGAACGACTATGCGAATTACACGGTCTTCATGCCGCCCACCCCGGATAACCAGCCAGGGCCGCGCGTGCCGGGGCGTCTGGCTCCACCAAGCCGGACAACCTTCCATTGCCGCCCTACTCCTCGGGCTCCAAGCTGGTGAACCGTCGGGGCGGCGAGGATGGCGCGGCGGGCGGCGGCAGCAAGATGGACCGGCGTCTGTCCACGGAACTCGTGGCGTCGCCGTCCAAGTCCCTGCTGGTGCGGAGCCAGACCGGCGACTTTGATCACAACCGGTGGCTGTTCGACACCAAGGGCACGTATGGCATCGGGAACGCGTACTGGCCGCAGGATGACAACCCGTACGCCAACGAGGACGGCACCGGCATGGGCGGTGGCGGCGACGGCGGCGTCAAGATGGAGGACCTCATCGACAAGCCCTGGAAGCCGCTCAGCCGGAAGGTGCCCATTTCTCCGAGCATTCTAAGCCCATATAGGTTCGCACAATTCCAAAAATTTACTTTGAAGAAATGCGCAATTTACCAATCACAATGTTGTTGCGAGTTGCGACAATTGATCAAAAGTAACGCGAGAACTGCATGCCTGCGCAGGTTGCTCGTGCTGGTGCGGTTCGTGTCGCTGTTCCTCTTCCTGATATGGCGGGCGACGAACCCCAACCCTGACGCAATGTGGCTGTGGGGGATCTCCATCGTGTGCGAGTACTGGTTCGCCTTCTCCTGGATTCTCGACCAGATGCCCAAGCTGAACCCCATCAACCGCGCCGCCGACCTCGCGGCGCTCCGGAGAAGTTCGAGTCCAAGACGCCGTCCAACCCCACCGGCCGGTCCGACCTGCCGGGGCTCGACGTGTTCATCTCCACCGCCGACCCCTACAAGGAGCCGCCGCTCGTCACCGCCAACACTCTGCTCTCCATCCTCGCCACCGACTACCCGGTCGAGAAGCTCTTCGTCTACATCTCCGATGACGGCGGCGCGCTCCTCACTTTCGAAGCCATGGCGGAGGCCTGCGCCTACGCCAAGGTGTGGGTCCCTTTCTGCCGCAAGCACTCGATCGAGCCGCGCAACCCGGACGCGTACTTCAACCAGAAGGGCGACCCGACGAAAGGCAAGAAGCGGCCAGACTTCGTCAAGGACCGCCGCTGGATCAAGCGCGAGTACGACGAGTACAAGGTGCGCATCAATGACCTCCCCGATGCCATCCGCCTCCGCGCCAAGGCCATGAACGCCCACGAGCGCAAGCTCACCCGCGAGAAGGCCGCCGCCTCCGCCGAGGCTGCCCCGCCCCCCGTCAAGGCCACCTGGATGGCCGACGGCACCCACTGGCCCGGAACTTGGCTCGACTCCGCCCCCGATCACGGCAAGGGCGACCACGCCAGCATCGTCCAGGTCTGCATCATCAACGACCATTCCATTTTTGATAATTCACATGTACGATGGCTAACATGTTAATAATGTGTTGTCAATTAGGTGATGATCAAGAATCCTCACTACGACGTGGTGTACGGTGATGCTGGCGACCACGCATACCTGGACTTCACGAACGTGGACGTGCGCATCCCCATGTTCGTGTACCTCTCTCGGGAGAAGCGGCCGGGGTACGACCACAACAAGAAGGCGGGCGCCATGAACGCCATGGTGCGCGCGTCGGCGATCCTCTCCAACGGCCCCTTCATGCTCAACTTCGACTGCGACCACTACGTCTACAACTGCCAGGCCATCCGGGAGGCCATGTGCTACATGCTCGACCGCGGCGGCGACCGCATCTGCTACATACAGTTCCCGCAGCGCTTCGAGGGCATCGACCCCTCCGACCGCTACGCCAACCACAATACCGTCTTCTTCGACGGCAACATGCGCGCGCTCGACGGCCTCCAGGGACCCATGTACGTCGGCACCGGATGCCTCTTCCGCCGCTACGCCATCTACGGCTTCAACCCGCCGCGCACCACCGAGTACCACGGCGTGGTCGGCCAGACAAAGGTGCCCATCGACCCGCACGCGCGCTCCGGCGGGGACGGCACCGCGAGGAGCTACGTCCTCTGTCTGATCACCCGGACCACGAGGCGCCACAGCGCTTTGGCAAGTCAAAGATGTTCGTGGAGTCCATCGCCGTGGCCGAGTACCAGGGGAGGCCGCTGCAGGACCATCCGTCGGTCAAGAACGGCCGCCCGCCCGGCGCCCTGCTCATGCCCCGGCCGCCTCTCGACGCGGCCACCGTGGCGGAGGCCGTCTCGGTGATCTCCTGCTGGTATGAGGACACCACGGAGTGGGGACTGCGCGTGGGATGGATCTACGGCTCCGTCACGGAGGACGTGGTGACGGGGTACCGGATGCACAACCGAGGGTGGCGCTCCGTGTACTGCATCACCAAGCGCGACGCGTTCCGCGGCACGGCGCCCATCAACCTCACCGACCGGCTCCACCAGGTGCTGCGGTGGGCGACGGGGTCCGTAGAGATCTTCTTCTCCAAGAACAACGCGGTGCTGGCATCCCGTCGGCTCATGTTCCTGCAGCGCATGTCGTACCTCAACGTCGGCATCTACCCGTTCACGTCCCTCTTCCTCATCATGTACTGCCTCCTGCCGGCGCTCTCCCTCTTCTCCGGCCAGTTCATCGTGGCCACGCTGGACCCGACCTTCCTCTGCTACCTCCTCCTCATCAGCATCACGCTCATCCTGCTCTGCCTGCTGGAGGTGAAGTGGTCGGGCATCGGCTGGAGGAGTGGTGGCGCAACGAGCAGTTCTGGGTCATCGGCGGCACATCCGCGCACCTCGCCGCCGTGCTGCAGGGCCTGCTCAAGGTCATCGCCGGCATCGAGATATCCTTCACGCTCACGGCCAAGGCGGCCGCCGAGGACGACGACGACCCCTTCGCGGAGCTGTACCTCATCAAGTGGACGTCGCTCTTCATCCCGCCGCTCGCCATCATCGGCATCAACATCATAGCCATGGTGGTGGGCGTGTCGCGCTGCGTCTACGCCGAGATCCCGCAGTACAGCAAGCTGCTCGGCGGCGGCTTCTTCAGCTTCTGGGTCCTCGCGCACTACTACCCGTTCGCCAAGGGACTCATGGGACGCCGCGGCCGCACGCCGACGCTCGTTTACGTCTGGGCGGGGCTCATCTCCATCACCGTCTCCTTGCTCTGGATCACCATCAGCCCGCCTGATGACAGGATATCGCAAGGCGGCATCGAGGTGTGACCTTGTGATCGATCAGGCAATCGATCGACCATCGAGATAGATCAATATCAGTTTCATCTTGACCAGCCAACGATCTGCTCCATCAGCTCCCAAATGCAAAAACAAGTTTGGGGAATTATGTGCGGATCAGTAGTTGAAGAAAAAACGTACCTACACACTGACAGAAGAGCTACTTTAGTTTTTTTGTTTTTGCGAATGAAGAGCATACTTTAGTTGCAGTAATGCTACACTGCGAAAGGGTTCCACGAAATCGACTAACAATCAGTGAAAATCTGAATACTTGCATTTTTTTTTAATCGTAGGATGCCCATGGACGATGTCAGATTACAGTGGGATTTTTAAATGGCCACTTAATCCTACTTTTTCAGATACCCTTTTCGCTTAATAATTAGATGAATTTTGGGGGACGCTAGGTGGGAGCCAAAATGATAAAGAGGGGTTAAACAGCAAAAAATACATGGCTTTGCAATAAAATAACCAACTATTTCAACAAATATCACACACAATCACAACAAATGATCATGTGTTTGCAGCATTTTATTCTTTTGGAACCTGAGGCAAAAATCTTGCCCGTTACTTAAAAAATGTTTCTAAGTAACAAAAATTTGACTACAGAATCATTTGCAACAAAAATTACCACATTTCAACAAGAAAACACAAACATTTATAATAATAAAATAATTGTTTGGAGCATTTTAAAAGCCTGTGAGGCCATCCACAACGTGACGCTTATCCATAGGCGTTAGGAAAAAATTCTACTTGTTTTGCTGGTTACATCGTGATTCCCAGTCGTTCATTTGGCATCGACAACTAGTTAGGAGTCTGGCGCTTGAATACTCCGTGTGAATTACGTCTCCTAGGTGTGCTTGCTGCATGCGCTAACTGAATCAGCCGACGGAATTTTAAGCGCCTCTGCATTGCGATGCTCTAAACATCATCAAAAAATTCTGCGAGAACACGCAAACTTGTGTGCTAATAGCCTATTTTAAGGCCGGCGCTCTTTTTTTCTATACAACGCTATTTTTTTTCTTTTGCGAGAACACACAAACTTGTAGCAAAGAAAACGTGAAGAACTCGAATTGCCTTGGGTCACGGTGCAAGCGGGACGCACTGCGGGAGCCCTCATACGCGCCGCATATGTCCGCGATGATTATGCGGTATTCCGTGTATGAGCCGCATATGAGCCGCGGTTTTTGCGGCGCCGTGCGCACATACTTTGACTATGTCAGAATCGAACACATCTCGCTCCCCTCCTTTTCAATCCAACAATTCGATCATACCCTCGTTGTTTACGCTCTCTTAGGAATGGTTTGAACTTTGAAGTCTGACCATCAAATAACCTGCAGGGTGGTGAGATTTGCTCTTTGCGGTATGATCTGACTGTTCCGTTTACTCGATATCTTTCCATGAATAACATAAGTGCAATGAGGAGATACCAGATAGAAAAAGTATGCATGAGAGATAACCTGTCAAAGGGACGATATCGAGAATTCTACCAATGTGACTTTGACATTGCTGGAGTGTATGGGCCCATGGAACCAGATTTCGAGGTTTTAAAAGTTTTGACCGAATTGCTAGATAAGCTAGATATTGGCATGTATGAGATAAAATTGAATCACAGAAAGTTGCTTGATGGAATGTTGGACATTTGTGGCGTGCCCCCTGAGAAGTTCAGAACAGTTTGCTCCAGTATTGACAAGCTCGACAAACTAACATTCGAAGAGGTGAAAAAGGAATAGGTAAGCTTCCAAACTCCTTTCCCTGTTTTGTTTCAGATTAGTTACGTGATCTTGATGTGGATTTATTTGGCATGGTCCTAATTGTTCATGATGCTGGCTTAGGTGGAAGAGAAAGGTGTGTCAAATGAAACCGCTGAAATGATTGGCAAGTTAGTGATGATAAGAGGACCACCGCTAGAAGTTCCGACAGAATTGAGAAAGGAGGGTAGCAAGTTCATTGAGAACAATAGATCTGTCCTTGCATTGAGCGACCCAGAGATATTATTCAAAGCTCTAGAAAAAGCAAATGCCATAGACAGGATAAGTTTCGATTTAAGCCTTGCTAGAGGCCTTGATTACTATACTGGTGTGATATACAAAGCTGTCTTCAAGGGTGCCACACAGGTTCCAACTTTTCCAGCATCGGGAAGACATTTTCATTTGGTTCATATGCCTAACTCTGTTTGTTCCGCAATAGGTTGGCTCCATTGCGGCTGGTGGCCGGTACGACAACCTAGTGGGTGATCTTGTTGCTGGCAAACACGTCCCAGTTGTTTGCGTCAGCCTCGGAATAGAGAGAGTCTTCACGATCATGGAGCAACATTAGAATGAAAAGAATTAAAGTATGTATATTTCTCAATGCCCCTGCCAATTGCCATGGAGTCGTTATCGAGTTGCAATAGCGGATTAAAACTCTTAAGTCACAGGAGACCCGGACCATCGAGACAGAGATTTTGGTGTCGATTCTCGGGAGGGACCTTAGGATGACTCCAACGGGGCGACCCAATCGAGTCCGCGCGCATCCGTCCCTGTCCGCGGGAGTCAAAAAAACGGCCCAACGGGGCGACGCAAACGGACCGCGGTCCGTTTTTTGTCCGCCGCGACGCATTCCTGACCCAAATTTGGGCCACCGATGCGTCGGGCCCGGACGCGAGCGGACCGTTCTTGCATCCTCCCCGTGTCCGCCCTGGCCCCGCGTGTCATCGACCCCAATGGCCACCTACCCGCAATAACTGTGGACGGTGGAGATGTATAAATCGTGCCGGCCGGCCAAACCCTAGGGCACAAACTCTAGCACTCCTCCCCAATCGTGCCGGCCGGCCAAACCCTAGGCACGGCGGCCACCATCTCCAAGCTCAGATCCACGCGCCGGAATGGATCCGCCGCCGCCGCCGCAGCATCTGGTGGACGAGATCGAGCGAGCACGTATGAGCGCGCGGGCGCTATCGCGGCAGCTTCTCGCGCCGGATGCCGACCAGTCCGGCATGGGCCGACATGATTCCCCTGCCGCCGCGTCCGCGCCTGACGGACGCCCAGAGGAGTGCGGTGGAGTCAGCCAGCCCTGGCTGGCCATGGCCGCGATGAAGGAAGAGCCAGCAAGTCCGTTGTAGAACGGGCATGTTGTGTGATGTTCCTCAAGGCCGCAGCCCTCTTTGATCTTCCCCTTGCCGGCCGGTGGTCGGTTATTAATTTTCTTCAAGTTTAGGTTTAGGTTTTAGGGTTTAATGTTATGTGAAAGTCCTAAATTTACTATGTAATTTTAGTTTTGAAAATGTAATCCTAGTATTAACAAAAAGTTTGGGGAAAAATGGCCAGCGGACTCGATGCGTCGGCCCCGTTGGGGGCACTGGCCAGAAAGGGGCGGACATGGGCCGGACGCGCGTCCGTTCCCCGACCCAAACGGACAAAACGCGGATCAAACGCGCGTCTATTTGGGTCGCCCCGTTGGAGTCATCCTTACACTCGCAGCCGGGCATGTGAGCGAGCTGTGGAGTGCTGGGATCAAGGCGGAGTTCAATCTCAGTATCAGGGTGCAGAACCACATAAGGTACGCAACGCAGTCAAGCAAGCATTCCGTGGGCCGGGACGGTTAACACTACAGGAATGGGCTAATACGCCGATGGCTTCAGGAAAACCGTAGCGTAGGCAGCCGTCGGCGCATGGCCCTCGGCGTTATACGTCGTCGGCTCAGGTCGTTTGGCCGTCGGCGTATAGATTGCCGTCAGCGTAGGCTATGCCGACGGCCTTAACTTTTCAAAAAAAAATTGTATTTTTTTTTGAATTTTTTTTGAACATTTTTAATTCTATTTTATTTCTATTTTAAAATTTCCCACTTAGTCAAATTAGCCTTCCTCAGATTGCTCTAGCCTAAGCACGATTAACTTTTAAATTCTTTCAAATTAGCTGCCAAATGAAATGTTATAACTTACTGACATTTGTATCCTATCAATCATATTAACTCCTCGGTTACGATGTTACACTTTTTTATTGTTTAAATTTTAAAATTTGTTTGAATAAGTAACAATGATTATGTAATAATATTTTGAATAAATAACTATAAAATTTATTTTACTTTATTTTCCTCTTTTTACATTTAATATGGAATACTTCATATCTTTAAATCCGTAAATCGAAATTTGACAAATAAAATGTCTAAGTCGATTAGAAAAATGAGAGGAATTCAAATATGCCATCCATATCATCTTTTGAATCATGTATATGACTTTTTGCAACATAATTTTGGTACTTGCTAAATAAAAAAGTCATTTTGGCACTTAAAAATGGAAAAAATAATATTTATAAAAATATTTTGAAAAAACTCAGTTCTGCAATATTGTTTTCCATAACAAGGTACACCTATGTGTCAAATATGGGCACATTATCACAAACTATGACACGTGAATGGTCATAATTTGGTCATTTGACTCGAAACTTATACACGTTTATAGATGATTGACCTTTTTGTTAAGAAGTTTTTTGTAAACTTTGTCAAAACTCAATTTTATCATTTATCCTAGCAACTAGTACATATAAAAGGACTCCATGCCAAAGGATTTAATTTTTTGACTATTTTATCACTTTCTTTTATTTTGTTGAAAAAATGTTAAAATGGCAGCCGTGCCAATTCATCGAAAGGGGTCGCATTTTTAAAAACTATCGATGGTTCTGTTATATAACCACTAATGGTGTATCTTAAAATGAATTTTGTAAAAAAATTAAAGCAAACTATCACACACTTGTAGTTCAAAATTCAATTAATTTTAGAAAATAGGCATAAAGTCATTTAAATAAGCGAAATTAGGTAGAAACCGAGAAAATTCATAATATTGCTGGGTTGTCCATAAAATATGGTCTACTATGTGTGATAATTAGATGGGTGGCATTTTCCACCATATTTTTTATACTTGCTTCACAAAAAATGTTATTTTTGACAATTAAAAATGAAAATGATATTTATAAAACTAATTTGAAAAACCTCAGTTATGCAAAATTGTTTTCATACCAAGATACACCTATATGTCAAATATGGGCACATTATCAAAAACTATGGCACAGGGATGACCATAACTTGGTCATTTGACTCGAAACTTATAGATGTTTATAGATGATTGACCTTTTTGTGAAGAATTTTTTTGTAAACTTTGTCTAAATTTAAGTTTATCATTTATCCTAGCAACTAGTACACATAAAAGTACTCTATGCCAAAGGATTTAATTTTTCGACTATTTTGTCACTTTCTTTTATTTTGTTGAAAAACGGTTAAAATGGCCGCCGTGCCTATTCATCGAAAGGAGTCGCATTTTTAAAAACTATCGATGGTTCTGGTATATAACCACTAATGGTGTATCTTAAAATAAATTTTGTAAAAAATTCAGAGCAAACTATCACACACTTGTAGTTCAAAATTCAATTACTTTCGGAAAATAGGCATAAAGTCATTTAAATAGGCGAAATTAGGTAGAAACCGAGAAAATTCGTAATATTGCTGGATTATTCATAAAAGATGGTCTACTATGTGTGATAATTCGATGGGTGCCATGTTCCACCATATTTTTTGTACTTGCTTCACAAAAAATGTCATTTTTTGACAATTAAAAAAATGAAAAATGATATTTATAAAACTAATTTGAAAAATCTCAGTTCTGCAACATTGTTTGTCATACCAAGATACACCTATATGTCAAATATGGGCACATTATCACAAACTATGGCACGGGGACGACCATAACTTGGTCATTTGACTCGAAACTTATAGATGATTGACCTTTTTGTGAAGAAGTTTTTTGTAAACTTTATCAAAACTTAAGTTTATCATTTGAATAGTATAGTTTTGAACAATGTTTATGATGATGAAGATCTCATTCTCCTCTTCGAAACGAGCTAAAGAATATCAAATTCCGATTTCAAATGCAAAGTTATGCGAAAAATGGTGAGGTAGATCAAAACAGTAGAGAGGCTATGCCGAGGGTGGCCGTCGGTGTAGAGAGGATATGCCGACGACTTTTTCTATGCCGAGGGTGGCCGTCGGCGTAGCCTCTGTACGTCGACGGCTGTTTCTGCGCCGATGGCCATGGCGGCGGGCTAACCACCATGGGCTCTACGCCGACGGCCCCGACAAAAGGCCGTCGGCGTATGACGCCATTCATGTAGTGTAAGCTAAAGGACATTGGAGCTTCCCAGGAAGAGGAGGTTTCGAGAGAAGATTCTGTCCAATCGTTGAAGTAGAGAAGCTCATTTCCGAGATTAACTGGCCCCTATAGAGATGCGAAACCTTAGTAAGAGGAAGTGAAGCCCAAAATTGTTCACCACCCATATCCACCTATTTGTCTTTTTTGTGCAGCCTAAAATACAACGAATATGGAATTAAAAAATTGCACGCTTGTAGGTCTCGACAATATCTACATCCGGGATTTTTTTCTCGATTTTTTGAAACTTAAAAATGTCAAGTTCGAATTTTTCAAAAAGCGGGCACCATGTAGTCCAGGCTCCATTATAGGTTTTCGGAAGTGGAGCATGTTTTTACTTGGCGATACGGTGATCTCGATTTAGTCAACAACGATACATACTACAGAAACGGTGCTGCAGTTTTTTCTAGAACTGAATACAATCATAGAGACAACCAGGGGCGGAGCCAGGCCCCAGGCAACCTGGGCCGTGGCCCGGGGCGTGGAAATATCCACAAGCCTTAATTTTTCTAGGAATTCCCTCCGATCCATATTAGTGGGCACAACTTTGTCTAGATACACATGTATCTAATCTAAATATTTAACTAGATACATATGAATTTAGACAAAGCTATGCCCACTAATATGGATCGGAGGGAGTACAAGAATTGGCCCAGGACGTGTGACATTTCCAGGCCAGCAGCCTACCCCCTCTAAACAACTTTGTTGGCCTTTCACGTCGCATTGCATAGCCCAAAAAATTCCAGGGCCCCAATCCAATTTCTAGTTGCACACATAGAGAAAACGAATAACAAAATATGCAAAGAAGAGCATCGATGGAGATATGGACAAGGCGATGTAGTTATGGGAGGCCCGTATCAATTGACTAGGCACTGTATTACTATGCTCCGTGATGTAGCTGCACACAATATTTTTTGCCCTTCGTTTTGGCCTGGGGCTTCGCCAAATCCTAACTCCGCCACTGGAGACAGCATGCTTACATGTTAAAACTGAATGACATGCCTGAGTACAATTACACGTTCTCTTGCATGGAACTTACACAGTGGAATCGCATTCGTACTGCATTTATTTATCAAACAAGACAACTGCTACCAAGAGTATTGTTTGCTCTTACTTTTCTCGTAGTAGCGTGAGACAGCAAGATGGGGAACGAATGTGTCCAGGTCCTTTTCAAAGAGCAACCTCTTTTTTTTTCAAGAATACGCCATGTAAAGGCGTATCGTTTTCATAGATAGAAGGGCCAAGCGGCAATATACCTTGTCAATTACTCCTTACTAGGCAATATGCCTTCAACTCTACAGAACCTCTAAAATTCACTCTTAATTTTTTTTGACACGAGTGTTTAGGAAATAATCGAGCTAGGGCTGTAGCTACGAGTGCTACAGACAGGTTGATGAGAGAGGAATGGAAGTGATTGACACAAGAGCTCCTCTCAGTGTTCTAGCCGGTGGAGGCGTCTCTGATGACTTCATCAGACTCGACCCGCCGGCTCAGTCTCTCAAAGGTGCTCATAGAGGTAGTGTGCACATGCGTTCGGTAAATGTGTGCACGTGTATGTGAGTACCACATTGTACAATGTTTCACAAAAAAAAAATTCTCAATAAGTGACACAATACATGCGCTCGGAGCACATCAACCACGTTAATTCAAGGGCAACACACCAGTCAAACATGGGCCAAAAGAACACAACAGATACAAGATATAAACCGAAAACAAGTCAACGCAATAGACAAGGTTATACTTCAGCGACAAGCATGATTACACGCACGAAATACTTTTTAATTTGCACAAGCATCGCTAATAGAGGCCATGTGCCAAAATAATACAAACATATAAACAGAAAAAACAGTAAAACAGAAAATTTAGCCCCACCTGATTGCAGGAACTTGATCAACTTACTTACACACAAGTATTTCAATTCCATAAAAGACAAGGATACTTGCGCAAATATGTTATACAGCAGGGATCAAAGATTAAAATACAACCAGCATACAATCTTTGACTTAATGTGGTTCGGGTTCAACTACACAAAAGGTAGCGTCCCCGGACCTAATCTGCTCCTAGGTCCGTAGCATATCATGCATACCAGTGAAAGAACAGAACACTGTTGCTGATCATCCATGAAGAGAAACAGAAAGAATTAAAGGAATTGATGGTTTATCTGATGTTAGAATCAGGGGTATACATGTCGGTTACAAGTTAGGTTTTGGACAACGAAAGAAATATATGCCTAGTTAGATTAGAGTGTAAACTAAGCTAATAACTGCATAATTAGCTTAGGGTTTGAGCAAATCTATTCCTAACACACACACCCTTAGACAATGCTATTACTTGAAAATCTCATGAATATGTAAGAACATTCTAAAGACTATGCAAGAAGATCCAAAGATTATACAAGAGATTTTCCAAGGAATACCATTGTCCAAGGGAGAGTGTTAGGAATATATTTGCTTACACCATAAACTAACTGACAGTTATTATGTTAGGTTATATCCTAATCTAACTAGACAGTTATTCATCTGCTTTGT
Organism: Poa pratensis; assembly: GCA_947311845.1. Classification (NCBI taxonomy): domain Eukaryota; kingdom Viridiplantae; phylum Streptophyta; class Magnoliopsida; order Poales; family Poaceae; genus Poa; species Poa pratensis. The sequence continues at coordinate 20,535,031 of CAMZMU010000068.1, forward strand.
CCAAAAGCTACCCTGTATCGGACATGTATGGAGGCTATAAATACCCAACATTCGCAAAAAATAAGTCACATAGTGTGACTGCTTTGCTTCGACTCTTTTGTTTTGTGTACTATATACATAGACAAATTGTCCTTCGATGTAACATATCCGTCATTCCATTCAACAACATGGTATCAGAGCCATAGCAAGCGCTAAAGCTTTGCTACCATGTTAAACTTGAGAGAAACAACACATACATTTTCATTGTAGGTCAATGAGCCTATATACACAACACAAAAGTACACAAGAGACCAAATCAAAGACAAGACATGACTAATCTTATACTTGCAGTGTATATCATGTCCTCGTACCTTAGGAGAGACTTGGATTGCCAAATAGAATAACTAATATGGGAGCACTACACAGCCAAGAAAATTGCTTTGGCTAGTCAATTTAGGAAGAAAAGGCTGCTAAACGCTGAGAAGAGAGCCAGCACAAAACAAGGAAATGCCATGAGGACCTCAAGCATGAAGCTTGTGCTCAGCCCCTGCATACATCATGTGTTCTAACCCTAGAACGATACCACTGATAGAAACAATTGATGCATCACCACCGTAAGCCACAAAGGCTATATGTATACAACAAAACAAAAACATGAAGCTATTAGTGTACTGGTATTTGTACCTAACAACAGTTAGCGCAACCAAACATGTAATAATGCAGTGAAAGGAACAATCTGAAGAAGCTAAAGAATGGCGGTCAGACTTTGTCTTCTAGAACTAATTCAGTATGCCCGGTAACACGATCCTAATAATAACACAGTAGAAGAGAGTGTAATATCACATATCAATCACCAAAGGCTAACAATGGAACTGGGAAGTAACAACTCAGGATGTACTTCAAAATTGCAACATGATGTATCCTTAGCATGACCACACAAAAACATTATAATGTCTTAATTAAATTTCTCTCTGAGATGCACACTAATCATCCTCATGAACAAAACCAAAACATAGATAGCTGTAGTGTAGGGATTGATAGAAAGAACGGGCAATTAAAGGGTACTAGTGAAGACGCTTTGCTCCTAGAAGCGAAGCTTCGTGAAGAACCACCTGTTCTTCCCGGTCTTGAACCTCTCCTCGAGACGTGCCTTGGCAGCCTTGCAGGAGGTGACCTTCTTGTCCTTGACGGCGAGGGCCTCGGGCCCGCCGGAGGCGACGTCCTTGAAGTCGACGTCGAGGGTGTAGCGGGTGGGCATGAGGTGGGTGAAGTTGACCAGCTTGAGGAAGCACTTGACGCGCGACTTCTTGGCCGTCTTCTTGGCCGAGTCCTTGCGGATCACCTTCTTGGGGTACTTGGAGAGGCCGGCGACGAGGCAGTGGCCGTATGGGCGGTCGCGGGTGCCCTCCTCGAAGACGCGCACGATCACCGCCTTCCGGCCGGCGAACCGACCCTGGAGGAGGATCACCGCCTTGCCGGGCTTCAGGAACTTCACCATCTTCGCGTGCTCCGCCGCCGCTGCCGCCGCCGGTCGGTTGGGTAGGGTTTGGTGCTGTTGGAAATGGGGAGAGATTGAAGGGACAGATTATGTAGGTGGCGGCGCTAGGGTTTTGATGGTGGTTAATGGGTTTGGACGGTTGAGTTGGGCCGGACCGCGATTCCTTCCGTCCGTGTGTGCCGGGTTAAGTTTTTTTTAGCAACTCAAAGCTTTATTAAACATTCAGGAACATGTTACACAGACTAATGCGCAATGTTGGAGAGTTAGATAAGAGTGAATTTCACTTTTAAGCCAAATTTGTGATAGTAATTGCCCTATTCAGTGAAAATCGTCTGGATTAACTTTGGGCCCACTTTTTCTGATGCATATTCGTTGGCGAATGTGTAAGGTAATGATTGAGACTCGAAAATATCATAACAACGACGAGGAATTGAACATATGGTTAAGTGAACCCTGGAAATGATCGTTGACGCAACACCAAATCTTTACATATTTTGTCGTGACACATAGACCTAACATATCGGTTTATTCTAGCAAAACATGTCTAGTGTCAAAATTAGGTAAAACCATGTTCAAATTTGCATATATGATGTATTTCTAAATTTGTTTCGCTAAATAGGGTAAAAGTAACAAATGCACAACCATAGGGTAAAAAATAGAATTCGAACAATCTCCATAGTAGGGCACTAGGTTCGCCTGATGACGAGCACGCACACACGCCAAAAAGACTGAGATAGAACATGTTGGGCAAGCTTGTGGGCAACTATGTTTGTCTCTATTAATCTTGAATACCCTAGCTTCAACAACTTATGTAGAATGAATAAATTGCGACAATATTATCTGATCGCCAAGTGTCCAGTGTGATAAGAGAGGTCTATTTTGCGAGCTGCCTTAGCTAAGACATGATTATTCCGTAAAAAAAGACATATTATCAGTAAGAAAATGTGGCATTTGTATTTTGAAGAGACGAACTTTGCTACAAGATCCATCGTCTGAGCTTTTAAGTAGGAGTGGCCTCGGAACTTTCCCGTGTCATTCCCTTTTGGCGAACCGGGGGCCGCAACCATAGCACTCCGTCGGGCCCTCCCCGAGGCTCCCTTTTGTCGTCGTTGTCGTCGGCTCCGGCCGCCATGGTGGGCCCCGCCCCCAAAGGGATGAGGTCCTCTGTATGTTTTCCGCGGTGCAGAGGAGATCGGGATCACGGCGGCGGCCCCTGGTGGCTTTGTGGAGGCGGCGGCCGTGGTCGTCGGTCGACGAGGTCGTTGATTAAAAATACGATGAGGAAAAAAAATCCAGAATGCACTAACGTGATAAACACAAAGGTAATGAATTAACGATAAATCGATATATGGGAGATAGGAGTAGCAAATAACATAAAACAGATAGGGATCACAGTTTCACACCAAAATCTCGAACTCATTAAACAACAGTAATGTTCTTATTAAGCATAAGGAAACTCAACTGCAGAATTCTCAAACCCTAAGAACTTCACAACATCCGTCACATTACAGATAGGGAAACATGCATGCATCATTCATAGCCTCGCAGGGCTAATTCGATCTGAACAAACAACATCACGATCTTCACATCCTTCCGCGAGACTGACCACGGCGCACTTTTTTATGTTGCCCGACATTATGGAACCCAAACAACGATGGAGACGGCGCGGCTGGGCACACCTTTCAAGTTTCAAGTCGTCACCTGGCTTAGAAGTCGCTGCCGGAGACGGCCGTGTGGTCGTCGCACATGTACAGGTACCGGTAGACAACGCCGGCGAGGCCGCCGCCGATGAGAGGCCCGGCCCAGTAGACCCAGATGTTGGTGAAATCGCCGCTGGCAACGGCGGGGCCGAAGGAGCGTGCCGGGTTCATGGACCCGCCGGAGAAGGGGCCGGCAACCAGGATGTTGGCGCCGACGATGAAGCCGATGGCGATGGGAGCGATGGTGCCGAGCGATCCCTTCTTGGGGTCGGCGGCGGTGGCGTACACGGTGTAGACGAGCCCGAAGGTGACGATGACCTCCATCACGACGCCCTCAAGAGCACCCACACCGGCCGAAAGCCCGTGAATGGGGGTCGCCTGTGAAAGGAAACAAAAAGAGATGAATGTGCGCGTCAGCTAGCTAGTGTCGGCGAGTGAGCTCTTATAATACGGATCGAACTGCTCGAGGTTACGTACCATGCCGGTGCAGAACTGGACGAGGAAGGCCCCAACGATGGCGCCGAGGAGCTGGGCAATCCAGTAGAAGATGCCGGTGAGGATGGTGATCTGGCCGCCGAGGGCGAGGCCGAAGGTGACGGCGGGGTTGACGTGGCCGCCCGAGATGTTGGCGCCGATGGCGACCGCGACGAACAGGCCGAACCCGTGGCAAACCGCCACCGCAATCAGCCCGGCCGGATCAAGCGGCGCGCCGCCGCTCACCTTGGCTGCAGTTTTGTTCAGTTCATTATTAACACGCCGTCGTCGACTTTAACCATACGTGCGGCAGGGCATGCATGCGCGGTAATTAAAACAGAGTGACTCACTGTAGGCGATGGCGGAGCCGACGCCGGCGAAGACGAAGATAAGGGTGGAGATGAACTCGGCCACGTAGGCCTTGAGAGAGGCCACGCTGAAGGTGTCATCGAAGCGCCCGAGCGCGAGGTGGCCCGGCATGGTGGCTGTGGCGGGTTAGATCGTCAGAACAGAGTGGTAAGGAGAGGAGAGGAGAGGAGAGATGGCTGAGAATACGGATCAGAACCCGGGTCAGTGAGCTCTTATTATAGGTGGCTTGAGCGGCTCTTCAGTTCTAAGAAATCAGAGAAATTTCGGGGAGAGTAAGCTATTTTTAGTTCCGGGTTTGTGTATAATGCAGATCCAATACGAGCTTGTGCATGTCACTACTCACTAGTGATAGTAAAGAGTTGATTGGTTGCTTTATGAGCTGAGTGTCTAGCTTGGAGAAACCCGTAAGAGCATCTCTAGCCGTGACCGTAAACTACGGAACCAAAAACGTGGTTTACGGTTCGTGTTTGTTTTACGGCTGTAAATCGCTCCGACAGAATAGAGACCGAAAATACAAACTGTAAAAGGGAATATTCTCTATAGTCTTCTTCTTCCTCCCAACACCACCATACATTTTTCAATCCCCACCACGAAATTAAGCAAATTGAGCTAGCTAAAATATGATAAGTACTGCGGCTCGATCGATCCGCGCTGACGCAGATCGATCGATCCTTTGGAATGAGCTAGCTAGCTACGTTGTAGCGCGGACCGATCGGAGCGAGCGAGGTAGGTAGCTACGCCGGCTATGAGCCCCCCGACGGGAAGGCACCCTGCCCGCGCGCCGACGGCGGAGTCCGGCCGTTGACGTGCGGCTGCAGGATGGGGAACGCACGGTGGGGATCCCATCTCGCGAGCGTTGACCAGTTTACAAGCACCCTCAAATTCGCCCCCAAATCGGTATATTCTCAGGTCGCGCGACCATGCGAATTCCCGGGGCCTGTAAAAGGTTTACGGTTTTGACCAGCTTTACGAAAACTGGAAACTTACGGGTTTGACCAGTTTTACGGTCACTGGTAGAGATGCTCTAAACCTGGTCTGTTTGAAAAAAAGGTAAGGCTGATCAATCAACAACAATTTTAATTGCGATATAATGTAAAATTTCGCTGTTTTGTATTATAAATTAGAAGTAACTTCACACATATGCTCGCGGGATGAAGAGAAAAATGCTACATTTGAAGAAAAAATCCAAGCTTCTTTTTAATGTACAAGTTTTGTGTTTTATGTGCATACAAAGTTTCAAGAAGGCAAAACATGTTGTGTCCTAAGAGGAAATAAAAGAAGTCTCGCATAGACAAAAATATTTATGTTTTATCCATGACAATTACATTTACATAGGACATGCAATATGTGATTTTTTAGGTTCTGTAAAAATTGAGAACCTCATTTATTGTACCAGGGAGCATCTACTCCGGGAGCCGATTTGAATATCCCTGGTAACTAACATACCTTGTTCCTTGGGAAAAAAAAGTTTGATGCATCGCCAATGGGCAAAGAAAATTTATGCCAATACCACTTGTCTTTCGTGGATTGTGTACACACTTCCATGTGTGGATTATTGACAAGTAAAGCAGAAACATTGTTAGACTAGTCACAATGGGAGTAACTTAGCTAGTAACATCACACATCTCAAGACCATTTTGCTTATGTGGCATGTAGTTAATGAGGAGAGAAGTGTTTGGAGTAACTTAGCTAGTTACCGTAACATCACACTTATCAAGACAAAATGAGTCTATAGTGCAATAAATAAGATCTTATATGACACCACAATGATGTTACTCCCCACTGTGAAGGTGGTAACATAGACTAGTAACATCACCATGTTACTACTCTATGTTACTCCCCATTGTGACTAGTCTTATGTGACCGAGGTGGCGGTCGTATAACTACGCCAAGATGACGGGCGTGCATTTTAGAGCATAGGCTATTGTGTTCGTGGCCGACGTGGGATGCGAAGATGACACATTGACACATGCCAGCACGGTGGTCATGCTAACGGTGAATACCGACAAAATTTCTTTTTGAAAGTACAAAACTGCGTATAATCAACCGATACAGAAACGAAGTACATACGCAGAATTGCATAGCACGCACCCAGCTCGAACCACTACAGCAGCACAGCGCCGCTGAACCACCAGAGATCCTCGACGCCGATGAAGCTGCCGGAGAAGAAGAAGCCAAACCTCCACCCGCCTAGAAGAGGGAGGACCTCCAACCTTGAAGAAGACTGCAAGAACCGCTCGCCGCCAGCGACGAGACCTTTGCCGATGAACACGCACAACCAAGCCGCCCCCACGTCCAGCTCCAGCACCGCCCACCGCCGGGACGGCCAAGCCGTGCCAGATCCTCCACCATCGGACCTTCCCAGCACCAGAGCCGAGCACAGCACTTGATGACGCCCTATACAAGCTTCCACCAGGCCCCTCACCGGCGCCGGAGCAGACGACGGCGAAGTGAGGAAGGGGCCTCGAACAAAATCCGACGGAGAAGGGCGCTGCCACCGCCTCGGCATCCTCCTCTAGGAACAGATCTTGCCGTCGCGCACGAACAGCAAGAAGACAAAGCCGCCGGCTCCTTCACGTCGCCCCGAGAGACGCCATGGTGGGGGAAAGCCGCAGCAGATTATTCAGATGCGACGCCGTCACCGCCACCCCGACGGCGCCCCAAGAAAACCAAAGATCTCGCCGGTCAACGGACGCGGCGAGAAGACCTACCCTCACCGCCCATAAAGAACGGCAGGAATCTACAGCCCACAGCTCGCCGGCTCCGACCCGAGAGCCATCACCGGGCAGGGAGGCCGAGCTTGAGCACACCACCCCGACGCGACGCCGCTGCCCCCCTCCACGCGACGCCACCGAGGACCCTAATTCTACCCTATGTACACGCCTGATACGAAGCACCACGGTTTCCCCACCCTCCCGCCGCCGGAGCGGCCGGCGGAGGGGAGGGAAACCGCAGGCCTCGCCGGCAACCACGGGGAGAAGAGTATTTGCCTCCGGTTTCTCCTCTCTCTACTGTAGCAGGGGAAAGGGGATGAGAGCCGGGCAACAGTGAATCGACAAATACCGACAAATTTGAAATTGTGTGAGACGCTAACTCCACTTTTAAGGTCTTTTCAAGTTTCGGGTTTTCAAACTGAGACATTTCAAATAGATTAGGGACCTGTGGCGCACTTATGCAGACTAGAGTATTCACCAATTTCATTAATAATCATTCTATATATGCTTCATGTAGGTTCTATTTTATTGTCAAGAAACCGAATTCCTACTGTTTTTGTTTGTATTTCGTAGGAGTTCTGGAAGTTCCAAATCAATATTCGAGCTCCCTTAAAGTTAACTTTTTTGTTTCTACTTTTGTGACATGAATGAGACGGTGAGTTTTATTTTACTCAAAAAAGCAATAGCTACCAATGAACAAATTGAGTGACTGGACTGAGCTATGGCCAAGTTCTCTTCGGGTTTGTTTGGTAGGTTGCATCACCCCAGAATGGGCTTCCCAGCTGATACAAGCTCACCTGGGCCAGGTGGGGCTGAGATATTTTCGTTTGTTTGGTGTCCCGCATGTGTCAAGAGATGCTGAGGTGAGACGATGTTTGGTGGGATGTATGGCTTGGACCAGGCTGCGGTTAGAGTCTAGAAACCGAAATTACACAAAGGTCCAAAGGCTTACACAAAGGTCCCTAAACAGAACGAAGAAAAGCAATCAAATCCTGCCCAACCACACCACCGTGAGGGGAGTTGCTCGTCGCGGCTCCGGCAACGGTTCTGGGTAGTCGGCGGCGGCGGAGCTGGGTGGTCGACGGCGGCCGAGCTAGGTGCTCGTCCACGGCGGCGCTGGCCGATGCGAAGCTGGCTGAGGAGCTCGGCGGCCCACGCGCACGCGCCGATGCAGACCTGCCCGAGGACGTCGGTGGCCGGTGCACCACACCCACGCGCCGATGCAGACCTGCCCGAGGACGCGGAGCGAGCGCGCCTCGCCGGCTCGCGCTTAGCTGGTAGGACCGAGGCAGCGCCGTGCGGAGATGGCGGCGCCGGGCGGAACTAGTGTGCAGGGACGAGGTCGGTCGGGGCGGGGATGGACGAGGCCGGGCGAGGCGGCGGTGGAAAAGGACGGGATGTCGGCGCTGGGAGCAGGGCGGGGCGGCGCTGGACTCGGGCTGGCGCCTGGCGACGGGGCAGGGCAGCCGCTGGCCGGGACTCGGCGGCGCGGTGAAGATGGAGGCGCACAAGCACGACACGGGGGGTGGGAGGAATGAGCACGATTTTTGGCAGGGGCTGGCTCGCGAGGCGCCCGTGGGACCCACGCGTGGGATTATTTTCGGATGAGCTCGGCCAAGCTCGCTTGTGAAGCTCGATTTGAGCTTCGCAACCCGGCCAGGCTGAGGGGGCTTTTTCGCATCGAGTGGGCATGGCCCAGAGTAGTAACCCAGGTCAGGCTACCAAACAACTAAAATCTGGATGGGGAGAGATTTTCGGAGCTCACCCAGTCTACCGAACACACCCTTCGTTTTTGCATCATCGCCGGCCGCATGCCTAGTTTTGACAGCAGCTCTGCCTCTCCTTGATACGGGTCACCGTTCTGCTGCGTTCTCTCTTGCTGGCCGGCCATGGAGGCGAAGGGGAGAGAGGATGCAGGAGCGGCGCCGGTGGATTGGAAGCAGGGCCAGGGTCCTCCCTCGTCTTGGCGATCTGGTGCGGTGCCAGATGGTTCTCTCCAGCTCTCGCTGCTGTGCTTCCATGGTGGATGACGGTGGATTTGGCGCTGGAGGTGAGGGGCCAACTCAATAAGCACCTCCTGTGTTGCCGATGTCGACGCGGTGGCCTTGCTTTCCCCTGCCTCTTCTTGGCCGGCCTCGGTGGCGAGGGAGCGGAGGTTGGTGAAGGTGTTGTTGCTTGCGTTCGGGTGCGGCGATGTTGCCGCTGTGTTGTGAAGCTGCTTCCGGCCGGCCATGGTGGCGAGGAGAAGCGGCATCACGATGGTCATGTTCCTGCGCGATGGGCTCTGTTTCGGTGTCTCCGGCCGGCCGAGGAGGCGAGGGGAGGTGTCGTTTTGGTGGTTACCGTCGGTGGGTTGCTTAGCTCTGGTTTGTGGTGCTCCTTCATCCTCTTTCTCCGGCCGGCCGAGGTGGCGAGGGGGGAAGTGACGATGTTGGAGTTGCCTCTTTTGTCCGGTGGTCTGGATGTTTGTGCTGCAGAGGTGGTGGAGTGGTCAGTGGTGGAGGGATCTGGTCGCTCTGGACTAGATCGGATGCGGTTCGAGCTCGGCGTGTGTCGCCGGCCGATGTTCGTTAATTTCTCCCTAGATCCAGTTCGTCGGAATTGGTGGATGCTGCGGCCGTTAAAGCCTTTTGGCGAGGAGTTCTTCCGTCTCCAGAGTTCGGCGTCGACGGCGGTTTCTTTGCCGGCGTGCGCGCTGGTGGAGGTCCGGGTCGATGGCGAGAGGTTGAAGATGATGTTGGTCCTCTGCTTGTTCTCATCCTGTATCCGTTTGTGCTCTTGTATTCCTACGCGTATGTCTGCTGTATCCTTACTTTTGTCTACTGAATACAAGTTGCTTCTCAAAAAAAAAATGCTATAACCGGATGACGGGAACAGATCACGGCCGACGTGGCACACACACCTCCGTTCTTATCCAATGCCGTCACGCCAGCTGTGCTTGGACCATACTCGGAAACGTCTGGAGAGCTGGAGCGGCGCCGCCCCGTCAATCATTCGCGGGAGCCGACAACTCGGCCGCACCAGCTCGTGGGTGGGGCCCACCCGGGCAGGAGGATGGGAGTGGAGACAGGAGAGGCAGCAGTACGTTGGGCTCATTTTTGTCTAGGAAAAAAAATGTACTCCTACGTCGGATTCTCTCTTCCCTGTAGCTGACAAAATGATGAGGTGAGAGGTTTTCCTAAGTGCAGTTTTCTTTGGCTCTTGGATTAGGTTGATTAATGGCGATCAGTTGTTTGCTGATCACAAGTCATTTTCCACGATCTAGAGAATGTTATCGCACAAATGGATACAGCGCCCAAGCTGCATTGTTTAATGGGAAGGCATATTTTTTCAGGCTGAGGTCGCACAAGCCACAAGGAGTTTAGGTGATGTCATATCTTTATGTGAGAAAAGAGGTGTTTGTATCAGATATTTTTAATGTGGATTATGTATGGATTAAAACGAGTGAACATACACACCAAGAGTGTCAAGCGGTCGTCCCGCAAGTCCCGCAAAATACGATTTTAGTTTAAAACAAGCTAATTTTGTGAAGAATATTATAACTAACCAAACGATCATTGACTAGGAAGCGGGGCGGATCGGGCGCCGCCCTGAAACCTAAATACATACTGAAATATGTCTAGATAAATGTAGTTATTTTTTTGTTAAAACATATTCCTTTCGTCCCAAAATAAGTATCTTCGATTTGTCCAAATATGGATGTATCTATTCGTGTTTCATGTATAGCTACATTCATATTTTGGTAAATCTAGGACACTTATTTTGGGACGGAGTGAGTATTATCATAGTGAACTAAGGGAATAATATGTTACTCCCTCCAATCGGAAATGGTTGTCACACGGTTTGTCAAAATACGAATGTATCTACACACTAAAATAGGTCTAGATACATCCGTCCTTAGACCAATTTGTGTCAGCATTTCTAATCGGAGTGAGTACCATATACACAACACATTATAAAAACCATGCCTCTACAAAGAAAGAGTGGATTCCAAATTTTACCCCATAGTTATGCGACTGTGACACATACTATCATATTTAGTTAGAATTCTATCGAAATATCAAATACCCCATCTAGAAATTTTCATTTTTTTAATCCCATTTTAGCATTTTGAATGTATTGTTAGCTAGTAAGACCGTAAGACCGACGTGCTAGGCCAGTGTGACGCGAAAAATATGTAGGAGGGCATCATCGATGATCATCATATCCAGTATTCTCCTTTCAATTTGTTCCATTGCTCGTCGTTGTACTCACATTTCAAATCTCAATTATCACCTCGCACCTTACTCAGCGGACATGCATCATAAAAATTGTCTAAAGTTTGTAAAATAGGTAATCTATACGCGTTCTTACTATATGGGATAACTAGTGTCACAAATGTACAACTAGGAGATGAAAAGTGGAATTCACTCTATAAATTTATAAATGACTAAATGAGGCATTTTGTAATAGCCTTATAATTCGGTCGACATGCATGAGAGAATAGGTGAATCACTGCCGTTGCACATGCATCTTGGAATGCTACCGTCCCTGGCTAGCTTCTCTTTGAATTATTTCTAGCTAACTATTCTTCGTTTCGAGATTGTTCACTTTTGGTACATTCCCTAGCTATAGGCTGCAAAATAAAACTATTTTCTGTGTCGTGCTAGACGAGACTACGATTGAGCGAGAAAATTGGATGCTGTAGTTTGTCACTGATCGAACACCCGGTGCATGGCATGATTCCACTACTTGATTCCTACTCCTAAAGAAAGCTAGGTCACTTACTGAAAACTACTCTCTCCGTTCTGAAGTTGAATTCAACAAAGTTAAAACGAACTACCGAGTGACTCAAAATCTTCTTGCTAGCTAGCTGATTTGTACTAGCTTGGACGATTGTAGATGGTATTTGCCAAAAGTTTGAACGGAGGCAAAATGGTTGATATTAGAGGTCATGATAACACTATTTCCTTCAAGTTCGGCTCTACGACAGGGTTTTGCAATTGTCGATCGAGTACACACCGGTTCTCTCTACTCTTTTGCAAAACACTCTGTCAACCGTCCGAAACACTCTAAATTATACTATAAGACAATGTTCACAGAGAGGAATTATGTCAAGAAAATTCTACCAGATCAGTACGATGACGATGCAAGGGCAGACATGAACATGTGGCAAGACTGCAGCAGATAGGATGGAATCTTGAAGCTAACCAAGGGACGTAGGGTGATGGTCCATGAAACATCAACAGCCTATCCATAGCATGGGATCATGGACAAGAAAATATTTTGTGCATGTCTATACGCGACAGTGTGGAACTGTGATAGATACGACAGCTAGCAGTGTTATCCTGAATTTCAGATGAGCAAGATATTGAAGATAGTGATGTAATTTATGACAGGGATGGAGTTATGGTAATGAGTCCGATCTGGATATCCGACTGACTTCTGATTGCTGTTCCTTCATAAAAATGCCTATTTTGCCCCACATATTCCTATGTCCTGTACAGTGTGATTACATAGAGCAGTTGAGTACTGGTTACTATTCAGTTGGATACCAAACACGAATCTGCAAGGGAAAAAATGATTATGTGCAATATGGAACTTACATATAGTTATATTGTGGAAACATTCATGGAGCAAGACAACAATACTAAGCAACAGATACCTCAATCCTATATATTCCAACGACCACAGAACTGGCCGGACTGCTCGGCCATTTATCTGCTGCTGACAGCGATGTGATCATATTCAAAATTAGTGCGGCACAGACAAACATTCTCCATGAAATTTATGCATGGGCAGCTCCTGCGGATAATGCAAATTAATAATTTTTCAGCTGCGTGACAGCACAGGCCGATCGATCCGTCGGAGGATATACCGTGGGGCAAGGGAAATATGCTTGGAGTTCACGATGAGCTCATCAGTGTGACTGTGTGATCGACAGAGAGAACGAAAGTAGCAGGGGAAATGTACAGCGTTGTACCGCAGGGTTCACGGGATTCTGGGGCTGCATGGATCTACCGATGTCAAGAACAGCTACATGCTGCATGCCATCGATCTCGGTCACATGCTCCAAGATTACCCTGTCTGCTCGGATCATGCTCTTACGATCATCACCTACCAGGCCAACTTGTTCTTGCTTGTCCATGGTACCAATTAAGCTAGATTACTCATAACAGCATCTCCACCGGGGCCTCCAAATTCGTGTCCGCCGCCCCCCAATGGAGGCCCAACTGGGGGTGCCGGACATGTGTCCGCCCATGTTTTTGACCGCGCCCACAGCGGCGCACCCCAAACGGCCGCCCCCCAAATGTAAGCAAATCATCGAACACCTTGCGGGCGGCGGATTTTATTAAACGAGATTTAACAAACTTACAATATGAAATCTAAACGAGATTTAATAAACTAAATCTAAACCGCCGGCGAAAAAGATGCGAACCAAGCGCCGCGGGATCATCAAGAAACTTGCATGCCTCGATGATCTGGTTTCGCGGCGCGTGGTGGACTCTGATCTACCCATGGCGGCCACCACGGCGGAGGGTGCGGCCGATGACAATGAAAGTCTTCGGTGACCATGACGCTGCCGTCGTCGTGGAAGATTCGCCTGCAATTGCCGGCGCAGGTGGTAGCGGCGCGTCGTCGTCGTCGTCAGAATCGACCCATTCCGACGGTGGCTCCCGCATGCCGGCCGGGAGGAAGAAGCTGCCGCGTCGCGCCTCGTACTCTGCCTCCACCGTCCTGTCCCAGTACGGCGCCGAGACGGCGTACTTAGGGTCGCGTCGCTCCTCCCACGACATAGCTGTCCGGCAGAGGTTGATGTAGTCCACGCGAGCCTGCCCGCTGAGACGCGGCGCCACCGGCACGTTGACGATGTTCGTCACCCACCCCTCCGGTAAGGTGACGCCGGGCTCCAACGGGGTGTTGTTGCGGATGTATAGCCGCGCTTCCTCCTCCGACAGCATGGTTCAAGGCGGCATGTTCGGAGGCGGCATGGTTGGAGGCACGTTGGCGTTGGCCATTTGCTGCTCCTGGTTGCGGCGGCGCCGCTCCTGGGCCTCCCGTTCTTCCTGGCGCGTCGCTCGCAGCGTCGACGCGCACGGTCCGCCGAGAGGCGGTCGTGGTAAAGGCGACCCTTTCGTTCTTCCTGCGTCTCGCGGCTGCCCGCCATGCTGATGGCGCGACTTGGGAGAGGTAGAGGGAGAAGTGGTGGGGTGGGGAGAGGAGGGCTGCGACGCGCCCGGGTTTTAAAGGCGGTCGGAGGAGCGGTTCGTCTGGCCACGCATTGACGCCGACGACGCGTGTGCAGGGCGCCGCCGCGGGCAGCCGCTGCGACTGCAGCACGCGTCGCTTCCGTCTGCGCCATGGGAACGGGCGCGGCGTTATTGCGAGGCGTCGCTTCGCTCTGCGCCCGCCTGGGAAACGAGCGGATCGTTATTGCGAGGCGTGCTGATAGGCGAGCCGCCGTCTCGTCGCCTCGCCATTAAACGCGGCGCAACGGCCTCCTGCCAAGCCCAAGTTAACACTGGGCGCGCCGCGCTGTCTCTATGACGGGCGGGCCAGTCCTGTCAGACGCATGTCCGCACCCATGTCCGACACCACCGAGAGGGCCTCCAAATTTGGAGGCCTCTTCGAGGGTGCCGGACACGATTTTGCTCGGGGCGACTCTTTGGGGGGTGCCGCTGGTGGCGTTTTTAGTCGTCCGAACCCCCAATGGGCCTTTGGGGGGTCACTTGGAGACCCCGTGGAGATGCTCTAAGAAAAGGCAAATATTTTGAGGGAAAAGGAAGAATAGTTTCTAGTTTCCTAAACTGAAACGGAATTAAAAGTGGATATTTTTTTAAAGAAAGAGGAAAGTTCACTTTTGGTCCTTACTCCTCTCGAGAAAGTTCACTTTTCTTACTAAAACTTATGTTTGGTCCAAAAACAAATCTCAAACTCCTGAAAAAGTTTGAATCCCGTCTAACCCAAGAAAAATGATGATGTAAACCACCCCATCGCTTCACCTTCTTGAAGCAACTGGTCAATTGCACCTCCCAACTTGAAGGAACAAGTATGTCGCCATGAATCAGTCAGAGGAGCCCTCCAACGCGCGGGACACTGATGGGATGCCGACGGTGAGTGCAATTGCAAGTGTGGTTGCCATGGAGCCTGTAACACTTTTATAATTCAACGAAATATTTCCAATCTCTAGGAAAAGATACTCTATCAGTTCAGAATTATAAAATGTTTTATCTTTTCTCTGAATGCATGTATATACACAGGTTTTCGTGTGTCTGTTCGCTAATTTTAGTCCGTATATAGTCCACATTGAAATATTCAAAAAAAAAATTAATACACACGGAATAAAATTGATTAGAGTCGTGAATGTGTTTTTTTAGGGGTGCGAATATATTTCTTGCTAATTCATCTTAAAATGAGACCAACCAAGACTAGCCCTTGGTGGCTTAATTTTATA
This sequence comes from Poa pratensis, assembly GCA_947311845.1. NCBI lineage: Eukaryota > Viridiplantae > Streptophyta > Magnoliopsida > Poales > Poaceae > Poa > Poa pratensis. The sequence goes on from CAMZMU010000068.1 coordinate 20,550,199, forward strand.
GAATAATTACTCCTTTGTGAGAATTCCAGAAATTCGCTCCCGACAAGAGTTGAACTCTGGTTGCCAGGTTTAGCCACTGCTACCTTTGCCACGAGGCCTCTGCCCCTTTCTCCTTGCTAATTCATCTTAGGATGCTTATTTGAGTCAAAAGGACCAGCCATACTTAACCGGCCCATATAAATTTTTAGGAAGCCTGTCAGGTCAGTACACGAATACTCAAGTGCTCCTCGTTGTTTTCGGCGCCCCTATGTATGGCCTTCTCCAAGCATTACCATCTGACCCGCCCGCACGATTCCCTTCCCCGATGCAAGCCCAGTATGAAGAAAGCCCAATACAAAAGGAACGATTATATTTTTGTTCGGTGTTCATTCTTTCCCTGTTCGGTGTTCATTTTTTTTTACAATTTCTGATTTTAGAATTTGGAATTATTATAAAAATATTTCAAACAAAAATTTAATGGTCATACTCAAAACTGTATAATTTTTTATAATGGTTCACATTTTAAAATGGATTAGATTTTGAAAATTGTCATTTTTTCAAATGGTTCATATTTTAAAAAATGTTCATTTTTGGAAATGGTTCCAAATTTGAAAATGGTCCAGTTTTTTTAAAATTGTTCATTTATAAAAATGGTTGCAAATTTAAAAATGGTTCCAATTTTGAAAATGGTTTAGATTTTGAAATTTTTTCATTTTTAAAAATGGTTAAAAAAAGTAACAAAAATGGTTCGTTTTGAAAATATGAAAAATAAATGATGAAAAGAAAATGAAAACTGAGAAAACAAAAAAAAACAAAAACAGAGACAGAAAAAACAAAAGAAGAAAAAGAAACGGAAAAATGAAAAAAAAGAGTAAATGGGGCGGCCTATGTGGGGATACGCAATGGGTGAGTCTGAGCAAAGACCGCTAAAGGCGATATATTGTGATTCCGCTCGTTGTTCACGCCTTGTTGGCCTCGTCGTCCATGGCGGGTTTCCGCGAGCTGGGCAGCCTGGGCTACTGGAGGCTCGGGCTAGCAGGCGCGGGGAGCAGCGACCTAGAGGACGAGGTCAGAGTGCATGGGAAAGGGCAGAGTTGTAGCGGGGTAAGTAGAACACACGATGGCTCGCAGCTGGGGCTGTGGGCAGCGATGACCAGGACGAGTCCCGGGAGGGGCATGCTGGGAGGCCTAGGACGGTCGTAGGTTAAACAAAACAAAAGAGGTGCCTGTAGACCTCACATCAAAAGATCAGTTTTTGTGTAGGATTTAGATGCTAGCTAATCGCCTAATCCACGCAGGAGATGAGCACCGTGATGCTTGTTGCATTGTACTACATCGAGTTTACTTTCTGATCAAGAGACTTCGAGGTGTGTTGGACGAAAAAAATATACTTTTGGTTTTTGTTTTCAATATTGTGCCTCTACTTTGAGTTTTTTTAATAGTGTACCAACTTATTTTTTTTAGAACGAGAAATGTACCAACTTTGAGCTATATATACAGAGATTCCAACGTTGGACCTCTCGGTGAGTTTCAGACTTGGGTAGCCCAGCTACACGGCCCACGTCTACTCCATTTTGAACGCGCGACTCCAATGCGGCCTACCTCAAGGAGCCCGTTGCGAGCGTTACTTCGGACTCGCCCGTGGAGGTTGCCCTGCTTTGCCAGCCCATTTGTATTCTTTCAATTTTAGAGAAGAGATAAAAGGAAGTTGTGGCAGCGCATGGACTCGGAACTTAGGATCCGCACTGTCTAGGATAGAGCACACAGCCAACGGACTACGATCGAGTACGTGTTACATATTCTTTATTTGCCTTTCTATTGTCTTATCTGTTTTCGTTTTTTCTGTTTCTTTTTTGTTTTCCGTTTTATTCTTTCTTTTCTGTTACTCTTTTTTGTTTTCCGTTTTATTCTTTCTTTTTTGTTTTACAATTTATTTTAGTTTCTTTTCCTTTATTTGAAAATATTCATTTTTTATATTTTCAAAATATGAACCATTTTCTTTTATGTGTTTATCCTTAACCATTTTCAAAATTGGAACCATTTTCAAAACTAGAACCATTTTTTTAAAATGAGAAAATTTCAAAATTTAAAACATTTTAAAAAATGAACCATTTTGAAATTTGGAACTATTTTTTAAAATAAATCATGTTCAAGGAACCATCTTCAAATATGGAACAATTTACAAAATCTAAACCATTTTAAAAATTGGAACCACTTTCAAATTTGGAACAGTTTTCAACATTAACATTTTTTAAATCTGAACCATTTTCAAAATTGGAATCATTTTCAAAATGAATATTTTTTCAAAATCAGAACCATTTTCTAAAAAATGAACAATTTTCAAAATGTTTATATTTTAAAAGGGTTCCGATTTTCAAAAAATGTTTATTTTTGAAAAAGGTTCCAATTTTAAAAATATTAATATTTGAAATTGGTTCATATATGAAAAGTGTACATTTTTTAAAATGGTTTGGATTTAAAAAATGTCCATTTACAAAATGGTTTGAATTTTTTGAAAATGATTCTGATTTTAAAAAATGGTTCCGATTTTTAAAATAGTTCTTTTTTGAACATGGTTCTTTTTCTAAAATGGTTCTTTTTTTGAAAATGTTTCTTTTTCTAAAATGGTACTTTTTTTGAAAATGTTTCTTTTTTGAAAATGGTTCTTTTTTGAAAATTGTTCTTTTTTGAAAATGGTTCTTTTTTCTAAAATGGTTCTTTTTTGAAAATGGTTCTTTTTAAAATGGTTCTTTTTTGAAAATGTTTTTTCTTTCTAAAATGGTTCCTTTTTGAAAATGGTTATTTGTTTTGAAAATGGTTCTTTTTCTAAATGGTTCTTTTTTTAAAATGTTTCTTTTTTATAAAATGGTTTCTTTTTCTAAAATGGTTCTTTTTCTAAAATGGTTCTTTTTTGAAAATGGTTCTGATTTTAAAAAATGGTTTCGATTTTTGAAAATGGTTCTTTTTCTAAAATGGTTCTTTTTTGAAAATGGTTTTTTAATGGTTCTTTTTTTGAAAATGGTTCTTTTCTTAAAATGGTTCTTTTTGGAAAATGTTTTTTTAAATGGTTCTTTTTTTTAATAGTGTTCTTTTTTCAAAATGGTTCTTTTTTGAAAATGGTTCTTTTTCTAAAATGGTTCTGTTTTTTAAAATGGTTCCTTATTGAAAATTGTTCTTTTTTGAAAATATTTATGATTTAAAAAAATGGTTTCAAATTTTTAAAATGGTTCTTTTTAAAAATATCGATTTTGAGAAAAAAGTCATTTTTAAATGGTTTCCATTTTCAAAAATAAATATTTATTTTTGAAAATGGTTAATTTTAAAAAAAATCTGAACCATTTCAAAAATTATTTTTTTCATAATCTATACATTGAAAAAATTAAACGTTATTCAAATCTAATGTAATTTAAAATTTGAACATTTTATGTCATCAAAATATTAAAAATTAAGGAAAACGAAAAAAAACGTTCAGTGTTACCTGCTACATGTACCGTATTTGCGTTCATGTTTTCATGTCGTCAACCGGGGCCTATACTGGTTTGGTTCTTTATTTCGTAGTCGCTAGCTGTGTGTTCGAATCCCAGTGTATGCATGTAGCACTTTTTTCTTACGCTGTTGTATAATCCAAACCGAAACGATACGCAATGGGCCTTCGCGCCTTAATGGGCCGCCTCGCGCGAACCTGCTATGCGGGCGAGTCCTATCCTACGACTCGTTAAGAGCGATAGGTAGGGGATCCCTCAAGGAGCTCCTACTTCTCGTTAAGTGGGACACGACCGCCTATTAGGCCGCGATCAGAATGGGCCGGTCACTGCCATGGCTCACTAACACATTTTATTCTTCTCAAAAAAGAAAACTAGCACATTTTATTGTTTTTTCTTAAACTTTTGAAAAAATTGGTCAAATCGCTCTAAAAGAACATTATATTGAAAATCAAATTCATAAGTCACGAAAAACGTTTCACCTAGTCCTCAAATTTGTTCATATAGTTTGAGAGATTTGTCTATGTTGTATATTAAATAAAGTGATCATGCTACCAAAAAATTATTTTCGTAGAATAATAAAAATATTTTATGCCATATGTAAGAATATTTCCGATGGTAATTTGAGAATGGTCATGTACTTCAAAACAAACACTTATGACTATTAAACTATTTGTTCGCTACCACAAAAATATATTTCTATATTTTTCAACAAATGTTCATGTATTGACTTTTAAAAGAAAATTTTCATGCATCTTATAAAAAATACTCTGTACTTACCACAAAATAAATTTATAAGTATTTGTAATTAAGTTAAAAAATAAACAATTACAATTTTAGAAATAAAAATAACATCTGAACATTAAAAAGTGAAAAAAAGAAATTAGAAAAAACTACGTGAGTCGATTACTCATTGATTGCTGGCCACAAGTCCTACCCATTGCGGGTGCCTATTTCTATAGTTTCCCTCGTCCGACATTGGGCTACGGTTAATACTAGAATCAGAGACTCATGTTGATCGGCCGAGGAACGTAAAGCTCAATGTTAATAACACATTTGACCATAGTCTACATATGTGGGAGTCCTAACTCGGTGTTTCTCTATTAAATCGGTATGATCAATGAACAAGGTTTCGACAAGTCTCCAACCACACGCCATGACCGGAGTAGCGACAAGAGACAGAACCAGGGGCGTCCTTGGGCCATGGCTCCTCCCATGGTGGAACTTTTTGCGAAAATCCGCTAGTTAATTTGGGAATTTGACACCTAAATTTGCCCAAATTTAGCAATATGGCCCCCTCCAACTTATCTGATTTGCCATTGGTCCTCCATGTATTCTATTCCTGGTTCCATCCCTGGTACTCTGGTAGAGACCCCTACCACGACTTGTGCCCTATAGAGGGCCTGTGCCTACCACAACTTTATATATTTGGCAACTTCTCTAATGTTTGTCCAAAAGTTTTGGAAGTGGGGATAGTTCTAAATCTTGTGTGTGATTAACTAAACTGATCACAATGGGGAGTAACTAACATTAGTAACACGCATATGTTACTAGTTTATGTTACTACCTTAATAGTGCAAAATAATATAGAGATAGTTTTTTTCCACTCGATCCCAAGGATCAAATTTCATTACCCATCAGATAACGAAAAAAGAGGTTCAAAAGCATCCATGTGCAAAAAGAAAAGAATATATATACAACCAGCCTAAACATCCAAACAGGAGCTTAACCCACAGCCTACGGTAATGAAAGGCTGCTAAAGAACAAATTACATGTACATATCCAAAACACTTCACAGCAAACGCGGATAGATTTTGTGATGAAGAGAAAAGAGAAGGCCACAGAAAAGCCCTGATAGCTTTCTTAGACCCCTCACTTCGGTGAGACACTCCAGACTCAGAATTCGCTTCCTACTTCTTTTTGCTTTTCACCACAGCAAACATCATCACATTGTGTCAGACGGTGTTGGGATGTGGTGTCTCCTCCAACTCCCATCGAAGAAGCAATGTTCATAAAGGTGTCAGCACCAGCTCGCAGCGCCTCCTGGTCGGTAGCATTATGAAGACTTGCCCGATATTTGATAAAAACACAAGAGTAGCAAATTAGTTCATTAGGACTATGAATCAATTTTCCTTCAAAACAGCCTTTGTTACGAATCTTCCAAATAGCCCAACACACCGCAGCAGCCAGAGTAATTTGGACATTCCTGCTGACAGGAAGGTATTGGGGCAGCCACCTAAAGAATTGGGAGAAGGAGCCAGGACGAGTTGGGGCCCCAATAGCCACAACAATCATGGTCCAAACAAATTTAGCAGCAGAACATGTGAAAAAAAGATGATGGACTGTCTCTGCCTCATTACAGAATTGACAAGTGGTGCTTCCATCCCAGTTTCTCTTGGCTAAGTTGTCCTTAGTCCCTATGGCATTATGCCATATCAACCAGAGCCAGATCTTGATCTTGAGAGGGATCTTAGCTTTCCAGAGGTGTTTGAAAGATCTATCTATACCAGCACTGCAGAGAGACTAGTACATGGACTTGACAGAAAACTAGCCATTTTTGTTCCATTTACAAACTGGCTTGTCTTTTTCCTGATTCAAGGCAACACAAAACAAAAGGTTTTGCAGGTCTATGAGTCGTAATTGTAGATGCTCAGGGAGCCACCTCCTGAAGGTAAAACGCCATCTTCTCTGCAGCTTCAGCAACAAAAATGTTGTTCTCATTAGAGCAAGTACAATAGAGTCCAGTTAGGCTGTAAGGATTTAAATACTATATTTGTGCTTACATGGATGAGAGATAAGAGGAGAGAGAATAAAAGCGGGCTCTCATGCAAGAGCTAGCTGCAGCACGTGGTCCTAATCACATTGTGAGAGTGGAAAGTGGGACATGTCTTAATAAAGTAGCATATCTTTATAGCTAACTATTGTACATATTGGGTATAGTGTTGGCTATATATGACATGGCAATGCCTTATAGCCGGCTGTTGGCTATACTATTCTACTTGCTCTTACAAATTTCAAATATACAAAGATAGTAACATAGATGATCTCATTTATTAGTTTGTAGACTCGTCTTCTCTTGGAAAGCGCTATGTGATGGTAACTACTCTATCCATGTTACATTGGGAGTTACTTAGGTAGTACCATCACATATTTCAAGACAAGTTTGCTTATATGTCATATAATTAATGAGGAGAGAGGTGTTTTACTAAATCTCTGCATGATCCAACATTGACTTTCTGCAATAGCAATCTTTTGCGGAAGATGCACCATTTTACATATATCTTAACTAAAAGAAGATTATATTCGAACCAAGGCAAATATCCTCTTTAAAACACATATATATCGCGACAGTATACGTCAATGATCCGGCCAAAAAAGTTTTGGAAGAAACGACAATCTATCCACAAAGAATAAACACAATGAGCCTGAAGAACCGCGCCGGGCGCTTGCGTATCTTCAACTCCTCGTTGTCTTATCTCATCGCTTTCAATTGGGCGTCTTCTTGCGCGGTGTCATGTGGTCATAGGTAATTAGTTCGTTTCCAGTGGAAAGTCTAAATTTTAATGAAGGGACCAGTCAATTACAGAAGTTCAGTCATTGAACTGCTACAAGATTGCTACAATTAGGTTGATCTAATAGTTAATTTTAACTTTATTTAATCTGGTTATGTAGAAGATGAGGGGCGCAAAGAGACCAAAGACTTATTCATCAAGACCAGTGTGATCATGTATTTATCCATAATATTTACTGATTATTGTTTTCTTGTTCTTGTAGGTTCTTGTTCTTCTCCTATGATTGATGAGGAAATGGAAGGATAGGATCAGAGTAAAGTTATATTATTTAGATATGCTAAACATATGTCTCATTACGCTATTATTTGGTTAAACTCCATTCATGCATTTTTTGGAGTGTTTTGCCTAATATATTGTGATATTGGGAGGGGATTCATAGGTAAATTTTGTTCATGGTTTTTTGGCGTTAGAAATTAGCCCTGGTCTTTCTCAAATTCTGGGTCCACCACTAGTAGCGTGTATAACACGGCAGTTTTAATAAATCTCTGCATGATCCAGCATTCACTTTCTGCAATAGCGATCGTTTGCAGAATATGAACCATTTTACATCTATCTTAACTAAAAGATTATATTCGCGACAGTATACGTCAATGATGAGGCCAAAAAAGTTTTGGAAGAAACAATCGATCCACAGAGAATAAACACAACAGGAGATCCGAAGCGACTCCTCCATCCAATGAAAATAGAAACAAAATGGGAGGGAGTGTGCGGGCGCATCATGTAGTACTTGATCAGTACTGCCCCAGGTCGCACTCCAGCGGTATCGGGATCTTGCCGTCAGACTCCCTGGCGCCGGCGCAGTAGTCGTAGATGGTGTAGCCCAGTTGCACGTTCTTCAAATGGTGCAGCTCCACGTCGTTGAGCTTGCACGGCTCCCGCACGGCGTACTTGGACGCGGCGCAGCTGGAGTAGCAGGTCGCATCGTCGACGCCGTCGGCGCACTCGCAGACCTGGAGGTTGAGGCACTAGTAGAAACAAGCCCATCTATCTTGGGTTCAGAGGGCATTTGATCCCGGGTTTACAACCGGGATTAAATGGTCGGGACTAGAGGGGGGTGGCTTTTATCCCGGGTGTCCACGACCCGGGATAGATGGGCCTCCACGTGGGCGCGGCTGGGCGCGCAGGGGGGGGAGCTTTGGTCCCGGTTCGTGACACGAACCGGGACCAAAGGGTTTGCATCTTTTGTATTTTATTTGCTTATTTTTTAGGGTTTTCGATTTTTTGTTTTCCATTTAATTATTTCCTATTAATTAAGATCACGTTGCGCATACAAAGTCACACACATATATAAAGTTGACACATCGATCGATGTCACGCGTGATGCATACATATAAGTCACACACATACGTTTTGATACATATATAATTAAGTCACACACCGACATCACGTTTCTCACGTCGAGATCACGTCAATTACATTGGAGGCAGAAAATAATTTCTAGGGTGAAAAAATTCTCCGGATTTCTTCAGGACCTCCTTGTTCAAAAATCCTGCCAATTCCTCTTGAATTGCTATAAGGCGCTTCGTTGGTATGAGCTTGTCCTTCTCTCGTTCCATCTAGATCAATAAGAAAATGTGAAATCATCAGAAAATGTGAAAATGGAAATGAACACAAATATGGTAATGAAGTAATTGCCGAGAGTGTATACAGACCTCTGTTGTTCTGAGCTTTCTATCCCGCTGATGAACAAAAGATCGTATGTACTCGCAAACATAATATCCACATAAATTATTCCCTTGTGCCTGCCTCAGACACCACTTTACAAAGAATAGAATTTAATCAAAATAACAATCAAGCATGATAATGGTGCTGAAACTAGAATTTAAAAGTTGCGCGGACATATATATATAGTACTACTACTTACCTTGGTTTCATACCAAAACAGGTGCGGTTTCCAAGTCCCACGAACCTCGGTAATGAACTTTTCCCAAACCCTGGCCGGCAAAAGAAAAAATCAAAGGACTTGAACGAACGAAAGAGATCGATATATAGAGCGATAATGACTGAAGTTACCTCTGAAACATTGCTTGCAAGTTGATATAATCGTCCATATCTTTCCTTAACGAGTCCAGGACTTGAACGCATGCTTGTTCAGGTCTAATGTCTACCAGAATCCAATGGTTCTTCACACATTTATATGTCCATGAGTTACACTAAACATCGAGTAAGCAAAGTAGAATGTGTAGAAGGTACGGTAACACTCACCTGAAGTTGTAAGGAAGAAGTATATCTTCACATGTATGGTGTTTCACTAGATATTGGAGCATGTAATGCTCGGTGTCCTCGGGATGGTTCCTTACGGTTACTTCATGAATCCAATATGGGTCCATGAACCCTAAACTATAGATTCCGTTGTCTCTGCATTCGACGATCTTCATTCTGCATATATAATAGCGTACAAAAGAATAAAGTTAGATAATTGGCAACGAACGAGCTGAGATAGAGACTTAATTAAATTGCATAAAATAAATCACTTACAAACAATAGCAGCTGATGATGGCTTTGTCGAGGGAGTCTTGATTGAATAACTGAAATATTTCGTCAAACGGCACATACATCGCGTTATCCTCTAAATAATGGTCTTTCTTATATGAAACGTGGAAATACTCATGGTGCCTTTACGGCTCCCTCGTACCACTCATGCAAACGTCGCAATTGTGTCGGCAGAGATTTGACCATCTCAGGTCTGACCAAGGGCTTCCCGTAGGCATATGTCCATGCATACATATACTCTTTGGGGTTTTCTATGCGAATTGTGTCTTGCTGTATTTCCTTATCGGACACCACTTTGAACGCGGGGACCGACTGGTTTGCCTGTTCTCCGAGCTGGGCCACTTGTTTCCCGGATTTCTTATTAGCTTCCCTCTTTTGGCGAAATGCAGCCTCCTTCTCCTGCTGGGCCTTTTTAGCTGCCATCTGCTGCTGCTCCCTCTTTTGGCGACATGCCTCATTCTCCTGCAAATTCCGTTCTCTAATTAACTTTTCAATGGTACGATCATAGTCGTCTCGCAGAATAGGCGGCCGTGCCGGCCCAGTCGATAGATTTTTCAGAAATTGTGCCACTTTTCCCGGTGCTATTACCTCCTTTCGCATGTGCCGTTTCGGTGCCAATTGTTTTTTCACATCAGCTCGCACCGACTCCTCGAGTTCCTCTGGAGTCAAGTCGTAGGATCTCTTTGGAAGAGGCTTTCGCAACTCACGTTCCTCTCGAGTTTCTGGCGGGAAGTTTAAAGCGCACCTCTCTGTATATTTCGACGGGATCTTTAGTTTCCGCGAAACAGAGCGCACTCTCTCTTGAGGTGGTGGGGATGGACTCGGGCTGGGCTCCCGACAGTCGTCACGAGGTGGCGAGGATGCATCTTGAGGTGGGGGGATGGATCTTGAGGTGGTGGTGCAGGGGATGGATCATGACGTGGGGAGGGAGGATCTTGAGGTGGGGGGATGGATCATGACGTGGGGAGGGTGGATCTTGAGGTGGGGGGTTGCTACTTGGAGGAGTCGGTGGCCTTGGCGGCGGCAAATTTGGAAACAAGATGTATTTCTTTGGCCACAGAATGATGGACTTCTTGGCATCTCCTAGTGTCCTCTCGCCGTCACCTCCAGGAATGTCAAGATTTAGATTAGCATATAACGGCACAATGTCATCCACCCCGACAATAGCATAGCCAGCTGGAATCCCGCCGAGATGGTACCTTGGTCCAGGTTCATTCAGTAAAGCATAGCCGACCGCCACCTTGAAGGACAAGTTGCCCATTGCCATATGTAGCTCGCATTCTGTCTTCTCCGTGATATCATCCACGGGGTATCGAGTCGGCGGCGCTTCAAGTTCAGAATGTTCCATCTGCGTGGAACCCACGCTGCTTTTTTGCTGATTAGATGGGCGGCTTCGACTTCTGGACTTTCTAGCTGCACACGAGATTCCCTTTGCTGACTTTGCCAGCTGATGCACCTTGCGTTCCAATGCCGATAACCGGTCGCTCTCCTCCTTTTTCTTTCTCTGACGGCTTCTATAAGTGTGAGCGTCTGCCGGAAAACCTTGTGCCCAAGTAACTCCGTATCCATAACCTCGTACTCGTCCAACTTTTTCAGGATTCCCGAGTGCGAGTGACAGCTCGTCTTTCTCTCTGTCGACCTTGTAGGTTCCATTTCGAACTTGCTCTATTGCTTTCTCAAGTTCTGTGGTTATAAACCTAATCTTTGCCTCCCATTTTCCCTGAGCAACAATCTTCCCTGTGTCAGGGTCCAACCCAGCGCCATGCGCGAACAACCAAAATTTGGACCTATCGGGCCAGCCCGCTGTCTGTGGAATCTTCCCCTCATCAAGCAGTTTTGCTTCAAATGCTTCCCACTTAGGCACGGCAGCCTTGTAGCCACCTGCCCCCAAAGTGTGGTGATATTCCTTCTTCGCAGCATTTAACTTGTTTCTTTCCGATCGGGCCACAGCGGCCTCCGATTCTCTTTGCTCTTTAAATAAGGGCCACTGGTCGTTTAGCTTCACTTGTGCTCCGGTGAATACTGGAGTGTATTCAGGATCTTTTTCCTTCTCTTCACAATAATCTTTCCATATAGTTTTCTTGTGGGTTCGGAACTGTTCGGCAGCCTTGCCAAGAGTCCACTCCTTGACTTTCTCCATCCACTTCTCGTTTTCTGTCACTTCTGGAGGCAGGGTGACCTTTGTCAAGAGCTTCTCCCAAAACAAATCTTTTGTTTGGTCGTCGACATAAGTCCAAGTCTTGCTCCCGTCCTTCCGCGGATGCCATTCTTGACATGTGATCGGTACCATGTCCCTAACTAAAACTCCGCATTGGTTTATAAATTTGCGGCGGCACTCTAAGGGTTGCATTGGTTGGCCAGTAGCATCAACTATGTCGATCACTACCCTTTGACCCTCCTTCATCGGCTTCGACGGGCCTCGAGGCTTCATGGCTTTCGACCCTTTCGACCCTTTCGACACTCTAGATGCAGATGATTTGCTTGTTCCAGAGGGCTAAAAGAAAAAAAAGATTCGTTAATAACCGCAGGATCAAATAATTAAGCTATGTCATCGATCAACAGAGGCTTAATTAATATATACCTCGCCTGAGTTTGTTACTACCACTTCCTTCTCTACACAAATTTCTGCTCCCTCACCGGAGTCATTGAGAAATTGGGAGCTGAATTCCTCTAAATTTGCCACATCGTCTTCTTCACCGACAGGCGCGGCTGCACGTCCTGCTATAATCATACACATTCGCTCTTCACGATCCTCGTCTCTAACGCCGAGGCCCGGAAAAAGTGGATCCAATGGCTCTCCACGCTCCTCGTCTATGCCGAAGTCGTCCGGACAATTTGGATCCATGGCTCAATTAATGTGCCTGCAATCAATTTTGTAACAAGAATATGAATCTTAAAATTTGCATCTTAGAAAATTTGAATGCAAAATTATAGCAATTACTTAGCAAATTTAAATTCAAGGAATACAATATGAATCTTGATTTTACTTCTATTTGCTCTAAAAATGTGAACAATATGAAAAAATTACTTCTATCAATTTTGTAACAATCATCCGCAAAACAAGCAAACTTTACAAAATCTAAATTTGAGGAACACACTAACCTAAATTTGCACTAACAAAATCTACAATATACTAAAACTAGCAAACTTTACAATCTACAAACTCTAACAATACACTAAAACTAGCAAACTAACAGTAACAATAATCTACAATATTTTTACACTAACAACTAGCAAACTAATCTACAAAATTATGAAGAAAAAACTCACCTTGAGGAGCTACGGCCGACGGTGGAGCACGCCGGTGGTGGAGCACGCGCGCCGGCCGCTGGTGTAGCACGGCCTGTCTGCGGTTTGGAGGAGGCGACGACGTGCGGAGGAGACACGGCGAGGAAGAAGCTCCACAGGCGAGGAAGCGCGGCTCCACGGCGGGTCACGGACGTCGAGGCGGCGCAGCTCCACGGGCGAGGAAGCGCGGCTCCAGGGCGTAGCTCCACGGGCAGGCCACGCGCGGCGGACGGCGCGGCTCCACGGACGCCAACGGCGCGCAGACGGCGCGGCTCCACGCGGGGCTTCGATTTCAGCAGGGCGGGGCAGCGGGGCGTCGTCGTCTTCTCCTTCAGCACAACGACGGCGCACAGCGGCAGGGCGAGGCAGCACCACGGCGGGCCGGGGCAGCACCACGGCGATGGGCGGCGACAGGGCTTCGCCGCGCTGGAGACGGAGCGGCGGCGTTTGGGGAAATTTGGGGAGATAGAGGAAATTTTCGGCCGTAACCGCACTAAAGCGCGCGGAAAAGACCTTCCATCCCGGTTCCAGCCAAGAACCGGGATGGAAGACCCTTTCATCCCGGTTGGTAACACCAACTGGGACCAAAGGTCTGTCTGGGCCGCGAAAAATTGCGCGCGAAGCCCAGCAGGCCTTTGGTCCCGGTTGGTGTTACCAACCGGGATGAATGGAGTTTTTTTTTCTTGTTTCCTTTTCTTATTTCTATTTCTGTTTTCTTTTACATCTATTAATTTAATTGCTTTTGTAGTTTTGTTTTTCTTTTACATGTTTTTGAATTGTTATTTTAGTTTCTTTTTAAAATTTAACTTAAATGGTCCAATATATATGAAAGGCCTTTTTTTTTCTTGTTTCTATTTGTGTTTTCTTTTTCTTTTATATCTATTGATTTAATTACTTTCGTGATAAATTTGATTTTTGACTGAGATAAGGTTTATCTTTCCTCCTTATATAAAGGCCAGGGGCCGGGATAAGGTGGGGTTGGTGGGGCTGGGATAAGGTTTATCTTTCCTCCTTATATAAAGGCCAGGGGCCGGGAGACCTGAGAGCCTGCCCCTGCTCTCTCCCCTACTCCGCGCCGCCGCCGCCCTTGTCTGTGCCGCTCGACGCCCTCCTCCACGCCCGTGGCCTCCGCCGGCGCCGCGCTATATCCTCCACACCACCGTGGACCTCCCCTCCGTCCCCATGCCAAGGTGCTGCCCTCTCCCTCCCCTACCTAGGTTGCACGCACCTTAGTTGTTTGATCAAATTCCCCACTCATTTTTTCAGATCTCGGCGGGAATCGATGACGACCACCCATTTGTTGGAACCGGGCAGTGTCCGGGACTGGGTTCCGCCGGGCTGGCACTGGGAGGTGTCTTCCGGGACGCGTAGTTTGGTGAGGAATCCGGGTGACGTCGTCGACCCGGATCTTGTTTGGTGGCCGTCGCGTGGGCCAGCCTCGGTGCAGAGGCCGCCGGCCCCCGAGGTGGAGGTGCGTCAGCGTATCAGAGAGGAGGACGAGCACGTCCGTCGTTACCTGGTTAGGTTGGATACGCAAGCGGTGCATGACAATATGTGGTATACACTTCATAGGGATCCTCCTCATGTGAGTATTGCCCCAGTGATGGTTCCTTATCTTTGGGTGCAAGCCGCCGGCCGCTCAGCACCTCGCGGCTTAGGACCCGACAAAAGTTAGTTATATTATTCGTGATGTATTATGGATTAAATAAAGATGTATGCGTGATACTTTTGAATATTTGATCAATGATGTTTTTGTAAAGTGAGGACAATAATGTTCCCTGCTTTGAATTATTCTGCAATCCCCTTTTATAAAGCGACGGTTACCGCTGGCGGACACGTGTGACTGACACGAGTCGTGACCGCGAAGTCCGCCTTTAGTGAGAAGCACACGGATCGTGTGTTTCTTTCAAGCGCTTGTGAGCCATTGGATCAGGGGTGTGTTTCTTTTGAGGGCTTGTGAGCTGTTGGATCAGCACTCCCCACCACCACCACCACTCCCACCTCATCCACAGGTACACTTTCTAATCGCCTATAAATAGCGGCGTCCCTGCAGCAAACGGCACACAACGAGCATCTACCTTCGCCACCGAATCCAATGGCTGGATTTAGCCTACCTGCTGGCATGTTCCTTGGCATTATTGTGTTCGTCCTTGTTCACCGGCCAGCCATTGGAGCCACCTCCTGTAGGTCGGTGAACAATGACAACACAACGACGCTGTTGGAAACACAAGCCCTCAGGTAGGTTGAATCCAGCCACTGGATTAGGGTGACGCAATGATGAATTGCCGAGGAGGTGGGAGTGGTGGTGGTGGTGGTGGTGGAAGTGGCAGCCATGCCCCTCGGTCCGATCCAAGCAGCGGCAAGGCGCTCTGATGATCTGCGACATTCCCAACACTTTTTGGGACGGTCGTAGATCATCAGAGACGTCTTGCCGCTGTGGATCGAAGGTCGATTTGCTACTCACGACGACTTTAATGCTTTAATACATTACTACACATCACATAAAGGTTTAACCATGGAGCATCTTCACATAGAAAACCTGAGCCCAACGTTGGGCTGTATGATGGTGCTCTGGCCAACAAGTATGGCTGTTCTTCAACAGTGTTGTCATTAAAGGCCTTTTTTTCACTTCCGCTGTTTATCCGTGCATCAAGAATGCTATCCAACTTCGACCTCTCGTTTTCACTTCCGCTGTTTATCCGTGCATCAAGAATGGCCCGGCCAAAATCATCATTGAGCTCATCATCATTGGGCTCTTCTTCAGCTTCGTCTTCCCCCATTGGAGTATCACCGTCTGCAGTGAACGTAGGATAGGTATCATTATCCTCTTCTTCTTCATTTTCTTCCATCATAACCCCTCTTTCTCCGTGCTTGGTCCAACAATAATAACCATCCATGAAACCCTCCTCCAACAGGTGGACGTGAATGGTTCTTGACGTAGAGTAATCCCGCTTATTCTTGCAGACTCTACATGGACAAAGAATATAACCACTCGACGGCTTGTTATCATTAGCCACATGGAGAAAACTATGCATGCCATTGATAAAGTCGAGACCGCGCCGGTCACTGTACATCCATTGCCGGCTCATCTGCATTATATAAATATATCAAAAACCATTACTCTACATCATAAATATATAGTACTGACCAAATTAATTAATACAAGTTCATCACATTAAAACCAAAGTAGAGTAGTGCCCAAATGTAATACATTGTTCTAATGAAACATACATTAATTGAACCTAACATACAACTATCTAAACAATTTAAATCCAACAACAAATGCGATCAAAATCGCAACTAAGGTAACTATTGAACCAACAGCATAATGATACCAAGCCTCTCGACTAATAGCATATTTTCTAATCTTTTTAAGCTTCAAGCGCATTGCCTCCATCTTCATCTCGTGAGCAGCGACGACGACCCGGTAAGCATCATCGATGTCGGCAATCTTCAAGTCCAATACACTCTTCTCTTCTAGGTATTGGAGACAAAGATCTTCGCTTATCTTCAATTTTGCTTTCAAATCGTCGTTTTCCTTTTTAAAATACTCGACAATAGGGTCGACTGGTATTTCCGGTTCAACTACCTCCTAAATAAAAATATCTCTACGTCAAGTTGGTCGGGCATGAGTGTGATAAACACGAAACGAAACAAATAGTTATGAAAATATACCACATCCGAATCATAGATCGGACGAGGGCCGACGGGGACGGATATCAAAACCATGACACTATACATATAAAAAACATAAGAAATTAATTATACAAGAAATAAATATGCATTTAAATCATACAAGTATATATATGTTTTAAAAATAAAAGATAAAAAAGCGGCTCACCGAAGTGGTGCTGGTGACGGGACGACGCGGGCTATCAACGGCAGTGAAGACGGGGACAACACTAAAATCCACAAATAATAAATTAATTTGAGCTCAAAATGCAAATGCACTTTCTAGCTTGGACATTTCATCAAACACCTTGCTAGCATTACAAAATTGAAATGAGCTAAACTAGCAACGAAATTAGCTAAAGTTGTAACGCCGGAGGAAAGAACGATGTTGCTAACCTTTGAATAGATGGGGTGCCTTCAATCCTCTCAAATGGTGCAAAAAAATGGGGATTAATTTGAGTGGGAGACAGGAAAATGGAGGAGAAATGGTGATGAACTCGAGCTAGCTCGGGGTGGAAGAAGATGGTATAGCAGGGAGACCCTTTGATCTCGGTTTGTAACACGAACCGGGACCAAAGGTCCCCTGCCAGAGGGGCCCAGCGCTGAGACGCATGTGCGCGCATGTGAAGACCCTTTGATCCCGGTTCGTGTCACGAACCGGGACCAAAGGTCCCAACCGACTCGGGATCAATGCCCACGGGCGCCACGACGGCTCGACCTGGGATCAATGGTGCATCTATCCCGGGTTATAATTTGGCCGGGATAGATGGCCCAAACGGATGGCCCCTTTTCTACTAGTGAGGTCGCGGTACTCGGCGACGAAGGGGGCCAGCGTCCAGTTGGTCTTGACGCGGCCGCCCTGCGTCGCCCAGTCGTCGGCGTTCCAGAGGCTGGAGAAGCCGTACATCTGCCGCTTCGTCGGGAACGGCACGCCCTCCTTCTCGTAGTTGCGGAACACGCGGATCGGGATGCTGTCCACGTACCACCTGCATGGAAGAGTCGATCAATCTCAGCCGTTGATCAATTACATGAACGGAGAGATCGTGGATGTGCTAAGCTTACACGATCATGCAGGGGTTGCAGAAGATGGTGTAGTTGTGGTAGTCTGTTGTGGGGTCGAACCAGGGCCTGAACTGCATCTCCTTGGCGCCCAGGCCGTCGGCGAACACGTTGGTGTGAATTGTGTAGGGATATTTCATCGGGTCCGACGGGTCTGACGAGTTGCCCGTCGACGATGTCTAAATGTCATCATCAATTAAGTAAGCATTTATCCTTACTATAAAATTTGTAACATATAAGTATATGATGGAACAAAAAATAACTACGTTTACGTTTGGCACCCATCATTTCAATTCATTTGACATAAATGAAATGAAATATCATTTGTAAAGTGAAATGACGGGGTTAGGGATAGGAGTTGGCATAACATACATAGACATTTTTTGAACTTTCAAATGAAATGAAATGTCCAATTTCATGACAATCAAGAAGGTTGGATATGGAATCACAAATAAATTCCACGATTCCAGCTCAAAACGATGGCTACAAAACGACCTCTTAATTGGCATCGCACAAAAAGAGTAGGGGAGTAGTTGGGCTGCACGTACGTAGTAGGTGGTGACCGTGCCGGCCGAATCGCCCTTGACCAGCATGATCCTGGTGGAGACGCTGCCGTAAATGAACGACTTCAGGGTCTTGAGGGCAGAGCCTGATCGAGTTCGCAAACCGGCCAGAGAGTAATGTCATGTGAGTTACTCCATCAAAGAGCATTGCTGTGTGCACGCCAAGAGACATATATGTTACCTGAGGTGTTGGTGAGGGAGAGCGTCAGATGTTCCCCTCCCTCCGTCATCTTGGCATTCTTCGGCCCCCACGTGATGTTACACTGGTTCTGGAAGTTGGCGCCGACGAGCCCGAACTCCATCACGGCCACCAAGGCCACGGCGGCGAGGAGAGCCTTCATCAGGCTCACCATTTCCTTCCTCGCGCGTGGAAATTGATCGATATGCGTGAGTCGACTTGGTATGCAAATCAGAGGGCACTTCCAGCTTATATAAGATGTTGAGAACTGATTTTTTCAGGTTGGATTTGGGACTTTTTGGTACGCATGTAGGGCAGGAAGAATTTTTTGTTTATAGTACAGCCCTGAAGGATTTGTGCCAGCTTGTTCGACGTCTATGAATGATTTGACTAATGGAATCTTCCGGTTAGTCTAACGAATGGTTCTTGGCAAAGGGTTAGTAGTGCTTCCCATGAACAATGTTTGTTCGTCGGCAGGCCAGCAGGCGGCGACTACTGCTACTATAGTGCTCTCCATCACCTCCGGCATGCATATGTGTCACTTGGTCAATGGCCATCGGTGTTCGCCATCTGTCAGACCGGGGAATTTTTGGGTGAAGATACTACTGCTTCAATACTTCATTAACTAATTGCTGTACGTTGAGAATTGAGATAGGCGGGTAAAACTTTTAAAATTAGAAGACGTAGCCTGTACGTTGGTTTGAAGTTCCCGTATCCGGATAATTTTATCAACAGATTCCAACACTATTCGTGGTCAAATATACAAGTCGGCAGGCTTTTCTAGGTCCTAAATGGCTAGCAAGATAATTAGTTTGACTTTAAAAATATGAAGTTAAATTTGATCATGTATCCTAAACGGACAGCAGCAGTGCTGAGGCATGGCGGAGAAGCGGAGCACAAATGGGGCGCGACCAGGGATTTGGTTACCGGTCGAATTACCACGGTTACCGGCCAGTAACCGGATTTCTCGGCCCCCTCCGGTAAATGAGTTTACCGGGCGAAAAATTCCGGACTGTTTAAATTTGAGACAAATTCTTCCTCCCAAAATCTGTTTTAATTTTTTTTCATTTTCAATTTGAATTTCAAATTATGAGTACGAATCTCGTCCGGTAACCGCCAGTAATTTTCCGGTTACCGTGGTTACCAGAAATCCCGGCCCCCTTCGAGATTTTTTCCAAAATGGTAACCAAAACCTTGGGCACGACAGCCTGTAGTTTTGTTGAGATTTAGTGATTTTATCATGGTTATTAATAATCATGTGGTTTTCCTATTCCTGTAAAGCAAGCAACTAAGCTTACATAATTCTTATGTTTTCCAATCCTCCTTTGTCATCTGCATTCCTATCATTTTTCTACTATTTCCAATTCCCACTATTTTAAAACATACGAGCCAAACATGTTGTGTGGGCCTCTTTGATTCAAATGATTTGTATAGTAATTTTAGAGGATTCAAAACCTTGGGAATTTTTCCTATGTTGGTTGATTGATTTGTAGGAGTGAATTTCATAGGATTTTTTACAAAGGAATTCTTTGCACTAGTTTTTATAGGAAATCCAACATCCACTCAAACCTCTTTTTCAGAGTCCTTTGATTTTCCTGTTATTGAATCAAACTAACCTTTATGCACATGAATCATGTACGATTAGAGTGGCATGACATTGAAATCTTGCACTTTCCCTATTCATGCAATTTTAGAATCTTGCAATCAAAGAGGCCCTGAAACGGACAACAAATCTAGGTCACAGTGGAAGCGAGATACTTGGGCCCCGTTATGTCGAGAGATGAATCCTTTGTAGCTGTTTATTTTATATTATTTATACACTTTTGTGCATGTTAGAAAACTCTCGCTCGCCCTCGCTCGTTCAATGAAATAAGGAAACATGTTTTTCCTGGATTCTTCTTGTGCTCAACAAGCTCTTCATATAAGAGAGTACGTGAAACAAAAGGGTTCATGTCATAGAGTCTCTAGGTAGTAATGAGCAAAAGAAGGAATCTCTATATGTATTTCATTATTTAAGAAGATTCCTAAGCCACCACTATGACCAGAACTGCTAATAGAAAAACCTCGATCATATGTAGGGTATTCGCTAGTCCTTCCTCTCTAGACTTGTGCAGACGAGTCTCAACTACAAAAAGGACAGAGGGGCATGTTGAAAGTTCATAGTGCCCTTGTGTGATTTTGATAATTAATGACAACTTGTATGGACTAATGATTTATTGAGTTATATTTGAAGAGCTATTCATAGCTAATGCTTGAAGACTATGTGTTGGATTGAAGGTTGAATATCATGAAGAGAACGATATACTTTGAGTATTGGTATCAGTATCATTATTTGTAGAGATGAAAGTGATATGATCAAGAAGAATAGATTACTATAGAGTTGATCATCACACAAAGAATAAGATTAAATAAAGAATATTTGATGTACAAAGTGGGATTAAATGATCTTGTGTTATCGTAAGCAATTATCAATCATGCTCACTGAATTAATCTATGATTTATATGTTAGGGGGTTAGATATCTTTCCATGAGTTTGTACCAAAAGAAAGATTTCATATAACCAATGAGAGGTTTACATCAAGTGGTGATCATCATCAAGTTTGAGAAATGCAAGTTCAAGATGAGCATCTCTAAGATCACACCCTTCAAGCTTGTTGTCTATTTTGGTGTAATGGTCATCTGAAGATGTTCCTAAGTGAAGTTTTCTCATAGTGGAGTATGGGGGAGAAATTTGCAACTCTTCACCAAGAGAGCGCAATTAAGAAAGGTGTTTCAATGTGACGTGGGCATTATCGTCATTATCTGGTTCAAGTGGAGTGTGCAACAAAAATATGTGATCTTGATACATTTTCTATTTTACCAGTCTCAAGTTGGTTGATTGGGAGACCAGATTCTATTTTCTTTTCCTTCCATCACCGCTGCAGCGACAACTTTCTTCAATTTCTTATGTTCTTTCCATGGGAGACGTACTAAGGTGGTGGAGGGAGAACACACTCCACCCCTGATCTTACCAGCACATCACTTAAGGATGTGTTCGGTTCTGGAACCCCGGGGGTCGGAATGGAACCATTCCATTCCGAGGGCATGGAACGGTTCCGACCCCGTGTTCGGTTGATTTCAGAAGAAGCGGAATGGAACGGAATGTAATTAGTCTAAGCATTCAATTAATTAGACCATAATTTACTCTAGACATTTAGTTAGTCTAATTATTTCCCCAAATCAGGGGAGAGGAGGAAGCTAGCCGCCGCGCATGGCCGAGGCCGTCGGCCTCCTGGCCGCCGTCGCGCCGTCCTGGCCGCGAGCACGGAGGAGTGCCGCGCCTCGAGCTGGCCTCGGGCCGCCACGGGCTGGCTGGACCCCGCCGGCCGCCGTGCCGCTGGCTGGCCGCGCCGTGCTTGGGCTGGAGGAAGACGAGCGCCGCCGCCGGCCCGCGCATGGCCGCCGCGTGCTGGCCGTCCCCGCGCCTGGCCGAGGCCGCCGCCGCCGCGGGCCGCGCCTGGCCGAGCCGCCTCTGCGCCGTGCCGAGGCCGCCGCTGCGGGCCGCGCCTGGCCGAGGCCGTCACACCTTGCTCCGCCCGGCGGCCGTCGCGCCTTGCTCCGCCGCTGACCGCCTTCGCCCGGCCGCTGCTGACCACCTACGCCCAGTCCAACTCCGCTCAATGCGGTGAGAGAGAGAGGATTAGGAGAGGTGAGAGCGTGGTTAGCGACGCGTTCCGCGCGATCCGGCCGATTCGGTCGGATGAGTCCATTCCGCATCTTACAGGTATATTCCTTTCCTAGGAACGACTCGGTTCCGTTCCTCTGCCCAACCGAACACAGGAACGAGTGCTAGGAACGACTCGGTCCCGTTCCATTACTCCTAATTCTAGAACCGAACACATCCTAAGATGATTTGCTTCATCGCACTAGACGTGTCCCAAGTCAATTGGGGTTCACATGAGAGCTGTTTGAGAAGGCCATACGTCGTGGCCTTAGGAGTTAGGTCATCTCCATTTTCATTGTACAGACTGGCCACCTCAGAATTATGCTTCGGCATTTTATTACTACCAGCCTCCTTCGTCTTCCATTGATGCCTATCACGGTCAATGTCCACTCCACGGCTCGCATCACCTCATCAGCCACAGTTGGAACTGTGCCCACAATCAACGTCAATAGTAGTCCCAACTCCCAAGGTTGCGAACACGCATAGCCAGAATCTCTGCTCTCCAGTATGCCTCCTCGAAGACCATTCATGGGCCAAAATGAAGATCGTTTCCTTCAAATTCACCCGTACCACACTCCGTATAGGTGTGTCCAATGAGGCTGAATTGTGCGCAGTATTTCAACATTTCTCGTACCTTACATGCAGGAACATGCGCTTCCTCTGGAGTGAGCGGCATAATCCTCGCAAGGGGTTGCGTTGAATTGAGCTTAACCATAGCATGATGAAATTCCCCTTTGTCGAGTCTGAACAACTATGAGCTCAACCGAAACAACCTCACCCACCCTATTCTCTAGTTGAGTAAGTACATCCAGGTAGCGAAACATCGGTAGCTTGTGAATTTAGATCCATGCTTGAACCTTGCTCGGCCCCACTGTGGTTACCATCGTCGCCCCATCAAAAGGCTCGATCATAGTGCGCATCCGCCCGAGAGCCACAAGCTAGCCATCTTCCATATTTCTCTTCCAAGTCTCCCAAGAAAAAAGCTTGAAGAACAAATAAGTTCGACTCTTCAACATGGAACATGATCTCTCGTTTCGGACTCAATCTCGCACGCATCTTAGTTTAAGGCATTGCATGTCTTCCCTGTGAGGACTTTCGGCTAGCATCCGCGCGAGAGCCACAAGCTAGCCATCTTCCATATTTCTCTCATCGTAGTGAAGGAGATGAGAGAGATGCGGGGCAGAGGACGGTGGAGTCCTTCGGCAGAGAGAGATCTGGAAAGTTACCAAATCCTAGTTTCCGAGGTCATACGCTCCATAGAGTATATTCTCGTTGACGCAGAAGGACACTCATGGGGTTCTCGTATGCATCGCTTGAAGCGAGTCAGATCGCTCGACTCGCTCGCGGGCGTAGAATGGCAGCGTTGGTGCTCCGATCGCCCGGACCAATTTGTATTTTCGTTTCTTTTATTTTTATTTCACTAAAGATTTCTTTTGTTTTGTTTTTTCTTCTCTATTTTTTATTCACTTTGTTTATATGTTTTCTAGTTTTATTTTATGTTTTTTGAATAAATATATGAATAACTTTCCCCTCGCAAAAAAGGAATACTTGTTTGAACCCATGATTTTTTCCGAATTCGTGAAAATTTTATGGAACATGATTTTTTTTTGAAATGTGTGAACATTTTCAATGCAAGAACACGACCATTTCAACAACTTGAGCTTTTTTAAACCTACACAAACATTACTACATTGTAGGGGAACCACCTTTTTTTAAGGGTGAGCATTTTATAAATGTGAAATTACTTTCATACGTATATCAAAATATGTTCATGTTAAAAAAATCTTCGCAAAGTTCAAAAAAAAGGCTCACGGGGTTAGAAAATTGCATTTTTTTTAAAAAAAAATTCACATTGTTCAAAAGATGTTAACGAATCAATAAATGTTCACGGGTAAAATTTTAAATGTTTTAAAAAAATTCATCACGGATAAAAAATGTTCACATGTTTTAAAAAATGGTCACAATGTTTAAAAAATGTTAACAGATCAAAAAATGTCACGAGGTTAATTCACATGTTTTCAAAAAATTGTTCACAATGTTCAAAAAAAATGTTCACTGATAAATTTTTTACGAGATTAAAAAGTTCACTTGATTAGAAAAATTGTTCACATTGTTCCAAAAAATATTCATGGGGTTAAAAAATTCACGTGTTTAAGAAAATTGTTCACGATGTTCAAAAATGTGTTCACTATCATAAAATATTCAGTAGTTTAAAAAATTCAAGTGCTTCAAAAAAATAGTTCACAGTGTTCAAAAACAATTTTCACGGATAAAAAATGTTCACGGGATTAAAAAAATTATGTATATTTTAAAGAAAAAATGTTGAATGTTAATTGTTTGCAAAAAAATCACTGGTTCGAAAGAAGTTCACCAATTCAGAAAAAATGTTCAATGGTTCGTAATTATATGCTCATGTACTACCAAAATAAGAAGAAAAAAGAAGGAAAAGAAAAAATAAACGAAAATAAAAACAGAAACAAGGAAAAAGGAAATAAAAAACTAAAAAGAAACAGAAAAAGGAAAAGGAAAAGAAAAACAAGAAGAAATGAAAAAATGAAAAAGGAGAAAGCTAAAAAAACAAATGGGCCAGCCCAGCAGGCAACCTCTATGGGCTAGACGAGGATAAATAGTCGCTGTGGTATGAAGAGAAACATCTCATGGACCACAATTCATGTCCATCACGTACATGGGCTCAATCTACAACTAGATAACAGATGCCAAATCGTTGTTGTCTTTCCTTATACGTGCACACATGCATGCACATGTTTACGGGCGCACACCCAACTAGTTAATGCTGCCAGCACAATGTATCTCGTCAGCTGAGGGCAAATCTATGGTTGGATAGTTAGGAGGGGGATTACTTTGTATCTCGTTTTTTATTTATTAATGAGAATCGTAGTACCATATAAAAAAAAAGTTAGGAGGGTGATCTGCAAAAAAAAAGTTAGGAGGACGTGTTATATTTCAAGCACACCAAAGTTTAAATTTCAGATTTAACACTGGTGTTTCTGGTTAGGAAAAAGTCCATTTTAAACCTTGAATTCATAGTGGTCGGGCGAAATGAACCCTGAAGTCAAAATCCCTGTCGTTTACACACTAAACTATTGAATCTCGGTCTAAATCGAACCTAGACCTGTTTGGCGCACCGGGAAAATGGGCATGTGGGCCAGGAATTTCAGTTGTGTCACTGACTAGATGGGCCCGCATGGCATATTCATCTTCTATCCCAATCCCCTCTCTCCTGTCTCAAATGAAGCGGCCCCGTAGCAGTCAGGGTGGCACTGCGTCTCACTGGGGCGGTCGCAGACGAGCTGCGACACGGCCACGTGCGCCATAGACGCGGCAGCGGCCAGCGTGGCTGACGTCGAGGTCGGGGCGACTGGCGTCGGCGAGGTCGTCGCGGCGGACGGAGAGGTCGGGGCGGCCAGCGTCGGCGAGGCCGGGGCTGACGGTGAGGCGGACGGAGAGGTCTGCGCGGCCGGCGTCAGCGAGGTCGGGGCGGCCGGTCGGTGAGGTCGGGGCAGATTGCGTCGGCGAGGTCAGGGCGGCCAGCGCGGCGGACGACGAGGTTGTGGCGGCCCGCGTCGGCGAGGTCTGGACGGCCAACACGCGGACGGTGAGGGGTGCTAGCTGCTTGTGCACGCGGTTGCCAGCCATGGATTAGAGAGACAATTTTGGGTGAGAAGAGGTTGAAGATGAATATGACAAGTGGGCCATGGATGTCAGTGAGAGTAGCAAATAATTTAAGTTTTTACTTTTTTCTCTAGTGGAAAACTAGTTCAGAGTTCGATTTAGACCGGGATTCAACAGTTTAGTGTGCAAACGACAGGGATTTCGACTTCAGGATTCATTTCGCCTTACTACTATGAGTTTAAGGTTTAAAATGGATGTTTTCCTTCTCTTTCAGTAAAGAGTCGAGACAAGACTACGTTTACGTCTGTAGCGAGGCATCTGTGATGTGCGTTGTTTATGCGCATGTATGTGGCCAATTGTGGCCAAACTGTGTTTCAAAAAAAAAAAAACCGGCTGAACAGGAAATGTTTTCTTTCAGCCGAACCGATGTAAGTACGCTCTATTTTATTCGTAGGTCATCATTTTGTAGCTGACCACACGTACATGGCATGCGTTGATTGCACGCACGCACGCACGCACGCAAGCTGGAGCCTGGTTGTTTGCTTGGACACCGAAAGGGAAACCAACAAAAGCAACTTGAGAGAGAGTCAGGCAGACTACACGCAGTCATGCAGATGGTTTTTTTTTTGACAGAGAGTTCGTATACAAGATCAACAAGAACAAGCACACACACGCACGAATAGAGACAAGATCAAACTCACACGCAGCGGCGGCGGAACCATCGAGCAGGCCTCCGTCTTCAACCACCAGCAGCACGCCGCCGGAGACGAAGAACGCGGCCGCACCTCGCACAAGAGGAGCCAGCTCGAACAACAACGTTGAGATGCCGCAGGATCCATCTGGCGCAAGCACCAGAATCTGGACGATGAAGGAGCATCGGCTTCGAGCTGCCACCACGCCGCCATCGCCGTCTCACGCCGGAGACGGAAACGACAGCACCACCCATCTTCCACAGCACCCACCGCAGCCACCGACGAGGAAGAACGATCCGCCTGCAAACTCCCAGAAGAGTTAAGCAAAAGCAACGCCGTCCACCGAAGTGGAGGCAGCCGCACAGTCATGCAAATGGTGTTCACGAAGAACTCAGAAAGATAGGTAAACGTACATGGCAGCAATGGCTGATCGATGATGCAGATGTTCCAGCCTGCCATCATGTCGGTGAACCGAGAGACGGGGAGTGCACTGTGCGGATGGAGGCCGAGAGCTCTTTTATTTTGTTCCAAAAATTTGTGAAAAAAGTTCTGGATGTACACAGTGGTGCATTCTATCTAGTGTATAGTCTCGACTCAAAATAATTCATATTCCGGTCTTTATAAGAATAACAAAATCTGACGGATTTGGAAGAGTTTATGTCTTGCACTGTCACTACTTTAAATATCAGTTTTGTCATTTTTGTGCAGCCCAAGATATAATATATTTCTACTTGAGCTTTTACGCATTGGTAGAATACATCATTGTGTAAATTCAGATTTTTTAATGAATTCTATTTTTTTTGAATTGTTCAAGATAAAGAACTCCGAAGCTCGGTCTCCATTTGTCCACATTCGTGCATATACTAGTACAAATTTGTTCAGGCCGCTCGTCTGGTAGGAGTAGCAAGAGACATAAAGCGGCAGTAGACAGGCACAGGCCGATCCAGGACCAGCCAAAAGGCGAATGGGCCGGAGTGCGATGGCCCTAGCTGGGCAACACCGCAGTAGCTGATCGAGGAATCAGAACAAATCGAATTTCCATCCATCCACACGACTCCAGTATATACAGGGGAGCATATCATTCCCAGCCTAGATTAATAGCTAGGTTAATGATGCTAAGCTAGACAAGGTTTTCAGATAACCACACCTCGACGGTGTAGGGGAGGATACCATTCCCAGCCTAGATTAATAGCTAGGTCAATGATGCCAAGGCGACAAGCTAGACAAGGTTCTCACATAATCGACCTCTTAATTTAATTACATCTTTCCTCCCACATCCATCAAGTTCACAGTTAGGCCGATGGCAACATGCATCTGAGAAGCATGGCCATGGTGCAACGGTGGACCTATGAGGGATAACTGGACTTCAGTTAGCGCTCTCTCTTCGGCAGTGGCGGAGCCAGGAGTTAAACTCTGTGTGGTCGAGGCAAAGTTATGCGGTCAAATATACGTATTTGTATTTTTTTAAATTATGTTTTGCGGTCGAGTCTTATAATTGGATATTGCATAAGCCAAAAGCTAAAAACAACTATTCAGGTGCTTTTTAAGCTTATAAACCAAAACCAAAAGCCAAGAAAAAAGTCTAACCAAACACTCTCTAAGCATCGATCTTCTATGTCCCGGAGTGAATGGACACCCACCCACCCATATATCAAGCAGCACCTTATGGAACCTTTTATTTTAACTTAATTTGGAGGTGGAATGGGACAACAAAGAGGCATCTAATATTCCAGTGCACCACACAATCGATCACATGCCCACTACCAAACCACGCAACTGCTAAAATAGCACCCTGACTACTGAAACAGTTCGATAAGCAGGAAGACGCTTCCTCTTAATCAAGAGGAGGAAGCCCTGTAATTGTGCAGCCGAAAAGAAGAAGAAAAAGCCTAAATTCGCGGCAATCTCAATGCTTTTGCTTCTGCTCCACCTTCGTTTCTTTCATGATGGATGAAACGAATGATTGCAAGGAAGCCTCTTCCACCTGTAGATGGACGACAGAATCATGGCGCCAGGAAAAGTATAACCCCAAGGGAAGGCCCCCACTAAACAAAAGCACTGATTGGATCGAAGGCCACTATCTGGAAATAGGGTTTCGCAGTTGCATCACCTTGCACAGTGCATACATGTAGATAGAGAGGGGAAGAGACCACACGCCAAATGGAATCTGGGCCACCTACTAACTGTTTGGTTGGGTTTTGGGATGTACGACAGTGGGCAGTAACTGAAGCAGTAACCCTGAAGCAGAGATGAAGATCATGACAGCCCGGCCTGATGTGATCTTCTAACCACCAAATCATGCATCAACACTGGACGGTGCACAGCTACCACAGTAACATGGCCCTTGGAGAACCCAATATGGGGTCTCACAGATGAAATGAAAGCAATGTTTTTTAATCACTCGCCAAACATAGACATTTGCAAGAAACAACCAGAAACCCAAATAGAGTTGGCACCACACAGCACACCAATTTACAGCAGGAGCAACAACACGCGTCGAAGTAGAGTAGCACATAGATATACGCGGACCTACACGACTTTACGCTTCCAATCTAAAATACTTGTTCCAAATGAACATATCAGAAAATTATGAAGAGAATACACATAGGTATGTAAGTAACCCTTTTCTCACACATGAAGTCCATCACCCTCGTATGATGTGTTCACATGGAACACATCGGGTTCATCATGTTGCACTATTTCTGATCCTTGCTCTTCTCGGCGGCTCTCGGAGCTGAAAAGTGCAAGTATTTTCTCACATTACAAGTTTGAATTAAACACAAGCAACATGTAAGGAGGCTCTATGCCAGATACATTAAGAAACACATATATGCAGATCCCACAGTTAACAGAACAAACCATGCAAATTTATCCTTCTGGTAGTGTATATAGAATAAAGCATGCAGTGGTGCGGAACTGCAAGCAGTAGATTGTCTGCTAGGCCTCAACAGGAAAACACATGAACAAAAGTAACGCTTTCACATTCTACTAATATATTATCGTTACTTACCAAGGCCCACTGCATCTGACCCCTTCATGATCCTCATCCTCCTACAGCTGTCTGTGAACATTCTGCAATACAAAAAATGAATATTGTTAGCAGTCAGCTGGCTTTTATGGACGAGATGAATCCTGGATCAGGTCAAGGGCTCATTGGAATTGCAAAAATCTCGGTGGGACAGGACTTGGAATGATGTGCCAGACTTGTGAGGAAAATAAACTAAGACACCATGGCCGGATGAAGTCAAGAACTCACTCTAACATCTAACATTCTTCAGAATCTTTCACCACAAAACATGTACCCTTCCATTTATTTCTAAAACAGTAATTCATATGCTGAGCGAAAACAAAAAACAAATCTTTAGAAGAGAGATATGACTTGTCAGTAACCATTCAAATCAATAGGCACAGATGAAACTCATCAGCGATTCAAGTACTAAATCAAATGTAGTATTGCATTAAACTTTTCAACATCAGAAGAAAGTTACTCTATCAAACTATACACCTTTCCAAAAAAAATTAAGACGGGAGGGTGAATATGTGGGATATAGAAAGTTGAAAAATCTTGCTAATTATATAGTTGCAAATACAGATGAAAAGCATCAATATTGCTGCAGATTCTCCATTGCTTGTACATAATAAAATTAATATGTCAATTACTCAGTACTCACCGCCATGGAACATCACCAACAAGCATCCAATCACCATCCTTGTCCTCATAAGTGAGCACAAGTTCAGCCCGCTTTTAAGATCCATCAGTCGGCAGTCAGATAAGCCATCTCGTCCCGATTTTCCATTCGATTCACCATGACCTGCAGGAACCAGGAACACACAGTATGCAAGTAAAGCCCTCTCAAAGAACATTTGCAGAAGAGTCAAACAGAAACTAGAATTCATGGGGACACGTCTAAGAAAAGTCCAAGTAAGGCTTGTAATGACATGGATTAGGGAAATATTCTTATTACCATGTGAACTCATTTCTATAGATCTCATAGGAAAAATCAAGGGTATTTCTTAGGCTGCAGTCAGCACAAACCATGTTATGTAATCCCGAGGACTAACATTTAAGAGAATTGAGACCTTAAAATTAAACATGCACAATATCTGGTCCTTATTCTTTATAAACTGAAGCAACAGGTAATACTAAAACTACCCTAAAATGACAAATATTATAATTTATATAACCATATTAAGTAGAAAATGTATGCCATGGAGAGTAAAACAACATCTATGCGGTAAAGACCTGTCCAAAGAAACATGCATAGGAAGACGTACTAATTGAACAAACAATCAACATAAACGAGCCTGTTTTGGCATCCAAGCCACAACAGACCGACAGAGTCAAAGAAAGATAAGGGGTGAAACAAGAGCTCACCAACAGTAAAGCAGCTGAACTTTTTCTCCAGCTCCAGAGAGAGGTCCTTGTAGTTCTTGTACATCTTAAGATCCACCTTCCTGAGGTAAGGCGCACCATCCATGCTAACCTTGACATATAGGCACCCTGGCACGGTGCCTGCTTTGCCCCCACCTCGTCTTTGCTTCTCGGAGCAGATAGGTTTGTCGCCATGGTGTTCTTTCTGTAACTGCGGATTGGTGGCCATCCTACCACCTGTGCCCTGTTACAGACATTCTAACAATCAAACAGACATCCTTTAAGAATTAAGGTTGCTTTAGTAGCCACAAAGTACTGAAAATCACAACAGAACAGGAACTGAACCACAACCACAAGGAGATGCTGGATTATCATCTTGCAAACACTGACTGGGTAGAATTAGTTATGCTTGAGCAATGAACAAGGGGAACAAAATCTATTGTTGTGAATTGGTGCACCGGCTAACTAACTACAGCAGCGATTCTGGGAAGTTGGCATCACGCAAGTGGAGACCAGACACACAAAAATTGCTTCTTGTCCACAGCCCAAACAAGGACGCGCACAAGAAGAAAGCTTCTTCAGCTTTTTCAGAACAAAGACAGGTAATTTTTTCGTATTTTAAGTTCTGCTCATTAGGAGATTTTTTGTACATGAATTGCACCTATAACACTATCTGCTAAAATTTAAAAGGATATTAATGATAATTAGGAAACAGTGATTTTTTGCATCACAAGGATGAAAATTTCAACAAAAAGGCCACAAGCAAAACATAAATACTGTACAAAAAATGGCCAATTTTATGTCTTCCATAAAGGCCAAAAAGAACACCTAGTGCATATTGAAGCATTTCATACAAAAAAACTTCTCAAAATTAGATTCAGCAAAATCATTAAAATCCTAAGAAGAAACCCCAAGACTGCTCACAAGAAACTCCTACAACAAGCATAAGTTATTTAAGTAATTGCAAACGCAGGAAAATAAAAACCGGTGCCTAGTCCACCTACTTTGCGGCCGGCGCCTGCGCCTTCTTCTTCTCGTCCTCCTCCTCCTCCTCCGCCACTGCCTTGCCTCCCTCTGCGCCGGCGAACCCACGTTTCGCCCCGCCCTTGGACAGAAGCTCTAGCGTCAACGGCGCCCCCGTCGCCGCTCCACCGCCATCTGCTGCAGCATCCTCCGTTCCCGGAAGCCCCAGGCGCAACTCCGTGGCTGCCGCCGCCGCCGGCGACAGCCCGATGTAGTCCCGCTCCTGTGGCGGCGCCATGCCTAGCACAATCAGACGAGCATTACAGCACAACGTGCTGGTAGATCTTGGCTTTTGATAGGTTTGTTGAACGAGCAGAGGTGGGTTTGAGGTTTCTTGGCTCTGTGCGGGATGCCTCTGTTGATTGCTGCAACGCTTGTGTGTTGTGCGAGTGGGGAGAGGAAAGGGAGAGTGAACGAGGAAATGGGGTTTAATGGTGTGTGTTTGAGAGAAAGTCCTTCCTTTCGTTCGTAATTAAACCTATGGTACGGTCTTAGTTTATGCTTTTGTTTTGTCTTTTTCATTTTTTAGGTGAATTTGTCTTTTCTATTGGTTGGTGCGGCAGTGCAAGAATCAAGAATCTGATATGAGTTATTTCTAGGGTCTTTTTAGGGCACCCTTAATTCAAAGAATTTCCATAGGTCTCTAAGATGACTCTAATTTTTAGGAACTATGTGGGTTGCTTGATTTGTACGATTCAATTTTTTAGGATTTATTTGCACTAGACTTCACGGAAAAATTCTCATGCACCCCAATATTTTGAAACGAACATCATTCTATTTAAGATGGCATGACACTCTAACCATATGTTTTACTATTCCTGCTTTTTTGGGAACTATAAATAAGAGTCCGTGTGAATTGTACGATCATTTGAACGTAAATGTGTAGTCAGGAAGCTTGATCTAGCCTCTAGGCACTCATTTAATCGAAAACCTTGTGAACCATTCGCGTGATGAGAGAAGCAAGAGATCCATGCCAAATACCGTGATTATCCTACCTCTTGTCATTACCCTATCGTGTCATCTCTTTTGTTTTCTCACCATCATCATCGTCTTCTCTCCAATGTGTCACTCTTCTTTTCCATGTCTATTGCTACTGCCATAGAGAATGTATTTGCCTCTCTGGTACTACAACAATTGTTGATGTCTTATGTGTTGTCTCCCTTGTCATTCTCTCTAAGTTGATCTAGGCGCTAACATTTTAATCTCAACCACTAGTCTCAGCTACTGAAGACATAGACCGTCCTACGGTTAGTCCAAAAAGAACAATTATATCAAATAGGCGAGGAAGAAGCCAACCCAACGCTCCCCGTCCCTTGATATGATGTTCCACAAGTCCTCTAATATGTGCTCAATAAAAATGACAGAGTGCAATTTTTTCTTCGGAATAAGCATCAAATATAGCACAAAAGCTATTATTTTATCACCATTGCTTACAAATAGGAGCCTACTGCATGTAGTAGACATTCAGATTTTCAAAAGTATGCGATATGTCTTTATATAATAGTGAACAAAAGTTATCCACTTTATGGAAATTTGGTATTTAGAATTTTGAACTACACAACAATTTGGTTGAAACCAACTGAAATTTTTATGCAATTTGAGATTTTCTTGAAATTTGGTATATACTTTGAGCCTATTGTCGGATTGAGACATGCAAGTGGGTCCTATGTTGTAGAGTTGACGTACTTCTGTTGTTATGTCTAATTTCAACCTTGAGTTCACACTTTAATCTCATCATAATCAACATAAATTCATTGGGTTATGCTGGTGCATAGACGAGCTATATCTTTCTTATTTGTGGAAAAAAGTATGTGGGTGAATGATTAGAATTGGTTTCTCAAACTTGTATTTTAAATTTTAACTTTATGTTCACACTATAAATTTTGGACCATGAAATCATCTATAATATTTGGGGTTGAGTTGGTCAATAGAAGATCAACGGGTTGCATATTGACCACGTCATGCGAGTAAGTAGTTCAAGTAGCGTCAATTAATATGGGATAGAAGGAGTAGTATTTAATTACCTTCAGTATTTAAAATCTAAATCTTACGCTCACACCATAATAGTTTTACAAATTGAAAAAGAAAACTAAGATGAAGAGACACCCATAGAAGGAATTTTCTACATTTGGCATGTCATAGATTGAAGTGGGACTATAAGTTTCGTTTGAGATTTTGTTTTTCCTTTTCGGAAAAGAGAACGAAGCCCTTGGTTTAAGCTTCATTGATGCTTACAACTATTTTATTGCAAAGTTTCAAAGTTCTGAGTTTACATTTCATGGATCACAAATCGCGTACATAAAATAATCCAGCGGAAGAAGAAAAACATAAGTCGCCTATGCATCATGTAATATTCTAGTAAGCCATCAGCCAACAAGATTGAAGATAACCCGAGCGACCGTCTGAAGACGTGTGCATCCAGAATCCGTATGTCCCCGCTGCTCCTCGGAAAGAAGGCATGACCATGTGTAAATCCAGTGTGTTGCATGCATTTGAATAAACTATAAGAACGAGCATTTCAATCTTGCTAAAGACAATGTCATTTATCAATTCCATAAAGCCCACAACAACACGTAGATCCCAGTACAAACATGTGCATTTGTTTCTTTGTCAATCTTATTTAACCAATTTCCAAAAATATTTGTTATTATTGGATGGGGGTATTAACAGTAAATTGCACTACTCCACAAATAATACTAGTAAAGGGACATGCCATATAACGCACATTTGTTCATTCCATTCGAATTATGTTTTGTGAGGTTATCTTTAGTAAGAACGATACTTTTTGTATAGAAACCACATAAAGATATTAATCTCTAGATGCACCTTTAATTTCCAATATATTTACGTAGGAAGGTCATGTGCCCATTCATTATATCAGCATATACAAATTTTACTATAAAAGAACCGGATGTAGTGAGCTTCCACACAAAAGCATCCATATCATCTATTAAGTGTACCATCATTAACCTTTGAAATAAGTGCAACAATAAATTCCACTTATTTCCGGTTAAGGTCCTTTTAAACACTATATTTAGAGCAACTTTCGATAAAATAGTTGCAACTAAAACGTCTTTCCTTCTAACAACGTTATATTGTTGGGACAACAGAAGATCCCCCATCCAGGTATCTTCCCATGGTTGTGCCATTTCCTAAATTTTTTTGAAGCGAAAAACAGTAGGGAAAAATCCCTACTGCTTTAAATCCATGTACTAAAAATCTATTCTTTATCTCTCATGAGACCCTTCCAAAAGGGAGAGTCAGTAGATTGCGGTTGCACTTGAGCAATATATAGTTCTATCCGGGACGTACTTATTGTGAAAAATTCTTGCCATACACCCGCCTCATTCAGAAGTTTTCATATCCACTTACTATCTTTTTTTTCAGGCACCTCCACCCCTAAAACTGCTTGGTCCTTGGGTCGACAAATTATATTCCATTTCGTTACCCTATATTTTTGTTTAAGATGGTCACATTTGTAGAAAAAATAAGACCGATAAATTCTAATCTTTTTCGTACCTCTTTTGGTATTCCTAAAAAGGATACTAATCGGAAGGCTTGTGAGAACAAAAATTACAAGTCTATCTCTGTACGAGAGTAAGTTGTCTTGTCAGCATCCTAGTTTCTGTTCAAAGTGGTTTTCTACTAAATAATATTCTTTGTTCAAAGTGGTTTTCTACTAAATCTTCTTTGTTAAGCAGACGGATAGAAACTTCTAGGTACCTAAAAGGAAGAGAAGTATCTTCACATCGAAGATTTATTGTTAGTACTGGTTCCCTATATCCTTTCTTTTGCCAAAACAGAAAACTTCACTTTTATAAATTTAATTTTTAAGCCAGATAATTGCTTAAAAATACAAAGAATAAGTTTCATATTCACAGCTTTCTATAAATCATGTCTCTAACAAAAATCATCAACATAGCGTATTTTTTTTGAAACAAGGCAAAAGTTTTGCCTTTTATATTGATAAAGGAGGAGCAAACATCAAAGGCATAAGACAAAAGAAAAAAAAAGAAAAAAACGTAGCAGGGAGACAAGTTTCTTAGGCGGTAATTTCGGCTAGCTTCTTTGCTCCTGCAAGGATGCAGTTCCTTCAATTCCTTCATCTTTGATACGCTGGAACAGCTCGGCTGGCATACATAATTTGTTGTTGAAGATCCGGACATTCCTTTCCTTCCAAAGCTCCCAAGTGATGAGGATAATCGCCGTCTTGAGCCCTTTCTTAAAATGTTGCCGTTGTTGCCACAACCTTCCAGTATTCAAACACCTTTGGTCTACTCTAGCTCAAGTCCTGCAGAAGAGACGGGCATTTAAGCCATGACGCAACATCTGCCCAGGGACACTTGGAATAGCGGCACTCAAAGAGGATGTGGCTTGCTGTCTCAGGCTGACATCTGCAAAGCTGACATGTGGGATGGTGGGGCCAGCCCTTAATAGCGAAACGATCTGAGGTACAAAGCCTGTTTTGCACTGTGAGCCAAGCGAAGAGGCTGCATTTGGGGGAGACCAAGTCTTCCAGACGATGCTCATGAAAGGACAAGAAGATGCGCCAATGAATTGTGCCTTGTAAGCAAAGCTTGCTGTGTACTTCCTGTTACTTGTGAGGGTCCAAGTTATGGTGTCAGCAGTGCCAGGAGTCAGGTGCACCTCCTGGATTAAGCCCCAAAGGTGGACATACAGAGAGATGTGCTCGACCGTGAAGTTGTCGACGGAGAGGTCAGAAATCCATGTGAAGTTTGTGAGAGCGTCATGCACACATCTCCTTTTACGTCTGGAAGCCTCAAAAAGGTCGGGGGGCAATAACCTTCGGGGGTAGGCCATCCGACCAAGATGAGTCCCAAAAGGAAGCTTTTTGCCCATCTCCCACCGTCACTTTAGTAGCCGCGTTGAAGAGGTTCCTGTCAGTTTGGTCATTTTGTGTTTCGGAGCTAACCCAAGGCTTGTCTTCGGAAACCCATTCATGTCATAGCCATCGAAGGCGGAGAGCCCTAGAGAATTTTTCCAAGTTGAGAGTCCCCAACCGCCCAAGCTTCTTGGAGCGGCAAACCTTGTCCCAGATGACCTTGCATTTCCCTCCCGACACATTGTCACTGATATTCCATAACATGCCTCGCCTGAGCTTATCGAAAGCCTTGAGGGTACATTTATAAGCCTTGATGGCCGACAACAGGAAGATGGGAAGCGACGAGAGGACCGATTTGACTAACGCCGCCCAGCCCGCCCGATTGATGAACTTTCCTTTCCAGGGCTGCAGGCAGGAGGTGGTCTTGTCAATGTAAGGTTGCATGTCAACGCGGCGCAACCTACAAAAGGATACTGGAAATCCAAGATACTTAATGGCAAACTTTGTGACCGCCGCCGGGAAATCCGCAAGAATCATGTGGAGGTCAAGCTCGGAGCATCTGGTGGGGAGAGCTCTTTTTAGCATTTGTGCTCAGATCCGTCATGGCGCCGAAATATTGTACATGATGGATACTCCCCTTCCACAAGGTGAGGGATCAAACCACCTACCGGTCTATCCTCCTTCGCCCCCTCGATTAGAGTAGCCAGCATATCCGCCACAATATTAAAAAGTATAGCAAACAAGAGAATAGTTACTTATTGCCACTGGAATTGATATTTGAATTTATGATTCTAATCTATGTGTCAGCAAAACACTCCTGTTTGTCGAATTCAGTTTAAATTCTTCAGTGCCTGGAGCGGAGTATAATTACGGATCATAGTATTAGTGCACTGAGTGCACTGAACGCTGTCCAATGTTGCTAGCTTCTCGCTTCGCTTCAGGACAGAATTGGCGGGCGGTAGCTAGCTTGCCGTTGCAACGGCAGGTGCATGTCTGGCTGGAGATCGAGTGGGAGGGAGCTTTCGGGGGAACTATGCAGGGTTAGATAGATGGACGTAGGTACGCAGACATGGAGACGCCACCGGAAAAGATGGAGCCCGGCCGGCTG
This sequence comes from Poa pratensis, assembly GCA_947311845.1. Taxonomy (NCBI): domain Eukaryota; kingdom Viridiplantae; phylum Streptophyta; class Magnoliopsida; order Poales; family Poaceae; genus Poa; species Poa pratensis. The sequence goes on from CAMZMU010000068.1 coordinate 20,587,859, forward strand.
GCCGGCCGGCCAGCCGATCGACGTGTCCAAGCAAGCGCGCCGGGGCTGGACCACCGATCGCTGCCGCGGACATCGACGGCGACGCCGATGCGCTAGCTACCCGCCAATGCCACACCCAAGAGAGAGCTAGGCGGCAGCTTAGCTGGCCTCCGGCCAAGCGATGTCTGGTGTGCTAGGCTGGTCCATGGCTAGCGGATACTATGTTTGGTTGGAGTGATGGCATAGGCTCCACGTCCAGTACGTGTGGGTGGTTACGGACCGTACGTGCGTGCGCGGGCCTGATTTCAGCTCGTCCGCTCGTGCGAGGGGTGGACTGGAATCCCATAGGAACAGTGCAGTATCCTGCTTGCAAGCCGGCCGGATGTTTTTGCCGACAGACCAGTTTCGCAGGTATGCATTGTATCTTTAGCCGCCAGTCCTAAGGTGTTGAGAGTTGTAATGCCCTGACAATAGTTGTGTATCCTTTTTCTCATCATGTTGAAAACCTTTTTAAACTATATTCTTAATCAATAAACACGATGGAGTCAACCAGAGGCACGCTGGAGTCAGCAAAAGGCAGGAGCAAAAAAGAAGAGGAAACTCGCTGGAGGTGTGAAACTGTGAATACAGATTTGATTGTTATGGCACACAAATTTCAGTGGATCGAGCAATGTTAGCAGACCATTTGGCATAAATTACTGCCTCCGTTCCATATATCTCGAGATTGACTAGATACAGAACGAAATGAGTGAACATAGGTACTAAAATGTGTCTAAAATCATCTACATATGCACGAATCAAGAAAATTATAAAATCATCTACGTATTCATTTATATGAACCTTTTGGTCTAATGCTAGAACAAACAAGGAAGGCTATAAGACTGAATATCCTACGGTATGGATTATTTATACTTCCATCATCAGAAAACAACAGTTAGAACCCATACACGGGAAAAATTCCGGAGTTCTTGTATGGTCTCTTATACGAGTAGCGTGGAATGGATATACCGACTTCACGGACAGGCCGTCCTTCTTCGCCACATATATCCTCGACGAAATACCTCTTTCTGCTTGCAAACCATTAAATCGATGCCAAGCCGGCTATTCTACAAGTAAAATATGTGTACTGAGTTTAGATCAAGGGGTAGTATTTAAAACTGATGTCATTAAAAAGGACTTTTTTTGCTTCCGACACGGGCCTTGATTAGGACTCAAGATGTCCCCATGCGAGCAGTGCATGCGTCTAATCAAGTTGAAATCATATCTACATTGTCGGACGAAAAGTTGGTAAAACATAATCTTGGTAAGCACGTACGTTTAGAGCAATAATCATCATATGGTGAAGGAGGATGGCAAGAATGCAGAGAGTTGGTCGATTCCCCCCTTTAGCCAAAGACCCATGGTTTGTTCAATCTCTTATGGACCACAACATTGAGCAGCTAAGAACAAGAAGCTCTTGCCCATCTGAGCAACTGTAAAATGTCCTAATTAACTTCTACTTAGGTCACGTTTAAAATGACCAGTATTTGAAGCCATATTTGGGTTAACCCTTGCCGCAAATTCGACATTAGGGATGGGAGCACATCCCAAAGAGCTCAAACTATTGACCCTTTGGGATATTATCCCAACTGGTCGAAGGGCCTGGATCCTCTCACTTAAGTGACTTTGAGTCACTGGAATATGGAGCCACCAGATGTAAAGCCTATGTGTCAGTCGCTCAAACACACTCTAATTTGAAACAGAGAACATGAATCAATGATTGAAGTCAAGTGGGTTTGTCCTCCGTAAACATCCTACACTCCAAATATATTAGTTTGTTTCTTTATCTCTTCTTAGTCATCTATATCCTAGCACGCTCTATTCCAGCGCCTCCAAAATACCAGCTGTATCCGGCTTCTGTTTTATAGAAAGAACTCCAAAGTAAACGAACAGATGCCACGTTAAGATGCCATGAGTACCAACACCAATATTACATGAACAAACAACTGTCCTGGCTCATCGACATTGCAAGGGAGTCGAGAGTGCAAACCACCAGAGTGGAGAATGAGGCAGCTTAGACAAATATTGCGAGAACCATCCTCCTTGCGACAACCATACAAGAATCTTACCTGTAGGACTATATTCTTATAACACCACCAGTCCACCACCAACACTAGGGATCGACCTCACATGTCGAATGAGGGCCTGAGAAACAATTATTGAAGATGCATCACCTCCATTGGCACCAAAATGTATCTTCGGTAATTTGATCCTGCAACTTACACAAAATTATTTTCCGGCTTCAGTGTTGATAATGAAGTATGCCGTTCCTTCCCTTTTCAAAATTGAGCTTAACATCAGAAGAATCAAGATTGTTATTTTTTATAATCAACAAGTTCTACCATCCTTGCGAGTCATGTTAAACCATCCCCATCACACAAAACTACCTCGAATTTTCCAAACCAAGGTAATATAGCATATTTGATGTACTCCGAAAAAGAGTTGCTCGTTGTTCCTTTTGGTGGGCTGAAAGCCCACAGTATTTTCATATTTAAAGCCTCCTCCCTGTGGGTGGAACCTATATGCCACCCGTTGGCGTCCCGGAAATTCAGCAGCACCTGAAGCTTTTACGGTCGCGCAGTGTTACTGGGCCGGCCCATTCGCGCTCCTCAACCAGGAAAAAGGAAATTCAGCGGCGCCTGAAGCTTTTACGGTCGCGCAGTGTTACTGGGCCGGCCCATTCGCGCTCCTCAACCAGGAAAAAGGAGAATAATAGTGCTACGGTAGGATTCGAACCTATGACATCGACGTGCGCCTACAGCGAACGAAACCATCGGGCTACAATCATGTTTGCGTTAACATATCATTATTTTTCTCTTTTATCTGTTTCCAGTTTTGGCTTTTCGGGTTTCTTTTTCTCTATCTTTTTAGTTTTCCGTTTTATTCTTTCTTTTTCTTTTTCCGTTTCATTTTTATTTTCCATTTTCTTTTTCTGCTTCTTTTACCGTTTCTTTTTCTGTTTTCTTTTCGGTTTTATTATTTTTGTTTTCTGTTTCACTTTTTAATTTTCCTTTTATGTTTTAATTTTCGCTTATTTCCGAAAAATGGTTCCGAACCGAAAAAATGTTTCCGAACCGAAAGATGGTTCCGATTTTTAAAAACGGTTCCGATTTTTTGAAAATGGTTCCAATTTTTTGAAAATGGTTCTGATTTTTCAAAAAATGGTTCTTTTTGAAAATGGTTCCAATTTTTTGAAAATGGTTCCGATTTTTCGAAAATGGTTCCTTTTTGAAAATTGTTCCGAACCGAAAAATGGTTTCGATTTTTAAAAAAGGTTCCAATCCGAAAAAATGGTTCCGATTTTTCGAAAATGGTTCCGAACCGAAAAAATGGTTCTTTTTGAAAATGGTCCCGAACCGAAAAAATGGTTCCGATTTTTGAAAATGGTTCCGAACCGAAAAAATGGTTTCTTTTTGAAAATGGTTCCGAACCGGAAAAATAGTTCTTTTTGAAAATGGTTTCGAACCGAAAAAATGGTTCCGATTTTTTGAAAATGGTTCCAAACCAAAAAAAATGGTTCCGATTTTTCGAAAATGGTTCCTTTTTGAAAATGGTTCCGAACCGAAAAAATGGTTTCTTTTTGAAAATGGTCCCGAGCCGAAAAAATGTTTCGATTTTTGAAAATGGTTCCGAACCGAAAAAATGGTTCCTTTTTAAAATTGTTCATTATTTAAAATTGTTCATTATTTAAAATTGTTCATTTTTTAAAATGGTCCAGATTTAAAAATGGTTCCATTTTGAAAATGGTTCCGAATTAAAAAATGTTCATTTTTTAAAATTGCACCAAATTTAAAAATGGTTCCAAATTTAAAAGTTGTTCATTTTTTAAATGGTTTCATTTGGAAAATGGTTGCAAATTTAAAATGGTTCCCAATTGCCGGTTTATTAAAAATATAACAAGTAGAAATATTAATAATCTATCAGCAAAGGCTATGTTTTTAACACGTTAGTGAACTATAGTGACACAAGCATCGCATGTACTAATTGGCTAGCACACTCTGCGTGCATGCGTGAGTTCGCTGGTCAGATTCCTAGCAAACACGAATATATTTTTTCTCGCGCGCATGCTGCCACCGAGCTGGAAAGGTGGCTCGCGGAAAATTGGGCCGGCCCACAACGGAAGCACGCAGGCATCGCAACACGTATGCGGCGCTAACGGGCGGTGTAAAGGAGCTCCCCTCCGTGTGTCTGTCGTGCGTGGAGATATTCGGTCCTGAATTATTGGATATCTCAATAAGTCCAGGTCAGGGAATTCTGGTAAAACAGGATTCATCTAAATATGCAGTATAATAGCTGGCTTCTTTTTAGGGAAGTATAATACTCAATAGCTGGCATGCTCCGAAAACACGATCAGCATCTTATACATGGAGAAGTATCTTGTTTGGTAGAGACCTTCTTCTCCGAGGAGTTCAGTGGGGTATTGGGGATGGTAAATCAGTTAAGATTACCTCTGATCATTGGATACCTGATCGGCCTCCCTGTCTATTGCGACCATTGAAACCTATTCCTGATAACGCCACAGTTAGTTGCTTATTTGATGATCATACGAGGGAGTGGATCCCCGAGACAATCAATGTCTTCTTTGATAAGGAGACAGCGACCAAAATCATGCAAATTCAGATTAGCAGACATGGTGGTGAGGATTTTGTTTGCTGGCCACACACTAAACATTGTTTATATACAGTACGGTCAGCTTACAATTTGGCTCGGTCCAGCAGCTTTTTCTTGTCGCGCAGCTGTCGGGGGAGGAGTTTATCTTCTCGGTGTTCCGCGGAGGAAAAGGCATGGAAGGCCATTTGGAAGATCAATGCACCGAACAAGATGAAGATCCATCTGTGGAGATTCGCGCATGACTGTCTTCCAAGTGGAATTCAAATGGTTCATCGCCAGATTCCGACGAGCGCAGCTTGCGTTTTCTGCGGCAGGGAGGAGAACATTGAGCACTCCCTTCTCTTCTGCCAACAAGCTCGTGAAGTATGGCGACTGATCAAGAAGTCCTTCAGGGTTCAGTTGAAGAAACGTGATTTCATGTCGACCAAATTCTGGTTGTTCGACTTCCTATCTTCCTCAACTGACATGGAGGCCACGGTGATTGCGGTTACTTTCTGGTATATTTGGGAGGCTCGGAATGACGTTCGAAACAATCAATCCAGTCCAGATCCTAACCGTACAGCTGCAAGAATTGTAGCATATGTTGATATGATAGTGCAACATTGTTTTAAACCCAGACTGGATCACAGGCGTGAGTCTACAGCACCAAGGAAATGGTCTCCGCCGCCGCCGGATAGGGTTCTTGTCAATGTTGATGCTGCACTTTTCGAAGGAATTCAACGTATGGCTACTGGTGTTGTGGTTCGTGATAATTCTGGCAGTGTCTTCTTGCTGCCAGCGAGCCTTTGATAGGTTTTACATCGCCAGAGGTACGACAAGGTCATCTTCGCCTCAGATTGTCTTTCTCTGATCCAACGTGTGAAGTCGAGAGCCCCTGATAGATCTCCTGTTGGCGGAGTTGTGGCGGACATCAAGCTACAGGCAGCTGGGTTTTCTTCAGCTACCTTCTGTCATGTTCATCGTTCAGTCAATGGTGCAGCACATATTTTAGCAAGAACGTGTGAAGTTTCTAGTTCAGGTTTTATTCTAGACTATGCTCCGGAAGTCCGGATTGCATCCGGGAGTCCCTGTATATTGATGCTAGTTAATCAATAAAGTGTTATTTACTGTCAAAAAAAAATAGCTGGCTTGGTTTTCCCTATTTATGTCTTCAGAGTGATCTCTAGCTAGAATGTCAATGTCTGAAGGGCCATATGCCCATATGTCAGCGTTCTGGCATAATATAGCAGCGACCTGCATGCAAGGATAGAAGATATCAGAAGCAGGTAGTCTTTGTGGAGCTTTATCACCCCAGCTCAACTCCGGCTTACGGAAACATACTAGCAACAGTTTTTCTGATAGAGAGCCCAATCTCCAAACACTCAGGCGGTCAGGCCCCACTTGGATTGTCGTATTTGAGACCAAAACCCGCGTGATTTCCAGTCCCTTGAAAATTTCCGACGGAGGCTAAACATGCTTGGTTCACTGTTTTACAATCTGCTGACGCCCGTTTCCTAGCGCCCAATCGTCCGGAAATTTCAACGTACTACTGAAGGCCCCGTTTCAAATTCGCTGGTATCCTTGTGCACTGCCACAAACACGCGTAAACTATCGGGCGGAAACCAAAGGCAAGCTCCCAAGTGGGGCCTCAAGATTCTGAATTACCGCTTGATCTCATAAATGACCGCTCCACCGGTCCAGTAGGTGACAGATCAAAATTGCCCGAGTTCAGGTTTGCCACAATACTTGAGGATCACCTTATACACGGCATATTCCAGCACCTCCAGAATGGCTTCCCTGTGGCAAGCAACTCCAACAGTCCCGGTTGCATAGACATGACTCAGCTGTATCACCAATGGTGCAAACGGCCAGTTGCTATATAGAGAGAATCATCAATCATTGGCATCAGCCTCGAGCATCCTTCTGGGGGTTTTGCACCATCTCTGCAATATAATGGCAGAGCGTCGACAAGAAAATTCTTTCACAATATAAGCAATGCCTTGCCAAAATCATATACAGACTAGTTCTCTGAATAAGCACCGAAAAAAGCTCAGAAGTAATAGCTTTTCTATGTAACATTGAGGTCTGCTTAGCAGTGCAATAAGGCATTCAAACTACTCTATTGAAAAGACAGAAAGATTGCAATAAACAAAGTGGAGGCATCAGAGTAGAAAATGTTAAAGCAATTAGTTATTCAGGTTACCCTTTATCGAACAAAAGAAGTTGCTAAGGTGTTAGATGTTGTTCACCTAAGAGACTTGAGGAGAGTCGTTATCAGGCATAATCTTGGAAATAACCCCATAATAGCTTCTTACCAACAACGAAAGAGCCCTACAAACCTGAATGTGTGAAAACAAGAATTACGTTGTTTTATCAGCATATATAGGATAGATTATTGCATATAATTGATATGAACAAAAGAGTGATATAAAAAATAGCTGTAAAAAAGGAGTAGCATATCATCTGAAATAACGGTTACTTTTTAACAAGCAACTGAAGCTGTACGTATGGTTGAGCAATACCAGCTATTTCAGTATACTAAATGTCACTACTATAGACATGGAGTACATAGGGGCAATTCGAATCAGTAGTGTCCTCATTAACAAGACCAGTCCACTTCACCCTGCCACTGCGCCCAAAGTTCTTAACCTGCATGACCTTGGGCAAGATGGACTTATCCATCTTGTCTTCTCCAGTAGCTGCAGAGAAATCACGCATGTAGATATCATCTGAACCGACAGTTTGAGTAGCATCATCGGCTTCGTCTTGGAAGAAGGCACCCTTGTGGTAGTACTTCTGCATAAACTTCCATTTTTTCTTGGGCTGTGCAAGCGGATTCTCAATCTCCTGCTTCTCACTAAACCTCCCTTCTATCTGCTCTCTGCCCCTCTTAATCCTTGCAATCTCTCTACTCTTCCACGCCTCATACTCCTCCGCCTCGTTCACCTCATCATCGGTATCAACGCTGGCAATGTCAATGTCGGCCTCCCCGCTCGGAGTCTGCTCGATCTGCTCCTCTTTCCTGATCAACTCGACGACGATGATTCTCGTCTCGACCTTGCGGTCCTCAAGCTTCTTCTTGACGAGCTCCTTGAGATGGAGTTCCTCCTCCTCGATCCGCTCCCTCTCGGCAATGGTGTCCCGCAGCGGTTTGGGCATGAACACTGGCTTCACGATATCCATCGACATCCCATCCTCATCCTCCGAACCTGTCTCGTACTCCGATGGGCCCTCGTCCTCTGCCGCCGGCTCCTCGTCTTCCTGCGGCAGCAGATCCTTATCCTCCCCCTCCCGCTCCCTCAACAGGTGTCGCTCACGAATCCGTCGCCGCCGCTCGTCTTGCGCCTCATCGTCTTCCTCCTCGGAGGTGGACACGACCTCTGCCTGCAGAATGGGGCGGCTGCCGGCGGGGAGTTCCTCCGCGGTCAAAGCGTGGGTCTCGGCTAGGAGGCGGTCGTCCTTTACGTCTGGGGCGTCTGCGTCCTCGTGGCGGGGGAAGGTCTTGCCGAGCGCGGCGTGGATAGTGCGGCGGAGGTCGAGGTCATCGTCGGTCGGCTCGGCGGCCCACTCGGGGGCCATCCCCGGCCAGTAGCGCTTGACCTTGGTCCGGACGATCTTTCCGGTGGCGGCGTCGCGAAGACCCACTGCCGCCGACATTGCTGCCGCCGCGGGCTAAGGATCACCGACGTTTGTGGATTTCTGGACGACGACGAGGAGGGTTTAGTTATAGACTTATAGCCGTGACGGCCGCGGCCCGCACCGTGTCCTGGTATGAATCGGAGTCGGCGTTGTTGGGCCGAAGAACAGAGCGTTTCTGCCGTGGGCTGCACTATTTTGTTCAAAGATTTGGGCTGGGCTAGATTTCGTACAATTTACAAGTTTCCAGTACGGCCTCGAGAGGGAATCTGTCATGGTTTTCGCGACTTTCCTGATTTTTACCAATCTGACTATGCAGGCATGCAGCTCGTTATGCTCATATGAGTGAATATGACAAAGGAATTGGATTCTTTTTTAAGGGGTTTTTCAATTACTCAATAACCTATTACATTCGACAAGGGCAAAAGGGCTGACCCGGTTTGGGGTAAAGCCAAACCAAAATCCATCAGTACCTTCTATCCTATTACATTTCGCAAGCTTATGAGCTACCATATTACAATCTCTTTTAACTAGAGACATTGAGAAAGGTTGTCTGGACCTCCTAAGCTAATCAATCTCCCTGTAAATGAAACAAAGTTTAGAAATATACCCTGTAAACAAAGGAATTGGATTCTGAGATGGACTATCAATGATATTATCAATCATGCCATCTATTTGTTTTTTCTATGACATCAAGTACTACCGGTCTACCACATAAAACCAATATTTTTATTCTTATTATTGCTTGCAAATTAAAACTCACTTATATGTAAACCTTCATATGTGGAACTGATTCCAAGAATATTGCTCCTTTTTTTTTCAAATCAAGATCAAACCATGGAAAACAGCCAGAGGTTCTTAGTAATAATATTTCAAAGCATATCTCCAGATGACAATGATGTTCTAAGAGCTATACAATTTGTGGTTTATACAAAATCTATACTTATTATAAAGCAAAACCCAACTAAGGGTCATTTAAGTTGTCTATCTTCACATGCAAGCTATCCACAGCCACATCACCTACTATTTTAGGCAATCAAAATTTCATGTCGTCCACACTAACATTTATTAATGATTGTATATATTTACATGCAACATATATACATCATCGATTGTTTTAAGCCATACAATTGTCCATGCCACCTTTTTTTTTAACAAACCATACCTCTTTATTCATTCATAATCAAAATTACATCATCAACCAAATGAGGTACTACCTCCGATCCATATTAGTGAGCACAACTTTGTCTAGATACATATGTATCTAGTCTAAATACTTAACTAGATACATATTAATTTAGACAAATCTATGCCCACTAATATGGATCGGAGGGAGTACTATGTTTGGTTGTGGATTGTTGTCAAATACGAAACAATTTCATGCTAATTAAATTTAGCCTCTCAACCACAATTCAATCTTATACTTTTTCGACAACTTCATATTTCATGTGTCTTATAGACTCTGGTTGATGACTAGTTCTTTAAATGAGGATCTAAAGAAACAAATTATTGAAGAGTTGGTGTACTTTACCGCATAATAAATTTGCAAACGAATGAATAAAGAAGTAAATACAATTGATTCATCAAATAATCACATTTATTAAATTAAAGAAATAAAAGAATCAAATAAATACAATTTATGCATCTACATTGTTGAAATTTTAAGTTGAACAGCAAATGGGAGGGTACGACGCCTCTCCATTGAGGCATCATTAGTTGGCTATGGAGCACTTGAGCCTCACTTCTAGTGGCATTCCCTTGGGCGGCTGTATGTTGCCCATTTTCACCATTGCCTTGGCAAAGTCTCTGCCGAACGCCTCACCGTCCGCGCTGTACATCTCCACTAGATTGTCCTGAAGCCCGCCGCCTCCATAGAGCACCTGGTCGGACGTAAGGAGACCGCGGCGTGCAATAAGGTCTCGGTAGTAGGCGTTGTCGAACCTCATCGGTGTCTGCGCGTCAAAGGGCACTTTGCCACTGTCACCAGAAGGGCCTTGGCACGTCTGCCTCAGGGTTTGGGCGAAGGCGGGGTCGATGTCGGCGTCGCCGTTGGTGCCGTAGGCACGGTCCTTGTAGTTCTCGCAGCTGGCCATCCCGGCGGTGTGCGCGCCGGAGAGCGCGGTCATGTCACGGGCGTCGAGGCCGAGCTTCTCAAACATGGCGATGAGGCCAGCGAGGTTGTCGTCCGGTGTGGGGAGGCCATTCTCTGTGGAGTCCTTGTCGGCGGCGAAGCGGGAATCCTTGCGGCCAAGGGGCACGTTCCAGGTGGGCCCTCCGAGGATGGTGACGGCGTCGCGCGACGCGAGGGCGATGATGTCGGCGCAGGAACGGTGGCCGGGCAGTCGTGCTCCAGCAGGGACTTGATCTCGTCGATCACCTCGAAGCCGGCGAGTGAGGCGTTGGGCACCGTGTCCTTCTCGCTTCCGGAGAAGGGCGTGGCATCTAGGAGAACTGAGGCATCACATCCCTGTCAATGTCAATCGTGAATTGCAATTAGCATACGTCGCGTTAGATATAGCTAGTGGAGGAACAGGGCAAGCAAGTATTACGTACGTTGACGAAGCAGTCGTGGAAGAAGAGGCGAAGGACGGCCGGCCCCATTCTCGGCTGGCCGGCGACCTTGTGCGCCATCACCGACCTCACGATATGCTGCGCACTGGGACACGTTTTGTCGTAGTACCTTGTAGAGAGATCGTCGCCATTGGCGATGGGCGCGAGAACAACGAAGAGGAGCAAGGCAAGTGCAACCCAAGAAAACACCAGTAGGCGGCCGGGTGGATATGGTTGCCCGCACTCGATGATAGATTGTGATTTGTGAGAATGATCGTTGCAGAACGGTGATACCGGTATGTGGCAAGTGTCGATGCAGTGGATGAGTGGAAAGCATGAAACGGAGACATGCTTATATAGGTTGGTGCAAATGCAGTCTTCTTCCTCGTGCGCGTACATGCTGCTTCTACCTACGCGCCGCGTACACGTGCCTAATTACAAGGTCTTCGGTCTAATTACAAGGTCTTCCGTCTAATTGCAGCTAACCCACATGCATATGCCTCTTCGCCGGAATCCTGACGAGGTCAGGACAGGAAAAGAGAAGACAAAAGGGAAGGGAATTGACAAGTTAACTAACACGCGGACCTAGTTCTAATGGCACTAAATTAAGGATTGTCTGGTTGCTACACATCAAAGGATCGGCGACGTTGTTGCTTGATTTGGAACCAACTACGAAGGAGGGTTTAGATTTTTGCCAGATATATACGAGCATTATTGCGGACGTGAGATATCATGCAAGCATGCATAGAGCAGGAATTTCCTGTCCAGCGGACCTACTGAAAATGTTCATGGATACGGCATACATGGTTTAATGGGCTGACTGTAGACTGTAGTTTAATCGACTTCACACAGTTCAAAGTAGTAATCACTCAGTTAACATAAATGGCCGTCCCATGGAAATGGAACTTTCATCATTTTGTACTTAGACTAGGGATAGTTAGCGCGGCAATGCCGCGCGTCCGTCTGATGATTTTCGAATATGTTTTTTAAAAAGTATGCATATGAATATTATTTGAATTCAGAGAAGTTTGCGATTAGGAGATTTTTCGAGGTCGTTAAAATTTGTCGCATTGAAATGTATTCAAATTTGTATTCTTTGAAAGTTTGCAGAAATGATTAGATTTTGGAGGTATTTGAAATTATTAAATATGTGAATTCGAAATTTGAGTTGGAATGGTCAAATAAGGGTGGTTTTTCCATAAAATTGTCCGAATTTGAATTTTTAAAACTTATTTGGTTTGTGTGAAAAATAGTTGGCAAATTTTTCCCTAGCATTTTGATATATTTTTTATATTTTGTCGATGGGTATGTATAGAATTTTTTCTGGTTTTTGTTTTGCTGCGCAATTTAAATTTGGTAACATGTTCATTTAAAAATTATGCCGATTTAAAATTAGTGAAATCGAAAGAAGTTTGCGTTTAAAAATTGTTTACATTTTGAATATTGTTCAAGTTGGGGTGTTTTGCAGATTCAAATCATTTTATGTTTGTAAAATCATTAGATTTCGCAGCTATTTAAGATTTTGGAATATCGAAATCTGAAATTTAATCGTATCGAATTAAAAAACAACATTTTTTCTCTGAGGGTATATATAGAAATAATTTCATGTTGTAGAAATTGTTCTAAGGAGGAAGTTTTTTTTTCAAATATTTACCAATCTGAAGTGTTTGAACATATTTGTTTTTGACGTAAATAATTAGTATTTGTTTTGTTGGAGCATTTTGTTGTATCTTTTGTTTTTTTCCGGATGTGAATTTTTAGAGGTTCATCTATTTAGTCGATATTTAATAAAATTAAATGCGTAAAATTAGAGGAAGGCAATTTGGATTTTGTGTAGATATTAATCGTGTCCGTTGTAATGTGAAATGTTTATTTTTTCCTAAACTTGTCTAAATATAGGCTAAATTTATTATAGATTAGAAGATTTTTTTCCCTTCCAAATTCTTTTTTTTCTTCCTATTTGTGAAATATCTGACATTCGGACCGACATGTTAAAGTTTTAATAATTATATGGAAATTGTTTAGAGAAATGGTAAAAGTCCTAACAGTGGGCCCGCTGTGAAATTTATATGGATTTTGAAAATTTGGTGATTTTGCATTTTTTGACAAATTATTATAGTTTTTGTGGAAAGTTTGAAAATTTATTGAAAAAGTCTGCCAATTTGTAAATTTTGGGTTTTTTTCTTTGTATATATTGTTTGCATTTTTTTTGTGTATGATGTAGTTGTGTTGTTTTTTTTTTGAGGGAATTTGAAAATTTGGTAATTGTACTTTTTGTTTGGACAAATTATTTGCATTATCTTGCATTATGGGGAATTTGTTTTTACTTTCTTTTGACAAATTATTTGCATTGTTCTGAATTATGGAAAATTAGGAATCTTGATAATTGTATACTTTTTTTTAAATCAGCAGGAATACACTATGTAAGTATTTTGCAAATTCAATTCCATTTATTTAGATGGAATGCATTTAGGCTTTGTCTAAATATTTGGCAAGTTGAAATGTTGAAAAATGTTACATTTGAAGGATGTTCAGTTTTCGAAGATTGTTCAAATTTGGAAATTTTTCGGATTTGAATTCAATGTTTACGAAATGGGCAAATCCGAAGGGCACTCAAAATTTTGAAATTTCAAATTTGAATTTTTATCGGAGGACATAAATAGTCAGCATTTATTTTTATTTGCCCACTTTGATATATTTGTTTAATTTTCCTAATAGATATATTTACATATATTTAATTTCTAGCATTTTACATTTTTCAAAAAAAAAAATCTGACAGAGTGGGCCCACTGTGACGTCGTGATGATGTCACAGTGGCCAGGTCTGGCCGGAGCTGGCCACGGCGGTGCCGTCGACGTCGGCGGCGAACCAGCGCGAGCTGGGACGCGCGCGAGCGCGAGGCGGACGCGCCTCGACGTGGAGCGTCCGCAGGCGGCGCCGCCCCGTTTTGGTCGCCGGGCCGGCCACGGCGGCCCGCGGATGCAGCGGCGGAACCAAGCTCGCGGCGGCGACGATCCCCGCGCGATGACGGCGTCTCGACCGGCGAGCTGCGGCGAGGAGGAAGGGGCGGCGACGGCGCAGCTCCTCCTGCCCTTAGATTTGAGGGAGGAGGGCTGTGGCGGCGGCGGAGCGCCGCGGCGTCGCCGGCGACACCGCGGCCGCGCGAGGAGAGGAGAAGAGGAAGGAGCGATCTGCGGTGGCTTTTTTTCTTAGAGGCCCCTGAGTTTTTCGGAAATTGGAAAATATACCTTTGCGGGCGTTTTTTTGCAAAATGGCGCGCTGGAGGCTATGTGTCATCGCGGGATTGGTAGAAATCCCCGTGCTACAGTATTATTGTAGCACGCACGACTTTTGGCGCCATCTGGACCATCGAACGCTGGATCAGATGGCTGTCGGAATTGGGGCGACGTGGAGGCTGAAATGGGGTGCGATTCTGTCCTACTTTTATATATAGTAGGAAGTAGGATGAGTCTCATTTCTTAGAGTTGACTTATAAGATGTTATTCATCGGTCCGTTTGAGAACCGCCAATTTTCCAAAGTTAGGATTTCACCCCGCTTTATAGATAAAGCAACATGGCCGAATCGATATAAAGTGGTGCAAAAGCCCTCTAACAAAGTAGATCAAAGATAAAATAGAAGAGCAGGATGAGCCACATTCCTTAAAAAAACCTAAAATACTGAGTAGAGGCGACACCAGGCCTCCTTAGGAAAGCATTGAACATTGTTGCACCGCACACACAAAACTATTACCAAAGAGGACCGCCTGCCCTCTCGCTCCGAGCCGTGGAACGCCGATCCTGTCAACATACAATGAGGACCCAGAACGGTGACAACCAAGTCACATGTAAAAGATAGGAGGCCGCCCCACTCCAGAACTGAATGAGCTTCGAGTCAGGATCCAACAATGACCGCCGATGTCAACGTGACATGACCGAAAGGCACCAAAGCTTCACGACGGAGGCCCCAAGAGGGTAACATTGCAAAGTGCAGTCGTCGTCGAGACTGAAAACATGGTCAATAGTTTTCACCTGGAGCCCCATTTCAGAGAAGGTGACCAAATCGGCGTTCAAAAAAGGATCACAACACCCACATGCATCACCACCGCTGGCGCCAGCGTGATAGGCTCTCGCCAGAAATTACCCCCACAACACGAAAGGACCATGGTCTGCCCCCTGCCACCAAAACAGAACTCTATGATGATAAGGACCCCGCCACCATGGAACCATCATGGACACCAAGATCCCCCACCACACGCTGCTCGCCATCCACATAGCAAAAAAAGTGAAGCCACCACCACCGCAAGATCGCTCGCCGGAGACCTAACATGCAGTCCACCATCCCGACCGCGGCCCCGGTCCCCGCATCCAAGATTTCACATCCCTACACTCTCACCTGCCGCTCGCTACCATGGAGACCGACCACCGTAGGGGGTGGAAATACGCCTCATTTCGCTTCTCGTTGGACCCTCGTCACCCAGCACTTCCCCGGCAACACCCCATGGTCAACCTACAATGGCCGTGAGCCAGCCACCTACCAGCCGATGTACGAGACATTGGCGGCGACGAGCCGCATCTGCCACCACAAGACATCCCTGTTGGAATTTACTAGAATTTGCTAGTGGGCCACAGGCCAAAGCCCAACTAAATTCTGAAATTCTCATGACCCATGTGCATGGCTAGTTGGGGACTAAAGTTTTGTTCTACATTGCTAGTTGAGAGAGATGTACCACTTTATAAGGTGAGTTCTACTAGCACTTGTATGAGCATGAGAAGAGGGGAGCCTCCCGCGTGCTCCTCCTCCGCCGCTCGCCTCGCCACGGCGCGTTGCTTTTTAGGAATGAGCCGAGCTGATGCCTGCATGTTTGCGGTTCAGGAAAATCTAGTTAGTCATTTATTAATATTTAAGGGACGTGTTAATTACTCTCAACCGTTTTCGATTCCTTTCGATCAAGGGGCTGTAACTGACTCACACATGGGGTTGCGCCCATGTCCTACCCGACCCGCACTATTTATACAGGATGGACAAACACTAGCCGTAGTTGCGCACAACATATATATGATTCGACCTCGTTCCAGAACATTGTGTCGCTGTCTTCCAAGTCTTTTCCAGCCCGTCTTTCGACGTGCATCGGTTGAAGGGACATCAGGCCTCCGGAACACCGCTTCTTTTGATCCTTTACGGGAGAGGGGCGATCAGGTTTTCTGGGAGCGCACTTGACATGGGTATGCCTATCGGGTACCCTACCATGAGGGTACCTGGTGCACGTATCGAATAGGCCCAACTATCAGAGCCTACATGAAGCCCATGAAGGGAGGCCCACGAAGATGAAGTATCCTCCAAGTTTGGCGAAGCAATAGTCGGTTTAGAGTTTCCTTACTTGTAAATTGAGTCGGTTACGAACACCCGAGACCCAGCCTACTATTTAAGGACTGGGAGGGCCATCGAACCGGACCACGTACTTTCAGAGCCACCAAAAACCCTAGCGAGATCGACATCTCGCCGGGACTCTTGTAACCATCATATTCACACAGCAATAACAGACAGGCAGGACGTAGGGGTGTTACCTCCACACGAGGGCCCTGAACCTGGGTAAAATCTTTGCCCTGCTTGTCAGCCGACGATACTTCCAGCTCTACCACGTTCTCTCCCCCATATTCATAACCTAGGGACCTTAACCATGGGTCTTGATGAGTCTACCCCTCGTCAAGTGGCGCCGTCTGTGGGAAGGAATAGCGCTGGACTCGAAGTTTCGCCGGTCCCAACAGCAAACGGCCAATCGCCGATCACACCAGCAAACGGCAACTCGCCGATCTCATCTGCAAACGGCTACTCGCCGGCCATGTCAGCAAACGGCAACTCGCCAATCCAGGCGACACGCGGCGACTCGCCGACCTACTCAAAAAGCGGCGGCCTACCCGCTTCACCCGCAAAAAGCGCATCTTCTCTTCCAATGGATTTCAATCCGCACTCGCCAGAGCTTCAGGAGGCATTTTCTGGCCTTGAATCAGGTTTGAGCTTAACCGTTGGAGCATTCAATTTTTTCGTAAACAACCTTGGTACGCAGGACTCGACAGATCCGCAACAACCGGTGCTGGGCTCACTCGAGGCTCCGTCGACTGCTCTCGCCCCGTCGTCGATTCCTGACGCCTGCTCGCCCGCAACAACCATGTCGACCGGCGAGCTCGACAGGTTCATGATGACGGAACTCCAAGGGGATGAGGCAGAATCGGCATACCGCACAAGCAACGTCGACTTCAACATACCACTCGACGAAAGTTTCGACTGCGGGATCTCCCTCGACGACTTCTACGAGCCCGCGATTCATAACGACAGCAACGTCGACTCGGAGATCTTCACCAACGCCAACCTCGGCTCAGACATCCATAATGGCCTCGCCAACTCCGAGATGAGCATAGGCGATGAACATACTGGCTCTGACATGAGCCTCGACGGCGACGTCGAGTCCATGACTGGAATCGACAGCACATACACCTGTCCTCGGGTCACACCCCATCAGGTCTACGTGGCCTTCACCGCAGAATCATCCGCAGACGCAGCCGCTCGCAGGCCTGCACAATTCCCATGCACGGTAACCATGCCGGATGGGGTCACAACCTTGACAATCACGGAGGAGATGGCAGCAAAAGCAGATAAAGTCATAAAGGAGTGCACAATGATGCCACCAAATTCCACCCCAGAGGAGATGTTGACCTTCCAGTACTTCAACTGGCAGGAGTCAATTCGACTGCAAAACTACCGAGCGACGCTCGAGGAGCGCAAAAGGCAAGCCAGCCTCTCGAGTGCCCGAAGAAGGGAGCAATCCCTCGGGTCCACAATGCAACCAACCCCACGACCCAGGTCGCGGTTGGCAAGCCTTCCAGAACATGAAAGGGTAGCAATCACCCGTAACCTGTCGTTCATGACAGAGGACGCTAATGGAATCCCAGTGCCCAAAACTGCTGCGGGTGCATTATTCTCCGTAGGTGCTTACCTCAAGGCAATGCAACCTCCGGCGAATGACCCTAACGCAGCCCTGCATCGCCAACAACTCAAATCGCTAGCTCTAGCGGCACAGGCTATACAGCCAGAAGATAAAACTCCAGCAAGGAATCGCGATCGCGACATAGTCGACTCACGACACGCAGCACATCATCGCAGTGGTCGCAGCCACCACTCGGATGAAGGAAGGAGAAGCACGCGCCGGCACAGGTCCAGCAGAAGCAGATCTCGAAGATCCTATAGCAGCGATTCATACTCTGATCGTGAACCAGAGCCATGCGGAGCATTGTGCTTCACTCGACGCATCCGTGAGACGCGGATGCCCAAAGCGGTTCAAGTTGACAGGCGAACAACCCAAGTACAACGGTCGCCAAGAACCTTCTGGGTGGTTAGAAGATTACAGACTCGCCGTGGCATGCCAGCGTGGCACGAACACCACGGCGATGCAGTACATACGACTTATGCTCGAAGGAACTGCCCGCGACTGGCTCAAGTCGCTCCCTCCATCATCATACGACTCGTGGGACGATTTCCGCAGAGACTTCATCAAAAACTTCGAGCCTCTGTGTGAGCGCCCGAAGACATTCGAGGAATTAAGGACATGCACTCAACGATCAGACGAGTCGTTGAGATCATACATACGGCGGTGGACCGAAATACGCAATTCGGTTGGCAAAGTGTCAGAAGACAGGGCCATGGATGCCTTCATACAAGGTCTCGCCAGGAAGGACTTCAAAGAGGCACTTGGTCGTGAAAAGCCAACCTCCCTGGCTGACCTCATCAAAGTTGCGACTGAGTGGGCAGATGGAGAGGATTCTGTACGCAGATCCCGTGCTTCCCCAACACGCGACAACTACGAAAGCGGCAGTCGAGGCCGCAGAGATTCATACAGAGAAGATCGCAGGCGCAAACGTTCCAAACGTCCTTACGACGATAACAGACCCGAGTTCATGGCGGCTGGATACACACAACCCGGGAAGACCAAGATAGAAGCAATCGACGCTCGGATGATCGACGGGACAGTCGAGATCGCGAGCAGCGGAGCGACAGCTACAAAAGGCAAGAATGGCGCAAACGTAGCGACGCAAAACCCGAGCGGTCATTCGAGGAAAAGATGGACGACTGGTGCAGATTCCACCTCTTCAAGGGGGACGACGGAAAACTACGCTCCAATCACACCCTAAGGAACTGCAGGGAATTCGACCAAATGGCGACTGACTACATGATACGACTCAAAAGGTACGGCCCAGCACCTGCTCAGCCCACGCCTGCACCCGCACCACAGCCGAACGCTGTGCCCTCTCATGGCGCCACAGCCGCCACCACAACCACCACCACAGCCTGCTCCAGGCGCAAACCTCGCAGGTGCCATACAACCCGTACTACGGGCGGAAGATGATCAATATCCACAGCCCCACGGGCAGATGTACATGATACAAAAGGGTCGCCCCTCCAACAGGCAGCAAAAGCTAATCACTCGACAAGTGAACATGGCTGTCATGGCACCTCCTGCCGTGCCAGATTTTCTGAAGGGATCGGAAACCATCATAAGCTTCAGTCGAGAGGATCATCCCCCAGCTGTAGTTCGACCAGGACAGCGGCTCTGGTACTCGACGCGCAAATAGGAGGCTACGCCATGACCAAGGTCTTCATGGATGGAGGCAGCGGCATAAACATCATCTTCGCGGACACGCTCCGCAAAATGAACAGGTCAGTCGAAAACCTCCCAAAATCTTCAAATACCTTCCACGGTATTGTTCCTGGCAAAGCAATTAGCCCAGAAGGCACCATACAACTCGACGTTACGTTCGGGGACAAAAGCCACTTCAGGACAGAGTCGATTGAGTTCGAGGTCGTCGACTGGAAATCACAATACCATGCTATTCTTGGTCGCCCGACGTTTGCTCGATTCATGGCGGTGCCACACTATGCGTACCTCACGCTGAAGATGCCAGGACCAAAGGGAGTCATCACTGTCCGTGGAAACTTTCAAAGGTCCGATGCTTGCGACCGCGAGTTCAGCAAAATCTCCGAGATGTTCGGGGTGGAAGAATCACTCGCCGACTTGGCGATTACCAACGACCGCACACTCCTTCCAGAGCATAAGAAGTTGGCAGTCGACAGATCCTTCAATGCTACAAATGACACAAGGTCGCATCAGGTGCACCCGACCGATCCGTCCAAGACAGTCAACATATCTTCGAGCCTGCCTATCGCATAGGAAGGCGCGCTCGTCGAATTCCTCCGTGAGAACTGGGAAATATTTGCGTGGTGTCCAGCCGACATGCCAGGTATTCCCAGGGAATTCGCCGAGCACTCTCTCCAATTGTTTCCAGATGCAAAGCCAGTCAAGCAAACGATGCGTCGAATCTCCGGCCCAAAGCGAACCGCAGTCGAATCTGAAGTCGACCGGTTACTCGCAGCAGGATTCATTAGGGAAATCAAGAAATCACAATGGGTGGCCAACCCCGTACTCGTAGAAAAGAAGCATACAGACATCCTTCGGATGTGCGTGGACTTCACAGCGCTGAACAAGTGCTGTCCAAAGGATCACTTCCCGCTACCCCGAATCGACCAGATCGTCGACTCCACCGCCGGATGCGCACGACTCTCCTTTCTGGATGCTTACTCAGGTTATCACCAGATAAGGATGAAGCAAGAAGACGAAGAAAAAACGGCGTTCATAACCCCACTCGGGGTCTACTGCTACACAACTATGCCCTTTGGGCTCAAAAATGCGGGTGCAACATACCAGCGCATGATGCAGGACTGCCTCAAAAAGCAAATCGGACGCAACGTCCAGGTCTACGTGATGACATTGTCATTACCACAAGGGAAGAACACACACTACTCGACGATTTGAGGGAGACGTTCGCAAACCTCAAACGCTTCCATATCAAGCTCAATCCTAAGAAGTGTACGTTCGGCGTTCCAGCCGGGCAGCTCCTAGGGTACCTAGTCTCTGCCCGTGGAATCGAAGCAGACCCGGAGAAAATACAGGCCATCCTCACAATGCAAAGGCCTTCAAAGCTTCATGATGTGCAGAAACTAGCAGGACGAGTAGCAGCGCTCAGTCGATTCATCAGCAAACTGGGTGAAAAGGCTTTACCATTCTATCGACTGATGAAGAAGGCGGACAAGTTCGAGTGGACGCCAGAAGCTGAAGCAGCCTTCACAGATCTCAAGCGGATCCTCACAAGCCCTCCGATCCTCGTCGCACCTAAGGAACGGGAACCACTCTACCTGTATGTCTCGGCTACAAACAGGGTGGTGAGCACCGTACTGGTAGTCGAACGCATGGAGGAGGGGCACATCCAAAGCATACAACGTCCAGTCTACTACCTAAGCGAGGTTCTCTCCATATCAAAACAGCGGTACCCGCACTATCAAAAGCTGGCATACGCTGTATTCATGTCCTCAAGGAAGTTGACACACTACTTCACCGAGCACCCGATCACCGTGGTAAGTAACTCAGCAATCGGTGATATCCTCACAAACCCCAATGCAACGGGTCGAGTCGCAAAATGGCTCATCGAGCTGGCTCCAAGAGACATCAAGTACGAGCACCCGAAGGCTATCAAAGCACAAGTCCTACCCGACTTCACAACCGAGTGGATAGAGGCCCAATTACCTGGAGCACCAGACGTGTCCAATTCCTGGACCATGTACTTCGATGGGTCCAAGAAACACGAAGGCGCAGGCGCAGGCGTCATCCTCATATCACCAAAAGGGGACAAGCTACGTTATGTTTTGCAGATGGGATTCAAACTACCCTCCAATAACGAGGCTGAATACGAGGCCCTGATCCATGGCATGCGGATGGCAAAAGCACTTGGGTGCACTCGATTGATGATCTACGGCGACTCCAATCTCGTGGTGCAGCAAACAATGAAGGCCTGCGACGCAATCGCGGACAACATGATCGCTTATCGCGACCTGTACAACACACTGGAGGGCAGCTTCGAGGGCTGCGAGTTGAGGCACATAGGAAGGGAAAGTAACGAAGAAGCAGACATGCTAGCCAATCTTGGCTCAACTGGCGCACAAATTCCACCTGGTGTCTTCCTCGAGCGCATCGAACACAGATCTATCAAGGAGAAACGAGAGCCTCCTCCGTCGACTACGCCACCCAAAAGCAAAGTGCCTAGCACAGAGGACCCCCCAGTCGAGGTATTTCTCATTGAGCCAACCTGGACTCAACCTTTTCTGGCTTACATACTCCGTGGCGAGCTACCAGATGACATAACCGAGTCCCGACGCGTGACTCGAAGATCAAAAGCATACACCGTTATCAACGGCGAGTTATACAAGCGCAGCATATCAGGTATGTTCCAAAGATGCATCGCATTCGAAGATGGCCAAGCCATACTTCGAGACATTCATGCAGGTACCTGTGGGCATCACGCCAGCAGTCGATCACTCGTAGCCAAAGCCTTTCGCGCAGGGTTTTACTGGCCTACAGCACTCAAAGACGCGGAGGACATAGTCAAAAGGTGCGTCGGCTGCCAGAAATTCGCAACAAGGCCGCACGCACCCGCATCGGCGTTGAAGACTATACCGCTGGCCTGGCCTTTCGCCCAATGGGGGCTCGATATGGTTGGGCCACTCAAAAAATCATCGCATGGCGGGCATACTCACCTACTGGTGGCAGTCGACAAGTTCACAAAGTGGATCGAGGCGGTCCCCATCACAAATTCGACTGCTACTACGGCAGTCAACTTCATAAAGAGCATCATCTACCGCTTCGGTGTCCCAAACAGTATCATCACTGATAACGGCACAAACTTCACGGCTGAGGAGTTCAAAACCTTCTGCAAAGAGCAGGACATTACGCTCAATTACGCATCCGTGGCACATCCACAATCCAATGGCCAAGTCGAAAAGGCCAACGGACTTGTGACAAGTGGGATCAAGAAGCGCCTCCTGGTGCCACTCAAAAGAGCTGCGGGTGCTTGGGTCGAAGAACTACCATCTGTGCTATGGAGCCTACGCACAACTCCCAACACTTCTACGCAGTTCACCCCATTCTTCATGGTCTATGGTGCAGAGGCAATCTGCCATCAGATGTAAGGTTCAATGCGCCACGAGTTGAAGCATATAATGAAGAAGACGCGGAAGAAGCACTCGAAGACACAGTCGACTTGCTCGATGAGGCGCGAGACACGGCCTTGGCCCGCACAGCTGTTTACCAGCAGGATCTCCGCAACTACCATAGCCGTCGACTGCGAACCAGGTCCTTTGTTGTGGGCGACCTGGTTCTTCGACTGAAGCAAAAGAAGGTGCACAAGCTCGCTTCCCCATGGGAAGGTCCCTTCATCATCACGGAGGTCCTTGGTGGAGGCGCATATCGACTGAAGCACGCGAAGACAGGCGAACTCTCTCATAATCCTTGGAACGTTGCGCATCTGCGCCGTTTCTACGCATAAAGTGCTCACAGTCATACAATGTAATAGGCTATATGTCGGATGGCTGCAGGTTTCAGACGCGCTCTTTTCCTTACCAGGGTACCTAAGGGGACTGGAAGGTTTTTAATGAGGCGGCCTGCAGCCTAACATTCAAAAGAGGAATAAAATCAATGTTCCTTCGACTTCTTTGTGACTACTACCCGCATAATTCATACCTTAACCGCACCCGAAACCCTCGGGGGCTGTGTTATTGATCAAATGAGCTCTCGCTCTTGCAGAAACACAATGCTTAGCCACACCCGAATGCTCGGGGGCTGCGTAACAAGGATCCAAACAAATGACACAAAAACTCTGCAGCCGCACTCGAATACTCGGGGGCTGCACAGTCATTGGTTCACAACCAACACATATTTCACAAACCCCGCTCGACTGACTCGGGGGCTCGACAAAAATCAAAGTATACAAACTATACAATATACAAAGAGTCAAAAATTACACTCGGGGGCTGCCCCCTATGCAAAAATTGCACTCGCAAACTATTCTAATCCTCAGGCTCGTCCTTTACGGGCAGCTCGGGACCACAAAGCTGTTCGCGAGTGCACTCGATTAGTGTCTCCGCAGCTCGGATCGTGTCATCCAGGTCTCTTTGTTCGAGAACCTCTCCGGCTGCAGGTGTCCGCAACACCAACCTTGGTTTTCGACTACGCATATACGCCATTGCAGCGTTGGCTCCAATCACAAGTCTCTGAGACAGCAACTCTCGAATGGGATTTGTTTGACGGAAGATGTTCAACAAAGCACGAATCCCTTGTGGTTGTGGCCCCGCAGGAAAAAGAGTCTCGTTCAGGCGAATAAACGCTGCCCGGCATAACTCCAGCAGTTCAGCACTTCGCCAGACGCGATCCTTCAGGGTGGCGAGTATGCGGGCATGGTACCTATCAAGCCAAAAGTGTTGACGCCCAGTCGTAGGGTCGTCAACCACGCTATCCAGACGCCCTTCCACGCGAATCTTTTCAGCCTGGAAGTTGTCGACAAAGCCTACAAAACGGGCGCACCAGTCAGATCAAAAGGACAATAGCTACGCAAAAAGCTTGTAAACAGAGCAAGATTCGAACTTACACTCGAGTTGCCTGTTCACAAGATCCATCTCCCCGAGCACATATTCTCGCGTTGGGTGGCCAACGCGGGCCTCGCCCTCAATCGATTCAGCTCAGCCTGGGCGTCCTTCAGATCTTGCTCCATTCTCACAAATTTGGCCTTCATATACTCCATCACCTTGGCATCATTTACCAATTGACCCTGGGATCGGGTGGTGATTGGAGCCTGCGAGGAACTAGTCGCAGTAGCAGGTTCTCGTGACTGTTCAAAGAGCATAATCACAAACACAAAGTTTGTGTCAGAAGCTAAAACTCATGTCATAAGCATACAACTCTTCGAGTGAAAGACATTAGCAAAAGACTATTTGCATAAACAAGGTAGCACAAACAAAGCGCAGACTCGCGCAGTTCAGAAGGTATCATTACAAGGCATAAACCAAAAGGGTACGGCTACCCTAAACCTAAGTATTCGATTTCCTAAGCAGACGATTGGCAGTCTCGAGTGCCCGGCGCTCCATGGTGGACATAAAAACCTCGGCCAGTCGCGCGGCGGCTCCGCTCACCCCCTTCAGAGAAATGGGCTTCCCATCTGGCTTCCGAGGGAACGCAGACAGTGCTGCCTCGTAGTCGCAATCTATCCCATGTCCCATAAGAAGCTTGATGGTGGACTCGGATCCGCGTACCGTGTTGGCGCGAGCGAAACCCGCCATGGTGGACGTCCCGGGGCCAAACACGTCGGCGAAGTCGTCCGCCGTCGACGGCACTACGCCAGTCGGGAACACCACCTTGTATACAGCTCCAAGTGTGTTCGTCAATTTGGCGAGTGCGTCCTTCGCCTGGTGCATACGGCGCCTAGGCCGCCCACAACCTGGTCCAGCGGAAGATCACCACTCGACACGTCCGCAGAGGCCGGTGCGCCAACAGCTTCTGCACAATAAACAAAAGGCAAAAGTCATTTCATGACACTCGACAGCTATATTATCATATCAAAAGGAGAAAAGATTACTCACCTCCCATGGCCTGCGCAAGTGCCGCGAGTGGTCAGCATATCCTCGCTCGCGTGCAGCGGCTGAGTTGGTGGCGGCAGCCAGTTCTTTCTTCGATTCTTCGCGCTGTGCGGCGAGTGCATCTTCCAGCTCCTTCTTCTCGCCTGGCCCAGCAAGATCACGTGCATTCAATACTCGACAAAATCAAGCATTGCAAAAAGAAATTCGGCAAAACAAAGCAAAAAGGAGAACTCACGACTGAGCCGCTCTAGCTCGGCGCGCATGGTGTCCCTCTCCTGCTCCACCTGGACATAAGCCTTGGCGGAATCTGCCAAGGTGTGGTAGAAGGGCTGCGAGCGAACGAGTTCAGCAAAAATTCAAACTTTCACAGACCTACAACTAAACGGGTCAAGCAAAAAGCTCCTTACGTGGTTCATCCACGGCTCAGGAGCCGCGACTGATGTCCCGATAACTGGAGTTGCCGCCTTGGTTGGCTCAACAACAGCATCAGTGGCCGTTGGCTGGGCAGCCTCGTTTCCAGTCGGTGCATAATTCGACTGCTCCAGGGTTGGAACATTTTCGACTGGAGGAGTCCCAGGCTGATTGTTTTCAGCGCTGTGGGCAACACACAAAGCAAAAAGACGGTCAGCATAAATATGTGACAGCACAAAATTCTCATACTCAAAAAGCACATACCTGTGCTCCTCATCTTCCTCATCTTCGGAGTCGCCAAAAATTGGTCCCCCAAAGGCTGGGGTACCACTCGACTGAAGAGGAAGAGTTGAGCTTGTTGAGCACGCACGCAAAGGAGTGGCTTGGAAAACAGGTGGTGAGCCTGATTCCTCGTCATCCTCCAAGCCCTGCTCCCTCGCGGGTGAACTCACAGCAGAAAGCGCCTTCTTGGCCAGTCGACGCCGCTTCGGTGGCGCGGTATCGACTTCTTGGTCAGAGGTGGCCTTGTCTTCAGATTGGACCTCTTCTGCTGCTTCCTCCTCGACTTCCTCCACATGTGAATTGGTGGCAGAAGGGATGGGCGACTGATCCCCTTTCGGGTCCACCACCAGTGCCTGAGTTTCTTCAGTCTCTCCATTTTCAGGCAGAGGAGGAAGGGAGGCAGCAGTCGAATGACCCTGCATAGCACATATCACAAATTGCAAAGTCAGAGTCAAAAAGCACATATCGTAGAAGCTACGAGTGGCAAACTATTAAACTACAGACATACCTCAAGCAAAGGGTTTTCCGTCCCGTATGGCATGACGGGGCAATCGATGTTGCAAGGGTCGGCTGTCGTCAGGCTGGTGATGTGGCGCACGTGCGTCACAAGTTCGTTCCTTGACAGTTCCTCTGGGCTCATTCGAGTGGAGTCACCCGTGCCCTCATACTCCCACATGGGATGCGCTCGGGCACGGAGTGGCCACACCCGCCTCTTCACAAAGGTGGCGATCAAATGGATGCCTGTGACTTTGTCTAGCATGCCTCCGATCCGAGCCAGCAAAGGGCTTGCCTCCTCCATTTCTTCGGCTGAGAGTTGGTGATCCCATGCCTTGGTCCTGGTGAAAGCAGCAGTCGAGAAAGGGGCGGCTGCGTCATGCTCGACAGTCGCATAAAACCACCCCTTCCTCCAGCCTTGGGCGGAGTCGACGGTCTTCAGGCGGAAGTAGCGGGTGTCGCTGCGCACCTGGATTCCACAGCCGCCAACTGGGTAGGTGCGACCACCTCCTCTGTTCGGCCGTACCATGAAGATGGCTTTCCACAGCGCCCAGCTGGGTGCGACGCCGAGGAAGCACTCGCACAGCGTGATGAAACACGCGATATGCATAATACCATTTGGGGTGAGATCATGGATCTGCACCCCGTAGGCAAAAAGAAGACCACGAACGAAATCGTGGAGGGGAAGCGAAAAGCCCCTAGGCAAAAACTCCGCAAAACAAACACGCTCGTTAGCGCGTGGTTCAGGGAGTACCTCCTTGGGCGATGGCGCGCGGACGGCGAGCTGCTCCGCGGGTGGCAGATACCCCTGCTCGCGGAACTTGACCAAATGGGCGTCCTTGATGGTGGACTTCGCCCAGTCCCCGCTGCCTTTCTTCAGCGCGGCGGATGCAGATGTACCCGCCACAGTCTTCTTGCCCTTGGCCGCATCGGTCGCGGCAGCGGCACCACGCTTGGAGCCTCCACCTTTCGCCATCGCAACGGTGGATGAGGGTGGAGAAGAGAGCTTGGTTGCAGAGCAATGGAGGTGGGCGCGAGGAGGAAGATGAGACGAGGGGCGGCGCAAATAGGCAAATGGCAAGTAAAAAATTCTGCCAGCGCCGTCTCCACTATTTACCACAGATCGCAATACGATCGCAACCGTCAAAACAAAGGCATACGCTCCGCGCGAAATCTAGCCATACACGTGGCGGCCGCGGAAGGCAACCGTCGCAGGCCACTCCGCCCACTACGCACGGGAAACTAGGAAATCATCATCACGCCCCGTGAAAACCGCGCCAGAGCGGTCAAATCAAGTCCAAACGGCGCTACACTTGGTCAGCTCTGCAAAAATGGGCCCACACAGAAGTGTCACGTCCCATCAGTCTTACCAGGCAACCGCTTGTCAGAGATGGCAGTCGCAAAATGCGTCATTGCTGACGTTGTTTCATCCTTCAGAACTGGCATAAAAATCACTCGATGATATCTTCGGGTGGTCTCTCGCATAAGTCTCGATTGGTTCTTTAGTAAAGATCATAAAGCCAGTCGAAATTCTTTCGACTATAGTATCATACTCCCATCGGGAGCGTATCAAAAAATTTCTTTGACTAAAATGTGCAGGGTAAAAGATTTTGAGATTATCCTCCATTGCAAGCAATAAAGCACAATCTCGGGGGCTACTCCCATCGGGAGCGCTGTCGCGCACCCGATAGAATAATGGCAAAAGTGTCAGTCGACGACACATTCGACTAAGTTCATAAGCAAAATCACACTCAAAATATTCCCGAGTTGATCCGACGATCCTTGGATGCTGCATGCATAGTGCAAAGGTAAGACCCACCGATCAGTCGAGCTGGGCTAAGGACCGCTCCAGCAGCGTTATCCTTAAATTTTCCGTGTCAGCAGACATGATGAATTATCCCCGACGGACGCGTTGGGTTGATTCAAAATTATACTGCAGTTCGATTCCGTAAGACCTCAACGGCTGTTTCGAGTCTGTCCAGTTTGTTCCAGATTCGAGTCCGGGGACTCGAGTTTGATTGAAAGCTAGTATGGTTTTGCCACAAATGGTAGTTAACTGGCCCCGATCCGTCGTGTGTGCCGGGCCTGCTAAGCTAATATCCCTTGATTATCATAAGCAAAAATTCATAGTCGATGAAACACTCGACATAGCCAACATGTGCTATTTCATACAAACATTTCAAATCATACGACACAAATGCAAAAACATAACGTGCATGATGTATGAGTCCATGCCCGACTCTTCGAATCAGACAAGTACTCGGGGGCTACTGACATGGGTATGCCTATCGGGTACCCTACCATGAGGGTACCTGGTGCACGTATCGAATAGGCCCAACTATCAGAGCCTACATGAAGCCCATGAAGGGAGGCCCACGAAGATGAAGTATCCTCCAAGTTTGGCGAAGCAATAGTCGGTTTAGAGTTTCCTTACTTGTAAATCGAGTCGGTTACGAACACCCGAGACCCAGCCTACTATTTAAGGACTGGGAGGGCCATCGAACCAGACCACGTACTTTCAGAGCCACCAAAACCCTAGCGAGATCGACATCTCGCCGGGACTCTTGTAACCATCATATTCACAAAGCAATAACAGACAGGCAGGACGTAGGGGTGTTACCTCCACACGAGGGCCCTGAACCTGGGTAAAATCTTTGCCCTGCTTGTCAGCCGACGATACTTCCAGCTCTACCACGTTCTCTCCCCCATATTCATAACCTAGGGACCTTAACCATGGGTCTTGATGAGTCTACCCCTCGTCAGCACTCGCACGACTACTGGCAGCGACTACTTCCCCAACGACGACTTCTTCCCCGACATCGGCAACCTATTCATCGATGACATGGGTAACAACATCAACGTGAACAGTTCCGTTCCTGCCGCACCGTATGTACTCATGTCTTCCCTGTTTCAGATTATATTAGATCTCATGTTTCTAGTATGTGCTTTAGATTTGATTTGTTAATCTATTGTTTTAGTAGATCGCATGATTAGTTCGCTACTAGTTGTTTCTATCATGAATTATTTCATGTTTTTCGTGTATTAAATCACTTGCTAAATTTCTTATTTATTCAACAATGTCGTCCACCTGCACCGAGCTCACTAGATCTGCCCCGAAGAATGCGGGACGCCAAACACTTTTTTACAAAACCGTGTGCAATTGGCTTCTTCATCGCACACTTTTTTCTTCTAAAAACCGTATGTGATATTCCCCTTACATCAAACACCCTTTTCCCCCGTAAAAAGTGTGCAATGCATCGCCGAAAATACCCCATTTCGGCATTTTTAAACTATAAACTTGAAAACGTGTTGGCACTATTGTTTCTTATGGTACAATGCCTTTCTGCCTAAAACAGGCTCATTATGATAACAAAAAAATATGATGCATCACACAAAATTAATTTGAAAAAACCGTGAGCGATTGCCTTCTACATGGCACACACCTTTTTTCCTCCAAAAATCGTGTATGCTTGTCTCGCATACCATTTAATCTTTTAACCGTGTGCGATTGCCGAACATCACACACTGGGTTTTTTCAAGGGTATGCGATAAGTTATTTGTTACGATTTTGGCCAAAGCATATGAGATTGGGGGGCTTAAAAATTGCCTGGATGTATCTACAGCTACAGCTAGATGTCATACTATTTCGAATTCTAAAGGAAACTATTTCTTGAGAACATACTTACCCGGTCAGATTTCCAATTGGAATATTAAGTTGTGAGTAACAAAATCACGACTTCTCTTGAACAACAAAGGTATTAATTGTTTATCGAGTTGGAGCTGACGCACAATTGAGGTGGTGCGCAAGGATGGAATGGGGTGGCTGGAGCCTGGAGGTGGTTGTTCGCAGCACCCACATACTCAAGTAGTGCGTTGTGAATCGGCCGGCGAATCGACCAAAAGTACAAATTTATGGTATGCTAGCTACATAAATGGCTAATTTGTAGATAAAATAGATTTTTAAGTGCATACAATCAAGAATCTATCTATCTATATATTATACTAGCAAAACATGCCCGTGCGTTGCAACGGGAGAGAAAAAAACAATTTAAGGACCAGCTTGATTTGTTTGGTGGCACATAATTGGCGTATTCGTCGAGCAGGAAACTTGCTTTGTTCTCTCCTTTTAGTATTTGTTCTTGCGCGGCTTTGCCTTAGACAAATAATTTTATCAGAAGTTAGAGCTCAAATACCCATAAAATTGTGCACTCGTATATTCAGTCCATAGTTCAAATCACTTTGACTGCATGACGGCAGATTCATATGCGCAGACTTAAGATGGGAATGGGCCGACCCGCCCCGGCCTTGGACCCGGCCATGCGGCCTCGAGGCTAACCTTTAGGGGTGTAAACGGATCGGATCGGATTGGATTTTGTCTCTACCATATCCTTTACCATATTTTTTTCTCGGATTCGGATCGGATCGGATAATGAACGGTTGCGGATTCGGGGGCAGATAGATATAATCACGGATTCGGAACGGAAACGGAGCGGATTCGGGGCGGAAAGAAAATTATTCGGATCGGTATGCGCAATGTACATCATCAACCCACATAACCAAAAACAATAGCTCAACAACGTAATAATCTAACAAAGTTGTACTCTATTAGTTTAGACAAACAGAACTAACTACAAATTGTGCTCCACAAATGAATTTCACAACTCACTAACTACAAATTGTGCTCTATTAGTTTTGAAATTTCGATAGAAAATCGGATTTTTCGGATTATAACCATCGGATAATCCTAATTAATTTTCAGATAATCCATATTCAGATGCTATTTTACATACCATATCCTATACCGTATCCGGGTGTTCAGTTCGGAATCGGATATCCTTATCCGGCAGATTCTTCGGAACCGGATATGGATTCTTTAAAACGGATTCGGCGACGGATTCGGTACGGGAATTATCCTATCCGTTTACACCCCTACTAACCTTAGAGGCCATGGGTCGGCCGGTTTGAAAAAAGCAAATGGCCTCGCTGCCCCGTTGGGCATCTCGGGTCGACCCATATTCTTCTCCAGCAAGGCATCAGACGAGGGGAGGTAGGCTGTGCTCCTCCTTCCTAGCTGCATCGACAGGCTCCAGTAGTGAACTGACGTGCAACCTCCAGTAGTCCAGCGGCTGATGGCGGAGGGGCTTCTCGCCGGCGGGCGGCGGACGAACCATCCTCGCCCCCACCCCCACCGGCAAATTTGGAGAATTCTAGGATTTGCTCCATCGCCATGGTGACACGGCCTGGCTGATCTTCTGACCCCTGAGAGTAGGAACTGAGAGCAGAAATAGATGTGTCCGATGTGTGTACCTGATATACTGTAAATCAATCTTGAAGTCAAGAATCGATCTTAAAGCAATCTCGTAGAAGCGACCTGGAAATTAACCGCTGCCCTCGTACCTGATATACATACTGTAGAGATGGCTTACGAGGGGATTGAATTTGCCTAGCTGACACCACGCGTATGTGGGGGCCTTGGACCCGGTGCCGCGGCCTCCCGCCTCACCGACGGTCCCAACTCCCTCGACGCCGCCGCCGAGATCGCCGGTTCCATGCAGGCCGGTGGTGCCGCCGCCGCCGTGCACAGCGGCGGAGCTACACGATCTAGAACCAGGGTGCACAGAGGGTGCCACAACATGTAAAAATCATATTTAGATGGTGCATATATGGTGAAAAAATGCTGTTTTACAAAGAAAATTTCTGCTACCCGGTGTCCTGTGCACCCGGCTAGCCCTTAGTAGCTCCGCCACTGGCCGTGCAGGAGCTGCTCGCGGGAACCAAAAAGGTCATGCGCCGTCGGCCGGACGCGGTGGCCGACGAGCGCCAAGGACGCCGCCGAGGCCTACGTGGCGGCGAGCTACGGAGCCTCACTGATGGTCCCAACTCCCTCGACGCCGCCGCCGAGATCGCCGGTTCCGTGAAGGCCGGTGGCGCCGCCGCCGTCGTGCAGGAGCTGCTCGCGCGAACCAAAAAGGTCATGCGCCGTCGGCCGGACACGGTGGCCGACGAGCGCCAAGGACGCCGCCGAGGCCTACGTGGCGGTGAGCTGCGGACGGACGATGAAACAACGGCGAGCGTGCGATAGCCGGAGGCGGTGGCAACATGCAAAGATTAGCGGCGGCTCGGGTCGACCCGCGACGTACATATCATGTTTTAGTACCACTTTCGCACAAAAAAAAGTACCACCTTGACTAAATATAGAGTTGTTACGAGCGCGCGACGAGGTGACAAACGTTTTTGACGTGCGAACCAAACGAAGCGCGACGTACCAACCAATCAAGGAAGTCTTAATGCCTTTATTATTAGGTAAAGATAAAACAACACAAATAACGGTTGAGATTTATCACTAAAAACAAAGATGTTTAGACGGTGGAAATTTATTAAGACAATAACGGTGGTGGAGGTGCTTTGATCCCGCCGGTGGAGATGCTCTTAGGCCCCAAGGGCTTAGCTCAAAAGCCAGAGGCAAAGTGGCAGCCATCAGTCAGGGAGCTAATTAAAATAAACCTAGGGATTTGCTGCTCGTGATGCGACAGGGTGCTATCAGAGGTTCAGGTCTGGGAATCATTAGATGTGCTGCCAGTGCATTAATATTGCAGGCAGAGGCGATAGCATGTGGCGAAGCTGTCCAGGCTGCTGCACAATGGGGAATGGGACGGATTATCTTGGATTCGCATTCCGAAATATTAGTAAAGGCGCTCGAGTGTACGGAGTATGATCATCATCTTCCGAGACCATCGTATCTTCGTCAGGTTAAACTTCATTTCTGTTGATGTGTGTCATGTCCCACGTGGCTGTAATAAATTAGCACATGAGCTTTGTAATAAGCACCTCCCCGAGAGAAGCCTACAAGGCTGGAGGCCCAGCGAATCGAAACCAATCGGAGACGCCGCACGAGATCAAAAGCACGCCAGCATATCCTGTAAACGTGGACAGCTCTGGGTTGCATCGGCAAATCAATCTCACGACCAGCAGATCAAAGGCAGACCATCAAGCACGCACGACAGATTCTAGACATGGCGACATACGTCTATGATGCTCGGTTGCATCAGCAAAGCAAAGATCCAACAGGGTGGCAGCACGCCAGCGGATCAAAGTCACATCATCAAGCTGTAATCTTCAAGTAATAGAAGCTGAAAACCTCAGGTAATAGCTAGCTACAATATTCACGTGTGCTTTGATCTCCTCAATCCCAATGTGGAGCTTTCTCACGAACAAAAACTGCTCCATGTTAATCACTAATTAGTTCGCTCACATATTTCTACCTGAAATCCCTAGGTGTGTTATCAAACAAACAACTATATTTGAGCCAAGAAGACCCTCCCGGGCTGTAACCAAGGGTAGGAGAGAGCAGATAGATAATGATCGAATCTCTATGCAAGAACTTTCAGATAGAAATCCACACGTAATGAAAACTGATGCAATGTTATTTCAGTCCCCGACCGGCTCGATCGCACTTGAGAAGCTATATAGATGCAACCACCTAGCCTGTCGATGGAGGCAATGGAGATGTTAATCATGTGTTTCATCAACATACCAGGTTGCAGCAGACAGAGCTAAGCCCTTGGGGCCTGAGGTAAGTGAGACTCACATGTCAATTAGATCTGCTTATGCAGCACGTATCAATGCATGATCAACTCTCAGTCAGATTTGTCACTTAGATGCATCTTACATGTGTCTCTTATATGTGAGAGTGAACAACGAAGACACTATGGTATGTTAAGAGGTAAGGACAAAAAAAAAACTCAAGTTCTGATAAGAAATCCATGAAATGCCTACCAGTGAATAATTTGAGATAGTCAAATTGAGTTACTTTGAAGTTATTTTAACTATCAAACATCAAAGTGACTACAAAAGAGATGAGTGCAAGCATGCATGAATTAGTAGTTGTTGGGGAGTTCATTGCGGCTCGAATCGACATGGAGGTGCTTGGCTGTGCTGATAAAAGTTTATAAGTGCCACGTAAACGGAAGATATGACATTGGGTAAGAAGTATTGTCGTACATAAATGTGGTGCCAAAGCACTATATTTGCATACTATGAGAATAAAAAACGATGGCATCATGATAATAATCATTTGAAACAACAAGCCATGAAGTAAAATAATTTTTAGTCGTGCGAAAAACGTGTGCATGATTAAAAGAACAACACATCACGAGAATGATGAGTAACATAGGCATGGTACTGCAAAATTCGGGAAACACAACAACAATATAACAAATAATAAGGCATGTGTTGGAATGAAACACAAGGTTTCAATTTAATTCTTTTTTTAAAATAAAGGTTCAATTTAATTCTTAGTGGACAATTCTAGAAGGTACAACATGATGGAAACAAAACACTTTTACAAACCTTTATAATTTTGCATGGCAAGCACACCATAGTGACTTCTGTCTACCATCACATACAAAGATTTACCAACGAGGTAGTACAAATGACCAAACGATATTCCACCGAGCAACCTCAGAAGACACATCTTGACTAAAATTATTTTCTATATTTTAAATTATATGAAATTGAAAATATATGATGAATTATATGAAATTACCATTTTTATGGGCAAATTAGTTGCTGAGAAACACTTCCAAATAAATTTTTGCATTGTACATCTTTGCTATAATCTTTTATAAATTTCTAATAAATATGTACATAAAGATATCCCAATATATACAAGCTAATGCAAAACATACACAGTAATAAATCTAGCCACGCAAATGCGCGGGCCATCCAGCTAGTTGTTGAAGTAATACATGAGTACCTAGTTATTACGGGTTCCAAATATTTTCATTGCGGGAAGCGTCTTCATCGACAAATCCTTCGGTTGACAGAAAGATCATCACGGCTATATATACACCCACAATCCACATGATAACGGACACCCCAAGCACTACATGTGCAGCTGCGCAAACAAGCAGCGTTTAGCCACTCCGGTTCTGTGCCTGTGAACCCTTGTTTCGTGTACTCGAAAGACTTGGGCGCCTTGCCGATGGGGAGCCTACCACTTGACGGTGGCGACGCCGGCGCGCTATTGCCAGTACTGGACCCCAAGAGCTTCGGCGCGGAGTCCCGCGCCGTGATCGACTTCCTCGCCGGCTACTACCGTGATGTCGACAAGTACCCAGTCCAGTCCGACGCCGCGCCAGGGTACCTCCGCGAGCTTCAACCAGATTCAGCACCTGAACACGGTGAGCCGGTGGACGTCATATTGGAGGAGGTACGGCGACACATCATCCCAGGACTCACGCACTGGCAGAGCCCCAACTTCTTCGCCTACTATCCGTTCAACGCCAGCACGGCCGGGTTCGCCGGCGAGATGCTCTCCACCGGTCTGAACGTTGTGCCGTTCGCGTGGGTCGGCTCACCGGCCGCCACCGAACTCGAGAGCTTGGTGGTGGACTGGATGGGCAAGCTGATAGGCCTCCCGAGCAGTTTCCTATTCTCGGGCGGCGGTGGCGGCGTGCTGCAAGGAAGCACCTGCACGCCGTGGTGTGCACGCTGGCGGCCGCGCGCGATCGCGCATTGAGCAGGCTCGGCGGCCATGAAGCTATCCTCAGGCTGGTGGTCTACGCCTCCGACCAGACCCACTCCACCTTCCAGAAGGGGGCGAGGATCGTGGGGATCCCGCCGTCCAACTTCCGCGTCATCCGGACGTCGGCAGCATCGGGCTACGGCCTCACCGCGAACAGCGTCCGCGACGCGGTGGAGGCCGACGTGGCCAGCGGGCTGGTGCCGCTGTACCTATGCGCCACCGTCGGCACGACCGGGCTGGGTGCGGTCGACCCGCTGCGCCACCTCGGGGAGCTGGCGCGACAGCACGGGATGTGGCTCCACGTCGACGCCGCTTACGCCGGCAGCGCGTTGATCTGCCCCGAGTTCCAGGACTACATGGACGGCGCCGAGCTGGTGGACTCCGTGAGCATGAACCCGCACAAGTGGTTCCTCACCAACATGGACTGCTGCTGCTTGTGGCTGGCGAACCCAGCCTCGCTCACTTCCGCCATGTCCATCAATCCAGAATACCTCCAACATCGTCAGCGATCAAGAAAGTCCAGAGGACGTGGTGGACTATAAGGACTGGCAGATCGCGCTGTCGCGACCTTTCCGCGCCATGAAGCTGTGGGTCGTCCTACGCCGCTACGGTGCAGCGGGAATGCGGGCGTACATACGGAGTCACGTCGAGATGGCCAAGTGGTTTAAGCAGGCGGTGGAGGACGACGAGCGGTTCGAGGTGGTGGTGCCGAGGAGATTCTCCCTCGTTTGCTTCCGCCTCCGCCCAAAGCACGAGGGCGGCGAACACGATGTGGAGGGCTTGAACCGCAAGCTCCTCATGGCGATCAACGCTAGCGGGCGAGCCTTCATGACACACTTTGTCGTGGACAACAAGTTTGTTATCCGAATGGCTGTAGGCGGGTCCATGACACAGATGGGGCACGTCCGGGACGCATGGCGGCTTGTCCAAGAGAAGGCCAGTGAAGTAGTTGCCCTTCCAAGCAACTCCGGGTGTCTCTAAAGATACCCGTGCTAAAGTGTACACAGCTTTTGCTATAAAAAAATTCGAGATTGGTTTGCTTATGTTTTTCAAAATTATAATGAATAAAATTTCAATTTTATCTTCCATTTTCAAGGAACAATCTGGTATTACCTCTAGAGATAAGGACCGGCCTGGTACTAACATTTGAATGATAGATTAGTTGTGAACTTGTGATCAGACCTTGTAAGGAAACATGTACATTACGCAAAGTACTGAAATGCTTCTCCATAAGAAATCTTAATGGATAGAATTTTTAGAAATTGTACTTGTAAGTCACAAATCTGACACAAAAACTTTTGGCCAAGAGCCTGGAATGGCTATGCGTAATAGAACTGGCCTATGGCCGCCATCGACGAGAAATGGCCATGACAAGCGGAAGAGAGAAAACCAAAAAGGGGGAGGAGAAGGAGTGGAAGAGAGAAACTCCCGCTAGAGAGGTTGCTCTATGTGGTGTCTCGTGAAAAAGCAAAGAAACATAAAACAAGATATAAATTCCCTGAAACAAAAAACAATTACTTAAAACATGAACTTTTCATATAGGAAAAAACAGATGAATTGGGCAATGGCAATATATTGTGGATACGGCAATGTAAAGAACCTAGGTCTAGATGAGATCGATTGGAGCTGCGATGACCAACTGGTTCACCGATGAACTGTTTATATAATAGGCTTGCCGTGAGAGACAACAAGGTAGAGGATAGATACACAGGGTTGTTACAGATTGATACGCGCAGCTAACAGCTAACAGCCTAACATAATTACAGTTAGGATACTAATGCTATCCTGATACGTACACATATCTTAACAGCCCCCCTCAATCTGGACGTGGCATGATCATGTTTAGATTGCGCCGAAACTTGACAAACAACTGAACCGAGAGGGGTTTAGTAAGAACATCGGCAAGCTGATCATTTGTTGAGATGAACCGGATATCAAGGGCCTTCTGCGCAACACGCTCACGCACAAAGTGATAATCCACCTCTATGTGTTTCGTGCGCGCATGGAACACTGAGTTAACAGACAAGCATGTAGCTCCCAGGTTGTCGCACCACAAACACGGTGCCCTGCTCAGAAAAACTCCAAGTTCTTGCAGCAGCCCTTGAATCCACATGATCTCTGCAGTGGCATTTGCAACGGACTTATACTCCGCTTCTGTGCTGGAGCGTGAGACGGTAGGTTGCTTCCTGGAGCTCCAAGCAACAAGGTTGCCACCCAAGAAGACAGCATGCCCACCTATTGATCGCCGATCGTCGGGGCATCCTGCCCAGTCGGCGTCTGCAAATCCACTCAGAAGAAGTGTGGAGAATCTCTGAATAAATAGCCCAAGTGAAGATGTATGCTTCAGATAACGCAAAATCCGCTTTACTGCTGTCGAATGTGTCTCGGTTGGTGCCTGAAGAAATTGGCACACCTTGTTTACACTAAAGGCAATATCTGGACGGGTGAGAGTGAGGTACTGTAGTGCTCCAACGACACTACGGTATTGAGTGATATCCGCAGCTTGCAATGGCTCACCCACATGCCGAGACAGCTTGTCTGACGAGCTCATCGGAGTACACATGGGCTTGGCTTGCTGCATATTCGTCCTCTTCAATAAATCAGTCACATACTTCTGTTGATTTAGGAGAAGGCCATCATCCATATGCTTGACTTCAATCCCAAGGAAATAACCGAGCTGACCAAGATCTTTCACCGGAAAATCACACCGAAGTTGCTTCAACAGCTGATCAACAGCACTCGGGGTTGAGCTGACAACAATTATATCGTCAACGTACACTAACATATAAATGGTGACTGAATTTTGCTTATAGATGAAGAGGGACACATCAGCCTTAGAGGCACTGAAACCAAGAGTCTGAAGCTTACTGCTCAGCCGAGCGAACCAAGCCCTTGGCGCCTGTTTTAATCCATAAAGCGACTTCTCCAACTTGCAGAGATGGTGTGGGTGTCGAGGATCAACATACCCTGGCGGTTGTGACATGTATACCTCCTCTTCAAGGAAGCCATGGAGAAACGCATTGTCGACGTCGAGTTGCCGCATATGCCACCCCTGCGTCACAGCGAGAGAGAAAATGATACGGATGGTCGTGGGCTTGACGACATGACTGTAGGTATCGTCATAGTCGATGCCGTGACGCTGCTTGAATCCTTTGGCGACGAGACGCGCCTTGTAGCGATCAACAGTGCCGTCCGGGCCGCGCTTGACCTTGAAGACCCACCGGTTGTCAACGACATTGAGGCCACGGCGGTGAGGAAAGAGGCGCCATGTCTGATTTTTCTGTAGCGCAGAGAACTCTGCATCCATGGCTGCCTTCCAGCGCGGTTGCTGCAGAGCGATCACAACCGAGGCAGGCTCAACATCGGCATCTTCAGAACGGACGGCCGTATAAGTCACGGTGCCATCCGTGCGCTTCAGCGGCCGCCACGTATGGTCACGAAGACGAGTAACCATATGGTGAGCAGGGGCGGCAGGGGCGGGCTCCGATGTCGCAGACGATGGCGCAGACGCTGACGAGGAAGGAGCAGGCGAGTCCAGCGAGCCGCCATCATGCTGTTGTGACGAAGAGGCGACTGAGCTTTCATGGGCCAACGAAGGAGAATTGTGGCCCAGGTTGGTGCGAGGCGGAGAGAAGTCCGGCCCATGGCATGCGTATGCATGGCCAGTCGCACGATCGACGTGATCAGTGCGATCTCGATATTCAGGTGTTGGCGTCGACGGCTCTGCAGGCAAAAACACAGCAGCAGGTTGCAAAGTACCCGAAGGATTAGTAGTTCCATTAGTACAAATGCCAGAATAGTCAGGAGGGTGCAAGGAAGATTCATATTTGCATGCGAAGCGGAAGGAGGTTTCGTCGAAAACGACGTCTCGCGAGATGTAAACCCTCCCAGTGGAGGTGTCAAGGCACTTGTAGCCTTTGTGATGTTCACTATAGCCGATGAAAACACACTCTTTCGATCTGAGAGTGAGTTTCGTTGCATTATACGCATTATACGGACGGAGATGAGGGAAACATTATACGGACGGAGATGAGGGAAACATGCACAACCAAAGGCTTTCATCATATCATAATTTGGTTTTGCCTTATCTCCAAGTAAACGCTCAACGTGGCAGTGATAAATGCTTCGTCCCAAAAAGTGACGGGCATGCAAGCTTGAGCAAGAAGAGATAGACCGGTTTCAACAATATGTCGATGTTTCCTCTCAATAGATCCGTTTTGTTGTAGGGTGTGTGGGCATGACACACGATGGATAATGCCTGTGTTTTCAAAATATTTGTGAAGACGCCGGTATTCGCCACCCCAATTGGATTGGACACATTTGATTTTCTTATCAAGAAGTAATTCAACATGTTTTTGAAATTTGTAAAATATAGATTCAACATCAGATTTCGCATGAAGAAGATAAATCCACGTAAATTTGGTAAAATCATCCAAAAAACTCACGTAATATTTAAAACCGCCAACAGAAACAGTGGTAGGACCCCAAACATCTGTATAAATGAGTTCTAGTGGAGATGTGGAGACATGAGTTGATAAAGGAAAAGGGAGCTGGTGGCTCTTAGCTTGGCAACACGCATTGCAAACATTTGCATGCTCAGAATTACAAAAAAGAAGTTTATTCAAACTCAAGATCGAATTAACTACTTGAGTGGACGGATGACCTAGGCGTCGATGCCACTGCTCCTTGCTTGCTCTAGCAGAGAACATGGCACACTTGGCGACGTTTATTGATGAAGACTTAATGGGGTAGAGACCACCTTCACACCTCCCTTGCAGGAGCCTTTCCCTCGACACATGATCCTTGACAAGAAAATAATCGGGATGAATTTCAAGGAATACGTCATTATCTTTGGTGAATTTGTGAGCTGAAAGCAGGTTTTTGTTGATGTGTGGAACATGTAGAATATTGCGTAGGTGAAGAGGATTGGCATTTGTATTAATAGTACTATATCCAACATGGGAAATTTGCAAACCTGCGCCATTGCCGACATGGACTTGTTCATTGCCGTTGTAGCGCTCGCGGATGTGGAGGCGGTCGAGGTCGTTGGTGATGTGATCGGTGGCCCCAGTATCCATGTACCAGGTTGGGTCGGTGGCGGTGTAGGAGCTCGACGCAGCGTTGTAGGAGGTCGAGGCAGTGTTCACGGTGTGCTCCTCACCCGTGTAGGCATGATCGAAGCGGCGACGGCAGCGGGTAGCGATGTGCCCGGGCTTGCCGCAGATCTGGCAGAAGGGACGGTGGTCCTCATGCCCTCCGGTGTAACCACCACCGTTGCTGTGGTAGCCACCACCATTGCCGCGGCCTTGGCTGCGTCTGCCACCATTGCGCCCACGGCCACGGTAGCCACCACCGTTGCCGCGTCGACCAGAGGGGTAGCTGTTGCCACCCTGGCCACCATTGTTGTTGTTGGAGTTGCCTTGGCCGCCGCCACAGCGGCGAGTGAAGTTGACCATAGAGGCGCTGCCACCAAGCCCGTACTCGGACTCTTGAAGATCATGACGATCCTCGTAGGCGAGGAGGTGGGCGTACACCTCGTCAAGAGTGATGTTCTCCATCCGGACAGAGAGGGTGGTGACGAGGCTGTCGTAGTCGTTGCCGAGTCCGGTGAGGATGTACGCGATGATCTCGTCGTCGCGCAGTGGCTGACCGATGGCGGCCAGCGTGTCCGCCAGCATCTTCGTCTGGCGAAAGTAGTCAGCAGCCTTCGTGCCCTTCTTCTTGCCGGCGGCGAGCTGTGCGCGCGTCTGGATCGCACGCGCATGGACCTGGAGGAAAACATCCTCTCCAGGATCTGCCAGGCTTCACGCGAGGTGCGCGCGTTCATGACGTGCGCGAGGATGTCCTCGGTGACAGTGGCGAGGATACCGCCTAGGACGGTTTGGTCCCGAACATACCAGGTGGCGTAGTCCGGGTTGACGATCTCCTCGGAGCGGCGCTCCGTGCCCTCGCCGGTGGTGGTGACGATCGTCTGGGCTGGAGTGGCGAGGGAGCCGTCGATGAGGCCAAGGAGGGAGTGGCTCCTGAGATGGGTGAGCATCTGGGCCTTCCAGAGCATGAAGTTGGCGTGGCCTAGGCGAACGGTGATAGAGGAGGTGATCGCCATGGGAGCAGCGGAGGAGGAAGGAGCA
The DNA here is from genome assembly GCA_947311845.1 of Poa pratensis. NCBI lineage: Eukaryota > Viridiplantae > Streptophyta > Magnoliopsida > Poales > Poaceae > Poa > Poa pratensis. The sequence goes on from CAMZMU010000068.1 coordinate 20,630,007, forward strand.
GCGTGGGGAACGAGCGACATGGGTCACGCGAGCTCTGATACCATGTAAAGAACCTAGGTCTAGATGAGATCGATTGGAGCTGCGGTGACCAACTGGTTCACCGATGAACTGTTTATATAATAGGCTTGCCGTGAGAGACAAGAAAGTACAGGATAGATACACAGGGTTGTTACAGATTGATACGCGCAGCTAACAGCTAACAGCCTAACCTAATTACAGTTAGGATACTAATGCTATCCTGATACGTACACATATCTTAACAGGCAAGGCTTATTGAAAGATCACCTGACTGGGATGTGGTGACCTGGTCTCTTACTGCTAATGAGAAGTTCTCCACGAAGTCGGTTTATCAATTGTTGGAAAAAGATATCTCGGGATCACACAATAAGTGGATTTGGAAAGCAAAGATTCCCTTGAAAATTAAATTCTTCCTGTGGCAACTGTTTCAAAATGCGGTGCTTACTAGAGACAACCTGAGAAAAAGGAAATGGACTGGTAATTCTGTTTGTTCTTTCTGTGATCAACAGGAGAATGCTCGCCACCTGTTTTTCTCTTGCTCACATGCTAGGGTATTTGGGGACTCTGTGGTCTGTACTGGGTGCATCATGTTGTCCTTCTATCTTGTGGTAGAGCATGGCATGGTTCTATGTTTTTTTCCCGATTAACAAATAGTTTCATATGTTGTTGCTAGCTGTTGTATGTTGGTCCATTTGGACCACCAGGAACAGGATAACCTTTAAGGGTCTGAAAGTTCGATCTCCTATAGTCACGGTGTTCTATATGTGCTCTGACGTGGGCGTACCCCACGTCATGCTATTTGCTTCATTATTGGGCAGGGCTCTACGGCAAGGATAACTGTGCGCATATCAGGGGTGGTGCTAGCCAACTGATGGCCAAGGCTGCATTCTGGGCGTCGATGGTGAGCGGGCTAGTACATCTTTGTCAGGGAGGACTGGACGTCTGTGGCTCACGTATATGGCTGATGAAGATGATGTTGCTGGAAGCTTTGGTGCTCGTTTTGGCTTGGATTCATGGTTGGCTGATGAAGATGTCGATGCTGGAAGCTTTGGTGCTTGTTTTGTTCTGGGTTGTTTGACAAACCCTGTGTCTGGTTGTTTTTGTTAATCGGTGTGTTGACTGGAACCTCGTTTCTCTGTAGTTTAGGGTAGGTTTTTTTGCCCCGTATAGTATAATCTCGATGCCGAGGTTATACAGCGGGTTTTCCAGACAAGCTTTTTTTTTTCCTTCTGTTTGCTCCTTTTCTCTCCCTTTTAATTGGCTCTGCTTCTAGTCTAAACCTTGCATTTCAATTGAGCAATTAATGGAAATGGGAGTAGCCCAGTTGGAAAAAAGATGAATTGGGCACAGATAAATAACACTAAAAAGAACTGAAAAAGTGCGAATATAACATTTTTAGCGAGTACCAGGCACACGTATTATGATATATTAACGAAAAACACAACTGCATGAACCAAATTAGCGTACAAAAAAAACAACTCTGTGTTACCTGCTACAGTGTAACTGTAACAACCGAGAATGGTCCATATCCATATATGTGCATCAAACAAAATATTTTCCGGTGTTCCCTGCTGTGCTACAGAAGTTTCAGTTTGACCTTTGTATCTTGGGGCACCAGGATTCACACAGTAAATGAAGGAAGAAAGAGTTTGGTCTTGATTCTTTGTTGATGTGTTTGTTTGGGGTTGTTAAGTGTATATTAGGCCCATAGTTGGGCCCAGCCCATGTAACTCCATCATGTATATCTTCATGTGATGAATATAGAAAATGGGTTCGGTCTCATTCTTCTCCAAACACTGACATGGTATCAGAGCTGGGCGTCCCATCGCCGTCGCCGTCGCGGTTGTCGCCGGCGTGCTGACTCCGGCGTGCTCCCCGGCCGTCTCCATCTCCGTCGCCGTCGCCGTCGCCATCATCTCCGTCGTCGTCTCCGTGGCTTCGCCGTCATCTCCTCGTCTCCATCTCCGCGCATCGCCTCCTCCATCTCCGTCGCCGTCTCCGTGGTTCCCTCGTCGTCTCCACGCATCTCCGCCGCACATCGCCTCTCCTCCGGCCCCGCGCGTCTCCGCGCATCGCCGAACTTCATCCCCGCGCATCGCCGAACTCGATCTGTGAGTGTTGACTTATCCGGTACCAGTCCCGGATTTTTCCGGATTTTCTTCCGGATTGACGAATCAGCTACTGGACCCGAGCAGTTTCGCCCGGATTTCATCTGGTTCTGACCCGGAAATCTTTCCGGATTCGTTTCGGTACCAGTCCCGGATTTTTCCGGACCTGAATCCGTATTTTCCCGGTTCCAGATCCGGATTTTTCCGGACCTGAATCCGGATTCTACTGGATTTTACTGCTGCTGTCCAATTTCAGTGCTTTGTTTGCTGCCATGGCAAGGAATGAAGGTTTCACGTCTATTGATATCAAGCTGGATGGCTCCAACTATCGGGAATGGGCCTTCTTAGCTAGGACGGTTGTGAGAGCTGCTGGTCTTGCCTCTCACTTGACCGATGATCCATCTACTCGAGATGATGAAGCAGCAAAGAAATCTTGGCAAAAGGCTGATGATCGTGTGATGGGAGCTTTGGTTCTGGGTGTTGACCCTTCTCTCCGCATGAGTCTTGAGCATCACACATCAGCAAAGGAAATCTGGACATACTTTGAGCAGCGGTATCTTCAGCCTAGTGGTGCTCTTCATTTCTCCTTGCTACAAAATTTAAACAGTACCCAGCAAAATGACATGTCCATGGATGAGTACTATGCCGCCTTCACTCGCATTAGCGGCCAACTTAGCTCCATGGTTCCAAAGAGCAGCCCTGGTTGCACATCTTGTGTGGCTAAGGAAGAATTTGAACAACGAACACTCATGTACCAGTTTGTGATGAAGCTGAGGCAGGAGTATGAGACGGTGCATAATTCGACTGCTCCTGGGTTGGAACATTTTCGACTGGAGGAGTCCCAGGCAGATTGTTTTCAGCGCTGTGGGCAACACGACAAAGCAAAAAGACGGTCAGCATAAATATGTGACAGCACAAAATTCTCATACTCAAAAAGCACATACCTGTGCTCCTCATCTTCCTCATCTTCGGAGTCGCCAAAAATTGGTCCCCCAAAGGCTGGGGTACCACTCGACTGAAGCGGAAGAGTTGAGCTTGTTGAGCACGCACGCAAAGGAGTGGCTTGGAAAACAGGTGGTGAGCCTGATTCCTCGTCATCCTCCAAGCCCTGCTCCCTCGCGGGTGAACTCACAGCAGAAAGCGCCTTCTTGGCCAGTCGACGCCGCTTCGGTGGCGCGGTATCGACTTCTTGGTCAGAGGTGGCCTTGTCTTCAGATTGGACCTCTTCTGCTGCTTCCTCCTCGACTTCCTCCACATGTGAATTGGTGGCAGAAGGGATAGGCGACTGATCCCCTTTCGGGTCCACTACCAGTGCCTGAGTTTCTTCAGTCTCTCCATTTTCAGGCAGAGGAGGAAGGGAGGCAGCAGTCGAATGACCCTGCATAGCACATATCACAAATTGCAAAGTCAGAGTCAAAAAGCACATATCGTAGAAGCTACGAGTGGCAAACTATTAAACTACAGACATACCTCAAGCAAAGGGTTTTCCGTCCCGTATGGCATGACGGGGCAATCGATGTTGCAAGGGTCGGCTGTCGTCAGGCTGGTGATGTGGCGCACGTGCGTCACAAGTTCGTTCCTTGACAGTTCCTCTGGGCTCATTCGAGTGGAGTCACCCGTGCCCTCATACTCCCACATGGGATGCGCTCGGGCACGGAGTGGCCACACCCGCCTCTTCACAAAGGTGGCGATCAAATGGATGCCTGTGACTTTGTCTAGCATGCCTCCGATCCGAGCCAGCAAAGGGCTTGCCTCCTCCATTTCTTCGGCTGAGAGTTGGTGATCCCATGCCTTGGTCCTGGTGAAAGCAGCAGTCGAGAAAGGGGCGGCTGCGTCATGCTCGACAGTCGCATAAAACCACCCCTTCCTCCAGCCTTGGGCGGAGTCGACGGTCTTCAGGCGGAAGTAGCGGGTGTCGCTGCGCACCTGGATTCCACAGCCGCCAACTGGGTAGGTGCGACCACCTCCTCTGTTCGGCCGTACCATGAAGATGGCTTTCCACAGCGCCCAGCTGGGTGCGACGCCGAGGAAGCACTCGCACAGCGTGATGAAACACGCGATATGCATAATACCATTTGGGGTGAGATCATGGATCTGCACCCCGTAGGCAAAAAGAAGACCACGAACGAAATCGTGGAGGGGAAGCGAAAAGCCCCTAGGCAAAAACTCCGCAAAACAAACACGCTCGTTAGCGCGTGGTTCAGGGAGTACCTCCTTGGGCGATGGCGCGCGGACGGCGAGCTGCTCCGCGGGTGGCAGATACCCCTGCTCGCGGAACTTGACCAAATGGGCGTCCTTGATGGTGGACTTCGCCCAGTCCCCGCTGCCTTTCTTCAGCGCGGCGGATGCAGATGTACCCGCCACAGTCTTCTTGCCCTTGGCCGCATCGGTCGCGGCAGCGGCAGCGGCACCACGCTTGGAGCCTCCACCTTTCGCCATCGCAGCGGTGGATGAGGGTGGAGAAGAGAGCTTGGTTGCAGAGCAATGGAGGTGGGCGCGAGGAGGAAGATGAGACGAGGGGCGGCGCAAATAGGCAAATGGCAAGTAAAAAATTCTGCCAGCGCCGTCTCCACTATTTACCACAGATCGCAATACGATCGCAACCGTCAAAACAAAGGCATACGCTCCGCGCGAAATCTAGCCATACACGTGGCGGCCGCGGAAGGCAACCGTCGCAGGCCACTCCGCCCACTACGCACGGGAAACTAGGAAATCATCATCACGCCCCGTGAAAACCGCGCCAGAGCGGTCAAATCAAGTCCAAACGGCGCTACACTTGGTCAGCTCTGCAAAAATGGGCCCACACAGAAGTGTCACGTCCCATCAGTCTTACCAGGCACGCCACCGCTTGTCAGAGATGGCAGTCGCAAAATGCGTCATTGCTGACGTTGTTTCATCCTTCAGAACTGGCATAAAAATCACTCGATGATATCTTCGGGTGGTCTCTCGCATAAGTCTCGATTGGTTCTTTAGTAAAGATCATAAAGCCAGTCGAAATTCTTTCTATAGTATCATACTCCCATCGGGAGCGTATCAAAAAATTTCTTTGACTAAAATGTGCAGGGTAAAAGATTTTGAGATTATCCTCCATTGCAAGCAATAAAGCACAATCTCGGGGGCTACTCCCATCGGGAGCGCTGTCGCGCACCCGATAGAATAATGGCAAAAGTGTCAGTCGACGACACATTCGACTAAGTTCATAAGCAAAATCACACTCAAAATATTCCCGAGTTGATCCGACGATCCTTGGATGCTGCATGCATAGTGCAAAGGTAAGACCCACCGATCAGTCGAGCTGGGCTAAGGACCGCTCCAGCAGCGTTATCCTTAAATTTTCCGTGTCAGCAGACATGATGAATTATCCCCGACGGACGCGTTGGGTTGATTCAAAATTATACTGCAGTTCGATTCCGTAAGACCTCAACGGCTGTTTCGAGTCTGTCCAGTTTGTTCCAGATTCGAGTCCGGGGACTCGAGTTTGATTGAAAGCTAGTATGGTTTTGCCACAAATGGTAGTTAACTGGCCCCGATCCGTCGTGTGTGCCGGGCCTGCTAAGCTAATATCCCTTGATTATCATAAGCAAAAATTCATAGTCGATGAAACACTCGACATAGCCAACATGTGCTATTTCATACAAACATTTCAAATCATACGACACAAATGCAAAGAACATAACGTGCATGATGTATGAGTCCATGCCCGACTCTTCGAATCAGACAAGTACTCGGGGGCTACTGACATGGGTATGCCTATCGGGTACCCTACCATGAGGGTACCTGGTGCACGTATCGAATAGGCCCAACTATCAGAGCCTACATGAAGCCCATGAAGGGAGGCCCACGAAGATGAAGTATCCTCCAAGTTTGGCGAAGCAATAGTCGGTTTAGAGTTTCCTTACTTGTAAATCGAGTCGGTTACGAACACCCGAGACCCAGCCTACTATTTAAGGACTGGGAGGGCCATCGAACCAGACCACGTACTTTCAGAGCCACCAAAACCCTAGCGAGATCGACATCTCGCCGGGACTCTTGTAACCATCATATTCACACAGCAATAACAGACAGGCAGGACGTAGGGGTGTTACCTCCACACGAGGGCCCTGAACCTGGGTAAAATCTTTGCTCTGCATGTCAGCCGACGATACTTCCAGCTCTACCACGTTCTCTCCCCCATATTCATAACCTAGGGACCTTAACCATGGGTCTTGATGAGTCTACCCCTCGTCAGCACTCGCACGACTACTGGCAGCGACTACTTCCCCAACGACGACTTCTTCCCCGACATCGGCAACCTATTCATCGATGACATGGGTAACAACATCAACGTGAACAGTTCCGTTCCTGCCGCACCGTATGTACTCATGTCTTCCCTGTTTCAGATTATATTAGATCTCATGTTTCTAGTATGTGCTTTAGATTTGATTTGTTAATCTATTGTTTTAGTAGATCGCATGATTAGTTCGCTACTAGTTGTTTCTATCATGAATTATTTCATGTTTTTCGTGTATTAAATCACTTGCTAAATTTCTTATTTATTCAACAATGTCGTCCACCTGCACCGAGCTCACTAGATCTGCCCCGAAGAATGCGGGACGCCAAAACACTTTTTTACAAAACCGTGCGCAATTGGCTTCTTCATCGCACACTTTTTTCTTCTAAAAACCGTATGTGATATTCCCCTTACATCAAACACCCTTTTCCCCCGTAAAAAGTGTGCAATGCATCGCCGAAAATACCCCATTTCGGCATTTTTAAACTATAAACTTGAAAACGTGTTGGCACTATTGTTTCTTATGGTACAATGCCTTTCTGCCTAAAACAGGCTCATTATGATAACAAAAAAAATATGATGCATCACACAAAATTAATTTGAAAAAACCGTGAGCGATTGCCTTCTACATGGCACACACCTTTTTTCCTCAAAAAATCGTGTATGCTTGTCTCGCATACCATTTAATCTTTTAACCGTGTGCGATTGCCGAACATCACACACTGGTTTTTTTCAAGGGTATGCGATAAGTTATTTGTTACGATTTTGGCCAAAGCATATGAGATTGGGGGGCTTAAAAATTGCCTGGATGTATCTACAGCTACAGCTAGATGTCATGCTATTTCGAATTCTAAAGGAAACTATTTCTTGGGAACATACTTACCCGGTCAGATTTCCAATTGGAATATTAAGTTGTGAGTAACAAAATCACGACTTCTCTTGAACAACAAAGGTATTAATTGTTTATCGAGTTGGAGCTGACGCACAATTGAGGTGGTGCGCAAGGATGGAATGGGGTGGCTGGAGCCTGGAGGTGGTTGTTCGCAGCACCCACATACTCAAGTAGTGCGTTGTGAATCGGCCGGCGAATCGACCAAAAGTACAAATTTATGGTATGCTAGCTACATAAATGGCTAATTTGTAGATAAAATAGATTTTTAAGTGCATACAATCAAGAATCTATCTATCTATTATATTATACTAGCAAAACATGCCCGTGCGTTGCAACGGGAGAGAAAAAAACAATTTAAGGACCAGCTTGATTTGTTTGGTGGCACATAATTGGCGTATTCGTCGAGCAGGAAACTTGCTTTGTTCTCTCCTTTTAGTATTTGTTCTTGCGCGGCTTTGCCTTAGACAAATAATTTTATCAGAAGTTAGAGCTCAAATACCCATAAAATTGTGCACTCGTATATTCAGTCCATAGTTCAAATCACTTTGACTGCATGACGGCAGATTCATATGCGCAGACTTAAGATGGGAATGGGCCGACCCGCCCCGGCCTTGGACCCGGCCATGCGGCCTCGAGGCTAACCTTAGAGGCCATGGGTCGGCCGGTTTGAAAAAAAGCGAGTGGCCTCGCTGCCCCGTTCGGCATCTCGGGTCGACCCATATTCTTCTCCAGCAAGGCATCAGACGAGGGGAGGTAGGCTGTGCTCCTCCTTCCTAGCTGCATCGACATGCTCCAGTAGTGAACTGACGTGCAACCTCCAGTAGTCCAGCGGCTGATGGCGGAGGGGCTTCTCGCCGGCGGGCGGCGGACGAACCATCCTCGCCCCCACCCCCACCGGCAAATTTGGAGAATTCTAGGATTTGCTCCATCGCCATGGTGACACGGCCTGGCTGATCTTCTGACCCCTGAGAGTAGGAACTGAGAGCAGAAATAGATGCGTCCGATGTGTGTACCTGATATACTGTAAATCAATCTTGAAGTCAAGAATCGATCTTAAAGCAATCTCGTAGAAGCGACCTGGAAATTAACCGCTGCTCTCGTACCTGATATACATACTGTAGAGATGGCTTACGAGGGGATTGAATTTGCCTAGCTGACACCACGCGTATGTGGGGGCCTTGGACCCGGTGCCGCGGCCTCCCGCCTCACCGACGGTCCCAACTCCCTCGACGCTGCCGCCGAGATCGCCGGTTCCATGCAGGCCGGTGGTGCCGCCGCCGCCGTGCACAGCGGCGGAGCTACACGATCTGGAACCAGGGTGCACAGAGGGTGCCACAACATGTAAAAATCATATTTAGATGGTGCATATATGGTGAAAAAATGCTGTTTTACAAAGAAAATTTCTGCTACCCGGTGTCCTGTGCACCCGGCTAGCCCTTAGTAGCTCCGCCACTGGCCGTGCAGGAGCTGCTCGCGGGAACCAAAAAGGTCATGCGCCGTCGGCCGGACGCGGTGGCCGACGAGCGCCAAGGACGCCGCCGAGGCCTACGTGGCGGCGAGCTGCGGAGCCTCACTGATGGTCCCAACTCCCTCGACGCCTCCGCCGAGATCGCCGGTTCCGTGAAGGCTGGTGGCGCCGCCGCCGTCGTGCAAGAGCTGCTCGCGCGAACCAAAAAGGTCATGCGCCGTCGGCCGGACACGGTGGCCGACGAGCGCCAAGGACGCCGCCGAGGCCTACGTGGCGGCGAGCTGCGGACGGACGATGGAACAACGGCGAGCGTGCGATAGCCGGAGGCGGTGGCAACAGGCAAAGATTAGCGGCGGCTCGGGTCGACCCGCGACGTACATATCATGTTTTAGTACCACTTTCGCAAAAAAAAAAAAGTACCACCTTGACTAAATATAGAGTTGTTACGAGCGCGCGACAAGGTGACAAACGTTTTTGACGTGCGAACCAAACGAAGCGCGACGTACCAACCAATCAAGGAAGCCTTAATGCCTTTATTATTAGGTAAAGATAAAAAACATAAATAACGGTTGAGATTTACCACTAAAAACAAAGATGTTTAGACGGTGGAAATTTATTAAGACAATGACGGTAGTGGAGGTGCTTTGGTCCCGCTGGTGGAGATGCTCTTAGGCCCCAAGGGCTTAGCTCAAAAGCCAAGGCAAAGTGGCAGCCACCAGTCAGGGAACTAATTAAAAGAAACCTAGGGATTTGCTGCTCGTGATGCGACAGGGTGCTATCAGAGGTTCAGGTCTGGGAATCATTAGATGTGCTGCCAGTGCATTAATATTGCAGGCAGAGGCGATAGCATGTGGCGAAGCTGTCCAGGCTGCTGCACAATGGGGAATGGGACGGATTATCTTGGATTCGCATTCCGAAATATTAGTAAAGGCGCTCGAGTGTACGGAGTATGATCATCATCTTCCGAGACCAGCGTATCTTCGTCAGGTTAAACTTCATTTCTGTTGATGTGTGTCATGTCCCACGTGGCTGTAATAAATTAGCACATGAGCTTTGTAATAAGCACCTCCCCGAGAGAAGCCTACAAGGCTGGAGGCCCAGCGAATCGAAACCAATCGGAGACGCCGCACGAGATCAAAAGCACGCCAGCATATCCTGTAAACGTGGACAGCTCTGGGTTGCATCGGCAAATCAATCTCACGACCAGCAGATCAAAGGCAGACCATCAAGCACGCACGACAGATTCTAGACATGGCGACATACGTCTATGATGCTCGGTTGCATCAGCAAAGCAAAGATCCAACAGGGTGGCAGCACGCCAGCGGATCAAAGTCACATCATCAAGCTGTAATCTTCAAGTAATAGAAGCTGAAAACCTCAGGTAATAGCTAGCTACAATATTCACGTGTGCTTTGATCTCCTCAATCCCAATGTGGAGCTTTCTCACGAACAAAAACTGCTCCATGTTAATCACTAATTAGTTCGCTCACATATTTCTACCTGAAATCCCTAGGTGTGTTATCAAACAAACAACTATATTTGAGCCAAGAAGACCCTCCCGGGCTGTAACCAAGGGTAGGAGAGAGCAGATAGATAATGATCGAATCTCTATGCAAGAACTTTCAGATAGAAATCCACACGTAATGAAAACTGATGCAATGTTATTTCAGTCCCCGACCGGCTCGATCGCACTTGAGAAGCTATATAGATGCAACCACCTAGCCTGTCGATGGAGGCAATGGAGATGTTAATCATGTGTTTCATCAACATACCAGGTTGCAGCAGACAGAGCTAAGCCCTTGGGGCCTGAGGTAAGTGAGACTCACATGTCAATTAGATCTGCTTATGCAGCACGTATCAATGCATGATCAACTCTCAGTCAGATTTGTCACTTAGATGCATCTTACATGTGTCTCTTATATGTGAGAGTGAACAACGAAGACACTATGGTATGTTAAGAGGTAAGGACAAAAAAAAAACTCAAGTTCTGATAAGAAATCCATGAAATGCCTACCAGTGAATAATTTGAGATAGTCAAACTGAGTTACTTTGAAGTTATTTTAACTATCAAACATCAAAGTGATTACAAAAGAGATGAGTGCAAGCATGCATGAATTAGTACTTGTTGGGGAGTTCATTGCGGCTCGAATCGACATGGAGGTGCTTGGCTGTGCTGATAAAAGTTTATAAGTGCCACGTAAACGGAAGATATGACATTGGGTAAGAAGTATTGTCGTACATAAATGTGGTGCCAAAGCACTATATTTGCATACTATGAGAATAAAAAACGATGGCATCATGATAATAATCATTTGAAACAACAAGCCATGAAGTAAAATAATTTTTAGTCGTGCGAAAAACGTGTGCATGATTAAAAGAACAACACATCACGAGAATGATGAGTAACATAGGCATGGTACTGCAAAATTAGGGAAACACAACAACAATATAACAAATAATAAGGCATGTGTTGGAATGAAACACAAGGTTTCAATTTAATTCTTTTTTTAAAATAAAGGTTCAATTTAATTCTTAGTGGACAATTCTAGAAGGTACAACATGATGGAAACAAAACAATTTTACAAACCTTTATAATTTTGCATGGCAAGCACACCATAGTGACTTCTGTCTACCATCACATACAAAGATTTACCAACGAGGTAGTACAAATGACCAAACGATATTCCACCGAGCAACCTCAGAAGACACATCTTGACTAAAATTATTTTCTATATTTTAAATTATATGAAATTGAAAATATATGATGAATTATATGAAATTACCATTTTTATGGGCAAATTAGTTGCTGAGAAACACTTCCAAATAAATTTTTGCATTGTACATCTTTGCTATAATCTTTTATAAATTTCTAATAAATATGTACATAAAGATATCCCAATATATACAAGCTAATGCAAAACATACACAGTAATAAATCTAGCCACGCAAATGCGCGGGCCATCCAGCTAGTTGTTGAAGTAATACATGAGTACCTAGTTATTACGGGTTCCAAATATTTTCATTGCGGAAAGCGTCTTCATCGACAAATCCTTCGGTTGACAGAAAGATCATCACGGCTATATATACACCCACAATCCACATGATAACGGACACCCCAAGCACTACATGTGCAGCTGCGCAAACAAGCAGCGTTTAGCCACTCCGGTTCTGTGCCTGTGAACCCTTGTTTCGTGTACTCGAAAGACTTGGGCGCCTTGCCGATGGGGAGCCTACCACTTGACGGTGGCGACGCCGGCGTGCTATTGCCAGTACTGGACCCCAAGAGCTTCGGCGCGGAGTCCCGCGCCGTGATCGACTTCCTCGCCGGCTACTACCGTGATGTCGACAAGTACCCAGTCCAGTCCGACGCCGCGCCAGGGTACCTCCGCGAGCTTCAACCAGATTCAGCACCTGAACACGGTGAGCCGGTGGACGTCATATTGGAGGAGGTACGGCGACACATCATCCCAGGACTCACGCACTGGCAGAGCCCCAACTTCTTCGCCTACTACCCGTTCAACGCCAGCACGGCCGGGTTCGCCGGCGAGATGCTCTCCACCGGTCTGAACGTTGTGCCGTTCGCGTGGGTCGGCTCACCGGCCGCCACCGAACTCGAGAGCTTGGTGGTGGACTGGATGGGCAAGCTGATAGGCCTCCCGAGCAGTTTCCTATTCTCGGGCGGCGGTGGCGGCGTGCTGCAAGGAAGCACCTGCAACGCCGTGGTGTGCACGCTGGCGGCCGCGCGCGATCGCGCGTTGAGCAGGCTCGGCGGCCATGAAGCTATCCTCAGGCTGGTGGTCTACGCCTCCGACCAGACCCACTCCACCTTCCAGAAGGGGGCGAGGATCGTGGGGATCCCGCCGTCCAACTTCCGCGTCATCCGGACGTCGGCAGCATCGGGCTACGGCCTCACCGCGAACAGCGTCCGCGACGCGGTGGAGGCCGACGTGGCCAGCGGGCTGGTGCCGCTGTACCTATGCGCCACCGTCGGCACGACCGGGCTGGGTGCGGTCGACCCGCTGCGCCACCTCGGGGAGCTGGCGCGACAGCACGGGATGTGGCTCCACGTCGACGCCGCTTACGCCGGCAGCGCGTTGATCTGCCCTGAGTTCCAGGACTACATGGACGGCGCCGAGCTGGTGGACTCCGTGAGCATGAACCCGCACAAGTGGTTCCTCACCAACATGGACTGCTGCTGCTTGTGGCTGGCGAACCCAGCCTCGCTCACTTCCGCCATGTCCATCAATCCAGAATACCTCAACAACATCGTCAGCGATCAAGAAAGTCCAGAGGACGTGGTGGACTATAAGGACTGGCAGATCGCGCTGTCGCGACCTTTCCGCGCCATGAAGCTGTGGGTCGTCCTACGCCGCTACGGTGCAGCGGGAATGCGGGCGTACATACGGAGTCACGTCGAGATGGCCAAGTGGTTTAAGCAGGCGGTGGAGGACGACGAGCGGTTCGAGGTGGTGGTGCCGAGGAGATTCTCCCTCGTTTGCTTCCGCCTCCGCCCAAAGCACGAGGGCGGCGAACACGATGTGGAGGGCTTGAACCGCAAGCTCCTCATGGCGATCAACGCTAGCGGGCGAGCCTTCATGACACACTTTGTCGTGGACAACAAGTTTGTTATCCGAATGGCTGTAGGCGGGTCCATGACACAGATGGGGCACGTCCGGGACGCATGGCGGCTTGTCCAAGAGAAGGCCAGTGAAGTAGTTGCCCTTCCAAGCAACTCCGGGTGTCTCTAAAGATACCCGTGCTAAAGTGTACACAGCTTTTGCTATAAAAAAATTCGAGATTGGTTTGCTTATGTTTTTCAAAATTATAATGAATAAAATTTCAATTTTATCTTCCATTTTCAAGGAACAATCTGGTATTACCTCTAGAGATAAGGACCGGCCTGGTACTAACATTTGAATGATAGATTAGTTGTGAACTTGTGATCAGACCTTGTAAGGAAACATGTACATTACGCAAAGTACTGAAATGCTTCTCCATAAGAAATCTTAATGGATAGAATTTTTAGAAATTGTACTTGTAAGTCACAAATCTGACACAAAAACTTTTGGCCAAGAGCCTGGAATGGCTATGCGTAATAGAACTGGCCTATGGCCGCCATCGACGAGAAATGGCCATGACAAGCGGAAGAGAGAAAACCAAAAAGGGGGAGGAGAAGGAGTGGAAGAGAGAAACTCCCGCTAGAGAGGTTGCTCTATGTGGTGTCTCGTGAAAAAGCAAAGAAACATAAAACAAGATATAAATTCCCTGAAACAAAAAACAATTACTTAAAACATGAACTTTTCATATAGGAAAAAACAGATGAATTGGGCAATGGCAATATATTGTGGATAAGGCAATGTAAAGAACCTACGTCTAGATGAGATCGATTGGAGCTGCGATGACCAACTGGTTCACCGATGAACTGTTTATATAATAGGCTTGCCGTGAGAGACAACAAGGTAGAGGATAGATACACAGGGTTGTTACAGATTGATACGCGCAGCTAACAGCTAACAGCCTAACATAATTACAGTTAGGATACTAATGCTATCCTGATACGTACACATATCTTAACAGCCCCCCTCAATCTGGACGTGGCATGATCATGTATAGATTGCGCCGAAACTTGACAAACAACTGAACCGAGAGGGGTTTAGTAAGAACATCGGCAAGCTGATCATTTGTTGAGATGAACCGGATATCAAGGGCCTTCTGCGCAACACGCTCACGCACAAAGTGATAATCCACCTCTATGTGTTTCGTGCGCGCATGGAACACTGAGTTAACAGACAAGCATGTAGCTCCCAGGTTGTCGCACCACAAACACGGTGCCCTGCTCAGAAAAACTCCAAGTTCTTGCAGCAGCCCTTGAATCCACATGATCTCTGCAGTGGCATTTGCAACGGACTTATACTCCGCTTCTGTGCTGGAGCGTGAGACGGTAGGTTGCTTCCTAGAGCTCCAAGCAACAAGGTTGCCACCCAAGAAGACAGCATGCCCACCTGTTGATCGCCGATCGTCGGGGCATCCTGCCCAGTCGGCGTCTGCAAATCCACTCAGAAGAAGTGTGGAGAATCTCTGAATAAATAGCCCAAGTGAAGATGTATGCTTCAGATAACGCAAAATCCGCTTTACTGCTGTCGAATGTGTCTCGGTTGGTGCCTGAAGAAATTGGCACACCTTGTTTACACTAAAGGCAATATCTGGCCGGGTGAGAGTGAGGTACTGTAGTGCTCCAACGACACTACGGTATTGAGTGATATCCGCAGCTTGCAATGGCTCACCCACATGCCGAGACAGCTTGTCTGACGAGCTCATCGGAGTACACATGGGCTTGGCTTGCTGCATATTCGTCCTCTTCAATAAATCAGTCACATACTTCTGTTGATTTAGGAGAAGGCCATCATCCATATGCTTGACTTCAATCCCAAGGAAATAACCAAGCTGACCAAGATCTTTCACCGGAAAATCACACCGAAGTTGCTTCAACAGCTGATCAGCAGCACTCGGGGTTGAGCTGACAACAATTATATCATCAACGTACACTAACATATAAATGGTGACTGAATTTTGCTTATAGATGAAGAGGGACACATCAGCCTTAGAGGCACTGAAACCAAGAGTCTGAAGCTTACTGCTCAGCCGAGCGAACCAAGCCCTTGGCGCCTGTTTTAATCCATAAAGCGACTTCTCCAACTTGCAGAGATGGTGTGGGTGTCGAGGATCAACATACCCTGGCGGTTGTGACATGTATACCTCCTCTTCAAGGAAGCCATGGAGAAACGCATTGTCGACATCGAGTTGCCGCATATGCCACCCCTGCGTCACAGCGAGAGAGAGAATGATACGGATGGTCGTGGGCTTGACGACAGGACTGTAGGTATCGTCATAGTCGATGCCGTGACGCTGCTTGAATCCTTTGGCGACGAGACGCGCCTTGTAGCGATCAACAGTGCCGTCCGGGACGCGCTTGACCTTGTAGACCCACCGGTTGTCAATGACATTGAGGCCACGGCGGTGAGGAAAGAGGCGCCATGTCTGATTTTTCTGTAGCGCAGAGAACTCTGCGTCCATGGCTGCCTTCCAGCGCGGTTGCTGCAGAGCGATCACAACCGAGGCAGGCTCAACATCAGCATCTTCAGAACGCACGGCCGTATAAGTCACGGTGCCATCCGTGCGCTTCAGCGGCCGCCACGTATGGTCACGAAGACGAGTAACCATATGGTGAGCAGGGGCGGCAGGGGCGGGCTCCGATGTCGCAGACGACGGCGCAGACGCTGACGAGGAAGGAGCAGGCGAGTCCAGCGAGCCGCCGTCATGCTGCTGTGACGAAGAGGCGACTGAGCTTTCATGGGCCGACGAAGGAGAATTGTGGCCCAGGTTGGTGCGAGGCGGAGAGAAGTCCGGCCCATGGCCTGCGTATGCATGGCCAGTCGCACGATTGACGTGATCAGTGCGATCTCGATATTCAGGTGTTGGCGTCGACGGCTCTGTAGGCAAAAACACAGCAGCAGGTTGCAAAGTACCCAAAGGATTAGTAGTTCCATTAGTACAAATGCCAGAATAGTCAGGAGGGTGCAAGGTAGATTCATATTTGCGTGCGAAGGGGAAGGAGGTTTCGTCGAAAACGACGTCTCACGAGATGTAAACCCGTCCAGTGGAGGTGTCAAGGCACTTGTAGCCTTTGTGATGTTCACTATAGCCGATGAAAACACACTCTTTCGATCTGAGAGTGAGTTTCGTTGCATTATACGGACGGAGATGAGGGAAACATTATACGGACGGAGATGAGGGAAACATGCACAACCAAAGGCTTTCATCATATCATAATTTGGTTTTGCCTTATCTCCAAGTAAACGCTCAAGGGGAGTAGCATTATCAATAACTCGAGTTGGAAGATGATTAATTAAGAACGTGGCAGTGATAAATGCTTCGTCCCAAAAAGTGATGGGCATGCAAGCTTGAGCAAGAAGAGATAGACCGGTTTCAACAATATGTCGATGTTTCCTCTCAATAGATCCGTTTTGTTGATGGGTGTGTGGGCATGACACACGATGGATAATGCCTGTGTTTTCAAAATATTTGTGAAGACGCCGGTATTCGCCACCCCAATTGGATTGGACACATTTGATTTTCTTATCAAGAAGTAATTCAACATGTTTTTGAAATTTGTAAAATATAGATTCAACATCAGATTTCACATGAAGAAGATAAATCCACGTAAATTTGGTAAAATCATCCAAAAAACTCACGTAATATTTAAAACCACCAACAGAAACAGTGGCAGGACCCCAAACATCTGTATAAATGAGTTCTAGTGGAGATGTGGAGACATGAGTTGATAAAGGAAAAGGGAGCTGGTGGCTCTTAGCTTGTCAACACGCATTGCAAACATTTGCATGCTCAGAATTACAAAAAAGAAGTTTATTCAAACTCAAGATCGAATTAACTACTTGAGTGGACGGATGACCTAGGCGTCGATGCCACTGCTCCTTGCTTGCACTAGCAGAGAACATGGCACACTTGGCGACGTTTATTGATGAAGACTTAATGGGGTAGAGACCACCTTCACACCTCCCTTGCAGGAGCCTTTCCCTCGACACCTGATCCTTGACAAGAAAATAATCGGGATGAATTTCAAGGAATACGTCATTATCTTTGGTGAATTTGTGAGCTGAAAGCAGGTTTTTGTTGATGTGTGGAACATGTAGAATATTGCGTAGGTGAAGAGGATTGGCATTTGTATTAATAGTACTATATCCAACATGGGAAATTTGCAAACCTGCGCCATTGCCGACATGGACTTGTTCATTGCCGTTGTAGCGCTCGCGGATGTGGAGGCGGTCGAGGTCGTTGGTGATGTGATCGGTGGCCCCAGTATCCATGTACCAGGTTGGGTCGGTGGCGGTGTAGGAGCTCGACGCAGCGTTGTAGGAGGTCGAGGCAGTGTTCACGGTGTGCTCCTCACCCGTGTAGGCATGATCGAAGCGGCGACGGCAGCGGGTAGCGATGTGCCCGGGCTTGCCGCAGATCTGGCAGGAGGGACGGTGGTCCTCATGCCCTCCGGTGTAACCACCGCCCTTGCTGTGGTAGCCACCACCATTGCCGCGGCCTTGGCTGTGTCTGCCACCATTGCGCCCACGGCCACGGTAGCCACCACCGTTGCCGCGTCCACCAGAGGGGTAGCTGTTGCCACCCTGGCCACCATTGTTGTTGTTGGAGTTGCCTTGGCCGCCGCCGCCGCGGCGAGTGAAGTTGACCATGGAGGCGCTGCCACCAAGCCCGTACTCGGACTCGTGAAGATCATGACGATGCTCGTAGGCGAGGAGGTGGGCGTACACCTCGTCAAGAGTGATGTCCTCCATCCGGACAGAGAGGGTGGTGACGAGGATGTCGTAGTCGTTGCCGAGTCCGGCGAGGATGTACGCGATGATCTCGTCGTGGCGCAGTGGCTGACCGATGGCGGCCAGCGTGTCCGCCAGCATCTTCGTCTGGCGAAAGTAGTCAGCAGCCTTCGTGCCCTTCTTCTTGCCGGCGGCGAGCTGTGCGCGCGTCTGGATCGCACGCGCACGGACCTGGAGGAAAACATCCTCTCCAGGATCTGCCAGGCTTCACGCGAGGTGCACGTGTTCATGACGTGCGCGAGGATGTCCTCGGTGACAGTGGCGAGGATACCGCCTAGGACGGTTTGGTCCCGAACATACCAGGTGGCGTAGTCTGGGTTGACGATCGTCTGGGCTGGAGTGGCGAGGGAGCCATCGATGAGGCCAAGGAGGGAGTGGCTCCTGAGATGGGTGAGCATCTGGGCCTTCCAGAGCATGAAGTTGGCGTGGCCTAGGCGAACGGTGATAGAGGAGGTGATCGCCATGGGAGCAGCGGAGGAGGAAGGAGCAGCGTGGGGAACGAGCGACATGGGTCACGCGAGCTCTGATACCATGTAAAGAACCTAGGTCTAGATGAGATCGATTGGAGCTGCGGTGACCAACTGGTTCACCGATGAACTGTTTATATAATAGGCTTGCCGTGAGAGACAAGAAGGTACAGGATAGATACACAGGGTTGTTACAGATTGATACGCGCAGCTAACAGCTAACAGCCTAACCTAATTACAGTTAGGATACTAATGCTATCCTGATACGTACACATATCTTAACAGGCAAGGCTTATTGAAAGATCACCTGACTGGGATGTGGTGACCTGGTCTCTTACTGCTAATGAGAAGTTCTCCACGAAGTCGGTTTATCAATTGTTGGAAAAAGATATCTCGGGATCACACAATAAGTGGATTTGGAAAGCAAAGATTCCCTTGAAAATTAAATTCTTCCTGTGGCAACTGTTTCAAAATGCGGTGCTTACTAGAGACAACCTGAGAAAAAGGAAATGGACTGGTAATTCTGTTTGTTCTTTCTGTGATCAACAGGAGAATGCTCGCCACCTGTTTTTCTCTTGCTCACATGCTAGGGTATTTGGGGGACTCTGTGGTCTGTACTGGGTGCATCATGTTGTCCTTCTATCTTGTGGTAGAGCATGGCATGGTTCTATGTTTTTTTCCCGATTAACAAATAGTTTCATATGTTGTTGCTAGCTGTTGTATGTTGGTCCATTTGGACCACCAGGAACAGGATAACCTTTGAGGGTCTGAAAGTTCGATCTCCTATAGTCACGGTGTTCTATATGTGCTCTGACGTGGGCGTACCCCACGTCATGCTATTTGCTTCATTATTGGGCAGGGCTCTACGGCAAGGATAACTGTGCGCATATCAGGGGTGGTGCTAGCCAACTGATGGCCAAGGCTGCATTCTGGGCGTCGATGGTGAGCGGGGCTAGCACATCTTTGTCAGGGAGGACTGGACGTCTGTGGCTCACGTATATTGGCTGATGAAGATGATGTTGCTGGAAGCTTTGGTGCTCGTTTTGGCTTGGATTTCTAAAAATAGGCTTGTCAAGCCCTGCTTTAAGAAAGCACTGACGGCGCCAAACGCGCCCTCAGGACATAACCGCGGTACTGTTCCTGCGAACAGTACGCGGAGGAAACATCCCAGAATTCAGTCCGCGCGGGGACTCGAACCTAGGACGGGTTGGAGACCACAGTCTACCACAACCACCGAGCCACCAGCTCGTTCCTTTGGCTTGGATTCACGGTTGGCTGATGAAGATTTCGATGCTGGAAGCTTTGGTGCTTGTTTTGTTCTGGGTTGTTTGACAAACCCTGTGTCTGGTTGTTTTTGTTAATCGGTGTGTTGACTGGAACCTCGTTTCTCTGTAGTTTAGGGTAGGTTTTTTGCCCCGTATAGTACAATCTCGATGCCGAGGTTATACAGCGGGTTTTCCTGCCAAGCTTTTTTTCCTTCTGTTTGCTCCTTTTCTCTCCCTTTTAATTGGCTCTGCTTCTAGTCTGAACCTTGCATTTCAGTTGAGCAATTAATGGAAATGGGAGTAGCCCAGTTGGAAAAAGATGAATTGGGCACAGATAAATAACACTAAAAAATGTAAACATTGAACATAATTCAAAAGAACCGAAAAAGTACGAATATAACATTTTAGCGAGTACCATGCACACGTATTATAATATATTAACGAAAAACACAACTGCATGAACCAAATTAGCGTACAAAGAAAAACAACTCTGTGTTACCTGCTACAGTGTAACTGTAACAACCGAGAATGGTCCATATTCATATATGTGCATCAAACAAAATATTTTCCGGTGTTCCCTGCTATGGAAGTTTCAGTTTGACCTTTGTATCTTGGGGGCACCAGGATTCACACAGTAAATGAAGGAAGAAAGAGTTTGGTCTTGATTCTTTGTTGATGTGTTTGTTTGGGGTTGGCGGCACTGAAGATATCTGGAGGAAGAGGATGGAGTTGTTGTGTCTTAGCAATCTTTTTAACTAGAATGATACCCCGCTCGTTGTAATGCACGTTGCGATACCAACGAGCCTTTCAAACTAGTACTTTTTGTAATGTACGTTGCAAATATTTTTAGAAACTTTTTTTGGAACGGTTACATATAGAGGGGCACATAATTTTGAATAACAATTTTATTATTTTCATCATAAAAAATAACTAGCAAAAATTTCACTTGGTTGACGAAACCAATTACGGTGTTCCACTTACAGATGAGATGATTTAATTTTGTAATTACATAGCAGGATGGTGCAATAGGCAATAAATTTTTGTAATTACATAGCAGGATGGTGCAATAGGCAATAAATTTTAGCGGGACAGCAATAGGCAATAAATTTTGTAATTTTACGGTGTTCCACTCTCTGCTCTATGGGCCATCTGCTGAGTCGCCAAACTGGGCTACAGGTCGCGCGCGGAGAGTTGTACGGCATGTACGATCGAATCGATCTATTCATGATCATTCCCGTTTTCCCATAAAAAAAAGAGGTATATACAGTTTTGGTACCACAACTTGCATCGGATGTGCAGTTTAGTCCCACATCTTGCAAAACGTGCACCAGTGGTACCTAAACTTGCGTTGCCGGACATTTTAGTCAATTCGTGCCACGTTGGACGCTGTGATGGACGATGACTTTGCAGTTGAGTCCAGCAGAGGAAAAGAAATTGCACTTCGGGGTCCTTCCGTGGCAGTTAAGATTTGACGGAAAGAAATCCCGGTATTTTATTTGGTTTCCTTCCTGTTCGTCCTGCAGTCCGAGCTTTTCGCCGTGAGTACCAGAACCACGTCGAGTACTTGGGGGCGACGGTGTGCTCGTCCTTGGAGTTGCCGCCAGATATGCATTACCGGGAGTACCACGAAGACCCGCCGGAGTACAGTATGGCCAATTTTCCATCTCCCGACCTTGTTTTGCCGTTTGTTGAGGTGGGGTTTCGTAGGGTTCAGGTGGGCGTATGATCGGAAGCGATCTAGCGTTTTTCAGCGGTCAAATTCGTTGGAAATAGTGTTAATTAGGAGCAGCGGGACAGGGACATTGTTTAGTCGTACAAAAACTGCGGATTAATCCAATTTATACCATCCGATTTATACCCTCTTTATGCCATGTCCTCCGCTGATGCGAATAGGTAGGAATCAGCTCCGTTTTTCCTCCAGAACTATGGTTCAGTACAGTATCCTAGATGTGATGCCTGACAGCCCGAGTGCATGGCAGATTACTCTTTGATGTTTTTTTCCACTTCCTTGTTATTTAATAGTAATATGCATCAGAAGGTGATTCAAATTATAGCTCCTGCTTTATCATGTTCCTGCATAATACACCTGATGTTTCTTAGTAGTATCTTATAGTAGAAAGTGGCATCTGTACCATTTGCTCCTGCTCACTGAAGAAAATATTTTCCGTAAAGTCTGAATTTTCTGTAATGTATGCTACAGTAACTGAATTTTGTAAAGTTTTAAGTATTGTGGGTTGCATAATTTGGCCTGATTTCATTTCATACATACTCCCTCTGTTTTTTAATATAAGATGTTTTACCTTTTGTTCACATGCACATGCACACAAATGTATGTAGACATATTTTTGTGTGCATGTTCACTCATTTTAGTGTGCATATAGACAACATATGTACCACCTAAAACATCTTATATTAAAAAACAGAGGGAGTACCTTTGTTCATCTCCTTCTTACAATAGTTTTGTTTTCATACGTAATCTCATTTTCGTGATATGTAATGTGTGCTACAGTTTCAATCCAGTAGAAGATAGCAATTCGTTCATAGTTGCAGTAAACCACAATGGGTTTTTTTGCGGTTTAAGAGACAATTTGGATTATGTTTCTGCATCAACGAGATTCTTCGATAACTGCACTGTTGATACTTGGTCAATTCGTTGGATTGATGAAATTTTGCATATTCTGGGTTACAAGAGAGATGGGAGACTTCATGTCTATTGGTGTTTGCCAGGGAAGGAAATAGCAAATGGCTTAGTACTTATTGAGAGTCATGCACACATTGTTCAAATGACCAAAGCAATCAAGTCAGAGAGGACACTTATCTTATATGTAGATCACACAAACTTCCTGCGGGTGTTGAGACCAGATGTGACGTGCTTTTGAACAATCATTCAGAGGTGTTCAATAGGTACAAATACATCACTATACTCATGTTTTTGCAATCTTATTCCAATTATCATGTTCTGATATATTGTTGTTTCCTTTTATATGAAATCAGCTACATTTTAGATGCGAGGGAGATGCCTTTTTTATCCATGTTGGAAACAATATTTTACAAGATTCTCCAGAGGATTGAGAGCAAGCAGGGAGAGTCTGAGAAGTGGACAGGAAGAATTTGTCCCAAGATTAAGAAGAAGTTAGACAAATTCACAGAATGGAGTAGTAATTGCACTTCAGTCCAACCTGCTGGTAACTTTCTGTACTCTGTCGGTAGCAATGAGTTTGAGAAAGACTACAATGTAGATTTCAAAGCAAAAACATGTGATTGCAAGAGGTGGCAACTATCTGGAATTCCATGTCACCATGTCATAGCTTGTTGTAGACGAGATAGAATTAATCCAGAAAATCTCGTTCACAGTTGCTACACCGTTGATACATTCAACAGAGCTTATGCATACAACTTGGCACCTCTCAGAGGGAGAGTATTTTGGGAAAAATGAGTGCAGTGCCTATTCATCCACCTCTCTACACCAAATTTATGGGCAGGCCTCAGAAAAATAGAAAGAAGGCACCCGAGGAGAAATTAAAGAAGGGAGTAAAAATATTTACAAAGGCAGGAGAGACCATGCATTGCTCTACATGTGGGAAAGCTGATCACAACAGGAAGGGTCACGACAATTATGTTCAAAGGCAGCAAGAGCAAATGCAGATGCATAATCTTGGGGACGATGAAGAAATAGATATTCCATCTATTCTTGAGGTACACATTTCATTTTTCAATGATGAAGAAATAAATTGTTGGTGCAAGTACTATTTGTGCTTACATTTGTCATGTGTGCAGCATGTCATACCACATACTCCAGACCCCAGCCTTTATCCTAGACATCTTGTGGACAGCATGGTGTACAGAATGCAACGGGAGGTTAACAATTTACTTTTTCTTCATATTCTACTTGTCATATTTTACATGTTGTGAAATTTATACTTGCTGCACAAATCTTATTATGACAGGATAGAGAAAATGTGCCAATTGAGAGGGTGCTTGGCCCATTGCCAGAAAGTTCTTTTGTGGTAGATGCTAGAGAAAGCATTCCACAGCCTAGAGCGAGAGTGACAACTGCTTCATCTAGAGGAACTTTGAGAGGAAGAGGCAGAGGAAGGACTAGTGCACCAAGGGAACCAGCAAGATCAAATGTAGCAGCAGAACAACAAGGAAACAGCAGTACGACCCGAAGGAAAAGCAAGAAAAGATCTGGAGAAGCTTCTACAAGTGGAACTACACATGTTCCAAATGCAGCACCTACTGGCAGAGCTAGAACATCGAGAGGATCATATAACACAGGTCCTGGTAGTGCTCACCACTTATTGTTTGGTGATGAACAACAGAGAAGAGCTACAGACATCCCTGATCTAAATGCTGCATTTATTCCACATCTTGATGCACAAGAGGTTCCTCTTACTCAGAATGCACCACCAGCTGATGTCATTTAGATGTTTTGCTCGAACTATGTACTTTTCTGTTAAGAAATAGTGTTCCTGCTTTCGGTTTTGTCGCACGAATGTGTAATATCATGGATTTTGTGATGTCTAGCTGTCAAACAGAACTTCGACAATGTTTGATTCGATTTCTTGCTAAATGAATTTAAGATGCCTGCCATTTCTTTCTTTGCTTATCATGTAAACCTGGCATTTAACATGGCTGGCATTTGTTTATTTGCTGTCAGCCATTTGTTTAAATTAATCTTGTACAACCATGTAAACCTGGCATCTTTCATTCAGTGAAATTGAAGCAATTCAAACCTGATCATGTGTTGCCAACTTTTGCATATATCTTTTCACCTGGGAGGTTCTTCTACTGGTATGCATGTACAGAACATATATTCATCACAGTATATTGAAATTAAGTTAAATTGCAAGCGAATATGTTAAGGAGTATTAGTAGTGGTTTAGGAGTCGTATTAAACTAGATTTACTTTCGTGTCCCCCAAGTCTTAAGTACTATATATTTGCCCATTGGGCTATCAATACAGACAAGTTGCATATTCATAACATAACATGGTATCAGAGCCCAGTTAGGGTCGGACGCGCAACTCGTCCGTATCTTCTTGCTTTTTTTTCGATCGTTGTCCATCGTCGCCAATGGAGCTGCATCCTCCCGAGCCAGATCGAGCTGTCCCAATGGCCTGCCGTCCACAAGATCGAGCTCCGTCCTCAATGGCTGATTCTTCTTCGTGCTGCCTGTTTATTGGCACCAATTCCCCTACAGTTCGCCCGTGGATCCCCTCCGGCCGCTCGTCCGCCGCCACTCTCCGGCCGTCCGTAGCCGCCCTCCAGGTTGTCTGCCGCTGCCCTCTGGTTCGTCCGCCGCTGCTCTCCGGCCGTCCACCGTCGTACTCTGGTCCGTCTGCACCAATCTCGTTTTCGTCCAGATCCGCTCCCAGCTCCGACGCTGCTTTGCTGCTGGTCTCGTTCAGCACTGTTTCGTAGTGAGATGTTCTGTTCGTTGAGTGCATCTTCCAGATCGATACATGATCCAGATCCGATCGTAAGTTAGAAAAAAAAGTTTCTGCTGCGTGCTTTGCCACTAGTTTGGTACAAGCTTTGTTCTACATCTTAGTCATATCGTGATTCGGCACCATCTCTCTTCTCACTCTTCGGTGATTTTCGATGGTGTCCGTTTCGACTTTATCTTGCATGTGTGCCCTTTAGTGGTGGTCTGTTTTTTCCAATGAAAAAAATAGCGTGATATTTCCCCGTTAATAGCACGATATAGCTTATTTGGAGAGGCTACGCTATATTTAGCCTAAATTTGACACTACGGCGCTATTTATGTTTTATACGCGCTAAACCACGCTTAACGTGGTAACGTTATAGCTACGCTAACAAAAAGCTTGGAAATAACGTTAGGTGACGATGATGGTGTGCAATCTGGTGGTTCTTATAGTTATTCTAAAGATGATGTCAATGATTCTGATTAAAGTTTAGAACAGTTTGTCTTTTAGTATATTAGTTTTTCATGTTTTTAAGCCTCATATTTTTATTTGTGCCAGAATATGTATTGCTTTGCACAAGTTTTTAGTGCTGAAATTCTTAATATTTGGGCTATTTCTCGTATTTTTTCATCACGCTATTTTGTATGTAACTCTGTTATATCACGCTATATCTTATATAGCTTCTAGAGGAGGGCCACGCTATTTTTGATAGCACGCTATTTTTTCCCTTGATTTTTCCGCTGCGTCCACCAAATCCGTCGTTTCTTTTTCGTGTTTCATGTCATGAGAGTCCACTATACCTTTATTTATCAGCCTCGTCCTTTTACAGGAATTTTGTGGCCTCCTCTTTTCTCGGTCCTGGTGTTTTTACAGGATTTTTGTGGTCTCCTCTTTTCTCGGTCTTGGTCCTTCTACAGGATTTTTGTGGCCTCCTCTTTTCGGTCCTGTTGTGGCCTCATTTTCTCGGTCTGTTTGGGGCCTCTTCTTGTCGGTCCTTTTGTGGCCTCATTATCTTGGTCCGTTTGTGGCCTCTTCTTCTCCGTCCTTTTGTAGCCTCCTCTTCTCGGTCCGTTTGTGGCCTCCTCTTCTCCGTCCTTTTGTGGCCTCATTATCTCGGTCCGTTTGTGGCCTCTTCTTCTCGGTCCTGTTGTGGCCTCATCTTCTCGGTCTTGGTCCTCTCTATAGGATTTTTGTGGCCTCCTTTCGCATTGTTATTGTTGATCTACGCACATTCTTTTGCCGTGGGCTTCTTATGCCATTGGCTTCTTGTGCTATGATCTGTTATGACATGCTCTACTTCTGATCGTCTATCGGTCTCCGTCGGTCTTCTATGATCGATTGTTTGGCTTGACTCTACAGGTTTTGAAGACTCTTCATGCTGCGACGACACTCTCAAGACGTGGATTTTGGAATATCATTTGTTTTTCTAGTTTTACACTTCGTCAAATGCAATGCTATTGCATATGCTTTGCATTTGAGGGGGGGTGTTAAGGAGTATTAGTATTGGTTTAGGAGTCGTATTAGACTAGATTTACTTTCGTGTTCCTCAAGTCTTATGTACTTATATATTTGCCCATTGGGCTATCAATACATACAAGTTGCATATTCATAACAGTGCTCACCACTTATTGTTTGGTGATGAACAACAGAGAAGAGCTACAGGCATCCCTGATCTAAATGCTGCATTTATTCCACATCTTGATGCACAAGAGGTTCCTCTTACTCAGAATGCACCACCAGCTGATGACATTTAGATGTTTTGCTCGAACTATGTACTTTTCTGTTAAGAAATAGTGTTCCTGCTTTCGGTTTTGCCGCACGAATGTGTAATATCATGGATTTTGTGATGTCTAGCTGTCAAACAGAACTTCGACAATGTTTGATTCGATTTCTTGCTAAATGAATTTAAGATGCCTGCCATTTCTTTCTTTGCTTATCATGTAAACCTGGCATTTAACATGGCTGGCATTTGTTTATTTGCTGTCAGCCATTTGTTTAAATTAATTTTGTACAACCATGTAAACCTGGCATCTTTCATTCAGTGAAATTGAAGCAATTCAAACCTGATCATGTGTTGCCAACTTTTGCATATATCTTTTCACCTGGGAGGTTCTTCTACTGGTATGCATGTACAGAACATATATTCATCACAGTATACTGAAATTAAGTTAAATTGCAAGCAAATATTTCAAAATAAGATCGCTTTCATATTATTCCAACATCAAATTCATGTAGTACATCACGCATAACCCCTGTTGATCAAGCCAACCCATGCATACATAACAATACAAGTTGCTAGTACAAGAAAAAACATCATTTTCTTCCTATCTCTATTTCTCAGCTCTTCCCTACGATTCTTCACCATTTTCTTCTTATTTGCATTCATTTTCTGTATCTCCATCTCTAATACAAGCTCCAGCAGCAAACTTCTATCAAGCATTTGGCATGAATCAAGAAGATGCACTGCCAGTTCAGAACATAGCAGTGGCATTTGACAATCTTCAGTTCATAGCAGAAACTTTCCCTTCAGATAGCACTGCTAGCACCGTCACTTTGGCACGAATGAAGACGTGCTTCAGGGTGACGACCTGGACGGCTCCGGCTCGTGATTCCTCCGCTACGAGGTTGGAGATGGCGTCGCGGCTCCATTCCCGGCCGGTTCGGAGCCGCCCGGCCTCGCCCCGACGGAGATGTCCGCCTAGCTGCTTTCGCCGCCGCCTGCGACCTGGGTTCGGAGCCGCCCCGACCTTTCCCCGATGGAGCCGTCCGCCGTGCTGCTTCCGCCGCCGCCTGCGACCTGGGATTGTAGCCGTCCCGGCCTCGTCCCAACGGATCCCACGATCTCGACGGCCACCGTCTCCGCCTGCGCCTGCACGTCCTCCAACCGCGTCACCGTCGCCGCCGGGAGCCCTAGCTGAGAGCATCTCTACCAGTCCCCGCAAAACGGTCTAACCCGCAAAATTCCGGCGACTTTGCGGGTTTGGGGCAATTTTTGGGCCAGATCAGCGTCTGCATATTTGCGTCGGCCCGCAAACGTTTTGCGGTGGCCCGTGAATCCGCACCGCGTACCCCTATTTATTTGGCTTCCCACCGCATTTGCGGATTGCGATCCCCAATCCCACACCTCCTCCGGCGAGCAATCCGCCGTGCGCTCCGCCGTCTCCGACGAGCAATCTCACCTCCCCGTCAACAGATCGACCGGCGCCGTCGCGAGAAGTTCCTCCGCGGCGCCAGCAGCTCCTCCGCGGGCGCCAGTAGCTCTTCCGCCGCGCCAGGTGCTCCTCCGCCGGAGGGCTACGACCCCGAGCACTACGGCGTCACGCTCGGGCCGGAGGACTTCATCCCCGACGAGCACCTCGAGCGCACGCTGGCGGCGACGGTGCTGCGGTCCCAGCACGAGGCGGTGGAGTTCGCCGCCAAGATCAAGCGCGACGAGGTGCTCGACGACGTCCTCATGGAGGAGACGCTGATCATCAGCCAGCTCCCGCCCGTCATCGACCTCGTCTCCGACGAGGAGTGAAGATCCTCCACCGCTGCGTCGCCGCCGCGCCCGTGGCTCCGGTGAGGAGCAAATTTTGTGTAGTTCTAGGGTTTGGGCGGCGACGTGTAGTTCTAGGGTTTGCATTTTGTGTAGAAACAACGTTGAAATCTATCTGTAGCGAAGAACATCTATCTAGTATGAACTGAACTTTGTTCCCGCGAAAATTTGCATGTTGAAATTCAGATTTGCAGTTTCGTTTGCAGGCTCTGTTCTTCGCGGCCCGATTTCTCGCGCAAGAACACGCAAAACCCGACCCCTAAAATTGTTTTGCGGGTTGCCGTTTTGCGGGTACTGCTAGAGATGCTATGAGGAATCAATTTGGGGATTATCCTCCTTATCGGTTACGGGACCTATCTGTAATTATTAAATCAGTCAGGGGTTTTTCTTTCAAAGTACGAGCGATGGCTGCCACGGTGGCGTGACACGTGTCATCAGCTGATTGAATGAGGACCTAAACCAATCCGCTATTTTTTTTGCCAAATCTGACCGTTTTCGTGAACTAATAACGCATCTGGTCGCTCCCAGAAACTATTTACAAATCTGCCCCCTGAGGTCGGCGCCAACGCAAATGGAGCCGAACTTGTGCAGTTCGGCGCTAGCAAAAAAATCAGCCGAGCTAGGTCGGCGCCAATGGCAATGGCGCCGAACCCATCAGGCATCAGAATTGAAATTTTTGTTGGTGCCGAACTGCACAAGTTCGGCTCCATTTGCGTTGGCGCCGACCTCAGGGGCCAGATTTGCAAATAGTTTCCGCGAGCGACCAGATACGTTATTAATTCGCGAAAAGGGCCAGATTTGGCAAAAAATACACCAATCCGCAACGCAAGTTGTGGTACTGCCGGTGCACGTTTTGCAAGATGTGAGACTAAACTGCACATCCGGTGCAAGTTGTGGTACCAAAAGTGTATAAAAAGGATCGTTCCCGTCTGCAATTGATCTGCCTTCTTCTTCGACCTAGAAAGGCGCCACCGGCCGCTCTGCTGCCGCCTAATCTGCCGGGGATTGGACTGAACACCTGAACAGGTAGACGACGGGAAGCAGGCCATATCGGCATCTGGAGGAGATCGGCGGCCGCGCCAGCAAGCAAGGCGCGGCGGGGTTCTTTACGCCGGCTGCTATTTCGATTTAGGGATGAACAGGAAAAGGAGGGATCGGATTTAGGGATGAACTGGAAAAGGAGGGATCGGCAGCTCCAAAATGGAGGTACAATTCATTGACTACTATGTGGTGAATTGGAATATTGGATGAACGATTAAATTGTGAATTCCTAGCTAGGTAAATTGATAAATGATCCTAAATATTAATATGTTTAAACTATTTTGATTTTTTGCATCAAACGTTTTTTATCCTTTAGAGTTCGCCCGGCCACAAATTTCTTCCGTCCTCCGGGCATCTACGCCGCGATGCATGCGGTCTCCTTGCTCACCATTGGTAATATGTACTAGAGCATTAGCTTATGTTCTGCTCTAATTTTTTTGTTGCAATTTTCACATTGTTTTCTTCTTGTTGTATATATATTATGAATGAAGGAACCTTGAGAGAGATATACCCATAGAAATGAAGAAAGTTCAGGGTCATGGAGAGATTTACAATCAAGTCTTGGCAACTTGTGAATTTCAGAGCCTAGTCAGCTGAGTAAAAAGGTCAGATCTGAAATTGCCTTTCAAAATAATATCATTTGACTTAAAGAACAGCGGTAAGGTGAACACATTGACTGCCACTCTGCATTACAATGTTTCTGCAACGGAACAGAAGGGTTATTCTACTACAGAAAATAAGGTGCACCAGTGCCAGCAACGAAAATTATAAAATCAAAATCAAAAGAAAAAGGCGCATGCATCAACACCTATAGCAGCCACATACTAGAATCCAGCATTTTTCCAGATCACTAGTACATAAATATTGCTAGAGCTCCATAGATTCCATACAAGAAGATATCTACATCCACTAAAGTGTGTCCCCAGTGGGTAAGGCCATCAGAAATTAAAACCGTAGTTCAGTACATTTTATAATGGATGGAACAATCAATTACACATGACATCTCAAGTAAACTTCAAGAAAAAAAACCAAGGCTTTGCTCACATCTACCGGTACCCTACAGATCATCTGTGATGCACATTCACCTTCCCTCAGCTTTGATTAGCTGAGAGAAAACCCTGCTCATCGACACATCCGAGAGGTCGTGATCAGGGTCATGCTGACCTCCGCCTTCCGCCATGGTCACGCTGATGCTATCAAGGGCGCCCACATGCTGAACTTGCGACGGCAGGTCAACGATCCGGTTCATGCTGTTTACATCTGATACAGTTGAAGTGTCTGCATCTTGGAGCTGCAGGACATACTCCAAGTTCCAGAGGACATCTCCCATCGATGGCCGCTCCACACCGTAGTCAGCCAGGCACTTCTCTACTGTCTCACCAAACTTCCTTAGCGAGTCCGGCCTGATCGCACCGGAAAGCTTCTGATCGATGATCTGATGCAGCTCTCCTCTCTTCTGCCACTTCATCCCCCACTCTGCTAAATTCACCATTTCCCTCGGGAGTGAAGGGTCGATCACCGGCCTCGCGCAAAGCACCTCCAGCATAACAACACCGAAGGAATAGACGTCTGACTTCTCGGTCAGCTGCTGCCTTCGAAAATATTCAGGGTCCAGATACCCAAAGCTACCCTTCACTGCAGTGCTGACGTGAGTTTGATCCAGCTCAGGCCCAGTCTTTGACAGCCCAAAGTCAGCGACTTTCGCAAGGAAATTCTCATCAAGCAAGATGTTTGCAGACTTGACATCACGGTGGATGATGGCCTTCGCAGAACCAGTATGAAGATAATGCAGCCCCCTTGCTGCTCCGATGCAGATCTCCAAGCGCTGCTTCCAGTTGAGCGAGGGGTTCTCTGAACCATACAGGTGGCTCTTGACAGTCCCGTTCTCCATATATTCGTAGACCAAGATCATCTCATTCCTTTCATCGCAGTACCCAATTAGAGACACCAGATGGCGGTGACGCAAACGTGAAAGGAGCTCAATCTCTGTCCGGAACTCATTGAGACCTTGCTGAGACTTGGGGTTTCCTCGCTTCACTGCAACCTTTGTGTCATCCCTCAACACTCCCTTGTACACTTTCCCGAAACCTCCAACTCCAATGACCCAGTTCTCATCAAAACTGTTTGTTGCTTCTTGGAGCACATTGAAGGCGAAGCGATATCCATAGCTTCCACCATTCATACCTGATGTGAGTGTAGTGCCATAAGAAGTTCTGCTTCCTGTACTAAGAGATGTGAGACCATTAATAGAGAAAGGCATCCAGGTCTTCGAGTGCTGCTTGTCATCGGTCTTTTTCCTCCGGCAAAGCAGTACCAGAACAAGGATAATTATCACAAGTCCAATAACCGCAAGGACTGCCCCAATAATAACACCCAGATTTTTGTGTGAACCAGAAGATCCAACAGTAAAAGCAGAACCTGAGCCACTGCCCATCTTCATAACCTCAAGGCCATTCAGAATCCCATCAGGAAGTGCATTGTTCAAGGTAGACGGCCCAATGCTGATGCTGAGCTTGCTAGATGCATCATTAGATGAAAGAACCACATCGACATAGATAGCTGTAGCCAACTGATTCATAGATTGCGATGAGAGATCAAGATCATGCTGTGCATAGAAGCCCCCCACATATGCATTGAAGTAGAGCTGGTTCAGTGCCTTACTGACTATATCACAGAAGTGAAATCTTATCAGATAGCTGAAGCCTGCATCCACATCAAACTGCCATGTCATGTTGAAAAGTGCGTTGGATGTATTTGAAGCTGCCAATTCTGTAGCTGTACCGTAGACAATATCGGGTGCAGTCAGTGAAGTTGCTCCGCCATTCATGTAGTTGATAGCCTTGCCATATGTAACTGTTTTGGTCACACTGGGGTTCAGTATGTACTTTTGATCATTCTGCCAACTCCTCGAGAGGGTATCATTGTTCGGAGTGACCTTCGGACCACCCATGTTGACACGATACACCGTCTCCAGTGACTGTGTAGACAAACCGGTGTACTGCTGCACAGGGTTGACCATTTGGGCACCATCGGCTATGAGATCATCTGGGACGGAAAGCACTTCAATTGCGTTGATGAATGCAATTCCGTTTGACGGCTTGAAGGAAAGAACAAGCTTGTCACGGGTTATGTTCAAAGAGTATTCCTTGAACAGTGGTGCGGTCTTGTCTGGCTGCTGAAAGTCACTAAGCAGGAGCACATCTTGGGTCGACACAGTAAACTTGGCGGTGGAGAGGTCATAACTCTGGTAGATGAAGGGGAAGAAGTAGAGACGAACAAAATGCCGTCCCTGCTTCTGGATGGGAAAGTATAGGATGACGGGATCGTGAAGATGCGGGCAGTCTGGTAAAGCGCTGAGTTGTCAAACGAGGACACCCCATTGGCCGATGTGCCAGCAAGGATTTCTTGAGAGGTGTCCACTGTCACCGGAGACGCCCCATCCGCAGCGAAGTTCCTCCCGCCGACTGTCGTGCCCTTAGCAGACCCACAATCAACAAGGTAGCTGTCGGCAGGCTTGAATTCCGCTGGTTGCGCTTGCGCCTTGCAGATGCCAGCGCATGACCAGAAACATAAAATCACCAAGGTTGCGATTCGCAGCATCCTTGTCTCCATCATGATGTTGACCTGAAGTACAAAAATGTGCACAATGTTTGAGATGGCATGTGCGATTACAAGCTATGCTCTCAAGCTAAGTAAGCAAGAACATGTTACCCAGAGAGCAAAAGGATGGATCTGGAAATATGCAGGAATTGGTAATAAAGCTATAAGGGACGAACATTTGACAAACGGAAGAGCACCAATAAAGGGATGAACTGAACTAGTCCTAGCCCATGGGATCACACTACAGGATCCCCACTGAAGCAAATCAAGCCAGCAAACCGAATCCCAACTATGGACGTTTTCTCTACAGTAGCTAGACGTGTTGGATATGGAGAGTTCATTCGTCCCATAAAGGAAGAACTTAGATTTTGATTGCTCACAGCAAGGGAAAGACCAAGACCAACTAGTGTTATCCAAGCAGGCTGGGGCTTTCTTGCCAACACAAGATATCGGTCCTGGTGAGATCTCCCCTACACCCCAATGCAGCAGAGGGGGGCGAGCAACGGGAGGAGAGCTCATACAGTGGCCTAGAGGCGAGCTAGGCGGCTGAGGCGGCGCCGGGCAAGATATGGAGTTAGTGCCCGGCGGCGCCGATTTGGGAAGATGACGGCGGAGGAGGTATGGACCAGACCACCGTGCCTGGTTGCGGTTGGCAGGAGATGGGCGCCGAATTTCTTGTATGATTATTATGCTCGATAATAATGAGGAATACGTGAATATCCAGGGTTTCTTTTCGATCTCCTTCTTTTTAACCTGCTACAGCTACGAGATTACACGTCTATCAAACACGTTGCATTCTGTCTAGTCTCGTTCTATTTGTGAGGTTGAAGGCACAGCTCCCCTGTTCCAGATCAAAGAAAAAGAAAGGGAAAAAATCTAGAAAATGGCAAAACCGTCCAGTTATTAATCCGGAGGAAAAATAAACCGCCACAGAAATCAAGAAAGCCGACCCAGCAGGACGAACAGTTTCAAGAACAGTAAAGCTTGTCCGAGCACAAGAAGCTGGATCCAAAAAACGCACCTCTCTGGGTCGACCGGAGCGGCCCGCGGCGGGCATTCTTGGCCGAGATCCGGCCAAGATCGACGCCGCTTCTCCACCGGCGACCAGGCCTCCGAGAACAGCACCAGGTGCCGGGTCACCGAATGCTCCGGCCGGGAACCACCTCAAGAACGGATTGAAACCAGAGTATGGAGCCGGGGAGGGAATGGAGAGAGCAAAAAGGGCCCTTTTTCTTGGAGGAGTTTCTCGTCTCGGCTTTACGGAGCAAGCAAACGCTAGGCTAGAGCCTAGAGGGAGAGAGGGGAGTTAAGAGGAGATGAGGGAGCGAGTGTGCAGCTGCTGCCACCTTAGAAAGGAATATTAACAGCTAAGTTCGATTCAGCAGAAGTGAATGCAGCTGAAGCTGAGAGGGACGGTGCTCATGGGGTGCTTGTTTAGTTTAGGAGTTTAGGGTTAGTTATGCGGAAACCACGGTCTGATTAGTGCACTGCCGTCCAGCTCCACCGGTGTTTTGTAGCTAGATTGGGTTGGATTGCTATTTTGTGCAAACCAAAGTTCGACTTTCTCCGGTCACTACAAAAATGTTACTCGACAGAATAGTGATCTACAACGGCAGCTGTGCGCCCACCCACGACTAGCTTGCCCATTATCTTCTTCTCCACTCCCAAGAAGCGATCGTGTGCCTTGTGCTCTTCATTGAGAAAAGAAGTGATACACATTTCTTCCTCTATTTTGTTTCAAAGAAAAAAAGAATAGTTGGTCTTTATTTCATCTCTCAATTTTGAATGAACGAAGAGAAACATGTGGCGAGGGCGGATTTGTTGAACGAAGCAAAGTCGGGGTTTTCCATGGATTCATCCGTTTGACCTCTACGCACCCTGAGCCCCCTCTCAAGTCTCAACGCATTCAAGAATTCAACTGAGTGATATTTGTGCTCCTCACGTCCCACATTTCCGATTTGTTTACAAGGATTGATAAAAATGGGTCAAATGGTATCATTATGTTTTATTTGTTTACGAGGATTAATAAAATGGGTCAAATGGTATCATTGTGTTTCTCTTTTTTTTTTTTTGAG
Organism: Poa pratensis; assembly: GCA_947311845.1. Classification (NCBI taxonomy): domain Eukaryota; kingdom Viridiplantae; phylum Streptophyta; class Magnoliopsida; order Poales; family Poaceae; genus Poa; species Poa pratensis. Next base: position 20,665,581 of record CAMZMU010000068.1, read on the forward strand.
AAGTCACCGGGGATAAAATCCCCACCTGGATTTTACTTCAACAGCAGGTTACAAGGTCACGCACGGCGTGAGGAGAGAAACGTACACCACAAGTCGGCGTGTTCCTTTTGATCCGGTCTTTTGCACCGGTTAATCCAGAGAATCAAGTCTGAGACAATGTTGCTAATGGTTATAGAGGCATCTTGGTCGATGGCCCTAAAAACTTTGGCGTTCCGAGCGTCCCAAATCTTCCAGCAGATGGCGAGGGCGATGGAGGGCCAGACATCCCGAGGTAGGCCGTCCGGGAGGGGAGATGACCAGAGGTCAGTGAACAGTCCAAAGGAGGGGGCGATGGCCAGCCTGCCCCAGACAGCGCGAGCGACGTAGCAGCTGAAGAAGAGGTGCTCGCGGTCCTCGACAGGGAGGCTGCATCGGGGGTAGGTAGCAGTGTCAATGATCGTCTTCTTGTGGAGGTTTGCGCGAGTGTTCAGCCTGTCGAAGTGAAGCAGCCATCCGAAGATCTTGATTTTTTGCGGAGTGAAGGAGTCCCAAATGTTGGTGAGCTGTCGTCCTGCAGCTGGGAGGAGAGGGCAGCGTATGCACCCTTAGACGTGAACCTAGAGCCGTCCATCATGCGCCTGTCGTCATCGGTGGTGTTCAGCGAGACACCCTGCAACATGAGAGATAGCGTCCGAAGCTCAGAGCTCGCGGTCGAGGTTAGCCTATTTCTCAGGTTAGTTTCGATCCCGTCCTACAGCACCGAAGCGACTAGGTCAAATTGTTTTAAGTGGTGTGAGAATATGGCAGGGAAAGCAGTAGCGAGTGGCTCAGGGAGAAGCCATCTGTCGAGCCAGAAGTAGGTGGATCGGCCATTGCCGACATAGCACTGGGAAATTTGGCGAAGTATGTGGATGTGTTTCTTAACAATGGACGCTAGGAAGGTGGAGTGGGAGGTTTGATGCATGGGGTATGGCGAGTGGTGGAGAATCCAGGTTTTCCACGACAAATCAGCAGAATGCAAGAATTTGTAAGCGAATTTCAACAGAAGGCACTCATTTTGTATCTCAAGATTCTTAACACCTAAACCACCTGCAGCTTTGGGTGTGCAAACTTTGTCCCAAGCAACAAGACATTGTGCACCCGTGCAAGTCTCCTCTGCGGCCCAGAAGAAAGAACGTATTTTCTTGTTATATTTGGCTATATCTTGTTTAGCGAGGGGGAAACATGACATAATGTACGTGGGGAGACTATCGAGGACAGAGGTCATTAGAGCAAGCCTTCCTCCTTTGTTTAGGAGGTTCGCTTCCCATCCGGCTAGATATTTTTCCGCATTGGAGAAGAGGGGGATGATGTCAGATGAATTGATTTTGTGCGTAGAGAGAGGTAGTCCTAGGTAGGTTTGGGGAAGGAGGAGACTGTAGTTCCGAGCGTGTTAGCAATGTCGGTGGCTGTTTGGTGGTCTATGTGGATAGGGAGCGTGTTTATCTTCTTCGTCGTAAGCAAATACTCCCTCCGTTCGGAAAAGGATGTCTTGGATTTGTCCAAATTCGGATGTATGTAGACATATTTTAGTGTACACATACATCCAAATTTGGACAAATGAAAGACATATATTTCCGAACGGAGGGAGTAAAACTTGTTGAAACAAACGTAATTACTTTATTAGTGAACGAAGAAACACCACTAGTCTGAGTTCTCGTTTGCTCATGCATGATTGTTAATAGTCCTTGCCTATCGTTAAAATTCAAATTGCAGCTGTAGTACATAATTAACCCACTGACGATTCGCAGTAGGTATGTCCGTTTTGGGTAGTTGGAACCGTGTAACATGGGCTTCAACTGCGCTCATGCTTGTTGCCAACGCTTCGAATAAGAAAAGATTAGTTTCTGTTCTATTGCGGATTCCCACTATCCTGTTTTCCTCGGATTTTTTTGGCGCGTAATGAGACATGTCACTGTATGTTAACTTGCATAGTTGTAGATTTCATGATGTTTCGGTGACTCTATCATTGCTTATGTCAAAGGAATTTGTTTATTTTGAAAATTACACAAAGAGCATCGAACACAACATGCTTACCAGCTGTTGATCTTGCATGCTCGATCGCGCTTTGCATCTGTGACATTTCAAGCAGACAACCACCGCTCCCCGTGCTCTTTTTAATCGAGGGAGAGGGTTTAGTATTTTTTTTATTTTTTTGCGGAACAAGAAGACCAATTACACCGGAAACATTACAGAAAGAACCCCAACAAACACAAAATTACAGCGCCGTCCTTCTGCAAGTTGACCACGTCGTCGACCCGCCGTTGCCGTCGGTGGCGCGCCGCCGCCGCTGCCTCCATTGATGCCTTGGATCGGAGGCAGTCCCCAGGCGAGCGGGAAGTCACCGAACGCCGGCCCCAGAGGACCTACACCGTCGAGCGCTGCCGCGGACGATCTGATGCACCACGCCTTCTTCTTCAAGATCTTGCGCTGGAAACTCCGCCGCCCTCGGAGCTGACCACGGGGAAGACGCCCACGGCACCTCCGCAGAGGTGCGAGGACGCAGGAGACGGCGGATCGAGGTCGGAGCTCCAAAGAGCGCCGACGCCGGAGAGAGGATCCGCCACCTGCAAACCAAACACCCACCGACAGCATCTCCTCCTCCAAGACGCCACCGGCGAGCTCCAAACCTACCCTACACTATGTACAAGTCTAGATCCGTGGATTCCCCGACTTCCCGCCGCCGGAGCGGCCGCCGGAGGCGGAGGAATCCACGAATCGACGGCGAGCGAGGTGGGGAGACTCGGGTCGCCCAAAAGTTCGCCCTTCTACAGTGACGGGAGAAAGGGGACGAGGGTTTAGTATATTAATCAGTGAGTCATCAGCATCGTGATACAGAGAAGGTTAGTATATTAATTAGTGAGTCATTAGCGCCGCGTTATTAGCCTGATTGCACGCATTACGATGTCCACCTCTGATGGACTGTTGTCTATGCCTGTATGGCTCACCGTTCTAGTACGTGCTACTCCATGCACATGTATAGTTGTGCTTCAAGGACACTTCATCTTACATGATTGTACTTATCTCCTTTCCCAGCATCATATCAAAATCAGCGTACCATTTGTCAGCAATTTCAGCATGTCTTGTGCACCACAAAAATCATAGGTCCATGGAAAGCATGCAAGATCGGAACGGCAAGATCATGGCAATCGTTTGAGAGGAGATGAAGTAACCATCCCATGTGAGAAACAGACGTTTCTCTTGCATCTCGATGTAAACGTTTACTGTGTCAAAGTTCGGTGGGAAGATAGTTAGAGCAATAAGTAGCCAATGAAAATGATAATACCCCTATCACTAAGATGGAGGCACATGGCAACATGGTCCATAGATCATTTCTACATCACTGATATCTGCTTTTTATGTGGGGAGAGCCAGGGAAGATATGCATGTTAGGTTTGACCCGGACACCCGGTGTTTCCAAACTCTACATCTTCTTCCTTGTGACGGCAGGAATTGTGGGGCTCTTCTTTCCCTCAATTTAAGTTGGGGGTCCGTTGACGGGAAACCTCATAATTAATCTAAAATTGTTGAATTCATCGGAAAATCATAAAATTATTTCACCCACAATTTTGTATATATCCATATTCTGCAAAATGTACTTCAATTTTCTTCACACAAGACAGTTAGGATGTGCCAATGGATTTTTTGCCCAACCAACATGTACTCTTAGATACCCGCAAAAAAAAAAGTGCACTCCTAGACATTTCATGGAGTTCTTGATCTCTTAACTATTGCCGAATTAACTTTCGATCTACGTATCTCCAAACAAAACAAATGCAAGCATTTAACTACTAATATTAAACTATTTTGGTCCATGAGTTCTCTCCTGGCGGTGTGTGATACTCCAATTAAACTGATAAAATTTGACACAAAAGGGATTTCAAAAATAGGAAAGAAGAAATGTGAAAGATAAAAAAGTGTAAATGAAAAATCTAAGAAATAAATCTTGATCCAGAAAGCAAAGCAATTACATATTCCGCAAAAACTAATTGGAAAATAAACGAGTTTTTGGGGAAAAATAGATAGTTAAAGTATTACGGGAAACCATAAAATTATCAAAAAAATATATATCACTCCTCACTTATGTTCCAATTTTCTTCCCTTTTTTGGAATATTTTTGTCTTATATTTTTCTTTTACTTTTTTTAGTAAAATTATACATTCGGTAAAAAGTTATAATTAGAAATAACAGTCATGCTGACTAGGGCACCACCTGTGCAATCCTATTCGCGTTCTTGCAAATTTCATAGGAGAGTTAGTAAGCAATAGAGTTCGCAGAAGTTTTTGAAAAATAAATAATACAAAATAGGTCAATACAAAGGAGTGTGAACATATGCCCCCAAGATACAAGGAGACCGATATTTTCTACAACAAAAAAAATCTTAAAACTTACTAAAAATCTGTTTTTCTTTGTACTCACACATTTAGATGATTTATATGAACCTACAAAATCCACTTGTATTTGGATTACACGAAAGTAAATAGGCACTGAAAAGTTGAATTTGTCTTCACATTTGTCTTTCTTGTGGAGGTCACAAATAAAAACTTAACTCACTGATACTTTACACTTACGTACATACTATATATCCACATGTACTTGCATATTATTATTTGCATAATTATTTGAAGTGAAAAAATGAACTTTTCAACAAAAAATCTGTATAGCTTGGGCTCCATTTTGGACTATACGAATGCAGAGGCCGGATAAGATGGCTCTCAAATGTTTCATGCCAACAATGGCCTATCAAATGTTTCATGCCAACAATGGCCTATTTTTGCTTCAAACTTAAACTTGAAGACGACTACCGGAAGCACATCGGCTTTGCTGCGAAACATTCTAACCATGCCGCTCATTCCAAACCTCCTCAAGATGTTAACATAATCAGGGAGATTGCCGCCCGGAGTACTCAATAGCTAGATTGAAAGGAGTGTAGAAATCGTCAATCGGCGCCGTTAACTTGTCTGATTCTATAGTCGAGCAGCCATAATTACTGAGATAATGGGAGGTATTTTTTTTCAAAAAGTAATGAGAGGTATGGTTAGAGACTGGTTCCCGAGTTTCAAAACATGGAGTACTAGTGTGGCAGTAGTTCGTAAATTAGAGAAGAGTGGAGATTTATGGCTCTGAGTTCCAGTGATCCTGTTATTTATGAAATTCAAAAAATCATATTTAAGATTTTTGAAGAAAAAACCCAAATGTAGCCAATGGTTCATCCCACACCGGTGAAAATTTTCAACAACAAATATTTTGTATTCTAAGTTACTTAAAGTAACAAAAGTGTGGATCTATATATTTTTTTTTTCAAATCTCCCAATTCATCAGATTTTGTTATTTTTTGTGTAGCCCATAATACATACTCACTCCGTTTTTTAATATAAGATGTTTTACCTTTTATCCACATGCACATGCATATAAATGTATGTAGACATATTTTTGTGTGCATGCTCACTCATTTTAGTGTGCATATAGACAACATGTGTACCACATAAAACATTTTATATTAAAAAACGGAGGAAGTATAATTTTGCGTTACGACTTTTCATACTTCTAGGATATATCATTGGTTATGTCGAGATTTTAAAAACTTAAAAATATTATTTTTGAATATTTTAAAATTAAGTAACCACCGGATCTCATGAGTTAAACACACTTTCCGACAAACTAACCAGTTAGCTTAGCTGCCCGGCGCGGCACTGCCATCACCATCGCGAACGAAAAGAAAAGAATCCACACGACGCATACAGAATGAGAAGAAACAAAAAAGAGGTAATATTTTGCTGCCAACCGAAAGCGAGATGAGCTGTGCGCAAGTGCCAAGAGAAACCAGCTGGAGGTAACACAGAGCGAACGAACATATATCATGGGCAACAGACAGACAGAGCACGAACGGACGCGGTTTCATTGCCCCGAACACAACACGGAGACAGTGTCGTGCCGTCTTGAGCAAATCTTGATTTTTGGCTTTCTCCCTGTGAGCAATTTCCGGCGAGGTTCCTGTGTAACATGGGCAAGGAAGGAGAGCACATCGACGGTGCACCAAGGCATGACTGAGTAGTACCGCCTCCGTTCCGGAATATGTGACCTTTAAGGATTTCTGGCGCATTAGTATATTTTGGAGTTTTCATTCGTACCTTCACTCACGGCGACATCCCCACTCACACTCGCGTATCTCCCCACTCGGTTCTGTCCCCCACTACCATCCGATCTGCTCGCTTCCGTTGCTCGCGTCACCGCCCTCTCTCTCTCTCCCCCCATCGCGGCTATGTCCCTCTATCTACCCATCGCCCCTGTCCCTCTCGCTTCCCACATAATCCTCTCCCCCAGCCAGTGGCGGAGCCAGGAATTGAGACGAGGGGGGCGAACACATAAGGGCTAAAAAAAATTTGCTGAAAAAATGAGTCTATTCAACAAAATAACAGATCCATGGAGATTCAAATATTTATAACTCATAAAGAATATTACCAATGACATAGAAATAACATAATAAGAATTTTAAAACTACTAACATAGACTTCTGCAAGTTGAATTTGACAATTCGCAGCCACCAAATGATCCCATATAAGAGATACCGACAACACATGCTTGTACTATTTGTTGTTGAATCATGTCCAAAATGTACACTAGTGTTTGGAGGCTTGAAAAGAAAGCAATAGAAACAATATGCAGCATCTTTCTCCACACTATACTCTGACCAATCAAATTTGTCATACCATGTATCTATGAATGATCTACTCATTTTATTCCTGATTTCTTGAGTACCATATTGTTCAATTGGTCTCCAAAGTGCAGGATCATCAGCAACAACATTTGCTAGATCAAAAACTTCATGAACAAGAACACTAGCTTCTGAAGTGTGCTGTAAAAGTAGACAACAAATATTGAGATTTTTTCTAAAAGCCTACTTCCCGACAACACAATGGACATGAAATATGCAAAAGATGAAAAAAAAACCTGCTCTTCCCCTCCCTGCCGTTGCTGGTCGTTGGCGTCATCGCGTCTCCGCCTACAATTTCGAGCGAATGCTTTGGCCGCCGCGGTTCCCGCTTCCAACGCTGCAGCTTCCTCTTTATTCGACAACGCAAATGCCTCCACCTCTTCTGCAAGAGCTTCCCAATCCGGCTCCACCTCTTCGTCCATCGCCGGCGTCCGGCGGCAGCAGCACAGCTCGCGCGAGTCAGGGGCGACCAATCTGGATGAACGGTTGGGGATTGACAGGGCCGCAGCCGCAGGGACAGTGGATTGGGGAATTGAGAAGGGAGAAGAGGACGGCTGGGGATTGGTGCGCTCCTCTCCGCTCGACGACGGGGGCAGGCGGGCAGCGCCGCGGCGGGCCGGCGGCGGATCGAGCAGGAGGGCGGAGGCGCGGAGCGAGCTGGGTTGGGGAATCGCAAGGATGCAGGACCGCAGGAGCGACCTAGCGAGGGGCGAGGGCCCGACCGAGCGAGGGGATTATCTGGTCACGCATGGTCACACGGTCTTGCTCCCCGTCTGGCAGTTTTCTTTTCTTTTTTTAATCCTCCCTTTCACGTATACTGAACGTACAATACGTATAGACTACCTATAGTTAAAAATATTGCCCGCGCTGAGGGGGGGCGGCCGCCCCACCTCGCCCCCTGGTGGCGCTGCCCCTGCCCCCAGCCAGCGGCATAGTCAAAGTTCACATTTTTATGCACCGGCGACGTGTGTCTGGGTGCGGAAGCGCCTGATCTGTGTGCGCCACCTCTACGTCCATGAAATGGCAGATTTGGAGGGGTTCGGATGCTCATGAAGACGGCGCGTGGAGCGGCGTGGGAGCAGTGGATGCGCGTGAAGCGTCGTTGTCGATCTCAAATGCCCCCACCTTGGTACCGTGGGCCCGCCGCGCCACGCCACGGTGCCACGGCTCCGTGCGTCTGGTACACCTCTCCTCCTCTCTCTCTTTCTCTTCTCCTCTTAATTTTTGTTGCTTGCTTGTGTAATTTCGGACATGAAATTTTTGTTGCTTGCTTGTGTAATTTCTGAAGTGACTTCTGTGACTCCTGTACTCAAATTAACTGTGTAGCATGGGCAAGGAAGGAAGGAGTGCACATGGACGGCGCACGACAGCACGAGGGCATGACTGGGAAGTATAACTAATCGCCCAGTCCTGTAATCCCGCTCAACCTGAGCAATCATATGCATGATCCCGTCCAGCTCGGCAGTTCATTCTTCTTCTTCTCGCGTTTGGTAAGCCGTTCGTGCGTGCAAGTTGACATGCTCCCTCTCCTCCAGACGATCGAGAACAAGAGAAAAAGAAACCGCAAGTTGACATATACAACTCCTGGTGCCGGCCAAAAGTCGCGGAGCGAACTGTGCCGCACTCGCCGCCACTGCAGAAACGAAACGGATGCGATGTGAAAGAGCAAAAAGAAACGACAGGAGATCTACATCGGCTAGCCTCTGATCTGATGATGTGAAGCCTCTGATGCTGGCTCGTCCAACCTCTCCGTTCCATATTATAAGATATCTTACGGATTTTCATGTAATTTTGCGCCTTACCTTTTATTTGACAAATAGATATGATTTGTTGCATGAACCAGATGATACCAAGTGTTTGCAGACGAGCATATCAGATTGAAATCATATGTAAAATCGACTTTGTGATATTTTAGTCATACATTTATCACCAAACCAACATTGCAAGACTATTATTGATAATTTTTAATTTATATTATACAAGTCTATGTAAATGTGCTTACCTAATCATGCACGAGAAACTACTATTAATATATCTATTCATTAGACCGTGCACTTTAGAGGTATCTACCATGATATTAAAATAGAGTTGAACACACATGCGGGCATACACACATAAAAATAAACACCATATAAGTTATGTAAATATGAATGTAATTCATGGATATTTTTTTTTATGAATTTTTAAACTATCATGACACAATTTTTACCGATATACATTGGAATAGTATAATAAAGAATGATATAAATAATTTTAGCAACATTAAAATATGGTTTAATCTGAGAAATAATTGGTAGAAAATTAAATGTGTTAAGATTATAGTTTAATACAAAATAATTCACACATCAGTATAAAATTTTAGTATAAATATGTTTATTTTAGTTTCGCCCCAGATCTAAAATATGTTTGGACCGTCCCTGTATAAACCGATTTTGGACAAACGGGTTTTAAGAGCAGCTCGATGCACCCACGGCACCATTCGTTGGCCGTCTTGGAGCAACTTGCCAGCGAGGAACACGGCGAAATCTGACAAATTCACCGGGGATGGTTTAGTACAGTTTGTCCGGGTGATGAATTGATAACGTGGTTTTGTTGCTCATCAAAGTTCATGGTCGAAAGGAGAACTAGGATACGGGAAAACTAGTTTGTAGAAAACGTCTCAGACCCATCTTTCCCAAAACATGAATTCCGGGCGTTACAAAAACCAAGTTTGCTTACCCAATAAATAGCACAAGATCCAAACAAAGTTTTAGTTTGTTAGTATCATGTTCTCTAAAAATTGTTTATCCAAATAACCCCTTAATAAAGTAATACAAGTACAACATCATCCAATATTAACTCAGTTCTCAAACTTATTTTATTCTTTTTAACTGCTAACCCGATTGACGTGTTGTTTTCACCATTTGAGTAGCCACGACCCGATTTCGAAAATACATCACATGTTGACATGCGTAAGTTGTTATTACTACTAACCGATATGTGTAAGTTCTTATTACTACTAACCAGATTATTCACTCCTTAGATACCAAATTATAATAACGCGGTCGTAAGACTCATATATGTCATTCTCCACCAATATAAGGTTGCATGATACTACTTTGTATGGAATGATACATGTTTTAGATCTTGGAAACACTTGAACACACCGCTCTCTAGTTGTGTATATGGCAATTCTAAAAACGTGTAAAATATTATCCGATAACCATGTACAATTATCGTGATAACCGTTTGCTGCTAATCAGGCAACTGGTGTGACGAAAAGAAATTTACACTCTGTTCTATAGATTTACGTTCAATTATGTGTAAAATGTGTAAAAAATTATCTAATAACCAGGTGCAATTATTTTGGTAATCGTTCGCTGCTATTTTGGCAACAATAGTAATATAATTTGGGAACTAGTGCGACATAAAAAATTCACGGAAACAAAAACATGGGGTCTAAAGAAGATAATCATTCTGAATATTTGATTTAACAATTAATTCAATGATATTATGTATGAGGTGACATTTTTTTGATAAAGGACATTTTATTACTTAATAAGAGTTTAAGCATTACATCCGGCCTCCGCATAATTAGGATGTGCACACCGCACAGTCTAAAAAAAAATTACACGGGCGAGTATGACTTTATGAGGTGGCATATATGTATGTGCTTTTCTAAAGGATTCCCATTGAAAACAGTCGCACGAGAGAGGACGGCCGGTGTGCTACCAGCGTGAGTTGGGCTCCGCTTGTTAGAATAGAACATCCCAATTTTTTTTGAAAGATAATTTGTTTGAAAGATAAGACCATCCCAAAATTATGAGGGTACCTCCAAGGGTCTTTTTATTCGCAAGATTATAAAAACGAGAGAACAAAAGATCGCGGGGTTTACACCATCATGCCCACTACAATCTCTCATGGGATTTCATATGCACCAAAATTTTGTTTAATTCCATCACAAGAAAAATAAAGGATTCTTAAAAAGAGATTTAAATGGATGTTAACATTTCCTATAAAAATCTAAGGTGCTCTTTTACGGTGGTTGGGACGGTACCCACCGTCGGTACCGCCGGTTATGATTTTTCTTAGCCGTTGATTAAGACATGATTTATATTAGCCGTTGACTTAAATTTGATATACTTCCTTAGAAAAAACTTATTTTTTTTTTGAATTTTTCCATGTATATTAAACCAGCAAAGAGTACACGATTACAAAAACAAAACTAAAAGAGACTAGCAAATCTATGAGATCTTCAACCTCTTTCTTCATCCATGACACAATCTTGTACTTTTCTGAAGGCAGCCGTAGAACAACGCCAACACCACCAAACCACAAACCTGTGAATACCACCGAATGTTCTCCCTTTTTAATTTTGAGCCGCAATACCAAGGCTTTGTGCACGCACGCAGCCATTAAATTAATCAAGCAACATCGGCAAGAGTACCACCACTGATATTCCAGGGACAAATAACTGAACCACTTTGTCGACGTCGTTGGGAGCCGAGAGAACGAATCACCATTGCCGAAGACGTAGTAGCTGGGATAGATATTGCGAGGACAAACCTACTCGCGACAACCATGAGAAACAATCCAAGATTGATCTGACGAAGCAAGATCTGAAAAACCATACCTAGACAAACTTAATCTTCCAAAGCCACCATTGACGTCGGGAATGATATCTCGCCGTCGAACGAAGCGTGGAAGATCACTTATTGCAGACGATACTATCTCCATTAACGAAGAAGATGACGACCAAAACCAAACTCTACCATTAAGGACCTTCGAAAAGCGTCGTGCGCAGGTCCGAGGTCCCCACCCCTTCTAGTGCCAGAACGGCACCTAGAGGAGGCGAGGACCCGTCGAATCCTTGCCGGCGGCGACGAAGAAGTTGCAGATAACACCGGCGGCGGCGGCTAGGGTTGAAACCCTAGGCCGCCGCCACGATCGCCTCCTCTCTCCTGTCTCTCGTACGTGACCGGTAAGAAATTACCCGTTTCGTTAGAAAAAAAAACTTGTTGAAGTTTATCCCCGCTACACTCCTGTTCTATCGTGACCCAAATCAACCGGTACTAGGGCAGCCGCCGCCGCCTCCCTTCTTCACTCGCGGCGAGGCTGCAGTAGCACGCCGATCTCCCCCACTCCCCAAGCCTGCGGCGAGGAGGTTGGCGACGATGGCAGCGCAGAGGGATCGGACGCAGGCCACGGAGTGTAGCACGATGATTTCCCCCACTCCCCAAGCCTCTGGCGAGGTGGCGGTGAGGAGGTCTGCGACAACGGCGGCGTGGATGGAGCGGGGGCAGGCCGCGGGACGACTCGCTACGACAACCTCCTGTTTAAGGCCATCGAATTTGGGCTCTCGGTCTTCTTAAAGCTAGGTGAGCTGCTGCTGTTCTGTAATCCTATAGCACTCTGTCCGGTTCCTGGGTTAGGTTGCCAAGCTTCTACAGCAGATACCCCAGTCATGTAGCACTCTGTCTAACTTGTGATGTTTTAATATTGTGGAGATACTAGCATTTTTATTTGGAGGTTATATACGCATCCCTGGTTGTGACTTATTCCTATCACAGAAAATTTGTGTAAGTCAACACATATTGCTTGTGCGGTGTATCTGCTCTAGATGACGAGTCGCATCGCTCCATGCATGAACGAAGCAATATATATGAGAAACTCCTGACAACGTGAGACATGTTAAATCATAAACACATACAGGAGGAATTATTGCAGAGAAAAGACAGATTGGCTTTTGAAGAACTGCATTTGGTGGCATGCATCATCTTCTTTAGAATCTTGTAGCATTCTCTTCAGTGCGCCTTTCATTTTCAGGAAGCACAAGGAATGGGGCTGCTAATATTTTAGCCATTAAACTGCCGATAGTCGCTGCAATACTGGCTTCAGGTTTTTACTAGAGCATCCTGTACATGATACCGTATACATGGTGTTGTTTATCGTGCCCTTTGTATGTAAATGAGCTCTAAACAGGTTTTCTGATGTGATGCCTTGCTTTGTAGACCCGTTTGCTGAGGCAAATGCTGAGGATGTTGTTGCAGGCCCAGGAGCAAAAGATTTTGTGCATGTGCGCATCTAGCAGCGCAACGGCAGGAAGAGTCTGACTACCAAGATCCTTTTGGGTATGATAGATTCGATCCTTTGTGCTAGGCTGGGATTGCGAAGAAGGACCTCATCACGATCCACGGCTTCTAAGCTGCTTACAAATGATTGTACTAAAAATACTATCACATATCCTGTGCTAGCAGATACTCCATCCGTTCATAAAAGGATGTCACAACTTTTTCCAAACATACATGCATCTAGACATACTTTAGTGTGTAGATAAATGCATGTTTGGACAAAGTTGAGACATTCTTTTACGAACGGAGGGAGTAGATAATGGAAGCCTCGAAGCTTGAACCTGTGATAACTAGCTAGCTATTTCTTCTCTCTATTGAAGACATAAGGCTATTGTCGCCATTGAAACTGTTTCTTCCTTGATGCAAGTTGTATTGTCAATGTCACCCCATTATGCTGCTATACCAGCGTATCAGTACGGCTTGTCTGAAATGTTGCCGACTAAATAAACTATCTGGTTTTTTTTTGAGATATATCCGGTTGTTTGCTTATGGCTCTGTGTTTGGTCCCTTGTTGTTTCCGTTGTTTCAAGGTTCAGTTCTGAATGTTATGGCCAGAATAACAGCAACACTTTCAAAAATACGAAAGACAATGAAGCAATTTTCAATTGCTAAAAACAACATGCATATGTGCATCATCCTCATTGGTATCAATCAAAAGAGTACTTAGTATAAAAATGAAGCAGTCCCACTTAGTTTTGGTACCGGTCCTACACAATTTTCGGTACCGCGGTACCGTTGGGTCACGGTGGGCGTTCGGGTTTACCCGAAATTTCGGGTCGGGTTTTTCGGGCTTTCTATAAATCGGGTTTCCAAATCTGATACCCGAGATTCTTCTGAAAAAATCAAAACCCGACAAATCGGGTACCCGATAATTCGGGTTCGGGTACGGGTTTCCCCGATTTGCCCGAATTAGCACATCCGGCGAAGAATACCGGCGGCGGCCAAGGGGATAAGAGGGAGAAGGCCGGCGGTGCTCTGCCCGGCTGCCCCCTGTCGCGCATGACATCAAGTTTGCTGGGTTGGTCGTCGTCTTCCCGCATCCGGACGAGCTGCAGCCTGCAGACCATGCGGCCGTCGGCGCTAGATCGAGACTGCAGGATGGAGGCGGAGACGCATCACCGTGCATGGGCTGCGGGCTGCGGCAGATCTTGATTGGCCCCATGGGAGAGTCGCCGGCGCAGTGGGGTGTGGACTTGTGGCGGCGGCGGCGCGCTAGAGTAGGACTTGCATCGCGGCTAGGTCGTGCGTGCCTGGGTGCGAACGAGATTGGGGATGACTGGATGAGGTCGTGGTCGTGGGCACTGGGCAGGATACAGCCAGTTACGTGGGGAAGTTGGCCTTGGGCCTTGGGCCTTACCAAACGATCACTTTTCTTAGTGGCCTTTCTACAGCTTCGGGTATTTCGGCCAGTTCGGGTACCGTAACTTCATACCCGAATTTGCTGAATAAAATTCGGGTTTCCAAAACTGCTACCCGATGTTGCTCTCGGGTTTGTCGGGTTCGGGTAATTCGGGTTCGGGCTCGGGTATTTCGGGTTCTGGCTTCGGGTATCGGGTTTTATGCCCACCGTGACCGTTGGGTACCGTCTGCCTGGTACCGACTATTTTAACACCGGATGGATGAACGGTTCTTAAATGCCAACCATCTTAAAACATGTAAAAATCTAATAGTATAATTTTTTCTATTAGATTCAATCCTACAAATAAAAAAATCATCATAGGAAAAAGTTCTAGTATTGTAATCTAGTGCAAAAGATTTTTTTTTGAATTTTTTCTGTTAGGAAAAGTTCTAGAATTTTAATCCTTCAAAATTTGCATGTAAATTTTAGTTCTCCGAAATTTCCAAAAAATTAACGGAAATAAATGGATGTTAACATTTCCTATAAAAATCTAATAGTATAATTTTTCTATTAGATTCAATCCTACAGATAAAAGAACCATCATAGGAAAAAGTTCTAGTATTGTAATCCTCTAAAATTTGTATGTAAATTTTAACTCCGAAATTTCCAAAATTTTAACGGAAATAAAGGATTGCAATGCAACGGCGAAAGAACACTGTATAAGCCGGCGGAGCCCACCACCTCATGTGGAGCCGAAGCTCCACGCGTGGCTGGCTGTGGGTTGTGCGCTTGTGGCTGCCATCGCAACAGTTGTTCAGGTCCAAGGACACTCGCAGTCGCGCAGGAGCTCGTGCTCACGCAAGGCTGGTTGGCCCCACGACCACTCCGCGCCTCGGCTCGCAAGATTATAAAAACGAGAGAACAAAAGATCGCGGGGTTTACACCGTCTCATGCCCACTACAATCTCTTATGGGATTTCATATGCACCAAAATTTTGTTTAATTCCATCACAAGAAAAATAAAGGATTCTAAAAAAGAGATTTAAATGGATGTTAACATTTCCTATAAAAATCTAATAGTATAATTTTTCTATTAGATTCAATCCTACAAATAAAAGAACCATCATACGAAAAAGTTCTAGTATTGTAATCCTCTAAAATTTGTATGTAAATTTTAACTCCGAAATTTCCAAAATTTTAACGGAAATAAAGGATTGCAATGCAACGGCGAAAGAACACTGTATAAGCCGGCGGAGCCCACCACCTCATGTGGAGCCGAAGCTCCACGCGTGGCTGGCTGTGGGTTGTGGGCTTGTGGCTGCCATCGCAACAGTTGTTCAGGTCCAAGGACACTCGCAGTCGCGCATGAGCTCGTGCTCACGCAAGGCTGGTTGGCCCCACGACCACTCCGCGCCTCGGCCTCTTCATCTCTTCCGGGTTGATTTTGCCTAGGCTCATGTCGCCAATAGTGCACTAATGGCAGGTGTGCAGCTATCAGATTGACATTGCGCAAGAATCAAGACACCTCTCAAATGAAGAAAGAGAGCTCCACGCTAGGCTTAAGCGGAAAGTTCTTAGTTTGTCCATCCTTGAGAGAGCAAGAAAGAAGCAATGTTCTAGAATTGCGAACCTAAAAGAGGACGATGCCAACACAAAGTTCTTCCACCTCAAAGTTAATTGGCGGAGGCGAAAAAACCACATCTACCGCCTCAAGCGCAACAATGGTTGGGTGACGGAGCACGAGCACAAAGAGGACATAATCCATGACCATTTCTCCGCTACCATTGGCAAAGGGGAGCAAAGATCACTTGACTTTAAGTGGGAGGAGTTGAACTTTGAAAATCCGGACCTTGATGCTTTGGTCGCACCCTTCTTCGAAGAGGAAGTCAAGAATGTGATCAAACAAATGCCAAGTGACAAGGCTCCCGGCCCGGATGGCTTCACCGGTGCTTTCTTCAAGCGATGTTGGGGCATTGTTCGTGTTGATGTCATGAGGGTCATTCAAAATTTTGACAACCTCCATACCAACAACCTTCATTGGCTTAACTCCGCAAATGTGGTCCTCTTGCCCAAAAAGGACGGGGCGGAAGAGATCTCCGACTATAGGCCTATTAGCCTTATCCACGCCGTTGCCAAGATAATTGCCAAGATGCTTGCTCTTCGTCTAGGACCGCACATGAACGACCTTGTCTCTCACGCGCAAAGTGCCTTCATCAAGAAAAGGAGTATTCACGATAATTTTCTTTATGTCAAGAACCTAGCCCGGAGGCTTCACAAGAGCAAGACGGCGTCTCTACTCTTCAAGTTGGACATTGGTAAGGCCTTTGACTCCATCCAATGGGATTACATCCTCGACCTCCTCCAACGGAGGGGCTTCCCAAGCAAATTTCGAAATTGGCTCACCGCCTTGTTCTCCACCTCGTCCTCGTGCATTCTCCTAAATGGGATAGCCGGCCTTCCCATTTGGCATGGTCGTGGCCTACGCCAAGGAGACCCCCTCTCGCCACTTCTTTTTGTCATCGCGATCAATCCTCTACAACAAATTCTTGAAGTGGCAACTCGGCTTGGTCTTCTTCACAAGATTAGAGGGAGGGGATCCATCTTGAGGACCTCTCTTTATGCGGATGATGCGGCCATTTTTGTGGCGCCAATTAAAGAGGACATCCAAAACCTTGCGGAGATCCTTAGTAATTTCGGTGAGGTGACAGGCCTATGCACAAACTTTCAAAAAATCTCCGTGGTTCCTATCCGTTGCGGGCAAGTTGACCTTGACGCCATTCTTGATGGCCTACCGGTGATGAGGGCCACTTTCCCCTTGAGATACCTTGGCCTCCCTCTCTCGGTTTGGCGTCTTCGAAAAGTTGATTTCCAACCTCTCAAAGACAAGTGTGTGGGCAAGATTCCCGCTTGGCATGGGCGCTTCATGAACATTGCCGGGAGGGGAACTCTTGTTAAATCGGTCCTCACTTCACAAGCAATCTACTTCTTGACACCTCTCATTGTCCCCCCGGGCATCATTACCTCTCTAAGAAAGATTGACCGCGCGTTCTTTTGGAAGGGAACCGACAAGGTTTCGGGAGGCCAATGTAAAGTTAATTGGGAGACCGTTTGCCATCCTACATCCCTTGGTGGTCTTGGGATCCTCGTCACCGACAAGTTCGCGAGAGCCTTGCGCTTGAGATGGCCTTGGCTACAATGGAGTGACCCCACAAAAATTTGGGCCGGCTCGCCAAACCCTTGCACCAAGGAGGATATGGATCTCTTCTATGCTTCCACAACAATAACGGTTGGAAATGGGAGAAAGACATCTTTTTGGGAGGCCCCTTGGCTTGAGAGAGAAAAGCCAAGACTTATTGCTCCTCTCATTTTCGACCTCTCATCCAACAAGAAATGGTCCATCTCTCAAGCCCTCCTCAATGATGCTTGGATTGGGAAAATAGCTATGACCGAAGACTTCACCATCGACCATGTGCGCCAATATGTTGATCTTTGGGTTAAGCTTCAAAATGTGACCCTTGATGACAACTTGGAGGACACCATTTTATGGAAGCTCTCCGCAAATGGTGTATACTCGGCAAAGACGGCCTACAAGGCGCAATTCTATGGGGCTATCTCCTCCGATATGAATACCTTGGTTTGGAAAGCTTGGGCCCCTCCCAAAACGAAGTTTTTTGCTTGGCTTGCTCTACAAAACCGCCTTTGGACGGCGGATCGTTTGGCGTGTCGGGGGCGACCCAATTGTGGTCTTTGTCCGCTTTGCAAAAGGGTGCCTGAGTCGGCCGCTCACCTTCTTGTCCATTGCCGGTTTACCACTCGGATTTGGAACCTCCTAAAGGATTGGCTTGGGCTCCTACACCTTGATCTCTCACCTTGGCCGGATCTCTCTCTCAAGGATTGGTGGCGGCGCATGTCCGGTGTCGGGATGATCAACCGCGAGGCGATGACCTCTCTTGTCCTCCTCGTCTCTTGGGAAATTTGGAATGAGCGGAACGCTCGCGTTTTCCGCAACAAGCACACGTCGTCTATTAGCATCTTCTCCAAGATAAAAGATGAGGCCAAGTTGTGGGTGATTGCGGGGGCAAAACGCCTCAGGGAATTAATGCCGGGAGAGTAATCCTTTGTTGTAATATGTCTTTGGTGTTGTTGTTGAACTTTATGCCCTAACTCTCTCTTAATAAAGAAATTGGGCAAATCTTTTGCCCCTTGTTTCTTAAAAAAACAGGGAATGCTACACATCTGATCTACTACGTGCATGAGGGTGATCATGCTGTTAAGACCATGCAGCTGCAGCTGATAGATACTACATGGCTTTAATTTATGTGGAATGAGTTTTGCTGCGTGGTATGGTTGTGCATAAATTCTTTTTGTTATATTCAGCTCAGGTGACAAAAAGTCCAGAATGGCCGGGAGCATGTGCATGATCCCGAATTCGGTGGTTCCGGTAGGGACAGCTCATGCGTGTGTAGTCGCAAGTATGGATATCTAGATACTACTCACTCCGTTCGGAAAAGGATGTCACAAAAATGAACTATAGATAGACCATTTTTGTGACATCCTTTTCCAAACGGAGGGAGTAGTTGACAATTAATATGTACACTACATTCGCAAAAAAAAAACATGTACAGAGATTCCCGTTCAAAAATTATTCCCCCTTTAATGGTTGGTACTATCCATTTGCTGGCTGGACGGTGTTGAGCTGGAACGTCGTTTGAACTCACGTTGTCACGAGAGAATGGAATGTCAGGCTCGGCAGCTCGGCTCCAACTCCAGCGTCAGACTCCATTCGGGCTTCGGCGTAAGGTCAGGCCATGCTCCGCGAGCATGGATCCGGCCCTGCCGTGTGGTTTAAGCGTGAAAACCTAGCTCTGATTCTTGTCGGAGGAGGCGACGGTGATGTCTTCGACGTTATCCCCTTCTTGTAGGCGTCGCCGTGCAGCACCGATGTACCTTCCACCATGGTTCTCCTGGTGAATATTCTGGATCCGGTTTTCCCATATCGGGTAGCGATTGGCATCTATCAACTTTATCGCCTCCTTGGAGGCGTCGTCTTGGAGACCTCGAGTGGCAGCGGGGGCTGTCCTGACGTGCTATGAGATTTGCTTGGACTTGTCTCATGGTTATGGCTTCAAGTAAGTGGGAGCTCGCCGTCGTTTGGACGACGTTGGTCAGGGCGGTTGTCATTGCACTCTTGTGATCGGCCAATGGATCTAGTTTCTCTCTTTCATCAAAGCTCTGGTGGAGACATGTTTTGCAAAGCACGGCTTTTTGCTCGGCTATGCTCTGTGGCTAGGTTTCCAGGTGGCTTAAACACCGCTTTGTATGGTTTTCGGCCTAGTTTTTCTCATAAACTGGATATATTCTCTCTTCTAATATGAATTGCAGGTGGTTCCTGCCCCGTTTGAGGCGTTCCTAAAAAAAGCATCGACGTAGTGATGCGTAAAAGCGTTCATGGGAATCAAGATACAGAAAAGGCAAACCCCCTTTGAGGTGTAGGAGTATTATGCTAAACTAGGGATGGCACCCGCAGGGTATGGGTAAGGGTGGTGCCACCCCATACCCTTACCCGTCACCCTCAATCTTACCCGTCACCCGTACCCATACCTTTGAGTGGGTACAACTTTTTCCCATACCCTTTACCCGACAGGGTAAAGGGATACCCGCAGGTAAAAATACCCGCGTTTGCAACACAACAAATTGATTAGAAAATAGTCGTAAACAACATTATATAATCATCTAACTTTAACCAGCAACACATTTAAAACCACAACACATACTTATCAATATCAACACATTGTCAACGACAGCACAATATAAACAACAACACATACACTCATAAACAGCAACACTTGCGCATAAGCAACACATGTAAACAACATCACTTGTGCATAAACGGCAACACATATTAATCATAAACATCAGCACATAGTAATAAAACTGCAATACATAGTCATACACTTTAAGTTCAAAAACTCACGACAAACTACATAGTAATTTTGAACCACTTGTCACGGATTTAGAAGGGTACATGGGTACGAGGGTATGGGTTATACAAACCCATACCCGTACCCTCTCTGCCCGATGGGTATAAGATTTCCCCATTTACATACCCATGGGTATTATTTTTCCCCAAACCCTTACCCTAATAGGGTTTTTACCCGCAGGGTACATGGGTAATGGGTACCCATTGCCATCCCTATGCTAAACTAACACCCACAAACGTCTGTGTAGCGGCCCAATAAGAGAAGGCTCAAATAGTTTGTTCAGCGTTTTATTTTTGGGTGGTTGGGGGTTCTTTCACTTTTTCCCTAAAAAATCTATTTCGATCTTTATGTATTTGTGAATCTGCCTATAAATAGATGAATCTAGGTCAAGGAGAAACCAGCAAAATTCAGTGTCATATAGAATTGACATTAAATTATGGTTCTAACTTCTATTTGGATAGTTAATTTCTAATTTCAAATTCACTCAAAATCAAGTCCAAATCGTCTCCGCCTACCTTCAAGAGAGCTCAGTCATAGGGGTGTTTCTAATGTTTATGCGCAATATTTGTCTCTCGGGTTTAAAGTGTATATAGTTTGTTTACTTTGCATGGTCTTTACAATGCAACTTCGACCATTGATTTTGTTTGTATGTGTAAATGGAAATTTATAAACTTCTCACGAAATCGATTTCCATCAAATCCAACTTGTAAGTCCCATTATAGATTAGTATCTTCCTTTGATATCTAAGACGAACGTCATTTGAGCAAAGAATATTCTTGCAAAGCCAGTTAGCATGGCAATGGTGGACTAGCACTTAGTATACCGGATTTTTTCAAAATCAGAACCAATGAGCCCCGTCTTTGGCCAGAACATTAACAAACTTATTTTTCTCTATCTTAACTATCCATCGACCAAGAAGGGGCATGATTGGTTGCCTCCAGCCCAAATTTGTGTGCCGAATACGCATTATCGTTAGATTTTACTAGCGCACACAGTTGCAGTTGTAATAACAAAAACCACTCAAGATATTAGTTGATAAAATAGCGTAGAAATTGCCTTATAACAAAGATTTACAAACTGACAGTGAAAACTTGAATAACTTTGATATATAAGCCTCCATCAACCGTGTAGGTTTCTGACTGGGCACCTGCACCTAACAATTCCAATGTAGTTCTTCTCCGGGAAGAGAGAGCCACTAATCTTATTCTATGTAATGATTGGTTATAGCAAGGTAAGCATGTGACGTACTCCGCAAGTTACCAATGAAGACTTCTATATATGGTTTATTTTGCATAAAGCGAAGAAGTAATGGAAAGAACACAATATAATAACTTTGTAAAGCAATGAATAACGTCACACCTTTCATTGAGTGTGGAGTGAATGAGCCCTCCTCCCCCTTGGGGGTTTATATAGGGAACGGGCTCTCGATAAATGACCAAGTCTACCCTTCATGGTGGTAGGTGGGAGGGGTACAAAGGTAAATGTTGGTCCACTAATCCATGAGGGATATGGATGAGAGAGGAGATGGGCCATGGTTCATGGTGGACTAGCCCAACTAGGGTTCCACCTAATGAGTTTCTTGCTGGCTTCATGTTTGACCTTGTCTTTTTATCTCTTTTCTTGATCTTTGACTTCTCGACCATGTAATGAACATGGCTCTTGTTGACTAGTCTTGGCTGGACCTTTGCTTGACTTTTGTTCCTTTAGGGCATCTCCAGCTGTCCCCCCCAGCGCCCCCCCCCCCCCCCCAGGCGGCTTTTTCAGCGTCGGCGCAAACGAAAATCTTCCAGTCACCCCCCCCCCCAGAACCTCGATTAGCGCCATTTTTACCGCCGGCGCACCCAAGCCGAACCCAACTCATTGGGTTCGGCTTGGGGGGCAAAAGGCGACGTGGGCCAGCCTTGTCAGCGAGATGAGGCGATTTCCCTCCCCATTTTTTCCTTTTCGCGCCAGCTCTCCCGCCATTTCGCCCTACATATCCCCTCCCCATCTCGCAGCTCCCGCCATTTTCCCCCAGATCTCGCCACCATGCCGCCCAAGATGTTCACCGGCCCCCGCAACACCGCCGCCGCTGTCGTTGCATCCTCTGCCACCGTCGTCGTTGTGAAGGGGACGAAGAAGAGGAAGCCCAGGGAGCCGAAGAAGAGGCCGCCGGGCATGACCAACGCAGCGTGGACGTTGGACGTGGCGTGCCGCAAGACCGAGAACACCGGCCGCTGGGCGAGGGAGAAGGTACAGCGCGCCAAGGAGCTGGCCGAGGGTGGCGGCGAAAAAGAGGAGGAGGAAGAAGATGAAGAGGAAGAGGAGGAGGAGGTGATGGAGGTGGATGTGCCGGTGTCGTGGGTTTGTCACGTCAGGTTTCATAGATGACTTCGTAGGTGTGGGATTACGCGAGTCAAGCATCTCCGAGCTTGGGATCGCAGGAACAAAGATCAACACAGATTTACCCAGGTTCGGTGATACGTCTCAAACGTATCTATAATTTTTGATGTTCCATGCTGTTATTATATAAATTGCTACATGCTTTTGGCTATACTTTATATCATTTTTATGCATTTTCTGGGACTAACCTATTAACAAGATGTCATAGTGCCAGTTCCCTGTTTTCTGCCTTTTTGGTTTCAGAAAATCTATTTAGGAAATATTCTCGGAATTGGACGAAACAAAAGACATCGTCAATAATATCACGAGGAGATCACAGAGTCCAAAGGGGAGTCGGAGCAGACCCACCAGGGGGCCACGCCACACTAGGGCGCGGCCCAGGGTGGGCCCAGGCCCCCCTATGGTGTGGTGGCCCCCTTCGGCCACCGACGCCGCCTCTTCGCCTATATATTCTCCGCGACGCGAAAACCCTATGACGGTCGATCATATTCCACGAAAAGTTCCGTCGCGGCCGTCATCGTCAATCTCAGATCGGAGGAGTTCTGAAGCTCTTCCCGGCACCCTGCCGGAGGGGCGATCATCACCGGAGGGCTCTACATCACCATGCCTGCCTCCGGAGTGATGCGTGAGTAGTCCACCCCTGGACTACGGGTCCATAGCAGTAGCTAGATGGTTGTCTGTAGCGTACCTGCACTTAGAAATTGTCAAGGTACCTGTGTATAGTGCAAACCCCTGGATCGATTCATTTGCACACACAGTCTAAGATGAAATATCACAACATTGTATCAATTATTACACGTGGATCCAGTACTTGGAAAAATATTCGTTACAACTTGCATAGCATGAAGCTAGCATTGAAAGAGTAAAGCAGCGGAAATTTATTCTTCATGGAGCCTCCATCATCTTCATGCGCCACACGCGAACATGTTGGTTGCAGACTCGAAACCCTTAACGAAACTCACTCGTCGTCAAAACAATCTGCAACAAATAAAATTTTGCAACAGAGTGGGTCAGATACCATTAAAAATGGATCTGGCAAGTGACACTATGTGGACACTTAATGGAATAACTCTATAGCCTATATGCATATTTGGCTGGTGGAGTTCAAGGCTGTTTTGCATAAAAGCCAATTTTGCCTAACACTTTGTAAAACATTTTCTTCAAATGTTTGAGACAATATGGCATGAAATCCATAGTCTCGTCTACCCTTGTTCACCCATCAAAATTTTACTTAGAGAAATAAGATGTTGGGAGCCTCCGTTGCCATCCTTGATCAGCTGCTTCAATTGTCCGTAACCGGGGACACGGCTAAGTACTTAGTTTTTAACTCTGCAGAGGTTGTGCACTTTCACCATTAGACCCAACAAACCCAAACTATCCTCAAGCACTCAATTTGTGCTAAGGAAAAGGAGAGAGTTGAGACGAGACTTTTCAGAAGCATTTTCCCATCCCATACCGACTTGACGCGCTCCCATTCTAACCATTCTACCTCCACCTGTCAAGTCGGGACGAGTCCACGCAAATTAATCCATCTAGCCAGAGCCCATATGACTAATGGCTGCATGGTAAGCAACTTCACTTAGAGAAACATTGGTCCCTTTAATCCTGGGTGGCAATCCACAAGTGAATAAACACTCAACTCTGGCAGCCATGCAATCCCAAATCCACCCAGGTGATAAATTAACTTAGTAGAATTTAAGCTTTGAATAAAACAAATTTGCATAGCATCAATAATTCTACCAAGTTATCAATAGGACTCTAGACACAACTAGTGTAAAGGAGATAGTAGTTTTAGCATAGCAATACTATCCTACACATGCATATAAGGAAATACACTAAGTCATGCATAGAAAAATACTTAGGAAATTTATGGGGGTGTGCCACTTGCCTTGGCAAACAGGAGTGTAGTAGTAGCGGTTGCAACCACTTTCGTCTCTCTCCGGAATTTCTAACAAGTCAAACAAACACCAATAAACATTCAATCATAAATGCAACAATTAGAAAAATATGATATGCATGAGATGTAGGATGACACAAAGAAATATGATATGAAAGACCTGCAAACAAAATAAGGGAAAGACCTAATATAACAATGTCCCAAAAGGCTAAGGCAAGGTCAAAGTTAAGCCAAATAAACATAATAAAATAACAACTGGAAGAGTTGTAAGGCTACTCCAAGTCTTCACAAGTTTGGTCTTCAATTAATCTTCAACTCCTTTGTAGATCAATGAAACTACAAACTTAGTCTTAAACACCAAGGACTTGGTCTATGTCCACAGTGAGACAAAAATAGAAAGAAAGACGATAGAAAGAAAATAAGTAGTTGGTCTTCTAAAATTCTTCTCCTTGCTTCATTGTAGTTTTACTTGATGTGATGACTTCATTGCACTTTGTGGACTTGTTGATTCTGAAGACTTGATGATGTTGGCAGAAGGTTGATCTTGAATGTAACTTAGCCACCATGGAGTTTAAGAGAAGCAGGAAGAAAAGAGAGAAAGGAAGAAGGACTTAGAAAAAGTAGGATGGTTGGTCTTCATGAACTTCCTCTTGATTTCTTCTAAGTACTTTTCTTCCTGGAGATGCTTCTGAAGTCTTGTCTTTATGCTAAGTTCTTCTTTGGTCCTTCATTGTTTCCACTAACTTCTAACTTAGTGGTTTTGACTAGAGGTATCAAAGAGCTAACATGCAACCTCAAAATTTCTAAGGAGGAAGTCATGTAAGAAGTACAAATTAGTCCTAAGGACTAGAGATGCATGCCATGCCCTGAAATTATTCTAAGTTAATGCAAGGCAAGCAAGATGGACAAAAATAACTAAGGACCAAAGGTCAACAATAAGTCAAAAATAATTTCTAGGGAAAAGTTAACAAAACTAAGAGGTGCTAGAATTTTCTAAGGAAAAGTATTGTCAAAATACTTATCAAATATTTTCTAAGGAAGAAATAGTTTTGTTTGAGAGGCAAAATATTTCTAAGTACTTGTTATCAACTAAAGTAATCAAAATATGATTAAGTCATTTATCAGTCGAAAATAAGAAGAAAAATATTTTTAATAAATTTTTGATTATTAAAATAACACCTAAAAAGCATTTAATCAATATTTAATCAAAAATCATTAATAATAATTTTACAAAAATACTAGAGTATTCCTACGGCCAATACTTAGGCATACAAAATTATAGCAAAAGAGTTTGCTCAAAAATCTATTTTTAAACTCAATTTATAGTCAAAATACTAATTAAACCACCTTTAAAAATTAACTAATTTAATTTCGTCAAAACCTAAAAATAACTATGCCAAAAGTTTCTACGTGTCATAAGCTTTCCAAAAATATTTTATTTGTAAAATTTGGCCAAGCCAATAAAACTTAATGATAGATTTAAGTTCTAGGGTCTTTTCTGCAAAACTGCTAAATAACAAAAATCCCCTCCGCGCTGGCGCTGATGTGGCGTTGACGAGGCTTCGACGTGGCTCGATCTGATTCGCTGATACCCCTTTGCCTGGTAGATCTAATCTAGGTCGTAGAATACAGATCCAACGATCTAGAGTTAAAGAACCTAAAAGTAGCGGCGCGGCTGGCCGGAGTTGCTCCGGTGCCGAGATTTGCGGCGGCGCCAAGGCCGGAGTAGATGATCCAGTGCTACAGAGAGACAAGGAAGGGGAAAAGCATACCGACGGATGCAGGAAATGAAGACGAACTCGACGATGCAGAAGGAGGTGGCGCGGGCGCTTCTGGTGGTCGAGAATAGCTCGCCGGAGTTGGAGAAGCGGCGGAGAGCTCCTGTCGATCAAGCTCCGCCTGATTCTGTGCACGAAAAAAATCATGGGACAAGATCAGGGATGTGCGCAAGGAAGAATTACGAAGAAAGGAGGAGATGGGAGAGCTCGGGGTGGCTAGTACTCGCCGGACTCGAAGAAATTCGCCGGCGACCGTGGCGGCACGTCGAGCTTGAAATCGAGCAGCCTGGGGGCTCTCGAGTTGCGGTTTTTGTGGCAAAAGATAACGAAGGGTGCGGGGTTTATATGGGGCTCGAGAGATTGGATAGAAACCGTTTAAACGCGACGAATTTGCTCTGGATTTGGCTAGGGTTTCGGAGTTCTTTCTTGCGCGAGAGGTTGAAGACTGATTGCGTCACGGCTTGCGTCATGGGTGGGGCCCACCTGGCAGTGAGAGAGAGAAGCTGGGTTGGAGTTGGGTTGTGCTGCGAGGGAGGAAAGATGGGCTTTGGCCCATCTGGCTCGTTTCCCCTTTTTTTTTTGTTCTTTTCTGTTTTTTTTCTTTTTCTGAGAACTTTTATAACTTTGGATTTAAACCTCCAAATGGATTCAAACCACTTTGTAAAAAATTGAGATAATAATATCTGTTATTTAAAAGGTTCCAGCACACTTTTCTAATATCTTTCAAAAATACAAAATTTAGAATATTACATAAATGCTTATTAGACCCCTTATCAATTTTTTTTATTAGGGTTTTAAATGAAAACATGTGTGGCTTATTATACTTAAATAAAATACCACAAATACAAATTTGGAAACTAACTTATTTTAAACTTTGGTTTTAGCTAAATATAATTGAATCCAAACCATATTTTAAAATAGAACAACTAAAGTCATAGAAGATCAAAAATATTACCTAGAGCATAATATGCCCTTTTAATACATTTTCTCAAATATGTTTTCAAGTGGAAATAATATTCCAACTTTTGAAATATCCTAATGCAAACAATGCTATATGATGATGAATGCATGCATGATTTTTCTTTTCAAAGCAAAATACATAATAGTTTTCAAAAGTTTTAAATTTTTCTGATTTTTCAACTTTTTGAAAAACTTGGGATGTTACATACTACCACCCTTAAAAGGAATCTCGTCCCCGAGATTCGAGAAGGCTAGCAAAAGGTTGTGACTGGAATACTAGGGTGGCTACCACCCTTAGTAGAGTTTTTTTTGTTAGCAGTGAAAACTTTGGAGTGGATACTTGATTGAGAACGTACCTCTCACCATACTGGGCTCATTATAGTTTCCTTCCATATGGATATGGTTCATGTAACCTTTATCGAAAGGATTTGGCTTGGTTGTTTCCTCTGTGTTTTTCTTTTCTGGGCACTCATTGGCATAATGGCCCTTGTTACTGCACTTATAGCAAAGCACTTGGCTGATATCTCTCTTGAGCTCGGAATTTGGGCGGTGCTGCCCATTATTATGGTCATGGCCAGCATGTCCATTTCCCTTGTGGTCTCCATTGCTTCCTTTGAATCCACCATTGTGATCAAGATGCTTGAGGTGGCTTCCTCCACCATGGTGATTCCCATATTTGTGTACATAGTTCACATCAGGAGTAATGTGCCTTTTGAATGAAGGCTCAGAAAGATGTTTATTATAACTCCGCTTTCTGTTCTTTTTAGGTCTTTGTAGTGCTAAAAGGTCCTCTATCTCTTGTTATCATATTCTATCACAAAGGCTGACGATCTGGTTCGCTTGATGGGACAATCTCGAGAAAAATGACCTTCCTCTTCACATGAGTAACAACATTTAGTGGTGACCTTCGAAGTGTGGGGCTGAGTTCTGAGTCTGGCTTCATTCATCTTCTCGGTGCAGTTATTGGCATAGTGCCCTATGTTCTTGCATTTGAAGCACATCACTTGACTAATGTCTCTCTTGAGGGAGTTGTTCTGGAGTTTCTTCTCTGATTCCTCTGCTTCCAAGGTCTTCCTGATAGCATGTTGCATCCCCTCTTGTATTTGCTGCCTAACTTGCTGCAATATGGAATAGAGTTGACATTGTGATGGAATATGATTTGTTGCCTCACACAAAAAGCAAGTATCCATGGTTGAAGGGCATCCGTTGATTGGATAGATTGAGACACCATGGGGCCATTCATCATTACATTCCTTGGATGTGTGTCCTATTTCTCCACACGTTTTGCAGGCATGAGGTTTTGTCAAAGTACTTCCTTTGAACTTCTTGTTACAAATGTCAATCTGTGGTGAGTTGACCTTATTGTTGGCCATGTTGTGACACATCATCTGCACAATGTGGGTTTGGTTGTTCAACAGTTGTTGCATTCCCTGGGGTATCTCTTTGTTGTGGTTATTGACTTGATTCTGGGCCATGAGTTGCATCAACTAATTCTGAGCTTCTAAATGTTGAATTGCATTTTTCATCTCATCATCGTTGGTGCTTTGGCGCGACATTTGTTTGGGTTTAGCATAGATGAGTAAAGGTAGACAGATCTAAGAGAAATATTCCTACCCATAAAGCAATTTGACACAAACAACCAAACATGATAACAACGCACAAACTTTTGAGATAACCAAACTAGTCGTTTTTGGATCGAAGTACACCTAGGATATGGGGAAACAATTTGATAGTACTGCCATACCACAATTTGATAGGTCAATGCATCAACATGGTTTCTTTATTCTAATACATAAGGGGGTCTATTCTATCTCCTTCTTGAGTGTATCGAGTTCCTCCTCTATTCCCTTGAGTTCATCAAGGTATTTTTGAGTGTTGTGGATTCTAAATGGAAATCTTCTTCCAAGGTTCTCGATGGCCTCCCATGCCGCACTTCTTGCTGAATCAAAGAATGATGTTTGAATTATTGGGTTTGTGAACATGTAGCAACCTTTGGTCTTGTGGTCATCGTCTTTGTTCTTGTATAGATGGAGTTGCACCCACCAGTACTCTTGACCTTCACCCACGAAAGGAAATCCTTTGTAGACTGTTGCTCCTTCAAGTCCCATGCTCAACATGAGGTCCTTCAAAGCTTTTGGAAACTCAGTCTCACATTCGAAGGTCATGGTCATTGCTGGACCTTTCTTGAGTGATTCCAGGAGGCGGGACATCTATAAATAAGATAAGGCATTTAGGAAGCGAATAGTTAAGAAGTTACAAGAATGATATCAAAAGGTTTTAGACAAAAAACAAATAAATTTTTGTCCTATGGGATTTCTTATTTCTAACCAGACTTAGGGTTTCGAACCTACAGGCAACACAGTACTCTGATACCATCTGTAGCGTACCTGCACTTAGAAATTGGCAAGGTACCTGTGTATAGTGCAAACCCCTGGATCGATTCATTTGCACACACAGTCTAAGATGAAATATCACAACATTGTATCAATTATTGCACGTGGATCCAGTACTTGGAAAAATATTCGTTACAACTTGCATAGCACGAAGCTAGCATTGAAAGAGTAAAGCAGCGGAAATTTATTCTTCATGGAGCCTCCATCATCTTCATGCGCCATAGGCGAACATGTTGGTTGCAGGCTCGAAACCCTTAACGAAACTCACTCGTCGTCAAAACAATCTGCAACAAATAAAATTTTGCAACAGAGTGGGTCAGATACCATTAAAAATGGATCTGGCAAGTGACACTATGTGGACACTTAATGGAATAACTCTATAGCCTATATGCATATTTGGCTGGTGGAGTTCAAGGCTGTTTTGCATAAAAGCCAATTTTGCCTAACACTTTGTAAAACATTTTCTT
The DNA here is from genome assembly GCA_947311845.1 of Poa pratensis. NCBI lineage: Eukaryota > Viridiplantae > Streptophyta > Magnoliopsida > Poales > Poaceae > Poa > Poa pratensis. The sequence continues at coordinate 20,695,620 of CAMZMU010000068.1, forward strand.
CAAATGTTTGAGACAATATGGCATGAAATCCATAGTCTCGTCTACCCTTGTTCACCCATCAAAATTTTACTTAGAGAAATAAGATGTTGGGAGCCTCCGTTGCCATCCTTGATCAGCTGCTTCAATTGTCCGTAACCGGGGACACGGCTAAGTACTTAGTTTTTAACTCTGCAGAGGTTGTGCACTTTCACCATTAGACCCAACAAACCCAAACTATCCTCAAGCACTCAATTTGTGCTAAGGAAAAGGAGAGAGTTGAGACGAGACTTTTCAGAAGCATTTTCCCATCCCATACCGACTTGACGCGCTCCCATTCTAACCATTCTACCACCACCTGTCAAGTCGGGACGAGTCCGCGCAACTTAATCCATCTAGCCAGAGCCCATATGACTAATGGCTGCACGATAAGCAACTTCACTTAGAGAAACATTGGTCCCTTCAATCCTGGGTGGCAATCCACAAGTGAATAAACACTCAACTCTGGCAGCCATGCAATCCCAAATCCACCCAGGTGATAAATTAACTTAGTAGAATTTAAGCTTTGAATAAAACAAATTTGCATAGCATCAATAATTCTACCAAGTTATCAATAGGATTCTAGACACAACTAGTGTAAAGGAGATAGTAGTTTTAGCATAGCAATACTATCCTACACATGCATATAAGGAAATACACTAAGTCATGCATAGAAAAATACTTAGGAAATTTATGGGGGTGTGCCACTTGCCTTGGCAAACAGGAGTGTAGTAGTAGCGGTTGCAACCACTTTCGTCTCTCTCCGGAATTTCTAACAAGTCAAACAAACACCAATAAACATTCAATCATAAATGCAACAATTAGAAAAATATGATATGCATGAGATGCAGGATGACACAAAGAAATATGGTATGAAAGACCTGCAAACAAAATAAGGGAAAGACCTAATATAACAATGTCCCAAAAGGCTAAGGCAAGGTCAAAGTTAAGCCAAATAAACATAATAAAATAACAACTGGAAGAGTTGTAAGGCTACTCCAAGTCTTCACAAGTTTGGTCTTCAATTAATCTTCAACTCCTTTGTAGATCAATGAAACTACAAACTTAGTCTTAAACACCAAGGACTTGGTCTATGTCCACAGTGAGACAAAAATAGAAAGAAAGACGATAGAAAGAAAATAAGTAGTTGGTCTTCTAAAATTCTTCTCCTTGCTTCATTGTAGTTTTACTTGATGTGATGACTTCATTGCACTTTGTGGACTTGTTGATTCTGAAGACTTGATGATGTTGGCAGAAGGTTGATCTTGAATGTAACTTAGCCACCATGGAGTTTAAGAGAAGCAGGAAGAAAAGAGAGAAAGGAAGAAGGACTTAGAAAAAGTAGGATGGTTGGTCTTCATGAACTTCCTCTTGATTTCTTCTAAGTACTTTTCTTCCTGGAGATGCTTCTGAAGTCTTGTCTTTATGCTAAGTTCTTCTTTGGTCCTTCATTGTTTCCACTAACTTCTAACTTAGTGGTTTTGACTAGAGGTATCAAAGAGCTAACATGCAACCTCAAAATTTCTAAGGAGGAAGTCATGTAAGAAGTACAAATTAGTCCTAAGGACTAGAGATGCATGCCATGCCCTAAAATTATTCTAAGTTAATGCAAGGCAAGCAAGATGGATAAAAATGACTAAGGACCAAAGGTCAACAATAAGTCAAAAATAATTTCTAAGGAAAAGTTAACAAAACTAAGAGGTGCTAGAATTTTCTAAGGAAAAGTATTGTCAAAATACTTGTCAAATATTTTCTAAGGAAGAAATAGTTTTGTTTGAGAGACAAAATATTTCTAAGTACTTGTTATCAACTAAAGTCATCAAAATATGATTAAGTCATTTATCAGTCGAAAATAAGAAGAAAAATATTTTTAATAAATTTTTTATTATTAAAATAACACCTAAAAAGCATTTAATCAAAAATCATTAAAAATAATTTTAAAAAAATACTAGAGTATTCCTACGGCCAATACTTAGGCATACAAAATTATAGCAAAAGAGTTTGCTCAAAAATCTATTTTTAAACTCAATTTATAGTCAAAATACTAATTAAACCACCTTTAAAAATTAACTAATTTAATTTCGTCAAAACCTAAAAATAACTATGCCAAAAGTTTCTACGTGTCATAAGCTTTCCAAAAATATTTTATTTGTAAAATTTGGCGAAGCCAATAAAACTTAATGATAGATTTAAGTTCTAGGGTCTTTTCTGCAAAACTGCTAAATAACAAAAGTCCCCTCCGCGCTGGCGCTGACGTGGCGTTGACGAGGCTTCGACGTGGCGCTGACGAGGCTTCGACGTGGCTCGATCTGATTCGCTGATACCCCTTTGCCTAGTAGATCTAATCTAGGCCGTAGAATACAGATCCAACGATCTAGAGTTAAAGAACCTAAAAGTAGCGGCGCGGCTGGCCGGAGTTGCTCCGGTGGCCGAGATTTGCGGCGGCGCCATGGCCGGAGTAGACGATCCAGCGCTACAGAGAGACAAGGAAGGGGAAAAGCATACCGACGGATGCAGGAGATGAAGACGAACTCGACGATGCAGAAGGAGGTGGCGCGGGCGCTTCTGGTGGTCGAGAATAGCTCGCCGGAGTTGGAGAAGCGGCGGAGAGCTCCTGTCGATCAAGCTCCGCCTGATTCTATGCACGAAAAAAATCACGGGACAAGATCAGGGATGTGCTCAAGGAAGAATTACGAAGAAAGGAGGAGATGGGAGAGCTTGGGGTGGCTGGTACTCGCCGGACTCGAAGAAATTCGCCGGCGACCGTGGCGGCACGTCGAGCTTGAAATCGAGCAGCCTGGGGCTCTCGAGTTGCGGTTTTTGGGTCAAAAGATAACGGAGGGTGCGGGGTTTATATGGGGCTCGAGAGATTGGATAGAAACCGTTTAAACGTGATGAATTTGCTCCGGATTTGGCTAGGGTTTCGGAGTTCTTTCTTGCGCGAGAGGTTGAAGACTGATTGCGTCACGGCTTGCGTCATGGGTGGGGCCCACCTGGCAGTGAGAGAGAGAAGCTGGGTTGGAGTTGGGTTGTGCTGCGAGGGAGGAAAGATGGGCTTCGGCCCATCTGGCTCGTTTCCCCCTTTTTTTTTGTTCTTTTCCGTTTTTTTTCTTTTTCTGAGAACTTTTATAACTTTGGATTTAAACCTCCAAATGGATTCAAACCACTTTGTAAAAATTTGAGATAATAATATCTGTTATTTAAAAGGTTCCAGCACACTTTTCTAATATCTTTCAAAAATACAAAATTTAGAATATTACATAAATGCTTATTAGACCCCTTATCAATTTTTTTTAATTAGGGTTTTAAATGAAAACATTTGGGGCTTATTATACTTAAATAAAATACCACAAATACAAATTTGGAAACTAACTTATTTTAAACTTTTGTTTTAGCTAAATATAATTGAATCCAAACCATATTTTAAAATAGAACAACTAAAGTCATAGAAGATCAAAAATATTACATAGAGCATAATATGCCCTTTTAATACATTTTCTCAAATATGTTTTCAAGTGGAAATAATATTCCAACTTTTGAAATATCCTAATGCAAACAATGCTATATGATGATGAATGCATGCATGATTTTTCTTTTCAAAGCAAAATACATAATAGTTTTCAAAAGTTTTAAATTTTTCTGATTTTTCAACTTTTTGAAAAACTTGGGATGTTACATATCTCTACCTTGTGCTTCCATGTTTAGATCTTGTGAGCTGCCTAACATGATCAAGATCATCTTATTGTAATGCTAGATGTTGTGTTTGCTGGGATCCGATGAATATTGATACCATGTTTATTCAAGTTGTTTATCTATGTGCTCTTGATCTTGCATGCTCTCCGTTGTTAGTAGATGCTTTGGCCAAGTAGATGCTTGTGACTCCAAGAGGGGGTATTTATGCTCGATAGTGGGTTCAGTCTCTAGATATCTGGATCAGTGACAGAAAGGTCTAAGATGGTAGATGTGCTGTTGCTACTAGGGATAAAACATTGGTGCAGTGTCCAAGGGCACTTGTATTGATTACATTACACACTTTACTTCATGCAATAATCTGTTGTTAGCAACTTAATACTGAACAGGATGCGGATGCTGCCTTGAAGGTGGATTATTTAGGCATAGATGTTGTTGGAATAACGGTCTATGTACTTTGTTGTAATGCCCAACTAGATTTCATAGTAGACATCTTGGCATGTATTGCATTGTTATGCCCTCTCTATTTGTCAATTGCCCAGCTGTAATTTGTTTACCCAACATGCTAGTTATCTGTTCTGAGAGAGACATCACTAGTGAACTGTGGACCCTGGTCCAATTTCCTCATGCTGTTTACACAACCTGCTGCAATCATCTGTTTCCTGTTACTTGATGTTTTTCCTGCTGTTTTCCACACCATACGTTTAACTCTTTGTTTCTGCAAGACCGGAGAGATTGACAACCTCTCTGTTTCGTGTTGGGAAAAGTTCTGGTTTGTGTCTGTGCAGATTCCACGCTGGTGCAAGCTCCCTAGCGCCAGGGGGAGTCAACATCAACAACCTTCCGATAGATCGTCAAGTCCTACTGGATTGATAACCTTGGGTAGATTTCTCAAGGGAAAACTTCTGTTGTCTACATCATAACCTTCCTCTTGGGGTTCACCAACACGTAGCCATTATTCGGCCCCCTCAATGTGAGGTAAAAGACCTACTTCCTGCCTACCCTAGATTGGTATTGATATGATAATCGAGGCGTTACAATGGAGGCGATCCGATCTGGTACTCGCCGTATCAGCTAGGGTTTTTGGGCTTGACCCTCTAAGTCCTGCGAGTCCTCTTTATATACTCAGAGGCTCGTCAGGTTACAAAGGAAACCTTCTGTGCAAGGAATATATTAACCAAGACCTACCCGGAGTCTAACTCGCCTCCGTGCCTTCAAGACTCTTCCCCTTGTGGCGGTACGATGTTGGGCTTGTTCCCACGTAGGCCTTGGCCTGTGCGAAATAAGGTAAGTCGCACTGTCATGGGCCGCGGGTTAACCCAAAGAGTATTCCCCCGACATTAGCCCCCAAGTTTAGCTTGGATTTCGAGTGAAGGCTTCTCCATCTTAACGAACCACTGAGCCGTGCACATGAATTATCCCAGCTGAACTCAATTTTCATATTGCCAATCTGCGGCTTATAACTCTTCTTGGCGACTCAATAGCGCGACTTAACCTGCCTTGACGGTTGATTCCCAGATCTGAACGTCTTCCACGCCTGAGCTATTTATCCCGGCTCATCGTTTTTCCCAGCATTCTGCATCAAGACCTGCATTACGCATCTGCTGCTCCTTTCCGCCGCCTCCAATCCCGCTTCTCGTACTCACAATCCTTTGGTGGAGATCTCCATCAATCTGAGAGAATGTCTCGCCGCAAGTGCAACTGGGAAGGATCGTGGATCGACGAGGATTTTCTGGAATCCCTAACTGCACGCGGCCTTTTTCCACCAAAAGATCAATGCGAATGGCGAGCGGCTGGTGAGGAAGTAATCCCCAACCCTCAACCAGGAGAAGTAGTGATATTCGCGGAGCATGTTGAGCGCGGGTTCAAGCCCCCAGGCTCTCTCTTCTTCCATTCCTTGATGCAGCGGTTGGGTCTTCGCTTCCATGATATTGGTCCTAATTCGATGTTGCAAGTGAGCAACTTCCACGTCCTCTGCGAAGATTATCTGGGTATCCCGCCTTCAATAGATTTCTGGCTTGCTCTTTTCAATTGCAATAGCCAAAGGGAAACCATAGATGGTCCCTTTCTCCAATGTGGCGCCGTTTCCTTCCAACGCCGTAGGGGTAGTATTTTCCCAAAACTAGCCCTTGCCAACAAAATTAAGGATTGGCAAAGAACATTCTTTTATTGCAAAAACACTTCTCCTGAGGGTGAAATTCCTCTTCCTCTTTGGTCTCCTCTTCCCTTCGAGGCTACCGATGCTCTGTCTTCTAAATCTGATCCTTCTTCGTTGCCCTTTATCGAATCCCTTTTGGACAAGGTGAGGGCGCTGACACTCCATGGTCTCACTGGATTAGATCTCATATCTTGCTGGACTAATGGCGAATTCAGCCTGTGAGTCGCCGCTCGCGACTTATGATGGATTTCACTTGTCACGCAAACGATGTCGACCGTACTTGCCATGAGGATTGGGACAAGGGGGAATGGATAAATTTCATTCGCCGAGTGACGGGCGAGGATATCGACTCATACGATAACGTCGGGCTTGCTCCCTTCTGGGCTGAGCACAAGCCTTTTGTGGTAATGTTTACTTGTAACTTGTTTCCTCCAAGATTCCTTCTCCAAAATTATTTCTGACCCGAACTCCTTTTCAGATCGACCCCTATTTCTGGGTTCTTCCCTCAGAGGACGCCGACTCGAACCAAGAAGCCGCGGCTGAGTCGTCAAAGCAAGCCGCAGCCCTTGGCAAGGATACAATTATGCATGATTGTCTCCGAGCCTGAGGGTAGCGCTTCTGAAGAGGAGCAACAAAAGGCCGACGCTCTTCTGTCCTCGACTCCAAATACACCTTTCTTGGAACTTCCTGAGGTGCCTCGCAGGTCCTCAAAACGTTTGTCATGCGAGAGCTCAGAAGACCCCGTGCAACCTGAGAAACGCCGCAAAGCCTTGGCGCTACTGATAGAAAGAAGAACTGCCAAATCTTTAAAACTTGCTGATCCTGACAAGACCGCTTTCTCTTCCGAGGCTGTTGCAAAAAACTGCTTCTCAATGAGCTCGGGTAGTTGTTTGCGACTTTCTCCTTTTCCTTTTGTGCTTGCGTATTTTGGCAAGGAATTGCTGATCACCACTTCTTTTCATACCTGTAGGTTCAGATTTGCAAGGTTTATCTTCTCCTTCCTCTGGTTGCCTGATGAGAGTATCTGTGTCGCCTCTGGGTATGGTTCATCTTCTTTTCAATGTTGCGGCTCTGCTAGGTCACCTTATTAATCCATCAATATTTTGCAGGGCCATGCTTGAAGAGGATACCAAGTCTGATTCTCGTACCGCTTCTTCTCAGCCAGCTATGAGGAGCATGATGTTGCTGATGAAAACGTGGGAAACAGTGATGGTGCGACTCATCCAAGGCCATCCCTGGAGGAAGGTATTGCTGATGCGGCTCCTGCCACGACTCCAGTCGCAGCTCCATCCGCAACTCCTGCTGTTGGTAGGGTATCTACTGAAGATAGAATTCCAGCTCCAGGAAATAGTTCTAGGTCAATTGCGGATGCCATAATTGCTGCTGGAGATAAACATGCTGCTCTGCTGCGTGGCCTAGTTGAGCAATTTTCTTCAAGCCGCCAGGTACATACACCGTAGCCCCCAAGGATCAAAACCTTGTGTCATTGCACGGGGTGTTGATTCTTTTCTTGGCTCCAAATCTCGAGCCCCCAAGTTCCTGGATAATTTACCCATGCATTTTGCTCTGTTTATTTTCAGCTTGAACTGTCCTTGCTTGATGCTTCTGGCTCAATAAAGGGTAAGGGCATTTCCATAGATCAGCCTGAAGTGATGCAGTCTCCCCGGAGCTGCATAATGAGGTCATTAGGGACCAGGCTCAGGAAATAAAATCTCTCAAAGGTCAACTCGACTCCTGTGAAGAGCAATTTAAAGAACTTGAAGCAGATATGCGCAGCGACTCATGGAGAAAGACGAAGTCATTAAATCTTTGCGAGAAGGGCTGACTCTTAAATCTGAATTGATTGATCGTCTGAAGGAAGACCACGCAAAGGAACTCGCCGCGCGAGATGAAAAATATAACTCGCTGTTCAAAGCCTTTGAGGGTTTTGGCTCCATCGTCAAATCAGCCATACTGCAGCTTGCTGGTTCGTCTTTATTCCTTTAATCATGTATATTTTGGGTAGCCCTCGCGAGTCGCTGACTTGTTTCTTGTCTTTTCTTTATTGACATAGGGCATGAGGCCCCAGTGTCCCGCTCCAACTTGAAGGATCAACTGGTATATCTGTCAGACCTCAATCAGCGCTTCTTAAAGGTTACCAAGGAAGTCATGACGGTAATCTCTCCTGCGACTGATGGCCCAACATCTTGCGAGTATTGGATAAATAAACTGCTCAAGGCTCTGCATTATGTCTCTGGTTGGAAACGATCCTCTGCTCGCACCGGAGCCGCGCATGTCTTGACATTGCTCCGAGCATACTATCCAGAAATAGATGTTGGCAAGATTGCTCGCCACGGTCGGGCGATGATCGCGGATGATACAGAACTGCCAATAAGCGAATACTTCAACATCTGGAAAGGGATGCGTGGGTATGCCACAAAATTTGTTTATAATTTAGACTTGGGCACTTATCTTGAAAAATTCAATCTTGATGGGAGCAAGGTGCCAAAGGAAAAGTCCACAGGAGCTGAGTCATCCCGAGCTACTACTCCATCAACAGGATCTCGTGGCCCTTCTGCCTCGTCGGCGGCGCCCTGATTATTAGGGCACCTGCGACTGCAGCCGCGAGACAAGCCGCGCCAATTCCCACTCCTGTAGCTCGGAAGAAGAAAAATAAATAGTGTAGGACATGCCCGTTAGTCTGTAAGACATTCATGTATTATAAACAATATTTTGGTGACCTATAAGCAGGTTCTTTTGTTGATAATTCCATTAAGTAGACGCTCGCGCGGCTCAATATTTCCTAGGAACATGTGTGTTCAGGGTCGAGAGCGGCCATGATAGGCAATCAAGCTCGATTGACGCCACACCCCAGTACTTTGGTCGCATAATGCAAGACGCTTCTAGCTTAAGGATTGCCATTCGTTTGGAAAAATTTGAGGTGCGATTGGTACTCGCGATGCTCGTAAGGAGCCCTCAAGGGTCAGTGATATATGAAATTCAAAAGACTCAGCGACTGATGCATGTAAAATGCATACATAAACTTTGCACTTTAATTGCTTATATTCCAATCATATTTGCATCATATAAGGGTTATATCAATGTTTTATAATGATTTTTTGGAATATTCATTTATTTCCTATTTTTATGGAATTAACCCTGCACAGGCAGAAAACCCCGTTTTCTTATTTTAATGTTTCAGGGACCCAAACGTCAACGAAATCACCTGGAAATTTACGGGCGTCAATATTTGGAAGGAAGAAGACCTGTGGGCGAAGGAAGCGAGCAAACGGAGGCTCGAGGGCCAAACGAGGGGGGCCCACGTGGCCTGGTACTGTAGCCGCGTGGGACCCACCCATTTGGGCCTCGTGGCTCCGTTGTCTTCGATCTTTTCTCCACCGACATCGTCTTGACCTAAAAACGCCTATAAAAAAGGACCCCGACGTTCTCTGGAAGGAGCGCCGCACAAACACAGAAACACCGAAACGAAGATCAGGAGCTATAGATTGGAGGGGGAAAACTCCGGCGGGGCGCTGCCGGGGTGGTCTCCACCTTCTCCAACGACTTCTCCACCGTCTCCATGATGAAGGGGGAGTAGTCCACCCCTGGATTTGGGTTTGTGGTGGTAACTTATGTATCTCTCCTCTCTTTGAGCTTCACTAATTAGTACCGTATGAGCTGCTGAACATGATTACGGTCATCTATGTAATTCCCATGGTGGATATTGTGGTGTGAGATAATATTTGTTATGCATTTACTGTTGTGTTGGATCTTTTATGACTTGTCATACTTTGGAGATATTCTGTGATGCATGTGATGGTTTGATTTATGCATAATGCCTTGTTTATCTTTATCATGAGGTGATTGACACCACCAAGTGTAGATAGATGAGAGAGATGTGGTCACACACACGAAATATAAATCATTGCACTAGTGTTTAGAATATTATCCATTATGAAGTATGATGTATGTGGGTACTGGGTGGCCAATGTGACAGAAGGCATAGGTATTGAGTGACACAGTACCGTCCAACATCCTTTATCTGGGGGTAAAAAGGGAGAAGTATGATGTGGGTGTGACAGCAACCACGCTAGCCTTACGAGGGTGACACTAGCAACACAAATGAGTATTTCTTTCAACTATGTGTTTTAGACATGTAGCCATTATAAAAGCTACCATTAAAACATGACAATTATGTGTACTTTATCTATAACATGATAATCACCATAGATGAGAGAGAGAGGATTAAGTGAACCCATGAACCCATGTCCATTGTTCCTATAAGAGAAAAATTTGTCTTGTCCTCTTGCATTGAAGAGGATTGGGACACTTTTACATTCTTGCTTGGTTACATTAAACTTCCATCCATCAAATCAACCACCTTGCTCCTTAAACTTGTTTAGTGCATAATCAACTAAAACTTGTGACACTTTAGTTGTAGGGAATAGATAACTTTTCCTTCTTGCTCCTGCGGATCGATACCTTACTTCCACATTGAGAGGTGCTATAGTGATCCCCTGCTCTTGGGGGTATCAAGTACTTTTCTGGCGCCGTTGCCGGGGAGCGTAGCGCTTAAGTTTCTATTCTTGTGTGCACTAGACTAAGCTTGGGGAGGTTTCTTTATCTTGCAATCATCTAAGCTTGGGGAGGTTCTTTGACTTGTTTGATGATACTATGTCTCCTATTTATGATGATGAATATGATATTTTCAGTCCACCCACTATTGAGTATAAAGTTTATTGTGATTATGATATGCCTCCTATATATGATGATTACAATGATTATTATGAATGTTTTACTCCCACTATTCCTAATGAAACTGTTTATGCTTATGTGGAGAGTAATGATACTTTTATGCATATGGATCATGATAAGAATGTTTCATGTGATAGCTATATTGTTGAGTTTATCAATGATGCTACTGAAAGTTTTTATGAGAGAGGGAGACATGATTTCATATATCTCAAAAATATTAAGTCTTCTCTCTTTTTGTTGAAAATTTTGAAGTTGCACTTGCTTTGCCTTCCTATGCTAGTCACTTTGTGCTTTATTGATTTATTTTCTTACAAGATCCCAATGCATAGGAAGTGGGTTAGACTTAAATGTGTTTCATATTTTTCTTGATGCTCTCTTTTGCATTTCAATTCTTATTCCTATGTGAGCATCATTAAAACTATCAAGCCTAGCTATATGGCTATAAAGAAAGCGCTTTGCGGGAGGCAACCCGGTTATTTTTTGTGTGATTTTTTTGTGTCCTCTTGCTGTACAAGAGACTTTGTTTATAGTTTAGGTTCTGGAATTTTCAATAAAGTGCCAAGTTTTACCCTTTTTGGTTTGAAAAAGTTGCTTATAGCGTTCGGAGATTTTATTCCTGCACGAGTCAGTGCACGGTATGATTTTTAATTCTTATTCTGTAACTCCGAATGAGCTCATATTTGAACTGTAGTTGCAACTTTTCATCCTCTGTATGCATGAATTTTTTCGGAATTTTTCGAGAAAGTTTGGTAGGGTAGAAAAATACGTTTTGCTGCTGCTGTTTTTCTGGACAGATTCTGTCCCATTTTGTTTGATGCATGCTTTGAGCTTTTAAGTTGAATCTTTTTGATCCAATTGAGTTTATGAGTAGGCATACAACATTATACACTTTCTGGACATTCATATGAATTTTTGTTCAAGGATTATATGCAGCAAGAAACTATTTGTTTATCACTATTAATGCACCCCACAGAAAAGAAATGGGAGAAACGGTGTTTTGAAGTTTTTTCACAGGGATTGGAGGAGATGCACCAAGAGCTATCCAAGGATGGTGAAGACCATAAGCTTGGGGATGTGAAGACAACCCCGCTGGACCTACACACTCTCGGTTTGCACACGTCCAACTTCTGTTTTTCGATCGAAACACTTTATCGCATAAACTTGGAGCGTCTTTTTGTTTTGTTTGATTTTTGTTTGAGAGACCACCACACTATCATTTATATATGGAGAGCTACTGGAAATATGGGTTGAAATATGTTGGATGCTTTTATAAGATTGGGAAAAGGGATGTTTGAGTTGATTTTTAATGATACATATAGTTGCATGATTCATGAGCTTGTTTATGAGTAATAGTTTGCAAATTCTTTTTGAAGAGCTATCACTTATTCATGTTTTGGTGCTGATTGTTATTTACTTGGTTTAACATGGATTAGTTAGTTCTATGGACACTCATGCATGCATCTAGATGGTCAACTTTCTCCCTTTTGCTAGCCCAAAAACTCCAACAAGCAAAAACTTGTTTCCAACACCTTCAACCAAAGTTATTCCAGTGAGTCCACCATATCTACCTATTGGCTTTATGCTATTCCGAGTATGTTTAACATGTTGTTTGTGTTATCTTACCTCTGAATGAAAATGTTTATGTTATTGATTGCAATGGAAAAAAATTGGTTATATAGCTCTCACGAACTTGATGCACAATGTTCTTTTATTTGCATAATAAAACTTGACCCATTGTGATTAAGATTATGATGTTTGTGGCTTGATGAATGTTTTGGGTTGGAAGTTAGCCCATATGTGCTGTCACATGGCAAGCTTTCAACACGCTCTTCATCTCATTTAGTTGATATCATGTGCTTTTGTCTATGGATGCTTATCATGTTGAAATAAATGTGGAAATAGAGTGAGTTTAAATGAGTTTGTGTAAATGGTTAGAGAGACGCCTGGGCCGCTAATCTAAGCCATGCATCATTCATGGTGGAAATTTACTTACATACTATGGTGAACCTTCTGTGATACACCTTGCAATAAAAAACTATTCCAAATGGTAAATAAAAAGGGTGTTGAGATTGTTCATTTTGTTTGTTTGTCTTGTCATTTTGATATGGGCTTGTTCCATATCTTGGGACAAGAGGTACCCCAGTTGACGCTCTTGATGATACTATTATGCTTACAATGATATTTAATTGAACTTGCTTTGTTTCCCAAGTTGAGTAACACATGGTGTAAGTACTTGTATTCAAGGGGCATGAGACATTCAACCCATTCTTTATCAAGCACACTACTCATATTTGCTTTCACTTTAACCTTAATCATTCAAGATGCTATGATAGGGGCAATGAGAGCTTGACACCAATGAATACCTTATTGCAATCATTAACTTAAGTAGAAGAGTTTGGAAGTTGGATGAAACTTATGCATGCTTTACCTCTACTCACATATACATCTTTCCAAAGTGTACACCTATCATATTCAGATTTTCATCTACACTCTATGACCATTGTAGGATGTTCTACTTATCATTATGCATACATGTGTTCCATATTACTTGCTACTATGTTACACTTTGTGAACTATCAATGAACATCCTTGTCTTGAATACTTGATATCACTTCATAAACTATTTGCATATTGCTACTCCTTTGAAGAATGAATCATTTGACTATATGTAGCAATAGTAATCATCTTTGATATTCATTGTTAAGTATTAAATTGCAAAGTCCATGTTAGTTTTATCATCTTCATACTCGAGGACGAGCATGGATTAAGCTTGGGGATGTTGATGCATGTAAAATGCATACATGAACTTTGCACTTTAATTGCTTATATTCCAATCATATTTGCATCATATAAGGGTTATATCAATGTTTTATAATGATTTTTGGGAATATTCATTTATTTCCTATTTTTATGGAATTAACCCTGCACAGGCAGAAAACCCGTTTTCTTATTTTAATGTTTCAGGGACCCAAACGTCAACGAAATCACCTGGAAATTTACGGGCGTCAATATTTGGAAGGAAGAAGACCTGTGGGCGAAGGAAGCGAGCAAACGGAGGCTCGAGGGCCAAACGAGGGGGCCCACGCGGCCTGGTACTGTAGCCGCGTGGTGACCCACCCATTTGGGCCTCGTGGCTCCGTTGCCTTCGATCTTTTCTCCACCGACATCGTCTTGACCTAAAAACGCCTATAAAAAAGGTCCCCCGACGTTCTCTGGAAGGAGCGCCGCACAAACACAGAAACACCGAAACGGAGATCAGGAGCTGCAGATTGGAGGGGGAAAACTCCGGCGGGGCGCTGCCGGGGTGGTCTCCACCTTCTCCAACGACTTCTCCACCGTCTCCATGATGAAGGGGGAGTAGTCCACCCCCTGGATTTGGGTTTGTGGTGGTAACTTATGTATCTCTCCTCTCTTTGAGCTTCACTAATTAGTACCGTATGAGCTGCTGAACATGATTACGGTCATCTATGTAATTCCCATGGTGGATATTGTGGTGTGAGATAATATTTGTTATGCATTTACTGTTGTGTTGGATCTTTTATGACTTGTCATACTTTGGAGATATTCTATGATGCATGTGATGGTTTGATTTATGCATAATGCCTTGTTTATCTTTATCATGAGGTGATTGACACCACCAAGTGTAGATAGATGAGAGAGATGTGGTCACACACACGAAATATAAATCATTGCACTAGTGTTTAGAATATTATCCATTATGAAGTATGATGTATGTGGGTACTGGGTGGCCAATGTGACAGAAGGCATAGGTATTGAGTGACACAGTACCGTCCAACATCCTTTATCTGGGGGTAAAAAGGGAGAAGTATGATGTGGGTGTGACAGCAACCACGCTAGCCTTACGAGGGTGACACTAGCAACACAAATGAGTATTTCTTTCAACTATGTGTTTTAGGACATGTAGCCGTTATAAAAGCTACCATTAAAACATGACCATTATGTGTACTTTATCTATAACATGATAATCACCATAGATGAGAGAGAGAGGATTAAGTGAACCCATGAACCCATGTCCATTTTCCTATAAGAGAAAACATTTGTCTTGTCCTCTTGCATTGAAGAGGATTGGGACACTTTTACATTCTTGCTTGGTTACATTAAACTTCCATCCATCAAATCAACCACCTTGCTCCTTAAACTTGTTTAGTGCATAATCAACTAAAACTTGTGACACTTTAGTTGTAGGGAATAGATAACTTTTCCTTCTTGCTCCTGCGGATCGATACCTTACTTCCACATTGAGAGGTGCTATAGTGATCCCCTGCTCTTGGGGGTAATCAGCGACTCAATGATAGTTGAGGCGAAACGACAAGCCCTTGAATGTCAAGGGTGCCGGCTTTATTTCATAATCACTCGATTTCTTACAGGATGTTACAGGATGATGCAGGCCCTTTAATGCGAGTTTTCTGTTCCCCGCAGGCCATGCATACTTGATACTCATCGCACTTAGTTGCGGATTGATACTCCTAACGGAGTGGGTTGAACACCTGATTGGTTCAATTTTGAGTTGCTAAAAGCGACTCGGGTCGAGCATGATAGCTCCGATGTGTGTTTCATTTTGAAGCAGAAAGCAAGTTTGTTAGGAGATTAGCCGCGCTAAGCAGCGACTTATGTTGAGTTGAGTCTGCTTTGTAAGGACTCACGATAACTGAACCTCTTTGGCTGGGGTTGTTGATCGAGGCTGGGTCTATGCATATGCGCCATTTCTTGTCTTCTTTTTGTATCAAAGCGACCTCTGGGGCATTATCCTGTTGATGCGCGACTTCTCGGTGGGAGTTTACCATCCGGTGGCTGCATCCTGTTGGCCGCCTCCGCGGTACCTCCAACGCGACTCGTTTTGAGCTGCGATTACCGATCTGCGACTGATGTCCATGTGAGGAGTTGGCGATGCAAGCTTCTTCTGCGAGTGCTGAGCCTGCGTTCTCGCATTCTAATGCTCTCTGCCTGTCTCCATATATTGTAACAACACCGTTTGGTCCCGGTATTTTAACTGTAGGTAGACGTAGCAGGGGCGGGCGGTGAATTTGACATAGGCTTCTCTTCCAAAGATCGCATGATATGAGCTCTTGACTGCTACAACCTCAAAGTCTAGGAGCTCTGTGCAGAAGTTCCGCTCTGTCCCAAAGCTAACTTCAAGGGTTATCTTTCCGATTGGTCGCGTAACAGCTCCTGGGATTATGCCTTGAATTTCTTTCCTGGATGGTCGCAGCCGCGACTCGGGTATATTCATTCTTCGGAGCGTGTCTTGATATAGGATGTTTACTCTTCCTCCTCAGTCCATTAGGACCTTACTTAACTTGTATCCCGCGACTTCAGGCGTGACCGCAAGAGCTGGCTGTCCTAGATCTTTTACTTCTGGGGGGTGATCATCGCGACTCCAAATAACTGATCGCTCTGTCCAACGATGGTACCTTTCGGGCGTTGAAATCTGGCCACTCCTCCAGCTTCCATCCGTTGTTTGTACTTCTACTGTATGAAACTATCCTATGTTTCTTCTAGGTAAAACGTCAGGCCCTTGATGAGAGCTAGATTTATTCTTATACTGCATTGATCCACTGCGGGCCGCATCTGGCGTGTCGCCTTCTTTCCATCTCCGGTAATAATGACATTGCGCTTTTGTGTGACTTGCTGGCCTGCCATCTCTCCTGCGATGTAAGTCGCAAGGAACGTCAAAGATCCCCTTGCAGTTATTAGGGAATGAGGCCTTATCACTTCCTTGTTCCTTCATCTGGTGTGCACGATGTTCAGTTTGCGCGACTTGCAATTTCTCTGTTGGGTTCTGTGATAAGCCGCCTGTCCCCTTATCTGTCTTTGCGTACTTGTCAGCTATTGCCAAAAGCTGGTCGAGACTATCAATCTTGTGCTCAGCGCGACTTAACTTGTGCACCAGCGGCTCAAATCTACAGTTCTTCCCCATAGTTTGTATTGCAGACTGTACTGTTAAGTTCTTGGCGGAGCCAAGGATCTCCGCGACTCTTTTAATCCAGTCACTGCTTGATTCGTCCTCCTTTTGAACGCATTGTCTAAGGTTTTTCATGTCTTCTGTTTGGAATCTGTTGATGAACGTGTCCTTCAAATCTTTCCATGTGCTTATTGATTTTGATGGCAGCTTTAACAGCCAATCCCTGGCTTCTCCCTGTATTGCCAAGTGGAAATATTTCGCACGCACTTCCTGAGTTACATCAGTCCCTGTCATGCTTGCCTCATAATCTTCTATCCATAAGGCAGGGTCTTGGTTACTGTGATAGGTGGTGACTCGCTGCGACTCACCGAAGTTCGGGGGGAAACGAGTGAGCCGTATTTCCTCTCCAAAACATGCTGGTCCCTTCAATAATGAATAGGAGTTTACTGGCGCTGAATCTTCATCTAAGTCAGTTTCAATCTGGGCTGGCTGAGTCGCCCCGGACGTCTGTGACTCGCCTTCTATCTTCTTTTCTTTTTCTAATGATACGTGCAAACCTGCTAGCCGGTTGGCCACTTCTTCGACGCTGCACTTTTCTCCTCCCCATGATACCTCGTGTTGCGGCTCATTGGGCGTGACTCCATACATATTTGCTTGTTGTAAGGCAGCGGTTTGCAGTAGATCGATCGCATGGCGAGCTTCCTTATCAGCTCTTGTGTCTCCAACCGGTGCTATCCTCGATAATATTCCTATCACGGCGTGCACGTTGCTCTCCGGGTCACCGTGGAACTGTGGTTTCATCTCTCCTATGTCCATCTTGATCGGATGCCTTTGCTGCCAATGACGGAGTCGCCAATCTTCTTCTTGGAGTTTCTTTGGCTCAGATGTCGTCTTGGTTCGGACTGCCTGATGCTTTTGCTGCCAGCGACGGAGTCGTCGGTCTTCTTCTTGGAGTTTTTCGCGCTTAGCCACGAGTCTTTGCGCCTCTTCATAGAGTTCCGTCCTGATAGCTTCAATTTCTTCAATCTTGAGGTCTCCTTCCTGATTTGGCAGAGATCCCCAAACAGGTCTTGTCGGAACGGGGATGGGTAGTTTTGTTGTAGCTTGCTGCGGTTCTTCCAACACGCGGACCCTGACCGGCCGCAGTTTCTCCCCTGGCTCGCTTCCTTGAGTCGCATCTATAGGTATGCGACTGACGGATCTGACGAAAACTTTCACTGATCCGATGGGAACGATGTATCCAAACTCGATGTGATCCGCCTCGGGTCCCCACTCTGAGTCGTCGATGAAGGGGACTCCATTGATGTCTTCAACCTGGCCGATGGCGATGTCCTTGAAGCCTGATTTCGATCCTGCACGGAACGTGACGCTTTTGACCGCAGGCCCCACGGTGGGCGCCAACTGTCGTGGGTTTGTCACGTCAGGTGTCATAGATGACTTCGTAGGTGTGGGATTACGCGAGTCAAGCATCTCCGAGCTTGGGATCGCAGGAACAAAGATCAACACAGATTTACCCAGGTTCGGCCCCCTCAATGTGAGGTAAAAGACCTACTTCCTGCCTACCCTAGATTGGTATTGATAGAATAATCGAGGTTTTACAATGGAGGCGATCCGATCTGGTACTCGCCGTATCAGCTAGGGTTTTTGGGTTTGACCCTCTAAGTCCTGCGAGTCCTCTTTATATACTCAGAGGCTCGTCAGTTACAAAGGAAACCTTTTGCGCAAGGAATATATTAACCAGGACCTACCCGAAGTCTAACTCGCCTCCGTGCCTTCTAGATCCTTCCCCTTGTGGCGGTACAATGTTGGGCTTATTCCCACGTAGGCCTTGGCCTGTGCGAAATAAGGTAAGTCGCACTGTCATGGGCCGCGGGTTAACTCAAAGAGTATTCCCCCGACAGCCGGCTCTACCGCCCAAGGTGAGGATCGGCCTCCCGCCTCATCCTCATTTCGCCGGATGGGACAACCAAGCCAGCGTCACCTCACCGACGGGTTTCTCGCCGTCGGGCTACTCACCATCACCGTCGCCGTGCTGGAGCGTGTCTCCCCACTACGCCCCTACGTATGCCGACGGCGACCCACACGGCGGCTTCAACCCCAACATGGATGAGCTCATCACCACCGGCTCCATCGCTTCGGCCGCATCCCCGGGGTTCTTCTTGCAAGGCGGGGATTCATCGTAGCATGCCGGTGGCTTTGGTGGCGAGCCGGTGACGCAGGTGATGACGTGGAACGCACGTTCGCTGGGAAACCCCAAGAGAAAGGTATGATGTAGTCAGCAGGAAAGTTTTCCCTTGATTACAAAACCAAGGTTGTCATATCCAGTAAGAATTGGAAGAGTTTCAGAAAGGTGTCAGCGGCGCCATTACCCGATCACTGACGTGGACCTGCACACACACAATCAAAGTACTTTGCCCCAACGAAACAGGAAGGTTGTCAATCTCCCCGGTTTGCTGAATACAAATGAGTAAACGTATGGTGTAGAATATGATGATGAAACAAAACTACCAGTAGGAAGTAACATAGAGCGTGGTGAAAACAGTGTTTGTATCAATGTGGAATAAAGGACCGGGGTCCATAGTTCGCTAGTGGTGTCTCTCCATAAGATAAATAAACATACATGTTGGGTGAACGAATTACAGCTGGGCAATTGACAAATTGCAAACGCATGACAATGCAATATATGACAAGCACATGTTCATTGTTATATCTATTGGGCATTACAACAATATACATAGACCGCTTACTAGCTGCATCTATGACTCATAATCCACTCACAAGATAGCTTCCGGTCTCCCATGAGTATTAAGTTGCAAGCAACAGATTATAGCATTAAGCAAAGTGTGTAATGTAAACAAACGCATTAGACTTAACAGCAGTACCCTTAAGCTAAGCATCGGTTATTTTATCCCTAGTGGCAACAGCACATCTACAGCCTTAGTTGTTTCTGTCTATCAAGCCCAGGCTTCTAGAGGCATGAACCCACTATCTAGCATAAATACCCTCTCTTGAAGTCATTAGCATCTACTTGGCCAAAGCATCTACTAACAACGGAGAGCATGCAGGAACATAGATAAAACATAATATAGATAGATGAACAAACTTGATCATAACTTCACAATTCATCGGATCCCAGCAAACACAACATGTAGCATTACATAAAGATGATCTTGATCATGTTAGGCAGCTCACAAGATCTAAACATGATAGCACAAGGTGGAGAGACTACCAACTAGCTACTGCTATGGACCCGTAGTCCCGTGGAGAACTACTCACGCATCACTCCGGAGGCAGGCATGGTGATGTAGAGCCCTCCGGTGATGATTTCCCCTCGGCAAGGTGCCGGGAAGAACTGCAGAAACCCTCCCGAACTAGGGTTGAAGACGACGGCGGCCTCGGAACTTTTCGTGGATTTTTGCTCGGTATCTAGGGTTTCCGATTAGATGCAATTTATAGGCGAAAGGGCGGCGTCGGTGGCCAGCCGAGGTGGGGGCGGCCTAGGTGTGCGGCCCCACCCTGGCCGTGCGTGGGCCCGCCGGCCTGCCTGGTGTGGCCCCCGGCTCCGTCCTCCTGGCTGCTGCTCCGTCTCGGTCCAGAAATAAATCAGTTAAATTGGCCCGATTCCGAGAATATTTCCAGAATAGATTTTCTGAAACAAAAAGACAGCAGAAAACAGGAACTGGCACTGTGGCATCTTGTTAATAGGTTAGTCCCAGAAAATGCATAAAAATGATATAAAGTGTAAGATAAACATGTGGTAATCAATATATAATAGGCATGGAACATCAAAAATTATAGATACGTTTTGGACGTATCAAGCATCCCCAAGCTTAGTTCCTACTCGTCCTCGAGTAGGTAAACGATAACACAAAGATAATTTTTGAGGTGACATGCTACCAACATAATCTTGATCATATAGTAATGTAAAGCATGTGAGCTGAGATCAAATCATTCAAAGCAAAAGTCTATGTTTGATATTAAACACATAGATGAATAAAGCAAGACAATTAAACAAGTAAAAACCTTTCATGGAAGATGCTATAAAGACATGAAACCGTACAAAGTTCATTATAGATGTTTTAAGCATTCAGTATAGAAGTTATCCTTCTACTCAAGCATCCAGCAATCTTTCACAAACATAGAAAGGATCCAGTCAAGCAAAAGTATCACAAACGTAATGAATTCACTGGTTAGAAGTTTTACTCAACCGGTGAGCGTAAGCATTTGGTATTGGCACCAGGATGTTATGGCAAAGAGAATAATAATGGGGTTTGGAAGGCCAATGGAAGAAAGGCTCACAAAGCTATAAATGATCATTAGACAAGAGGAAGTCTTATAATCGAAGCTATGCAAGGAGTAGTGATTGCCATGCAACGGATGCACATAGAGCTATAAGTGTATGAAAGCTCTCCAATGGAACTAGTGGGGGTGCATCCAACTTGGTTGCTCATGAAGACCTAGAGCACTTTTGAGGAGGCTCATCATTGGAATATACAACCCAAGTTCTATAACGTAAATTCCCCACATAGTTATACTAAAAACATGAGAACTCTCTCATATGAAGCATAGGTGCTACTAGCACAAATGATGACTATAAAACTGCTAAACATGAGCACAAGTGTGGATAAAGGATAGTAATGTTGCCCCTCTCTCTTTATTTTTTTCTTTCTTTCTTTTTTTTTTTTTCTTTTTCTGTTTCTCTTTTCAATGGCCTCCGTGGCTTTTTCACTTTTCTCTCCCTCACTGTAGGGGCAACACTCTAATATGACAACACACTTTTTGGTACAAATAACTCATAATGAACAAAACATGATGTATAAAACTGTATGCCTCTGCCAGTGTAGCAGGATGTGCAATGATCTAGCGTAACATGGGTAAAACCACACATCAGCTGTATAGAATCATGCAAAGCAATATATAACAATGATGAATGACAACAAGTCATGTAATGTAAGGTGGAAGTTGCATGGCAATATATCTCGGAACAGCTATGGAAATGCTGTGATAGGTAGTTATGGTGGCTGTTTTGAGGAAGATGTTTGGCTTATGTGTAGGAGAACAAGATGAAGTTCTCCCACGGGGTTGGATGTACTGGCGAAGTATGCACAACTCTCAATGTGAGCAGAAGGCAATGCACAACACCGAAGAGGCTAGCAAAATATGGATGGTGGAAGTGCCAAAAACCGTAGCTCAACATTAGTCAAAAAGAACTCACAAGTTTATTGCAAACAACTAGCAGGTTCAACATTAAGAGCATGATTAAATTTACCCCAAGGAGGGCCGTTCACGGAGGCACAAGTACCCCGCTAGATCCCTCGACCTTAGCACGCAACTATGTTGTTTCCAAAAACCTTCAGACATGAGAAGCTATCAAGTCCAACTACACCTTCAGCAATTTTAAGAGTTTGTAGTACGGTACAAGCTTTAATAACACAACCACTAATCAGATTTTAGCTTTAATTAACCAGCAAGCATTTAACATCTAATTTCTTAATATCTCAAAACATTTGCAAGGAATCAAGTTATCAAAGTTCAATGATCTACAAGACTATGCAAGTTTTTCCATTATACAACTACCACACACTTTAGCATTTTCTGTTCCAACCAGACGCCAATTATACAACTCTCCAAACAAATATAAGTGAAGCAAGAGAGTACTTTCTATAAAAGAACTAATAGCTCTGAACAAGAGATACATGAAAAACAAGAGCTAATAGCATAGCAGTGCTAAACAAGAATACTCAACAAGTATAAGTGAAGAACAGGAGTATTCTAAGCAAAAGCGGAGCGTGTCTCTCTCCCAAACAAGAGTGCTAGGATCCAACTAAGTTATGATCAGAAAACAAAAAAAAACAAACAGAAAATAAAACACACAGACGCTCCAAGAACAGCACACAATATGTGAAGCAATAAAAATATAGTCTCACTAGAGGTGACCTGATAATTGTTGATGAAGAAGGGGATGCCTTGGGCATCCCCAAGCTTAGACGCTTGAGTCTTCTTGATATATGCTGGGGAGATCCAAGGGAGCCTCCCCAAGCTTAAGCTTTTCTCTCTTCTTGATCTTCTTATATCATCCTCCTCTCCTAATACTTGAAAACTTCCTTCACACAAAGATAACTCGCAAACTTCATTAGAGGGGTTAGTGCATCAAAACATAAACTCACTTGGTTCTGTAAAAACACATTGCATACTTTAGTTCAAACATTAGCTACTGTTACTAAGCAAGATCGTGATCTCCCCCCGAAGAACGTGAATCTATACTTGCAAAAGAGACAATGCAAAACAAAGACAGAATCTGTCAAAACCAGAACAGTCCGTAAAGACGAATTTTTTCGAGGCACTTCCGATGCTCAAATCAGAAAACGGTTAACTAACGAAAGATAGGTAATAAGTTCAGGCTTCTGCTCAAAAATTTACAGATTAAAATAGTAATCCGTGATTTTTCACGAATTTTTACCGTGAGGTACAGAAATCTGTTTCTGGACAGCAAATAAAACTTTACCACCCTCTTGCATTAGAGGCTTTTCTTGGCACAACAAAAACGAAAATAAAAGATACAAAGGAGTTGTTACAGAAGTAAACAACCTCCTTGACAAATAAAAACTGAAAACAAAAGATAATGGGTTGCCTCCCAAAACGCTTCTTTAATGCCTTTTAGCTAGGCTAAAAGATTTTAATGATGCTCTCATAAGAATAAGAGTTGAAAAACAAAAGAGAGCATCAAGAGGCAAATATCAAACATTTAAGTCTAACCCACTTGCTATGCAAAGGAATCTTGTAATAAAATAAATTATTGAAGCATAAAGAAACTAGCATAGGAAGATGAAACAAATGCAACTTCAAAACTTTCAACATAAAGAGAGCTGTTTTAGTGATTGAAAAGTTTTACAACCATATTTTCCTCTCTCATAATAACTTTCAGTAGCATCATGAACAAACTTAACAATATAACTATCACATAAAACATGCTTTCATGATCTACAAACACATAGTTTTTATTAAACTCAAAAACAGTGGGTCATTAAACCCACTTTTGACAATAGTAGTATAATTTATATCATCAGTCAACATAGGACCATCATCAAGAGCATTATCATATATAAGAGTAGGGACCACATTTTTACTTCATGTTATTTCTTCTTTTTCTTGAGTCAAGGATGTTGTTATTTCAAATTTATCAAAAGAAGATATTTCAATAGAATCATAACATTCAACAATATAGCATTCTTCCTCCTTAGGTAGGCATGGAGGGTAATCATATAATGTAAGAGTTAAAGAGTTACTATCATTAGAAGGTAGATCCTCCTTTTGTTCATCACTCTCCTTCTCTTTTTCATCCAATGGCTTTCAGTTTCAGCAATTTCTTCTTCCACAGGTTCCTGCAAGGCATTAGTTTCATCTTTTGGAGGACACAACCCTTTAGATGTTCAGTAATATAAGAATTATTATCCTTGTAGGTATCATAACAATATTTAAGTATAGTAAGACTTTCAGATTTATAAGGGGCATCAATTTTATGCTCAAGAAAAGAACTAATTTCAAGGGCACCCTTAAAAACAATAAATTCTTCAATTGTTTCTACCTCATATGCACTATAGTAACCTTTAACATAAGAAGCTAAGGTTTCATTAATATTACAAATACATTGGAAAGAAAAGTGTTTAGACTTCCTATGACACTCAGATTCATCAAAGCAGAAAGATTTGTCAAATATAGAGCATAAATCTATAGCATATGTCTCCAGTTGACTTATTACTTTCCATAAGTACCCCCTTTTTGTGACAAGCGGTAATTCACATAATATTTTTGTTCATCCTCCGTGGACCCACCTTGCCAACAAGATTTTGTTTCAAAGAGATAAGCCATTGATAGCAAGTAAACAACTAGACATAATAACTAAGCAAGACAAAAACAAAGTAAAGAGACTGGTGACATGTAACTCCCCTTGCTGTAGCCTCCAATTCCTCGGCAACGGCGCCAAAAAAAGTTGCTTGATGATGTGGAACGCACGTTCGCTGGGAAACCCCAAGAGGAAGGTATGATGTAGTCAACAGCAAAGTTTTTCGTTGATTACAAAACCAAGGTTGTCAGATCCAGTAGGAATTAGAAGAGCTTCAGAAAGGTTTCAGTGGCGCCGTTACCCGATCACTGACGTGGACCTGCACACACACAATCAAAGTACTTTGCCCCAACGAAACAGGAAGGTGTCAATCTTCTCGGTTTGCTGAATACAAAGGATTAAACGTATGGTGTAGAATATGATGATGAACACAAAAGAGAGCAATATCCAGCTTTGTATGCGATTGTACGAAACAAGAGTGACACGATTGCTAAGGTGCTGGGTACCTCCCCACCAAATGTTTCGTTCAGGAGAAGTTTACTTGGAACAAGACAAGCATCTTGGAATGCTTTGCTCACCCGATTGGATTCCATCCATCTGTCAGAAGGTCCAGATAAATTTCAATGGAATCTTACGAAGAATGGTAAATTCTCGGTTGATTGCATGTACAGAGCATTAATCTTACCCGAAGTACTAGTCGATATTAAGGACAATAACAAAATTTGGAAGATGAAGATCTCGCTAAAAACTAAGGTGTTTGCGTGGTATCTCCGTCGAGGTGTAATTCTTATAAAAGATAACCTTGCCAAACGCAATTGGCATGGAAGTAAAAAGTGTGTCTTCTGTCAACACGACGAGACTATTACACACTTATTCTTTCAGTGCGAGTTCGCTAGGTCTATATGGCCAGCCATCTAGATAGGTTCTACCTTACATCCCTCGACTTCAGTTGAAAACATTTTTGGCAACTGGTTAAACGGGGTTGATCCTAGGTTTAAACTATTCAGTAGGGTGGGAGCGATTGCTGTTATTTGGTCGCTGTGTCTATGTAGAAATGACAAGGTTTTTAACGATAAAAATGCTTCTTTTATGCAGGTTATCCATCGGTGTACAACATCGCTTCGAGCTTGGTCGGCCCTGCAGCATGTGGAGCACCGGGACTTGTTTTTGGAGGTGGTGTTACGTTTGGAGGCAGCGGCCAGGGAGTTATTCTCCCGGCATGGTGATACGTTCCAAACGTATCTATAATTTTTGATGTCCCATGCATGTTTTATGTCAATTGGCACATGTTTTATGTACACTTTATATCATATTATAACATTTATTAGAATAACCTACTAATAGTTGACAAAGTGCAAAATCTTCTTGTTTTCCTATTTGTTGTGTAGAAATTATCAAAAATACAAAAGGAAACCTTGTTGGAGTCAAATTGGGACTTTCCTGAAATCTGTCTGAGAATTTTTTACAGAGATTGTCAGTTTGACCCTCGAAGGTGGCGTCCAATGGAAATCAAATTAAAGAGAAAGTTGTCACAATTTTCCATACAAAGATTTTAAGCCCGAGATCAGCCCAATCGGAGTTCGGACGCGGCCTGTAGGCCCGTTTTGGTGGAACCCTAAAAGGGGGTGACGGAAATCCGAGAGTCTATATAAAGAAGGAAACCCTAGGTCATGAGAGGCACACAAGACCACGAATTTTCCTTCTCCCAGGCAGTCGTCTGGGGGAGGAGAACCTCCTCCACGCCATCCTCATCACCAAGGGCAGCCGCCGCCGACCCCAAGGGCCGCCGCCGCCGTGGGCTGCTGCGGGTCGCCGCCTCCACTCCGGGCTGCACCTCTTCATCAACCTCTCCATCTTCTCCAACGACTTCTCCACCGTCTCCATGATGAAGGGGGAGTAGTCCACCCCCTGGACTTTGGGTTTGTGGTGGTAACTTGATCTAATCTCTCTATGTATGATCATTGTTGGAGTCCATATGATGTGATTTGCATAAGTATGTATCTATCTATGTAATTCTTATGGTGGATATTGTGGTATGAGATGATTTGTTATACATTTACCGTTGTGTTGGAGCTTTTATGATTTGTCATACTTTAGAGATATTCTATGATACATGTGATGGTTTGATTTATACATAATGCCTTGTTTATCCTTGTCATGAGGTGATTGACACCACCAAGTGTGGATAGATGAGAGAGATGTGGTCATGCACACGAAATATGAATCATTACACTAGTGTTTAGAATATTGTCCATTATAAAGTATGATGTATGTAGGTACGGGATGGCCGATGTGACAACGGCATATGTATTGAGTGACATGTGAAATACAGCCCAACATCCTTTATCTGGGGGTAAAAAGGAAGAGTATGATGTGGGAGTGAGAGCAACCACGCTAGCCTTACGAGGGTGACCTAGCAACACAAATGAGTACTTCTTTCAACTATGTGTTTTAGGACCTATAGCCGTTATAAAAGCTACCATTAAAACATGACAATTGTGTGTACTTTATCTATAACATGATAATCACCGTAGATGAGAGAGAGGATTAAGTGAACCCATAAACCCATGTCCATTGTTCCTATAAGAGAAAACCTTTGTCTTGTCCTCTTGCATTGAAGAGGATTGGGACACTTTTACATTCTTGTTTTGTTACATTCCCATCCATTAAATCAATCATCTTGTTCCTTAAACTTGTTTAGTGCATAATCAACTAAAACTTGTGACACTTTAGTTGTATGGAATAGATAAATTTTCCTTCTTGCTCCTGCGGATCGATACCTTACTTCCACATTGAGAGGTGCTACAGTGATCCCTTGCTCTTGGGGGTTATCACATGGATGGCAACATAGTCTCCGGATCGATCTACCATCTTCTTAGGCGGCTTTACAATTTCTCATCATGATATGTAATCCGCTTTGTTTTATTTTCAGTTTGGGTACTCGTGAACTCGTGACTGTGTGCATCCTTGTTATGCAGAGGCCGGGTATAATGCTTAAAACTCTTAAGTAATAAAATCCCTTTATCTAAAAAAAAACAGCAGGAAGTAACGTAGAGCGTGGTGAAAACGGTGTTTGTATCAGTGTGGAATAAAGGACCGGGGTCCACAGTTCACTAGTACTGTCTCTCCATAAGAGAAATAAACATACATGTTGGGTGAACGAATTACAGCTAGGCAATTGACAAATTGCAAACGCATGACAATGCAATATAAGACAAGCACATGTTCATTGTTATATATCTATTGGGCATTACAACAATATACATAGACCGCTTACTAGCTGCATCTATGACTCATAATCCACTCACAAGATAGCTTCCGGATCTCCCATGAGCCCTCCGGTGATGATTTCCCCTCTGGCAAGGTGCCGGGAAGAACTGCAGAAACCCTCCCGAACTAGGGTTGAAGACGACGGCGGCCTCGGAACTTTTCGTGGATTTTTGCTCGGGTCTCTAGGGTTTCCCGATTATATGCAATTTATAGGTGAAAGGGCGGCGTCGGTGGCCAGCCGAGGTGGGGCGGTGGCCTAGGTGCGCGGCCCCACCCTGGGCCGCGCCGTGAGCCCACCGGCATGTCTGGTGTGGCCCCCGGCTCCGCCCTCCTGGCTGCTGCTCCGTCTCGGTCCAGAAATAAATCAGTTAAATTGGCGTCTGATTCCGAGAATATTTCCAGAATAGATTTTTTGAAAGAAAAAGACAGCAGAAAACAGGAACTGGCACTGTGGCATCTTGTTAATAGGTTAGTCGCAGAAAATGCATAAAAATGATATAAAGTGTAAGATAAACATGTGATAATTAATATATAATAGGCATGGAACATCAAAAATTATAGATACGTTTTAGACGTATCAGCGACACTGTCCAAGACGGAGCAAGCCTCGGTACAACGATTTTGGCGAAATTAATATGCTAGGGAGGCTTACGAGCTCGATGTGGTTTCTTGTTTTTCAGTTTCGCCATCTATGTAGTTGCTTTCACCACCGTCTTCGGGGTGTGTATAGCAATTAAGCTGCAGATGTGGTTTGGAGAAGCATGAAACCACTACTCGAGTCTTTTGGTAGCTCGAAGACCGTTTTTGAGGTTTCGAAACGGAGAGCGAGCTGAGGAAGAAGGAGAAGAGTGGAGGACTATAAACGAACAGCGAGCTGAGGAAGAAGAGAAGAATCGACATGTGTAATTGATCTTCTTTTGATGCTATGTAATGGTTACAATTGTTATATACGTTATGAATGGATTTGTTATCGTTTTTGTGCTTCTGCTGTGAGATTTTAAATATACAGTGGCAACTCTATTCCTGCTCTAGGCTTATGAAGAAACCACAACGCAAATGAGTCGAAACAGAATCTCCGTTTCTGATGTTCCGATACATCAGAAACGGAGGTATGCGATCAACCGTTGCCAAATGTAGACCTCATTGGAAATGGTTTTTAGCCTCCGTTATCGATGAGGTCCTTCACATCAGTGACAGGGACGGGGACACGGACCCTTTTTCTGTTTCCGATGGGTTTTTTGGCCCATTTCCGATGTGTCGTTCTGTACTAGTGCCAAGACGGCACAACATCAACACCATCATCGCCACAAGTGACGCCTTCAAAAGATGCACCACTGTCGACATGACTGTTGTTTAAACATTGGCGACACAACACCGCCAAGCTCTACATCAACGTAATCTTCATCAACATCTCCATCAACACACCACCGCCACCACTTCGTCCACAAGGATGGACATCTCCAGTGTCCTCAGACAGATCTTCAACAAGACGCATACCGATGACGACATTGATTGGGAACTCTAAGACGGCAACGATCGCGTCGAGGTGGGAACACTACGGTGAGGACCGTATACATGACGCACACGGTCCTGACAAACCAATGTTGCAGATATGTGCGGTGGCCTTCCTCCAGTCATGGAAAAACTGGTGGTCTTACCTTCCAATTCTTGCTCTAACATCTGAAGGACGCCAGACGGAACCATCTAGCATTCACTAGGTGCTTCCGTTTACGACTACAGCTCCGTGTTCATACGCTAGCATATTTTTTGTGCCCGGCTATGTGCATCTACACCGACTATGAAGTCTACATCAACCATGACTACCTCGACCACGGATACTCCATCATCATGATCGGCTACCTCGACTTCGACATTAAGGGCTACGTCTACACCTACTCGTCATCAACAACTCCAGTCAAAGTATTCGCGTCCTCACTAGCATCCACGCCACTCCAGATGTGACTACGGGAGATGTTTGTGTCCTAGGTGGCGAACCATGTAGCAGAGACGCCGTTGATGTTTGCGAAGCGGAGAAGACGACATGTGCATAATAAGTTAGCTCCAGCCGCAGTCGTCCACTTGGTCCCGCTAGGGGGAATATTAGAAGTACAAACTCCGAATTAGATATTAGAGATAAGATTGATTTAAACACTTACGACTTGATTTTTACTTCGAATCTCTATTCTACAATGTACTCTATTTAAACCCTACAAGAGCTAGATCAATACTCCCTCTGTTTACAATTAGTTTGCGTTCTGGGTTTAGTCAAAGTCAAACTTTGTAAAGTTTGACCAAATATATAGGGAAAAATATAAAAATTTACAACAAAATTTTAACATTATTAGAATCTTCATAAGATATATTTTCATATTATATATATTTTGTATTATAGATGTTGATATTTTTTCGTATATATTTGGTCAAACTTTAAAAAGTTTGACTTTGAAAAAACCCATAGCGCGAACTAAATAAAAACGGAGGGAGTACAATACACAATTCTAGGGTCAATATTTTTCTACACCAACTACTGCCATGTTGAACTGCATAAGCGGCAAATTTCATGCTTGCAAGTGGTTGGCAAGCAGCAAGGTCAAAGTGCAGAGTCTTGCTTGGGCATATCCAAGACGGCAAGCTTCTTGCTGTCAGACATGTCGAGCACCTGCGACTCTACTGTAATTATTAACCAAGTGCTAATAAACAATGTCTGATATATTATAGTTTTTGTGTCAGCAAATAATCCCAACCTAGCCAAAGAGTATTTGCATCCATAAATAACGTCTGGGCAACATCATCCCGACGCTATAAAAATGGTGGTGGACCTTGGACTCCTACGCCACATTAGTGCAAAGAACACAAGTTAGCTAGTGATCTCCACCATTTCTTCTCCTACTGCTCTTCCGGCCTACCATATCCACCGACTGTTTCATGGAGAATCTGCAGGCACCACTCCCGGAGGGCTTCATCTCCCTGCCTGTCGTCGATTTGTCCCTTAGCCGCGAAGAGATTAGCCGCGCCATCTTCGACGCCGGCAGGGACATTGGTTTTTTCCAGGCTAGTCCACGTTATTTTCTCGAAATTCGCGAATCTCTGGGAGGTGCGAAAAATATTACACAAACGAAATATTAAACCCTGCTTCCACTCAGATGACAATAACAAAGCCAACCGGTTCTTCTCCGGCTCCACCTACAAGACTGGCGGCGCCAAGTTCTGGTTCGACTGTCTCCGCCTCTCGTCGACTTTTCCCATCGGCGACAGCAAGAATGATTGGCCCGACAAGCCCCAAAAGCTCCAGTAAAATATTACATATGAATCAAAGAGTCGCCGACCGATCAATACACACTTATATGCAGCCATGCAGGAGAAATTTTTCAGAGGGAATTGCAGATCCTTTAATCTGATGTATCATCACTTACATGTGCATGGAGGTTTTTGAGAGGTTCACTGTGCTGACGAGAGGCATGGGCATGGAGCTGCTGCGGCTGCTGAGCGAGGGTATGGGGGTCCAGCCTGACTACTTTGAGGGTGCTCTCGGCAACGGCAATATGAATATGACCCTCAACCACTACCCCGCGTGTCCAGACGCGAGCGCAGTTGGCCTACCGCCGCATTGTGACAGGAACCTGCTCAGCCTTCTCATCCCTAGTACAGTTCCCGGTCTCCAGTTCTCTTACAAAGGAAGCTGGTTCACAGTCGAGACCATGCCTAACGCATACATTGTCAACTTTGGCCTCCCGCTCGAGGTAATCTATAACTTCAATATTTCCTAAATCTACTGGGGGCGACACTCACCATCACCAGGTTGAATTAATGATTGGTCCTTGGCTCCTTGCAGGTTGTGACCAACGGGATGCTGAAGAGCATAGAGCACAGGGTGGTGATCAACCCGAAGGAGGGCCGGAGATCAGTGGGGGTGTTCATCACGCCGACACGCAGAGGAGTTCGTCAACAAGGAAAACCCAGCACGCTACCACGCCGTCACGTACCGCGAGTTCTATGACATGCACAGTGTTGTGAAAGACGGCTTGTCCAGCGTACTGACAATCAACCACAAGAACACAGTGAGGAAGCTGTGGACGCAAAGATATAAACCTAAATCAGGAGGCCTTCAAGACATGATCTTATCCCCATTCCCACGTGTCATGTCTACTCAAAAGACCATGGATTCCAATTACATCAAGCTTTTTTGTTGTTGTTGAGAAGATTACATCAAGCTTCTAGATGTAATATAAATGTACTGTGTTGATTGTCACATGAAGCAATAAAACCACGAATAATGCATGCATATAATTGTTAATTGTCTTGGTCCCTATGAGTGCATCAATATCCTTAGCTTAACTGGAGTGCTTACTGGAACATGTGAATATTTGAAGCAGGAAATTCACCATAGCTACATTCGCTTGGTGGCAATGTTCTACGGAAAGGACTTGTATCTATTATAAAACTTTACCGAAAGTACAAAGCACCCCAAATATAAAAAGAGGTGCAGAGGCCGGGGCCATGTTCCCCATTTCGAAAAAAAACTATATAAAAAGAGGTCCTTAAATCACCTAATGACCAGTACCGCCACCGGCGAGCCCCCTAGTGTCGTTGTCGGTGCTTCTCTCCACGAGGCTGCCTCACTTTGGTAGATGATAGTCGGGAAGTCTTCGTGCACGTGGTGTTAAGGACCAAAGCCCTAGAGACGAAGTCGACGCCATTGAGCTCTTGAATCGATCTGAATCTTCTAACACCAAACCTGCAACACACAAAGACAAAATGAGATCCACAACTCCAAGGGAGTAGCGACCATAAGATTCCCCGCCCTACTCAACGCCACCAGCGAGATCGCCGCTGACAAGGTGGACAATGAAACGTGAAAACCTTATTATTGTTTCACACAATGCCGCCGTAGCCACCATAACGCTGATGCTGATTGACCAAAAACTAAATCTAGGGACTTAACTACAACACCGAGCATATGTCTGAGATCCCCACTCCGTCACATTGCTGGAGCGGCAAGCAGAGGAGGCGGGGACTCATCGATCCGTCTCATTGCCAGAGCAGCAAGCAGAGGAACGGAGACGGGGGAGACAAGCGGTGGATAGGGTTTTCTATTTCTTTGGCGGCTAGATTTTTTTTGTTCTGCTTAGTACATTAACCTAGAAACTATTTAGTCTAGTCCATGAACTTGTTTAAGTGATACACTGTTGGTCAAATTTAACAATGCCACACAGTAGAAAAGCACTAAGGTGGCATGCTGTTTTGGACCAAATACCGTAAGGATTATTGGACTTTTTTTATTAATAGTTAAGTTTGCACTTTAGAGCCAGGGAGCAGTGGGATTATCACGTCTTGAAAAAGTAGAAAAATGGCATTGAGTCAAACACAAATATGCCATGGTTTGGGCAGATAGCTTGCTGGGGGAAAAAAACTAAGGCGGGGATGATTCACCAAAGTTGGGAAAGGAGATATTGATTCAGGTGATGGATTCATATGCGGGGAGTTATGCTTGTAGCATTTTGTTTTTCTGATAATTATTGAAAGAGTACAAGTTTTTCGTAATTCGATGGATGTTATTGAGACTGGAGGGCAAGTATTGTGAGAACCTAGGGTTGTTTTGGGAAGGATTGCTCAAAGCAAATAAAGTTGTGGCATCCAATATATATGTCGTGAGAGGGGTTACAAGTACATGTAACAATATTGTATATACGGTGTACGGGGACAGACAATATACAATTATCGAACACGCTCCCTAATTCTGCATCGAGTCAACGAGGTGAAGACTGCGAAGACATGACTGAAACGTCGGCAAGGGCAAGGGCTTCGTGAAGATATCAGGAAGCTGATCTTTCGAAGGAAAAATTTTGATCTGAAGAAGCTTCTGAGCAACCCATTCTCAGACAAAATGGTGATCCATTTCAATATGCTTCGTGCGAGCATGGAAGACTGGATCATTGAAGGAGAGATAGGTAGCTCCAATGTTGTCACACCATATAATTGGTGGACTGTCCTGCCGGATATGCAACTCTTGTAGCAAAGACTGTAACCATATGATCTCAGCAGTGGCATCAGAGACGAAGCTAGAACAATTTTTTATTGGGTTCATGGCATTGTTAGACCAGGTTAAAAGTAGGTACAAACAGTGAATATATGGTGAATCTTAATATATTAATCAAATTTTGTTGGGTTCATGTGAACCCAATTCTTACACGCTGGCTCCGCCACTGAGTGGCATTAGCAAGCGCCTTATACTTTGACTCAGTAGTGGAACGAGAGACAATGGCCTGTTTACGAGCACTCCATGCAATCAAGTGGTCCATAGAATATGGCATATCCCCGCGTTGATCGACGATCATCTGGATTCCTGACCCAATCTACATATGTCGGCCCAGTGGAAATATGCTGAAGATTCTGCCAAGGACCAGGAGTCTCAGCCTGGTGAGCCTCGCGAGGGACCTTTCCCTCGCGAGGGCCTCCCCGATCGAGAAAGTCGCTAAGTCCTGGCTCACGTCTGCGCCTCCCTCGCGAGGCGTCAAATCCTCAAAGACCTCGGCGAGGCAACCCAGACCTCGCGAGGTTCCTTCGGGTGAAAGCAAGCTCTGTCTCCGCGACAGAGCGCACATGACTCTGCGCCCGACGCAGAGTGACGCGCGCACCTGCGCGCGGTGATGACCACACCGCAGTTGCCTCTTTGGTGATAAAAGTGGTCAACAAAGCTGCACCAAGCAAAGCGGACTACAAGAATTGCCATTCCGGTGATAACGGGACCGTTGGCCACTACGCTCCAAGCCGACGTCACCGTGGGGCATCCCACGGGCCTCTCCAGCGCCAGGCCATCGTCCTGGATGGACGGTGGCTTTTCCTGCCAAGAGGAGGCAACTTTCTGCCATGGACCGAGTCTATGGACAGCCCTGTGGCCGTGCACTGTCCTCCTCCTTCGTCGCCATGTGGTAGCCCTTTCCGCCTAATGAATTGGGGGGAAGAGGCCCGAGGCACCTATAAAAGCAGGCAGTGTACGACCAGGAGAGTGGATTTCGGATTCGACCAGTTGAAGCTTGTCCACACCGCCGCAAGGGAGAAGAGAGAGCACCTTCCACCATAGTTTCTCCCTAGCAAAGCTTGACCCTCTGCTAGCTCACTGTACTGTAACCTCCATAAGCAGTGCAATACAACCAAGCAGGAGTAGGGTCTTACACCTCACGGTGGCCCGAACCTGGGTAGCGGCTCGTGTTTACTCTCTGCCGTGATGTCCCTCACCAAGCTTGACGAGCATCGTCGCCGAGGTAGTTGAGGCTTGTTTGACAGTGTGTTCAACCCTCTGCTCGTACCTGGCTTCAGTGAGACACATCCCTAGTTCCAGGGACCAATCTCCGACATTTGGCGCGCCAGGCAGGGGGCTGAGGCGCGTCTTCAACCTCTCCTCCGCCATGGCCAAGACACGTGCTAAGCGTCTCACGCATCGGACGTCAGGCAGGGCCGACACCGAGGCCCGTCGTCAACCGCAACCCGCGTGGTCGCCCGCGCGCCAGTGACGCCCAGAGCGCAACGCCGGCCCCGAGCCCCGCGTCGAGCACCCAGAAGACTGGGACGGCGACGGCGATGAGGAAGCTTCCTCCCTGCACCCGTCCAGAAGCCAAGGCACCTCTACGCAGAGCCGAGTGGCGCCTAGCCCAAGCGCTGCGCTGCACATGGTACAGGAGCGAGCTACTGTGCTACCGCCCCACGCAGACGGGCCACGACGGCTGGCTCGACCGCGTCACCGAGCTCGTCAACGCCGCTGCTGTGCCCGCTCTGACGCCCTCTCGCTCGCTGGTGCACCACTCTGGGCACGCAGGGAACGTAGCGCATGGCGCTCCTCCTCCTCCTCCGCCGCCACCTCCGCCACCTCCTCCAGCTGGAGCACCGGCTGGGAACAACCGCGTCGTGTCGCACGCCTCATCGCCGCACGACTGCCTAATCATGCAGCGGGCGCCAGAGGACGCGCGTGTGGAAATCGAGCGCCAGCGGGACCGCCACAACCGCGTCGTCCAGGACGTCGCAGCCGCAGGGCCCCAGAACCGCCACACGCTCGCCGACGGCGTCGTGGCGTACGCCACGGGCTGCACCGCGTTCACCCGCAACCTGCGTCGCGTCGTCTGGCCAATCAAGTTCAAGCCAGACCTTCCTCCGCGCTACGACGGCAAGAACAACCCCCTGGAGTTTCTGCAACTCTACACCGTGACCATCCAGGCCGCAGGCGGCGATGACAAGGTGATGGCGAACTGGTTCCCTATGGCCCTCAAGGACGCAGCACTCTCGTGGCTCCTGAACCTCCCCGAGAACACCATCAACACATGGGAGGAGCTCTGCAAGTGCTTCGTGGCGAACTTCAAGGGCACGTACGAGCGCGCCCTCACCTACAACGACCTCCGCGCTGTGCGCCAGAAGCCTGGCGAGACCCTCCGCAGATACATCCAGCGCTTCAGCCAAGTCCGCAACAAGATCTCGAACATCTCTGACACGCAGGTCATTTCTGTCTTTGGAGCGGGCGTCACGGACGTCAGGATGCGCGAGAAGCTCGGCATCCATGACAACCTCACCTCCGTGGTGAAGCTCTTCGACTTGGCGGACAAGTGCGCCAAAGCTAAAGAGGGTCGCCTCTTCGTCAAGCAAGAGTCAGAGGAAGAGCCTCCTGAGGGGTCCAAGCCCAAGAAGAAGGCTAGAGAGAAGCGCAAGGTCACAGCTGTCCTCGCGACAGAGCCTGACGCCAAGCAAATGCGCGCTGCCACTCCAGCGGGGGACGCCAGCAAGACAGATGATCGCCCATTCTGCGTCTACCACAACAGGCACAACCACGCGACTGAAGACTACTGGGAGCTCAAGAAGATCCGCGACAGCCCGAAAAGCGTCGTGGTCACGGCGGCCGCGGCGGTGGCCACAGCGGCCGCGGGGGCGGACGCTGGAACAACAACTACGACAACTACCAGCAGAACCCTCAAGCGAACGCCTTCCAGCAGAACCCCGCCGGGCAAAACAACAATCTCCCTGACGAGAACCCTAGGGGCTACCAGGTCCCTCATGAGGCAGCATGCATCCTCGGCGGGGCTCAGGCTCCCTGGTCCAACCGCCACTTCAAGCAGCTCTCTCGCGAGGTCAACGCCGCGCTTCCTGGGGTTGAGACATCCTAGCCCCTCAAGTGGTCGCAATACCCCATTGCCTTCGACTCCAGCGACCATCCAAAGTCCACCAAGACCGTGGGCACCATCCCTCTGGTGTGCACTCCCACCATCAACAACATCGTCGTCACCAAGACGCTCATAGATGGGAGTGCAGGCCTGAACGTCATCTCCGTCGAGACCTTCGAGAAGCTTCAAGTACCATATGAGCGGCTAATGCCCACCAGGCCCTTCTCGGGGGTGACAGAAGGTGCCACCACCCCGCTGGGGTAAGTGAGGCTTCCAGTCACCTTCGGAACGCAAGAAAACTACCGCACCGAGCTCATCGACTTCGACGTCGCGCACATCGGCCTGCCCTACCACGCCATCCACGGCTACCCCTCCCTCGCGAAGTTCATGGCTGTAACTCACCACGCCTACAACATCGTCAAGCTTCCAGGCTGCAGCGGCACCATCACCATCCGTGGCCAGGTCAAGGACGTCGTGTGCTTTGTCGAGCATGCCTACAAGGCCGCTGCGGTGGCATTTCCTGCTAACGAGGACACAGAGGAGCCCCCCGTGAGGCCGGCAAAGAAGCAGCAGCTGTTATCTTAGGAAAGGACAGCCACGAAGAAGGTGCCGCTGGGCGCCAGCGGCTCGGGGGCTAGCGCCACCATAGGTACTGGCTTGCCATCACATCCCCAGCTTGACAAAGACTTCCCCCCCCCCAAGAGGGGCTACATCATCTGAACTCTATCTACAACGTGTCGCCACGGGCCGCGAGAAGCCTCAGCCACTCCGTGTGGAACCCCATGCTCAAACATGGCGGCCTTTCCCTCCAAGGGGGCTACACCATCTGAGCTCTCTCTACAACGCGTCGCCATGGGCCACGAGAAGCCTCAGCCACTCTGTGTGGAACCCCATGCTCAGACATGGCGGCCTTTCCCTCCAAGGGGGGCTACACCATCTGAGCTCTCTCTACAACGCGTCGCCAGGTGGGGTTGGATCGTGTACCAGCAATCACACAAAGGGCTTACCTGTGACGAGTAACCGGGTGTACCAGTTGGTACCAAGTAACATAACAATACCTGTCATCACAACTAGCCCCAACGGCCTTGCTACATCTGTCAACTGCTAGGCCCAGTGGCCTCATCCTTTCTCTTGGGCATGCACGAGTGATGTTGGCTCAGGCCTAACTCTAGGCTCCCAACGATCACACCGTCATCCCCTAACACGGTAACCATCCACAGCTCAAGTAACATTCCCAGCATCATCTTATTGTTCATTTAGTGAAATCAGGTTGTTCATATTTCTTTCAAACCGAACTTATGTTTAACCTCCTGACTCGACAAAGACAATAGTGTGACCGACACTGAACTGTTGTTCCATGACCTTGGAACGAGGCTAGACATCCAGATTTGACACTCTCGAGAGGTTGCAGTTTCCACCCATCTAGGTGCACCATATAGCCGGTACTTTAGGAACTCTTCTTTAAGACGACCTGATACACGTACATGACCGTTCATGCTACCAAGACACTCCCTGTATAGCCACCGACATGACTCTATGTCTTATGACGAAGTGAATCCGGCACGTCCCCAACCCATGAGCAACGCCTAGCTCTAGAACCTTCGCAAGACTAGCCCCGACCACAAAGGTAACCGACTAGACTTGCCAAAATGGTAGCATCAAAGGAGGCTCAATATGTTACGTAGGTCAAGGCCCGCCCATATGAGCGACAGTGGTAGTGCTTTCGATGTTCAGATTAGTGGCACTATGGACTAACCCTATCGATGCTTGGAGGGGTGTTTCATTTAATCAAGTTTCATCATAACAAGTCCAAACAACAGGGGATTAGTCCAACACAACAATCACAATATCAAAATATTATATCATCAAACAACAAGACATTAGCAACATCATCATTCAAGCAATACAACAACCACAACAACGTAATAATATATCATCAAACGACAAAACATTAGCAACACAATACTTCAAGAAATAGTAGTATCCATGTCCAAACTTAGCGGAACAAAAGAACGTCAACCGGAAGACTACGGCGGCGATTCCGCCGACCAGCGCCTTCTCGTTCGACAAGGAAAAGAAACGTCAACTGGAAGACTACGGCGGCGATTCTGCCGACCAGCACCTTCTCGTTCGACAAGGAAAAGGAAACGTCAACCGGAAGACTACGGCGGCGAACCCGCCGACCAGCGCCTTCTCGTTCGACAAGGAAAAGAAACGTCAACCGGAAGACTACGGCGGCGATTCCGCCGACCAGCGCCTTCACAGATCAACTACAAAATATAACACAGGTTGTTGGCGTCGATCGGGTGATTACAGCGGCGATACCACCGACCAGCGCCACCACAGATCAATTACCAATTTTAGTTGGGCATGTAGTCTCAAAAAACATAAACCGAAAAGCACTCATAAGAAAGAAAGCATCCATTCCACTCAAGGATTAACCCGACGTGGTGTCAGCAATCTTGGCAAAAAGAACCAAATGGAAAGCAAATGTCCCAAGCGTCGCAGTCCAGGTGGGCTTACGCCAACCACGTTTGACGGAGGGAGAAGAAGCAAATAACTCTTTTGGCAAATGCCCCCAACTCCGAGTATCATAAGACGACATTCGTCCGCTCCTCACCTCGGCGAAGGAGAAGAAGCAAACAATCATAGGAACGCAAGTGCGAGGCGCACAAATAATTCACACGTCATTCTAATGCATACATGGATGATGAATAAAAGATGGCAGGAGCAATATTCGAAGTAACATATTGAACACAACAATAGCAGACCGACATAATATATACCGAACGCAGACAAATATAAACACTCGGCAAGGCAATGAGCAAATAACAAACAACATTGCGGGACGGCTCATAGCAAGGGGTTAGCTTGCCTCCGAAGATCGACACCATTTGGCTCGGGAAATCACGGACACGTCACGGGTCAGGGTCTCGGTCTCCCGGTACCGCGGAACACCCTACGCACGCATACAAGGTGCTGAGCATACAAGTATTTTACAAAAATGTGAAAGCTATACTACTAGATAGAGCTGCTCAAAATATGAATTTACAAATTTGATTCACCTCAAACGGAGCTACGAATCAAAGATACGGCCGTGCGACCGTTATCTAACTGCTGCTCACTCGGGAAAAAAAACGGAACGGGCTGATTCCAGAAACGGGCCGGGCTGGTCGCGCACTTTGGCAAAAAAAACCTTCGCCTCAGGGAAGCGCATCCGCGCAAAAGGCGCCTCCACTTAACCTGACAGGTGGGGCCGGGACCCACGTGTCGGCCTCTCTCTCTCTTCTCCCTTTTTCCTTTTCTTTTTTTCTTTTCTTTTCTCTTTTCTCCTTCCTCTTATCTCCTTCATCGGCCGCACGCAGACGCAGAGAGCAACGGAGCGACGAGGGTCGATGGTGCGGGTGCCCGGGGGCACCGGGGCGGTCGTCGGCGGCCAGGACGGCCTCACCGCGCCCCACCGCTCCCAGCAGGGCGAAACCCGAGGCTAGGGCGCCTCCCGCGCGCCTCCTCCAGCTCGGCCAGCTCGACCATGGAGGCAGAGCGTCGGCACGGCGACGGCAACGGCCACTGGGCGCACCGAGAAGCCGGGGGACGAGCTCCATGGAGCGGACTCGTCGCCCCGCGCCCGGGAGGGTAAGCCGCGGTCGCCGGGGTCCACGGGAGGGTGGCCGTCCGATCTCTCCCTAGCTTGGCCATGGCGGCAGCTCGCGGATCTCTCCCCTCCGTTGGTTCTGGGATGGACTGAGGGTGGTGATGGGTGGCTAGGAGGCAGAGGGGAGAGTGGTGCGTCGAGGGGAGGAGCTCGGCTACTTCTTCTAAGGCAGGGGAGGGGAGATACGGGGAAGCTCTATATACAATCCTCCACGGCACTGTATCGTCTGTGGAGGGGATAGAAACGACTATGGTTCGAACCAGGGGAGCAGTGGTTGATTCAGCTACAGCTGGGGTTCGGTTGGGACAAGGGGAAACAGTGGAGACCCGCTGCACAGGAACGCACAGTGCGCGCGCTGGCGTTCGGGGCGCGCCACGAGTGGCATCGACGCGTTCCCGGAGACTCGGGGGTCCAAACGGAAAACGGTTTCCACCGCTGAGTTCGTAACGACGAGAGCGACACAACAAAACAAGAATCCCTCCAGGATTCCAAACTTTGTAAAATAGGATTTTCAGAAAAGCAAAGATAGCGAAGGTGCTCGATGAAATGACCAGGGTCTTCCGCATCTCAGAAAAATCCTCAAAATTCACAGTAGGTTTGGAATGATGTAAATAGGTTGTATGTGGAGTTTGAGCTCAATTGGACAGCTGGAGGTTGGTCAAATAAATTGGATGTCCAAAAATGCCCTAATGGCATGGGTATGCCCAGTGTGCTTCCTCAAATTATTTTGAGCTGATCTTCTGAATATGTGGTTATATAAGGAAGGTTGTCAATTTGGCAAGGTATCAATACCAAATGATTTTTGTAGCTAGGGTTTGCTTTGGAAATTGCAAATAGGTATGAAAAGAGCATTACAAAGGAAGTACCTCAAATATTGCTCAAATGAGCTTGGGCCAATGGAGTGAAATGTTTAGGAGGTGAAATCATGCATCTTCCCAAAATTGCATAATTTCTGGACGAGTGGAAGGTGTCTAGATAATTTCTGGATCGAAAATGGCATAATAGGGAATATGGTTTAACTTTGGAATATTGCATGGGACAATGAAATATTTTTCCATGGGAGTGATGTATATGTATGAGGGAACCATATGGTAGCTTGGTAGAATTTATTTCAAGCTAAAATTGTGGTGGAGGCTTTAGTAGGATAGACATAAATGGTTTTGTCATTTCCACCCTGTGCTTAAGCCGCTCCCACGGAGTGATGTTCCTGGCGCACTAGTTATCTTAGGATTTGTCATTTCCACCTTGTAATGGTTTGTAAGGACACCTTTATTTTACGCAAGTGTGAGCGCCCCTCGGGAGGACTTTTATCTATTTCCTCATGTCTTTTTTGCTCTACGTCGTTAGGACCCTGCTTTCAGCGCAAATAGCACCGCCGCTTCGGTACGCCGGAGTCAGGGCTCTACAAGGCCGGGGGTGCGTAAGGCTTAGAGAGGTAAGAGCTCTCGAGGCGCGGTGCTCGGGAGCTCCCCTTTGACGTGCAAGCAGCCCATGAGGCGTAACAGAGAAAAGAGAGGCTCGAGGGGCAACAAAACCAGCGAGAGAGAAAAAATCGTGAGGCGTAAGTTCTGGACTTAGCTTTTGCGAGATGTTTGCCTCGTGGAGGGTGTTGTGCTCCCTGGCGAGGCGCTTCCCCTCTCGAGGCTGCCTGAGGCTGGTTTGGAGTTCCGCGGCCCTGTAGGGCGTCTTGTTCCCTGCGTTGGAGAGAGAGAGAGGCATACCCACAAGCAATGCACGTTTGTACAACTCATGCGCGCTCATAGGTTTTCTCATGTGTATCTCACGAGGAGAGTAAGCACCAAGGTCCTTGGTGAGGTGACGTGCATGGGAGCTGGCCCATGAGTCAGAGCTCTTTGGTGAGATATCGGTCGTGGGCGGAGAACCACGAGTTAGAGCTCGGATCCTTT
The DNA here is from genome assembly GCA_947311845.1 of Poa pratensis. Lineage (NCBI taxonomy): Eukaryota > Viridiplantae > Streptophyta > Magnoliopsida > Poales > Poaceae > Poa > Poa pratensis. Next base: position 20,737,958 of record CAMZMU010000068.1, read on the forward strand.
GGGTTTTGCGATGCTGCTGGGATGCTCCCGAGGCACAGGCACCGTGCTCAGCCCCCGCTCGCGAGGTGCGCATGGGGGAAAATGTGAGCGCGAATGAATGTAAGGAAAACGACTCACCAAGCAATATTACATAACGGCGCCGTGGCGCAAAGGTTCATGATGACCTGAAATTGTTCATTACACTTGGCGAGGTCAAGACAAAGTCCACCATGTCTGGGCATGGGGTTCCACATGGAGTGGCTGAGGCTTCTCGCGGCCCGTGGCGACGCGTGGTAGAGAGCTCTCAGTGGAGATGGCCCTCGTGGAGGGAGAGCTTTTGTGAAGCTGGGAGGTGAAGATGCATGCTTCCCTCTTGAGACAAAAAATGCCTGCCGTGACGTGGTCACGGGTAGAACTTGCATATATAGATGCTCAATGTTCCACGGGTTTTTGATTGGATCACCGTCTTCCGTCTCGAGCCGCACCGCGCCAGGTCTGGCGACGTGCGCGACCCTGTAGGGGCCTTCCCACATGGGTGAGAGCTTGTGGAGGCCCTCTCTGTAGAGTATCCTCCTCAGGACGAGATCACCTGTCTCGAGGGTGCGCGGCGTATGTGGCGGGTGCGGTAGTGGCGAAGATCTTGCTGGTACTTGGCCGCCCGGAGGGCAGCGCGGCGACGTAGTCCATCGAGCAGCAGCAGGTCGTTGTTGTGGAACTCTTCTTGGTCGTCCTCGTTGAAAGCAAGGATCCATGGGGACCCATGCTTGATCTCGGTGGGAGGACTGCTTCAGCGCCATAGACGAGGGCGAACGGCGTTTCTCCTATGGGCTTCATGGCGGTGGTGCGAATGGACCAGAGCACAGAGGGGAGCTCTTCAATCCAGTTCTTGCCGTGGGCCTTGAGGCGGTTGAAGCTTCTTGTCTTGAGGCCCTTGAGCACCTCGGCGTTTGCTCGCTCAGCCTGCCCATTGCTTTGTGGGTGAGCTACCGAGGCGAAGCAGAGCCGGGTGCCAAGGCTTTCACAGTAAGCCCTGAAGATGCCACTGGTGAACTGTGAGCCGTTGTCGGTGATGATGCGATTTGGCACGCCGAAGCGGCAGGCCAGGCCTCTGATGAACTTCACCGCTGACTTCGCCGGTATGCTGCGCACCGCTTAGACCTCCGCCCACTTGGTGAACTTGTCAATGGCGACGTAGAGGTAGCGGTAGCCCCCGCTGGAGCGTGGGAATGGTCCCAGGATGTCCAGCCCCCAGACCGCAAAGGGCCAGGAGAGCGGGATGGTTTGGAGCCCCAGTGCAGGCTGATGAACCTGCTTTGCGTGGAATTGGCATGCCTCGCAAGCTTGGACAACGGTGGTTGCGTCTTGAAGCACTGAGGTCCAGTAGAAACCACTCCTGAAGACCTTCCCTGCGAGGGTGCGCGATGATGAGTGGTGGCCACATTCTCCACTGTGTATGTCCTTGATCAGCTGGCGGCCTTCTTCAGGCGGGACGCACTTCAATGCAACTCCATTTGGATGCTTGCGCTACAGGTCCCCCTCGAGAAGATAGTATGACTTAGCCTGTCGAGCGATTCTCTCTGCTTCGGCATCCTCTTCAGGGAGGACTCCGTCCCTGAGGTACTCCTTGAGCTCGTCGATCCAGCCCGTCTCTTGATGTGTCATGGCCAACAGCAGGCGTTCTCCTGAGGGTGGACCGCGGCTCGGTGCTCCAGATGTTGGTGCTAGTGGGAGCTCTTCGTCGATGTCCACGCTGACTGCTTCTTTTGGCTGCTTCACCGACGCCCTGGTGAGCCTTTCCTCGAACACGCCCGCCTGTTGGGCCTCTCTCCACGACGCTCACCTGGCGATGTCATCAGCCTCCAGGTTCTCCTTTCATGGGATCGGATGTGCCTGAGCTCCATCCCCTTGAAGTGCTTCTCGAGCTTGCGAACCTCCTCGAGGTACGCGGCCATGTGACCGTCTTTAGGCGTGTAGCTCTTATTGGAGAAGTTGACGAGGAGCTTGGAATCACCCTTGATGAGTAGGTGCTTGATGCCGAGGGCGATTGCAGCTCTGAGCCCGGCGAGGAGGCCTTCGTACTCATCGATGTTGTTGGAGACCTTGTCAGTCGTGAAGCACAGCTGGATGGCGTAGTAGAGCTTGTCGCCTTTTGGTGAGGTCAGGACGATGCCAGCCCCTGCATTCCGGCATGCGAATGCCCCGTCGAAGTGCATGGTCCAGTGGCTTGGCACTGTGTCTCCAGATGGCGTGGTCTCTGCCTCTTGAGGCTCTCCTTGCTGCGTGTCCGTCCATTCGGCGATGAAGTCCGCCAACGCTCTTCCCTTGATGACCCTGGTGGTGTCGAAGCACAGGCCAAAAGGTTGTAGCTCAATGTTCCATCCTGCGACGCGGTCAGTGGCGTTTGGGTTGCGCATGATTTGCTCCAGGGGGAATGATGTGACCACCGTGATGGGGTGGCCTTGGAAGTAGTGGCGCAGCTTCCTGGAGGCGATGAGGAGCGCGAGGAGGAGCTTTTGCTGCATGGTGTACTGCTCGCGAGCGTCTCGCAGTACCGTGCTGACGAAGTAGACAGGATGCTCGGCGAGGGTGCCTTCTGGTTGCGCGGGCTCGACGCGAGGCTCGGGGCCTGAAGAGGATGCTTCCTTATCGGGGGATCTGGGCTTGGCGTGGCGGTGTCCTTCTTGGCGAGAACTGGCTCTTCCTTTTCTGCCACCAAGGCCGCGCTTACTGTTTGTGGAGTGGCTGAAAGGTACAGCTTCAGATGCTCGCCGGGCCTTGGGGCAACCATGACAGGTGGGCTAGCCAAGTACTTCTTCAGGTCTTCAAACGCTTTGTCCGCCTCCGGTGTCCACATGAATGTGCCAGACCTTTTCATGATCTTGAAAAATGGCAGGGCCCTCTCGCCAAACTTGGAGATGAAACGGCCTAGGCTGGCCATGCATCCCGCCAAGCGTTGCATGTCCTTGAGGCGGCGAGGTGGCTGCATTTCTTCTATGGCCTTGATCTTGTCAGGATTTGCTTCTATGCCGCGGTGGGACATTAGGAACCCGAGGAGTTTGCCTGATGGTACCCCGAAGACGCACTTGGCGGGGTTCAGCTTGATGTTCACCTTGCGCAGGCTGGCAAAGGTCTCCTCGAGGTCCTGCATGAGGGTGTGCTCTTCGCGGGTCTTGACCACGATGTCGTCGACATAGGCCTCTGCGTTTCTCCCCATCTGAGCCCCCAAGGCCTTCCTCATGAGCCTCTGGAAGGTGGCGCCGGCATTCTTCAGGCCAAAGGGCATGCAGACGTAGCAATACACACCATAAGGGGTGAGGAATGGTGTCTTCTCGTCCCCCTTCGCCATCTTGATCTGGTGGTAGCCTGAGAAGGCATCCAGAAAACAGAGGAGAGGTCGCAGCCGGCGGTGGAGTCCTGTCGGGGATGTAACCCCGGATACCCCAGAGTGGTTGGTTCTGTTGAATTAATAGAAGAGATAAAAACAGGAAATAAATGAGTAAAAGATAGAGAAAAGTCAGGAAAAAGCACTCTGGGCCGATATTGGTGCTGCCTAGGCCGAGATTACCTTTAGGCCGGCAAACAGACATATCCAGATCCCGGGCGGGCCAAATCTTATCCCGGAATGGGCCAGCGTCGGCTCCTATCCGGCTGGCCCGAGTCTTCCTCAATTCGGTTGGGCCGGGCCGCCGCTGCCTGTCTCCATCTCGGGCCTCTTCCACCGCAGCTGCTCCGCAGGCCGACGTCTCGGCTGGACCGAGGTTGCGTCAACTCGGATTAGGCCGAGTTATCTTCAACTCGGACGAGCCAGCACTTCTCCAACTCGGTCGCGAGCCACTCCAGCGCCTCCAGTCCGATATTTCTCCATCGACCGATGCCACATCTCGGTAGCAACCTCGCGCGCCCATAATCACGAGCCGAGGTATTCGCTCGATCTCCATCGCCGCGAGATGGGGCCGAGGTGGCTCGCTCTCTCACACGATCGCTGTGCCCTACATCACTGGACACTTCATCGACTGTTCCCTGCCGACGTCTCCACTGCCTCAATCGCTACCTCGGCCAGACTACATCGGCGCTCTTCCTCGATGAGTACCAGATGCCATCTGCCACCCAGAAGATAAGCTAGAAGATCCAGGAGACAAGTGCTAGAAGACAAGACGAAGGATAGACGGGACGAGAGCCCCGAAGCAGGGTAAATCCTCGTGTTCGTCCGTTTGCCTTCTGTGTGTGCAATCCTACGCGCTATCCCTCCCTGAATCCTCTAGCGTCCATCGGCCCCAAACTTAAGCCTACCCCTAGTCATCTGTTGTTCTCCACCACGACAGTTGGCGCCCACCGTGGGGCTGGTAGTGGCGCTTGCTGGATCAAATTTGGACGGGACCTTCTTCATCAACTCGAGGACTCGACATCACCATTACCCTCCGCGCTCTAGCTTGCCGCAGTAAGCAGAGGCTGGCGCGGCCTTCACCAACGGACGTCATCAACAGATCCCGGGTAACTGCCCTTCGATTGCTCGGGTCATGTCGGTTCTATCGATCCAGTCTGCACCAACAATGCTCCGTGAGTATTTTCCTTGGTACCACGCACAGTTAATTAACCTCAAACGTTACTCGGGGACTGCCCCTTCGTACCTTGCTTAGTTGTTTTCCCCGGGAACGAGAGGTCGTGACCCGGGGACTGGCCGGACAGTCAGTTTTACAGTTTCTCCTAGATAAGAAAAATAACTCGGGGACTCGGTTGAAACCGAGTCTGCATCTTCGTATATAGTTTCACTGCTAGATTTAATTACTGTCTTATGCTAGAATTAGTTTGGTCTGTTAAATAGAATTGTTGTTCCCGTCAAATATTCATTATATATGCTTGAACTAACGTTGATAGGTGATATCGGTTTTACCGAGAGAATATTCATCACCAAGATCATGGTTATATCGGTTATCTCGGATTACCCAAAATATCATGGCATTATCGGTATTCTCATATCGCCGTTTATTTCGGTTTTCCAGGATATTACTGTATCATATCATATCTCGGAACGCCGTTTATTACGGCTGCCAAAGTATCAGAGTATCACCAGTGTTACCAAATCATCGGTTCTTTCAGTTTGCCAAATATCACGGCATTAATCTCGTATCATCAAGTATCTTATAATTGCCGTCTTTACCAACTTAAACAATTATCATGGTTCTTCAATTATCCAAGCTTGCCAGAGTATCATAGCATCACTATCTCGGCTCAATGAGTCGAAAGGTATCTGACCTCACTGAGTATTGCGTGTTGAGAAATATCTCAACTCGTCATTTGACAATTGCCCACGAAGGCAAAGTGTCATTTTAGCCCATGCAGGCAATTTGTTGGTTCAGCTAAGGCTGCCAATATAGCTTTGCGGTAAAAGCCTAAAGAAGGCTAAAAACCGACATATGAGATATGCCCAAGCAGGCAATATGTCAAAATTGCCAATGTCGCCAAAGACATCAGTATATGACAGTGCCCATGCAGGCAATATGTCAAACTTGCCAATGTCGGCAAAGACGTCAGTATATGGCAGTGCCCATGCAGGCAATATGTCAAAATTGCCAATGTCGGCAAAGACATCAGTATATGACAGTGCCCATGCAGGCAATATGTCAAACTTGCCAATGTCGGCAAAGACGTCAGTATATGGCAGTGCCCATGCAGGCAATATGTCAAACTTGCCAATGTCGGCAAAGGCGTCGATGTATGACAGTGCCCATGCAGAATATATATCAATCCAGCACATGCTGGTGACGTACGACTTCGGTAACGCCCAAGATGGCTAAAAACCGACATATGATGATGCCCAAGAAGTCTATATGTCGGTCTAGCTCATGCTGTTGACATACGACATCGTTACAGCCTGAGATGGCTAAAAATCGGTGATTGACAAATGCCCTCGTGTTGGCAATATAAAATGAGATGATGCCCGGGCAGGCCGTGTGTTGCTTATATGCGGTTTTAAATATTGTTGTTTGCTCTTGAAAGTCCATGCGCGACTCTGCGAGTCCCCCACAGCCTCGGGGACTAATGTCGGGGATGTAACCCCGGATACCCAGAGTGGTTGGTTCTGTTGAATTAATAGAAGAGATAAAAACAGGAAATAAATGAGTAAAAGATAGAGAAAAGACAGGAAAAATCACTCTGGGCCGATATTGGTGCTCCCTAGGCCGAGATTACCTTTAGCCCGACAAACAAACTTATCCAAATCCCGGCGGGCCAAATCTTATCCCGGAACGGGCCAGCGTCGGCTCCTATCCCGGCTGGCCCGAGTCTTCCTCAATTCGGTTGGGCCGGGCCGCCGCTGCCTGCCTCCATCTCGGGCCTCTTCCACCGCAGCTGCTCCGCAGGCCGACGTCTCGGCTGGACCGAGGTTGCGTCAACTCGGATTAGGCCGAGTTATCTTCAACTCGGATGAGCCAGCACTTCTCCAACTCGGTCGCGGGCCACTCCAGCGCCTCCAGGCCGATATTTCTCCATCGACCGATGCCACATCTCTGTAGCAACCTCGCGCGCCCACGATCACGAGCCGAGGTATTTGCTCGATCTCCATCGCCGCGAGATGGGGCGGAGGTCGGTCGCTCGCTCTCTCGCACGATCGCTGCGCCCTACATAGCCAGACACTTCATCGACCGTTCCCTGCCGACGTCTCCACTGCCTCAATCGCTACCTCGGCCAGACTACATCGGCGCTCTTCCTCGACGAGTACCAGATGCCATCTGCCACCCAGAAGATAAGCTAGAAGATCCAGGAGACAAGTGCTAGAAGACAAGACGAAGGATAGACGGGACGTGACATGCCCATTCCTGTGATGCAGGCACAGTACAAAGGACGGTACAGCTCCATGACGCATGCATAGTGTTGACAAGACCCCAGTAATCATGTCAGCTACAGTGCGTGTACAGTGTTTTGTGGGCCACCCTTTGTCCCCTGGGCTCCCTATATAAGGAGCACCAAGGGGAGCGTTCTGGCCAGCCCCTTGGGCTCATTTCCCCCTGCTCTCGTGAAGCTCATTCTAGCTAGAGAAGACCTCTTAGAGGCAACTCTTGCACAGCTCAAGGAGCTCTTGTAAATGTCATATACAGAGGGAAGAATACACCAAATAGGCTAGATGCTGTAGTAGGGGTGTTGTCTCTCACGAGAGCCCCGAAGCAGGGTAAATCCTCGTGTTCGTCTGTTTGCCTTCTGTGTGTGCAATCCTGCGCGCTATCCCTCCCTGAATCCTCTAGCGTCCATCGGCCCCAAACTTAAGCCTACCCCTAGTCATCTGTTGTTCTCCACCACGACAGTTGGCGCCCACCGTGGGGCTGGTAGTGGCGCTTGCTGGATCAAATTTGGACGGGACCTTCTTCATCAACTCGAGGACTCGACATCACCATTACCCTCCGCGCTCTAGCTTGCCGCAGTAAGCAGAGGCTGGCACGGCCTTCACCAACGGACGTCATCAACAGATCCCGGGTAACTGCCCTTCGATTGCTCGGGTCATGTCGATTCTATCGATCCAGTCTGCACCAACAATGCTCCGTGAGTATTTTCCTTGGTACCACGCACAGTTAATTAACCTCAAACGTTACTCGGGGACTGCCCCTTCGTACCTTGCTTAGTTGTTTTCCCCGGGAACGAGAGGTCGTGACCCGGGGACTGGCCGGACAGTCAGTTTTACAGTTTCTCCTAGATAAGAAAAATAACTCGGGGACTCGGTTGAAACCGAGTCTGCATCTTCGTATATAGTTTCGCTGCTAGATTTAATTACTGTCTTATGCTAGAATTAGTTTGGTCTGTTAAATAGAATTGTTGTTCCCGTCAAATATTCATTATATATACTAGTCATCAACCCGTGCGCCGGCACGGGCTAGTTTAGAATTTACTATCGCTTGGTGATATGTTTTTGTGGTGTTTCCCATGTTTAATTACTCACGCACATGAAAAAATGAAGTTGTATTTTTTTTTAAGTTAGCAACGTCATGATGACATTTTGCTTGCATATAGGGTTTCTAAACTGTGTACATAGAATTCTGATTCCTAAGCAGTAAGTTTTATAGTTGTCTTCAGTTTTACTCTGCTTTCTTACACTCTGGGATTTTTTGTCGATAGCCATGCCAACTGATGCACTAAATAATCATTTATTCTATCCAAAATCATGATATTCTGTTATAGTTGTGAATTTAGGTATAGAATAAGCAACAAATTTGGGAATATAATAAGCAATTTTTTGGTCTATTTGAAGATGTGTCAGACAATATGCAAAGGTGGACGTGGTTGATCATATCAACAGTAGTACATCTCAGAAGCTAATTAGTCTCTCTTAATTATAAGGAGCAATAAATATTATGGTTCAAACATGATAGTGACATGTGAATTTCCGTCATCTGTAATAGATTTGTAAGGAAAGTTTATAGTAATTTTGATTATAGTAACATGACACAGATCACTATATATCCTTGGTGAAGCTGTTGCCCTAATTTCTTACCACGATGTTCATGGCAGAAAATGACGTTTTTTCCTTCCAACATGAGAAGTGGTTTGTACTCTAAAAAAGAGAACCAAAAAACCATTAGCAAAGAATAGCATAAATTTTAAAGGTATGCTACCAAAATAGTAGTGCAAGACGAAGCATCTACCGAAGGAAGATCAGCATTGTCGGTTACAGAGCTTTTCTCAGAAGGGTAAAAAGCTAGAGGCATGAAGCATTAGTTTTGCCTAAGCCACATGAGCAAACATATTTAAATAGAAGGCGCCATGCATGGTCCATTCTAGAGCAAATGACCTACCGAGGTAACCGCGTTAGCATGTAGCATTGATATTGTGGGATGGCTAGTTATCTACTCAAAATTCACAAAACAATTGTCAAGGATTTTTTTGCTTCATTCTAAACAATGAAATTTCAGTTGACAATGCATACATCATACTATGTTGAACTCGTGTTCGGTAACATGAAACTATGTTGGGATTAATTGCAAATAGTATAATCAAATAGTAGGATACAGATATAGGTAAAGACTAAAGTAGGGGAAATATGGATGTATATACAATTAGTGTACTTGATAAAATATGCTATACTGTTATCATCTAAAAACCACTTTCAGATTGGAGGTGTGATATTGAAGAACCACGGCTGGATATAGAAATCAAATTACTGTTTGGGGTACTCAAGCCAACAAAGAGAAAGAGATACCGGGGCCTCATAAACTGTGCAACAATAGGCTAAAGTTGAACCAACCATTCATGCCAACGCCATGGCTGCAGCCAACACTGCTATATATATTTTTAGGGCTTAATACAGATGGATATGATAAAAAAAAGTCAAGTTGATTAGATTTTCATATGTTCGGGAGATCAGCATTGGATTTAAGGCTGTTACCTGTAGCCTGTAGGTCGATTCCATGTAAATAACATACCTTTATTTGATGGTCAGGCGCAAAGGCGACCGATCAACCTAGTAGGTAATCTTTATGAGCACAATAATGATCCATTGATGCATCACAGTGAAGTTCCATACATGCAACACATCTTTATTCATGTCAGAGTGTGACGTGATCAATTGGTACGATCAAGCAGCTCACCGACCGGATTAACTGAAATTAGGAGACCACATTGCGTACTTGATATTCTTGAGGTTACTGTCAATTCAGTGGAGTAGAGGAACGGACCTGCACAAATAAATTGTTCCTCACTTCAGAACATGATCAAAGGAAAAACTGACATTGATGTTAGTGAACGAAAAAGCTCACCCCTAGAAAGAAAGTCAAATGTTCATGACTATTGCAGTTTGTATTTAGTGGAAAGAAACTTGCTATACGACTTGGTGAGTAGTACTATATTTTACATAACTTAAAATAAGTTAATTAGTCGAAATTACTTAGACCATCATTAATAAGTTTAACTAATATAATCTCCTAAAATATAACTGATGGAAGCATCCATGGAAGGAACTTAGTTTACTTGCCCCCTGACCCAAATTTCTCATGCACTCGTCGATATAAAGAAATTCTGAATTGCCGATGATAAATTAATTTTTTTTTTGAATTTGATGATAAATTTAATTTATACATGTCAGGTAACACAATGTTTGTAAGGATGCCGAAGGCCATCTTTTAGAACAATTGATTCCCTATGGGGATTATTGGTTATAGAGCAATCAATTTCCTCAAAGGAATTTGTTCTGTTATGGATAATTTTCCAATGTATTATTGAAAAATAAATGAAAGTAGTATTCTATTGTAAAGAGAGGAGACATGTATTATCAAGAGTTTGTACTTGTATATGCTCAAGTTGGTCGATGTATCCCTATAAATACAGGTCAGACAAAACGAAGCTAACAGATCATTATGTACTATGAGAGTTTGATGCCTAGATTAATAGAGGAAGAATAATGAACAACCTGATGGCTAGTTGGCTTTGGTTCAGCCAGGACGGGCGAGTAAACAACCTGATCAATTAATTTATGCTGCTCAGATCCATCTTAATTTGGAATTGAAACGCAGGGCACCAGTCAAGCACCAGCGTAGACTGTGGATTCACCGTATGCATGTTAAGATATATTAATTAGAGCGGAGAATTTAAGATACAGAAATTTCGTGCCTAGTGAGTGAGCTGGACGGATTAACCGTGTGCAGGTTAACATATATCTAGAACAGAGATTTTAAGTATACAGAAATTTTCCTGCCTGGTGAGTGAGCTGGACGGCATCGATGAATTGAATGGCTGCATCGCCAGTCTGCCAGAGTTTCCACCGCGGCTGCTTCACAGATGGCGACGGCCAGCCAATCTCTTCACAAAGCTAATACATCTCCTCTTCTTTTTTTATACTCCTATTATACATCTCCTCTTCTTAATCAACCATCGTGGGATAAAGTTGTACTGGCATATACATGATCGGTTTGATCTGTGATTGAAACTTGGAAATAAGATTCAGCGTTTATAGAGGAATACGATGAGGAGAGTTACACATGCTTTATTGGATCGTACCTTTTCACTGGATCAACTCCACGACATGCAATATTCGCTGATGCGTGACGTGAGAGCAGCATCAACACAGGTAAATGGGGAGACCTCAAGGAGCTCTCTCCTTCGTTTGGCATTGCTGGCCGTCGGATGGAGCAGTTACCGCGCGATCTGGAGCGTCCGTTTGCGGTAGCAGCTCACTTCTTTCCTCCGCCGTCGTGGTGTGTGTTTCTTGTCCCTGCCTTACTTTTTTTTACTGGGTATATGTCTCACTGACGCTGGGTCCAGATATTGCCGGTCCCGCTTGGCAGAGGCAGAGCGTGTGTGGTCGTCGGTGACCGTTTGCTCGCGCGTCGTCTGTGGGGCTGGCGTCGGTCCCGCTCTGCAGCGCCTCAGGAGGGTGTGTTTCTCGGTTCGTTTCGCAATGCCCGTCGTCTCTTCGCGTCGCGAAAGGGCGCAGGCGCGCAGTTACTGCTCGCGGTGAAAACCTAATACCCAATCCCCATCCTCTCCCGTGTACCAATCCCCTCCCTCCTCTACCTCTTGCCGTGCCGCCATCGCCCGCGCCGCCTCGCCACGCCCTCGCTAAGCAGCGCAGGAAGGGAGCGCACGGGAGCCGCCCCGTGCCTCGCATCGGAGCCGCCGCCTTCCGCACGCAGTCTCCTCCCATTCCCGCTCTTTCTCCTCCCTGTCCTTGGCTCGGCGCCGCCGCTCCCCTGCGGCTTCTCCTCCCCCACCACGCCACCGCCCATCGTCGTCCTCGCCCCTCGGCTGCGCAGTGCTAGATAGTCCGACAGGGATGCAGAGAGATGGAGGAGGAGGCGGTCGTCCTCGCCTCTCGACATCACGCCGCCGTCATCCTCGCCAGGATGCAGAGCGCTCGCGCCGGTGCTCCGCCTGTCTCCGTCGCTACAGAGACGAGGACGACATGCCGAGGTACGCCGCCGACGATTTACCGGCTGTCAGCCCCATCTTTACCCCCAGCGCCTTCTCTACCCTCACCACACCACCCCGGTCGTCGTCCTATCCACTCGATGGCACAGGTCTGGAAAGATCGTGGAGGATGCATATGAAGGAGGAGGAGGTCGTCCTCGCCTATGGACGCACAGGAAGCGGGACGAACGAGGAGGCCCAACCTCAACCTCAGCGAGCACGAGGCGCCGCCAAAACGTACCAGAGGGCGACGACTAGGTGAGCCTCCTCTCCTGCATCCTCTTCTCATCTCTTCTTTGACTATATTTTGGATCTAATCCCCACAGATTCTCATCTCTTTTTGTTTAGATGCTGATGAGGTGGCCCAGGCTTCAAGACGTCGCCATCATTGAGCAAAGACGCCCTCAAACGAGGGTCACGCCTTGGTGAGCCTCCTCTGCTGTTCTCTTCTTTGATTTTTGTTTGATCTGATCCCCACATATCATGTCTCTGTTTGTTCAGATCTATTTTATCTTTTCCTGTAAGGTGTTTGGCAATACTCCAACGATGTTGCAGGATAGCATTGATCCATGTAATATTGTGCAATGTTTTCTTTATTCTGTAATTTATATTCAACGGGCGATATCAGATCTGCTGGCACTAGGTTCAGAAATTTGGTTACAGATTGTGTGATGTGCACATCTGGATTTGCTCTCCATTTGCATGTTCTGAAATATGAGATGTCTTCGTGTGATGTACATGTTAGCTTAGATAGTTAGATATGAACCACAGTAGAAGTGTTTGTCATGGTAGACTGCCATAGACTAAACGAATGCATGCTTAGATGTTATCATGTTGATCATGTCCACTTTATTGTTCAGTGCGTGAAATTCCAACAAGAGCAGACATTCCTAGCTATGATGCACCACGACTTGAAGCGCAGCTGCACACTCCACAAACCATCGACTATGAAGGCGTGTAATGCAGATGCACATTCCTACATGCCATGGACTGGAAGGTTTGGCTCATGTAGTTTCTTTTCAGATATAGATATTTGAGTTCTACACTAATTATTCATACTGTGATGTTATTCATTTGCACGGATCTGCTTACCTTCTTTTCCCTTTAACTTTCTTAACTTTTTCTTTACTCTACAAAAATAGGGGACTTGGCATCATGAACTGAGCAACTACAATGGCTGCTATACTCCATCCCCTCCAATATAAGCCTCCGAAAGTAAGCAACCCATATACTCTTTTATGTGTGCTAGCGTGAATTCTATACAGCAGGAGGCACAAAGTGACTTTAGTGATACAAAAATTTGATGGCAGTTCAACAAATTGTTTGAGCTTGGTGAACGACAGAAAATAGACAGTACAATCTTTTTTGGAGAAAGGGATCATTTTGTTCAACTTCACTAAGTACATCTGGTATTTGAATTCTGAATAGTTATATATTTCCATATCTAATTCACATACAAGCTCATCATAGGATGAATGTTATTAAGATTGGTGTAATGCAGGTTATCAAACCTATTTATGTTCTACGTTTGGTTTCACGTGAATTACAAAACATTAAATATTACATCACACAAGAGGCTATGTTGTAACTTAAATTTTATAATGATTATGTGATCTGTTCGATGTTAATTATTGTTTCTTGAATTTTTTGTTCTCAAAAGTTGTCGTCACAACAATGTTTTGTGTAGGTGGATATGTAAGGATATTTGGTGCAATAGTTATTTAATCTAGATTTTTTTGAGCGAGTTATTGTGTCCTGATTCATGCTCATATCTAGCGTTCTTTTACTTTGTGAATTTAGATACTGAGCTGTTACTACCAGGAATTCAGCTAGGGCATGCAGGAAAGAAAAGTTTGTGCAAATAATTGTGCGCCTTTTGGTGCAGCGATCTGCAAGCTAGGCACTAAACCACATTGTTTGTATGTTGCTTTTCTAAATTGAGAAGAGCATACATTTTGAGATATGTCTTTGTACCATTTCTTAATGATTTGGCTTGCCTTTTGTTCTCCCCTGGGTTCCTATAATATAGAAATTAGTTTGTTTTTATTAAGATAATTTAGCTGGCTTGAAAGTGTGTGAGATGCACACTGTTTATATTACAGAAATTAGGTTGGTCCTGATTCAGATGATTTCTGTTTTCGGTGTACGCCTAGACTATGGTTTATGGTGGGGGGGTAGGCCCTTCAGAGTGCAAATTGTGGCTGATTAGTTCCTTTGTACAAGTTGTTCAATGGAAATTCAACCAGGTTGCAGGGCAAGATTAGTCGATTCGAGTTTATTATGCAAATTAGCTGTTGTTAGTTGAGCATTACATGTTTATGTGTACCAACTCAGTGATGACTGGTTTACATCAAACCCCATAGAAACCAATATCCAGGCTGCTCATCGTTTAGATGCGCATTGTTTCTAATTGTCTTGCAGGAGTACCATCTCCAAGCGTGTTATTTAGTCTATTTACTGCTGGTCTGCTACCCGGAACTATCATCCTACTGCCGGCTACTACATGTAGGGGAACTTCATGCGTACAAATCAATGTCCTTTTTCTAGATCTTACTTTAGCCTTCATGTGTTATTTTTGCCTTTTCATTGTTTTGAGCTCTCTGATATCTTCGTAGTTATCCTTTTTTTCTTGCTTGTGTCCTGTCCTATCCAGGTGCTCATCGCCTCTATTTTTATTTGTCTATATTTTTTGCCTCAAGAGATAATGTTGACTAATTGACATTTGCAGGTATGAAGCCATTCTCTATTGTGATTTAGCTTAATCTTCTCCGTCGGATATCTCTCCTTCCACAGCAACGGATTGTAGGAGGTGGCATGATGCAGTGAGAGGTACAAATTATATTCTGTCTTTGGTGGTGGTTTCAGCTTCTATTGTTTTCTGAAGATTGGTGCTGCTGCTTGAGTTGTCATATGTTTTCTTGCTGGTAAATTCAAGACCTGAAGGACAAATGCGTGCTTTATGTATTGATGATACAAACAAATGTGGGGCTGAGCAATTTCTGCTTTACATATTAATAGATAGATGTGGGCCTGGCCTATTTGTGTTTGACGTAGTAACAGAGTTGTTCTTTGCTTTTGTTGCAGGTCGTCGCATGGTTGGTGATTGCTGCCTGAAGTTTGTTCCTGCTGCTTGATTTGTAATCTGTTTTCTTACTGGTAAGTTTAAGGCCTGAAGGACAGATGGGTGTTTTACATATTGAGCAATTACTGTTTTGCATATTAGTAGATGTGGGGTTCAGCTATGTGGGCTTTACGTATTAATGTATATGGGGCTAAGCTATGTGTGCTTTACCTATCAATAGATGTGGGCTTGATCTATCTATGCGTGTTTCCTTATACTACTTGCCTCTTTTGTTTAGTAGTTGGTACTTAGTTAGTCAACCGTCTGGCTCTACCGAGATAACACAAAATGTTGGCAGCGAGGTTAGCTAACCTTTAAATTTGAGATAGCAATGAACTACTGCAGTGTTGCTTTCTGTACTGATACAGATTATACTCATGTTGATATTGTCCTGAACAAATTCATTCAGGAGATACCAAGTGGGATACCTTTTGTTTCTCCTTGGAAAAGCCCTGGACTCCTCAAGCAGTCAGTGCGCTACATTTTCGCAGGAACAAGAGTATGTTTCTCAATACCTTTACACGATTGTCTTGGTTTGTTTTTCAACGCTGCCTCCTCACTTGACTTACATGGACATGTGGTTTCTTCTTATTAGGAAATTTTGGAGGCCGGTGCCACGCCCCAGACCAGCCCTTGCTGTCTTTAATCGTGAAAAATGCAAGTTAGTCATCAGCTTGCAACATTCTCGCAAAAAAAATGGTGCTCTGCCCATCCTTCCTCTGTTAGATGGTCCGTCTTCAGAAAACATATCTGCTGCTGTTATTGAGCTCTCTGATGAAGTTGCCTATGTTAGACCAAATCATGTCATGTAAGCTTGCTTCTGTTCATTTATGTTGATCTTGTGAAAACAAATTTGTCTTACAACGCTTTGATCTTAGTACCTCCACACTTTGTTTCTAACCTTTTGCGTATTGCTATATTTAGCCCGAGGGTGCCTTCACTTCTCTTGCAACACCGCCTTCAGTCAACAAGACAACTACTCTAAGGTTCTAATAGCAACCTTCATTATGGTTTATCAATCTGCCTTACATACAAAAAAAATTGCAAAAGGATATTTGAACTCAGTTGAGTCTTTGCTATGGTCTTTTTGCAGGACAAGGACTGTCTTGCTTGATTCCAAAGTACGTAAGCCTATGTTCCAAGATGATGAAGACAAAGGGAAAGCAACTGACCTGGGAGACGAAATGTTAGAGAAAGCTACAGATTTGCTGAAACCTATGAGGTACTATACTGTTCCTGATAGATTGGTCATTCCTGTGGTATGCATGAACTGAGCATGACTACTGGCTCTTTACTTCTGCATTTTTTTATTGTCTAAACTCATGTGTCCAAACTCACATATCTATTTTCTGTTGTTTGCTCCATCTATTTGCTTACAGACTATTTTTCATGCTGTCAAAGATGCCGTGGTTCATTCGGAATCAACCAGCGGTTCAACCAGCGGTCCTACGCCTTTGCCAGCTGATAAAAAGTGGGTAGTTTTTCAAGTTACACACTATTATACAAAGAAACTCATCGTTAATCCTTTTTAGTTTATTGAACACCGCCTCTTGATGGATTATCTTAATGCAGGCATAAGTCCCTGTCTACCGAAGGCATGATCATCACATCTATCAGGAAAACCGTCTGTTAGATCATGTGGCTTCAGCTTTGATTTAGGTATAAATGATGTGTTCAAAATTCAGAGATCAATTGGTTTTTCACTATGAAAATTATCCCCGGTTTAACTCATCAAGTTTTCACCAATTTAGCTTCTCAAGTACACAGACAGCTATAAAATATTACTCACATTTGTTTCAGTCGTTGTTCAGCTGTTTTACCACCTCCACCTGTTTAGCTTCTCTGATGTTGATGATCGGTTTACTTTTGGATTTTCATACTGCTTGAAGCGGGTGGTTTCTACCTGTTTGTGCTCAAGTCGATGAGACCCAACCAACCGCCGACCCTTATGATACAACGCTGTTGCTTGCGAGACCCGTTGTTCCTAAATTATACTGTACTAGAATCTGTGTGACTTCTCCCATCTATATTTTGTAATAGGAGATGACAATGTTTAGTGCTAGATGAACTAGCTGCTGTTTTATCTGTCGCTTTAGCACTGTATCAAGGCATGAACTTAAATTATCTGCCTTCTATCCTTCAAAATATGATTATGTTTCTGAGTGTCGGTTCATGTTGATGCCTATATATCTTGGACCATTCGTGTATACAACTTTAATTATACATCACTTTTGCATCAGTTTGTACTCCATGTCTTCGGACTATATACTATGACCAATACATATTGTACTGAAGTCTTTTACTAAGCTGTTTTATTGTTCCTTTTAAGTTACAACACTCATCTTTGGATCATGTTCCTTGATATGTCTGTGCACAATGTTTTGTACAATGCCATTGCCTTTCTGAAACATGAAATTATGTGATGACCGAGATGTTGTAATTAAGAACCTACTTATCCTGTAGAATTATGGGTATGGACTATGTGTATGTAAGAGCATTATGCTTTGCTCTAAACCTATGAAGTTTTGCTATGCATAACTATTTTGTCATATTAATAATGTTTGTTATAGCGTTTTGCAAACTGAAAACCAGTGTCAACGGCGGGTGGCGCGCGGCAAGCCGCGCCAAGGAATCTAGTAGGTAGTAGCCGGCCGGTGAAATCAGCTTCTGGCGGCGGCAGCAAATATGCGACGTTGCGGATAAGATTGGTTTTAGGATTTCACGGCCAGGTAGGTTAATAAGACGATGGTGGCACGCATGAAAAGCTGTTCGCTTAATCCAAGGGCTGTTAATGCGTGAGACAAATATCGGACGGAATTCGTTTATCCTTCCGTGAGGATTAACGTGGTGCTTTCTACGGTGCCTCCAATTAGTAAATATAAGATGCTTGAACTAACGTTGAAAGGTGATATCGGTTTTACCGAAAGAATATTCATCACCAAGATCATGATTATATCGGTTATCTCGGATTACCCAAAATATCATGGCATTATCGGTATTCTCAAATCGCCGTTTATTTCGGTTTTCCAGGATATTACTGTATCATATCATATCTCGGAACGCCGTTTATTACGGCTGCCAAAGTATCAGAGTATCACCAGTGTTACCAAATCATCGGTTCTTTCAGTTTGCCAAATATCACGGCATTAATCTCGTATCATCAAGTATCTTATAATTGCCGTCTTTACCGACTTAAACAATTATCATGGTTCTTCAATTATCCAAGCTTGCCAGAGTATCCTAGCATCACTATCTCGGCTCAATGAGTCGAAAGGTATCTGACCTCACTGAGTATTGCGTGTTGAGAAATATCTCAACTCGTCATTTGACAATTGCCCACGAAGGCAAAGTGTCATTTTAGCCCATGCAGGCAATTTGTTGGTTCAGCTAAGGCTGCCAATATAGCTTTGCGGTAAAAGCCTAAAGAAGGCTAAAAACCGACATATGAGATATGCCCAAGCAGGCAATATGTCAAAATTGCCAATGTCGCCAAAGACATCAGTATATGACAGTGCCCATGCAGGCAATATGTCAAACTTGCCAATGTCGGCAAAGACGTCAGTATATGGCAGTGCCCATGCAGGCAATATGTCAAAATTGCCAATGTCGGCAAAGACATCAGTATATGACAGTGCCCATGCAGGCAATATGTCAAACTTGCCAATGTCGGCAAAGACGTCAGTATATGGCAGTGCCCATGCAGGCAATATGTCAAACTTGCCAATGTCGGCAAAGGCGTCGATGTATGACAGTGCCCATGCAGAATATATATCAATCCAGCACATGTTGGTGACGTACGACTTCGGTAACGCCCAAGATGGCTAAAAACCGACATATGATGATGCCCAAGCAGTCTATATGTCGGTCTAGCTCATGCTATTGACATACGACATCGTTACAGCCTGAGATGGCTAAAAATCGGTGATTGACAAATGCCCTCGTGTTGGCAATATAAAATGAGATGATGCCCGGGCAGGCCGTGTGTTGCTTATATGCGGTTTTAAATATTGTTGTTTGCTCTTGAAAGTCCATGCGCGACTCTGCGAGTCCCCCACAGCCTCGGGGACTAATGTCGGGGATGTAACCCCGGATACCCCAGAGTGGTTGGTTCTGTTGAATTAATAGAAGAGATAAAAACAGGAAATAAATGAGTAAAAGATAGAGAAAAGGCAGGAAAAATCACTCTGGGCCGATATTGGTGCTCCCCAGGCCGAGATTACCTTTAGCCCGGCAAACAGACTTATCCAAATCCCGGCGGGCCAAATCTTATCCCGGAACGGGCCAGCGTCGGCTCCTATCCCGGCTGGCCCGAGTCTTCCTCAATTCGGTTGGGCCGGGCCGCCGCTGCCTGCCTCCATCTCGGGCCTCTTCCACCGCAGCTGCTCCGCAGGCCGACGTCTCGGCTGGACCGAGGTTGCGTCAACTCGGATTAGGCCGAGTTATCTTCAACTCGGACGAGCCAGCACTTCTCCAACTCGGTCGCGGGCCACTCCAACGCCTCCAGGCCGATATTTCTCCATCGACCGATGCCACATCTCTGTAGCAACCTCGCGCGCCCACGATCACGAGCCGAGGTATTTGCTCGATCTCCATCGCCGCGAGATGGGGCGGAGGTCGCTCGCTCTCTCGCACGATCGCTGCGCCCTACATCGCCAGACACTTCATCGACCGTTCCCTGCCGACGTCTCCACTGCCTCAATCCCTACCTCGGCCAGACTACATCGGCGCTCTTCCTCGACGAGTACCAGATGCCATCTGCCACCCAGAAGATAAGCTAGAAGATCCAGGAGACAAGTGCTAGAAGACAAGACGAAGGATAGACGGGACGTGACATGCCCATTCCTGTGATGCAGGCACAGTACAAAGGACGGTACAGCTCCATGACGCATGCATAGTGTTGACAAGACCCCAGTAGTCATGTCAGCTACAGTGCGTGTACAGTGTTTTGTGGTCCACCCTTTGTCCCCTGGGCTCCCTATATAAGGAGCACCAAGGGAGCATTCTGGCCAGCCCCTTGGGCTCATTTCCCCCTGCTCTCGTGAAGCTCATTCTAGCTAGAGAAGACCTCTTAGAGGCAACTCTTGCACAGCTCAAGGAGCTCTTGTAAATGTCATATACAGAGGGAAGAATACACCAAATAGGCTAGATGCTGTAGTAGGGGTGTTGTCTCTCACGAGAGCCCCGAAGCAGGGTAAATCCTCGTGTTCGTCCGTTTGCCTTCTGTGTGTGCAATCCTGCGCGCTATCCCTCCCTGAATCCTCTAGCGTCCATCGACCCCAAACTTAAGCCTACCCCTAGTCATCTGTTGTTCTCCACCACGACAGTTGGCGCCCACCGTGGGGCTGGTAGTGGCGCTTGCTGGATCAAATTTGGATGGGACCTTCTTCATCAACTCGAGGACTCGACATCACCATTACCCTCCGCGCTCTAGCTTGCCGCAGTAAGCAGAGGCTGGCGCGGCCTTCACCAACGGACGTCATCAATAGATCCCGGGTAACTGCCCTTTGATTGCTCGGGTCATGTCGGTTCTATCGATCCAGTCTGCACCAACAATGCTCCGTGAGTATTTTCCTTGGTACCACGCACAGTTAATTAACCTCAAACGTTACTCGGGGACTGCCCCTTCGTACCTTGCTTAGTTGTTTTCCCCGGGAACGAGAGGTCGTGACCCGGGACTGGCCGGACAGTCAGTTTACAGTTTCTCCTAGATAAGAAAAATAACTCGGGGACTCGGTTGAAACCGAGTCTGCATCTTCGTATATAGTTTCGCTGCTAGATTTAATTACTGTCTTATGCTAGACTTAGTTTGGTCTGTTAAATAGAATTGTTGTTCCCGTCAAATATTCATTATGTATATGCTTGAACTAACGTTGAAGGTGATATCGGTTTTACCGAGAGAATATTCATCACCAAGATCATGGTTATATCGGTTATCTCGGATTACCCAAAATATCATGGCATTATCGGTATTCTCAAATCGCCGTTTATTTCGGTTTTCCAGGATATTACTGTATCATATCATATCTCGGAACGCCGTTTATTACGGCTGCCAAAGTATCAGAGTATCACCAGTGTTACCAAATCATCGGTTCTTTCAGTTTGCCAAATATCACGGCATTAATCTCGTATCATCAAGTATCTTATAATTGCCGTCTTTACCGACTTAAACAATTATCATGGTTCTTCAATTATCCAAGCTTGCCAGAGTATCATAGCATCACTATCTCGGCTCAATGAGTCGAAAGGTATCTGACCTCACTGAGTATTGCGTGTTGAGAAATATCTCAACTCGTCATTTAACAATTGCCCACGAAGGCAAAGTGTCATTTTAGCCCATGCAGGCAATTTGTTGGTTCAGCTAAGGCTGCCAATATAGCTTTGCGGTAAAAGCCTAAAGAAGGCTAAAAACCGACATATGAGATATGCCAAAGCAGGCAATATGTCAAAATTGCCAATGTCGCCAAAGACATCAGTATATGACAGTGCCCATGCAGGCAATATGTCAAACTTGCCAATGTCGGGTATATGGCAGTGCCCATGCAGGCAATATGTCAAAATTGCCAATGTCGGCAAAGACGTCAGTATATGGCAGTGCCCATGCAGGCAATATGTCAAACTTGCCAATGTCGGCAAAGGCGTCGATGTATGACAGTGCCCATGCAGAATATATATCAATCCAGCACATGCTGGTGACGTACCACTTCGGTAACGCCCAAGATGGCTAAAAACCGACATATGATGATGCCCAAGCAGTCTATATGTCGGTCTAGCTCATGCTGTTGACATACGACATCGTTACAGCCTGAGATGGCTAAAAATCGGTGATTGACAAATGCCCTCGTGTTGGCAATATAAAATGAGATGATGCCCGGGCAGGCCGTGTGTTGCTTATATGCGGTTTTAAATATTGTTGTTTGCTCTTGAAAGTCCATGCGCGACTCTGCGAGTCCCCACATTCTCGGGGACTAATGTCGGGGATGTAACCCCGGATACCCCAGAGTGGTTGGTTCTGTTGAATTAATAGAAGAGATAAAAACAGGAAATAAATGAGTAAAAGATAGAGAAAAGACAGGAAAAATCACTCTGGGCCGATATTGGTGCTCCCCAGGCCGAGATTACCTTTAGCCCGGCAAACAGACTTATCCAAATCCCGGCGGGCCAAATCTTATCCCGGAACGGGCCAGCGTCGGCTCCTATCCCGGCTGGCCCGAGTCTTCCTCAATTCGGTTGGGCCGGGCCGCCGCTGCTTGCCTCCATCTCGGGCCTCTTCCACCGCAGCTGCTCCGCAGGCCGACGTCTCGGCTGGAACGAGGTTGCGTCAACTCGGATTAGGCCGAGTTATCTTCAACTCGGACGAGCCAGCACTTCTCCAACTCGGTCGTGGGCCACTCCAGCGCCTCCAGGCCGATATTTCTCCATCGACTGATGCCACATCTCTGTAGCAACCTCGCGCGCCCTCGATCACGAGCCGAGGTATTTGCTCGATCTCCATCGCCGCGAGATGGGGCGGAGGTCGCTCGCTCTCTCGCACGATCGCTGCGCCATACATCGCCAGACACTTCATCGACCGTTCCCTGCCGACGTCTCCACTGCCTCAATCGCTACCTCGGCCAGACTACATCGGCGCTCTTCCTCGACGAGTACCAAATGCCATCTGCCGCCAAGAAGATAAGCTAGAAGATACAGGAGACAAGTGCTAGAAGACAAGACGAAGGACAGACGGGACGTGACATGCCCATTCCCGTGATGCAGGCACAGTACAAAGGACGGTACAGCTCCATGACGCATGCATAGTGTTGACAAGACCCCAATAGTCATGTCAGCTACAATGCGTGTACAGTGTTTTGTGGGCCACCCTTTGTCCCTGGGCTCCCTATATAAGGAGCACCAGGGGGAGCGTTCTGGCCAGCCCCTTGGGCTCATTTCCCCCTGCTCTCGTGAAGCTCATTCTAGCTAGAGAAGACCTCTTAGAGGCAACTCTTGCACAGCTCAAGGAGCCCTTGTAAAAGTCATATACAGAGGGAAGAATACACCAAATAGGCTAGATGCTACAGTAGGGGTGTTATCTGTCACGAGAGCCCCGAAGCAGGGTAAATCCTCGTGTTCGTCCGTTTGCCTTTTGTGTGTGCAATCCTGCGCGTTATCCCTCCCTGAATCCCCTAGCGTCCATCGGCCCCAAACTTAAGCCTACCCCTAGGCATCTGTTGTTATCCACCACGACAAGTCCACAATTTGATCTATTCGAGGCATGGGGTACGGGTCCTTGGGGCTGGCCCTGTTGAGGTCGGTGTAGTCAATGCAGAGCCTGCCGTCCCCGGTGTGCTTGGGGACGACCACCGTGTTGGAGAGCCATCTGGGGTGTGGAACTTCTCGAATTATGTGTGCTTCTTTCAACTTCTCTACTTCCTTGATGATGAACTCTTACTTCTCTGGCGCCTGGCGCCGTGCCTTCTGCTTCACGGGGCGTGCGTTTGGACACACGGCTAAGTGGTGCTCGATCATCTCCCTCGGTACTCGGACATCTCTGACGGTGTCCATGCGAACATGTCAGAGTTTTCCCTGAGGAAGGCGACGAGCGCGCTTTCCTATTTGGGAGGCAAGCCAGCGCCTATGGTAACGCTAGCCCCCGAGCCGCTGGCGTCCAGCGACACCTTCTTCCTGGCCGCCTGCTCCTGTGAAAACAGCTGCTTCTTCTTCGCGGGCCTCTCGAGAGGCTCCATGTCCTCGTCAGCAGGGAATGCCACGGTAGCGGCCTTGTTGGCGGTCTCGACAGAGCGCATCGTGTCCTGGACTTGACCGTGGATGGAGATGGTGCCACCGCTGCCTGGAAGCTTGACGATGTTGTAAGCGTGGTGAGTGACGGCCATGAACTTCGCGAGGGCGGGGTAGCCGAGGATGGCGTTGTAGGGTAGGCCAATGTGCGCGACGTCGAAGTCGATCTGCTCCGTGCGGTAGTTCTGCAGCGTGCCGAAGGTGACCGCGAGCCTCACATGCCCCAGCGGTGTGGTGGAGCCACTTGTCACCCCCGTGAAGGGCGTGGAGGGCATCAGCCACTCGTATGGCACTTGAAACTGCTCGAAGGTCTCGACGGAGATGACGTTCAAGCCTGCACCCCCATCTATGAGCGTATTGGCGACGGCGATGTTGTTGATGATGGGGGTGCACACCAGAGGGATGGTGCCAACAACCTTGGTTGACTTGGGGTGGTCCTTGGAGTCGAAGGCAATGGTGTACTGCAACCACTTGAGGGGCTGGGATGCCTCAATCCCTAGAAGCACGGCGTTGACCTCGCGAGAGAACTGCTTGAAGTGGTTGTTGGACTTGGGCGCCTGGGACCCACCGAGGATGCATGCAACCGCCCCCTGAGGGGCTTGATAGCCCCCAGGGTTCTCGTCAGGGAGATTTCCGTTTTGCCCGGCGAGGTTCCCTCGAGGCCTCTGCTGGAAGTTGTGGCGCCCGCCTCCGTGGCCACCACGTCCTCTGCCGCGGCCTTGGTTCTTCTCGCGTTCCTTGCTGAGTTGTTTGAGCTCCCAGCAGTCTTCGTCGTGTGGTTGTGCCTGTTGTGGTAGACGCAAAATGGGCGGTTGTCCACTTTCTTCTCTTCAGCCGCCGGAGAGGCCTCGCGAGGCTGCTTGGCGTCAGGCTCCGCCGCGAGGATGGCGGTGGTCTTGTGCTTCACGACAGGCTTCTTCCTGCTCCTGGACCCCTCAGGAGGATCTTCCTCCGTTTCTTTCTTGACAAAGAGGAGGCACTCTTCAGCCTTGGCGCACTTGTCAGCCAGGTCGAAGAGCTTCACCACTGAGGTGAGGGTGTCGTGGATGCCGAGCTTCTCGAGCATCCGGCGGTTGGTGACTCCCTCCCTGAAGGCAGAGATGACGTGCGAGTCCGGGATGTTCGGAATCTTATTGCGGACTGGCTAAAGTGCTGGATGTATCTGCGGAGGGTCTCGTCAGGCTTCTGGCGCACCGCGCGAAGGTCGTTGTAGGTGAGTGCGCGCTCGTAGGTGCCATTGAAGTTGGCGACGAAGACCTTGCAGAGGTCCTCCCACGTGTCGATGGTGTTCTCGGGAGGTTCATGAGCCACGAGAGCGCGGAGTCCTTGAGGGCCATGGAGAGCCAGTTGGCCATCACCTTGTCGTCGCCCCCGCGGCCTGGATGGAGACGGTGTAGAGCTGCAGGAACTCCAGAGGGTTGGTCCTGCCATCGTAGCGCGGGGGAAGGTCTGGATTGAACTTCATTGGCCAGACGACGCGGCGCAGGTTGCGGGTGAAGGCGGTGCAGCCTGTGGCGTATGTCACAGCGCCGCCAGCTAGCGCGCCGCGGTTCTGGCGGTCTGCAGCTGCAATCTCTTGGACGACGCGGTTGTGGCGGTCCCTCTGGCGCTCGATCTCCACGCGCGCATCCGCTGGAGTTCGCTGCATGATCTGGCAGTCGTGCGGCGAGGATGTGTGCGACGCGGCGCGGTGGTTCCCCGCCGGAGCTCCAGCTGGAGGAGGTGGTGGTGGAGGCGGAGGGGGAGGAGGAGCGCCGTGCACTATGTTCCCTTCACGTCCGGAGTGGCGCACCAGCGAACGAGAAGGTGCTGGTGTTGGAGTAGGTGCGGCAGGGACGGCGGCGGCGTTGATGAGCTCCTCGAGGCGCCCGAGCCAGTTGTCATGGCCCGCCTGCGTGGGACGGTAGCGCAGCAGGTCCTGCTCCATTAGTAGCACAGTGGCAGGACTGGGAGCCACCCGACTCTGTGTGGAGGCGCTCTGGCGCCTGGATGGGTGCAGGGAGGAAGCTCCCTCGCCGTCATCGTCGTGGCCACCGTCGTTGCCGCTGCCGTTGCCGCCATCGTCTTCTGGGTGCTCGACGCGTGGCTCGGCATTGCGCTCTGAAGCGCGGTTGGCGCGTGGGCGTCCACGCGCGTTGTTGTTGGCGGCGGGCTCGGTCGTAGCTCTGCCAGACGTCTGCCGAGCGAGGCGCTCTGCTCACTTGTCAGCCATGGCGCGGAGAGGTTGAAGAGGTCGATGACGCCCCTCAGCCCCCTACCTGGCGCGCCAAATGTCGGAGACTAGTCCCAGGAACTAGGGGTGTCTCTCAAATGCCAGGAATCGAGAAAGGGGCTGAACGCAACGTCAAACAAATCCTCAACAACCTTGGCGACGATGCTCATCGAGCTCGGTGAGGAACATCACGACAGAGAAAGAACATGAGCCGCTACCCAGGTTCAGGCCCACCGTGAGGTGTAAAGACCCTACGTCCTGCTAAGATATATTGCACTGCTTGGAGAGGTTCACAGTACAATGTGCTTGCCGAGGGCACTGCTATGGCTATGGTGGACCATTGTTCGGGAATTCGTTAACTGGTAACGGCTCGCTCAGCCACTGAATAGGGATTAATCAGCGAATCGGCCGATTAACTGGATTAACTGGTCGACCATTATTCGGCTAGTTAACTAGCAAATGTCTACATAAAACAAATATATGAGAATGAAATAGATAGTATATTGACATCTGCCTACTCAGCCCATAGTTCTCTTGGCCCAAAAGCCCACTAAACCATCGACTTCCATCTGCCATGACCTAGACTTCCAAGTTCCAACCAAATATATGATTTTTTTAGGCTTTTGTGCACCCATCGGACTGCAGTTAATCAGGAGATTCCGATTAATCGGCTTGTCAGACCGATTAACGGGCCTGGCCAGTTAATCCACCGAATATGTTGAATTCGTTTCGGTGACCCACTGAATAGCGATTACTTGGCCAGTTAATCGGTGATTCGGCCGAATTTTAGAACAATGTGGTGGACTATGGTGGAAAGAGCTCCGTCTTCTTCCTTCAGAAGTAGCTAGAGTGGTGTAGAATGAGCTGAATGAATGCCGGATCCCTCCTTGGTCGTACGCTGCCTCCTTATATACTGCCTCGGTCATCTTCCCTGAAAATCACAGGCGGGAAGGGAACCCACATGGTGGCAAGGGTGGAGCGCAGTGCACGGCGTCGGGGTCGTCCATGGACGCGGTCCATGGCAGAGAGCACGTCGTCTTGGCAGAAAAAGCCACCGTCCATCCAGGACGGTGGGCTGGCGCCGCAGAGTCCTGCGGCGTGCCCCACGGTGACGTCGCGCTTGGAGCGTAGCGGCGGCCGGCCGCTTTATCACCAAAATGGCAAATCTCGGAGTCCGCTTTGCTTGCCCCAGCTTTGTTGACTGCTTTATACACGAGAATGGCAACTGCGGCGTCGTCGTCATCACGCGCAGGCGCGCGCGTCACTCTGCGGCGGGCAGAGCCCATGTGCGCTCTGCGGCGGGTGCAGGAGCTTGCTTCCACTCGAAGGAACCCCGTGAGGGCCTAGAGCCTCGCTGAGGTTCAGTAGTTCTTGACGCCTCGCGAGGGAGTCCTCTCGAGGATGGCGCAGAGACGCGCCAGGACTTGGTGATTTCCTGGGCAGGAGAGGCCCTCCCGAGGGAAAAATCCCTCTCGAGGCCCGTTAGGCTGAGCGTCTGGTCCTTAGCGGAAATGCTCAGCAGAGTGAAGAAATCCCTCGCGAGGGAAAAGTCCCTCGCGAGACTCGCCAGGCTGAGCGCCTGGTCCTTAGCAGAATCTCTCGCAAAGTGTAGAGGGCTGTGGCAGGCCGGCCCATGGTACCCCGGTTTCCACTGGACCGACAGTCACCAGATATTCTCAGGGCATAGGAATACAGCTAATGAAAACTAAACATATGATCAATTGCTATCTTCACCGTTGACGATTATTCTCATAGCAAGATCATACAGTGGGTCGGTTCAGTACTATTATCATTCCGATAACAAACTCCTATAGTTGTGTGACTTATACAAAGTCCATGATCAGGCCCCGTCGGCAGGGTGTCATCGGCCAGCGCCTCCTCCATGCCGCTGAGGGAGGCGTCCTCCGCCCTGCGACAATCGCAAGGGTCAAACTCAAGATAACGACGCCAACGAAACTTTAAACCGCGAGTCGCAACTGACCTGTCACTCGCAGGAGGGTGGGTCGAGATATGAACTCCTCCCGAACGGGTCGTGGGAGGTGAAGGGGTCGGAGCCCGTGCGTGTATGCCCCGCAACGCCTTCTGCCTCCACTCGGCAGCGACGGTGCGCTGCACGGAGGTGCCCAGCGACCGCTCCGCAGGCGACAGCTGGGCGGCTGCAGACTTCGGGCGTTTGGACCGAGGCTTCGCGTCCTCGGTCCCTGACTTGCGCTTCCTCCGAAAGCGGAGGGGCTCGTCATCTTCATCTTCATCAAGCGCCGGGTTCTTGGACCCGACGCGTTCCTCTTCTTCCTTTCCCTCATCTTCGCCATCCGACGGGATGGGGTTTGGCTGGCGGGAGGAGTTGGCCCCATAGACCTCGGTGGTGGTGTCGGCCTTGTCGTTGGAGTCACGTTGGAGGACGTCGTTTTGGCCGGCCGGCAGCGTGGGAGCGTCTCCACGAATCGGAGGCATCCCGACAAGTGTGCGAAACTCCTGTGCTCATCAAATGGGAGAGATTGGTATAAAAAGACCAAAGGAAGGAAAGAAGCACGACTCGTCAAACACAAGGACTCACCTTCGGGGACGGTTTCTTCGCGGAGTGGGCCTTGAGGCCACCGACCTACTACTCGGGAGCTGGATGGAGGGTGAGGCGCTTCATCCGGAGCGTGAACTGCTCCGTCGACTCGAACAACTCCGGGTCATGGCGCTGCGGGTCCGTCGTACCCGAATACTCGCATATTAGCGAGGGCCGAGCCTGGAGCGGGGCGATCTTCCTCTTCACCTAGGGGGCAACGAGGTTGAGGCCCGTCAAGCCCTGGGCCTTCAACTCCTGGAGCCGCTGCAGCAGCCGGTTCACGACCGGCAAGTCGGCGTTCTACGACAGCTCCTGCAGATTGCGGGACGACTCGGTGACACGGAGAAGGGAAGGATCTCGATCTGGCAATCGGGAGCTGCACCCGCATGTAGAAGCTCGACCTCCTCTAGTACACCTAGGTGGGGAAGCCAATGTCCAGGTATGGAAGTTGAGGCCGCCGCAAGGCGACATATCGACGCTCTTCCCCAGCTTGTCGTGGAAGATCCGCAGCCAAAACGGGA
Source organism: Poa pratensis (assembly GCA_947311845.1). Classification (NCBI taxonomy): domain Eukaryota; kingdom Viridiplantae; phylum Streptophyta; class Magnoliopsida; order Poales; family Poaceae; genus Poa; species Poa pratensis. The sequence continues at coordinate 20,767,006 of CAMZMU010000068.1, forward strand.
AGTAGGCGGGGCAACCGAAGTACCCCTCGCACAGCATGACAAAGCAGGCGAGGTGGAGAATGGAGTTGGGCGTCAGATCATGTATCTGCAGCCCGTAGAAGTCAAGAACACGCCGAAAGAATTCCGACGTGGGGAACCCCAGGCCGCGCTCGAGGAAGGCGAGGAACTCGTGCTGGGCGGGGGTGCCGATCTGCGGTGGCGATGCGCCACCGACCCTCCGTCGCCGGCGGCAGCAGCCCTTCAGCGACGGCTTGGTCCAGCGCACGGGTTGTCACCGACGATCGCTCCCACCGGCACTTTGGAGCCACCATTGTCACCGGAGAGTAGAACGAGGAGCAAGAATGCCCGATGGCAGTGGCGAAGGCGCAGCGAGGAACTTGGACAAGGAAAGCTTCGTGGAGAAGGAGAGCAACGGGCGCGAGAAGATAGTGGTGTGCATCCACTCAACCGGCCCTCCTTCCCCTTAAATAGCTACAATAAGCGTGGTCGTTACCGCAGTGAATGGCGCCGCCCATGATGCCCACTACGGCCACGTCGCGCGATGCCTCGGGTCTGTGTGGGCGTGCCGAAAAACGCGGCCCCGATCGAGCCACGTCGTCATGCAACGTTTTTCCTGGCCGTCGGATCGGTCGCGTGCGGCTCGCGCTGCCATCATTGCTTCTGTTCCGTCCCGAGGCGGAGGCAGTCGAGGCGCCGTCTTGTCCCATCAATCGACTCGGCGTCAGACGGATAAACACTACAGGACAAGCGGTCAAAGATGCCGTGAGGTCATCCGGAGAATACAAGGAGACGACCCACAAGGAGGCGAGTTGGCATGGCAAAGCGTCCCAACGGGCACGAGCCGGCATCAAACAAAACTTGAGTTAGACCGGACGCTGACGCCTTAATCCACCACTCCGCGTTTCTGTTTTCCTTTCTCTATGAATTCGTTCAACGACACGACCCGGCAGCCCGCGAAGACGAAGGCCAAGCCGGAGACGAGTCCCTGACGAACTCGGGGGCTAATGATGGGGGATGTCCAACCGGGTAGGCCCAAGACCCCGAGTCGGACCACAAGGCCGGGTGGCCCAGAGCCCACCCGGAGGACATCTTCCAAGATATCGGGTCCCTGAAGAACCCGGCAGGCCGGCTCGGGAAGGCGGCAAGCGGATATCTCCAAATCGGTTTACGATCTGCATATCCCGAAGAGTGCGCTCCACGAAGCCGCACTTATAGCAGATTAGCTAGCGCCGCCTAGGTCACCCGTCATTTCCCTGTAAACCCTAATAGGCTCCTTATATAAAGCCGACTAGGCGCAACCCTAGAGGCAGGCTCATCTCATTTCATCGCCTTCGGAGCAACCTTACGCTCTGGTGCGCACATCATTGTACACCCCATCAAGATCCAAATACATATAAGCAGGAGTAGGTCTTTACCTCATACAGAGGGGCCGAACCTGGGTAAACTCTGCGTGTGCTACCTCTCCGTGAATTCTACGTCGCCTGGATCAAAACCGAGTTAAGCCACCCCCCATGGCATCTGCCGTGACTAACCCACGACACACAAGGTGCTTCCGTTTACGGCTACAGCTCCGTGTTCATACGCTAGCATATTTTTTGTGCCCGGCTATGTGTATCTACAACGACTATGAAGTCTACGTCGACCATGACTACCTCGACCACGGATACTCCATCATCATGATCGGCTACCTCGACTTCGACATTAAGGGCTACATCTACACCTACTCATCAGCGACAACTCCAGTCAAAGTATTCACGTCCTCACTAGCATCCACAACACTCCAGATGTGACTATGGGGGAGAATATAGGAGAGATAGGGGACGATACTAGAAGGGGATGGGCACCATCCTAGGTGGCGAACCATGCAGCAGAGACGCCGTTGATGATTGCGAAGCGGAGAAGACGACAGGTGCATAATAAGTTAACTCTGGTCGCAGTCGTCCACTTGGTCCTGCTAGGGGGAATATTAGAAGTACAAACTCCGAATTAGATATTAGATAAGATTCATTTGAACACTTGCTAGGATTTGATTTGTACTCCGAATCTCTATCCTACGATGTGCTCTATTTAAACCCTACAAGAGTTAGATCAATACAATACACAATTCTAGGGTCAATAATTTTCTACACCAACTACTGCCATGTTGAACTGCATTAGCGGCAAATTTCATGCTTGCAGTGGTTGGCAAGCAGCAAGGTCAAAGTGCAGAGTCTTGCTTGGGCATATCCAAGACGGCAAGCTTCTTGCTGTCAGACATGTCGAGCACCCGCGACTCTACTGCAATTACTCACCAAGTGCTAGTAATAAACAATGTTTGATATACAGTTTTGGTGTCTGCAAATAATCCTAACCTAGCCAAAGAGTATTTGCATCCATAAATAATGTCTGGGCAACATCATCTCGACGCTATAAAAATGGTGGTGGACTCCAACGCCAGCATAGGGCAAAGAATACTACTCCCTCCGTTCGGAAAAGGATGTCACAAAAAAGGTCTATCTATAGTTCATTTTTGTGACATCCTTTTCCGAACGGAGGGAGTAGTTAGCTAGCGATCTCCACCAATTCTTCTCCTACTGCTCTTCCGGCCTACCATATCCACCGACTGTTTCATGGGGAATCTGCAGGCACCACTCCCGGAGGGCTTCATCTCCCTGCCTGTTGTCGATTTGTCCCTTAGCCGCGAAGAGATTAGCCGCGCCATCTTCGACGCCGGCAGGGACATCGGTTTTTTCCAAGCTAGTCCACGCTCCACACAAACCAATATTCCAGATGTATCTTCGGCTAGTTTTTAGGGCTTAATCGTCTTTGAAAATATAGCAGGTGATCAACCACGGCGTCCCTGAGCAAGTGAGGCGGGACATGGAAGCAGTGTGCGAGGAGTTCTTCACGATGCCGGCGGCGGACAGGGAGGCCTTCCACTCAGATGACAATAACAAAGCCAACCGGTTCTTCTCCGGCTCCACCTACAAGACTGGCGGCGCCAAGTTCTGGTTCGACTGTCTCCGCCTCTCGTCGACTTTTCCCATCGGCGACAGCAAGAATGATTGGCCCGACAAGCCCCAAAAGCTCCGGTAAAATATTACACATCCATCAAAGAGTGCAGGAGAAATTTTTCAGAGGGAATTGCAGATCCTTTAATCTGATGTATCACTTACATGTGCAGGGAGGTTTTTGAGAGGTTCACTGTACTGACGAGAGGCATGGGCATGGAGCTGCTGCGGCTGCTGAGCGAGGGTATGGGGGTCCGGCCTGACTACTTTGAGGGTGCTCTCGGCAACGGCAATATGAATATGACCCTCAACCACTACCCCGCGTGTCCAGACGCGAGCGCAGTTGGCCCTACCGCCGCATTGTGACAGGAACCTGCTCAGCCTTCTCATCCCTAGTACAGTTCCCGGTCTCCAGTTCTCTTACAAAGGAAGCTGGTTCACCGTCGAGACCATGCCTAACGCATACATTGTCAACTTTGGCCTCCCACTCGAGGTAATCTATAACTTCAATATTTCTTACTACCTCAAATCTACTGGGGGTCGACACTGATCATCACCAGGTTGAATTAATGATTGGTCCTTGGCTCCTTGCAGGTTGTGACCAGCGGGATGCTGAAGAGCATAGAGCACAGGGTGGTGATCAACCCGAAGGAAGGCCGTGTTATTTTTTATGTGTTCCAAATTCATATGAAGATATAAAGTGAGAGGCTATCTTCGGAGCGAAGCGGAGGCCCGTCGCCGGATGCTTGGGCCGTTACGGTACACGTCGTTTCCGAGTCAGACTGCAGCTGACCTAGAGTTTTATGCCACCATATATACATCTTGTAAGCCCGGTTGGGGTAAGCCATACATTGTAAACCCACGGCGTTTGTAACCTCACCCGATATAGTGAAGTATTGCTGGCTGGCGCCCGTGGTTTTTTCCTCTCCTTTGTTTGGAGAGGTTTTCCACGTTAAAATCTCGTGTCCCCTTTGGTTTGATCGTTCCGCTCTTCGTCGTTTCTTTGCTATCGTTTATAACAAGTGGTATCAGAGCCCTGTTTCAGATCTGTTTTCAGATTAGGGTTTTGGATGGCATCGATGAAGTTCGATCTACCGGCGCTGGACTACAAGACGAGATTTTCGCTGTGGCAGGTCAAGATGCGTGCGATCCTCGCACAGTCCAATGATCTTGACGAGGCGCTGGAGAAATTCGGCGACAAGGATGCGGCGGCATGGACCGCCGATGAGAAGCGGAAAGACCGTAAGGCTTTATCGCTTATTCAACTTCATCTATCTAATGATATTCTGCAAGAAGTACTCCAGGAGAAAACCGCAGCGGCACTGTGGGCTAAGCTGGAGTCGATCTGCATGTCCAAAGATCTCACCAGCAAGATGCATGTGAAGATGAAGTTGTTCACGCACAAGTTGCAAGAAGGTGGTTCGGTAATGAATCACTTATCGATCTTTAAGGAGATCGTTTCTGACCTAGTGTCGATGGAGGTAAAGTACGATGATGAAGATCTAGCACTTTTACTTCTATGTCGCTGCCAAATTCCTTTGCAAATTTTCGTGATACCATACTGTTAAGCCGTGATGAACTAACCACCGCGGAAGTATATGAGGCCCTGCTTGCCAGGGAAAAGATGAAAGGTATGGTACAGAAAGAGGAGACGTCGTCCTCCAAGGGCGATGCTTTGCAGGTCCGAGGGAGGCCTGAGCAGCGAGATAACCACTACCACAACAACAGAGACAAGAGCAAGGGTGACAGAGTCGCTCAAAGTCCAAAGGACGAGACAAGTTCTGCAGGTATTGTAAGAAATCTAATCATGTCATTGATGATTGTTGGAAGTTGCAGAACAAGGAGAAAAGAAAAGGTACTTACCAACCGAAAAATAATGAAGGTAATGATACCGGTGAGGCTTCTGTTGTTGATGGTAGTTCTGATGGCGAATGCCTAGCTGTTTTAGCTGCATGTGTTTCTCGTCAGGATGAATGGATTCTAGATACTGCATGTTCTTTTCATATTTGCTGTAACAAAGATTGGTTCAGTTCTTATGAGTTAGTGCAGACTGGAGATTTCGTGCGTGTGGGGAACGACCAGCAATGCAACATTGTTGGCGTTGGTTCCGTTCAGGTCAAGACACATGACGGTATGACACGCACGTTGACGGGAGTGAAACACATACCAACCATGGCAAGAAATTTGATCTCGCTCAGTACCCTTGACTGTGACGGGTACAAGTACAAAGGAGGAAATAAACTCCTAAAGGTATCAAAAGGTTCTCTCATTGTTATGGTTGGTGATATGAATTCTGCTAAGTTATATGTTCTTAGAGGTAGCACGTTATCTGGTACTGTTGCTGCTGTTTCTCATGATGACGCTAGTAAAACTAACCTTTGGCATAAGCGTCTTGGACATATGAGTGAACTTGGTATGGCAGAATTGATCAAGAGAGACTTGCTGCAAGGATGCAGTTTGGGTAAGATGCAGTTCTGTGAACACTGCATTTTCGGTAAGCACACAAGAGTTAAGTTTAATGCTTCTGTCCACACCACCAAAGGTACACTTGATTATGTACATGCTGATGTTTGGGGGCCATCTCGTAAGCCCTCTTATGGTGGTGCTCGTTATATGCTTACCATTATTGATGATTACTCTAGAAGAGTTTGGCCTTATTTCATGAAAAATAAGGATGATACGTTTGCTGCTTTTAAAGAGTGGAAAGCTATGATTGAAAGGCAAACAGAAAGGAAGGTGAAATTACTTCGTACTGACAATGGTGGCGAATTTTGTTCGAATGCCTTTAATGATTATTGCAGGAAAGAAGGCATTGTCAGGCACCTCACCATCCCGTACACGCCTCAGCAGAATGGTGTAGCGGAGCGGATGAACAGGACCATCATCTCCAAGGCTCGCTGCATGATCTCCAACGCTCGCATGAGTAAGCGTTTTTGGGCTGAGGCGGCTGCCACCGCCTGCTACTTGATAAACAGGTCACCATCTATTCCCCTCGACAAGAAAACTCCCATTGAGGTATGGTCAGATTCTCCTGCTGATTATTCACACTTAAAGTTTTCGGTGCACTGCTTATGCTCATGTTGATAATGGAAAGTTAGAGCCGAGAGCTATTAAGTGTGTGTTCATTGGTTATGGTTCGGGTGTAAAAGGATACAAGTTATGGAATCCCGAAACTAGCAAGGCATTTATGAGCAGGAGTGTTGTTTTCAATGAATCTGTTATGTACTTTGATAAGTTGTCCTCAGATGTTTTGCCAGATTTTTCTGAGGAGCAGGTTCGTGTCGAGGTGGAGCACTCTGTTGAAAAGGAAAATGTCACTGTTGACAATGATGGTGCTGCTACTTCAGATGATTCTGATCCTGATTCTGATGATTTCTGATTCTTCTGATTCTGATAATAATAATGTTCAGAACTCACCCCCTGTTTTGCAGCCACAACAGTCTATTGCTGCTCGTAGGAACAGGAGGAATTGTGGTCCTCGACCACGTTTAATTGAAGAGTGTAACATTGTTGATTATGCTCTGAGTTGTGCAGAACAGGTGGAGCACGGACATGAGCCGTCCACTATACTGAAGCTATTGGTTCCGGTGACCGCGAGAAGTGGCTTGCTGCTATGCAAGAAGAGATGCAGTCACTCGAAAAATGGCACATGGGAAGTTGTGCGCTTGCCTAAGAAAAAGAAGGCAGTCCGCTGTAAGTGGATCTTCAAGAGAAAGGAGGGTTTATCTCCTAGCGAGCCTCCGAGGTTTAAGGCAAGGTTAGTTGCAAAAGGCTTCAGTCAAATTCCAGGTGTTGATTATAATGATGTTTTCTCTCCAGTTGTTAAGCATAGTTCAATTCGTACATTCTTTGGTATTGTTGCTATGCGTGATCTTGAGCTTGAGCAGTTAGATGTAAAGACTGCGTTTCTGCATGGAGAGTTGGAGGAGGAGATATACATGGACCAGCCAGAAGGGTTCATAGTGCCTGGTAAGGAGGATCTTGTGTGTAAGTTGAAAAGGTCCTTATACGGTTTGAAACAATCTCCTCGTCAGTGGTATAAAAGGTTTGATTCTTTTATGTTGTCACATGGCTTTAAGAGGTCTGAATTTGATAGCTGTGTGTACATTAAGTTTGTTAATGGATCACCTATATACCTGTTATTATATGTTGATGATATGTTGATTGCTGCCAAGAGCAAGAAAGATATCGCTGCTCTCAAGTCACAGTTGAGTAGCGAGTTTGAGATGAAGGATCTTGGTGCTGCTAAGAAAATTCTAGGTATGGAGATTACCCGTGACAGAAATTCTGGTTTGTTGTTTCTTAGTCAGCAAAATTACATTAAGAAAGTTCTTCATCGTTTTAACATGCATGATGCAAAGTCTGTTAGTACTCCTATTGCTCCTCACTTTAAATTGTCAGCTGAACAATGTCCTAGTACGGATGAGGATTTTGAGTACATGTCTAGAGTTCCATATTCTAGTGCTGTTGGTTCTTTAATGTATGCCATGGTTTGCTCACGTCCAGATTTATCATATGCTATGAGTTTGGTTAGTAGATATATGGCTAATCCTGGTAAAGAACATTGGAAGGCTGTTCAGTGGATTTTCAGGTACCTTCGTGGCACATCCAATGCTTGCCTCAAGTTCGGCAAGACTGATGAGGGACTCGTAGGCTATGTGGATTCAGATTTTGCTGCCGATTTGGATAAGAGGAGATCCCTCACAGGTTATGTGTTCACGCTTGGTGGTTGTGCCGTGAGTTGGAGGGCAACGTTGCAATCTGTTGTTGCCCAGTCTACCACTGAAGCAGAGTACATGGCTATTGCTGAAGCATGTAAAGAATCGGTTTGGCTGAAAGGTTTGTTTGCTGAGCTTTGTGGAGATGATACTTGCATTAACCTGTTTTGTGATAGTCAGAGTGCTATTTACCTTACTAAGGATCAGATGTTCCATGAGAGAACAAAGCACATTGACGTCAAATACCATTATGTGCGTGATGTTGTTGCAAAAGGTAAACTGAAGGTATGCAAGATAAGTACTCATGATAATCCTGCTGATATGATGACAAAGCCAGTTCCTGTTACTAAGTTCGAGCTTTGCTCGGCTTAGTTGGTATCACTGTCTAGCCCAAGAGGCTATTTGGCGCCGAAGGTGTTTTCTTTGTTGTTTCAGGGTGAAGTTCTCGTTCATGCTACAAGATGGAATTTGTCTCAAGGTGGAGTGTTATTTTGATGTGTTCCAAATTCATATGAAGATATAAAGTGAGAGGCTAACTTCGGAGCGAAGCGGAGGCCCGTCGCCGGAGGCTTGGGCCATTACGGTACACGTCGTTTCCGAGTCAGACTGCAGCTGACCTAGGGTTTTATGCCACCATATATACATCTTGTAAGCCGCCGGTTGGGGTAAGCCATACATTGTAAACCCATGGCGTTTGTAACCTCACCCGATATAGTGAAGTATTGCTGACTGGCGCCCGTGGTTTTTCCCTCTCCTTTGTTTGGAGAGGTTTTCCACGTTAAAATCTCGTGTCCCCTTTTGGTTTGATCGTTCCGCTCTTCGTCGTTTCTTTGCTATCGTTTATAACAGGCCGGAGATCAGTGGGCGTGTTCATCACGCCGACTTGGGATTGCCTCATCAGCCCCGCAGAGGAGTTCGTGAACAAGGAAAACCCGGCACGCTACCACGCCGTCACGTACCGCGAGTTCTACGACATGCACAGTGTTGTGAAAGACGGCTTGTCGAGCGTACTGACAATCAACCACAAGAACAGTGAGGAAGCTGTGGACGCAAAGATATAAACCTAAATCAGGAGGCCTTCAAGACATGATCTTATCCCCATTCCCACGTGTCATGTCTACTCAAAAGATCATGGATACCAATTACATCAAGCTTTTTTGTTGTTGTTGAGAAGATTACATCAAGCTTCTAGAATTGGAGGCTCCACGTTAATCTAGAGATTAACAAATTTTGTCCGTTTGATCTAAACGTAATCTTCCTAAAGCCGTCTGATTTAATCTGTTGCCCGACGTGTCACAGAGGACCCTCCAACACGATGGATGTACATGATTTGGTGGTGATGAGTTCGAATCCCATATCCTCCATATTAATTAGTCCCTTTTTTTTGCGAGGAAGCAGCCGGATTACATCAAGATATTACAGAAAGGATCTCCACAATCATTGAAATTACAAACCAGTCCTCCTGTAGCTCGATGCCAGCGATGACGAGAGAAACGTGCCGATGGCGCGCCGCCGCTCCTTCTCCACTGACCTTGGATGGGAGAAGATCCCCGAGCCGACGGGAAGTCTTCGGGCCTCGAACTCCGGGGAGCCTCCGCCTCGCTCCGTCGCCAATACCGCCTCGTTGACCTCCAGCTGCTTCGAAGGTGACGTCCAGATCCGCCGCGGCGAGATCTGGAAGGGGAACCAGCGCACACGGCGACCCCGAGGGACCGCGAGCACGCAGAAGGCAGCGCTCCGCCACGCTACTCCAACGAGCACCGAAGCCGGAGAGGAAGAGCGCCACCTGCAAAACACACACCAACATCAGCCGCGCCACCACCTCCCTGACGCCGCCGACGAAGTCCCTAGCAAACCCTACGCTATATACACACCGGGGCCCGAGGTTCCCCCACCTCCCGCCGCCGAAGCGGCAGACGGAGGGGAGGGAAACCGGCGAGCCGCCGGCGGCGAGGTGGATCTGACGGGGTTCAGAAAATCGCCTCTCGAGTCGCGGGAGAGGATAAGGGTCCAAGGCTCCCTACCGCAGTCTGCCTTTAATTAGTCCCTTATTATTTGTGCCTTCCGGACGCACGGATGGCAGTCGTTTCTGTCCCCGAGGCGAATCTGCATAGATGGATTGCACGTCTCGGCGGCGGTAATGGCCGAAGTATTCACCATCCCGGACGGCGGACGCCCACGTCAAAAATCTATCAATCTTGCGGCCCGTACTAGGCTTGGAGACCAATCTCTGCATAATCAGGATTGATTAAACGCCAGTAAGGATCGCATGGCGAGCCTGCGCGCGGGGAGTGATTAGGTCGGTCTCTTCTTCCTCTTTTTTATCTTCAGCCTTTGCTTTGCGAGATTAGTTTATTATTGGGTCGTTGCTCATTTGTTGATGCTTTTTGTTTCCTCTATGGATGCAATCAACGCTGATACAAGAAGCTAGACTACCGTGTTCCAAAAAAATAGACCGGCGCTTTTCGATTCACTTCCGTACATGGATGAGAGCACATCTTCATCCTGGTTCTGCCCATCGTTTCACTGCCCATAGCTGTTTTTTTTATTGGTACAAATTATTTAGCGCATCGAGCTAGCTAGCTAGCTTCGCGCAGAAGCACCAGATTAATCAATCGATCAATCAGGCCGGCCAGCTTGTGCTTTGCTCCTACGTGCATGTTTTGCTTCGGCCAAAACCACCAATCAGCGGTGAATCGTTTACGAGCATTGCATGCTGAGCTCTTGAAGTACACGACCTGTCAAGCATGTGCCAACGAAGGATGCTGGAGCAAGGATGGCACATCGGGAATCAATCTGTTTCAGGTAGAGTTTGCATCTGCCTTATTATTTTTGCATGTAACCATTTAATAATTGACCAGTTCGACGTGTAGTCGCATTGCAAATAGTATTGTTTTAGCTCTAATATATCTACTACAGATTTCTGAACTGAGAGAGTCAATAAAATATAATACGGCATATTCCACAGTTTTTTTTTGCGGGAAAGATCAAGTGTTACAACCAGGTCCCTACAGAACAGTCCACATAAAAATAGAAATTACAAACAGGTCCTGCAGGACAACGATGACAACGGCGCCGAAGAAGACGTGCCGCCGGCGCGCCGCCGCCGCTCCTCCTCTGCAACCTTGGATCGGACGGAGTCCCATGACGAGCGGGAAGTCGATGGTCCTCAGCTCCGAAGAGCCTCCATCAAGCATCATCGCCCTCATCATCTTCCAACTGGAAAGTAACGCCCTCACCTTCAAAGTCTTCACAAACCGGCGCCGCCGCTCCACGGTCACCGGCACGGGAAGGCCGCGCAGCACAGCTCGACGGAGCTGCGAGCACGGGAGGGGAAGCAGATCCGAGGTCGAGCTCCGCAGAACACCACCACCGGAGAGGAGAACCGCCTCCACAAAACGCCAGATCCGCCGCGCCATCTCCTCCAAGACGCCGCCGACCGGCCACCCACTCACACCTAGGTAATATACAAGCGCGATCTGTGGTTTCCCCTCCCGAAAACGGATATGGAAAGGTACGTCATGTGTACTCAATGGGTCGCCGATATGTTTGTGCTATGATTTGCATTAAGCTTTATCATTTTGGTATGCATCTGGCCATTTAATAATTGACCAGCCGAACGTACAATTCTCACTACTGAGCTGATCAAATTGTATTTTTTGGTGAATATTTTTATTGCCGATTTATGATTTGGAGGATTAAAACAATTAACAGGAGTATACACCACAATTACGAAAACAATAGGGCAAGGTATATCATGGCTACTCGACGTGTCGAGCATGTGCTAACAAAGGATGCACGAGCAAGGATAACACAACAGGGTATCAGATCGATGTGGTTCAGGTACAGTTTGCATCCTGCTTTATATTTTGATTTGCATCTAAACATCTAATAATTGACCAGTTCGACGTGCAGTTCTCACATAAGACCTGATTCAAATTGTATTTTATCATGCTGCTACATCGATTGAAAATGTCTATTGTTACATGCTTTGACATATAGATCTCAGTTTTCTGTCTTACATAACCCATTATAGCAAATGTTTGTTTTTAATATTCAATTTATATCACTCTAATGGACATATGGTCATGGTTACTCGAATCCCCTAACAAAATCATATGGTGTACTTAGTTTTCTCTAAAAATGTTCTTTTTTGCAATAAGAAAGCCAAATGTAGAATCATGGAAATAGATGAAACACCTCCTGAATTGTTCTTCAATTCCAACTTTTTTAACTTGCACAAAATTTGGTTGGACTGGCTTGAATTTGTGCATTACAACACACTGTAAAAAGGTAATCTTAAGCATCTATTTTGTAGCGATGGCAGCAGAGTTTGATGGACTATGGCTTAAAAAAGCAAAGTTGATATGAACATTTTAGACTCCAAGATTATTCACATGTATTTTTAAGAAATCGATTTCACGATGGACATCGAACTTAAAAAAATAAAAGGTACCTATATATAATGATATTTGGCCATCACAGAAAACTAGAGAAAGGCATGAGCCAATTATTATTTTGTGGCTATTTTATAATAGTGCATATTAATCAATACTTTATACTGTTTTGTGATAGGGACCAAAAATATATTGTATATCATACACACACTATTAAAAGAAGTGGTTAATTTTTTTTTATATATTTCATAGTTCTATTTTGTACAAGATTTCTAAGAAAACAATATTAAACCATCTATGTGTAGAAAGAAGTAGTAGGAATAGGAAGTTTTGTAAAACCTATAGCATGAGTTTTCAAAATAGCTAGCCCGTGCAGGAGCACGGGTTGATGACTAGTGTAATATAAATGTACTGTGTTGATTGTCATATGAAGCAATAAAACCACGAATAATGCATGCATATAATTGTTAATTGTCTTGGTCCCTATGAGTGCATCAATATCCTTAGCTTAACTGGAGTGCTTACTGGAACATGTGAATATTTGAAGCAGGAAATTCACCATAGCTACATTCGCTTGGTGGCAATGTTCTACGGAAAGGACTTGTATCTATTATAAAAGTTTACCGAAAGTACAAAGCACCCCAAATATAAAAAGAGGTGCAGAGGCCAGGGCCATGTTCCCCATTTCGAAAAAAAACTATATAAAAAGAGGTCCTTAAATCACCTAATGACCAGTACCGCCACCGGCGAGCCCCTTGGTGTCGTTGTCGGTGCTCCTCTCCACGAGGCTGCCTCACTTTGGTAGATGATAGTCGGGAAGTCTTCGTGCACGTGGTGTTAAGGACCAAAGCCCTAGAGACGAAGTCGACGCCATTGAGCTCTTGAATCGATCTGAATCTTGTAACACCTAACCTGCAACACACAAAGACAAAATGAGATCCACAACTCCAAGGGAGTAGCGACCATAAGATTCCCCGCCCTACTCAACGCCACCAGCGAGATCGCCGCTGACAAGGTGGACAATGAAACGTGAAAACCTTATTATTGTTTCACACAATGCCGCCATAGCCACCATAACGCTAATGCTGATTGACCAAAAACTAAATCTAGGGACTTAACCACAACACCGAGCATATGTCTGAGATCCCCACTCCGTCCCATTGCTGGAGCGGCAAGCAGAGGAGGCGGGGACTCATCGCTCCGTCTCATTGCCAGAGCAGCAAGCAGAGGAACAGAGACGGAGGAGACAAGCGGTGGATAGGGTTTTCTATTTCTTTGGCGGCTAGATTTTTTTTGTTCTGCTTAGTACATTAACCTGGAAACTATTTAGTCTAGTCCATGAACTTGTTTAAGTGATACACTGTTGGTCAAATTTAACCATGCCACACAGTAGAAAAGCACTAAGGTGGCATGCTGTTTTGAACCAAATACCGTAAGGATTATTGGACTTTTTTTATTAATAGTTAAGTTTGCACTTTAGAGCCAGGGAGCAGTGGGATTATCACGTCTTGAAAAAGTAGAAAAATGGCATTGAGTCAAACACAAATATGCCATGGTTTGGGCAGATAGCTTGCTGGTGGAAAAAAACTAAGGTGGGGATGATTCACCAAAGTTGGGAAAGGAGATATTGATTCAGGTGATGGATTCATATGCGGGGAGTTATGCTTGTAGCATTTTGTTTTTCTGATAATTATTGAAAGAGTACAAGTTTTTTGTAATTCGATGGATGTTATTGAGACTGGAGGGCAAGTATTGTGAGAACCTAGGGTTGTTTTGGGAAGGATTGCTCAAAGCAAATAAAGGTGTGGCATCCAATATATATGTCGTGAGAGGGGTTACAAGTACATGTTACAATATTGTATATACGGTGTACAGGGACAGACAGTATACAATTATCGAACACGCTCCCTCAATCTGAATCGAGACAACGAGGTGAAGACTGCGAAGACATGACTGAAACGTCGGCAAGGGCAAGGGCTTCGTGAAGATATCAGGAAGCTGATCTTTCGAAGGAAAAAACTTGATCTGAAGAAGCTTCTGAGCAACCCATTCTCGGACAAAATGGTAATCCATTTCAATATGCTTCGTGCGAGCACGGAAGACTGGATCATTGAAGGAGAGATAGGTAGCTCCAATGTTGTCACACCATATAATTGGTGGACTGTGCTGCCGGATATGCAACTCTTGTAGCAAAGACTGTAACCATATGATCTCAGCAGTGGCAATCAGAGGCGAAGCTAGAACAATTTTTTATTGGGTTCATGGCTTTGTTAGACCAGGTTAAAAGTAGGTACAAACAGTGAATATATGGTGAATCTTAATAGATTAATCAAATTTTGTTGGGTTCATGTGAACCCAATCCTTACACGCTGGCTCCGCCACTGAGTGGCATTAGCAAGCGCCTTATACTCTGACTCAGTGGTGGAACGAGAGACAATGGCCTGTTTACGAGCACTCCATGCAATCAAGTGGTCCATAGAATATGGCATATCCCCGCGTTGATCGACGATCATCTGGATTCCTGACCCAATCTGCATCAGAAAATGCAGAGAGCACATTGGAAGAAGAAGAACGAGCATCCAAGCCAATTGATGGGGTATGCTGAATATAGCGCAAAATGAGCTTGACAGCGGACCAATACGAGCTTCGAGGTGCATGAAGGAACTTACACACTTTGTTAATAGCAAAGGGCAAATCTGGATGAGTGACAGTCAAGTACTGAAGGTTGCCAACGATGCTACGATACTCTGAGGCAGATTCAGTGTCTAGAAGATCACCATTAAGATCGAAGACACTATCATTGGCAGACATGGGTGCAAGAGACGGCTTGTAGTTAGTCATGCCAACACGTTGAAGGAGGTCGCCGGCATACTTCCGCTGAGTAAGACGAAGACCCTAAGAAGATCGTGTGACCTCGACGCCAAGAAAATAATGCGGCCCACCCAAGTCCTTGACAACAAACTCAATGTGAAGACCACGAATCAGACGATCAGTAGCTGCTGAAGAGGAGCTAAAAACGATAATATCATCGACATAAACAAGCATATAGATGGTGACCTTAGGACGATGCAACAAGACAAAGACATGTCAGCCGTGGATGGAACAAAACCATGTGTCTGCAAAGCTGCACCCAATAGAGCATGCCAAGCACGGGCACCTCTTTGAGACCGTAGAGGGCCTTTACAAGGCGACAGAGATGCTGGGGACGAGAGGATCCTCAAAACCAGGAGGCTGACACATGTAGACCACTTCATCCAAAACACCATGCAGAAAGATCCCAGCCACGAGAAACAACAATAGAGAGAAGTAACCGAATGGAAATCGGTTTGACCACAAGGCTAAAAGTATCAGCATAGTCCAATCCATATCGTTGTTTAAAACCTTTTTCCACCAAGCGAAGTTTTCACATGGTATCAGAGCCAAGTGGTCCCAAGTTTAAGAACCGGCTAACGCGCTATTTAACATAAAATAGTTCACTATTGGTCTTTGAATCAGTCGATGAGCCTACTTGGTGTTTGTCCCCTCGTAAGGAGGGGTGTGGGGCCCACCGTCAGAAATTGATATTTTCCACAAAATAGAAAGGGTTTGCATTTTTAAGGCATTAAAGTACTTGAAAAACTCATGGAGGTATCTAATTTTCCATAGAATCACACCATATTTTTGGTTTGAAAGTTTGAAATTCTTTGGCACATTTAAATAGGGAGAGATTAGAAATTTTAGGGGTTTTCACCTTATTTTAAATGTAAATTTTCTGAGGTTAAAAAATAATGCATGCATGCTCATGATCATGAACCTTTATTACAAACATGGGATGTTACAGTGGGAAAGGAGGTGAGAGGTGGGTGGTGGAGAATGCCAGCTGGGTTGCTACCGTGTGTTACCCACTTGTTGATATCCGACGTGGCGCCGTTTGCCACTTCTGTACGGCATTTCCACCCCTCCCAAGTGGCGGAGCTAGGGCATATAGCACCATGGTGCCTAATGGTGCACGAAGCGTGAAAAATCATTTTTAGGGGGTGCATATATGGTGGAATAGTGTTATTTTACCAAGAAATTCCTTTTTACGCGGTGTCATGTGCACCCTGTTGGTCCCATGTAGATCCGCCGCCTCTGCCTATGGACTGGGACCAGCGTGGGAGTGCCGGATCATGTATTGGATTGTGCCAACAACTTTGGCGCTATTGGGGAAGTAGCTGGATGGCATTTTCTTGTTCGGCGCCCCAATAACCATATTGAGAGAGCTATTGAAAGCATCGGTGGAGATACTCTAAGCACAATGAGATAGACTTTCGCACTTTCGATAGAATATCGTTTAATTTCGAGTTGGCAAGATGTGTGGACGTGTTTTTCGTGCAACGGTTGTCCGTGCGGTGAAAAAAACACCCACAACTCACCATCGTCTAAACCCCATATTTGATCTTCATGTATTTCATAAAAGGTGAAATATTCTTTAATGGGAAGTGACATTCTCTTTGGCAGTGAGATGCCCGTGATAACTTTATCAATCTTAATACCTGATCTGCTGGCTTAGTCCGTTGGAGATGCTAAGGTAGGCAAGGTGTGTGTGCTTTTATAGATGCGAGTGTATGCACCTGAGGGCAACTTGAAAGAACATAAGTGTGTTTGTTAACAACATAAGTTGATCTCACCGTGTGCTCAAAGTTATATAGGTACAGTTGTTGAATTGCACAAGATGGTGGTTGACACCTCAAAAAGAGAAAAGATCAAAGTAATAATGGTGAAGTGGGTTTCCAAAAGTTAGTGGTTCCAGGAAATCTAGGCCAAAGATTCCGGTGCCCCTAGGCCGGAGATTCCGATGTGCTCACACCGGAGTCTCCGGATTCAGGTGGACCGGAGATTGCGGCCTGCCGGTTTTGGCACTTGTGCCCCAGACGACGACACCCTCTATATAGGGGGGCGTAAGTGGGCCGAAATGCCCTGGAGACTTTATAGTTCTGGTCTGGCCGGAATCTCCGCCCTCCTCAAGGACCGGAGATTCCGCTCAGACCGGAGACTCCGGCCTACCCAGACCGGAGTCTCCGGGGTTTTTTTTTCCTGCAACGGCTACATTTTTTAGACCCATATAAATACCCTTCTCCTACCTTGGGTTGGGTAGCTCGACCAAAATATCTTTAACCACCATTGTTGCAAGCTCAAAACTCAAAGATCTTCCAATCAATCCACCCAAACTCATTGATCTTTGAAGGATTGAAGGAGAAGGCCAAGATTTACATCTTCACCAAGCCGATTTACATTCCCCCTCATTCACTTGAGGGATTCGTGCATAGGGTTTCCTTTCGGAAAACCTAAGCTTCCTGTTGTTCTTACTTGTTGTTCTTGTGACAGCTTGTGGTGATTTGGGAGCCCCCAATCAAGTTGTGGGTGTGTGCCCCAAGATTGTTGTAAAGGCTCCAAATTCCGCCTCGAAGGATTCCGATAGTGAAAGGTGAACCGAACCTTTGTGGTGAGGTTCATCGGAGAATAGGGTGAGGCATTTGTGGCGTTGAGCAAGCCTTTTGTGGTGAAGCTCACAACCCTCTAACGAGACGTACTCCCCTAAAAAGGAGGAACTCGGGAATACATCCTTGTCTCCGCGTGCTTCACTTTGGTTACTTCTATCCTTGCTTACCTTTACTTGTATCTTGTGTAGTATCTAGTGCTTGCTTGTCATATAGGTAAATTCACTGTAGTTGCATATCTAGAGAATTTATCGTTGTGTCAAGCCTAAATCGAAAAAGTATTAAAATTTGGAGTAGCACATATTCACCCCTCCCCTCTAGGTTCCCATACGATACTTTCACAACTCCAACGGGCCGACAAAACGAACACAATTTCTGTCCGCGTTTTGTGTGTTCGGGTCGCCAAACGGACATGCGTCCGGCCCATGTCCGCCCTTCCAAGGCCACTGCACCCAACAGGGCGACCCATTTGGTCCGCCCAGACTTTTTTTGCCTAGTTCTGATCATTTAACAAATTCGCCTAAACAAAGATAGCAAATATGGCTAGCAATGAATCAAACACATAACATTGCACCAAAAGAATATTGCCATGCCGACATATGAAAGTGCATGTTTCTCCATGCGTGGTTTTGGTAATTAATAACAATCCTTATGGACTTATGTTTTCATTGACATATCCTTGTAGATCTTGTCCATGAGAAAAGATTGGAGTTCATATGTTGGACTCTAGAAGATAAAGTGATGACCAAGGTTCTATCCAATGGTTTATGTGAAGAATGGTCATCTAGAGTTGAGCTTATTGCAAGTATGGCTTGGAAAAGAAGTTTGAGTGAACATTCATGTTTATCTCCAAGTCATCATATATATTAAGAGAAGAAGATGAAGTGCAAGTTCAAGAGAAGCATCTCGAAGAAATCCTATGCTTGAAGCTTGTCACTGATTTGGAGATAATGATCAAGTGAAGATGTGCCTAATAGAGGCTCTCCCATATTGGTGTATGGGGGAGCGATATGTGAGTCTTGACCAAGCAAATCACAAATCAAGAAAGATGGTCCACTTGAAGAGATCAAGATCGTCATCATCTAGCTCAAGTGGAATGCGCAAGGCAAAGGTATGATCTAGATAGGGTTTCTATTTAACCGGTCTCATGTGTTAGTGGGAGACCGGGTTCTAGGATGGACGACTCAAGTGAGTAACTTGATCGCATCATTGTGGAGAGCTCAAACCTTTGCATACTTGGCATATCATCCTTCTTGGTTCTTATTTGGGTTTTATCCATGTGAGAATTTAGAGTTTGTGTTCATCTCTATACCAAACTCTAGTTCATCAAAAACGGATTTCATATGCATACCTTGTTGCTTTTTGATGTTAGAGGTTTTACCGGCTTGTCTTTTCTACAGAGGTCAAACTCTCTCCTTGTGGCTTCCTCCTCACATGATGGACTATGATATTTCTCTGCATAATCTTGAAGAGCTCTTCGTTGCGATTCCAACAAGCCCAAGATCATCAAAAACGGAGTTCATATAAAAAAGTTATTGCAGTTTTCGTTTTGCTGTTCTGTCAGTTTTCAGCAAAACCGGATATTCTGGGTCAAATTCAGACCGGAATATCCGGCCCCAAGGAAAAATGGCTGAGCTCAAATTTGCGTCGCTTTCGGCAGCTCTCTGTAACGAGCCAGATTTTTGGGCCGAAAATTTTGTGAGAGGCCGGAATATTTCGGCCCTCGCAGGAAAAACTGCCCCCAACGGTTATATTTGGTGGGGACCTATTTAAGGGGTCTTCTTCTCCAATGGTTCCCAAGTTTTGGTGCTCTCTCTCCTCCTCCATTGTTGACCTCCAAAGCTTTGAGATCTCTCAATCCCTCCTATGATTCTTGCATATCTTTGAGGAAAAAGTGAGATGAGATCTAGATCTACATTTTCACCAATCCATCTCTTCTCTAAGTGAGGGAAACCCTTTGGGTCTAGATCTTGGAGTTCCATTTGTTGAGTTCTTCTTTGTTCTTCCTCTCTTCTCCCCCATAAGCATTAGTTGTTTTTGGTGGGATTTGAGAGTGAAGGACTTGAGCACTTGTGTTCTTGCCATTGCATTTGGTGCATCGGTTTGTGCTCTCCACGAGAATTCGTGGAAGTTGAAATTTTGTGAGCTTGTTACTCTTGGATCATTAGACGCTAGACGCCATTGTGGTGATTGATACCTTTTGCGGTCATTTGGGAGCCTCCAATACAGTTGTGGAAGTGTGCCCCAAGCTTGGTGTAAGGGACTCGATTTCCGCCCAAAAGGAAATCAATAGTGGAAGGTGAACCAAACCTTTTATGGTGCGGTTCATCGGAGAATAGGGTGAGACCATTTGTGGCGTTGAGCTTTGAAAGATCACACCCCTCCAACGAGACGTACTCCCCTCAAAAGGAGAAACTCGGGAATACTTCCTCATCTCCGCGTGGCTCGGTTATTTCTATACCCGAGCTCTTTACTTATGCATTTTACTTTGTGATAGCCTTCATGCTTGAAGTATTATATATTGCTATCACCTTGTTACTTGTCTTGCTTAGCATAAGTTGTTGGTGCACATAGGGATAATTTTTTTAAGTAATACATTTTATTACAGAAAGTCAAAGAATATTACGCGGATTGAGACTATTTCAAAAATAATACACCCTAATCGTCGCCCTAGACGATAGGGACTTATCGTTTGGGCCCCCGACGATTAGCCCTAATCGGCGCCCTAGACGATAGGGACTTATCTTTTATTTAGATTGTTGGCTTGTTAATTTAAACATCTAGTTTTATTCCACAATTATCAAGCCTAAACCGGAAAAGCTTTAAATCGCCTATTCATCCCCCTCTAGGCGACATCCTTGTCCTTTCAGCATACAACATCAAACCCAAAAAACAATCGCACATAGTTCCGGCCATCTCGGACATCTTTCTCGGCCATAGTTCAATACCGGCATACAACATTGTTAAAACGACCGAGATGCGATCACCCTTGGTATATAGTACCTTTGCTTCTTGAGATAGTACGCCTTCTTCGCGGGGGTCAAGGTGGAGAGATCCATGATCTGGGCCTCCTCTTGGCATATGGTGAGCTCAAGGTTTTTTCCTTGACCTCGGCCTCCTTGGCTTTTCCTCGGCCTCAATGTGTCTTGTCCGGACATTTTCCTTCTCGATCTCGAGACTCTTTTTTTGCAGTTTGAAGAATTGTTTGGACGCCTCCTCTCTCTCGGCGTTCCTCTCTTTCATCTCCTCCTTCTTCTCACATGACTTGTCCGTTTGGGTTATGAACCCATTCAATGTCTCTTGCAACGTCATTGTTGATGCGTCGCGTTTTAACTCGGCCTTGGAGTTGCTCCTCCCCCTTTGGCCTCTTCTCTTTTTTCGATGGGTCCCCATTTCTGGTTGCCGTTGCAGTAGGGTCGGCGGCTGCGTCGGCCATGGCCATGGCTAGGGCAGGAGTTGGAGTTTGGTTTTGGGAAAGGAAAGGTCGGAGTGACGATTTTACCTCTGTTGGGCGGACCAGGACGGAAAAGAGGAGGACACAAGAGCTGTCTGCGCATGTCCGTGGTCGACATAAACCTGACCGAAATTTGGACCGAAAATGTGTCACGACGCACAGAAAAATGGACAACGATTCATTTGCGTCGCCATGTTGGATCTTGATTTTCGGCCGCACGGACTAGGTCGGCCCGTTAGAATTGCGCTTAGGATGACTCCAACGGGGCGACGCAAACGGACGAGCGTTTGGTCCGCGTTTGGTCCGTTTGCGTCGCCAAAAGGACGCGCGTCCGGCCCAGGTCCGCCCCTTTCCGGCCACTGGGCCCAACGGGGCCGACGCATTGAGTCCGCTTGCATCTTTTTTTCTTCAAACTTTTTTTTTAATACTAGGATTACATTTTTAGAAACTGAAATTACATAGTAAATCTAGGACTTTCTCCTAATATTAAACCCTAAAACCTAAACCTAAACTTGAAGAAAATTAATAACCGACCACCAGCCGGCAAGGGGGAAGATCAAAGAGGGTTGCGGCCTTGAGGAACGTCACGCAGCATGCCCGTTCTGCAATGGACTTGCTGTCTCTTCCTTCATCGCGGCCATGGCCAGCCCAGGACTGGCTGACTCATCTTCTTTGATCATTTTGTAGCTACGAAACACGTAGTGGGCGCCGGTATTAGTGGAAAATGAGCCGCACATAGGCGGCCACGCCGGCAGGGGTACCGCACCACTTGGATCAGTCGGTGCCCGCGGCCACCTCAGCCGCCTTGGCCTCGCGGTGCCGTTTGCGGCGCGCCGCCCGCGCAGCAGTCTCGATTGCTCTGCGCGAGTTCGCAAACTCGGCCTCCACCGCCGCGTCGGCGCAGGCGCGCGCTGCGGAAATGAACGCGGCCGCCCTCTGCGCGTTCAGCTGCATGTGGGCTGCCTGCACCGCCTCGTCCTCGGTGCTGGGGACACAGCCGCCCACGACGATGGGAGGCTCGGGCGGCGCGGTGCCCGCCGCGACCGCCGCGACTCCGGCGACGTACACATACTCTTCTTCGTCGTTGTCGATGCAGTCGAAGTACGCGGCCTCCGCCGCCCTTCTCTCGTCGGGGTGCTGGATCGTGCCGAGCCATGCCGGGCTGGTTGGCATCCGGCGCCCGCGCGCCCTATGCCGCGCGCGCTCCGCCTGATCCAGCAGATGCTGCGGCGCCGGCTCTCCAGCCATTCCGGCGCGTGGATCTATGGTTGGAGGTGGTGGCCGCCGTGGTGGGGGGAGGAGAGCTCTAGGGTTTGTGCTCTAGGGTTTGTCCGGCCGGCTCCTTTTAAAGAGCTCCGCCGCCCACAATTATTGCGGGTAGGTGGCCGCTCTAGCCGTTGGGGTCGATGACACGCGGGGCCAGGGCGGACACAGAGAGGACGCAGGAGCGCTCCGCGAGCGTCCAGGGCCGACGCATCGGTGACCCAAATTTGGGTCAGGAATGCGTCGCGGCGGACCAAAAAACGGACCGCGTTCCGTTTGCGTCGCCCTGTTAGGCCGTGTTTTTTGCCCCCGTGGACAGCAACGGATGCGCGCGGACTCGATGCGTCGCTCCGTTGGAGTCGTCCTTAGTTCACTCGAGCGAGCCCACTCATCCAACGGCGGACGCAGCCCGCTTTTGAAAACCAAATTGGACGAGTCCGCTGCCACCGGCACCATCCCTTGACCCCGCTAGCCAATGGTCGTCGCAAACTTGTTCTAGCCTTCCCCCTCCTCTCTCCCTCCCCAAAGTCCAAACCCTAGACGCGCCGCACGCCGCTGCACCACGTCCGGCGAGATGCGGCCGCGCGGCAGAGGAGACGACGTGGACGATGACGAG
Source organism: Poa pratensis (assembly GCA_947311845.1). Lineage (NCBI taxonomy): Eukaryota > Viridiplantae > Streptophyta > Magnoliopsida > Poales > Poaceae > Poa > Poa pratensis. Next base: position 20,789,903 of record CAMZMU010000068.1, read on the forward strand.
GACTACGAGCCCTCCCCGCAGCGGAGCGCCCCCGACCAGGACCCCTCACCGGCGCCGGCGCCGCCGCCCCAGCCCGCCCGCGCGCCCCTCAGCAGCCTCGTCGTCAGGCCGTCGCCGCCGCCACCACCCCAAGACAACGGCTTCTCCTCCCCGTCCCTGTCCCCCGCCCGCTCGTCCCCCTCTCCGTCCCCTGCCCGCGACGCCCAGGGTCGCCGCCGCGGGTCCTCGCTCCCGCGCCGCCGCCATGACTTCTCGCCGCCGGACCCCCGGACCAGGGAGAGGCGCCGCTCCCCGCCGCCCCCGCCAGGCGCCGTCCCGGGAGCCCGCCCCCCCAGCGCCGCCGCTTCAGCCCGCCAGGGTTCCAGCCTCGGCCCCCGCGCTTCTACGACGAGCCGCAAGGTCTGTTGGAAATCCTCGATTCTCCACGGTTTCTCTAGATCTTAAGTTGCTATATGTTATCGTTTGATGTCGTACGTATGTGAGCTGTAAAACTGCCGAATTTGCGCCCTAGGGTTTTTACTTCCGTTTGGTTGGTAGACGAGTCAAGATGCACTCCGTTGCTAGCACACGATGAATCGATGGTTCCCTGTCATTCTTCATTTGACGGATTGTGTTTCTTCCATTGTATTGTATGTATGGTGATATTCTGTGAAATCTCTTGACTTCTTCATCTGTTTAGGTGTCTCCCAGCGTTATCCTATATTTGGGTTGCTCTCTTTGAAGGGTGTTTTGTTAGATATGCTTTTGCCTTTTGTTTGTAGTAAAAGTTGTTGTGGATTGTACTTTTTCCTATGCATAGTTTTCATTTGCAAAGTAAAATTAAGATTATTATTGTTGGGCTAAACAAATAAGATATTTCATTTTTAATGTAAGTGAAATCTTTGATTGATCTGCAATTTCTGTCTTGTATGCTACTGCTGCGGTCCCTTTTCTACTCAGAATTGATCTAGCAGAGGATCTCCAGCTAGAGAACATTTGTAGAAACGGCTAATGTGAGTATGTGACAGCTAGGCTTTCATTCTCCAAAAAGTTCCCACATTGAGCTAGCTGCAAGCATTATTGCATAGTAGATTGTGTTCTTTTGTATCACTTATGATTTCTCTTTTGAGTGGGCTTGGTGCCATGGGTACCTTGAGAACACCTATAATACTGTTTGATTAAACGTAGACTTGCATTACTTGATTTCTGAGTGCATGAATTCTTCGAGCCCTTTAGTTACGTGTGATCTGCCTTTTTTGTTCAACATTTGATCACTGTAGAATTTCATTGTTAGGTTCGAGGCTTTGAACACTTGATCTTGGTTTAATAAAATTCTCATCTTGCTAAGAGAGTAATATTAAGAAGTGTGATTAAATACATTAAGAGGTTTTGTTGCAAGCATTTGCTCTGGCTTTCTTAGTTCTTATTCATGGTCATGTCTAGAATTTCTATGTTCACGTTCATATTTTTTTACGTCCTTGTTTCTATTTTTTCCTTTACCAAGTCAGGTGTTCTATGTTAAGATACTAAGATTGATTTCAGTATCTCTTCAATTTCAACTCTGCCTTCTCTTTTGATGTAACTACTATATAGTTCAAATACATATACACTCATTCTGCAGGAATTAGGTAGGTTCACCATTAACAACCACTATATCTAGGAATATAATGCACAAAACCCTGAAGTTCAAGATCTCCTGATTTGTTTTGAGCGGTTGTAGTTTGTAGATATTATCTAATTCTTTACTGGCTTGGATATTCAGTGTTATGGCCAAGCACTGCAAGCCCCCTCTAAGTATCAAATGAAGTATGGAATTGGCTGTTCTACTGTAACAGTATCCAACGTGTCTGCCTAGGAGACAGGATCTTAGTATTGATGCTTCTTACGGCAATATTGGTCTGCTTGTTGATTTAGCTTTGCTGGTATATACCATGGAAGTAATTCTGCCCGTGTCGTGCAATTACATGGGAAAACAACTCAGTTGCTCCGCAACTGATGAACCCTGACAAGGTTGGAGTTGATAGTGACAAAACAAGGAAGGGCAGAGAACTTGAGTTGTATGGACGCTGCAATGGTTACATACATGCTTTTGTTTTGTCTGAGAGCTACAAGTCTTACCTTGTTGAGATTATATTGGCGCATGGATACCTAGGAATTCCATTGATATGAATATGAGAACCGCATCTAGCTACGTGAACCTGACCAACAGCTTAATTTGAGCTTTTGTGATAAACAAGTTGAGATAAACCTGAAGTAGTATCGAGGAAGCTGTGGTCAGTGTTTCGGCATTGCCTGAGTTTGGAGTTAATATGAATCTGAGTTGTGTCTCGTTGCATCTAATGTGAAACCTGACCAACTCCATTTTGAGTTTTTGGTAATCCTGATAACTTCACAATGAATGAAGTCGTGGGCTACATTTTGGAAGTAGCATCATGAGGTTCTTTTGACCATCTTTCCAACAAGTCGTGGCAATGTTGCATCTAATGTAATCCTGATAACTTCACAATGAATTAAGTCGTGTGCTACATTTTGGAAGTAGCATCGTGAGGTTCTTTTGACCATCTTTCCAACAAGTTGTTGGAGGTTTGGGCAATATTGTTGAGAGAAGTGTGGGACGGATACCAGCATAAAGTACATCAGGGAGTGCAACTGTTGATGTCGTGAAATGGTACAAGGACCTGGCATTAGGGATCTGCTTGCCGTGGTACTGAGCTCTCCAAGATTGCAAGTTTGTTTGATGGTGAGAGAGAAGCAGGCAGACAACTTGGTAGCCTTTGTGGGATGATGGCATGGTAAAAAGTAACATAGGATGCCTGCCGATCTATATCTTATGCCTTCTTCATGTAGTAACTTCTCTTAAGCTTTCAGTGGAGGATTAGCTAAGTAATGTCCGATAAGATGACCGGTCTTACATGGAGTGAGTTGGGACAGAGAAGCCCCTGAGTTTCATGTTCACTACATGATTTACTCTTCAAGATACCATTGAAAAACTGCTGCAATGGGCCACCTGGCGCACATAGGCATTGGCATTACAAATGGTTGAGTTCCTGACTTTATGGGAAATGATGGGCTGTTGCTGGGTCACACGGAAATAAGATTTTCTTAGCAGCATCTGATTCCAATATCTAGATGCGTAGCTATGAACAGATAGCTGAGTCTTCCGTTGAGCTGCAGTTTCAACGGTATTTCCTTCTCAGAGCTTATCTTAAGAAATGCTGGCCTTTGCAATTACTACCTCATGCGGTATGTGGAGAGTAACTTTGTTGAAAGTGGTTCTCCTGATGGGGTTTGCCTATTTCAACCCCATATGTGGCTGGAGTAAGCACTTCTTTTCTGAATATTTATGTTCTGTGTCTTCTAATGTTTATTTGGAATTGCTGGTACTCTCGTTGCAGGATATGGCATGCATGCTGGACCTTCACCTCCGCGCCAACGCAGATTAGAAAGCAGCAACTTTGATGACACTATTGGTCCACGTTACACTCATGGATATGAATGGAGTGGTAGAGGATATGAAGGGGGTGGTAGAGGAGGTGCAAGGTTCCGAGATGATTCTCCACCATATGGAAGAGGGGGCAGATCGCATGGAAGGGGTTATAATGGTCCTGGAAAGGAGTTCATTCTAATTGATGGACAATATGTTCACAGGAATGACCCAAATCTGTCACCAAGAGAAGGTGATTGGATATGCCAGAATCCGAGGTATGGTCATGTTTGAATTTTTCGTAATTACTACACTTCCATCTTGCTTCCTGAACTTCATTTCTTGTTGCTTTCCATTTCAGTTGTGGAAATCTCAACTTTGCTCGACGGAGTCACTGTAACAACTGCAACAAGCACCGCTATGAGCCTAGCCGCAGTCCTCACAGGGGTTACGTTGACTCTCCTCCACGAGCGCCTGCAAGGGTGCTTGGTCCACCAAGTGACCGTGTCCCGCCAAGAGAAATGGCCAGGTACAGATCACCACCCCGTGATTGGGGTGTTGTGGGTGATCCGAGAGGTTATCCAGCTAGATCACCTCCAGATCGTGCAGGACGGTTTCCTGATCCGTTGCAGAGGGAAAGAATGGGCTTCCGTGGTGACCGTGAGTTGAGGGACCCTGTGAAGTTTGAGTGGTCTGCTGCTGAGTACAAGCAGAGGGAGCGCCCACATGGCGGGTTGTATCCTGACAGGGGCCGTCGGCACTCTGGATCTCCTCGGGGGAACTGGGGGAGCGATATGCGGGACAGAAGCCGTTCTCCTGCAGGTAACAGACCTATGAAGAGTGCTTTCACTGGCAGAGGTCGACCAGACCTGGAGTATGGTATCTCGTATGTAGGCCGAGGGGATGCTGGCCGTGGGCGTGGGCGTGTTCCTGGGTACAGACCAGGGGGTGATCCATACCCTGGTGAGGGTCGAGGTGATCGGCGTGCTGCTCCATATGGTAGGAATGAGGGACGCTACTAGCTATGAACTGACCAGGCTCAATCTTGGAGCTGCTCTGAAAAGAAAATCTAGTTATGAGTGCTTGAGAACAGGTGCAAGCTTGTAATATTAAACTTGCCGTACTACATGTCTTGAACTGTGATGACATTTCAACTGTTCCCAGATGAACAAGCCCAGTATGCCTTGGATGGTCGTAGTATTTGGTTCATTGGGCTGCTGAGGTTGTTTGGTTATTTCAAGCTGATTATTTGATTCTTTCGGTTGGTTTATGCCCTCAAGGTTAGGCTGGTGAAGATAGGGCTACAAACACTTCCAGGTCTCTGGCTTCCCTCTGGTTACAGGCCTTGTGGATGCACGCCATTATTTTATCAACTGATTTGTTACCTCTGTAATGTGCTAGTACCTCGTGTTTCACTAGTGCCTATTATGGCCGTTGTATGAAAATGGGGTACAGGCCGGAGTAACCTTGGATTAAAGGTGTCATGTGCTAATGATCGTACTAGTCTCAGGCAAAATCTGTGCAATGTGTCGATTCATTTTGCTCATAATATAGCACCAATTGTAGGTAAAGTTTTCACATAAATCATCTATCGTGGAAGGCAGTTACATTGTTCGTCGGGACTTTATATTCACCTCTTTCCTTAGCCACCGAGCAAATCATAGGATCCGGAGCCTCTAAGCATCGAAAAAAGTGGGAGTATTTTAAATAGTAATTGTAGAAAGGAAATCGGCAATGAGCACAGACGCATTCGAAGTGTTGACTCTTTATTGACCAATCATGCCTACATCCCTCCTGAACATGAGGTAGGCATGTTAGAAAAGGAATATCTGCTTTGACTCCTGGGTGCATATACACCTGGTATTTTAAAAATACGTTTTGAATTTTTTTTTAAGGATACGGACGTATCGGTTTCAAGAAGGAGAGGCCAAGCGGCCGTTTACAACGCGTTTCGGCACATGCGCCGAAAACGCCAATCCACCAAAAGAAAAACAAAAGGGATCACTCGCCAACCCTCCACCTGTCTACGGGTCCTAAGCTACCCCTAAACATCCTCGCTGCCCGCCACAGATCAGCCTCGGCTTCTACCATCCTGATGGCGGTCGCTGCCGAAGGAGTGTGACCTTCGAAGACCACTCCATTCCTATGCCTCCACAAGCTCCAGCAGATCAAGTTGATCGCCGTCCACAGGTCCTTCTCGTCGTTACCTCCCGGCGCCTTGGCCGGTAGCCAATCCACTAGACGATCATCATGGTCAGGGACCCAATCCACTCTACCCCACCTGCTCAGGAAGGAGTGCCAAACCTCTCTAGAGAGGACACAACCAAGGAGAAGGTGGTTTATGTCTTCTCCCACTTGGTCGCACAGCGGGCAAGCGGTCGGTCTAGGCAGCCCTCTCCGCCCTAAGCGGTCTGCAGTCCAACATCTGTTCTTCAGCGCTAGCCAGAGGAAGAACTTGCATTTGTTTGGAGCTCGAGAGCTCCAAACCTGCTGCGCCCCAGCCAACCCGATCTTGCCCTCAAAGAGTCCTCTGTAAGCCGAGCGAGCTGAGTACTTGCGGTTGCTCTCCCAGTTCCACCTGAATTCATCCACGACCCCATCTGTCAGGGCGAACCCTGCCACTCTGTCAGCCAAGGACAACAACTCGCGGATCTCTCGCGCGTCCAGGTCAGGCGAGACGTCGTCCAACCATCCACCTGCGAGTCCATCTCTGACTCGTCGGGAGCACCGCGCGGCCTTCGGCACTTTCATGAAGAGGTTCGGAGCCAGCTCCTTCACACACCCCCGGGCAGCCACCTGTCTGTCCAGAAAAAGGTGGAGGCACCGTCACCCACAACTGAAGTGGTGGCTGCCTCAAACAACTGCTGTACCACGCGGGGGACTTGGATGTTGAACTCACTCCAGGGCTTGGAGTTGTCCGTCCTGCTAAGCCAAAGCCACCTAGCCCTGAGAGCGCGGTTCATCTGCCGCAGGTTGGGAATCCCAAGACCTCCCAAGTGCTTGGGCATGCAAACCCTCTCCCACGCCACCAGGCAGTGACCTCCACGGGCGTCCTTGCGCCCAACCCAGAGAAAGCTGCGGATGATCTTCTCGATCGCCACCAGGGTCTTCACAGACAGGTCAAGAGACATCATAGCGAAAATAGATATCGCAGAGAGGGTGGTCTTAACAAGCTCAAGACGTCCTCCACGGTTGAGCAGCCCGGCACGCCACCTAGGAAGATGGCTGGCCACACTATCCACCAGATACTGGAGCTGAGCGGCGTCAGCTTCCTAAGGGAGAGCGGTAGCCCCAGGTAGCGCAGCGGGAACGGCAGCAGCGGACAGTAACTCTCGAGCTACCAACGCCGCCTCGGCCTCTCCACAACGGATCAGATGCGCCGAGCACTTTTCAAGGTTCGCCCTCAGCCCGGACACCAAGCCAAAGTCATCGAGTAGCTGAGCGACAACCCTGAGGTCCCTCTCAAGGGGGCAGGAAGGTCACCACGTCATCAGCATAGATCGACGTGCGGTGCCTAAGACCCGTGTCAGCCAGAGGCGACAACAATCCACAGGCCGTAGCCCTCTCAATCAACAGATGCAGGACCTCCATGATCAAAATGAACAGTTGAGGCGAGAGCGGGTCTCCCTGCCTCAATCCACGTCTGTTGAAAATCTTTCCACCAGGATGGCCATTGAGTAGCACCCTAGTGGAAGCTGACGAGAGAAGGGCACAGATGGTTGCGAGCAGAAGGTCACCGAACCCCATCTTCCTCAACACCTCCAGAAGGAAGGCCCAACTGACCGTATCAAATGCCTTTGTAATGTCAAGCTTCAGGAGGACGGCTGGAATGTTCGAGCTATGAAGCTTGCGCGCCGTACATTGAACCATCATGAAATTATCATGTAGGCACCGTCCACGCACAAAGGCACTCTGGTGCGCCCCCACCAGATGTGGAATGGAGGGGCCACCCTGCAGGCCACCACCTTTGCCACTAGCTTGGCGAACCCATGAATCAAGCTGATAGGGCGGAAATCTCGAACTTCCTCCGCACCCACTTTCTTGGGCAGCAAGGTGATCAACGCCTGGTTGACCGAGCTAAATCCACGGGCGTCACGCCGAGACAAGGAGTTGAACGCCTCCATGACATCCCCTTTGATGATTCCCCAACAAGCCACATAGAATCTGTTGGAGAACCCGTCCGGCCCCGGGCATTTGTCAAGCGGCATGCTCCTAATGGCGTTCCACACCTCCTCCTCCGAGAAGGCTGCCTCTAAGTGGGAGAGATCCACAGTGGGCAGCTGCAGGTAGTCTAAGTCGAAGGAGAAAGGCCGGTCCACCTCCGTTCCAAGGAGATCGTCAAAGAAATCATCCACGGCCTCAGCCTTATCCACATGCTCAGTCTTCCTAACTCCATCGACCATGAGGTGGCCAATGAAGTTCTGACGCCGTCTATGGCTTGCATGCATGTGAAAGAACCTCGTACAGGCATCGCCCTCCCGCAGCCATAGAACCCTCGCTCGTTGCCTCGCCATGGAGCGCTCAAGAGATGCCAGCCCAAGCAGCTTCCCTTTTAGGGCCTTCCTAAGCCCCCTCTCTGCCGGTGAGAGGGGTCGGGTCTCCATGGCCACGTCTAGCCGCAGGATTATCTCATTGGCTAGCAGTATCTGCATTTTGATGTTGCCAATGAACTTGCTACTCCACCTTGCCAGGCTCTTGGCCGTGGCTCGAAGCTTGAGATCCAACCTCTTGAAGGGGTTGATCTCCTGTTCCACTGACGACCAAGCCTCCTGAACTATCTCCAGAAAACCCTCCGCCTTCGTCCAGAAAGACTGAAATTGGAATCTACGCCCCATCTGCAGATCTGGGGCTAGGCTCAGCACCAAGGGGCAGTGGTCAGAAGGCCCGGAGGAGTTTGCCGAAAGAAAGGCGTCTGGAAAGCGCTCCTCCCAATCCACGGTCGAAAAGACCCTATCCAGCTTCTCCATAGTTGGTTGCTGACGCTCATTGGACCAAGTGAATCTTCGCCCATTTAGGTAGATCTCTTTCAATTCCAACAGCGACAGAGTACGCCGAAATCTGCCCATCATCGCACGGTGAAGGACACCCTGGTTCTTGTCCTCTGGGTCAATGATGAGATTGAAATCTCCTGCAACCATCCACGGCCCTGCATGCAGGTCCCGTATATCGCGAAGCTCCTGAAGGAAGGCATGCTTCGCACCCACGCCCTGAGGGCCATAGACCCCGGTGAACCACCACGCCTGGTCCCCTCCAATCGAGATGCTAGCAGTGAGCGCATTAGTGGTCATGTGAGGGTTAGTGACCGTGACATACTCGGACTGCCACGCAAGCAAAATGCCTCCACGTGAACCCACGGCCGCAGGTAAAGGAACCCGTCAAAGGCCACTCCGAGGCATTCGCGGACGATCTGAGCCGTGATGATCTCCATCTTAGTCTCCTGAAGGCAGACTATCTTGGCGCCAGTTGCCGCCATAGCTTGGAAAATCACTGCTCTACGCGCCCCCGAGTTTAATCCACGCGCATTCCAAATGGCAATCACAAGATCCATATCCAACATAGTTCTGGGAGAAAACAATTACAGGGAACAAGAGGCTAAAAAAGAAAACAACAGATCCACGCCTAAACTAGGCACTCCACCGGCAAGTCCTCGGACATCGGCAACGCCTCAGGTAGCCACCCGAACAAGCTCAAGATCACGTCAATGTGCGTCTACGGTAACGGCTGGCTGAAGAGGTCCAGGTACGCGTTCAGCGCCTCGTCGCCGATGGTCTCGCCCTCCCTCGCGATCTGCAGACGTGTGATCAGCTCCCTCTGTTGGCGCTTCACCGGGTACCAGCAGCGAACTTTCCGCGCTGCCTGGCACTGCGTCGCACCGGACCAGAGAAGATCCTCTTCGCGCGGCTGCGCCTCGCTGGCTTGTGGAGGATTGGTGCCACGGGCTGGATGTAGCTACCTCTGAGCTGCTCCAGATCCTGAGCTACGACCCCAGCAGCCAAAGGTGGCCCGTCCACCTCTACCACGGACTGTTGCCCAACCCAGAGCCTTCCATCGAAAGGGAGACCGGAAAAACATCCAGCACAGAAACTGGGAATCCACCACCACGCTGGTCGGACCAACTGACAGGTGTCCAGGGGGAGGTGGTGCCGCAGCTACCAACGGAGAGCAGCCCTGCGGAAGAGAGCAGAAACTCACCACCTTCCTTTTCACGTTTTGTCTCATACTCCACTACGTCTGGTCCACGTTTTGAAATATTAAAATCGTCATTGGAAAGTTATTTGTTTTCTGGTATATGTAGAGCCAATGAGACAACGAGTGGGGTATAAAGGAAAGTGGGAGTATTTTAAATAGTAATTGTAGAAAGGAAATCGGCAATGAGCACAGACGCATTCGAAGTGTTGACTCTTTATTGACCAATCATGCCTACATCCCTCCTGAACATGAGGTAGGCATGTTAGAAAAGGAATATCTGCTTTGACTCCTGGGTGCATATACACCTGGTATTTTAAAAATACGTTTTGAAATATTAAAATATTTCGAAATATATTCTTTACGGATACATATTCACATTTTATGTGTTCACAAAGTCATTTCACGGAAAAACAACATTTTTTGTGACTTGTAAAAAAGACAAAAAAAAGTAATGAAAATCCTTATTTTAGCACTAAAGTTTATCTTTTCTACAAATGTCACAATTGTTTTTCATAAAACAATTTTGTCAAAACATAGAATGTTAAAATCTATGTGAGGATATCTTTTTACAATCTTTTGATTTGAAAGTGTGTTTAAAATGCATTTAAAATAAGAGAGCATATGCACCCGTGCAGCCAAAATGCAGAACACCCGTCGGTTTTGAATCGAAGAAGCGCAACTCAAATAAATTTGTGCATAGTGTTTCCAATAAATATATTGGTATGCCAGGTCTAAGTTGCAATCATACTATTTTTGTTGGGAATATCAAGTACAACTCACATCACCACACACACAATGCATGCTGTAGAGTAAAGACCGAAGTCGTGGTCTTTGAAGATTGATGAAGTCGCTAACTCGCTATAGGCGGCTCAATATCGATGGTAAGATCTCCTCGCACTAAAAGAATATTTAGCCTTAACAAAACACATAATACGTTAAAGTTTAATCTCTAATGAATTAAGGATACAACCACATTCCTAACCATGCAAGACGTTGGGTCTCAACTCTTTGTAATAACCTTACTTTGACGGGGTGACAAATATCTCCTCCTGCCTTCGGCTTGGGCCTTGTTATAAAGCTCCACTTCTTCAAAGTACTTATCAGCAAGTAGCAACCATCCGTTTGCTCCTGCATTTCCCTTATCGCGAATTCGCGGTGGATTGGCCTCTCGTTGGCCGCCCATCTCCTCCTCCAAACTCCCAGCTCACTCCGTCCCACCCCGCTGTTCTCGAATGGCGGTCACCTCCGGCCTCACGGCCACCGTCTCGTCCCCTCCGGCCGCCCTCAGAACCTCGCCTCCTGCCGCTCTCTCCATCCGGCCCATCTCACGCTGCTCGGGGTTCCATTCCGTCAAGGCCAAGGTCTGAAGCACTGCCTCGCCTCGCGTGTCTCTCCACTCTCTATGCCTGCGTGTGTTCTTTGATTCTGTTCTCTTCCATGGAAAATTGAACCGTAAGGGATGGATGTACTTACTTTTGCTTTCTCTTCCGTGCTCGACCTCCAGATGCTTAGCTAGCTCTGTAGGCTAGCAGGTGCTGACCTTGTACAGTTTTTTTTTTTTTTTGAGTTTTCGTTGTACTCTTTCCGTCACCTTGACGACACTCTTGTAATACACAAGGACACACACTTTGGTGTGTGTTGGAGAAAAACATACCTAATTTTGCTGCATGTGCTAGTATTCTTGAATTGCTTTTGTGTCTTATGACCAGAAGGAGTTACACCTAGAGTTGGGGTGCGGTGCCTCTGTTTTCTCTTTTAGCAACGTTGGGCTACTCGGCCTCGTGAGTCATAACGAGGTGGTGTTCCAGTTGGATTTGTTAGGACTTGACTCTCGAGGTTTGGTTATCAAACCCACGGTGATCGAATGAGCCAAGTGATCAAGGTTAAACGCAGAGTGATCTTTCTATTTCTAGATGAATGCGAAGGCGTTACTGTGCTAAATTAAACTACTAGGCATTGTTATGATTGATAATTTTTTTTAGGATAGCCCCTGAGATTTTAGTACAACCAATGGAGTTGGTGTGGGAGAACAATTTATCTCCTTTTAGATGTATCTTATGGTTTTCTTTTGGGGTTCCTGGAGGAGTCTGTGTGCAAAAGCTTTGAGAAATGGATGTATAAAGTACTTCCATCCTTTAGTTCTTAGAGAGTAAGCCAACAATATCTGATAATGAAGCAGATTTGGTATTTTATACGTGAATATAATATACACATTGCAAAGAAAAAATCACCTGAAAATGCCACATCAACCTTTTTTTGAAAATAGAAAAAATATCAGACCATGATTTACATGAAAGTTGAGTAATGCCTTTCTTTCAGAAATGGAAAATGATAGAACTTAATTTATATGAAATGACCTAACTGTCTTTTTGTTTGGAAACTAGTAAGTACTACTCCCTACCTCCGCCATTGTTCTAAAAGACTGTTCACTTATCCATTGGAGGGATGGAAATTGCACGGTGAATGCGTGCTTCTTGTCGACAGATTAATTCAATGTAGTATTTTCTTCTTGGCCATAGTGACCTGGTTATGAATATTCAGCCTGGTTTTGGAAATCTTTGCGTAGGATAGAACTTAACAATTGATAGCATGCATACTCTGTAGAACTATACAATGTAAAGAAACAATAAATTCAGTCTTGACATGAGGAATGATCACACGAACAGTTCCCCTGTAAGGTTTTGTAGGAAAACTGTTTCGGGTACAGAAAAAATATGTTACATCTTTTGTTTCTTCGGATAAGGAAAAAAGTACAAAATGTCTTTGCCTTGTCTTTCTTGTAAAGTTTGAAATTGTTCCATCTACACAGGCCACAAAAAAGGACCAGGGGGAAAAGAAGCCCGTGAAGTCATCGAGTCTTGTTTGCTCTGACTGTGAAGGAAATGGTAAGCCTTCTTTTGCTTAAACTAGAAGGTAACCAATGCATAACTACAATATAAAGCAATCTGGAACAACCAACATATATGCAGCTCGAAATATTTGACATAATGTTGCATCAGAGATAAGATTAGCGGTACTAAACTACTAATTTCATCAATAAGTGGGATAACTTGTATAGATACATAAGAGAAGATCTGCAGCGTTAAATATTCATCCAAATAGCTCTATGTAAGTCATTGTATGAACAAGTGAAAACAGAACCATAAAACTGGAGAGCAAAATTTACGATCAGCACTCTTTAAACTGTTTCATTAAAAAATTAAACTATTACCAATTTATATGTGAATACGGTTAGCATAGCATTGTGCCCTGTGACTCAGTTTCATGCCTACGAAGTCCAATTTGTTATTATATTTTGCCTGAGCACTAATTATAGGTATGCACTACCATGGTTTAACATATTTTACAAAAAGAACGTAGAGTATACTTGTGAGTTGTTTGATCATCCTCTGAACTGACTTTGTTGAAACCTTGGAAGTGAATAATGTGGATTTTACTTCAGTACACCACTTCTCGGAAAACTGTATCTATCTTGAAGTAAATTATATGTATGTGCACTTTCAGCGTGTTGCAAAAGCTTAGCTATGGCAGTGATAATTCGGTGGTGGCACAAATTATATGCTGTGTCAATCATGTAGCAATGTTTCAAATGGGACTGGAGAGTCTCACTTGCATTTTGCTGGAGCTCTTCTGCATCAAGATGTTCACTTTTTTGTGTGCATACTGCATAGATACAGCTCATTCTATTGGTTGTAACAATTTTATGGCTACTGGCAGGCGCAATCGCATGCACCCAGTGCAAGGGAGGCGGGAGAATTTGGAAGACCATTTCGGTGGCCGATTCAAAGCTGGAGGATTATGCTGGCTTTGCAGGTAAAATAAGTCTTGGTCTAACTAACAATGGTCCTGCAGGCATACATTTCTATTACAAGTAATTTAACTAACTGTCCGATCTCGTTTTCTGTCGATTCATTTAAAATTCGGCAGGGGAAAGCGTGAAATTCTATGCGGGAGCTGCAATGGCGCTGGTTTCTTGGGCGGATTTATGAGCACTGCGGACGACACTTCTGATTGAATAGTCTATGCTCTTATTTTTGTTTATTCTGGATCAATTTTGGGGAATCTATAACATTTTTACTTGTATCTCTTTGACGCACCGAATTTGTCCCTTAAAAGTCAGACATTTATCGTATTTTTTTCGACATTGAGATTTATTGTATTTAATGAGTGTATAAATTTTGTATTTGCGAACAAAGTATGTCACTTAGGCTCCTCGCAAAATATACTCTATGTTATTGATATATGGCATCAAATCCACCTTGAAACCCATGTTTTGTTGTTGTGCATGTGGCTCTAGATGTCGAATGGTGAAAGTTTTCAGCTGTTGATCTTTAAATTATTACAACATTCCTCTTTTTACGAGGAAGATCCCACAACAGTATCTATGTTTATCGACTTGACCTACCGTGCAGTGGCGGATCTAGAACTCAATCGGTGGGGGTGCCAAGCTTACAAAATCATCCTCATTATGCTTGTTGAGCTTTAAATTTAGGTAGGATTAGTCATAATACTAGTAGGTAAACAACATTATGTATTTTTGGAGGGGGTGCCATGGCACCCATGGCACCCCCATTGGATACGCCCCTGCTACCGTGGATGTAAGATGATCGAAAGAATCGTCTATTGGGAAAGATTGAATTGTTTCAGTATCTTAGGAGTTACATGTTATTACAGTGGTATTTCACTATTTTAGCCGTTACATGTTGACTACAATTGTCTCTTGTTGAATTGGGCTCGAGATCTTGTTATAGATTGTTGCTAATGATGACTTTTTTATGAAAAAATTCATGGCTTTTTTTTTGAATGTGTTAACCTACTAAGAGGATCCCTAGTCATGGCCATGAATGATTTAGACCCTAAATAATTTTAGTGATTTCCTACTATTTGTTTATTTTGGAAAACGTGGTCATGTGAGATATATTCATTGTTTGCTCAATTGAAAAATCTCTATTTTCTTACGAACAGTCCACCTTTTGTAACACACATTTGATTGCCAATAGATGAAAAATCAACGATCGAGATTAAGAAAACGCATTTTGAAAGTTTTGGTGAAACATATTTAACATGTACCACTCAAATGTAAGTAAAATGAAAAATAGTGAACTCCAGCCTTTACCTTCTACTCTCCTACTTTCGACACGAATTACCTCATATAGCAGTTGTTCATCCGAATTGCCCCATTTAGTGAAAACTTTGACATTATTACCCCTTCCAAGATTTTGGGAGCAGCCTGCCATGAGGGTCTCTGGTACACGTGGCATTGCCACCTCGATCGAGGTTTCTCCACTAACTTTTTATCTAACCCAGTTCGCCTCCACTGAGCCGAATTGGCCTAGATGAAGCAGTATGACTCAGTTTGTGTTGCTCTGGTAGAGGAGGGGAACTAGTTTGGACGCAAAAATAGAAGCCTCACTAATTCATCTTGTCCGGTATAAATTAAGGAAGGTGAACCAGTTCTAGCGCAAGCAAACACAAGATAAAAACCGCAACAAGACATGTTATGTGTACAACCACGTGGTAGATTGCTCCCATTATCCTTGATGAGGTAAAACGTGACAAACCTTTCATTAAATGGGGTAGTCTGGATAAGAATCTAGAGTATTAAATGGGATAATTCATGTAGGAAATGTTAAATAGGGTATAAACTGGAATTTACTTGGGAATAAATTTGCCGCCGATCTCTCTGTTGAATGTACATTGTTAGATAGATAGATATTTTTACCAATGGTACATTGTTAGATAGATGAGACCCTTCAGCGACTACTTCACCTAGATACCACCCTCGTTTAGTCCGCTTCACATGCAATTCAAATCTGGGTGGGCGAGCTCACCGCTATGAGTTCTGGCCACCAAGACAATGTTCCATTCTCCCGATGAGCAATACATGCACCTTTCTACTCCCTCTATTTCTAAATATAAGACTTTTAAAACCTTTTTAGCCTTTTCATGATTCTAGTGGGTAATTCACTAATTTTGCTCAGTATTTGGTTCGTATTGGAATGTCCAAAACATTTCATAATATGAAACAGAGAGGGTTTGTACTAACTAATACGTTAACTAAAGTCCGCCAGCAAAACGATGAGAAAAAAAGCATTGGCACAAAGAAGAAAAAAAAAGATAGAACTGTGGAAGAAAAAGGAAAGCAAGTCGGAATATAACACATGAGATTCAAAAACTTGGGAGAGACCAAACAAGCCTCCGCTGCGTTGCCCATCAGCTGTTTCTCCCCCCATCACCACCTCCTCCTCCTCCCAAATCCGCTCGCGCCACCAATACCTCTGAATTCATCTCCTCCAAATTCTCCCCGTCTCCCTCCCGGATTCAGCTTCCTCGATTGACCCCTGCTCTCGGCTCCCTTCATTTCCCTCCTCCTTTTTCTTGGTTCTGCTGGCTTCTTGTTGAGTTGTGCAAGAACTCGGGTTCTTGACTCCCTTGATCCAAACTCCCCCAATTCCGCCAAGTAGCGCGGAAAGGTTCAATTTTGAGGCCTCTGGAGTGCTTTTGGCGCCTCAATCGGACAACCCGCCCAGGGAATTTGCTTTCCTGACCTAAACAGGTGGGATTCTTTTTTGGTTTCGTGATGGAGCCGGAGAAGCAGCACCAGGTGCTGCCTCCGGCGCAGGCGCCCGCCCCTGCAGCTGAGCTCAAGGCGCCACCGAATCCACCACAGCCGAGGCCAGCGGTCTCGACGCAGCCTATGACGCCGATGCCGTGGCCAGTGGTCTTCACGCCTACGTAAGCAATTCTCTTGACAATTTGAAATCTACTGTTGCTGTTTTCACGTGTTGGCAGGAAGAACTTAGTTCGATTGAGGCGTTTCGAATTTGTTTGGTCTGTGTAATTTTCAGTGAAAAAGATGTTGTCTTATAGAGCCAGGAGGGAAAAATGTTGAGGTTGATTTAGTCCGAAAAATATTAACGTAGTTCGATTGAGGCGTTTCGAATTTGTTTTGTTTTGTAATTTTTAACGGAAAAGATGTTGTTTTATAGAGCCAGGAGGGAAAAAGGTTGAGGTTAATTTAGTCCGAAAATTTATTGAGGTTAGAGATATTTTGCTGTTTGGGGTTTGATATGCTTGTGGAAGTGATGCTAATTGTACTGACACAATAGTTATTGACAAGGCTGCGGTTACTGTATTTGCTATGGGATTCTTAGGGTTTGAATGAAAATTTTGCTTTGGACGTTTGATACTTCAGCACTCCGAATTTGCAGTACTTGAAATGGTACCTGAAGTGGCGTCCATCGAGAAGACAATCAGACATGCTGGCTATATATCATTCACCATCCTCCCATTCCTTGCGTGCTAATATTCTTTTTTTCCTTAAATGGGTCCTGTGCCTCGAAGCATTGATGAAAAGAGTGTCGCTGAAAATCTCACTATTATAATAGAGCCATCTCCGTTCGCCATTTTTAAGGGAAAAAGTTCTACAAGGTTATTTGTTATTTGAGCTTCACTCTGTAACTCATGAGCCACGTATTACTTTTTTGGTAAAAAATAACAAATGTAGCACAGTTCTGCATTTGTAAAAACTTCCTTTCTAATGATCTATTTTTTGCTTGTATTTTCCAGGCAGCCAGTGGTCGAAATTAAGAGTGTTACTCCACCAAGGAGAAAGAAGCAGTGTAATTGCAAAAACTCACATTGTCTAAAGCTGTGAGTTCTCTAGCACACGAGACCATGTCCTTGTAGTAACAGAAATATTCAGTTTAAACTAATGATCTTTGCAAATGTTCTATTGTCATGCAAAGAAATTTTGCTTTGTGTTAGTCATTAACTAAACTGAGTGGTGTCGTCTGAATGAAACCTGTCATCTACTTAGGAATAAGATGACCTATTTTAGTAACAGAGTTTTGTCCATTTCCCTTTTCCCATTAGTAACATATCATATGATGATGTGTGTAGAAGCTTTCTGTTGCCCTTTGGTCCAAAATGATGTTCGTAGTCATTGGGAAAATTATGAAACATAAATACATCAAGCTTAACTAGTAAGACTGGTTAATTTTGAAACGAAATCGCAAGCTCAGCTTTCACATGCTTGCTTATTTTTCTTTCGTCAATGATATGTTATATTCTCAACTTTCTGAAATTACCACTTTGGTAGTTTCAACATTCATATTATATTTAAGGTTTCTTGTTCAATATGGTTAGTTGACCATTACTGTAAAATCTTTTTAATAGAAGGTGCAGTCACTAACTCGATATTTATTTTATTAGGTATTGTGAGTGTTTTGCAGCAGGACTTTATTGTGACGGCTGCAATTGCAAACAATGTGGAAACACAGTTGAGAATGAAGACGCTAGGCAGGAGGCTATTAACAGTACTAAGCAACGAAATCCAAAGGCCTTTCAGCCTAAGATCGAAAGTGTTCCAACTACTCTTAGTGTTCGAAAGGTACATTCTTTCCTCTGATGGACTGGTTTAGATGCATCAGTATCTCTGCCACAGCAAGTAGCTTAGACACAACATTAGATACCCTTCAAGTTATATAGTGGATGATGGAAGTTTGACACATGAACGTCAGTTCTGCACTTCTACTGTCGTTTTTCTGATATCCCTACATGATGTAATAATTATATGTTGCAACTTAGAAGGTATGGTTGATTGGTTGTTGATACGTGTATTAAGCATGCTGCAAGCATGTAAGTTCCAAGGAGTCCTAGAAGAGAGCTAAGGACAGTTAAAACATACTTAAGGAACCTATTCAAGAATGAGCTAAAATGAGCATATTTGTATTAACTAAACTTGATGACTAGATGCTTACTAACAAAGCACATGGCATGACTATATAAGACTATTTTGTATGATCAGTAACTATTTGTATCAAATGTGCGAACGTAAACTTCTGAATTACGCGGTATTCATGTAGAAACTCCAGTGGATTGTTTTTACATATCAGATATTTCCAACTCAGTGTGCAGTGTTTCTGGCTATACAAACAGAGTATCCATTCTCTGCCAACTATCAACCATGTGTAGAAACTAAACTCTCAAGTTTTATGTAAAAATGTATTCAGTTGGTTTTAGTTGCTGCACATCATTTTTGTGTACAAATAGACTGGAGGCCAGTAGAAGGAATACTATTCTTGGGTTATAATTCACTTCAAGAATTATTTAACTGTTTTATCACTCAACTCAATACATCATTATCATTCGAAAACTGGTGCCACTTCCCTGCTTGTTTTGCCTCATCTCTATACCAACGCTATATACTTGGGTGTGACGCAACAGTCTATTTGATCATTCCTACCCAAGCGACCATTAGGCAAATTTTGTCACAACAAGTAATAGGGACATGGTATTCATTCATTGACTATCCTTTCGGCTTAGGCCATGGTTTACTCTTCAAAGACAAACCTTGCGGATAAAACCTTGGGTTTTGGGGCATTATATTCTACTATGTTTTCATTACGCAATCCAACTTCTCACTTCCGCTTCATTGCCTCCTGCTTTCACATTGCTTCCTCTAAGCCTAGGGTGGAAATGGCCAATAGCTCACTTTTTTTTTGCATTATATGTTAATGTCTGACCAAATCCCTTTTTCCTGCCCATGTAGTTAAATTGGCTATACTATGCTTCATACTTTAGTTCTACCTGTTTCTCCTTTTGCACTGAGTATCTAATTCATAATTAAGATAGCTGGATTTAAATAAATACTCCTATATTTCACGTGATCCTTTTTAGTGCATTTAACTAATCTGAGCTGCCATCAGGAAGCTGGAGCACCTTCACTTCCAAAACATAATAAAGGTTGTCACTGCAAAAAGTCAGGATGTCTCAAGAAGTATTGTGAATGCTTCCAAGCAAATATCCTTTGTTCCAAGAATTGTAAATGTATGGATTGCAAGAACTTCGAAGGAAGCGAAGAGCTACAGGCTATAATTCAAGCGGAAAATGCATCTGATCGAAATAATATTCAGCAAGCAGCTAATGCCACTCTGAATGGTGCCGTTGGACCCTCTGGATTTAAATATTCACCAGTACGTAGAAAAAGACACCCAGAAGATCCCTTTGGTCCAGAGGTAATTTTATAATGAGCTGGTTCTGCAATGTTCAAATAATCTGCCATATTAAACTCTGATCTCGTGTTGCACATCTGTTTTATTGGTAGTATCTTTTTACTTCTGGATGGTTGTGTCAAATTCCAGTTGGGTGTTCATCCACTTGATATAACTGATTTTATTTAACTTAAGCTACAAATTTCCTGGGCTCATAATTGTTTCTTGTGTTCTAGGCTAACCACATGGATGCTTCACAAGTTTCTTCTACTGGACTTGAAGGTGCTATTGGTTATCGGAGTAAATCTAAAATGGTCTATAGGTAAGTAAAAATGATTGGAATGGTTAATTTGAATACTGGATAACCTATCTGCAAAGGAAAAGAACATTGGATAACTATAGAACAAAAATGATCCAACTGAGCTCCATAGCCAAATTAATAGCAACAATGTATGTACATCTTCCACTTATATTATTTCTTAAGACCAAGCAAGATAGTTATATTTATGTCAGCAATTTCAGTTTAATTTTTACTGCCAACTCTACAGCTTATGAAAGGAGCTAATGCCTTCTAAAACCATTGGTTAAGTAAGAAATATCAACATGTTAAAAAAGAATAAATATCAATGCAGATGTACTTGATGCCTCATTTTGTGCGTTGTTTATCCTTATGATGAAATATGCACTTTCGCAGGTCTCCGCTAGCGAACACTATCCATGCTACCGATGTGAATGATCTTGCCAATCATTTGGTGATTGTATGCAGAAAGGCAACCGATGAATTCGTGATAATAGCTGGTACAGAAAATTTATACTTATCATTTGACTGGACTATTTTCATAATTTGTATTAATGAACACGGGAACCAGGAAAACTGTTCAATTATTCACGCGGAAATGATGGGACTATCTTGGTGTCCAGGAACAAAACATTATTGTGTTTGTTAAGTTGCAAGTTTCGAATATTGTACTTTAACCTGGTTGCTTAACTAATATGCTAACTGGACATGGATATAGGATTTTAGAAACTTGTTTAGCTTTCAACATTTGATAAAATAAGAGAATGCAAATATTATATCAAAACTTTTGAAATGCCATTTGTATGAATTTAACTATCTGTTCTCTCTTCTCTTATAAAGCGGTATACCCGCATGTCGAAGAATAGCTTTGCTTCACTGAAGACTCTAGTTTGAACTATCGTTTTGTTACGAAACTGAAATAGCATATTCATTGGAGCACCAAATCCAGGCAGCAGTGCTGTCGCTCCAGATCTATTTTCAGCTAAAGTATTTTCACATTTTGCAGATAACAAAGTCGAGATGGAAGTAGAGAAGGGAATTAACACAAATGCTGACCTAAACAATGATAAGATCAAGAGTCGGGAAGTTCAGAAAGATGTAGTTAGTCAACCTGATGTTGCGACCTATATAGATCAGCGGAATGGCGGTGATTCTGAATCACCTTGCACTAACACCCAAGAGGATTCTAGACCTGCCTCTCCAGGAACACAGGCTCTGATGTGTTATGAGCAGGGTACCACATTTGGAACAGATTATAGAAGTTCATTTCCAGTGGCATTGCATGATCAGGACACTCCAGAACTAGATGCTCTTCAAGAAAAGGCAGTGTTGACGGGGTTTAGAGACTACCTTCGGCTACTCATCACACGTGGAAAGATAAATGGTGAGAAGAATTTGCTAAGATATTTCTGCCCTTCAATATCATTAGCGACTTGACATGATTTGACAAATCCAACTTGTTACATTTCGGTACATTGCAAGTAAAGTCACCCTATGCTACTACACTTAGTTTTCAAACTTGCCATTCTAAAATAAGCACAGTTCTCTCAAAATATGTACATCCCATTATTGTTCATTATAGCGTTTCATCCCTGATACTAAAAAATGATCCTTTCCATGCTGATAAACTTATCATTTTTTTGTTGCCTTTCATGTAACTTGAAACTTGAGTAGCCAGTAACTCAGCCGGGATGACAGAAGCCAACACGTCGTCCGTGTCAGCTATGGAGCTGGATGCTGGAAGAAATCACGAAGTAACCGCCAGTTTAGCTCCACCAAAAGCCGTGGAAGAACCAAAAGCTCCTGGCCACTCCGAAAATCTGAAAACAAGCGAACCCTCTGCATCAGATAGCTGACCAGAAGACTAGACGTGACTTAACTAAAGTAGATTTACACACGGAATCTGTAATAACAAAAGCCTATTCATGTGTATATATGGATAGTATAGTCTCTGTTGCCATTTTCCGGCAACCGGCCATGTAGCACAGTCATTCATGAGGTGTAAAGTAGGCAACGACGCCCCTACTGATCATGTAATTAGTTTAATCAATAATGATTTGTATTTAATTTTTTTCTTCCCTGTTACTGTTTGTAAGGAATAGGGTATGCTCCAACTGTAACTGTTGCACGTTGCAACTCTGTAACCACCAAGGTGAAATGTGATTGCGATGGAAACTTTCTGCTGTTTGCTCCGAGCTTAAGTTGCATGGCATCTTACGCTCTGAAGTAAGGGTAAATAAGATGTTTACAGTTTAGCTTTGAAGGCAGGTTTTGTGCTGAATGATAATAACTGATCAGTGAACAAACATGCTATCCAAAGTTCATTGAGGCAATAACTGAAGCTGCAAACGGTAAATGGCACGAGCAGCTCATTCAAAACTGTTGAATTTTTTCGAGATAAACGTGTACCACACTATGTTCGTTAGTTTGTTACATCCAGAATAAATTAAGTGCCAGTAGATAACAATTGGGTGCCAGTAGATAACAATTGGGAGTATAACCTTTGCAGTACGAGCTAGCATTGGAACATGGACCTCTCTCGTTCTGAATACCATAGATATGTAAGTATCAGGAGGTGCCAGCAACAATACAATGGCTTTTTTGATTCAAAAAAATTTATAGGAATTTTAGACTTTGAATCTTAGGATTTTTTTTTATGAAAAATATTCATAGGATTTTATAGGAATTTTGGAGAAAAATATTCCCAAAACGGACCATCTCCATTTTGTTTTCCAACTATTTCGTCAGCCACGACAATGGCGGCCTCAGCTGTGGTCCTCCGATCTAGTGTTTTAGCCCGCTCTGTCTCCGCCATCCTCGACGGCAGCATCGGCTCCCACACACAGAGTCGGTCCCTCCTCTCCGCCGCCTCTCGCCGCGCCTCCTCCGTCCACCGGTACTGTATTCCAACCTAGCCGCCTGTATTGATTCTCTATCCTCTCATGAGTTCTTGACATCGCTCTGCTTCGTTTCAGGTCACCGTCGGTGTGCGGGGGCTTGCTGTCCGTGATGCCGCTGCACAGTGCCATCGCTTCGACCCGGCTCAGGTCGGCCATCGCGCCCAAGTCGCAGAGCTGGGGCCTCGTCCCTCAAGGTGCGTGGTTCCTCTGTTCTCTTCCCGCGGCAGTTGCTACCATTGTTGGAATGAGGATGAGAATTTCCATATTATTCCTTCGTTGCATGCACAGTTTTTGCTCTTGGATACACTTTTACGATATATGGTGTGATACGTTTTGGTTAGCTTGGCAATCATATTTTTTTGGTTTGTATCTCTTTATCAGATACTGTTCATACCCGTAATATGCATGACTATTACTTCAACAGCAATAATTGATTTTATCTAGACTTGCTAGTAAGATGCACGGCTGAGCTGAGCATCCACAAGACCATGAAAATTCGTTCTTTCTGAGGAAATGAACCTCATGAATTTTTTCGCCTTCATGCTATATGGAATTGCTTTGGCTTCTGTGAGTCAAGAAATATTTTTTTGTGTTCGACGACGCCACCGGATAGTGAAAATTCGTATCCAATTCATAAGTTCACTGTGGGTCTATAAACACAATTGAGTAATTTTGTAATGTTCAGGAATTACTCTGTTCATGTGCGTGATCATACCGAGGTTACATGCACAGGTCTAAACACGATTTCACATTCTTAGCTGTACATAGTTACTGTTATTATTGCTGAACAACATATTCGATGTGTTCAACCTGGCAGGAATCTTTAGTTTAATGTTTTCTTCAGTGTCCTATAATTTTTGTCCATTCATATGTCATCTGTCCTTTTCTGGTCACAATGTTCTAGTTCTCTCAGTACTATTCCCGCTCTTGTGGTTATTATTTACAGATGTCTTATCACTAAATACTGTGTTTTTTCCTGGTTTGTAAAGGTCCAAGCATCAGCACTCAACTGCCAATCTGCCATTCAGTTGCATGAACCACAACATTTTCAGGATACAATCACATTCTGACACAATTTTGCATTATTTGTTTTGCAGGGAACTTTATGCCTTTATGACAGCATACTTTGTGAGCTTTATTGACAAGTATAAACAGCTAGTTGTTCAATCAATTGTCACCGTGAGATAATTTGATGCTTGTGATTTCATTTCACAGTTGGCGATAATACAAATGTACAATGTATGTTGGAGTCAGGCGAAAAAACTTAGATTTATTTGACCTGCTTAATGTTGTTCATTACTTGTCATCTCTTCAGCACATGTATTCTCTACATTGATTCTCCAACCAAAAGACACAACAAAATGGCACTGAAACTGCAGCCTTTTGCCTTCCCTACCTCAAGCCATAATGATTGAACTAGAAGGACAAGACGCGCGTTGCCGCGTCCGTTCTAATACAACCGATGATAAATAAGTATTTTTTTAGCGAAACATATATATATATATCAGTAAAATAATGGTAACAATAGTACCAGGCTCACTCTTTTACAACACAATAATTTAGACTTTCTCACATAAATATAGAGAAGTAGAAAAGAAAACACAATTATATCAGTTGTATCAAGATTAAAAGTACACCGCTCAACAGAAAGAACACATGACCCCAAAGGTTAAACTCTCAAATACTTAGTTTGACGATCAGGATGCGACTATAATTATGAAATGTCATTAAAATTAAATTATGTACACGATTCTATGAAGATTTTCACAAAATAATTAAACAAACTTTTGATAATCTATAGACAAACGATATATATGATGAACATTGCAGACTCAAGAGATAGATTAGTCAAGACTTTATTAACCATCGAGAACTCAAGTTCAATTATTTATTGTAATGAAATCAGGTAGACTTTGCTGACATCAATTATTCCAAAATCAGTAATAGTTGGCATAATTATGTCCCGAAAAGTTACATCAATTGGATCGAATACAATCGATATTATGTAAACAGAAGAATATTCCACCACTAGATACTAAATAGTGCACCAAAAAATAGAGCATAGTGAGATTTTAAACGGTTTATGTCATCTTAATCTGTGAATCAGATCCAGATTATATAAAATAATGTATAAATAAAAATAAATGGCATGAACACCACTATTTTTTAATATATATCTAAGTGCAGGAATGCTCATCTCTAGTTGTCATGTTCGCCAAACGTTTAACAAGACATGCTATTTTATCATTTTACACTCATGAGTCGTGACTTTTCTGCACTCTAATTACTGCAGCGGAGGCTAGACACTCATAGGTCTTTTTCAGTGTATGCATCCAACCATCCACCAAATACATACACGTAGTTGCTTACATAATCTGTCTCGTTCTCTTAATATAAGTGAGAGATTAGTAAATATAGAGAAAACATTCACGGATAGATAGACACATCATCTTTCATTAATAATTAGGTGGCATCCAACAACGAGGTATCTAACTTATCCTTCCACCCCCTTTCAGCATCAAGTTTTTGCTCATGGTCTGAACCACAGCTTCCACCACCACCGAGTCGAGCACCACTAACAGCAACGGCGGCATCGGCGGCCGATGCGAGAGATGACATGGGTATCACATGCAACTGCTGCGAGAGATGTAGGAAGTCTTCCAGCCCACAACTTTGTGTGACCACCAGAATATGCACCGACGGGGAGCGCACGTGGCTTGGAAGTTGACAATAGACTTGAGACACGACATTGGGGACCGAGGTGTCCTGTATTCCTAGGGCTTGACAGAGCCAAAGTGTGTGTGGAGAGACGTGAAAAATTTACAGTGGAACGACTATTTTTGATAGAATACGGCTCGAGGGAAGCAGACGGAGAGAAATGGTGTCGCACATAGGCTGCGTGATGCTATGGTGGGCGCTGGCGGCAGAGAAAGGATAAGGGAGAGAGCTTTAAAGTCTTTATTTTTTTTTTACATATATCGAAACGATATATCCAGATTTTAGATTTGGCAAATAAAGCATACAACTAATGTACCTATTGTACGTGCTCTATAAGTTTTGTAAAAATAATATTTTTTATTTTAGGCTACACAAAAAAAAATTGAGTGGGAAATGGAGCTATTTTTCCTTTTCACACCATAATTTTCTTTTTTGTGTAGTTGGAAATACCAATTTTTTTACTGAAAAATTGGCAAATATATTCAAAACATGTGTATGTATCCAACAATTTTATTTTTTCTAGGTGTGAACTATAAAGAGTTGTGTATGTATCCAACAATATTTTTATAAGGTGTGAACTATAAAATGAGATATGAGTGGGGTCCATCATGTGGTGTGGTGTCACTACCCTATTGGAGGAGATGAGAAGCAAGGAGAGGGCAAGGATTCTAGGGAGATTAGTATATGTAGAGATTTGTCCATGCTGCAACGGATACTGTAACAAACCTGAGCTCCTGTCAACTGGTTGGTTTCACTATGGTACTTTGACACAAGAATTATTCCGTTTTGGGCACCAAGATGATTTTTTGTGTAGTTGTTTCCTTCATAAGAGTTGGGTTAATTTGTCTACAACTCATTAAGGTTCATCAGCTCATGTTGGTATATTGACTGAACATAGCGCAATTTCCATATGAAAAGATCATACAGCGGGACAAGGGACCACACAGTTTAGTAATATTAAATACAGATAACACAAAACTGCATAGTCCCAAAGAAAAATAGTTCAATAG
This sequence comes from Poa pratensis, assembly GCA_947311845.1. NCBI lineage: Eukaryota > Viridiplantae > Streptophyta > Magnoliopsida > Poales > Poaceae > Poa > Poa pratensis. Next base: position 20,816,416 of record CAMZMU010000068.1, read on the forward strand.
CAACAATAGGTTGAGTACAAATAGAGCTGTCGGTCGCTCTCCTTCCCCTTCTACAGTAGATCGGGTAAGGCAATTTTTTAGCTTCCTCCGTCCGACCACCTCGCTCGCCGGCGATCCGCGGGATTCCTCCCCTCCGTCGGCCGCTCCGGCGGCGGGAGGGTGGGGGATCCCCGGATCCCGGCCTATACATAGTGTAGGTCGTGCTAGGGACCCGCCGGCGGCGTCGTGGAGGTGGCGATGGCGTCGGTGGCTAGGTGGGGGTCGACGCGCTTCCCCTCCTGCGGCGGCGCTCCTTGGAGCTCTGGTGCGGCGCGGGCGACTTTTGGTGGCCGTGGCTCTTCGGATGCCTCGGCCTTCTCTTGTTCTTCTTCCTCTGTACAGGCCGGCGAGGACGAAGACAGATGCGTGGGAGTTTGAAGACGGGAGGCTCTCCTCCGGTGGGCTTGGCGGGCTCTGTGGAAGAAGGGTGGCGTCCTCGTGCTCGTCTCCGGCGGGAGACGGCGAGGGCGGGCTGGCGACGGCTCGGAGCCGAGGTTCGTTTACCGAGCAGATTCCGGCGCCTGCGTCGGATGGTTTATGCGGCTCTTCAACAAGGTTGGCCGGGCCGTTGGCTTTGGTGTGTGGTGACCTCGCCTTCTTCCTCCTCGGCGGCGTGCTGCTGGTGATCGGAAGAGGCGTGCGGTGCGGCGGTTCCTGGCTTCGCCGGGCGGTGAGTTTGTTCCTGTCTTTGTACGTGTGTGTGTGCGTTTGTATTCCATCTGATGATGTACACGTACTCCCTTCAAAAAAAAAAGCTGAGTACAAGTCTGTGAAACCAAACAACAACTAATACCAAGCGAAAAACCAGGTCATCATGGAACAAACCACAACTTGAATCTTCAGATTTGGCGGCTACACCATCAGATGGCTGACCATCCATCTCAGCCAGTTCAGCTTAGCATTACCCACGTCGTAACTTGAAGCGCAACCCTCCATCTCAATCTGATTAGATCTCTTATCTTCTAAACAGCCGGAATATACCAAATTTCAGTGGGCCACGAATTTGCATAGTTGGGTCCAAAGCTGGAGAAAACATACTCAAATGTCTGATTTTCCAAGTCATAAACACCAACACCTCTCCAACCCGGAAGACCAAAATTGTCACGGTGCACCAACCGAGGTGCGGTGAAGTAGACACAGTTGGCTCTGAGCTCTGGACATTCCTTGGTAGGCAAACACGCCGACTGATTTAACCCGACAAACACCGCATACTCCTGGAAGACCGTCAAAGAACTCAAGTTGACCAGCTTGCGCTCTTTGACATCGACTTTGAGCACCTGCACCTTGATTTGTCTGGGATGATGAACGCGTCGAAGGGTTCGTATCTGCAGGAGGCGGCCACAAGGCGCAGACACTAGGAACCTAGTAAGGACCCTCCTTCGTCTATTGTCCCCGTCTGCAATGATCACCTCTTTGCTTGGTTCTTGCGGGCCACGAAGATCCCACGCCTCAAGCACCCCGCGTAAGGTCACCGTGTAGAATCGAAAGAAGTCCACATCACCCCCCTAACTTTCAGGTTTGGGACGCTAACCCCCCCCCCCTAAGTTTAAACTGGGTCATTTAACCCCCACAACTATCTAAAACCGGACAAAATAACCCCTGGGCTGTTTTGATAGCGGTTTAGGCCACGTGGAGAGAGGTTTAGCGTAGTACTCCGGTCGCCGCCGTCTCAGAGTTCCACGACGAGGCGCACTGCGCGTACTAGGACCACTCCGCGTTCGTCCACGTCTACGCCCTCTACCTCGACGACCACGTCCGCTTCCTCCTCGCCTTCCTCCCCCACTGTGCGCTTCGCCGACGAACACGACCGCGGCGGCGGCTCGCCCGCTCCCGACATGACGGTCATCGGCCGCTTCCTCGCTTATCGCCCCACGGGCGCCGCCAGGCGCAGCCACGTCGTGCTCGCCACGCTGTGCCCCGTGGTGAGGGAGAGCGCGCGCCTCTACGACGACCTTGCCGTCTTCCTCGCCGTCCTGCTCGACCGCTTCTTCGACATGGGCTATGCCGAGTGCGTTAAGGCGTTCGAGGCCTACGTCAGCGCCGTCAGGCTCGTTGACGACCTCACTCCAGGTGCGACGACGCGGGCGTCGTGAGGTCCTCCGATTTCCCCGACGCGGGCGCGCCAGAGTGGAGGTCGGCGACGATGCGCATCTCCGTGGCCGGGTCGTGCTGCTGGCGTGCTGCAGCCCCATGAGGTACCACTGCACACTCCGGCCCGCCGTGATCTCCATCCCCATACCGGCCTCGAAGGCAACACGGACGGCGGCGCGACTCACGGCCGACCGGGAAGGCTAGCGGGACGCGCACACACACACGCTCGTATTCTAGCTAAGCAAACAAGCAGCTAGCTGGATTAATTGGGCAATGCACGCTTAGATGAGCTAGCATCCTAGCTGCTGGATGGTTTGGTTAGAAGCTGGCCGTCTCCTGCCCATGTGCGCATGCGGCAAGAAAAAGGCGCTCCCGGCGCCAGAGAATCACGGCGCTGCGCCGCCTGCGCGCGTGGAGCCAGGGAACGCTTCCGCCGCGCCGGAGGAGGACAAGGACGTCCGATTCGGTGCAGGAGGCGACGGGGAGGGGTTGGGGAGGAGTACGACGGGGTCAACGAATAGATAAGGGGGTTATTTAGACATGCGTGGCCTAAACTGCTCTCCACGTGGACTAAACTGCTATCAAAACAGCCTAGGGGGTATTTTGTCCGGTTTTGGATAGTTGTGGGGGTTAAATGACCCAGTTTAAACTTAGGGGGGTTAGCGTTCCAAACCTGAAAGTTAGGGGGTGATGTGGACTTCTTTCTGTAGAATCTACCATCGTGATATACGCAATCGGCATACCGATCATGTTTCCCGTCATCCAGAGTTGCGGCAAGTCGCCAGTGTCCCTCTTTTACTCTTGCAAAAGAAACCCGGTTAGCGTCGTAGTGGATGATCATGGCAGTGTAGTCACCACCATGAGATGGGTGGCATGACAACACTACCTTTTGGTAGAACCATGTGCCAAGCTCTTGTACACTGGGCTCACGAGGCTCATGCTGATGATATTTTCCATAACGATAGCCCACGATGTTTCCTTCACTGTCGTAGACCCCCTTAACACAATCAAGATCAGTGATAGGCGGGAGAGGGACGGTGTCGAAGGTGAAGGGGTGGTAGACCATGAGGTTGGAGAGTTCATCTGACGCGACGAGCCAGCCATGGGAGGCTCCACACCACTCGAGTTGGCGCCGCCCCTCAGGCAGACTAAGCTTGTACGTTTTGTGGGTGCCGAGGAGGTTCCGGAACTCGCTGCTCGGACGACGGTTAAGATTCCAGGAAATCAGCCAAGGCGTCCGGCCGCGAGGGTCACCGGCGGCCACCGCGGCTGAGCGCCATGAGGTGCAGACAGCTGCGACAGCAAGAGCATCCGGGAGCTCAAGGAGCTGCAAGATGCGGCCAAGGAGGTCGCTTTGGAGCTCCGCCCAGTCGCCGCTACTTGCACAATGATCTGCCATTGTAAAAAGTTCAAGTCGTATGCTTTGACAAAATATTACTACGGAACAGACTGTGCATATTATTGATGAAACGACGCAATGTACGACTCGGACAAGGAGTCCATCAGGATTCACAACTGGGAGAAAGAACGCAGGAAACTATACTAAACTGAAACTTATTCGTCCCCCACATGAAAACCACACCGGTCGGTCGTGCGGAACTCTATGCCTTTATGACAGCATACTACTGACCCACCAATTGTAAAGTTGCTCTCGGTTCAGAAGCTTCTGGAAACTGACGTTTTCTTTCACAAACTACAGATGAGCTCACAGTGACCGTGAACTGTTGAGTCTTTGAAAGACATGATTGTTTTGCTTTTTTTCACCAACAAAAAAGATGTGTCGATTTGGTTCATGCATGCTGCCAATGATTATGTAGATATGTGCACATATTATTGGCATGATTCTGTGAACGGTTGATCACCATCTGGAGATGCACCACTTTGTGAGCTTTCTTGACAAGTATAACCCTCTGGTTGTGCAATTAAAGGTCACTGTATGAGACAGCAGGATGCTTGTGATTTCGGGTTCACAGTTGACAATAATACAAATATACAATGTACCTTGGAGGTCAGGCAAAAAAAACTCATTTGTTTGACCAGCTTAATGTTGTTCATTACTTGTCATCTCTTCAGTACATGTACTCTATATTGATTCTCCAATCAAAAGTCACAGCAAACTGGCACTGAAAGTGCAGCTTCTTGCCTACATAATGATATGAATTTGTTCATGCTGCAAACGGATACTGTAACAAACCTGAGCTCCTGTCAACTGGTTGGTTCTGTTCACTATGGTAGTTCGACACAAGAATTATTCCGTTTTGGGCACCAAGATGAATTTTGTGTAGTTGTTTCCTTCATTAGAGTTGGGTTAATTTGTCTACAGCTCTTTATGGTTCATCAGCTCATGTTGGTATATTGAAAAAACATAGTGCAATTTCAATATGAAAAGATAATACAGCAGGACAAGGGACCACAAAATTCAGTAAATGCAGATAACCAAAAAGGCATAGTCCCAAAGTAAAATAGTTCAATAGCAATAATAGGCTGAGTACAAGTCTGTGAAGCCAAACAACAACAAATACTAAGCGAAAAGCAGGCCATCATTGACAAAACTACAACTTGAATCTTCAGATTTGGCGGCTACACCATCAGATGGCCGACCATCCATCTCGGCCAATTCAGCTTAGCATTACCGAAGTCGTAACTTGAAGCCCAACCCTCCCTCTCAATGTGATGAGATCTCTCTATCTTCTGAACACCCGGAATATACCAAATGTCAGTGGGCCACGATTGGTCATAATTTGATCCAAAGCTGGGGGAAACATACTCAAATGTCTGATTTTCTAAGTTGTAAATCCCTACACCTCTCCAACCCGAAATGTCATGGTTTATCAGCCAGGTGGGGTGAAGTACACAGTTTGCTCTGAGCTCTGGAAATTCTTTGGTGGGCAAACACGCCGACTGATTTAACCCGACAAACACCGCATGCTCCTGGAAGGCCGTCAAAGAACTCAAGCTGACCAGCTTGCGCTCTTCGACATCGACTTCGAGCACCTGCACCATGATTTCCCCGGGATGATCAACGCGTCGAAGGGTTCGTATTTGCAGGAGGCGGCCGCAAGGCGCAGACACTAGGAACCTGTTAAGTACCCTCCTTCGTTTCTTGTCCCCGTTGGCGATGATCACCTCTTTGCTTGGTTCTTGCGGGCCACGAAGATCCCATGCCTCAAGCACCCCACGCAAGGTCACCGTGTAGAATCTACCATCGTGATACACACAATCGGCATACCGATCATCGCTATCATCAGGCAGAGCTGCGGCAAGCCGCCAATGTCCCTCTTTTGCTCTTGCAAAAGAAACCCAGTTAGCGTCATAATGGATGATCACGGCAGTGTAGTCACCACCATGAGATGGATGGCATGACAACACCACCTTTTGGTAGAACCATGTGCCGAGGTATTGTACACCAGGCTGAGTAGGCTCATGCTGATGATCTTTTCGTAACGATAGCCTACAATGTTTCCATCACTGCCGTGGACTGCCTTAACACGCTCCAAATCGGTAATAGGCGGGAGAGGGATAATGCGAAAGGTGAAGGGGTGGTAGAGCACAAGGTTCGAGAATTCATCCGATGCAACGAGCCAACCATGGGAGGCTCCACACCAGTCGAGGTGACGCTGCCCCTCGGGCAAACTAACCTTGTAGGTCTTGTCGGTGTCGAGGAGGTTCCGAAACTCGCTGCTCTGACAGATGCGCATTGTAGGTTGCCACGAAATGAGCCAGGGCGTGTGGGCACGAGGGACACCGGCAGCCACTGCGGCTGAGCACCATGAAGTGCAGACGGTTGCGACAGCAAGAGCTTCAGGGAGCTCAAGGAGTCGCAAGATGCGGCCAAGGAGGTCGCTTGGGAGGTCCGTCCAGTCGGCGCAACTCGTAAAATGATCTGCCATTGTCAAAAAGATCAATTTTTCTGTCGTATGCTTTTACAGAATATCTACTGGAACAGATTATGTATATATTATAGATGAAACGCGATACCGACTCGGACCTTTCAGGATTCACATCTAGGAGACAGAACGTGAGACGAAATCTAAACTGAAACAAATTCGGACAAACTCGTCCCCTACATGAATACGAATACAAATACAAAACCACGGCCAACTGAAAACCAATACAAATTAATTATTTAATTCAAGAACTCGGAGACCTAATGATTGCAAGAAAAAAATCTGAAATTGTTTAGCAAGTACCTAATTCTGGTTGTCGCGACAAGTGCGAGACGATCCATCGGAGGGTCCTGGAGATCCGTAGTCCGGCGATGACGGCTCCTGCGAGCTCCGCCGCCATTCGGGATTGTGGTACGCAGTTTTGGAGCGGACGGGTTTGGCCGCGGGGGTTCGCGAGTTAGGGTTGGTGCGGTTTGAGGAGGCGGGTACAAGGGGTGAAGGGGAAGGCAGAGGAGGGTCACCGGCGGCGCGGGTGCGGGGGTCGCCGGCCATGACGGAGGGAGGGAAAGCCCATTAAGGTCTTGTTTACTCCTAGTTACCAGTGTATTGGTATTTTAAGAGATTGGGGCGGATTATCCCGGCAAACCCGTAAATTCCCACTTATCCTAAAACACTGTTTGGTTCTAGTGTATTTGACATATTTTATCCCCACATTTCCCTACAAATCTCCAAACTCTTGCATTTTTCTCAATACCCAATCCACTTACCCCTACCTAGTGGATTGAGGATAAATGGGGATTTGAATGGACTGGGTCAAGGTTGGGGTTTCACACAATCCCTATGGGACTATCCCCACTAATCTCCTGAAAACACTAGTACCAAACAAAGCATAAGGCATAAGTCCCTGTTTGTTTCTAAAGTTTTTATAAAGATTAATGGGGATAATCTCCACGGGGATTGGGTGAAACCTCAAGATTCAGCCAATCCATCAAATCCCCATGAATCCCCAATACACTAGGGAGGGGTAGTGTTTTGTGTATTGAAGAAAATACACTATGAGTTTAGGGAATGTTGAGGAAAAGTGGAGATAAAACCGATCAAATATACTAGAAACAAACGACATTATAGAGATATGTGGGATTTGAGATTTGACCGGGATAATCCCCACCAATCCAAAAAAAAAACTCTAGAAACAAACAATGCCTTAAGGGGATTATCCCGGATCCCGAAAAATCCCCAATTTTACTACTCCGGTTTTATAAGGGATCCCACCAATCACCTCATTTTTGCCTAGATTAAAAACTCTAGGTCATGCTAGTATATTATGGGGAATAGTATCTGTGGGGATTGGGTGAAAATAACATTTTCACCAAATCACTTCTCATCCCCAATCCTCCTGGGGATAAAAATACACCCCTAAAAAGACAAGGCCTAATAGCAGCAGTGGGTTGGGGTGCTAAAAGATGAATTTTCATAAGATATTTTGTTTGTCTTTTAAACACAAGCCACAAAAAATGTTTTTTTCGTGAAACTTTGTGTGCGAACATTAATATTGGGATGTACACCCGGATTGTTCTGAATTTTTTTAACATTCTAAAATGCTTTTTGAGCAATGGGAGCATATACTCTATGACCCGAAGTGGATTTTTTGAACATAATTGTGCAAAACATGGATTGACGAAGACAAAAAAAGGGGAGAGGAGATGCAACCACTCGAAAAATCATGAATAGTGAAACAGATGTCGCTGGCTTCCAGGATGCCGTGCCGTTGCTTGGATAGACGGGTGCAGTGCGGATTTGGGGGCCTGCATGAAACACGGGAGTTTTTTCTGAGAAAGAGAGGATAGACAGGAGTCCGCCGCGGGGAGGGGGGGGGGGGGGGGGGGGGGGGGGGGGGGAGAGGGGGCTAACGGAAGATCCTCCGGGCCTCCTTTGTCGTGGACACGCAACATCTTCACCGACGTTTATAATAGACAATCTTACAATTGTGTCGGACATGTCCTATTGTGAGTGAGGGTCAGAACATGTTGCCGTCCTATTGAGATCTCGGCAACGACCCAATAGGTTTTTCAAAAAATTATTGAAACATGAATTTAAACGAACCGGCGATTTTTCATTGAAACTTAAACGATATTTGAAACTACACCCTATATCTAACGGCGCATTCCGCTCTGGCCTTTAGGAATTTGGATGCTGCTAGACAACGGTGGCACCAGTGACGCTTCGATTTAGATCTCGTCGACGAAGCTGCTCACGACATGGTGGGAGCCGAGATTTTTTGATGGTCACCTGCAGATCGACAACATACTGTTGACCCATCAATTATAAAGTTGCTCTCGGTTCAGAAGCTTCTGGAAACTGATATTTTCTGTCACAAACTACAGATGAGTTCACAGTGACCTTGATCACCATCTGGAGATGCACCACTTTGTGAGCTTTCTTGACAAGTATAACCCGCTGGTTGTGCAATTAATGGTCACTGTATGAGACAGCATGATGCGTGTGATTTCGGTTCCACAGTTAGCGATAATACAATGTAACTTGGAGATCAGGCGAAAAAACTCATATTTGTTTGACCTGCTTAATGTTGTTCATTACTTGTCATCTCTTCGGTACATGTATTATACATTGATTCTACAACCAAAAGTCAGAGCAAACTGGCACTGAAACTGCAGACTTTTGCCTTCCCTACCTCAAGTACATAATGATATGATCATATGAATCTGTCCATGCTGCAAACGGATACTGTAACAAACATAAGCTCCTGTGAACTGGTTGGTTCTGTTCACTACGGTACTTTGAGACAAGTATTCCGTTTTCGGCACCAAGATGATTTTTTGCGTAGTTGTTTCCTTCATTAGAGTTGGGTAGATTTGTCTACAACTATTTATGTTTCATCAGCTCATGTTGGTATATTGACTAAACATAGTGCAATTTCCACATGAAAAGATAATGCAGCGGGACAAGGGACCACACAATTCAGTAAATACAGATAACCAAAAACTGCATTAATGCAGCGGGACAAGGGACCACACAATTCAGTAAATACAGATAACCAAAAACTGCATTAATGCAGCGAGACAAGGGACCACACAATTCAGTAAATACAGATAACCAAAAACTGCATAGTCCCAAAGAAAAATTATCCAATAGCAATAATAGGCTGAGTACAAGTCTGTGAAACCAAAAACAACTATACTAAGCGAAAAAGCAGGTCATCATGGACAAAACCACAACTTGAATCTTCAGATTTGGCGGCTACACCATCAGGTGGCTGACCATCCATCTCAGCCAGTTCAGCTGCATTACCCAAGTCGTAACTTGAAGCACAACTCTCCATCTCAATCTGATTAGATCTCTTATCTTCTAAACACCCGGAATATACCAAATTTCAGTGGGCCACGAGTTTGCATAGTTGGGTCCAAAACTGGAGAAAACATACTCAAATGTCTGATTTTTTAAGTCATAAATCCCAACACCTCTCCAACCCGGAAGACCAAAATTGTCACGGTGCACAACCGAGGTGGGGTGAAGTAGACACAGTTGGGTCTGAGCTCTGGAAATTCCTTGGTGGGCAAACACGCTGATTGATTTAAGCCGACAAACACTGCGTGCTCCCGGAAGGCCGTCGAAGAACTCAAGCTGACCAGCTTGCGCCCTTCAACATCAACTTCGAGGACCTGGACCTTGATTTCTCTGGGATGACGACGTCCAAGAGTTCGTATCTGCAGGAGGCAGCCGCAAGGTGTAGACACTAGAAACCTGGTAAGGACCCTACAATATCTCTTGTCCCGGTGGTGATGATCACCTCTTTGCTTGGTTCTTGCAGGCCACGAAGGTCCCACGCCTCAAGCACCCCACGCAAGGTCACCGTGTAGAATCTACCATCGTGATACACACAATCGGCATACCGATCATCGCTCCCGTCAGGTAGAGCTGCGGCAAGCCGCCAATGTCCCTCTTTTGCTCTTGCAAAAGAAACCCAGTTAGCGTCATAATGGATGATCATGGCAGTGTAGTCACCACATGAGATGGATGGCATGACAACGCCACCTTTTGGTAGAACCATGTGCCAAGGTCTTGTACACCGGGCTTGCGAGGCTCGTGCTGATGATTTTTTCCGTAACGATAGCCCACGATGTTTCCTTTAGTGTCGTAGACTCCCTTAACACACTCGAGATCAGTAATTGGTGGGAGGGGTATTGTGTCCAAGGTGAAGGGTTTGTAGAGCACAAGGTTGGAGCGTTCATCCGACGCGACGAGCCAACCATGCGAGGCTCCACACCAGTCGAGTTGTGGCCGCCCAACGGGCAAACTGACCTTGTAGGTCTTGTGGGTGCCGAGGAGGTTCCGGAACTCACTGCTCGGACGGTTAAGTTGCCAGGAAATCAGCCAAGGCGTACGGCCGCGAGGGTCACCGGCAGCCACTGCGACTGAGCGCCATGAGTTGCAGACAGCTGCGACAGCAAGAGCATCCGGGAGCTCAAGGAGCTGCAAGATGCGGCCAAGGAGGTCGCTTGGGAGGTCCGCCCAGCTTGCACAATTATCTGCCATTGTAAAAAGATTCAATTTTTGTGTCTGTATGCGTTTACAGAATATTACTACGGGATCAGACTGTGTATATTATTGATGAAACGCAGAGTACGAGTCGGACAAGGAGTCCATAAGGATTCACAACTCGAGAAAGAACGCAAGACGAATACTAAACTGAAACTTATTCGTCCCCTACATGAAAACCACGGGCAACTGAGATCCAATAAAATTTAGTAAACTCACTCAAAGAGGTCGGACGAATAAATGATCGGAAGAAGAAAAAATATCCGGAATTGGTTACCAACAAGTACCTGATTCCGGTTGCCGCGACAAGTGCGAAATGATCCATCGGAAGGTCGTGGAGATCCGTATTCCGGCGACGACGGCTACCGCGAGCTCCGCCGCCATTTAGGATTTGGAGCGCTGGGCGGATTCGGCGGCGGAGAGTTGGGTTGGGGGGGCGGGGGGGATCGCGACTACGGTTGGTGGGATGTGTTGGGGGAGGAGGGCACGGTGGAGTGGGAGAGGGGACGACGACGAGGCAGATGGCACTTTGTATACTTTCGATAACGTTGGTGAACTTTTTTTTTTACGGGTAACGTTGGTGAACTAATAGAACGCAAAATCTATTCCGTGCCCGGGCTCTCTCTCTGTCTTAAAAAATGCTCACCCCGCGCGCCGTCGATCGCCATCCTGTGGTGCTCCGTGATTTCATCGCGTGTCGCGTCCAGACAAACCACACCGATGGCTTCAACTCGGGAAACGAGTCGTTCCCCTTCACCTCGCCCGTGGCTCGCCCTTCCCCGTCTCCTTCTCGTGCTCGGGCGAAATCGCCACCGTCGCCAGCGATTTCCTCCAGTGCTAACCACCAAATACCGACGGCTTATGCGCGGCGACCTTATCCATAGGCTGGCTGCTTTCGATTTGGTGGTGCGCAAGCAGCGCACTGTTTCCTTTCCCCGTCTCCTTCGTCGGCTGACCGCAAAATCGCCACCATCTCCGGCGATTTGGTGGTGCGCGAGCAACTGCCCCTTCCCCTTCCCCTTCGGCGCTGACCTCCATATACCGGCGGGTTTTGCGTGGCGAGCTTCTCCATCGGCTGGTTGCTTCCGATTTGGTGGTGTGTCAACGGCGGATTCCGGCGATTAAACTACTTCGAGTTCGATTCCCACCGCGGCCGTCCAGGTGAGTGATGCTGGAACCTTAACTAGTCGTTGTCTGATGGTTATACGTGATTTTTGGGGGAATTTTTGCGATTGATGTTTGCCGCCTTCTAATCCTTAGTCTCGTTGTTGTGTAGGGGTTGTAGGTTAGTGTTCAGAAGGACTAGCAAGTTTTGGTCGAGTTTGAACTGGTGAACCCTGATCCCCATGTACATCTCCATGTATGTATGCGTTGTCCTCGTGATAGATGTTGTTCTGCTCCTGCAAAATGGATGAATGGGGTTTTTGTAGTAGTTTTCTTATTGAGGTACATGTATTTTTGTGGTTGCATATATTCGATAGCAACTGGTGTGTTGGATGTAGTTCGATGCACATCTGGCTGTTTTAGTTAAATTTATTAGTATACTGGAATTTGCATCTATGACTCCCTTAACACACTCCAGATCAGTAATTGGTGGGAGAGGGATTGTGTCGAAGGTGAAGGGGTTGTAGAGCACAAGGTTGGAGCGTTCATCCGACGCGACGAGCCAACCATGTGAGGCTCCACAACAGTCGAGTTGTGGCCGCCCAACGGGCAAACTGACCTTGTAGGTCTTGTGGGTGCCGAGGAGGTTCCGGAACTCACTGCTCGGACGGTTAAGTTGCCAGGAAATCAGCCAAGGCGTGCGGCCGCGAGGGTCACGGACAGCCACTGCGACTGAGCGCCATGAGGTGCAGACAGCTGCGACAGCAAGAGCATCCGGGAGCTCAAGGAGCTGCAAGATGCGGCCAAGGAGATCGCTTGGGAGGTCCGTCCATCCGCCGATACTTGCACAATTATCTGCCATTGTAAAAAAGGTTCAATTTTTTTCTGTATGCGTTTACAGAATATTACTACGGGAACAGATTGTGTATATTATTGATGAAACGACGCAATGTACGAGTCGGACAAGGAATCCATCAGGATTCACAATCGGAGAAAGAACGCGGGACAAAATACTAAACTGAAACTTATTCTTTTTTTTAGGGTAAAGAGAAGTTTCATTAATCAGAAAAATAAGGATTACATTCCTGATTTATGATCTCTTAAGACTTCCGGAGGGCCGCGCAGAGTCCACTCTGAGACCGCCTTTGATCTCATTCCCAGCTGGGCCAACTGATGAGCTACCCTATTAGTTGCACTTCACTAATGCGTTCACAGACGCTCCATATTTCCTCTAACACCTGCAACCAAGCTGCTCTCGAAGCCCTAGGCTGTACTAAATTGCTTATTACTTCTGCACAATCAGATTCGATGATCACTGGCATGTGTACCTTGTCCGCTGCAGTTTTGGTACCTGCTAGGCAAGCTAACGCTTCAGCTTCAGCAGCGTCGGAGCATCTCTGAAGATACGAATGCCAGAGTACAGGACCAGGCCCCTGCAATCTATAGTTACAACACCTAAATATGCTATGCTTTGATGCAGGTTAGGTCTCGATTTTCATGGATTGAGGCGAATTTGGGGAAGAACGCGAAGAACACGAAGAACAAAGGGGAATTCGTGGGAAAAGTGGGGATAACTAGAAGAGCCTGTAAGGATTCCCACTCAACAACAACTTTCTCAAATAGAGAAGCCTTTGAATCAAGAAACCAAACCAACTCAACTCTTGGAACCGATTTCCTCTTACCGGCCGGTCAACCGATCCAATAGAATCCACAAAGGTGGGTGATTGGCTAATAGTCTCAACTAAGAGAAGAGGATCTTGATACAACTCAATAGATGGATGATCTAAGGAGAGGATTTGAATCCACAAGAGGGATCTTCTCCACAAGGGGATAAATCATCTCCACAAGGGGAGGAAGTGAGCACAAGCTCTAACTCTATCTCGTAGCTTGTCTGACCTAGATCTGAAGGGGTAGGTGCCTATTTATAGGTTTGACCACGAAGGGGTAGGTGGGAGGATAAGATTACATGACTCAAGGGTCATTTCAGCACGCAGGCTCGAGTCGGGTCGGTAGTACCGGGCTGGGGGCGGTAGTACCGGCCGTAGACTTCGGTGCGGTAGTACCGGGGTTAGTCGGCCGGTAATATCGAATGGGGAGCAGTACCGGGGCTGCTTGTGCGGTAGTGCTGGGATGAAATCCCGCCGAGTCCAGTAGCCCCTAGCGTATCTTAGAAGTTCCGACCTTGCTCGGTAGTACCGGAGAGGCAGGGGGCGCTAGTACCGGCCAAGGCTCGGTAGTACCGGCCACTGGAACTGTGGCTCTTCTTCCTCCTCCTCTTCCAAGCCACCGTCTTGTCGGACTCCATTCCTCTTGTACCTTGGTCATCCTCTCGTGTACCCGTAGTCATCGTGGCGCACCTAGTATCATCAAGGGACGGAGGATGAGGTAGTATACCATCCAAAAGGGTGGGAATTGAGTTCCCTAAGAGGAATGAGTTCACCTTTGATATCCATGGTGACTTGTGAGGTGTTGGGATGCTTGACATGGTGATGGTCCTAGGTTGCACTACATCATCTCCCCCCCCCCTTCAAAATGAGTCGTCCTCGACTCTTGCTCATCATCATCATGGCAAGGAGGTAGATGTGTAGACCTTGTCATGTGGTTCACCATGTACTCGATGGAAATCATGTGGCACTTCTTCAATGTCCCTTCGCCTTTCAAGTAACCTACAAAACTCACAAGGAAGACGAAACAACACTCAAAGAGTAGCCAATTCTTGAAGGTCATTGCATGAGCGCTTATGTAGAAGGAAGTCACCTTAGCAAGATGCCTATGTGCTCTTCTTGCAAGATCTTCCGTCATAGGAATGCTTGGTTGGCACAACTCATGTAGGCTCATCCAAAGGTACGACCTACACATCAAAGACCAAGCAAACCATGTGCGTGCAAGATAGAGGAGCATATCATCAATGACATGTCCATTCATGTTCATTACACTATTAGCACAACACAAATATGTGAAAGTCAAATCATATGCAAGGTCAATGTGCAAGCAATTTCTCGAAACATCCTCAAAATGTGGGAACACAAAAACTTCATGAAAATGCGAGAAGGCAATGATAGCTATCTCATGTTGAACCATATGATCATTATTGCACACAAGGCATTGGAAAGAACAACTTGTTATCATCTTTGATGCAATAAGAGAAGAGTTTGGCAAAAACACACAATAAAGAATGTTCAATATATCATCATGGGTGCAAACAATACATAAGAAAGAGCAAATTTTCGAAATATTTGTTGCAACACCAATGTACTCATGACAAGACATGCTCAAAATGTCATTATGGTTGCAAACAAGCCATCTCAAAGAGCAATTGTTCATCATAATTGGTGCAACACATAAATCATTCATATGAAAGATCAAGGAAACATTCTTGTCATAGGGGAATCCAATATCACAAACATGTTTGCAAACAAACCAAAAGCAAAGAAATTGTTCCACTTGTTTGATACAAAACATGGGAAGGGTATTAGAGTTTGTTTCGATCCACAACTCAAATGTATGCTCTCAAGAGCTCTTTTTGTCAACTCATGTTCAATGGAGGTTGACATTATAGCTTGCGGTCCAATGCACAAAAACCAAATGAAAAAGTTATGTGCATGGTACATGAACACATCATCCATCATGATGCGTCTCTTCATTTGCACTTCACCAAACACACCAAATCAAGTGGAGTGTATGACATATGTGGATGGTTACTATGCAAAGTGAAGGATGGAACAAGGTTCATAAGAGAAAACGAACAATCTCCAAAATGTGAGAAAGCTATGGGTGCAATCTCATTATAAATCAAGGGCTCATCATTGCAAACCAAGCATTTGAAAGAACAAGTTTTCATTGTTTTGGTTGCAATGAAGGGAGAGTAATGAAAACATTGATTGCAAAACAAGTGAATGTTCAATGGAGGTTGACATTTGAAAGAACAAGTAGAGTAATCCACATGATCAACATTGTCTCGAGGCAAGGTATCACAAGGGAATAAGAAAGCTTCATATGTGACAT
Organism: Poa pratensis; assembly: GCA_947311845.1. Taxonomy (NCBI): domain Eukaryota; kingdom Viridiplantae; phylum Streptophyta; class Magnoliopsida; order Poales; family Poaceae; genus Poa; species Poa pratensis. The sequence continues at coordinate 20,832,099 of CAMZMU010000068.1, forward strand.
CAAGAGAATCATCCAATTCATGCAAGCAATCAACATTCATCATGTCCACTAGTGGGAACATGGTCACATCAACACCCATACCTTTGTAGTTCCGCTCATGTGAAGTAGGTGTTGAAATAGTAGGGGATTTCATGTAGCCGACTTGTTCATCGTGAAGTAGACATGGGGTGGCATCATCATCATCCTCCATGTACATCTTCTCCATTTCAATCATCATCGTGTCGAGATGTGGCATCTCATCATCCATAGAACCTAGCACACAATGAGAGAACACACTATAGGTAGAGGGTAAGTTGTTAGAATTTGAATTGGCCTCACAAGACCTATCAACTATCTCTCTCAACTCATGTGGTGTATCACTCATTTCCTCAAAGTTGGAGCACTCAATCTCACATATGGTGGAGGCACTCAACTCACTCTCACTCAAGTGGGCTAAGTGGCTCTCATTCTCACATGAGATTAGTACCATCTCATAACTCAAGCTCATAGGGATAGGCTCGAATTCCTCAACTCCATACGCCACCATGGTTGGAGGGAAACTCCCATGCTCAACCTTCTCGACCTCGTCGCCTCCAAAGATGCATGCCATAAGAGGGGCATCATCACTCGACTCCATTGCCGAAGGGAACATCCCATGCTCGGCATCATCCTCACTTGATCCATGGTCATAGGTGGTAGCATACTCCATGCACGCCTCCTTGGTTGAAGGGAAAGTCCCTTGCTTGACCATCTTGTCATCTCCTTGGTCACCGTCTTGTTCACCAACTTGGCACTCCCACATCATGTGACCGTTTCCATTGCATAGAGGGCACAAGATCTTGGGGCATTCTCGTGGATCATGTCCTTGGCCTTGGCAATTGTCGCATAGAAGGTCTTCGTCTTGCCATATGGGGGCCAATGTGGTGGTGGCACTTGGTGTAGAGACCATATCCTGTGAAGTGTTTGAGAAGGGCACCGTCTTGGTTGTGTCCTCACAAGTGTTGACATGCTTCTTGTGGCGTCGACGTGAGCTTGACCGTTGCTCGAAGAACTTGTCGATGTCGGCCATGAACTCGTTGATACGTCTCAAACGTATCTATAATTTTTGATGTTCCATGCATGTTTTATATCAATTGCCACATGTTTTATATGCACTTTATATCATTTTATGAAATTTATTGGACTAACCTATTAACAAGATGTCACAGTGCCAGTTTCTGTTTATTATGTATGTGCATTGCAGAAAAGGTCCAAAATTGAAAGTGCTCAGAAAAATCTGAAAAAATTACAGAAATTCTAAAACGCCAGAAGACTCCGGGAGCCAGAAGGACAAGTCTGGGGGAGGCCCACAGCCTCCACACGCCCCCTGGGCACGGTTGGGCCTTGGCCGCCCCCAGGGGTGGTGTCACCTCCTCGCGATGCCCTTTCGCCTACTTATTCCCCCGACGCGAAAACCCTAAGTGCCTGGACGATTTCCCCAAAAAAGTTCCAGAGCTCCGCCGCCATCCGAAACCCTAATTCGGGGCACAGAAGTCTCTGTTTCGGCACCTTGCCGGGACGGGGAATTGCCCCCGGAGCCATCTCCATCGACGCCACCGCCATCTTCATCGCCGTTGCTGCCTCCCATGATGAGGAGGGAGTAGTTCTTCCTCGGGGCTGAGGGCTCTACCGGTAGCTATGTGGTTTATCTCTCTCTCCCATGGTGTGATCTTTATGTGATCATGAGCTTTGTAATCTAGTTGAATCCATAGATGTACTCTTCATTATCTTATATGCTACTCAAGTGGTTTTATTAATGTAATCTCCGGAGTCACCTTTGTCCCACGGTGCGAAGTTGACAGTGTGCGCCCCGTGTGTGGCTCTTAGGCTAAAGATAACAGGAATACTTATCATGAGTTATTATTTGCGTTGGATGTCTCTATGAAATTGCGGTGTTTGTCTAGTACTATTTAGGGCGCTCAAGTTGACAGTGTGGAGTTCCCTAGATGTGGAATGTGACTTTAAGGTGTGCTGTTATAGCCCTACGAAGTGGATTGGTGTTCGTTATCCAACGAGAGAATAACTCAGAGTAGCATAGTGAAGAGGAAATATCTATGTATTCAATTATATTATTATTGTTGAGAGTGACCACTAGTGAAAGTATGATCCTTAGGCCTTGTTTCTAAGCATTGAAACACCGTTTACAACAAGTTCTGCTACATGTTTGCTTGCTGCCATTTTTATTTTAGATTGCAATTACTACTTATAATCATCCATATTACTTGTATTTCACTATCTCTTCGCTGAACTAGTGCACCTATACATCTGACAAGTGTATTGGGTGTGTTGGGGACACAAGAGACTTCTTGTATCTTAATTGCAGGGTTGCTTGAGAGGGATATCTTTGACCTTTACCTCCCTGAGTTCGATAAACCTTGGGTGATTCACTTAAGGGAAACTTGCTGCTGTTCTACAAACCTCTGCACTTGGAGGCCCAACACTGTCTACAAGAATAGAAGCGTGCGTAGACATCACTCGTCAACAATAGAATCAACACTAGAAGGAGACACCATAGGATGTGCACTTGCCGCCATCTTGGGTGTGGAGGTTGCACCATCAACTTGGAGTGTAGGCGTAGGTGCTTGATGGCGTACCTTTCGTCGTGACTTCTCTTCATGTCGGCGTTGGCGTTCTTGAGAGGAGAATTGACGTCGAAAGTCGTTCGGATGTTTCTCCTCATGTCGACGTCGGCGTGCTCGTCGTCGAAGGTTCTTGGTGGTTCCACTCGAACTTGGTGATATGTTCCGAAGCTTGGCGATGTGTCGATGTCGTCTTCAAGCTTGGACATGGTGTGGTCCACCTTGGTGTCATTATTGTGGCGCCTTCTTGAACTAGATTGGCCTTGGCTTGGGTTGGCTTGTCGATGCACTTCTTGTTGCGCCATCTAGTTGTTGATGTAGAATGTCGAAGCTTGGCGCTCTTGGCAATGTCTTTCTCATGACGCCTACTTGAAGATGATGGAGCTTCATAGGATGAATGCATGGTGGTCTTCTCGTTGCTCTGTCTTGAGCATGAACCATAGTAGGTTGTGCGGCCCTTGAACATGGTGGTGATGGGGTTCATCTTCTCTTGCATGTTGTCGAAGGTGTAGTCGATGTAGCCACCCATGCTTGAGAGGTCGTAGTTGTAGATGTTCTCCACCATGTCGTCGGAGTGGTAGTCATGGTAGCGTTTCGCCATGGGATCCATGCTCGTGGAGTCAATGTCGATGTAGGGCTCCATCATGTCCATGTGGTCAAAGTTGGTGTGGCGCTCCATCATATCAGCATTGCTTGTGTAGACGGAGTGAAGTCGTGGTAGTCCATGTCGTTGGCGCTTGCGGAGTTGGACTCATAGTAGCGGAAGCTTGGTGATGCTCCATGTCATGCACGCTTGCGAAGTCGAAGTGGTACCATATGATGAAGGTTGGTCGAAGTCGTTGTACCGCTTCATGTCGTTGACGCTTGTATAGTCGGAGTCGTGGTAGCGGAAGTCTTGGTGATGCGCCATCATGTCATGGGGTCATAGTCGGTGTAGCATTCCCCCATGTCCTCTATGCTTGAGGCATCATAGTCGGCGTGACTCGTCGTGTACTCATCATCATCTTGGCCTCCATAGTTTGATTCGCTCTCTCTAGACATGTTAGCTCACAAGACAAGTGTATATATGGGTGGAATGGAAACTAAGAGCTCAACCTCACCTTGAAGATAGTATTGTAACTAGTGGACCAAGCCAAGAGGAACCGATACACAAAGAATAGAGTTGATTGAGTTTCAAAGATCGAAACACAAACTCCAAAACACACACTGCTTATGGTGGATAGGAAGGTATGGTAGGTGGAAAGCAAATTGAACCAAACCGAAACCAAGATATTGTAAAGGCAAGTAGAGAACCACGATGATCACAAAGCAAAAACAAGTCAATCTCAAAAGATAGGAATGTAGTTCAAGGAAACACACACACGGAAAGATAAATGGGACTTGTGCAACCAAGTAGTGAGCTAAAGAACCATATGATCCTAGCGAAACTATAAGCTCGTGTTGCACAAGTACAAGGAGGCCACTAGCTCGATTGCAAATTATTGGTGGGTTACAAGGTTTGCACAAAAAGTACTACCTATGAGATGTTCATCGATCTTGCGCGCTTCCTACAAGAGATATGGCAAGTGGTGTTTCTTTTTTTCTTGCTCTTTTTGCTTCTTTTCTCTTTTCTCTTTTGATTCTTTTCTCTTTTGCACACTCACTTCTTTGAAGCCAACAACAAGATATATGATAGATGAACTAACACATACAACGGTCGCTCGGAAACTACACGGTACAAACGTGCAAAGCCCAAGCAATCATAAAGAGCTAGCCTCAATAGGACATGGTAATCGTAAAGATATAGTGTGGCTCACAAAGGAATGGCAAGGGGAGAAGATTCGAGATGTTTATACCTTTCGTCGATGATCTTCACCCTTTGTTGTATAAGTGTCGTGCTTGCCCACGGATTTTGGGGATGGTGGATGTTGGATCAGCCGCAATGGTGATGTAGTCCTTGTTTGTAGTTTCGAAACGAGCCGAAGAACACCAAAAACGGAATCGGAATCAAAAGATATGGCCAAAACCGTTTTCCTGAAATGCTGATTTTTGCTCTCTGGAAGTAGGTCGGTAGTACCGGGAAACGTAGTCGGTAGCACCGCGGTACGATGCCCGGTAGTGCTGTGCGAAGCCCGGTAGTACCGCGAAACACGGGATTTTTCAGATCCGAGCTCGGGACGCGATTTCTGCGCGATTTGGGCGGAAAAACGGATGGGAAAACAACAAATCAGATGGCAAATGATGGAATTAGGCTATAGGAACGCAAAAGAAGGTAGATCAACAAGTTTACCAATAGATCTATAGATCAAAACCTGCAAATACGCACTCAAATCTCAGATCGATCCAAAAACAAATTGGGGCTATTTTTGGTGGAAATTTTCGAATTTCTCAAAATTAAAGAAAAATTTGGTGGATTTGGAGGTGGAAACACAAATCAATCCGTATCAACCCAAACTCTGATACCATATGATGCGGGTTAGGTCCCGATTTTCACGGATTGAGACGAATTTGGTGAAGAACACGAAGAACACAAGGGAGAATTCGTGGGAAAAGTGGGGATAACTAGAAGAGCCTGCAAGGATTACCAGTCAATAACAACTCTCTCAAATAGAGAAGCCTTTGAATCAAGAAACCAAACCAACTCAACTCTTAGAACCGATTTCCTCTTACCGGCCGGTCAACCGATCCAATAGAATCCACAAAGGTGGGTGATTGGCTAATAGTCTCAACTAAGAGAAGAGGATCTTGATACAACTTAATAGATGGATGATCTAAGGAGAGGACTTGAATCCACAAGAGGGATCTTCTCCACAAGGGGAGGAATCATCTCCACAAGGGGAGGAAGTGAGCACAAGCTCTAACTCTATCTCATAGCTTGTCTGACCTAGATCTGAAGGGGTAGGTGCCTATTTATAGGTTTGACCACGAAGGGGTAGGTGGGAGGATAAGATTACATGACTCAAGGGTCATTTCAGCACGCAGTCTCGAGTCGGGTCGGTAGTACCGGGCTGGGGGCGGTAGTACCGACCGTAGACTTCGGTGCGGTAGTACCGGGGTTGGTCGGCCGGTAGTACCGAATGGGGAGCAGTACCGGGGCTGCTTGTGCGGTAGTGCTGGGATGAAATCCCGCCGAGTTCAGTAGCTCCTGGCGTATCTTAGCAGTTCCGACCTTACTCGGTAGTACCGGAGAGGCATGGGCGGTAGTACCGGCCAAGGCTCGGTAGTACCGGCCACTGGAACTGTGGCTCTTCTTCCTCCTACTCTTCCAAGCCACCATCTTGTCGGACTTCATTCCTCTTGTACCTTGGTCATCCTCTCGTGTACACGTAGTCGTCGTGGCGCACCTAGTATCATCAAGGGACGGAGGATGAGGTAGTATATCATCTAAAAGGGTGGGAATTGAGTTCCCTAAGAGGAATGAGTTCACCTTTGATATCCATGGTGACTTGTGAGGTGTTGGGATGCTTGACATGGTGATGGTCCTAGATTGCACTAGATCATGCTTGCTTCACTTGTCTCCTTGCTTCACTTGTCTCTTTCATGAACCCAGCATCAACATTTATTTTCGCCCAACCTTCAGGTGGCGGTTCCCACTTTTCAATCTGCTGCTGAATCCTTGTGTTTGTTTCCTCCTTCGCCTGATACATTGGCCCCTTCCCTTTCCTGTCTTCCATCTATTGTCAGACCGGCAGAGTACACTCGTAATTCTTCAGAAAAGAGACTGAATCAGCAACTGTGGCTCTACCTTTTTCATGTATAATATCATTACGGAGGTACCAGCTTCTCCACAAAACCAATAGCATCCGCGTCCTCATGTCACTCGGTATGGAGTTAAGCAGTACCAGTAACCAATCTGGCCCGGTATAAATGAGTTTTGTTTCCGGGGGAGTTCCCAGATTGACCTCATTTGGCTCCTTAGAGCTTTAGCCTTTGTGCAAGAAACAACAGCATGAAAGCTATTCTCCTCCTCAACTCCACATATCTTGCATTGACTGGTTGTTTCCAATTTCCTTTTCCATTTGTTTTTCACCGTAGGTCGCGAGTCGTGAGCCACTCTCCATGCGAACACTCGAACCTTTGGTTGAACTTTGGTGTTCCACAAATTATTCCACACGTACGCTCACCAACGGGAGCCGTACTTGTTCCTTGCTCCCGAGAACCCATGGGCGAGCACTGCCATGCTAATCGGTATGCACTTTTCACTGTAAACAACCCATGTCTCTCTAGGTGCCAAGCTGGGTAGTGCTCTGTATCCCGTTGGGGAATTCTCAGTTTCAGAATTGCTTCTGCATCCTCCTCTCTGGCCACATGCCTGACCAACTTCTCGTTTTGGTTCCACAACTCATGAACATATCTTTTCCAGTTCCAATTCTTTTTCTGAATAGGGCCCAACCTGCCCTCCTTCGGCACCCAGCAATGCCTCCAAATCTTTATTTCTGCCCATCACCAACTCTCCAGATCACCCCTTTCTTTAGTAATTCTAAACCATACTCAATCCCCTTCCAGCAAGGCGAGGTGTCTGAGGGGAAGAAACTTATTCGTCCCCTACATGAAAACCACGCCGGTCGGTAATGCGGAACTCTATGCCTTTTTGACAACATACTGCTGACCCACCAATTATAATGTTGCTCTCGGTTCAGATTTCAGAAGCTTTTGGAAACTGATGTTTTCTTTCACAAACTACAGATGAGCTCACAGTGACCGTGAACTGTTAAGTCTTTGAAAGACATGATTGTTTTGCTCTTTTTCACCAACAAAAAAGATGTGTCGATTTGGTTCATGCATGCTGCCAATGATTATGTAGATATGTGCACATATTATTGGCACGATTCTGTGAACGGTTGATCACCATCTGGAGATGCACCACTTTGTGAGCTTTCTTGACAAGTATAACCCTCTGGTTGTGCAATTAAAGGTCACTGTATGAGACAGCAGGATGCTTGTGATTTCGGGTTCACAGTTGGCAATAATACAAATATACAATGTACTCCCTCCGTTCCAAATTACTTGTCTCAACTTTTTCTAAATTTGGATGTATCTCCACACTAAAATATGTCTAGATACATGCAAATTTGGACAAAGTTGAGACAAGTAATTTGGAACGGAGAGAGTACCTTGGAGGTCAGGCAAAAAAAACTCATATTTGTTTGACCAGCTTAATATTGTTCATTACTTGTCATCTCTTCAGTACATGTAATCTATATTGATTCTCCAACCAAAAGTCACAGTAAACTGGCACTGAAAGTGCAGCTTCTTGCCTACATAATGATATGAATTTGTCCATGCTGCAAACGGATACTGTAACAAACATGAGCTCCTGTCAACTGGTTGGTTCTGGTCACTATGGTAGTTCGACACAAGAATTATTCCGTTTTGGGCACCAAGATGAATTTTTGTGTAGTTGTTTCGTTCATTAGAGTTGGGTTAATTTGTCTACAGCTCTTTATGGTTCATCAGCTCATGTTGGTATATTGAAAAAACATAGTGCAATTTCAATATGAAAAGATAATACAGCAGGACAAGGGACCACAAAATTCAGTAAATGCAGATAACCAAAAAGTGCATAGTCCCAAAGTAAAATAGTTCAATAGCAATAATAGGCTGAGTACAAGTCTGTGAAGCCAAACAACAACAAATACTAAGCGAAAAGCAGGCCATCATTGACAAAACTACAACTTGAATCTTCAGATTTGGCGGCTACACCATCAGATGGCTGACCATCCATCTTGGCCAATTCAGCTTAGCATTACCGAAGTCGTAACTTGAAGCCCAACCCTCCCTCTCAATGTGATGAGATCTCTCTATCTTCTGAACACCCGGAATATACCAAATGTCAGTGGGCCACGATTGGTCATAATTGGATCCAAAGCTGGGGGAAACATACTCAAATGTCTGATTTTCTAAGTTGTAAATCCCTACACCTCTCCAACCCGAAATGTCATGGTTTATCAGCCGAGGTGGGGTGAAGTAGACACAGTTTGCTCTGAGCTCTGGAAATTCTTTGGTGGGCAAACACGCCGACTCATTTAACCCGACAAACACCGCATGCTCCTGGAAGGCCGTCAAAGAACTCAAGCTGACCAGCTTGCGCTCTTCGACATCGACTTCGAGCACCTGCACCATGATTTCCCTGGGATGATCAACGCGTCGAAGGGTTCGTATTTGCAGGAGGCGGCCGCAAGGCGCAGACACTAGGAACCTGTTAAGTACCCTCCTTCGTTTCTTGTCCCCGTTGGCAATGATCACCTCTTTGCTTGGTTCTTGCGGGCCACGAAGATCCCATGCCTCAAGCACCCCACGCAAGGTCACCGTGTAGAATCTACCATCGTGATACACACAATCGGCATACCGATCATCGCTATCATCAGGCAGAGCTGCGGCAAGCCGCCAATGTCCCTCTTTTGCTCTTGCAAAAGAAACCCAGTTAGCGTCATAATGGATGATCACGGCAGTGTAGTCACCACTATGAGATGGATGGCATGACAAGACCACCTTTTGGTAGAACCATGTGCCGAGGTATTGTACACCAGACTGAGTAGGCTTATGCTGATGATATTTTCCGTAACGATAGCCTACAATGTTGCCATCACAGTCGTGGACTGCCTTAACACATTCCAAATCGGTAATAGGCGGGAGATGGATAATGCCAAAGGTGAAGGGGTGGTAAAGCACAAGGTTGGAGAATTGATCCGATGCAACGAGCCAACCATGGGAGGCTCCACACCAGTCGAGGTGACGCTGCCCCTCGGGCAAACTAACCTTGTAGGTCTTGTGGGTGTCGAGGAGGTTCCGGAACTCGCTGCTCTGACAGCTGCGCATTGTACATTGCCACGAAATGAGCCAGGGCGTGTGGGCACGAGGGACACCGGCAGCCACTGCGGCGGAGCACCATGAAGTGCAGACGGCTGCAACAGCAAGAGCTTCAGGGAGCTCAAGGAGTCGCAAGATGCGGCCAAGGAGGTCGCTTGGGAGGTCCGTCCAGTCGGCGCGACTTGCATAATGATCTGCCATTGTCAAAAAGATCAATTTTTTCTGTCGTATGCTTTTACAGAATAACTACTGGAACAGATTACGTATATATATATTACTGATGAAACGCGATACCGACTCGGACCTGTCAGGATTCACATCTAGGAGACAGAACGTGAGACGAAATACTAAACTGAATCTAATTCGGACAAGCTTGTCCCCTACATGAATATGAATACGAATACAAATACAAAACCACGGCCAACTGAGAACCAATACATAAAATTTAACTAATTCAAGAGCTCGGACAACTAATAATTGGAAAAAAAAATCTGATTTTTTTTAGCAACAAGTACCTAATTCTGGTTGTCGCGACAACTGCGACAGGATCCATCGGAGAGTGCTGGAGATCCGTACTCCGGCGATGACGGCTCCCACGAGCTCCGCCGCCATTCGGGATTGCGGTACGCAGTTTTGGAGCAGTGGACGGGTTTGGCCGCGGGGGTTCGCGAGTTAGGGTTGGTGCGATTGGAGGAGGCGGGTACGAGGGGTGGAGGGGAAGGGGGAGGGGAAGCAGAGGGGGGTCACCGGCGGCGCAGATGCGGGGGTCGCCGGCCATGACGGAGAGAGGGAAAGCCCATAAAGGCAGCAGCAGGTCGATGGTGGGGAGAGAGCAGACAGGGGAGAGGAGACCAGCAGCAATGCGAGAAGGGGAGATGAGGACTGGCGACGGGCTCGGGGTTAGGGTATCTGCAGCCGTTGTTACCAGGCCGAAATCCGGCACTATTTTGGGCTGCCTGGGTAACGGTGCTATTTTACATGCTGGGCGGTATTTTTTTGGCCGTGTTGAAACTTAGGAACAAGCTCATAAATTTGAAAAAACAAATTTGGACGAAACTTGGATATTTAGGAGAATTTCATATTTATATAGGCGAAATTTGCATAGTTTAGGCGATTACGTAATTTAAAACTTAAAAAACATAAAATTAAACTACAACATGCCGCTCTACATGCCCAGTTAGCTGTAGAACGCCGTGTAGTCGCCGCCGTAGTGGTCGTCGTCGCTCGGCGGCGCGTCCGGGGCGTGGCTCGGGCCTGCACCGTCATCGTCGCCGTGTCACCTGCTCGGCCCGGGCGCGTAGTACTCGTCGTCGCTGTCGTCGAGGACGACGATGTTCTGGTAGCGGCCGCCGGTGGTGGAGAAGGAGGATGAGCATGGCGGCGAGACGCCGCCACCTCGTCGAGGAGGCACTGCTGGCGCTCGATCTCCTCCTCCGCGTGCTGCTCATGCAACCATACCGACACGAAATCGTCGTCCGGCGGGATGTCGTTCATGGAGGCGGCTAGGGCGAGCCTCTCGCCTGGGAATTCCTCGTCGTCCTCCGGCGCCTCCATTTTGATCGCCGCCCCAACGTACTCAGGCGGCGCCGTCCACTCCCTCGCCGGGGCATTCTTCTTCTTCGACGACGCGCCGTCGGTGCTGGGCTCCGTCTTCGGCCTGACGAGGCGCAGATGGCCACGGGGCGGCGAGGGCACGCGCCTCTCATTGATGCGCAGGCTGCCGCCGCTAGGCCTTCTTGGCGGCGAAGGAACGCGGCCAGAGTTGAGGACGATGCCAATGCTGGGCCTTCTTGGCAACGTGTCCTCCGGCTCGGGCTTGACCGAGTGAACGCCGGCGTGCGCGGCGTTGAGGACGAGTTGGGCGTCGACGAGGAGCGCGGGCCCGACGACGAGGAAGAGGAGGTCATGCCCATCCTCCTGGGCAACCACGACGTGAAGCGGCGGCGGGGGACGGGCGGGGTGCGCGGTTGCATGGTGAGCGGGGGCCTGTTGCCGGCGGCAATGTACTCGAGGACGTACATGAGGGTACGCCCTCGAGCGCCCCACCATTGCTTCCGTCCACCGACGTTCTTCCGGCTGGAGACGGGGCCGGTGTCGTTGGTGTCCTCTATCTCCCGCCGATGGTGCTCGACGAAGTACGCCGTCCAAAAGGCAACGTTCGCCGGATCCCACCGTGGGTCCTCCGCCTGCTCGTCGGTGAGCCCAGCAAGCACCTCCTGGATCGTGTAGACGTGATCCGCCCCTTTCGGCGACGGAGGCATGAGGACACCGCCCAACGCTCAGGCGCCAGTCGCCAGAGACCCGCATGTCCGGCGGCGTCGGGTAGCCCGCTCGTATAGCATCCTGGCCTCCTCGGGGTGGAGGAAGCGGCGGCCGAAGCCGTTGGCCGCTGCATTGTCGCCGGGGAAGCATTCCGCCATTGTTGCTCGGGGAGAGAGGGAGATGGAGAAGGCGAGAGAGGGCGAGATGTGAACTACGCACATGACGAGTAGGGTGGGTTTTTATAGCGTAAAGGGGAGGCGAGACGGTGGCGCGCCATTACTCCGGCGCGGGGCAGCCGGTTGGACGCGTCGGCCGCCGCTGAACGGCGCGGCAGTCCACCCCACTTACTCCGGCAGGCTTTTGACCAGTGCGGGAGCCGAGGGGATGACGACGTTGAGTTTTTGCTCCGATTCCCCGCCATTTCGCCCAAGTCGCTGACAGCGTTGGCCCGCCGTGTTTTCGTGCCATTTCGCCCCCCTCCCCCCAAAGAGGAACCCAGTGGGCTGGGTTTGGCCTGAGTGTGCCGACGCTATTTTAGGCTGAAACGGCGTTATTTCAGCTACTGGGAGGGCGACTGGGAAGAAATCGACACTAAACAGGTGAAACGGTGCTAAAACGCCTGCTGGTGATTTGACATTCGGGGCTGCTAGGTAATAAATACTATAGTAGGAATCACGCAAGTGGGGCTTTGTTGTTCTTTTCTTTTGTCGCAACTAGCGACCATGTCATTATATCAAAATATAATACTTTGTGCATGTTGAAACCAAATACGCCTATACATGTTTAAGTGCAAGATTGTCTTATAACGGAGGGAGTACGAACAATTGACATCCAACTAAGCATGGTCCAGTTTTTCAATACACAAAGATTATAATTGTAGGCCATCACGACCCATTACGGCGCATTATATTGTAAACCCTAATTTGTCTTTTATTATACTTGCAAAAACCGGCGCGGCGGCACGCCGCGCTAGGCTGACAAAGTTATCAAACCGTTCAAACAATTGGAGAATCTCACGTCGATCTAAGCCAAAGATTATGGCCCAGTTTTAGAATGCAAAAGATAATAAGCCTAAGTCACATCACGACCAATTATGTCGCAAACCTAAGTTACCTTCCACAGCGTATATTCAAGACATAAGAATCGTACAATCTGAGTCGGGTAAGCCAGCGAGAAAAAACTCTGTTTAGTCGACATGCACTATCTATTTCGATATTACACTCTCTTTACATCGTTAGAAAATCAAAAGCCAGATTAGGACTGGAATCGTGCTCGAAGTCAATATACTGCGCTAGCCCAGCCACGTCATCGACCGTTAGGAAGGATCGCAATAACACGCCGAACTAAGTGACAGATAATGGGACATTTTATCATCCCACGTACAATAGACCCATTAAAATTGATTATACCGCAAACGGTAACCCATCCCTTTTAATATTTCGCCATCATCCAGCCGTAACAGGCATACGTACATATACACTAGATCTTTTGAACAGTACAATTGTCAAGTTATCGGTACCAATTAAACAAAAGCATTCTGGTTAAGCTGCGAAGCCGTGCACAGACTTATTCTTGAATCGGTAAATGTCTCGGGGAAGAAGCGTTTAACTACTACTAATATGACGTAGGTACAACAACGGGCATCGATAAAAGCCGCTAGGCCGACAAAGTCACCAATCCGTTTTAACTATCGGAGAGGATCACATCGAACTAAGCCTCAGATAACGACGTATTTTTTGTCCAACGCAGGAAATTTAGAAGTCTAAGCTTGTTAAAATTCATCATATTGCAAACCTAACTTGTCCTCGACAGCATATGCTGAACCGATAACAACCTTATGGTCCGACATCACGGTAGGACAACCGCAAAAACATCTGTTTACTCAACATGCAAATCGACGACATTTGGTTGTAACAGAATTCGTGACTCTGATGTTACTACAAATCAAGCCTAAAGACGGAGCATTCGGGTTACAGCTTACAAACAAAATACACAACACCGTGCGCAGCAATAACACAGAGCAGAGCATCACATAAGGACAACCGACGGAAACACGAATAACGCTCCTCAGAAACCTTTCTTATGAGTTGTTTTCAGATCTCGGTCGGGACCTGTAGCTCTCTCCGCCGCTCAATTGCTAATTTCTGGTGGGGTATCGAGGATGGACAGAAGAAGATGCATTGGAGATCATGGGAATGGTTGTCAACCCCTAAATGCCATGGAGGGATGGGGTTCCGTGATCTCGTGTTGTTTAACCAAGCGATGTTGGGTAAGCAAGTGTGGCAGACTGCTAACTACACCTGATTCGCTGTGTGCCCGCGTTCTTAAGGGGCGATATTTCCCCGAGTGTGATTTTTGGCATGCTCCTAGGCCTCGGACATCATCGTACACATGCTGATACAGCGACGAAAATACTACGGTACCTATCAGCCGGCGTCGAACCGTACAATCATACGAAAAAAAGCCGACGAAGGCCACTATTAAGTTCGTAAGGGTGATCGGCTAGCCTCACGTGTAGGCATTGCTCTATTGCTCGGAGCCGTCCATGTCACGTTCTCTAATTAGGAGGCGACGTCGGAGCTTGACACGCAATCTATCGAGAGTCGTTCTGTCGAAGTTGTCTGCCATATAAAGCGCATCAGTGGTAAAACTGACCGGCTAAGCATGACGCACCTCGCCATTCGTCGACTAAACCCCGGTACGTGTCACCGCCCGAAGATTCGTATCCGCAAAATCAACACCTAGAAGCATGCCATACGACACGCGACAAACAGACGCGTGTCAAGATGTAGTCGCACGGTACCCATCTACTCTCTCCGTTCCAAATTACTTGACATGCATTTGTCTAGTAACAAATGTATCTAGACACTAAACAAGTATAGATACATCCGTATTTGGACAAACCCAAGTCAATTAATTTGGAACGGAGGGAGTACTAAAATACGCCACGTATCCTCGCGCGAACATTCTTATCCGCAGGAGTAACACCTAGAAGCACATAGCCCAACAGGCGGCAAACAGCAAACCGCTCATACGTCATCACAACAATTTAGCCAACACAACGCCAATACCTTTGAAGATGCCAGATCGAAAAAGGCATCTACAAATCTCGGAAGGTTAGTCGCGTTAGCAGACAATTAGACGTTGGTATATGGCTCTAAGCCGCAACTGTCACGTGCTTTGATTTCGAGCAGGCACCTGAGTTTTACACGCAAGCAATCAGGAGTCGTTCCTTGAGAGTCGGCAGTTTTTTTTTTTTTTTTTTGAAACAGTCGGCAGGCGTACTTGACTCACAAACAGTCGGAAGGCAGTAATAGCTTATCGTTTCCCTTAGAACCAGCCAAGCCACCCTTCAGATTTATAGCACGTATTACTAAGTATATGAAAGACGCGCAATTCCTCGCTCTCTCCGCAGCTCGGCGACTGTAGCATCTACAGTGTTCTACAGTGCCCCAAGTGGACCCCACCTGTCAGCCTCCCTGCGCGTGGTCTTTTTCCACGGCCGTCCTCGAGAAAAGCAAATTAGTTCCGTAGCCCACATTTCTACGAGGCGAAGGGCTGGAACGTCATTGCACAAAAATTGGAGGACTTTTTTGCAAAACAGACCTCACTTCCCCTTCCCCTCCTTCTTCTCCCGCGGCGCCCGAAATCGCCGCCGGCGCCACCCCGCCGCTCCGCACCTCGCTGGTCAAACGAAGCATGTGGCGACCTCCACCGTCCTCGCTTCTCCCTCTTCGCCGACGGCAGCGTGCCGAAACGCCGCGACCTCGCCGCAATCGTCGTCGGCGCCCTCGGCGCCCTCCGCCGCATTTACGGGCCGCCGCCGCCGCTCCGGCGACCCAGAAGGTGCGGCGCCGCCACCCCCAGCCACCCCGCGGCCGTGCGCTTCCGACGCGCCCGCGCGCGTCCCGGCTCGCGCAGACGCGGCGCCGCCGTGGACGACGTTGCCGTAGTCGACGCTGCCGTGGCCACTGCTGACGTCATGCCGACGTCGCAGTGGACCTGGGTTTTTTTTTTGAAAAATTTACAGGAAATTCAAAAATTCCTATTAATACCCCTCCGAAAATATGGAAAATATATTAAAATATTCAGAAAAATAACTGCTAATTATTTACATCAAAAAACAAATATGTTTACCATATTTTGTATTGGACAAATTTGGACATACTCCAATTCAGTAAATATTAATGCAAAACAAAATCAGATTCGCACATTCAAAATTGCTAAACAGTTGACATTCTTCACAATACTTAAACATGCTCACAACCATGTTTAAATATTTTGAATTGGCCAGTATTTGGAGGTACTCTAATTCAGTAAATGTTCATGAAAATCAGAAACAAATTTAAACATTCCAACCTACTAAATAATTGCCCATACTATGTAACACATAAACATGCTTACAAAAAAAAATTGTCTATATTTGCGAATACTCCGATCCAGTAAAGATTAATGGAAAATAGAATCACATTTGAACATTTAAAATACAAACACATTTAATTTTCAGACTTGCTAAATATTTGTACACATTGTACGTCAACTTTGAAGTTCAACTACAAAAAATTACACCATACAACTATATTTGAACATTTCAATTTGCCAAGAATTTGAAGATACTGTAGACAAAAAAAATTCAACGGATTTCAGTAATTCGAATTACAACGAATCCCGTTCCCCATAAAATATTACACATTTTCTATAAGTTCAAAACAATTTTCGCACATGATTTGTTAGAAATTTTTCCAACAAGTATTTATTCCCACCAAACATTCAACAACACAGAAAACAATTTCCCCAACAATATTAGACAATATTCATAACAGTTTCAAATATATTTCATGCATTTTTCCCTATTTTTCCTTTTCGCACACAGGTTCTGCTGCGTTCGTCCGATTCAAATTACGTACACATATACATGGTACATCAAAACCACTGCAGCGGGCACAACGTGCCACAAATTTAAAAATTGACAAATTTCCAAACTTTCCACACAAAAGTTGTACTTGATATCCATTCCACATAATCGGAAGCAAGTTCCTTTATATGTACAATCCACCACATATATACTTACTTACTGGGCTACAATCAACCTATGTCCATACAAAAATACACGTTGCAAAATACAGTAATGACAACAAATTACCATCAAAAAATAAGAAGAGCGCGGCATGCCGATGCACGAAATTCCTCTCGAATACCTCTTGAATCTAACCATTTAACAAACGTTAACACAATTCAAATATGAATTACTTCCCAATTTCACCAATTTCCGAAATTGCTAACAACTTACAAACATAAACTATTTTTATTTCAACATATTCAAATCCAGAGAACTTCCAAATGCGGGCATTTCCAAATTTAAATTCTTTACTCCCCATTATTTACAAA
Organism: Poa pratensis; assembly: GCA_947311845.1. Lineage (NCBI taxonomy): Eukaryota > Viridiplantae > Streptophyta > Magnoliopsida > Poales > Poaceae > Poa > Poa pratensis. The sequence continues at coordinate 20,849,135 of CAMZMU010000068.1, forward strand.
TATGACACAAAAAAACAACATGACTACAAAAAATAAACAACGACTATTTATGTCACATGCCAAAATTAAAATTTCGGAATTCAAAATCTTTGAATGCCTTCGAAAACTGATCATTAAATTAACGTAAAAACAATTCAGGAAAAAATATCTTGCCAATTTTAACAAATTTCCAAACGTAAGCACCACACAACTGTAAATTTTTCAAAAAATAATCAACATATTTACATCTAAACGTCTTTCGAATGCTAACATTTTTACATACAAATTTTAGCACATGAGCCACGACATCTAGCACGCTAAGCAACCACGACTAATTTTCTCTAAACATAATGGTAAATAAGAAAATTATGGCAAAATGGAACTACATTTCATCATTTCAATTTAGCTGGCATATTTATAAGTAATACAACTTAAATTTACCTACCTATTTACTTACATTTAACCATAAAACTTGATTAAATGAATATATAGAAGAAATGCAGATTCATTCCCTCGAACTACATGTTGATTTCAAATTGAATTTCATCTAAGTACATTACACAACTTAGAACTACCGCCTTTCCTTACAATATATATATAGCGCAAGCTAAAAAAATACACAAATTATTACAACATATTATCACCAAGGGCGCGAATACATGAAGATGATCAACAATATTACCATGTTCACATTTCCATCTTCCTAAATGTTTGGAACTACGATAAAATACTTCATAATTCCCATAAAAAAACATGGAACCCATTTGAAAATTTCAATTTGCTACAAAAGTAATACATACTCTAAAATGTATATACCTCACATATTATCTCACATATTGAATTCTTCCTAATTATGTAGTTCAAATAGATATTTATGCCATTCGATTACTTAAATTTAAACATACTCCAAAATGTATATACCTCACGCACTATCTCACATATTGAATTCTTCCTAATTATGTAGTTCAAATAGATATTTATGCCATTTGACTGCCTCAATTTGCTGAATATTAGTACAAAATCAAAAAATGGATTTCCTCTAATTATGGATCCACTTTAATAAATGCTCAAATACTGTACACCCTCCAATTATGAAGTTCAAATGAATATGTCGACAACATACAAACATGCATAACCATTCCAATTTGCTTGGCATTTAAAGGTACTCCACAATATATGAAGATGCTAAAAAAAACTATTTCAAAATACTTTTCATAAAAACCTAACACATTTGAAATAAATGTTCAAATAAATGCAGCACATTTGACCACTACGAACTGCTGAAAAATTGTATACACTCTAAAATATATCTCACAAATTGCATTCTCCCTAATTATGGAGTTCAAACAAATATTTATGGCACACTACAAATATATCCAAACATTCCAATTTTCTACATATATTCGATATGCCAAATTGCTTATTTCCTTCACATGTTTTTATTTTTCCTACTCTTTTATCTTTTTCTCCGTCCTCTCCCACTGCCACCAGACTTACAAATTTATTGACAATTGGTCTATTTACAAAATTTACGTTTCAACTGCACGAGTTGCGACAATATACAAACACTTTTCAACATTTCAACTTACCAAACATTTCGACAAAACCTAAATGCATTCCTTCTAAATAAATGGATTTGAATTTACAAAATACTTATATAGTGTATTCCTCCTGATTAACTAGATTAATTAAATATCTATGTCAAACTACAAACACACTTGAACATTTAAATTTGCTTAAAAAAATTGGAGTTACTCTGGATGACAAATTACGAACAATTTTAATATTTCAAATCACAACGTTCTGGATGGGGTCTACTAAATGATGGAATATAAGATCTGTTTATATTAAATTTCAACGAATATTTTTTTATAATCTACAAAAAGATAAAAGAAATATGAAATATTCCGAGTTTTGGTTAAATAAAAGAAAAAGATAAAAAGGAAGTACTGTTTATGCAATGTTCCAATTCCTTAAACAAATGATAATGGAGTCATTTTTTTACAATACTCCAAATGCTTCACATCTCACTTAATAATGGCGTCATTTATCTAAAAAATTACAAGTACTGTTCCACTTTATAACAACAAAATAAAAAAACATGTTTGCAAGTTGCAATTTGTCCAACATTTAAGCGAATATTCGATATTCCATAAAATAAAACCAAAATGCTCACCAAAATAACCGCGGTATACTCATAACAAATACCAAATTTATTTCAACATTTCAATTTGTCCAACATTTCGACACGACACGAACAAACTTTTCCCAAATGTGAAATCAAATTCAAATAGATTGTTCTAATTTCAATTAAATACTGACGTCGAAATACAAACATGTTTGAGCATTTCAAACCTTCAAATATTTGAATATTGTACACAATATATCAGAAATGCACACAAAAAAATGCTACCTATTCATAACAAAACAAACAAATGTTTCAACACTCCAATTTAACCAAGATTTTGGTTAACAAAAAATAAATATATATTGCACAAAAAAAACACCACGCCACGCCAAAATTCAACTAGTAGATCTGCAAGGACAGAGGGAAAACGCAATTAATAACATTCAGCGATCTTATGCTAAAAATGGACACACAAAACCATGCCGCCTGACACGTCACAAACAGTAACCTGTCTAGATGTAGTCGTACGGTACTGCGTATTTGTTGTTCAAACGGCCGACTAAGCAGGACGAACCTCCGCACTCATCAACTAAACCACGCCACATTTTCTCGCCCGAACATTCACATCCGCAAGGTCGACACCTAGAAGCATATAGCCCCACGATGCGTGAACAACTCAGACGCCAGCACAACACATCAGCCAACACCACGCCGATACTTTCCTGCCAGACCAACCTTCTAGATTCCCATCACGTATTACTAAGTATATAAAAGCTGTGCAGATCGGCGAGCTGTCCGCGCTCGAGTTACTGTGGCTTAGCTACAGTTTTACTGTAGAAATCTACAGTCCCGCGGTGGGCCCCACCTCTCAGCCTCACGTTGCACTAAAAAAAAAAAGAGTCAAAGCGGTGCCACAGAAGAAAACACAGCCACGGCTTCCCCATCCGAGCTCTCCTCCCCGATGCGCCCGCATCCATTCCACCGCCAGTATATAAAAGCTGTGCAGATCGGCGAGCTGTCCGCGCTCGAGTTACTGTGGCTTAGCTACAGTTTTACTGTAGAAATCTACAGTTCCGCGGTGGGCCCCACCTCTCAGCCTCACGTTGCACTAAAAAAAAAAGAGTCAAAGCGGTGCCACAGAAGAAAACACAGCCACGGCTTCCCCATCCGAGCTCTCCTTCCCGCAAGGAGAAAGATAAACGCAATTGATTAGATTGACCGATCCTATCCGCAAAATAGACACGTAGAAGGATGCCAGCGGACACGTGGCAAACAATCACTTATCTAGATCTAGGCATACAACACCGCTTATCAACTATTGACCTGGCCGACTATGGACAACGCACATCGCCACACATCGACTAAACCACGTCATGTGTTCTCGTCCGAACATTCAGATCCGCAAGGTCGATACCTAGAAGCATGTAGCCCGACAAGGGGCGAACAACTCAAACGGCAGCACATCACATCAGCCAGGACGTCCCCAATACCTCTGAGACTCAGAAAACGACATATCTATCCAGATCGTTATCAAGCGCGCTTCCAACAAAGAACACTTCAAACCGTAGAAACACAGAGTCCACTCAGACCCATGCCTCAGGTAAGAGCAGATCGAGATCACCGCTGACAGCGATGCAGCTATTGGGTCAGAAAAGATTAACATGTCTTTATCTACTGGCGGCTGCATCTTACATGTACTTTTCTTTTGCATTAGATCAAGCGAGGAAGCGGACAAATTTACTACGAGCAAATAGAATTGCTCGATTTGTTCGATTAAGCTCAGCTTGAAACCAACTGAAAACTCTTCCACCGAAGAGTAGTTCACAAAAAGAGCACAAACGCAAAGTCTTCACAGCACCATAATCCCGACTAAACAATTAGCCAGAACCAACGAACAACGCATAAGGAAACAACACCGTCCAGTTCCGGCTCGCTAACTCGATAATAGCAACAACATGTAGACAACCCAGACATAGCGACAGAAAATGCTATCATACACACAAAAAAGCGAGATAACCACCTATGGAATTCACGAGAGTACGCGCGTCTATTCACGCTTAGACACTGTATATGACTCGAAGCCGACCACTCTCGTGTTTCTTCACTAAGCACCAATACCTAAGCTAGAAAGTCATACAATGGGAATCGATCTTCCGGAGTCGCCCGCCATGTTTGTCTTAGAAACAGTCAACAGTCGGAGGCCAGTATCGTACAATCGTCTCACTTGCAACCTGCCTACGGGCTTTCCAGCACACATACATCTGCAATGACAAAGATAAACACAATTAGCCACACTGAGCGGTAGAAATACACGTTGAGATGCTAGGCCCCATGCGGGTGACTCCTCCCCTCCGAAACCTTACACAAAGTTTCATACTATTCCACAACATTCAGGAAAGCAGTTTTACTTCCCGGGCTCACATGCTCCTGCTTTAATACGAATTTTGGAAAAATACAAGTGTTCCTCATATTCACAAGGATTACATGAACATGAGGCAGAAGGATAATTTAGTACAACATGTAAATTTGCTTGCTGCTCGCTAAATTTATGGGGTCCAAACTTCATATAATTCAGTACAACAGGTAACTGCCCGTACGTAGAAGGTATATGGACATATTTCTGAAAGTATGTCGACTGACTGAAAATCTCGAAAAAGATGCTGACAACGTATAAGCTTTCTGCAAAATACGCAGAATTATTTGGTGTCAGTTAGCGAGACTACAAATAAATTGGAGGATACCAAGAACAGTTCAGTACACGTCGACTCTTCTAGCACTATCCCGTTTGTCTGCTTTAGCAAAAACACTCACGCGCCTCTAAATGAAGACTTTCATGAGGTCCCAGGTTCAGAGACTTCTTATCCTGCTGAATGGAAAAAAAACTTAATCAGGAGGAGAATACAAATCTAAGAGGATAAAACTTATAAATCCGTGCTACAGGAGATAGGTGGCTATAATAACAGAAAAATGAATATACATATCTTGCTGTTGCTGATACTAAAATGACAAGATTTTACAAATATTTAAACCTAGGAGAATAGCTCACAACATATATTTACATATTACAGTGTGTGTCATCTACTGAGCCACATAAGTGTTGATAAATCGTTACACAAAAATGGTTACGTAAAGTCCAAGACATGTGTTTCTTAAAAGCCAGTCCTATACAATTCATAACCCGGCCCTCAAAAGGAAATGAAACACTCACACGTGTGTCTATCAGCAGGATGAAATATCAGAGGAATAATGAGAGTACCTCGAGAACGCCATGGCCGCCTGCACCTCGTCCTGGGAGAGAAGGGACGACGTGGACAAATCCAACAGAAATTAACCGTTATTGAGGACGATGCTGCTCATGAGGAGGAAGAAAAAGAAGCCATGAACGGATCTGCTCCTAGGTAGAGGAAGAAAAGGGGGAAATCTTCAGAAATTACAGCACCAAAATAACAATTCATGTCCAAACCAACCAAACTTAATCAAATCGAGGAGGCATCGAGGGGAACGGGCCGTTACCTGGGGGTTTTGATTTCCTCAGCTGGAGGAGTCCGGCGAGAGGTGCAGCAGTCCGATGCGGCTCCGTGTCCTCCGCGCCGCCGAGTCGCCCTCGCCCGCCATCCCTAGAGCCGGACCCTGGTGTCGAGCTTGACCTCCACCGCAGCAGCCGCCGATGTGGCTTCCATGGCCTCCGCGCGGCCAAGTCGTCCTCTGCCTCCGTGCTCTTCCTGGAGCCGGACCCTGGTGTCGAGTGGAGCGACTCCCATGCCCTGCTCCCAGCCAAGTCGTCCTCGGCCTCGTCGCGTGCTGTCGGAGTCGGAGAAACGCGGCGGTGGAAGATCTCGAGTGGAAGCCGCCGGCCAGCCTCTCCATGAGTCGCATGGAGGGAAAGGTCAATACCGGCCGGAGCCGGGGGCAACCGTGTCGGCGTCAACCTCCCGATGTGCAAGTCGCCGCATCAGTCGCGCCGCCACTGCCATCTCTCTTCGGCCGACTCAAAATAGCCAGCTCCTGTGGGAGGCCCAACCCCTCTCTTCTCTAGCAACTAGGGAACTTTGGCGCGGCGAGGTGATAGCATATGATCATCGTTTCCAAAGAGGAATAAATAACCGATGTATAACCACTTAGCTATCATGATATATTTTCAACGGACACCAGGTTGTAATATACGCATAAATTCAATATCCAAAATGTCTAAAACAAAATGGTGAGCATACTTTGTTCAAAAAAAATGGTGAGCATACAAAATAAAAGGTATGGATTGGTAAGACCTACGAACTTAGGACCAAAATGTGTAGAAAAATATTCCAGATCTGAAACAGCTGAAGATGGTCCAGAAATTAGTATGTGTTTTCTGCCTGTAGAAAATATAAGGGCAAGAAAATATCATTGCCAATATTAAGCCTAGAGCAGAAGCAGGCAGTAAAGGCTTCAGTGTAATTATATAAGACTATCCCTAACGTATAAGCCTCATATGAGCGAGTTGTTTTTGATTCTTCGTAGAATATCCTTTGGTACCAACCTGGATACAATGACCTTCTATATACTCTATTAAGACCACAAAAAAATGACATACAAATTGTAAAGTCGCTGCAGCAGATGTGTGTATTGACTAAATATAGAATTGATTATTATGGCACTGGATTTTACAAAAGTGCTTTCATATGCATATAATAGATAATTATTTTGGGTATATACATGCAGGAATATCCATAGCCGTGAAGGGCGCTATCCTATATATGTAACCATTCCTGTCTTGCTATACCCTTGAAAAGGTAGAACATCGAGACATTTAGGGACCTCCATAAACTGGAGCATACAAAAGAAAGTAACAATCATGAATACCCGACAATTAAAATGTGTGCACCTAAACTGACTTACATATATCATAATTTCATTCAGAACAGAAGGTCATACCTGAATATCTTCACATTAAAATATAATCCAATTTGGGAACCGCAGTTGCGTTGTTTAAAATACATCCATAGCTACATCTTCAATGATCTGAAGATAAGATGTCATGCTCTGTTTAACGTTCATTGTTCAGCAGTACATCATATGATCGTATAGAAAAGCACATGTGTATTTTACAGTTGCAAGTAAATATAAGGAGATATACTACTCACTGGACGGAGAAAGAAAACCCGCTCTCGCGACTAAGCCGCCCGTGCCGCCGTTCACCGCCGCCGCCCCCGCGCCGGCAACCGGGTTCCACCAGCCTCCGGCCGGCACCACTCCGGGTGTCGGGCGCCTCCCTCCTATGCTGAGCCTCCTGTTTTAAGCTGGGGTCTCGCGCTTCCCTTGGTCCGCCCTCGGAGACCTTGGTCTCGCCGGTGATTTGACCTCCGCTGCTTCCTTGCCTCCGGTGAGTGTGCCCCTTTCCGCTGCCGATCTCGATCAGCAGGTGGAGTTTTATCCTTACCCCGTATCTCTCAGGCTTCTTGTCGAGCGACCATGGCGTCTCGCTCTGCTCCGGCCGGATCTGGAAGGGGAAGAACAAATTGCCCGCAGAATCAGCGCCTGCTGAGGAAGATGTGGACTCGTTGATGGACAGGCTCGGCCTGGCTGATGAGGTTGAAGTAGTTGACATGAGTGATGACGACGAGGAAGTGGAGGCGGCTCCGGAGAAATGGTCCCTGATTGGGAAGGTGCTCTCCCCTTTCGCTACTCACATCCAATCGATCCGGGGTGCTATGACGCCGGCCTGGGGTAATCCGAAGGGGCTCCGATGCAGACCAGTGGCGGAAAACATCTTCATTGCTGACTTTGCGTGCGTGAATGACAGAGACAGGGCGCTTGAGGGCAACCCATGGATGGTGGGCAGGCATGCTGTCCTCCTTCAGAATCTGGACCCCCGACTGCGACCTTCAGACATCAGGTTTGATTCGATGATGATCTGGGCTCGAATCCTGAACCTTCCCTTTGTATGGATGAATAATAGGAAGGGTCTAAAAATTGCTCAGCTGATTGATAAAAATTGCTCTCTGGATGTGGATGAGCATGGTGATGCGGCAGGATGCTTTCTCCGCGCCAAGGTTGCTATCCCCATTGACAAGCCTTTGAGGCGATGGGTCACAATCACCAAAAATCTGGAGGTGCTCCGGTTTGATCTGCAATATGAGAAGCTGCCCTTCTGCTTTAGCTGCGGGCTGATTGGTCATGGTGATCTTGAATGCTTAACTCCTGTTGCCCGTGATGGAGCTGGCAAACTGCCTTTTGATCGCAACTTGAGAGCTCCTGAAGACAGGAAGAAGAAGCCTCAGTCCTTTGGCCAGGCTGCTGCGTCGGCGTCTTGGAATAGTGATTCCAGGGATCGGGGAGGGGGAAAGAAATCCTTCCCTGGATCGGCGGCTAGCAGAACTTCCAAAGATACTGCTGAGAAATCTATGGAAAAATCCGTGGAAGAGGAGGTCTCCTCTCCTGCTTCCAAGTCCAAGAGTATTATTTCACCTCTGAGCGCTAAAGTTGCTGAAATTGCGAAGCAACTCTTCCCTGGCTCAGGTGACGCCAATAAAAGTGTCATCTCTCTGAAGAAAAGAAAGCCTGCCTCAGGAGGAGGAGGCACTGCTGCTAGCGCTGAGCTGCTAACATCTAGCTTGGTCGCTGAACCTGATGACCGGTCTCTGGCAGTTGTTATTCAGAGGGCCACCCCTGGCATGACAGCGGGTATGTTCCTGAGAGGCAGTGATGGTGCTGAAACTGTGAAGAAGCACAAGTCGGAATTTGTGAATGCTACAACCATGGAGGTGGAGGCTGCCAATGTCAAGCAGCCCCACCGCAAGCAATGAGTATCCTCTGTCTGAACTGTCGGGGCTGCGGGCGGTCCGAGACAGTTCAAGAGGTCTGCCACTTGGTGCAGATCCATCGCCCGTTCTTGGTTTTTCTCTCGGAGACCAAGATGCATGCTACGAGAGCCCAGAACTTGAAATGGCGCTTAGGGTTTGATAACAGTTTCGGAGTGAGCAGTGATGGCCTGAGTGGGGGCCTGGTGCTCTTCTGGAATAATGATGCTAATGTGGTTTTGAAATCCTTCTTCAAAACGCACATTGATGTGTTGGTGACTTGTGAGGCTACTGGCAACAAGACGTGGCGCTTCACAGGTTTCTATGGTGATGCTAGAAGAGATTTGAGGAAAGAAAGCTGGAAAAGGCTGAGATTTCTTCGGTGTCAGTTTGATGTTCCCTGGCTATGTGCTGGGGATTTCAACGAAATCCTGTGTGCTAGTGAACACTTTGGCGGCAAGGACAGGGAGGAATGGACTATGGAGGGTTTCAGGAAGGTGGTCGATGATTGCCACTTCTCTGACCTCGGCTATTCTGGTCTGCCCTACACCTGGGACAACCGGCAGAATGGCTCAAATAATGTCAAGGTGAGGCTTGACCGAGCCCTTGGGGATGGGAAATTTCTGCATGCCTTCGATGCTACTTCGGTTCAACATGTACAAACCACTGAATCAGATCATTGTGCTCTTCTGGTGTCGGTGGCCTGCACTGTTGGTGGGCGTGCTGGGGGGTTTGTTAAACCCTTTAAATATGAAAATATGTGGCGGCAACATGAAAACTATGAGAGAGTGGTCCGGGAGGGCTGGAGTAGCGACAACCATGACTTAGAGGGCATCCAAAAATCACTGGGATCTCTCAAGTCTACTCTATGCTCGTGGAGCAGTAATGAATTCGGCTCTGTGAAGAAACAACTCAAAGAGATGAGAAGAAGATTGGAATTCCTCCGCTCCAATTCCATTCGAACTGGCCCTACTAGAGAGGAATGCAATGTTATGAAAAAGATCTCTGACTTGTTGGCTAGGGAAGAAACTATGACTAAGCAACGCTCTATAGTGAAATGGCTTAAAGAAGGTGACCGCAACACTGCCTATTTCCATGCCAAGGCGAAAGAGAGATTTCGCTCTAATAGAATTGTGGCCCTCAAGAAATATGATGGTACCATGTGTTCTGTGCAAAAGGAACTCGAGCTGGAAGCTAATAACTTCTATAATAATCTTGTTCTGGCTCAAGATGACACTGACCCATCTCCTATTCTGGATTTTGTGCCGTGTAAGGTCACGAATCAGATGAATGTGCATCTCAGCAGACCATACTCCTTTGCTGAAATCGAAGAAGCTCTTTTTATGATGCAGCCAAATTCCTCTCCTGGCCCTGACGGGTTTACAGTGGGCTTCTATGTCAAACACTGGGATCTGCTGAAAGTGGCGGTGTGTGAGGCTATCAGAAAATTTCTGGAAGGTGGCCCAATGCCTGGGGATGTGAATCAAATTGTCCTTGTGTTGATCCCTAAGGTTAAGCAACCGCAGGAGCTTGCTCAGTTCAGACCCATTGCTTTATGCAATGTGCTGTACAAAATTGCTTCTAAAGTTCTTGCAAACCGCCTCCGTGCTGTCCTGGATGAAATTATCTCGGAGGAGCAGAGTGCCTTTGTTCCTGGCCGCCTGATTACCGACAATGTCCTAACTGCTTATGAAAGTGTCCACTATCTAAAAAGGAAAAAAGGAAAATCTGGGGCTTGTGCTATCAAACTGGACATGGCCAAGGCCTACGACCGTGTCGAATGGGTCTATCTCAAAGCCATCATGCTAAAGCTTGGGCTAGATGACAAGCTGGTTAATCGAATCATGGCCTGTGTGGAATCGGTTTCTTTCTCGGTCAGAGTTAATGGCCAATACTCGGAGTTCTTCAAGCCTTCGAGGGGCATTCGCCAAGGTGACCCAATTTCGCCCTACCTTTTCCTTCTGTGTGGTGAAGGGATGAGCAGCATGTTAAAGTTCAGCGGCCGGCCTTTCTATCGAGGGGTGTTAGAGTTGGTATTCATGCCCCGTGGGTTTCTCACCTTCTCTTTGCCGACGATAGCATGATTTTCTCGGAGGCCTCCACTGCTAGTGCCACCAGGCTGCATGATATTCTCGATATTTACAGAAAGGGATCGGGCCAGCTTGTAAACAAGGCGAAGTCGGCCATCTTTTTCAGCAAAAATTGCTCTGAAGGTATGAAGGATGCTATGCACAGGGGTCTGGACATTGAAGCTGAGGCCTTGGTTGAAAAATATTTGGGACTCCCTACTGCCTTGGGCAGATCCACCTCGGATGCCTTTGAGCATTGCCTTCTACCGTCAAAAATCTGGTTTTCGGATGGTGTCCTAAGAACATGAGTGGCGCTGCCAGGGGAGTTCTCATTCAGGCGATTGCTCAGGCCATTCCCACCTTTCCGATGAGCTGCTTTCATTTGTCTGCCAACACTTGCAAGAAGATTACTGGCTCTCTGGCCAATTTCTGGTGGGGAGGTGATGGTATTAAAAGGAAAATGCATTGGAAAAAATGGGCTGATATTGCAATTCCTAAAGCTGCTGGGGGTATGGGTTTCCGGGACCTTCAAACTTTCAACCAAGTTATGCTTACGAAGCAAGGTTGGAGATTGCTTACTAATCCCAACTCACTCTGTGCTCGTGTTCTTAAAGGAAAATATTTCCCCCACTGTGACTTTACCAAAGCGACCAAGAAGAAGAATTCTTCTCATACTTGGAGAGCTATTCTCCATGGCAGAGAAGGGCTTCTTAAAGGTCTCATCAAACGTGTGGGCAGTGGTAACACCATTAGAGTATGGGAAGACCCGTGGATCCCTTCTAACAATGGTTTCAAACCCTTGGTCAAGCCGGACACCGCTACTGTGATTCTTGCCAGCGAGCTCCTAAATGATAACTCCTCTTCCTGGAACCTCAACGCTATCAAAGCAAATTTTAGTGCTGCTGATGTACCTGCTATTTGCTCCATTCCTTGTGGCAAATCCGCTGATGATATCTGGGCCTGGGGTGCTGAAAAACATGGTAACTTCACTGTCCGCTCAGCTTATCGTCTCCTCTGCTCAAACCATCCAGATTTGTCTCTGTCTAGCTCTAGCGCTACTGCTGATCCAATCTGGAAAAAACTTTGGAGACTGCCGGCTCCCCCAAAGTCAAGACCTTCTGGTGGCGTGTTCTTCACAATTTTATCCCATGCAGAGAAGTTCTGCATATCAAACACATTGAGAGAATCCCCTTCTGTGCTGATTGTCGGGCTGACTCTGAATCAACTTTTCATGCTCTACTTCATTGTGAATGGGCACTCTTGTTCTGGGATGAGGTAAAGACTCTAACTGGGATTAAAATCCCTAAGCTGCATCCTCAATCCTGGGCGGTGGACCTTATCAATGGCTCTTTTCTCCCTGATAAGGACTCTTGCATGGTTCTCTGTGGGATGTGGGCAATTTGGAAGGCAAGGAATGATCGCAGACATGGGAACAACAATTTGCCAATTAGCAAAGCTGTTCATTGGGCTCTTGATACTGCCTTTGACCTCTGGAATGCGGGCATTGCCCACAGCAAGGCTAACGAACCTAAACTCCTTGTCCATTGGCGGCCTCCGGATGTTGGGGTGATCAAGATCAACGTGGATGGTGCCTTTGGTGTTGCGTCCTCTGAAGGTGCTACCGGATCCATTGCTCGTGACCATCTGGGTAATTTCTTAGTGGCTGATGCATCCTGGTACCCCTTTGCTGCGTCTGCTCTTACTATGGAAGCTTCGGCTGCTCGCAATGGTATGTTTCTTGCTAGGGATCATGGCTTTCAGAAAATTATTATTGAAAGTGACTCACAAATCCTTACCAATTTGTGGAAAGATGGCAACTTTGATCGGTCAGAGGTCGGACCAATTCTTGCTGACATCAAGGTTTTAAGTAGAGGGTTTACTAGTTGTTCTATATGCTTCATTAGACGAACTGGCAATATTGCTGCCCATTTATGTGCTAGAACTTGTGTTGAGAAAAGGCAACGGTGCCACTGGCCTGTCAGTGCTCCGGATTTCATCTGTAACCGCCTAATCTCTGATTGTAACCCTGTTGCTTTGGAATGAGAAACTATGGAAAATCGCAAAAAAAAAAAGTAAATATAAGGAGCATGAGCATTGTTGCAGATAGTTATTTACAAAGAATCCTACAGAAAAAGTTCTCAAGAACTATATGAACTTAACTAACCAAAATTGAAGATTTTTACTTCTAAGAACCAGAGAGAAGCAAAGATGAGTGTTTATGTACATTCTTAGGGTCGGGCACAATGGTCACCAAACTGCACGACATGCCAATTGCCCTGGTTATGCATATCAACAGATTCCGGCACCAAGGCACCCGAAGAACACTCAATGGCTTGGGACACTTGAAATTAGATAACCACACACTTTAGTGCTGACATGAAAAGTATTTCCATCTATTAAACAACAAAAGCAAATTTGAATCAGAACCTCGGAATATCCACTTGAAGGGAAATATATGAATATATGATTATTTTTCAATTTCTACATTTATAGCCGAAATATCATGCAGAAGCCTAAACTATGTGTGATACATATGTTGCCAAAATTTATCTCTTAATTCTTCCAACTATTATTCTAGACGGCCAAGAAAAATTCAAGGGCCACCCATAAATAAAAACTAAATAGAACATCAAAATTGTCTGGAGCTACTTTAAACATTGAAAACATAAAAATTGTGAACCTTCAGCACTATTTTCTACTCGGTTTACTTTCTTGTATTTTTTCAATGACTTACAACATATTCTCATAACTTCTTATGTAAATCAGAAAATTTCACTTGCCTTTTCTGTCATGGTGACCAAAGGACTTGCTCACAACCACATCACTTACATTACCTTTTCTATCATGTAACTGCAATGAGAAGATTGCGCCGACAGGTATCCCCTATATGAAATCCTGCAACAAACAAATAGTGAACAAAGCAGAAAAGTTTCTTTGCTACAGAATTCAAGCTGCATGAACATATTTCAAAAAATCATGTCAAGAAACATGAAGAAGTAAATAAAAATTTGCCAGTACGTGCAAGCTTCAGAATGGCTTGTGTTATAACTAAATTTAAGAATAAATATTTATTCCCAGGAGCACCCTATTCCCAATAGCTGAATTTTTGTTACAAATAAAAGATTTGCGGCCACTGCGAAAACAATGTTTACCTCACGAAGCACGAGAGCAGCCGCAAGCAGCAAGCCAGATGTAAGAGTGTAGGACTGAAGAACATCACTCCTTGGGGCAGCTGCAGCTCTCTCCTCACTAGTAACATCTCCACTGAGCTCAAGGATGCTAGCGGGAGTTTCACCTTTGCTTGAAGAAGTTTCTTCACCAATCAATGATAGACCTTTGGACATATTACGGGAGCATCCCTGTTTCCTTTCATTGTTCTTGGCTGCATATATTTTGGTCACCTTCAATAAATATCACACAAGATCCGGTTGTCACAGATACCACATGAGGAAAATTAACTGAACTTCCTTTTATAGTTGGGTGTAAATAATACTCACATTGCGTGGGGCAGATTGTAGATGTTTGCAGGAAACTTTTGAGATCTGGCATGTCCAACCTGATCAAACATGATCTGTCAATGTAAGGATATGAAAATTAATGATGATCAAAGTTATAAATGTATATGGCAGAAAGAAAAGAAAGATAAATGCCAAGAACACGCACGGGAGATTCCAGGGTAATTAGAAAATAACTGCCCGATGTGGATTCATCCCAATCCTCTTTGATTGGCATACACGAAGGGGAAGAAGTTGGGGTAGAATTTACAGTGGGGACAGCTGCAAGCTTCATAGCGACCTATGCCTAGTGCCCAATCCAAGATCTTCAATCAGGCCAAGAAAAAAAGGAATCTGGATGATAAATTATGCAGACCTTGGAGCGGGAGTGGGTAGCGACAGGCCCGTGCGCTCGCTGGTCTGAGATCTCATCGGTGCGGCGCCGGGCACACGGCTTCCAAGACATGGCTGCGGCGTGCGGATTCTCCCACATAAAGCCCCGCTCGTTCACCTAATTAAATGGCAATTGACACAGAAGGTAATGTTAGAAGAGATGGCGGGCATTATAATTCCCCTAGATGCACACTGAAATCAGTTTCAATCTACCCCAGGGCACTGGAGCCAAATCCCATCCTTGCGGCACAGGTAGGACACGAGTGTAAGTAAGCAATCAGGGATCCTTGATGAAACGGAGCAGAGATCGATGGCAGGCGAGGACGGCGAGCAGGATCCGGTAGGATGCCGGGGCGATGGCGACCTTTGGTGGAGCGGAAGGGAGGAACAGACGCGCCGACCATGCCGCTGTCCCCGCCGCATCAGGTGGGGAAGATGCGGACGCGGACGCGGACGCGGACGCTGCCTCCTCGTCGCGCTTGTCGGGCGAGATGGAGGCGAGGAAGAAGAGGAGGCGACGGCGGAGGTCTCCGTGGGCGTCGATCTGAGCGGGGAGGAGCGGAACGGCATGGCGGCGCGTCGGCGGCGGCGGCGAGCTCGGGACGACGCGGGAGAGATAATAGAGGGAGGGGGAGGTGTGTGGATGCTTTTCCAGATAGGTCCCTGGGGTTTCCTAAAATTGCAGATCACTCCTTCGCGGGGTTTTCTGTAAACTTGCAGCGAGGCTGCGAGGCCACCGGGGGCGACCGGGAAGGCGCGCGTAAAGAATCGTGCGAAGTGAAGGGCTACCGGCTAGCAGCGAGCGGCGACCGGGTAACGCCGTCTGCGGCGCGCGTCAATTTTCGTGCGGGACGCGGGTAACCGGACGCGACCGGTTAAGCGGGGTCACCCCGCGCGCCAAAAGTTGTGCAAGTACAGTAGCGCGCGACTGTTCACCAGGTAGGGGTAGTTGTGGGCCGTTGATCCGCGATTGGACGGCCAGGATTCGGTACTGTAGCTACTGGTTCCTAGCTACAGTAGCTACAGTACCACGTGCGCTGAGAGGCCGTGATTCCTTCCCTCCTTTATATATAGTTAGTTATGCTTTCACGAGGACGTTCCGACTTTGAATGGGATTAGGACGACACCTGGAGGATTTATAGAGGCGAGCACAGGAGCCACCCAGGAGCCGGCGCGGAAGACCGGCGCTCTGTGAGTCGTCGAGAATCTCTCCACGCGTAGAACCAGGCCACGCGTCCAGGGCACGTATTAATCCTTAGGATACCTGTTATTACGTTTTCACACACGCGTGGAAAAGTCCGCGCGCGATTTTCACGCACGCGTGCTCTAACGCGGAGTCGCGCGCGGTCGCATCGGCGGAAGCCTAAAAATCGAAGAAAAATGAAAAGTTACGACTCTTAGTATATAGAGTTATATTATATAGCAAATCTTGCCTATAAGAATGGGCGGGTACTGGTGGTGGAAACTATCTCTACTATATAATATGACTTGAGGTGATGGTTGTCGATGGTACCTTTTTTAAATTTCCAATTTACCCCTGCATTGTTAGGCCGAGTTAGAAAATATTACACCTTATGCCACCGCCAAGTGATTTGATCGGTCCGGTATTCCTATGAGAAAAAACTCAATCTTGCACATACCGAGCTCTCCGCTGACGCGAGCTCTCCTCGCGACGCGGCGCACCACACTCCACCAATCGCGCTGACGAGGAAGGCGGCGACACGGCGTCGTGGCCGTGCACGCGGTCGACGTGGCTGCGCGACATCATGCTGGTGTGTGTGGCATGTCGCATGCACAACGTGCTAGCCATCGCGCTCTTCCTCGCCGACACCAACTACCTCGCCTACGTTGTCCAATTCCCCAACGTTCCATGGATTCGAGCTATTCCAGTCCAAATTGATGGAGCCGACACGCGCAACGGAGGTCGCGGGAGGCGCCGCACCAGATGACAGCCCGCCCGACCACACCCTCTGTCGGGGGAATATTCCTTGAGTTAACCCGCGGCCCACAGGGTTAAGGCGACTCATGAGTCGACTCATGAGTAGTTCACAGCCGCAGTACCCCTCGTGGGCTTACACGGAGATGGGCCGACCCAAGATCATGGCGTAATAAGAGAAGGATCTAAAAGATTGGAAATGACTTGGCTTGGAAGACACGAAGATGATTAGTCTCCAAATAGGTCTTCGGCTTATACTTTCCTAAAGAGAGAAGCTTTCCTTGTAACCTAACGAAGCTCCGGGTATATAAGGAGGACTCGCTGGACGTAGAACCCTAAGCTCTCAAGTTCCAAGTCCTACTCTAGAGGCGATTCGATATAGCGAATCGCAATCCTTGTAACACTATACACATATCAATTCCAATTTAGGATATGAAGGAAGTAGATCTTTACCTCGCATTGAGGGCCGAACCTGGGTAAACATTGTCTTCCTCTCGTGCCCTATGTTCCTAAGCTCGGAGACGCTCGAATCGCGTAAACTCCACACCTACGAAGTAATCCCAATGATATCTGCTGTGACAAACCCACGACATCCTCCCCGATGGTAGAGAACCTCCATGGCAGCGTCGTGCCAACTAGCTAGCTTTTAGGACGAGGCCGCTTGGCAACACCAGGGCGCATCGCTGCCCCACCGCCGGCTTCGTCTAGGAGTGACAGAGGAGCCCTAGATCTACATCTACTAGTTCTCTCTCTCTCCACCATTGTTGCAAGCTTAAATCTACTAGAGCTCCCACTCCAACCACTCAAACTCGTTGATACTTTGAGGAGTGACAGAGGAGCCCTAGATCTACATCTTTACCAAGCCGATTTGTCTCCATCGACCTAGTCCATTGTGGATCTTGTGTAATTTGGTTCGTTGGAACCTTAGAATATACTAGCAGTTCTTGTGGCTTTGGAAGCCACGGGGACTAGCCGGGAGCCTCCAATTAAGTTGTGGAGACGCGCTTCGGTCTCGTGAGTCTCATGGCTTGGGGAGTCGTGGGACTTTGGTGAGAGCCTCCAATTTGGCTGTAGAGTGTGCCTCATCCTTATAAATGTTTGGCTGCCGACCTCAAGGGCATCATATAGTGGCTCGTGACACTCCTTCATTAGAGGAAAACACGAGGGAGATACGGTGTGCCATATCACGACTACATGGGGATCACTTTGTGACTCCGCGTCGCTCCAACGGAGACTACCTTCATTGAGAAGGGAACTTCAGGATAAAATCTCTGCGTCACTGTGTGGTTATCTCTTAAACTTCGTTTACTTGTATTGCTAGCTTATCTTGTTTAGAATATCCTGCTAGCTTGTATCTTACTCATCATACAGGACTGTTCACCTAGTTGCATATCTAAAGAACTTATATTTTGAGCAAAGCCTTAATTTGAATAAAGAAAAAAAATGTAGTTGCCTATTCACCCCCTCCCTCTAGCCAACCTACTCAATCATTTCAGCGAGGCTCAAGTTCTAGAAGATATGCAAGAAGGATCGAGAACACCTATTGAGGTCGCAAGAACAGGGCAACACCCTGCTTGAGATGTTGGCTCAGCAACTTCGTGGTAAGAAAACTGGGAGCCTTTGCTGTTGAAAATTTGCGAGCCTTTGGCCTGTGGTGGTGGTGCTGAAAACTGAATATTTGTACTTGATGTCGTTCCGTATTTTCTTTGTTGTGGAAACTAGATTTATGTGTTACTCATACTGTTACGTGTTTGATTTAGTGTGAAAACTGAATTCCTGCATTATAATTTACACAAATACGGACCACCAAAGTGGCAATTCAAACGACGACTGTAAGCATATCACCTGCAACGACACAAAACTATATCGTCGCTGCATTTACGTGACAAAACGTGAGAACGTCACGAATAACACGCCACGTGTCGGTAAATAAATGGCTCACGTGGCATCTTGCAATTGGTCGATAATAGGGCGATAGTAAACGTCGTTCGCTTGACTTCATCACCAGGAAATCCACGACGAAATGATTTCGTCGCAGCGGTAGCCAACGTGGCTCCAAATAATAGGAAGACGTGGCGCCATGTGATTGCATTTTTTCATGACGAAACCCCAACGTCGCGAGCAATCTTGCAGTGACGAACGCAGTTCGTGCCGGTGAATGGCACGTGCCTGCGTGTAGTTATGCCACGCGGCGAGGGGTTAATGGGCCACGAGACGACGGACTAAAACGTCATGGACGGCCAGGACGTCAAAAAATCAACGCCGGAAAAGTCGGTGTGGCTTGACATGTTTGGTCCGCGTGTTGACGGCTGACTGGACGGTGCCTATGATGTCATAAACGGAATCGATGACGTCATGCCATGTAACATCCCAAAGTGGTGAACCTCAAAAACCAGTGTAAAATTTTCACTTTTTACATTGCATGCATCATTGCATCAATCTTAAATTGCTAAACAACACACTATATGATTTGGGCAAGATTGAAAAACCAAAGTGCCAAACCTGCTACCACCAACTCCACAACAAGGAAGACACTCAACTTGAAAAATACAAATCCTTGTCATATTATATTTGTCAAGGAAGTTCTAAGAGTTCAAAATGTTATTTTGGACTTGCTCTAAAATTGCTAAAAGATTATAATTTGGGGAATTTAGAAAATTGCCTAAATAAAACACTATGAACAAATGTTGTCCAAATTAATTTATTTTACAACGCCAATTTTTGTGGTGCCTCTACATGCAGTTGGGAGGCTACCCAAATTTTATCAGATTTTTATAAAATGTTTAAGTGCCCTAATAAAATCATTGAAAAGCTACTGGTTTTAAAAAGAAACAGACAAGGGCCTCCTTGTAATTATAGAAGGACCTATCCGTGATGGTCAAAAGTTGTGCAGGGGGTTTTTTCAGAAAATGGTCGTCTCCTTCGTTCTGTAGCGACCGCACCGTCGCGTGCCGCCGGACCAGCTCGCCGAGCTCGCCGCGCCGGGGCCCCCTCGCTGCCCTCACCCACGAGGAGGAGGAGACCACCCCCTGCCTACTCTCTCCCCTCGAGATATTTCCCCTGCCGTGCCCTAGCTCTCTCTCTCTCTCTTCTCGCACCGCCGCCGCCATGGCCGTGAGCTCGTCGCCGATGTAGCGCTCCCCATCTTGCTTGAAGACCACCGACGAGTCCGCCTCGCCGTACTGCTCCTCTACGCAGAAGCAATCCAGTCGGGGCGACCGGAAACGCCGCCGCCGTCCACCTCCGCGCCGCTGCCGCTCGAGGCTCCGCCGCCCGATTGCGCCACCGTCGGACCACCTCTGGCTTCCCCGACTTCTCCACGGCGCTGAGGTGAGCATGTCGACCTTGCTGGCCCTCTCCCCTCTCCCCTCCCGCGCCAGCGCGCGTTCCCCGCCGCCGAGCATCGCCGTTGCCGTAGCTCGTTTCGTCGTGTCGACGAAGCCGGTGCAAAACCCGGATTTTTCCGGAGTCCAGACCGGGATAGGAAAAGAGCTACTGGACCGTTCGGTTTTTATCCGGTCTATACCCGGAAATGGACCGGAAATCATTCCGGATGAATTTCTCCCGGTGAAAAATCCGGAATATTCCGGGATAAATTCCGGATTTCCATACTGTTTTTGAAATTCCTTTTTCCCTTGCACCCTGGTATCCCTAAGTGATGTATGTTATATATTGTTGTTATTAAATCATCAAAAAATCATATCCAAAATGAAAATGTATAAAAATAATAATCTTTATCGGTGTATCCGAAAAATGCGTGTAATACCCCAAAATGCACCGAAATTTGAGAGTAAAACTTTAAAATAAATATCACGCAAATTTGATCACAATTGCGTTATGGTGCTTCTAGTAATATTAAAATCCTAAATTTAAAAGAGAAACTTATAAATGCAATAACTTTTACCGGGACCTCAGAAAAATGTGTTCGTTATATCAAAATGCTCAGAAAAACATAAGTGATCCAAAATCTTTATCATCATGCATCATTGATCACAGTTACAATAATGTGCTCTAGTAGTAATGATAATCATTAAGTTTTAATATGGGGTTTCTTCCAAAATCTGCAATAAATATAACGGGGACCCCATTTAACTTGTTGGTCATGTTCAAAGCTTCTAGGGTGCATTTAAAATGTCATATCATCATCTTTGTATGCATTGCACAATTGCCATGTGTTGATTGTTCTTCCGGTATTGTTTGTGCATCGGTAGATCAAGGAGGTGAAGTGCCACCCCCGTCCCGTGACGATCCGTACTACCAGCCGTATCAATAAGGCAAGCGTAATCCCCCATCTGAGCATATCTTATCCTATGTTTCCGCAAATATTTTCTCCACTATAATATTGCATGCGGTTCTAAATGTCAATTTTTCTTGGATTAGAGTATCCTATAGTTGCATTAAGTTTCCGATGCCAATACCTGTTTCCCTCCTACTATCCATAGGTTTGTATTGTTGGCCTGAGATACTAAACTATGATATGTTGATGCTTAGCCATGCTTAGGCAAATGTTATCCGTCGGATGGATATTTCATGTTGGAAACAGGTGTGAAATGTACAGATGATGGTGGAGAATTGTGGTAACAGGTAATAAGATGCTAAAAGGTGGGGATGAGAGGCCACTGTGGTTGTGGTGCTTTGTCTCGTTCTCGCCGCCTAGGTGCGAGTTCTTTACCTCCCGAACCAAGACTGAGCGCGCAACCATGCGTGAGGCCTATGCATTCGCAGTGCAGGAACCCTCATAGACTAAATAACTCGAGCGGGGCCAGCCAGGGTCCTCTAGTTCGGGCTTCCATTTGCGCGTGCGTGATGATGGTGGTATGAACTGGGATGAGGATGGTGGTGTTAGGAAAATGAGTGGCCGTGGGGCGGGGTGTTGTGATCCTGGCAGTCCTACCGCCACTGATGATCCTGGAAAGTCCTTAACGAGGGAGAAGTCGACACCGTTCCCACCCAGCCGGCTTTCCAAGGAAGAGAGCTAATGCGCAGGTAATGGGCCGGGCGGTACGCGTGGCAAACATTTGTACACCCCTGCAGGGTTAAATCTTTTCGAAAAGCCGTGTCCACGGTTAAGGACAACTTGGGAAAGGACGATAAGATCATAGAATAACTTTAACGGAATGATTAAAAACTGGGTACTAGAGGTACCACTTCAAGATTGCAAGGTGAGCTTCCTCGAGGGTGATTCGGGGAGGTGCCTTTGATGAACAGGTACAGTGGTTGATGTTGATGGTTGATGATGAGTAAGGTGGTGAAAGAAAGAGTAACTTCTTACCTCTTTTGAAAATATTCTGATTAGTCGATGCCTTTGAGTTATGTTTTCATAAATAAAATCAGCTTTATGCAAAACAGCCATATAACTTTGAAAGCCTCATCGAGCTAAAGCTCTATATATAATCTTGCGAGTTCGTCAAACTCAACGTCGTTTGTTTTGTTTCTGAGGAGGACTTCACCGACCTCGAAGGTGGGTTCTTTGTGGACGTCGACGAGTAGTCTGGGATTCCCAGGTGGCAGCTTGGGACATCCCGGAGCAGCTGGCGCTGTGATGTTTATCTGTAGGCCTCTTAGGCCATATATTTGGATCTTGTTGTTTAGAACAACCTAATTTGCTTCCGCTTGTTGTAATGTTGGGTCCGTGACCTCTGGTTGTCATTTGCTATCTTTCTCTATTATAAGAGTTGAACTATAATGATTTGTGTCGTAGAGTCTGTGATGTGCCAATTGTTCCACAAGTCTTGGTCTCTCTATTATGCATTGAGGGTTGTGCCGGTGTTAAGGCATCAATCGGGGTGTTGCGTTGCCGATGATCCATTCCGAGCAACGCCTGCCAAAGGTTTTGGCCGGGGATTGGTAAACCCGTAACCTCCGGTTGTATCGCTTAACCGGTGACACACATCATCACTATATAACAGTCAGGTCGGGGCGCTACATGCCCGTGAACATAACAGAATCTTTTTATGACAAAACCACATCGCACATCGATGAGGTACGCTCACCGGAGAATTACATCATTGGGCGGCGCTAACGAGTATCTCAAACGGTGTTCGCCATTTGGCAGAAAAAAGTGACGGAAACAAACGTTGCGCCCTTAATGGTCCTGGGCCATCCACCTAAATTCACCGTGACGTTATACGAACGTCGCGCGTAGCCTCGACGTTCGCTAGCGCAAAAAGAGTCACAACGGCGTCTGTGACTATCGATTCCCAACATTTGCATTACGTCGCGGGTGGCTTGGTTATGACGTTTTGGCCTTTGACGCGACGCAGTTTAAACGTTGCAGATCTTCGATAGTTTTTTAGTGTACACTAGCTAGCGGTGGTGCCTGGGCGCTTTGATGTAGATCTCGCCGACGAAGCTGTTCCTGTCATGGTGGAGCTGGTGGCGATGACAAGAAATTTTGAATGGTTGCCTGCATGTCGTGCAACTGCTCGGTCTTTGGCAGACTGTCGCTGGTACATCTCGCCAGAGTTTTGGGCAGTGTTGGAATCGTCGGAATGCACTTGGGAAAGTAAGACGTCCAAGAACCACCACTCCGCAGGCGGCGACAAGTCGTCGGAGGTGGCGGAGAAGCTGTTGAGGCATCAGTCATATTCGGATTTCACTTCGACGTACCACTAGGGATATGACATGGTGTACTACGAGCCGCGTCATGGCTCCCACGTAAATTTACCCCAACACCTTTTGATGTAGTCTAGGCGCGCTTGCCCGGTGAGCATTTTGACGATGTTGGTCACCCAATCGCAGGGCAATCGACGGCCACCGGAATGTTGTTGCACAAGTGGTGTTGTGCCTCCTGCACCATCTTTCGACGGTGGCCGTGAGGCGTGTAAGACGGGATGGGTGGAGTTGGTCGTGTCGCCTGGCGGTGAGGGACGAGCTCGTATGCTGCCTCTCGGGCGAAGCTGGCGGTCCATGCTTTGCTGCCGGCGGAGCTCCGCGGTCTGCTCCGCACGCTCTACTCATGTAGACCATACATACTGCTCGTGGATCCGCTTGACGTGTAATGTGGGAGAAGAGAGGGCCGATGGTGTGAGAAATGTGGCCAGTGTGTGTCCTTGTTTTAAAACGGGACAAAGGAGTGGAGGCGGGTGGCGGCCACTAAGGGCATCTCCAGCCGTGGTGCCTCCCAGGTGCTATTTTTCCGCCGGATGTGCCCCCCAAGAGAAATTTTGACTCTGGGTGCGGGTTGTTTTCTAGCCGCGGGCAAACTCAGGAACGGCAGCTCGCGAGAGGAGAGGAGAGTTGGCCTCGCACGGGCCAAAACAGCACCATCTCCAGTGTCGAGAAGAAGGAGCTCCGCCCGAGACGTTGAGCATGTCGTCAGCATCGCGACCTGGTCAAGCTCCGCCCCATCAAGGAAGAGCGCGGCGAGGCCCACGCGACCTAGCCGTGAGCCGCGAGGGCGAGCTCCGCCCCAGACGCCGGCCACGCGATCTAGACAATGTGGTTGTGGTGCGTGATGGCGACGGCCTAGACGCGGCCGGTGGTGCCTGAGGAGTAGAGCACGGCCGCGGTGTCCGACTGCTTCACCGGGGTGGAGGTCGAGGGTGGACCAGAGGTTCGGCCAGCTCCCCGCGGCACCGGCACCGACACCCGTCCTCCTCTTCTTATTGGCGTCGGTGGGCAAGTGTCGCAGCATTGGAACATGGGGTTCCCCTGATGCTGCTGAAAGAGCATTGTCGCTCTTAATCATGTTTTGATGTTGATGATAATACAAAGTTTGTATCTAACAGTTTTATACAAGTTTGAACAGGTCTTATGAATATCGTCATTGCATTCGCGCAGCGATTCTCTACATTTTGATGCAACTTTGCCAGAGGGCGGTACTACCGCTGGGATAGGCGGTAGTACCGCCAGCCCCAGGAATTTGCACTGCAGCGGCAGTACCGCTGCGGGTACCGCTGTTTTCGGGTTCTGGGCGCTTGAGCGGTACCACCAGCGGTACCAGCCGGTACCGCTGAGGTGGACTGGCTGGTTCCAATACCGCTGCCAGTACCGCTGTTTCCAGCGTTCGGAGGCGTTGTCCGGTACCTCGGGCGGTACCTCGAGCGGTACCACCTGGTACCGGGGGCGTGGGCCGTGAAGAAGGAAGAAGACCGTTGACTGTCTGCGTTGCTGCGTTGAAGAACCCAGCGGTACCACCGCTTGTTCCAGCGGTAGTACCGCTGGCGCGGGTTTTCTGCCTCCAACGGCCAGATTGAAAGAAAGGGGTATTTAAACCCCTTCTCCTACCTTGGGATATTTTGAGCTACTACTACAACTAATCCCCATTGTTGCCAAAGCTTCAAACTACTAGATCTCCCACTCCAACCACTCAATCGACTTGATACTTTGAGGAGTGTCATAGGAGGTCTAGATCTACGTCTCCACCGAAGGAATTTCAAATCCCCCCACACGGATAGTGTGGAACTTGCATCTTGGGTTGCTTGTAACTCGAGGTGCCTTTGTGAGTCTCGGAGGAAGTCCGAGGCATTGTTGGGAGGCTCAACTCATTGTGGAGTTCCCCGACCTTTGTGTACCGGCTTGGTCAACGCCATCAAGGTGACCTCATAGTGAATGAGCCGAACCCCCACGGGTAAAGCTCACGGAGAATAGAGTGAGCACATCCGTGCTATTGGAGCGCCTAGGTGGCTCCACACTCCTCCAACGTAGACGTACTTCCCTTGGGAAGGAACTACGGGAAACATCTCCGTGTCTCCACTTTGCGGTTACTTCTATCCTTTACTTGTTGCTTCCGCTACGTTGCTTACCTTGCTTGTATCACATAGGTTGCTCACTTAGTGCACATCTAGTCAACCTTGTTATACTTTGCTCAAGCCTTAATTAATCGAAAAAGAATTAAAATTTGGTAGTCGCCTAATCACCCCCCCTCTAGTCGACATATCGATCTTTCAATTGGTATCAGAGCCTCGTCTCTTATCTAAGGCTTCACCGCCTAAGAGAATATGTCGGACGTCGTGGACCCTCTCGCATCGGTTACTAATGAACGCTTTGGTGAGGTTGTTAGTGAACTCAAGAGTGAGATATCGAATCTCAATACCGAGATCACTACCAACCTCAACATAAGCATGAAGGAATCGATGCGAGAAATGTTCAAGGAGTTCCTAGGGAAACCGGATCCTCCTAAGGTTGATTTACCCTCCTTGGAAAATGTCCCGGGAAGGTAGATACTCTTCCTTCTACGGGTATTGTCAATGCGGACGGAAAGGCGCAAGCCAATCCCGAAACAAAGAACTCCGAGGATGGTAACTCAACCCCAAGGAAGCCGCCGGGGGTGTATGCTAATGTTCCACCGGAACAAGTGTATAACACAATCCACCAACACGTCTCTCCGCCACACATCGCCAATATGGGCGCACCTCCTAAGCTTGATCCAAAAGACTTTCCTAATTGGCAATTCTCTATGCGTTCACACATGTCTAGTTGTTGTGTTTTCTTGATTGACATTTTAGAGCAAGGCTTCCATCCTCAAGACCCACACAACATGACTCCAACGGAGAAGGCCAATCATCAACTCAACGCCACCGCCATGCACATGATACAAACGGCCGCAAGCCCAACTTATCGCACGCATATCCGTATGTGCACGACGGCAAAGCAATGTTGGGAGAATCTTCATAACTTGTTCTTGGGGAACAAAAGCATTCAACTTTCCAAGTATGAAGCGGTTCAAGATGAAGCCGATGAGTTTGTGATGAATGAAGATGAGACCCCCGAAGATCTCTATCGAAGACTCTCCGCTCTTGCCATCACCTTGAATGATTTCGGTTTTGAGAAGATTAGTGATAATTGGATCAAGCGCAAATTTCTCAAGGCCATCACTCCCTCAAATCAAGGCTTAGCTCAAACCATTCGATCAAGACCGGACTTCTCAACACTTGACTCCAACACCGTGCTCAACGAGTTTGTATCCATTGGGATGGTTGTCAAGAGCTCTATTCATGCTCAAGCTCGGCAAAGGGGACTTGCGGGACAATCTCCAAATGTCGCTTTGAAGTCCACCACCATCACTAGTGAAGAAGAGTTTGAACATGGAGGTGAAGAGGAGGATACGGAGGAGATCAAGAAAGACTATTGTGAGCACATGGCTCTTGCTTCAAGAGCCTATTGGGGCAACCGTTCCAAGAGATCTTCAAGACCTTTTGCTAAGAAGAACTTCGTTGCAAGACCAAGAGGAGACCGTCCAAAGACTTGCTATAATTGTAGTAATCTCAATCACTACATTGCCGAGTCCTTGGGAGAATCGAGAGGACCACAATGGCAAGCTTGTGAGAAAAGACAAGTCCAAGGGCAACGGCAACAAGAACTACGTGAAGAAGAGGGTTACCAATGCCTTGTGTGTTCAAGATAGAAAAGTTTTGGAAGAATACACGTCCGGTGATGAAGATGAAGATGAAGTTGTAGCTACCGCTCGCATTGCCATAGCTACACCTTCCTCTACACCGTCATCCCTATTTGAATCCCCCAATGAAAATGAGTCCATTCCCTACACATGTCTCATGGCAAAAGCCACCTCGGTAACTCCTTCTCCTAAACCTATTGCCTCTACACCTCCTTCCTTATTGGATTGTGTAGAGAATGTTGTGAAGGAGCCCCAAAGTCCAAATGAGGTGGACGTGTGGCTAGCAATCTTAAAGGAGAAGACAAAGTGAATGTTGATGCTCTTTTGGAGCAACTTGAGGAAACTAACTCTCTTGTAGATCAAAAGGAGGAGATCATTTCGGGCATGGCAAACCGTGAGGTTGACTATGCTAATGAGATAGCGGATTTCGCTATTGCTCTTGAAAAGGAGCAAACTCGTAGAAGGTCCCTTGAGGAGGCCCTATCTAATTCCGAGGAATCCTATGCTATTGACATGTCTAGAGTTAAAAAGGATCATGAACATGCTCTTGCTACTTCTAAAGTCTATAAGAATGAGAAGCTTGAGCTAGGCATTGAACATGCTAGACTTGAGAAGGAAAACAAGAGACTTGATGAGGAACTCAAAACCCTCAAAGAGTCTTTTGCCAAACTTGAGAAGTCTCATGATCAATTCCTAGGTCAACAAGTGAAAGAAGTTATTGCTTCCACATCAAATGAAATTATTGCTAAATCTATTATTTGTTGTGAGCATGCTAACCTTGTTGAAGAGAATGCTAAGTTGAAATCTCAACTTGAGAAGGGCATTATGGCTTGTGCCCAAGGAGAAAAGAACCTCAATGACCTTTTGAGCAATCAAAAGGATCAAATTGGAAAAGAAGGACTTGGTTTCTCTACCAAGTCAAAGAAGAAGAACAAAAGAAGAAGAAGTCTTCTCCCTCTTCAAAAGCTATTATCTTTGTGAAGGAGGGGGAGTTGGCTAAAGAGAAGGAGACCAACACCATTGTGGGTGGTGAGGTCACAAGGGACCTTCCTACCCATAATGACTTTGCCGGCAAATATAACCCATCTTATGTTCTTATGAAATCTAGAGATGGTCATGTTTATGCTAAATATGTTGGCTCTTCTTATGGTGATGATTATCATTGGGCTATTTGGGTTCCTAAGACCCTTGTGACTAACAAGAAAGGACCCATCGAAAAATGGGTACCTAAATCAAAGACTTGATTCCTTGTAGGGTGTGGCGTCCGGTGCGGGTCGATGGACGGTGGATAGTGGCGCATCCCAACACATGACCGGACGCATTGACTTGGTGGATGATATTGAACCTCCTCTACCTCAATATTCACGAGTCAAAATTGGTGACAACCGCGAGCTTAAGGTATTGGGACGAGGCAAGGTCGTTGTTGCTAGAGAAGTCTCTATCAAGAATGTACTTGTCGTTGAGTCCCTTGGTTACAACTTACTCTCCGTCTATCAACTTACTAAAAGTGGTTATGGGTGTTATTTTGATGACGAGAGTGTGATCATCACCGTGAAGGGATCTCTTAAAGTAGTCTTTGTTGGACATGTCGAGTACGGCATGTATGTGCTTGATTTCTCGAAAGAGAGCATGTCGGCCGCGACTTGTCTAATGGCTAAAGTTGATGTGGGTTGGCTTTGGCACCGCCGACTAGCCCACACCAATATGAGAACACTCCATGATCTTCAAAGTGGTAATCACATTCTTGGACTAACCGATATTAAGTTTTCCAAAGATCGTGTGTGTAGATCATGCGTTCTAGGAAAGCAACATGGAGAAGCCCATCCACCAAAGACGAAGATTACCACCGACAAGATTCTTGAGCTCATTCATTTGGACCTTTTGGTCCATTATCTTATGATAGTCTTGGTGGGAAGAAGTATTGCTTGGTGATTGTTGATGACTATTCAAGATACACATGGGTCTATTTCTTCAAGAAAAGAGTGAGACTCAACAAAGAGTCATTGACTTCATCAACATGGCTCAACGCCAATATCAAGAGAAGATCATGACAATTCGAAGTGACAATGGGTCCGAATTCAAGAACTATACCGTGGAGGGGTTTCTTAGTGAAGAGGGATTGCTCATCAATATTCCACTCCATACACCCCTCAACAAAATGGTGTTGCGGAGAGGAAGAACCGGACTCTTATGGATGCGGCTAGGACCATGATTGCGGAGTATGCTTCTCCGTTAACTTTTGGGCCGAAGCCATCTCCACCGCTTGTCATGCAACAAATCGGTTATTTCTCCGCAAGCTATTGAACAAGACCCCATATGAGATTCTTCTTGGGAAGAAACCGGATCTTTCTTATTTTCGTGTCTTTGGATGCAAGTGCTTCATTCGCAAGAAAGGTAACCGGTTATCTAAGTTTGAAACTAGATCTATAGAGGGTATCTTTGTTGGTTACTCCACAAACTCTCACGGCTATAGAGTCTACAACAAGACCACCGGTCAAGTTGAAGAATCTAGTGACGTGAAGTTTGATGAGGATAATGGCTCCCAAGTGGGGCAAGTTGATCCTAATGTTGTAGGTGATGTACCTATGGAGCTCGCTCTAAGAAGGATGGCAATTGGGGACATTCGTCCCATTGAAGAGGATCCTCCTCAAGTTCAAGATCCTCCTCGAGCTCCTCCTCAAGTCATACCATCACCAACTCAAGATCCTCCCCGTAACCAAGAACAAACTCCGAGCCCTCAAACAAGTGAGCAAGGTCAAGAACAAGATCAACCTAGTGGTTCCTCTCCACAACTTGATGTTCAAGACCAAGCTCTAGATGGTGCACACGACAATGATCAAGAACAAGATCAAGGTGGTCCTCATCAAGATCAAGCTCAAGATCAAAACAATGCACATGACTCCGATGATGAAGGAAATGATCAAGTCATCTCTCAAGAAACTTCGGAGAGCCAAAGAGAAGAGAATTGCGAAGAGAGCAAAAATTAACTCGCTTAGAGCATACATTGGACAAAGTTCTTGGAGGTGTCCAAAGCAAGGTCGTCACAAGAAAACAATTGGCAAGCTTTAGCACCAACCATGCTTTTGTGTCCTTCATCGAGCCCAAGAAGGTGTATGAAGCTCTTGAAGATCATGATTGGATTGATGCCATGCATGAAGAACTCAATAACTTCAAGCGCAACAAGGTGTGGAAGTTGGTGCCAAGGCCAAATGGGTGCAAGAACGTCATCGGCACCAAATGGGTCTTCAAGAACAAGCAAGATTCGAACGGCATTGTCATTCGAAACAAGGCAAGATTGGTGGCACAAGGCTACTCTCAAGTCGAAGGTGTTGACTTCGGTGAAACCTATGCCCCCGTTGCTCGTCTTGAATCTATTCGCATCTTGCTTGCATATGCATCTCATCATAACTTTAAATTGCAACAAATGGATGTTAAAAGTGCTTTCCTTAATGGTCCTATTAATGAGTTGGTATATGTTAAGCAACCTCCCGGGTTTGAGGATCCCAACCATCCGGACCATGTTTACAAGCTCGACAAGGCACTCTATGGCCTTAAACAAGCCCCACGTGCGTGGTATGAGCACCTTCGAGAGTTTCTTGTAGACCGTGGATTCCAAGTTGGTGTTATTGACCCCACCCTCTTTACCAAGAAGGTGGGTGGCAATCTTTTCATATGCCAACTCTATGTAGATGACATCATTTTTGGTTCTACTAACAATGCTTTCAATGATGAGTTTGCAAAGCTAATGACAAGCAAATTTGAGATGTCCATGATGGGGGAGTTGAAGTACTTCCTAGGATTTGAAGTGAAGCAATATAGGGAAGGTACCTTCATCAATCAAGCCAAATATACCCAAGACATGCTCAAGAGGTTCACGATGACGGAGCTCAAATCTTACAAGACACCCATGTCCACCTCCGTCGACCTCCACACCGACACCGAGGGTAACGATGTCGATCAAAAACTCTATCGCTCTATGATTGGCTCTTTGCTTTATCTTTGTGCATCTAGACCGGATATTATGTTTAGTGTGGGTAAGTGTGCAAGGTATCAAGCGGCTCCCAAAGAGAGCCACTTAGTGGCGGTTAAGCGCATCTTTCGATATTTGCTTCATACCCCAAACTTTGGTCTTTGGTATCCCAAGGGTTCAAGCTTTCATCTCATGGGTTACTCGGATGCGGATTATGCCGGAGAGAAGAAGGATAGGAAGTCTACATCCGGGAGTTGTCAATTTCTTGGCCGCTCCTTGGTGTGTTGGTCTTCCAAGAAGCAAAATTGTGTTGCTCTCTCCACCACCGAAGCCGAGTACATCTCCGCCGCAAGTTGTTGTGCTCAACTCTTATGGATGGTTCAAACTATGAAGGATTATGGTATTAACTTCACCAAGGTGCCTCTCCTTTGCGACAATGAGAGTGCTATCAAGATCGCCCACAACCCCGTGCAACATGCCAAGACGAAGCATATTGAAGTTCGTCATCATTTCATCCGGGAGCACGTGGAAAGGGGCAACATTGACCTTTCTTTTGTAGGAACCAAGGATCAACTTGCGGATATATTCACCAAGGCCCTTGATGAACCAAGATTTCGAGAGTTGAGGAATGAACTAAATGTCATTGATGCGAGCAACTTTGCTTGACCGCCTTGCACAAATACCCTTAGTAGACATCGTAACTAGTTTAGATGCATGCATGGACATAGGGGGAGTGTAGCTCAACTCATGAGTCAACACTACTTCTATTATGCGCACATAGACAATTCGTGCTTTATTTGGTCACTCCGGTGACAAATTGTGCTTAAACGATGAGTATTGGCCTTAAACCCAAGATATATCTTCGCGGTTTTGGGTTGATAATTGCTCATACATGGTGGCCTCGGCCACCGCCTCCTCCTTATGAGGAGTTGATCTTCATTTGATCTTATTTGGGTTTTCTAGACCTTGGCTTTCTCTTGTGGAAAACATTCAACCTTTGGCCTTTCCTTTTGCATCTTGCAAAGTTGAATGTCTCCCACCCCTATCGGTTTGTGTTCTATCCTAAGCCAAAAATCTATCTCGAAAACTTTTCTTTCTAAAAAATGCTTTTGGTTTCATGCTCTTGGCGCTCAGAAAGTCGGACCCGGCGACATGGCATTGTGTTCGCCCTCTTGGACTTACACAGCGCGGTGCCCCCAGGCGCCGGTACTGGCATCCCACTGCATCATTATTCCCCTTACCATGATGCGAAAGCATTTTGATCGGGCGAATAATCGCATTTTGGGCTGCGCAGGAACCGGCCGGCGGTACTACCGCTGGGTTAAGCGGTAGTACCGCTGGAGCGGTTTTTCGCAGGATAAGGGTCGGGCGGCTGTGGGGAGGAAGTCAAACTTCCTCTTTTCCCCACGCCGCCCCAACTCCTCTCCTCAATCTCCGCCGCCGCCGACCTTTCCCGCCGCCGGGAAGGAGTGCCCCGGCCAAGGGCTTCCCCTCCCACGCCCCGGGGACACTCCAGCACCTCTCCCTCACCTTTGACCCTCGCCATGAACACCGGTACGTCCTCTCCCTCTCTCTCACCTAGTGGATGGGTGGAGATGTATGGATGATGAATCTTCTTGTGCTTGTGACGATTTGGTTTGGTAGAGATGCAATTTAGGGACCCTAGAACCTTGTGTATGAATCTTGTTAGAATTCATTGGCTATTTTTGTTGTTCTACATCTAGGGTTAATAGGAGTCACCTAGAGATGATTTTCTTGTTCCTTGTTGAAATTAGTTCATCATCTCTATGTGATGCCTCTATTCCAAGTGTTTAATAACATCTCTAGCCATTAAGTTCTCTCACTTTCGTTCACATTGTGCTTAGCTTCCCAAATCATGAAACCATGTTGCATTTTCTTATCCCCATGCTTCCCATCCATTGCTATTCACAGGTGGTGTTGGTTCGGGAGGTACTCGTCGTCGAGCAAACAAGAAACCTAGAGCAGATGAACCGGTTGATGAGATTGAAGAAGAACTCCATCCATCGGGGCCAAGTAAACCAAAGAAGAGAGTTGCCAAGAAACCGGCCTCCAAGGAGCTGACCGCAAGCACGATGCCTGAACCTCAACCCCAAGGTTGGCAACTTGGATGAAATTCATGGGTATCTTCGCACCTTGATGCTTATGTCTCACCAATTCAAGACTCAAGGGAAGAAGATTGACATTGCTGATTTTATTTGGAATGAGCTTTACAATGTTATCCTCAACAAGAAGAATGCGTGTCATGGCCCTCTCATTATGAAGATCCTCTTGTGGGCATGGCACCGCCGTTTCCCGAATCAAGATGTTAGTGACCCCAAGACTTGGATTGAGCACAAGTCCAAGCGCCTCCTCATCAAGGATCATACCGAAAGGCACAAGGAGGACAAAGCTAAGAACAAGACTGCTGCAACTGCTGAGACTGCTGCTGGCCCCTCACGGGCTCCTAGGATGGAAGGTGGTTTTGCTTGGATGGCCAAGCAAATGAAGAAGATTTTTTGTATGTCCAAGGCTGTGGAAACTCGCACTTGGCAAAATCATTATGAAGACAAGATGGCACGTCAACGCGACATTCAACGTCGCCGTGATCAAGGCGAAGATGTGCTTTCGGGTTCGGAGAAGAACATCACCACCTTGAGCAATTGGCGAGCAAAGGATGAGGACGGCAACGTCATCACTTGGTCAGATTATGAAGGTGAAGAAGAAGTCTCCTCTCGCCGCCGTCCTCGCCCCGGGAGCAATGACAACCTCTCCGACTAACCGTTGGGACGTTAGCATCGATTTCTCCCTTTTTGGTGTCTTGATGCCAAAGGGGAGAGATATCTATTAGGACTCTCGGGGATTTGCATGGGTTAAGTTACAAGCTTTGGTGTTCTCTTTGTTTCTTATAAGCTTGTGAACTTTGTTGTTTATCGCTTCAAGTACCTCGTTATGCATGGTGTAAGACATGTTTAAAACTTCGTTTGTTGGTTTTGAACTATCTATGTTAGTTGCAAGATATGCTCTTTTATGCTATATAATCTATCTTGCATGGTTTGAAAAATCTAGGGGAGTGTTGATCCTAGTTGATGTGCATTTTTGGATGTTCAAAGACTACTCTTGAGTAGTGCACATATCTAGGGGAGCTCCGTCTAAATTTTTCGAACCATTTGTAGCAAATCTTTGTATTGTCATCAATCATCAAAAAGGGGGAGATTGAAAGAGCATTGTCGCTCTTAATCATGTTTTGATGTTGATGATAATACAAAGTTTGTATCTAACAGTTTTATACAAGTTTGAACAGGTCTTATGAATATCGTCATTGCATTCGCGCAGCGATTCTCTACATTTTGATGCAACTTTCCCAGAGGGCGGTACTACCGCTGGATAGGCGGTAGTACCGCCAACCCCAGGAATTTGCACTGCAGCGGCAGTACCGCCACGGGTACCGCTGTTTTCGGGTTCTGGGCGCTTGAGCGGTACCACCAGCGGTACTGCCAGCGGTACCAGCCGGTACCGCTGAGGTGGACTGGCTGGTTCCAATACCGCTGCCAGTACCGCTGTTTCCAGCGTTCGGAGGCGTTGTCCGTACCTCGGGCGGTACCTCGAGCGGTACCACCTGGTACCGGGGGCGTGGGCCGCGTGAAGAAGGAAGAAGACCATTGACTGTCTGCGTTGCTGCGTTGAAGAACCCGGTGGTACCACCGCTTGTTCCAGCGGTAGTACCGCTGGCGCGGTTTTCTGCCTCCAACGGCCAGATTGAAAGAAAGGGGTATTTAAACCCCTTCTCCTACCTTGGGATATTTTGAGCTACTACTACAACTAAATCCCCATTGTTGCCAAAGCTTCAAACTACTAGATCTCCCACTCCCACCACTCAATCGACTTGATACTTTGAGGAGTGTCATAGGAGGTCTAGATCTACGTCTCCACCGAAGGAATTTCAAATCCCCCCACACGGATTGTGTGGAACTTGCATCTTGGGTTGCTTGTAACTCGAGGTGCCTTTGTGAGTCTCGGAGGAAGTCCGAGGCATTGTTGGGAGGCTCCTACTCATTGTGGAGTTCCCCGACCTTTGTGTACCGGCTTGGTCAACGCCATCAAGGTGACCTCATAGTGAATGAGCCGAACCCCCACGGGTAAAGCTCACGGAGAATAGAGTGAGCACATCCGTGCTTTTGGAGCGCTTAGGTGGCTCCACACTCCTCCAACGTAGACGTACTTCCCTTGGGAAGGAACTACGGGAAACATCTCCGTGTCTCCACTTTGCGGTTACTTCTATCCTTTACTTATTGCTTCCGCTACGTTGCTTACCTTGCTTGTATCACATAGGTTGCTCACTTAGTGCACATCTAGTCAACCTTGTTTTACTTTGCTCAAGCCTTAATTAATCGAAAAAGAATTAAAATTTGGTAGTCGCCTAATCACCCCCCCTCTAGTCGACATATCGATCTTTCAGCTGCCAAAGCGGGTCCACAACATGGGCCCACCAAGAAGATGGATAAGGCAAGGAGTCAAGATTTGCAGATGGGCCAGCCCATCTACCCCAAGGAAACTCATCAAGATCGACATCGACAAATCATGGCTAAGGACCAGGTGGCCTTCCGGGTTCACCAGTTACCCAGGAGATCAAGACGGAGTACCCACGGGTCCATGCGCCCGGCAAGAGGCCAGGCGTACCCCCGAGTTCTGCGTCTGTACAACTGAGAGGATAAGCACGCCAGCTCGTGCAGGAAGCTTGTAGAAGACTTGGGCTCCAAGATGAAGGACACGCCTCCAGTGACGTCACCGCGGGCGTGGTCGGTGGGGTGGACATGCTTTGTCCGCCCCGCTTTTCCTCAAGGACGGGCGACCGCACCGCACCACAGAAGATACTTAGAGGAGAAGAGGCCACATCTCCTCCAAAGACCGCCGAGAGGTTTCTCCCGCCTAAAACCCCTCACACTCCTCGCGTGACCATGTGGTGTCCCCTTGGCCTATAAAAGGAGGACCAAGGCATGGAGGAGAGGCACAAGTCGAGTAGGATCCAAACTGAAGACTAGACTAGGGTTTAGAGGGTAGAGAGAGAGGTGATCTCCCCAGGGCAGGATCTGCTCTTTGTCTACCTCTAGTCGGAACTCTGCCGGGTTCACCCTGAGAACACCCCTGTAAACCACACCATGATGAACACCTCAATCCAGACATGCAGGAGTAGGGATTTTAGCCTCCGGGCGGCCTGAACCTAGGTAAAACTCCCTGTGTCTCTGTGTTGTTTTGCTTGTCCGTCCCAACGAGCTTGGCGAGCACCTCCCGGGTGAAGCGTCTTCGAGCCTCATTCGCGCCCCGTGCCGAACCTAAAAAGGGGTATCCTTTATTCCCGGTGTCCATGATCCGAGACACGACATCTGGTGCGCCAGGTAGGGGGAGCAAGTGTTGGTTTCATCTTCATGGACCTCAAGTTTGTCGTCAAGTTCTTTGC
This sequence comes from Poa pratensis, assembly GCA_947311845.1. Classification (NCBI taxonomy): domain Eukaryota; kingdom Viridiplantae; phylum Streptophyta; class Magnoliopsida; order Poales; family Poaceae; genus Poa; species Poa pratensis. The sequence continues at coordinate 20,885,674 of CAMZMU010000068.1, forward strand.
CAAGCATGTCGCCGAAGAAGAAGACCGACATCACGGCTTCCAAGCCCGTCTCTCCTTCGCGCACCCAGGCTTCTGCTGAATGCCGTGCTGCGGAGGGAACCAGAACGTTCCTCCGACCCCACCACCTACGGAGAAGTGGTGTCGGACGGAGCGGACAACAACCAGAACGGCGGACCTGACGGCATGGCACCTCCAAGGAACTCTGTGAGGACTCATCCGCCTCGCTCTGGAGAGAAAAGCGTTGGCAACAGCGCCGACAAGGGTCCTAGCGCTGGAGAAAGGCGCGGTGACCTCCGTGCCAGCAGAGACCCACGAAGCTCCAAGAGCAAGTCATCCACGCACTTGCTCTAGGATGCACAAGCTCGCCACGGCGCCCTTGTTGCTATCAAGGCCCTGATGCAGTTCCCACCAAGCACAGACGATCCCAAGCTCTTCCAGGAGTGGAGGGCTCACGTGGAGGGGCTCCTCGACTTCGCCGACGGTGGCCCTAGGCCCCATCCTACTCGAGCTCCCACCGTCGACGGCCTTGGAGCAGGAGGAGACAAGACGTACAAACCGCGGGGCCAGCCCCGTGGCTAATGCCAAGGCGAAACGGTACCTCCACGCACCGGTCCACCGATGGCAGACCGGCTGAACCGCGACCGCGACAAGGCCGTCTCTGTCTGATCGCCTACCACACGCAACCGAGACCTTCGCAACGACCTCAACAATTGTCGAAACGAGGATATGCGCACCCGCATCGAACGTCGTCGAGAACGTCACCGTCGGGAGGACCGGGACGATGACATCGCAGAAGGGTGTCTCGCCCTTGCCCCTGAATTTCGTCAGGTCACCTGGCCCAAGAAGTTCAAGATCGACATTGTCAGACCCCAAATGAATCATGCACTTGATGGGTAGCGGACAACCGGTATAAAGCAGACTGTGACATTAAGTGTGGCGCCCCGACCCGACTGCTATACAGTGATGCTGTGTGTCACCGGTTAAGCGATACAACCGGAGGTTACGGGTTTACCAATCCCCGCCAAAACCTTTGGCAGGCGTTGCTGGGTACACCTCACTCCAGACAACGCAACACCCCGATTGATGCCTTAACACAGGCACAACTATCAAAGCATAATAGTAAGATCAAGACTTGTGGAACAACTGGCACATCACAGACTCTACGACACAAATCATATAGTTCAACTCTTATACAGAGAAAGATAGCAAATGACAACCAGAGGTCACAGACCCAACATTACATCAAGCGGAAGCGAAATAGGTTGTTCTAAACAACAAGATCCAACATATGGCCTAAGAGGCCTACAGATAAACATCACAACGCCAGCTGTTCCAGGATGTCCCAAGCTGCCACCTGGGAACCCCAGACTACTCGTCGACGTCCACAAAGAACCCACCTTCGAGATCGGTGAAGTCCTCCTCTGAAACAAAAGCAAAGACGTTGAGTTCGACGAACTCGCAAGATTAAGAGCTAATATATGCTCGATGATTAGCTTTCAAGGTTTTAGGCTGTTTTGCATAAAGCTGATTTTATTTATGAAAACATAACTCCATGGCATCGACTAATCAGATTATTTTGAAAAGGGGTAAGAAGTAACTCTTTACTTTGATCAACTTGCTCATCAACAACCAGCATCAACCACTGTACCTGTTCATCAAAGGCACCTCCCCGAATCACCCTCGAGGAAGCTCACCTTACATTTGTGAGTGGTACCTTTAGTACCCAGTTTTTACTCATTCCGTTAAAGTTATTCTATGATCCTACCTTCACTTCCCAAGTCGTCCATAACCGCGGACACGGCTTTTCGAAAAGATTTAACCCTGCAGGGGTGTACAAATGTTTGCCACGCGTACCGTCCGGCCCATTACCTGATCATTAGCTCTCTTCCATGGAAAGCTGGCTGGGTGGGAGCGGTGTCGACTTCTCCCTCGTTAAGGACTAACCCAGGATCATCAGTGAGGACGAAGCACGGATCATCGACACCGTGCCCCGTGGCCACTCATTTTCCTAACACCACAATCCTCATCTCAGTTCATCCCACCATCATCACGCACGCGCAAATGGAAGCCCGAACTAGAGGACCCTGGCTAGCCCCGCTCGAGTTATTTAGTCTATGAGGGTTCCTGCAATGCATAGGCCTCACGCATGGTTGCACGCTCAGTCTTGGTTCAAGAGGTAAAGAACTCGCACCTAGGCGGCGAGAACGAGACAAAACACCACAACCACAGTGGCCTCTCATCCCCACCTTCTTAGCATCTTATTATCCATCCCCACCATTCTCCACCATCAACATCACTGTCACAAGTTAACACCTGTTCTCCAGCATTCACCATCCTTGGTACCACTAGGCATTCCACTAAGCATGGCTAAGCACTTGCATAGCATAGTAAGTATTCCATGGCCAACAATACAACCCTATGGTATTAGGAAGGTAAAACAGGTATTAGCAACAGGATTCTAATGCAACTAGTAGGATACTCTAATCCAGGCAAAAGACATTTAGAACCGCATGCAATATTATAGTGGAGAAAATAATTGCGGAAAATAGGATAAGATATGCTCAGAGGGGGGGGGGATTACGCTTGCCTTGTTCAGGGTACTGGTAGTACGGATCGTCAGGAAACGGGGGTGGCACTTCACCTCCTTGATCTACCGAGGCACAAACAACACCGGAAAAACAATCAACACATGGCAATTGTGCAATGCATACAAGGATGATGATATGACATTTTAATGCACTCTAGAAGCATTGAACAAGAGCAACAAGTTAAATGGGGTCCCCATTATATTTATTGCATGATTTGGAATAAACCCCATATTTAAACTTAGTGATTAAAATTACTAATAGAGCACATTATTGGAATTGTGATCAATTATGCATGATGATGATGATTCTGGATGATTCATGTTTTTCTGAACATTTTGGTATAAGGAACACCTTTTTCTGAGGTCCAGAGAAATAAGTTATTATATTTATTAATTTCCTCTTTTAACTTTATTATTTTAATTGAGTTATTTTTAACAACCATAATATTTCAATTACACGAACTCGAGAGAGGGATGTGACCGGAGGTTCATCGAGGTTCGATGTTCCTACTTGCGCGAGGGGGGGAAGCGGGAGGCATGTGCTACAAGGAAAAACGAAAAAAGAATTTACTGAAAAAAAAACAGAACAACCGGCCTCCAGCCCGGCTGGGCCGGCTGGCAGGCCGGCCTCGTAACAGAGAAGACCGGCCGTCTGCCCGGCTTGGGCCGGCTCCTGGACCGGCTAAGCGCCCGAGAGGAACGGCCTGCAGCCCGGTTAGGCCGGGTCATCGACCGGTCACGCGAGCTCGTCGAGCTACGGCGACGGGGAGCGAGGGCTGCGGTGCTCCGTGAGCAGCGCGAGAGAGGGGAAGGGGAAAGGGAGAGAGAGTGCTTCAGCACGGGGCGCTCACCACGGACGCATTGGGGTGGTCGGCGACGGCGGAGGAGGCACGACGGCAACGGAATCGAGCGCGGCGGAGCGTCGGACGGCCGTGCGGGAAACGGAGTTGACGGCGGCGATGTACGGCCTCCCCGGCCGATTCCTCGTGCTAGGCGGAAGAGGAGGAAGAGGCGAACGGCGGGGTGGAGCTCGATGTGTGCGGGGGCTACTCAGACGGCGGGGACGGGCACAGCGACCTCGAGCTGGGCTTCGGCCGCGGTGGGGAACGAGAGAGGGAAGAAGCAGGGAGCAGGTGAGTGAGCAGGAAGGGGAGCAGCGTGCGGTGGGGGGCCTTCTCTTCTCCTTGACGCGGCAGGAGGGCGCGGGGCCCCATGGCGAGCTCAGGGACGAGCTGGTGCGGCGGCGACACCGCGCTGGGTCGCTACAGGCGGAATGAGAAGGAGTTTTTACCAACAAGCCCCTGACAGAAAAACTCTATCACAGATTGGTCCTATTCCATTTCTTTTAGAATTCCAGCAGCACTTCCATGGATTTTATTAGGGCACTTAAACATTTTATAAAATTCTGGAAAAATTGGTGTTGCCTCCCCACAGTGTGAAGAAGCTCCACAAAATTTGGTTTCTCGAAATAAAAAGTTTTGCACCACTTTTGTTTATAGGGTTTGTTTATGGAAATTTTGGTATTCTCAAGATTTAAAATACTTAGCCAATTATTTTTCTTTGAGAGAAGTATATTTTGAAGTCCTGAAACATTCTTGACACATATCAAACCAAAAGTGAAAACTGATGGTCAACAATTTCTTCAAAACTGGAAAGCAAAGCAAAAGGTATTTGGGTCTTTTCTCTTTATAAAATTTATTTGAACATAATTTATTTTCCCAAATGTCGCCAAGGAAAAGAGTGGAGGCTCCCAACATCATGGTGGAGCAACCATGCCTTCTGTTTTGAAAACGTAGAGGATTTTTGAAAGTATTTGAATTCAATTGGATCAAGCCAAATTGGATGTCCTTCCTTTTATAAAACATTTGGCATTTTTCCTAAAACCAAAATGATATTACTTTAGAATTTTTAGAGCAGGTGAGAGATATTAATTTTGAGCTCTTGAAGCTTCCTTGACAGATATAGGATGCCAAGATAAAAATTTGTTTTGCAAGTTTGAACACTTCCATTGCTTTGAGTTTGTAACTGAAACAGTTGGCATTTGTTTTTAAATGGTGCCAAAACCATTTGTGTTTTGTTTAGCAAGTTAAAATTTGGATGCCATGATACAATGCAACACAAAAGCGAAAATTTTACACGGTTTTTAGGTTTCCGAACTTTGGGCTGTTACAACTCTACCCTCCTTACAGGAATCTCGTCCCGAGATTCTTAGAGTAGGAAAGAGGGAAAGGTTACGACGGTACTACACGATCTTCTCGCTTCAGGTGGCTTCTTTCTTGAGGAGGTTGATTGAGGGCATCCTGAAGATCTTCATCGGCTTCACTTCGAGGTCACTATCAAAGTACACCGTAGGGAAAAAGGAAACCTCATCAGAAAGATGGATCTTTGAGAATATACAACTACCGAGTACCTCCTAGCAGAACTTAGGATGAGACTTCAAGCATCCCTTGAATTGACAGTTAGGAGACACTTGCGTTTGACGGGAGGTTGATGAGAAGTTTCCGGTTGGTAGACAACTGTTTCTCAAATATTCGGAATATGAACTTTGCACAAGGTCTTGAGTTTCTGAAAACGGATGTTGAGCAAGATTCCAACAGATGAAGAGGCAATTTCTACCAAACAGCTTGAGTAGAACTTTCCCCACGGAGGAGCATTTCGGATCACAGAAAAAGGATCATGAGGAGGGACCGAGAGAACTTTCGAAACTCCGGTAACGTTAGATAGGGAGAACTTCTGGATGTTCTAGACATCGAAGACAAGCTTCTTGAGGATCACCAACCGTCGTTTCTGATTGCGATTCAGATCTGGTTAGGTGTAGAGATACTTCAGGCTCGACAGGTAGGGATAGGGAATCTTTGCAAAGCATATCCACGGATTACAATTGCTAGGACCCCAAGAGTTGGACTACAAAATCTAACTCCAACGGAGGAACGAGATTGCGGAACCCGCGGAATAGCAACTTGTCAGGAGACAGCTGCCCCAATTGAATATCTTGTAGCGAGGCACGATTGAGCTCTTGATGGGAAACACCATAGCAGATGAGGAAGTTCTCAGACTTCCTCTCTTTCTGGGACAATTCAATCAGTGGCTTGGATGCATAGATAACATCTTCAAGGAATGGAGGTACCACATACCATTCCGAGAGTATTCTACACATGCATGATCGAGTTGAGATGATTTCAAGGAACCAGACAATCCACTCAGATCCACGGCGACATCTTTCAGCAATTGCACGTGAACCAGGGAAAGTCACTTCTAACTCCAGAACATTGCCTTGTGACGACACAAGGTTAGTTCTAACAAGTTTCCAAACAAACATGGAGGAGAAATAATGTAGTGGAAGGGCTCAACAGCCAACTTATCCAGATACTCCAAGACGGTAGATTCATATTTCACCAGAACGAGGCATAAACATTGCTCAGATTAACATCTTTCTAATCTGAGTTTAACCTACTGAATGTGTTAGTCTGAGTTTGATTTGACGATAGCCTAAATCAAATCAAAAAAAAGTAGTAGGATAGTATATCCACAAAGGAGATACCACCTTGCTTCGACACGAACAGACTAGACATCCCTTTCAAAAGGAACTATGTCAGATAGAGCTTTTGTCTTTTAACTCTCCAGGTTGTTTAAGCTCAACCGAATAATTCTGGACATCCAGCATGATTTTCTTGGAGAAGGGAGTTGTTTAGAGAACCAGCTTATTCATAAGCTCAACATCACGGTCAGGTGACAACCTGGCGATACTTCTGGAAAGACCTCCAGAATATCACGATCCGCCGGTATGTCGTGAGTTCGAGGGAGAATCATGCCTTCCAAGGCACAACAAGGTGGTCTTGGGAGCTTCGGCACAAACCTAGCTCTTTGACCGAGGGAGTGCATCAGAGCCAACTGACTTGGTAGCACTGTCAAACTCAGCTTATTGATTTGCTAACCAATCATGCTAATGGGGACAAGGAATGTCCTTGGGTTTCAGCGCAGTAAGAACTGCTGAGAATATCCGATAGCCACATCATTGCTCACTACTTATCATTCTCGAGTAACAAGTTACTTGGAGAACGGAGAGCAATTAAGTGTAAGAGCATCACTTCATCAAGAGGATCATGATGTTAAGCACGATACTTTGATATAAAAGAGTGTGACACTCTTAGGTGGAGCAGAACAAAAGCTAAACACGGCCCTTATTCTGCGGATCACAATACTTTGACCTGGTCCGGGAAGTGGACAGGATACGGGAGTTTGTTTTCTCTTAACAGGACGAAGTGGAAGATCTTGAGGGATCAGGAGAGTGACTTGCATCGGAACATACCAACGCACGATAAAACTTTTCCATCAACCGACAGACGAAGGTCTGAAAGCATGTCAGAGTGAGAAACATGCTCAGGAGAAATCCTAAGATGTTGAGGATGCACCGGTTATTACTCAATTGTGATAACCATGCCCAAAAAAAAGGCGAGATGCAGCAGAGTCAAACAAAACTGTAGTAAGATAGTTGTTGATTTAGTAGCTCACCCTTAAGGACACCGGAGTCTGCTTCAGCTTCTTCAGCAGGGACGTGGTTCAGGCCACGACGCACAATCGGTCCAGCCTTGCCAGCTGGAGTGGCAGGGGCTCGTGCAGGATTTCCCGTGATAGGTGCCTTCTGATGGCACTCCCTACAGTAGTGACCAGCCTGACCACAGGTGTAGCAGGTAAGTCCAGGTGGAGCAGGTAGCGGAGGACGACAACCACCTCCGCTTGACCCAGCTGTCGAAGTAATGGGCGCGTGGTGGCGTGCTGAGCAATCTTCTCCTGGGCATCCTTTACTGCCTCCACTATGAACTCCATAGAGCAATCAGCCGGAAAATGGTCATTTCCTTCGCATAGGTAGCAGGTGGCGCTAGCGGTTGAGCACTTGCCGAGTGGATGCTTGTTGCAACAATGCGGGCAACTGCCGGGGCATTGACTCGCTTGATGTCCACCCCTTCCGCACTGACTACAGGCCTTTCCTTGTGGTAGTCCCCACTCTCCGGGGTAATTAAGGAGGCACTTCCGGTACGGATGTCCAAGCTCCTTACAAGTGTAGCACCTACGTTTGTCTATAGCTTTCGTGGGCCAAACTTTAGATGTATGGGATTTCTCCCGATCAAAGGGTGTCGAGTGGGTCCCTGGGGTGGCTTCGATTTGATGAAGCGAAGGGCGTTGGGCCATTCTGTAGATTTGACAAGGACACAGTTAGTATCCACCTCGGTATGGTTGAGACTTTAGCATTAGCGTACTCCAGTACTCAGACTAGGGACGATAACACTTGTGCAACAACGAACAAGGAACCAACAAGATGGGACTTGGGTCGAAGATCAGCATCATGTACCAGTAGCGTGAGATTCAAATGGCTAAGGAACCACGTGATTCATCCCACACTATCCGGCACAATCCGGGACCTTATGTTCAAGTCCTTGGGTTAAAACCCAAAGAGAAAAAAAGCAATGATTAGATTTGGTAGAAGCATCTGAGTTGATTTGGGATTGCAACGCAGCGGGAGCAACGTGACACATAACACTAAAGGTCGAACCCACCCACGTTTCTCCTAATTTTGAATTAACAGGTGAGAAGTAAAACCTTTAAACTCAAATCGAGATAAGATTGCTCCGAGATTAGAGGTTAACCAGATAAGGAGTAAAAAGAATTCCTAAGATGGTTTTCACAACTCATTTTTAGGTTAAAATATTTTCACAAACACTAGACTCAACATCGACCAGTAGAAGGGTTTCCTACAGGCAGTACTGCTCTGATACCAACTTGTGGCGCCCCGACCCGACTGCTATACAGTGATGCTGTGTGTCACCGGTTAAGCGATACAACCGGAGGTTACGGGTTTACCAATCCCCGGCCAAAACCTTTGGCAGGCGTTGCTGGGTACACCTCACTCCAGACAACGCAACACCCCGATTGATGCCTTAACACAGGCACAACTATCAAAGCATAATAGTAAGATCAAGACTTGTGGAACAACTGGCACATCACAGACTCTACGACACAAATCATATAGTTCAACTCTTATACAGAGAAAGATAGCAAATGACAACCAGAGGTCACAGACCCAACATTACATCAAGCGGAAGCGAAATAGGTTGTTCTAAACAACAAGATCCAACATATGGCCTAAGAGGCCTACAGATAAACATCACAACGCCAGCTGTTCCAGGATGTCCCAAGCTGCCACCTGGGAACCCCAGACTACTCGTCGACGTCCACAAAGAACCCACCTTCGAGATCGGTGAAGTCCTCCTCTGAAACAAAAGCAAAGACGTTGAGTTCGACGAACTCGCAAGATTAAGAGCTAATATATGCTCGATGATTAGCTTTCAAGGTTTTAGGCTGTTTTGCATAAAGCTGATTTTATTTATGAAAACATAACTCCATGGCATCGACTAATCAGATTATTTTGAAAAGGGTAAGAAGTAACTCTTTACTTTGATCAACTTGCTCATCAACAACCAGCATCAACCACTGTACCTGTTCATCAAAGGCACCTCCCCGAATCACCCTCGAGGAAGCTCACCTTACATTTGTGAGTGGTACCTTTAGTACCCAGTTTTTACTCATTCCGTTAAAGTTATTCTATGATCCTACCTTCACTTCCCAAGTCGTCCATAACCGCGGACACGGCTTTTCGAAAAGATTTAACCCTGCAGGGGTGTACAAATGTTTGCCACGCGTACCGTCCGGCCCATTACCTGATCATTAGCTCTCTTCCATGGAAAGCCGGCTGGGTGGGAGCGGTGTCGACTTCTCCCTCGTTAAGGACTAACCCAGGATCATCAGTGAGGACGAAGCACGGATCATCGACACCGTGCCCCGTGGCCACTCATTTTCCTAACACCACAATCCTCATCTCAGTTCATCCCACCATCATCACGCACGCGCAAATGGAAGCCCGAACTAGAGGACCCTGGCTAGCCCCGCTCGAGTTATTTAGTCTATGAGGGTTCCTGCAATGCATAGGCCTCACGCATGGTTGCACGCTCAGTCTTGGTTCAAGAGGTAAAGAACTCGCACCTAGGCGGCGAGAACGAGACAAAACACCACAACCACAGTGGCCTCTCATCCCCACCTTCTTAGCATCTTATTATCCATCCCCACCATTCTCCACCATCAACATCACTGTCACAAGTTAACACCTGTTCTCCAGCATTCACCATCCTTGGTACCACTAGGCATTCCACTAAGCATGGCTAAGCACTTGCATAGCATAGTAAGTATTCCATGGCCAACAATACAACCCTATGGTATTAGGAAGGTAAAACAGGTATTAGCAACAGGATTCTAATGCAACTAGTAGGATACTCTAATCCAGGCAAAAGACATTTAGAACCGCATGAAATATTATAGTGGAGAAAATAATTGCGGAAAATAGGATAAGATATGCTCAGAGGGGGGGGGATTACGCTTGCCTTGTTCAGGGTACTGGTAGTACGGATCGTCAGGAAACGGGGGTGGCACTTCACCTCCTTGATCTACCGAGGCACAAACAACACCAGAAAAACAATCAACACATGGCAATTGTGCAATGCATACAAGGATGATGATATGACATTTTAATGCACTCTAGAAGCATTGAACAAGAGCAACAAGTTAAATGGGGTCCCCATTATATTTATTGCATGATTTGGAATAAACCCCATATTTAGACTTAGTGATTAAAATTACTACTAGAGCACATTATTGGAATTGTGATCAATTATGCATGATGATGATGATTCTGGATGATTCATGTTTTTCTGAACATTTTGGTATAAGGAACACCTTTTTCTGAGGTCCAGAGAAATAAGTTATTATATTTATTAATTTCCTCTTTTAACTTTATTATTTTAATTGAGTTATTTTTAACAACCATAATATTTCAATTACACGAACTCAAGAGAGGGATGTGACCGGAGGTTCATCGAGGTTCGATGTTCCTACTTGCGCGAGGGGGGAAGCGGGAGGCATGTGCTACAAGGAAAAACGAAAAAAGAATTTACTGAAAAAAAAACAGAACAACCGGCCTCCAGCCCGGCTGGGCCGGCTGGCAGGCCGGCCTCGTAACAGAGAAGACCGGCCGTCTGCCCGGCTTGGGCCGGCTCCTGGACCGGCTAAGCGCCCGAGAGGAACAGCCTGCAGCCCGGCTAGGCCGGGTCATCGACCGGTCACGCGAGCTCGTCGAGCTACGGCGACGGGGAGCGAGGGCTGCGGTGCTCCGGTGAGCAGCGCGAGAGAGGGGGAAGGGGAAAGGGAGAGAGAGTGCTTCAGCACGGGGCGCTCACCACGGACGCATTGGGGTGGTCGGCGACGGCGGAGGAGGCGCGACGGCAACGGAATCAAGCGTGGCGGAGCGTCGGACGGCCGTGCGGGAAACGGAGTTGACGGCGGCGATGTACGGCCTCCCCGGCCGATTCCTCGTGCTAGGCGGAAGAGGAGGAAGAGGTGAACGGCGGGGTGGAGCTCGATGTGCGCGGGGGCTACTCAGACGGCGGGGACGGGCACGGCGACCTCGAGCTGGGCTTCGGCCGCGGTGGGGAACGAGAGAGGGAAGAAGCAGGGAGCAGGTGAGTGAGCAGGAAGGGGAGCAGCGTGCGGTGGGGGGCCTTCTCTTCTCCATGACGCGGCAGGAGGGCGCGGGGCCCCATGGCGAGCTCGGGGACGAGCTGGTGCGGCGGCGACACCGCGCTGGGTCGCTACAGGCGGAAGGAGAAGGAGTTTTTACCAACAAGCCCCTGGCAGAAAAACTCTATCACAGATTGGTCCTATTCCATTTCTTTTAGAATTCCAGCAGCACTTCCATGGATTTTATTAGGGCACTTAAACATTTTATAAAATTCTGGAAAAATTGGTGTTGCCTCCCCACAGTGTGAAGAAGCTCCACAAAATTTGGTTTCTCGAAATAAAAAGTTTTGCACCACTTTTGTTTATAGGGTTTGTTTATGGAAATTTTGGTATTGTCAAGATTTAAAATACTTAGCCAATTATTTTTCTTTGAGAGAAGTATATTTTGAAGTCCTGAAACATTGTTGACACATATCAAACCAAAAGTGAAAACTGATGGTCAACAATTTCTTCAAAACTGGAAAGCAAAGCAAAAGGCATTTGGGTCTTTTCTCTTTATAAAATTTATTTGAACATAATTTATTTTCCCAAATGTCGCCAAGGAAAAGAGTGGAGGCTCCCAACATCATGGTGGAGCAACCATGCCTTCTGTTTTGAAAACGTAGAGGATTTTTGAAAGTATTTGAATTCAATTGGATCAAGCCAAATTGGATGTCCTTCCTTTTATAAAACATTTGGCATTTTTCCTAAAACCAAAATGATATTACTTTAGAATTTTTAGAGCAGGTGAGAGATATTAATTTTGAGCTCTTGAAGCTTCCTTGACAGATATAGGATGCCAAGATAAAAATTTGTTTTGCAAGTTTGAACACTTCCATTGCTTTGAGTTTGTAACTGAAACAGTTGGCATTTGTTTTTAAATGGTGCCAAAACCATTTGTGTTTTGTTTAGCAAGTTAAAATTTGGATGCCATGATGCAATGCAACACAAAAGCGAAAATTTTACACGGTTTTTAGGTTTCCGAACTTTGGGCTGTTACATTAAGTAACACAAATCCTTATATTAGAGGTAGCTTTACACACAGAGGTCTGACGACCCAACATTACATCAGACAACGAAAGCAAATATGTTGCTATTCAACAAGTCCAGCAAAGGCCTAAGAGGCCAAAAAAAAAGCAACGTAGGCTACATAACCTACAAGTTCCAGGCTGCCACCTGGGAACCCCGAACTACTCGTCGATGTCAACGTAGAATCCACCATCGGAGTGAGGAACTTCACCTGAACCAAATTTAAGCAAACATGAGTACTGAAGGTACTCAACAAGACTTAATTAACCTATTATATATCTGCTTGTTCAGAAAGTATGTATGAGGGTTCTTTTGCATAAAGCCGACTTTTCAATAGAGGTAGGGAAAAGTAGAAGTCGTCTACTTAGAGTTTCATTAAAAAAAGGGGAACAAGAGAGTAAGTCCAGCTCTAATATTCATCATGTTGTAACCACCAGCTCATCATCAACATCACCTATCAACTAGGATCACCTCCTCGACACCCTCGAGGAAGCACCCTTCATTCCTTGTCAACAACTTTTACGATTATGTTCAAGTTCTCTATGATCACAGAATCCATCACCAAGTTGTCCATAACCGCGGACGCGGCTTTTCGAAAAGATTTAACACTGCAGGGGTGTACAATGTTTACCACACGTACCAGCCGACTCTTATTGCCACATGACACACTTCCGGGGGTGCTGGCAGAGGGTAGCTGAACAAGACCTTTACCTTGGTTGATTATATCCCATGGGTCATCCATAACAGGGTTGTTCCGCCATTACGCGAGATGGCCACCTCGTGGTGGTCCCTGTTACTCTGCACAGGAATCAAGATCCGTGTTCGTCCATCACTGGATCCCTGCCAGGCCCTATCTTTTCTCAAACATTTTTGACCCACACGCAAATGGAAAACCAAACTACGTGTCCCATGGGGTACAACCAAACAAGTTAGTTAGTCGAGCAGGGGTCCAGGCCGCGTGTGGATGTACGCTCAGTCTTGGTTCAAGAGGCGAGAACTCGGGTCCTAGGGCGGCGAGAACGAGACAAACCACCACATACCCCTGTGGCCTCTCATTCATTGCCTTTCTAGTCAAATTATCACATGCTCACATCCTTTCCACGATACCCTGGCATACTAGGTTCATCTGCAGCTCTGATTCACCAAGCGGGTGGAGTAGCTGACGTGTGGGGCCCACCCCGTACTGTAGCTACTGTTCATTTGCTACAGTAGCTACAGTGACTCGGGCCTGAGGGAGCGCGGATTTGTGCAGCCTTAATATAGTTAGTAATCATTTGCTACAGTAGCTACAGTGACTCGGGGCCTGAGGGAGCGCGGATTTGTGCAGCCTTAATATAGTTAGTAATACTGCTCTCATTAGCCTTGTTAGTCAGCACGTAGTTTCGAGCTTCAGTGTGTGTAGCCAGTACACTGAAAACACGGACAGGACATTTAGTTTCAAACACTCCTGGTCTCTAGTTACTCTCCAAACTCTGAACATACGTACAGAAGTACAGCTAGTATTCAGAGAGCTAGCAACTCTTTTCTTCTTGTTGAATTTCGAATTTAACATGGCTCAGTTTGGCAAACACGTGCCCAACAGTACAGGATTTTCAAATACAACAATACATTAAGTAATAACTGCATTCACAAAGTAATCAGATAGGTTCACTACTAGCAGTAGCAGGTACAAGAGATTCTGAATGACTCCAGTTTTAGAGTCGTATGTACAGGAACGAATTTCTGCACATCACTCAGATAACCAAAGTGCATGAACCGATGCTCCATTGCTCTCTCTCCTCAAACTGAATTATGTACTGCAGCTCTTACTTTCTTGCTGAGATTATAGGATTAGGTGTTCATTTTGGTCAAATTGACTAATTCTGTGATGAACATATTCAGAGAACAAGGTAGATTAAAGATAGCTGAAATCTGATAAGAAGGAATGCTACAGAATTTTATCCAAGAACAGGCCCTAACATGAACTAGCAGATCTGGAGTTTCTCTCTTCCCAGCTCAAGTAAACTGTTCACTTCTAGGCATCGGTAACTCAGACAATAGAAACAAGGAGCTGATTTAACTAAGAAAAACAATCGTTGGTGGCCTCCATCCGAACAGTACCTGAACTCATGGAGGCTTAAAAACGAATCTGAGATGGGCGTGGTCTTTTCTGCTTCTCTCACTTCCTGCCTCCCCCGATGCCATCCTTGCTGTGCTCCTCTTCTATCCCAGCGACGGGTCCTGCTGCTCCTCTCCATGGCGCATTCCTCCTAGATGGTCGTCATGGGTGCAGAGCTAGGTTTTTGAGAGGTTGCTATTTCGGTTGGCTGGAGTGTGATGGGTATGACGATGAGCTGTGAGGTCTTATCCCCTGCAGATTGCCCACGGCGGCGGCGCAAATCACTGCAGCGAAGCGACCACATCGGCGGGGATAATCTACGATAACCCCCCTGCTCATTTAAGTATCGCCCACAGACCCCTTTGATGGGTCACTGACATGTGGCCTTCCTAACATATATTAGAATGTCCACATGTTTTTATTTCAAGATTTTGAGAGCTTTTGGGTAACTTAAAAATTACAAGAGGTTAAAGAACTTTTATCAATTTTCAATTGTGAATCTTTCTTAGAGAATTATATGATGCATGCTATGCTCATGAATGCACATATCAACTCCTAATCAGGGTTAGCTAAAAATGGGAACGTTATAGACGTCCTTCGCTACGACGGCACCACGAATCCCCGGGATTTCCAGCAGCTCTACTCTCTCGCTGCCGCGGTTGCCGGGGCCGACGAAATGATGATGACCAGCTGGTTCCCGATGGCCCTGAAAGGAGATGCCCAGACGTGGCTTCTCAACCTTCCCAAGTGCCCCATCCGTTCCCGGCGGACCCTGAAGGAGCAGTTCCTGGGGGCTTTTCAGGGCGGCTACGAGCGCCCGAGGGCTCCCAGCGATCTCCACGACTTCAAGCAGCTTCCGGGTGAAACTCTTCGCAAGTTCATCCAGGGTTTCACCCAGAAGATGAACATGATACCCTGCATCAAGCAAAAACTGGTGATCGCTTCTTTCCATGCCAATGTCCGCAACACTCGGATGCGTGAAAAGCTGAGCAACCGCCATATCGAGTCAACCTGTGAGCTCTGGGAGTTTGCGGATCGGTGTGCCCGAGGAGAGGAGGGGTCAAGTTCCCCGGGGAGGATGAACACGAGGACAAGACCGCCCCCACCGAGAACAAGAAGCGGGACTCTGGACCCGACAAGCGCGTCTTCGTCACCGAGCCTCTTCCCAAGAAGGCCAAGCCTGATTCGACCTCCGAGGGAAAGGATGACCCATGGTGCCACATTCACCCTGACGGCAACCATCTGCTCAAGGACTGCCGCCAACTCAAGAATCTCGCCATTCGAGAGCAGCGCCGGGCTGACAGGGTCAGCCACGATGGCTACTACAACTGTGGCACTCCCGAGCACATCGCTCGTGACTGTCCCACGGGTCGCCAAGCCGGAGGTGACCGTGGGTGGGGTCGCGGTAGAGGCTGTGGGGGCGAGGAGGAGGACGCAGCGGCCAAGGCGGCCGCGAGCAGAACAACCAAGAAGCTGCCCCCGACAACAACAGGGAAGCTCCGGCTCCCCATGGCAGGAACAATGGAAAGTTCCAGAAAGTCACTAGAGTTGTCGGGTGCATTCACGGGGGAGCTTCTCTACCTCCCTCCAACGACGCGTGCAAGAGACTTGTCCGAGAGCTAAATGCGGTTGCTTCTGCCCTGCCAAAGCCCCTGGAATGGTCTGGGCAAGTCATCACCTTCGACCCGAAAGACCACCCCACTAATGTGGCCGGGGTGGGAACTCTGCCCCTGATTGTGTCACCCATCATCCACAACTACAAGGTCACCAAGATGCTGGTAGATGGAGGTTCTAGCCTCAACCTGCTGACGGCGAAGGTCATGGCTACTCTGCAAATCCCTTTTTCCTGCCTGCAAGACACCGGCGTATTCCAAGGCGTGAACGGGAGCATCACTCGGCCGCTGGGGAAGATTACTTTACCGGTCACTTTTGGTGACTCCGAGAACTTCCGCACCGAGGAAATCGTCTTTGACATAGCAGACATGCCACTCCCGTACAACGGCATACTTGGCCGGCCTGCTCTGGCCAAGTTCATGGCCGTCTCCCACTTCGCCTACAACATGATGAAGATCTTCGCATCCTGGGAAGTGATCAAGGTCAAGGCAGGCATCGACGACGCCATCTTCTGTGTTCACAAGTTGAACCAGACGGTGGCGGCGACCTCGGATGTTCCACAAGATGTACAGGGGGCGATGTCGGTGCATTCTCCGGGGCGGAGGGTACCCCGGGGGCTCGACGTCAGCTTCCTCCAAGAAGGCACCTTTCCATGGAGACCCGCAGATAACCAAGAAGATGGCGTTGACCAATGATGGGAATCGCTCCATCACTATAGGCGCCCACCTCACTGACAAATAGGAAAGCGCGCTCGTTGCCTTCCTTCGAGAAAACTCTGATGTGTTCACGTGGGAAGCGTCAGGTCTACCCGGCGTACCAAGGGAGGTGATCGAGTACAAACTGGCGGTCAGTGAGGATGCTCGCCCTGTGAAGCAGGTTCTGCATCGGCAGAGCAAAGAAAAGCTGAAATTCATCGTGTCCGAGGTTAACAAGTTGGTGGAAGCCGGCGTCATCAGGATGGTTCCCCACCCAACTAGGGTGGCCAATCCCGTGGTGGTGCCAAAACCCATGACCTTCAAGTTGCGGCTCTGCATCGACTTCACCAATTTAAACAAGGCCTGCCCCAAGGATCCTTTTCCGCTGCTGCGAATCGACCTCATCGTGGACTCCACTGCCAGGTGTGAGCTTCTGTGCTTCCTGGACGCCTTCTCTGAGTACCATCAGATCTTGATGGCGGTGGAGGATCAGGAGAAGACGGCCTTCATCACACCCAAGGGCTACTACTGCTACAGATGGATGCATGTCGGCCTCCGGAACACCGGCGCAACTTTCCAACGCGCCATGCAAGCATGCTTTGGGCCTCAGCTGGGCCGTAACGTTGAGTCATACATCGACAACATCGTGGTCAAGACTCGGTACAAGGACTCCCTCATCCAAGATCGACATGAGACCTTCGACAACCTTCGCCGGGTCAACTTCAACCTCAACCCCAACAATTGCGTGTTTGGGGTCCCGTTCGGCAAGCTGCTGGGGTTCTTAATCTCCCATCGGGGGATTGAGGCCAATCCCGACAAGATCAAGGTCATCGAGCGCATGGAGGCGCCAAGGCGGGTCAAGGCCGTACAACGCCTCAACGGGTGCATCACCACACTTGGGCGCTTCATCTCATGGCTCAGAGAACGAGCTCTGCCCTTCTTCAAGTTACTCAAGAAGTCGGGTCCCGTGGAATGGACCCCAGAGGCTGAAGAAGCTCTTCAGTCTCTCAAGCGCTACCTCGCCTCGCCACCCATCCTCGTGGCACCAACAGAGAAGGAGCCCTGATACCCAATGATGCTACTATGACGGGCGCCAGAAAACGGTCTTGATGGCCCTTCGCGTGGTACTTGCGTGAAAAGTAAATGGGTTAGGTTGAGACTCCAAGTGCAGAGTGTATGTAGTAGTGGAAGACAGTTTTCCCCACGAGGGGTGACTCGAGGGTTTAATATCGAACTCTCGGGGAACCAGTATTTCAGGTGTTATCTCCTTATCCTTCTCTTGAGAATCTGCAACAAAATAAATTGTTTGTGCCCTCAACCTCGCCAAGTGGTTGTCAAGCACAAGGTGTGAGAATGATAATAAAATAAATATGCAAATAGTAGTAAATATGCAATGATGGTAAAATAAATATGCAAGGATGGTGGTAGCAATGATAAATGATATTTTTGGGTTTTTATAATGAATGCAAGATGGAAAAATATTTTTGTATTTTCGGATTTAATAATGGTAGCAAACAAAAGTGGTGATAAAAGTGTTGGAAAGGTGTTTCTTATGATTAAAAATGGACCGGGGTTAATGGTTTCACAAATGCACTCTCTCTTGATAACGTGGTAGACAATGGAATACTAAAATTAACATGAAAGATGGCAAGACATGGTTTGACAAATTATTAATAATATGGGCATCACGTCCTAACATAGAGATCTCAAGTATAAGTTGTTCTCTCTCTTATGCTCCACCAAGATGCGAACTAAATCATAACACCTTAGTAATTAAGATAAATCAGAGCATAGCAATAAGTTCAATGACATGAAGTTAAAATAAGAACATGCTAGATCTAGTCATGGAGGTAGTGGCCAAGGTCACATCCACTCTCCGATAGCATGGTATTTTTGTTTATCCCTAGTGAGGCAACAAAGTAAGGTATAAAACCCAAGTGGATCGCAGAACTATCTGTCACGTTCACTGCACTAGCCACCCCCCGTTACTCCAACTAATGCACACGTTCCCCCTCACACGCTCTCATCAACATGCTTGATCATGACAAGTAAATAAGAACGGGGTACATAATATGCATCTACTTTCATAATTGAAACAAAACCATTGCAATCTCAAACATGTATTAACTCATAATAAAGATCCACCACAAAGGAATTACATAGATGACCGTAATCATGTTTAGCAGCTCATACGGTACTAATTAGTGAAGCTCATAGAGAGGAGACATACATAAGTTACTTCCACAAACCCATAGTCCAGGGGTGGACTACTCCTTCTTCATCATGGTGTCGGTGGAGATGTTGTTGGAGGGGAAGGAGACCACGCCGGCAGCGCCCCGCTGGAGTTTTCCCCCTCCAATCTTCAGCTCCAGGTCTCTGTTTCGTGGTTTCTGTATTTCGGTGGCGCTTTCTTTCGCGAAAGCCCTGGGGGTCTATATATAGTCGTTTTTAGGTCAAGACGAAGCTTCGGGAAGAAGGATCGACAGCAGCGGAGGCCCGAGGGCCAGGATGAGGGGTCCCACGCGGTCAGAGAATCTGGCTGCGTCGGCCCACTTGTTTTGGCCTTCTGGTCTCCGTTTCTTCGTTTCCTTTGCACCTACGTTTCGTTCCTTCAAAAAAAAATGATCCCCGTAAAATCTCAGGTCATTATGACGTGATTTGGTCGCTTGAAACGTAAAAATATAGAAAAAGGGGTTTTCTGACAGTGCAGGGTTAGTTCCAGAAAAATGGGGAAATTGTTAATTATCCCCAAAAATCAATATAAATCATGAATATAACCCTTATATGATGCAAATAACATGGAATAACATGTAATAAAATGTAAAGTTCATGTATGCATTTTACATGCATCAACATCCCCAAGCTTAACCCATGCTCGTCCCGAGTATGAAGGTGGTAAAACTAACATGGACTTTGCATTTTAATACTATCAATGGATATCAAAGGTGATTACTGAAAGGATCGAGTTGGTTGACTAGAGGGGGGGGGGGTGAATAGGTAACTACAAATTTTCCTTTCTTTTAATACAAATTTGGGAATTGCTCAAATATAAGTTCTCTACATATGCAACTAGGTGAACAATCCTATATGATGAGCAATAAACAAGCTAGCAAGATATTCTACACAAGATAAGCTAGCAATACAAGTAAAGGAAGGTTAAGAGATAACCACACGGTGACGCGGAGATGTTCTACCGAAGTTCACTTGCCAATGGAAGCTACGTCTCCGTTGGAGCAGTGCGGAGTCACAAAGTGAACTCCGAATAGCCTTGACATGGCACACCGTATCTCCCTCGTGTTATCCTCCAATGAGGAGATCCACGAGCCACTATATGATGCCCTCGAGGTCGGCAACAAACCTTTACAAGGACGAGGCACACTCCACAACCGAATTGGAGGCTCTCACCAAATTCCCGTGGCTCCCAAAGCCACAAGAATCACAAGGCCGGGGCACAATCCACAACTCAATTGGAGGCTCCCAGCTAGTCCCCGCGGCTCCCAAAGCCACAAGAATGACCAACGACCGTCTAGGGTTCCAAAGAACCCAAGAGTAATAAGTTCCTCAAAGGAATGGATGGGGAAATCAAATTTCTTTGGTGGAAGTGTAGATCTAGGTCAACTCTCCCAAGTCCTAGAAGGACAAGGTGTTTGAGTGGGTAGGGAGAGAGATCTACGAGTTTCAAGCTTTCAACAATGGTGGGTAAGATATTTCTGGTCGTGGTACCTCTCTTGGAGAAGAAGAGGCGACTTAAATAGGTCCACTGAAAAACTAGCCGTTTATTGCACAGATTCGTGCAATCCGGAATTGGTTCGGAATTAATCCGGAATTCCGGTTGATTCGGAATAATCCGGATGTAAACCAACTCGAATCTGGACTGAGTGCAGTACCGAAAACTCAGCCCGGAATGAGTTCGGAATCCATCTGGAATATTCCGAGTCGGTCGGAATTCCGAACCAAATCCGGTCCATCCGGATTTCGTCCAGATTGTCTTGTTTTTCAGCAAATCTATTTCCGACAAATTGCACCAAGGTTGTAGGAAGGTTGTGGGGTGCAAATATGGTTTGTGAGCATGATTAAAGATTTCCCCAAGCTTTCCAAGAGTAACCCCTCTTGATAGTACGGCAACCCTACGACTCAATAAATTAAATCTTCGGGCCACCGACTTCGATCTTTTTTCTCATTTTTGAGGGGTCAACATGGCCATGTGCTTTTCATCAATTGTACCTGTAGTACTTTAGCACACGGTAAGACCATCACTTATGTTGTTAACAAACACACAAAACTAGATTAGGAGACGCATGTCCTTTCAATCTCCCCCTTTTTGGTGTTTGATGACAACATAAGGATTTGCATAGAGATATATATAATATGAACGATGCAATGAATTTACAAAATATAGACGGGCTCCCCTTGATGTGTGCATACATTAGAGTTGCATTTGAATACACAAAATGCACACAACAAGAATCAACACACCCCCTACATTTTATAAACCAACAAGATGTGTAACAATGGAGATGATAGAACTATTTGATATAGTTGCACGCTCTACATAAGACATGATAAATGAAATCATAAACACTAGATCACAAGATATGTAGATGAACAACATAGTCTTTCAACATTACAAGCACAAATACCGGGCAAAGTATGTCTTACCACATACGCACCAAGGTACAACAAGAAACAAATAGTTCTTACACATATGAAAATAAAGGAGCACAAGCTTATAAGATCAAATGAAATGAAAAGCCAAGAAGCTTGTGCTGCCCATGCAAAACCCCGGAGCACCATAATAGAACTCATTCTCCCCCTTTGGCATCAAGACGCCAAAAAGGGAAAACGAGCGAAGCTAATACGCAACCCAACTACTCATCCTCCTCGTCCTCATCATCATAAGCAGCTCCAAATAGGAAGTCATCATCTGTCACGGATGGCATAGGAATGTCCAGAAACGCCGTGGGGGCCAAAGACGGATCATCCTCCTCAGAAAGCAAACCAGCTGCCCGCCTATCCGCATTCTGAATGCGACGGCCCTCCTTGGCTAACTCGCGAGCGTCGTGGCTGTAGGCACGGGCATCCCGGCAGTTGGCAAACATCGCCTGAAAGAACTTGGAGATCGCACTACCTCCCTTCCTCCCCGGAGCGGGAGCGGAAGGAGGAACGGGAGCACGGGAGCTGGAGGCACGAGCACCAACCAAAGAGCCTTTGCCCTTGGCAAACTCAGGAATCTCGGGACCCTTGGTGAACACAGGAGCAAACAAATCTGGCTTCACTAGCTCACGGCAAAGCATAATAGTCTCACCAGCCACATGGTTGATGAACTTCTGAATGAGAGGTGCATATGCGGGAGTCCGCTTGCACATAACCCCAGCCTCAATCTCACGGTATATGAAATCCATAACATCAATCTTCCGCTGACGGCTAGGCTTGGTGAAATGCATAAGGTTAACCATATACCCACGAACAGCAGAAACATCACCAGCCTTGTTCATAATGTTCTCACGGAAGATCTTAGCAAGCATGTTATAGAATGGATACATGTCAGTGATAAAAGGAGAATTGACCTCGCCATACTCTGGGGGATAGCAATCATCAAGCACAGCCTTGTCATACTCGTTGGAGGAGTGAATTTGGAAGCCATAGTCTCCATAGATGTTCTCCCAATCATATCCCAAGGCATGAGCAAAAACTGACCAGGGGCTTTCAAATTTGGTTGTCCCGGACATCCAAGTTATGGTACGCACACTATCATTTTTGAAGAAAACGGTGCAATAGAATTGACTAATAAGTTCGGGACAATAAGATTGAGAGACCAAAGCTACCTTCAAAATGTCCATCTTCTTAAGTGTCGCATAAATATGAACAAGATCGGTGTCCTTGTGCTCATTGAGATATTCCTTATCAAGTGGCTTGACCGCAACAACCAAGCTCTTCTTAAGTGTCATGTAGAACTCATTCCACATCTTGAACTGAGTGCGAGTCCAAAACCTCTCATCACCTTCACAATTTCTTGTCACAAACCGGTAAGGATTGAGACTGCGAACAATTTTCCACTCCTTCCGAGGCATGTCCTTGAAATCCTCAATGGGAACCTCCTCTTGTTCCATCTCAACAGAATCAATCTGAGGCTGCTTGCTCCCTCGGCCTTTGCCAGGACGGCGATTAGAGCCACGACGAACAGATGACTCAAATTGCTTCATAGCCGGCTTGGAGCGAGGTTTCTTCTCAAACCCTCACGCCTTTCATCACGGTCAGCACTATCACCTGTGAGAATAGAGCATAGGTACGTAGCAATGGATAAGAAAAAATATGCCAAAAGTTTTAAAATTCGAAATTTTAGTGAAAATAGGAAGTGCAATTTCAAAGACACTGTGAATTCGGAATTGGTCCGGATTTGAGTCGGAATATTCCGAATGGGTCGGAACATTCTGAGCCATTCCGGGTTCATTCCGGATGCACACGATTCGTTTCTCAAATTAGCACTAGATTGAAAAATGGAGGCAAAGATCCGACGATATAAGCCTATAAGGACGAGAAATCCCTAAGAAACTCGGAACCCATCTAGATTTGAGTGAAAACAAAGAGGAACACGAGTTTATACCCGAAGACATGACGAAAATCAAATCTGGTCGGTGGAGCCCTTCCAAGCTTGAAGGAGATCAAGCTAGGAGAGGATCCGGAGCGCGGACGGCCGGAGGGCAGCACGGCGAGGTGGCGGCGAAAACGGCGGCGGAGGAACACTGGGACGAGTCGGGGACGGTATGAGGAACCGAAGCAGACAAGGCCAAACGCGAACAGGTAACCAAGATTTTTGAACATCCGGAATTTTTTCGGAATTCCGGACCATCCGGAAAATTCCGATGTGATTCCGAAATCATTCCGAAAACTGAGAAACGGTACTGGACATGGTCCGGAATGAGTTCGGAAATGGTCGGAAAATTCCGAAACGTCCGGAATTCCGGACTAATTCCGAGATGATTCCGAAAAATAAAAAGGTTTAAAAGAGATTTTCTCAATAGTTCTTTTTCAAATATTTGGCATATGTTTAGAGATGAACAGATAGATTTGATAAGAGCATAGACACAAGGTAAGAGTTATGGTTTCTACACATGCTTGTTGGATGAAGAACGAGAACACGATGAGCTACAACAAGCATGATTCGAATATAACAAGATAAAATTGAGGAAGCAATAATAAAGGTCTAACAACACCCAAATTTCACGAGGAAATCCAACTCCTCAAGAAGAGGAGGGCGGTGGCCGTAGCCACCATGTTTGAGTATATATGACTTGACGCCGCGAAGATATATCTTGGGCTCAAAATCAAAACTCATCTTTGAAGCACATTTGGTCACACAAGTGACTATGATGCAAGATTTGTCTATTTGCGCATTATAAGGGAAGTGTTGACTCATGAATTGAGCTACACTCCCCCTATGTCTATGCCTACATCCAAACCAAATGAATATCGTCTAATATGGGTAGGTATGCAAGAAGTCCACTAAATCCAATTGCTTATGTCCACCACATTAAGTTCTCCTCTCAACTCCTTGAATCTTGCTTCACCAAGAGGCTTTGTGAACATATCGGCGAGTTGAAGCTTGGTGTTGACATACTTGATTGCAATATCACCCTTCTCAACATGATCTCGAATAAAATGATACCGGATCTCAATATGCTTGGTCTTCCCATGAAGAACCGGATTGTGAGCAATTTTGATGGCACTTTCATTATCACATAAAAGAGGCACTTTGTCACAAATGACACCATAATCCTTTAAAGTTTGCCTCATCCATAATAGTTGTGCACAACAACTTCCGGCGGCAATGTATTCGGCTTCGGTGGAGGACGAGGCCACACAATTTTGCTTCTTAGAAGACCAACTCACAAGGGACCTACCAAGGAATTGGCAAGTACCCGAAGTTGATTTTCTATCCATTTTGCAACCCGCCCAATCCGCATCCGAATAACCTACAAGATCAAAGCTTGTGCCATGGGGATACCAAAGACCAAAGTTAGGAGTATCCATCAAGTATCTTAGAATCCTTTTAACCGCGGTTTCATGACTTTCCCTAGGACTTGATTGGAATCTTGCACACATACCCACACTAAACATAATATCCGGTCTAGATGCACAAAGGTAAAGCAAAGATCCAATCATAGAACGATAAAGCTTTTGATCAACTTCCTTACCATCCGGATCTAAGTGAAGATCCGCCTTGGAGTCCATGGGAAACTTATATGGCTTGGCATTGTTCATGTCAAATTTCTTGAGCATGTCCTTAATATACTTGGCTTGACATAAGAATGTTCCTTCTCGAAATTGGTGGATTTCAAAGCCAAGAAAATAATTCAACTTTCCCATCATGGACATCTCAAATTCCTTGGTCATTAGCTTGCCAAATTGATCACTAAATTCACGGTTAGTGGAACCAAAGATAATATCATCAACATATATTTGGCATACGAAAAAATCTCCATTTACCCTTTTTGTAAAAAGAGTGGGATCTATTACCCCAATTTCAAAGCCACGGTCTACTAAGAACTCCTTGAGATGATCATACCAAGCACGTGGAGCTTGCTTGAGCCCATAAAGAGCCTTATGTAGTAAGTAGACGTGGTTAGGAAATTTAGGGTCTTCGAAACCCGGAGGTTGTTTAACATACACCAACTCATTTAGTGGACCATTTAAGAAAGCACTTTTAACATCCATTTGATATAAGACAATATTATGAGTAGATGCATAAGCAATTAGTAAGCGAATGGATTCAAGTCTAGCAACGGGGGCATAGGTTTCACCGTAGTCGACTCCTTCGATTTGGGTGTAGCCTTGTGCAACCAATCTTGCTTTGTTGCGGATGACTTGACCATGTGAGTCTTGCTTGTTCTTAAATATCCACTTGGTTCCAATGACATTATGGCATGTGTCTTTGGGTTTTTCAACTAATGACCATACTTTGTTGCGCTCGAAGTTGTTCAACTCTTCATGCATAGCCGCAACCCAATCCATATCTTCAAGAGCATCATATACCTTGAGAGGTTCTAAGCTAGACAAACAAGAGACATGACCACAAAAGTTAGATAATTGTTTGCGTGTGGACACACCCCTACGAATACTCCCAAGGATATTTTCTTTGAAGTGGGAAAGATGATCCAATTTTGATGCACGCCGGATGACCCGGCGTTCCATGGCTTGACCAATTGTTTCACCAACACAAATATCTTCATCATTGCCTTCATCTTGCTCATGGTCAACCCGAAGTGGAGTTCTTGGGTTGTGGGTTCATTATGTTCTCGTTCACCACTAGAGTTGGGTGGGTCTTGACCATCTTCTTGATCATGTGAATGAATATCATGTTCTTGTTCTTGGATAGTTTCTTGATCAACTATTGAGGTGGATGGCTCAACTTGAGTAGAACTTGTTCCTTCTTCTTGAGTATCATCAATAGGTCCTTCAATAGGAATAAGTTCTCCAATCCCCATAGTTCTTATGGCTTGAGATGGAGCATCATCACCTACATCATCATGATCAATATGCTCCGTTGGGAGCCATTATCCTCGACAAACTCCACGTTCATAGATTCTTCAACACACCCGGTGGATATGTTGTAGACCCTATAAGCATGAGACTTTGCGGCATATCCAACAAGTATACCATCAAAAGATCTAGATTCAAATTTAGCAATTTTGCAACCTTTAATGTAAACATGGCATTTGCAACCAAAGACTCGAAAGTAAGATACATTTGGCTTTTTACCGGTGAGGAGTTCATATGGTGTCTTTTCCATGAGAGGACGGAAGAAGAGCCGGTTTGAGTAGTGACAAGCGGTGTTGATGGCTTCGGCCCAAAAGTTGTATGGGGAATGAAATTCGGCCATCATAGTTCTTGCCATATCAATAAGAGTGCGGTTCTTCCTTTCGGCGACACCATTTTGTTGGGGAGTATATGCAGCGGAATATTGGTGTTGAATGCCCTCCCCACTTAGGAAATCATCCATAGTGTAATTCTTGAACTCCGTACCATTGTCACTTCTAATTGCCAAAATCTTGGAGTCATATTGGCGTTGAACTAGGGTTGCAAAGTCAATGAATATCTTTTGAGTTTCACTCTTCTTCTTGATGTAGAAAGTCCAACAATATCTTGAATAATCATCCACAATCACCAAACAATATTTCTTGCCACCAAGACTATCATATGTGGGAGGCCCAAAAGATCCATATGAAGGAGCTCCAAAGGCCTCTTAGTGGAGATAATGGTCTTCTTGGGGTGATTCTTTTCATGCATCTTTCCGGCTATGCAAGCACTACAAGGACGATCTTTGGAAAAATTAACATCGGTTAGTCCTACCACGTGTCCACCCTTTACAAGAGTTTGTAAATTTCTCATACCGACATGGCCTAGCCGGCGATGCCAAAGCCAACCCTTGTCGGATTTAGCCATTAGACACGTGGCAATTTGAGTGGTCTCTTTCGAGAAATCGACCACATACAAACCGTTCTCACGAAATCCAACAAAGGCTACTTTAAGAGATTTTGTGAAAAGGATGGTCACGTGGTATTTATTAAAGATAACGGTGTAACCGGCATCGCATAATTGACCAACGGAAAGTAGATTATATGAAAGGGATTCAACAAGGAGGACCTTCTCAATTGATAACTCCGGTGTGATCACCACCTTGCCATATCCCAATACCTTAAGTCTTGTATTGTTCCCAATGGTGACATGAGAGAATGAGAGTAATTGTTTCAATAAGCCCTTTACTACTTCTTTGCTTCCGGTCATGTGAGATGAACACCCACTATCAATGAGCCATGAAGATCCACCGGAAGAAAAGCCCTACAATAAATCAAGTCTTTGATTTAGGTACCCATTTTGGAATGGGTCCTCTTTTGTTAGTCACAAGGGTCTTTGGAACCCAAATAGCATAGTGATAATCATCTCCATATGAGGTACCAACATATTTAGCAAAAACATAACCATTTCTAGATTTCATAAGCACATATGAGGGGTTATATTTTCCGGCAAAGTCATTGTGAGTGGCATTGCCCCTTGTGGCTTTACCACCCACAATGGGTTCAACATTCTTCTTGCCCAACTCCCCCTCCTTCACAAAAATAATATCTTTTGAAGGGGAGGTAGGCATCTTCTTCTTGTTTGCCTTCTTGGACTTGGGAGCAAACCCAAGCCCTTCCTTGCAACCACTCCCTTTTGATTGGTCAAAAGATCATTGAGGTTCTTTTCCCCTTGGATGCAAGTGGCTAGCCCTTTTCAAGTTGGGCCTTCAACCTAGTGTTCTCCTCCATGAGAGATGCTTTAAGACATAAGGGTTAGTAGCACAAGCATTGGCATCTTTATCATTATGAGGAGTGGTGAAGCTAGCATATATAAATTGAGCTTGTAATTTAGCATGTGACCCCTTGAGCTTGGTGAGCTCACTTGAGGTCACCTTGTGGGTTTCCCTAAGTTGCTCAAAATTCTCAAGGAGTTTGTTATGACTCTCTACAAGCTCATCATTTTTAATTTTTAGATCACTAGCAACTTGAATAGAGGTTTCACGGGTTTCTTTTGCCTTGGATAAATCCTTGGCTTGGGTCTCCTCAAGTTGCTCCCGGAACACTTGTTCCTCAACAAGTTGATCTTCTAGCTCACCAATTTTATCGGCATGATCACGTGCATGCCCCTCAAGCTCATAAATCCTATTCTCCTTCTCCTCAAGGAGGTGTTTGGCTTCTCCATATTGGTACATGAGAGCCTCAACCATTTTCTTGGTTGGACCTTGGAGCTTGTTTATAAAGAGGGTAATTGTATCCTCTTTCTCTCATTTTTCCCTACATCCTCAACACAATCCAAGAGAGATGGTTTAGAGGAGATAGTAATTTTAGGTGGGGAATTCACCTTGGTTTCCTTGGCCATGAGGCACATAGGCTTGGGGATCTTGTTGTCATTTGGAGCGGAGAAAAGGGGTGCCAATGAAGGAGGAAGGTTGCCCATTGCAAGAGCCGCCATCCCCACTTCCTCACTTGTATCATCATCCTCCTCTTCGCCACCGGACTCATACTCTTCTTCATGTGTTGCGTGACAAGAGCCTTTTGAGGTTCTCTCTTGATGAGGTACTTGATGGGCTTGGTGAAGAACTTCTTCTTCTTTAAGATGAGTTGGCCTCCAAAATCTTCTCTTCTCTCATAGGGGCAATCCTTCACAAGGTGATTCTCCTTTCCACAATTAAAGCACATTCTTTTCATTTGTGGGGAGAAGTTGCTTCTGAAGTTGCTCTTGATATTCTTTTTGTTCCAATACTTGGTGGCGGCAAGAGCAAGCACCTCATTGAGTTCACCCACAAAATCTTCTTCATGATGACCACTTGTGCTTTCTTCATATCTTGGATGTTCTTCCACATGAGCCTTCAAGGCAAGGTTCTTTGTGCCACGAATTTGGTTGATGGAAGACTTGGAAGTGGCCTTCAAGGTATCATAAGTGACGAATTGTGCCAATATGTCATTGGGAGACATTGTTTTGTAGTCCGCTCTCGTATGGAGATTCATCACCATATTTTCATTGTATGGAACAATGGTCTTGAGGAACTTGGCTTTGACCCATTCATCATCCATATCTTTCTTTCCATTTTCCCTACATGCCACAACAAGCTTGGTGAGTCTTCGGAAGAGATCCGATGGTGTCTCTTCTTCTAGCATGATGAAGTTGTCCACTTGATGTTGAAGGATGGCGTCGTTGGAGCGTTGAAGGCCCTCATTTCCTTCATATACCGATGCGAGAAAATCCCAAGCCTCCTTGGTGGTTTTGAGATTCCGCACTTGATCTTCATCATGGGCGGTCATGGCACTCTCAAGGATGTACTTGGCATTGCATCAAGTTGTTCATCAATCTCTTCTTGCCTTGTCAAGTTGGAGGGATCAACCGGAGTGTAACCATTTAGAACCACCCTCCAAAGATGCACCGATGAGCTGCGAAAATAAGACTCCATAGATTTCTTCCAAGTGAAATAACGAGTATTATCAAGCTTAGGAGGTGGCCTACTTAGGTTGGTTATATGAGGTTGAGTGAGTGGAACTTGAGTGAGATATGAAGTAGGTGGAGCAAAGTTATGAGGAGGCTTCTCACTAGTTTTAGGTTGATCTTTGTTATCCTTAACAACCAAGGCCTCAACGTTAGAAACACCGGTTGATGAGGAGGCATTTTGATTATTAATGACCCGAGTAAACACCTCGTCCACCATTTTGCCTTTCATGAACCCAAAGAGTTCAATCATGGCTTTCATGGTGACCGGGGCATTATCATCGGGAGGGGTTATCCCCGCTTCACTTAGTTCTTTCTCAAGTTGTTCTTTATCATTTTTCTCTTGTTGTTCCTTAGCAAGTTTTAACTCCTCGTCGCTAGTCATCCTCCTCTTTAGGCTGTTAAGCCCTTAATAAAGAGACCTTGCTCTGATACCAATTGAAAGGATCGAGTAGGTTGACTAGAGGGGGGGGGGTGAATAGGCAACTACAAATTTTCTTTTTCTTTTAATACAAATTTGGGAATTGCTCAAATATAAGTTCTCTAGATATGCAACTAGGTGAACAATCCTATATGATGAGCAATAAACAAGCTAGCAAGATATTCTACACAAGATAAGCTAGCAATACAAGTAAAGGAAGGTTAAGAGATAACCACACGGTGACGCGGAGATGTTCTACCGAAGTTCACTTCCCAATGGAAGCTACGTCTCCGTTGGAGCGGTGCGGAGTCACAAAGTGAACTCCGAATAGCCTTGATATGGCACACCGTATCTCCCTCGTGTTATCCTCCGATGAGGAGTTCCACGAGCCACTATATGATGCCCTCGAGGTCGGCAACAAACCTTTACAAGGATGAGGCACACTCCACAACCGAATTGGAGGCTCTCACCAAATTCCCGCGGCTCCCAAAGCCACAAGAATCACAAGGCCGGGGCACGACTCCACAACTCAATTGGAGGCTCCCGGCTAGTCCCCGCGGCTCCCAAAGCCACAAGAACGACCAACGACCATCTAGGGTTCCAAAGAACCCAAGAGTAACAAGTTCCTCAAAGGAATGGATGGGGAAATCAAATCTTTGGTGGAAGTGTAGATCTAGGTCAACTCTCCCAAGTCCTAGAAGGACAAGGTGTTTGAGTGGGTAGGGAGAGAGATCTACGAGTTTCAAGCTTTCAACAATGGTGGGTAAGATATTTCTGGTCGTGGTACCTCTCTTGGAGAAGAAGAGCGACTTAAATAGGTCCACTGAAAAACTAGCCGTTTATTGCACAGATTCGTGCAATCCGGAATTGGTTCGGAATTAATCCGGAATTCCGGTTGATTCGGAATAATCCAGATGTAAACCAACTCGAATCCGGACTGAGTGCAGTACCGAAAACTCAGCCCAGAATGAGTTCGGAATCCATCCAGAATATTCCGAGTCGGTCGGAATTCCGAACCAAATCCGGTCCATCCGGATTTCGTCCAGATTGGCTTGTTTTTCAGCAAATCTATTTCCGACAAATTGCACCAAGGTTGTAGGAAGGCTGTGGGGTGCAAATATGGTTTGTGAGCATGATTAAAGATTTCCCCAAGCTTTCCAAAGAGTAACCCCTCTTGATAGTACGGTAACCCTACGACTCAATAAATTAAATCTTCGGGCCACCGACTTCGATCTTTTTTTCTCCTTTTTGAGGGGTCAACATGGCCATGTGCTTTTCATCAATTGTACCTGTAGTACTTTAGCACACAGTAAGACCATCACTTATGTTGTTAACAAACACACAAAACTAGATTAGGAGACGCATGTCCTTTTAATTACTATTGCTACATAAAGTCAAATGATTCATTCTTCAAAGGAATAACAATATGCAAGATAAATTATGAAGTGATATCAAATACTCAATGTAAAGATGTTCAATGATAAATTCACAAAGTGTAACATAGAAGAAAGTACTATGGACCAAATGTATGCATAATGAAAAGTAAAAACATCCTATGGTGGTCATAGAGTACTTCTTATGAAAACTGAATATAAAAGGTGACACTTTGGATAGATAAATAAGTAGAGGTAAAGCATGAATAAGTTTCATCTAACTTCCAAACACTTCTACTTAAGTTAATGCTTGCAATGTGGTAGTCATTGGTGTGGAGCTCTCATTACCCCTATCATAGCATCTTGAATGATTAATGTTTAAAGTGAAAGCAAATATGAGTGGTGTGGTTGACAATGTATTGGTTGAATGTCTCATGTCCCTTGAATACAAGTACCTACACCATGTGTTACTCACTTTGGTCCACAAAGTAAATTCAAATAAAGGTCATTGCAAGTAATAATAGTATCATCAAGAACTGCACTGGGGTACCTCTTGCCCCTTGACATGAACAAGCCCATGTCAAAACAACAAGACAAATAGACAATGAACAATCTCAGCACTCTTTTATTTACTATGGGTATAGCTTTTTATTATGAGGTGCATCACTGAATGAACATTATGGTTATGCTGTAAATTTCCACCATGAATGATGCATGGCTTAGATTAGCGGCCCAGGCATTTCTCTAACCATTTATACAAACTCTTTGAACTTACTAAGTATCCACATTCATTTCACCCATGATAGGCATCCATAAACAAAAGTACATGACATCAACTAAATATAAATAAGTGCAATGTTGAAAGCTTGCCATGTGACAGCACATATGGGCTAACTCCCAACCAAAACTATTGTTAATCACAATGGTTCATGCTTATTAAATGCAATAAAAGTAAATTGTGCATCAAGTTCGTGAGAGCTTTTAACCAATTTTTCCCATGACAATCAATAACAAAAGTATTTAAATTCAGAATATAGATAACACAATATAACATGATAAACATACTTGGAATAGCATAAAGCTAATAGGTAGATATGGTGGACTCACTGGAAAAACTTTGGTTGAAGGTGTTGGGAAACAAGCTTTTTACTTGTTGTAATTTTTGGGCTAGCAATAGGGAGAAAGTTGACCATCTAAATGCATGCATAAGTGTCCATAGAACTAATCAATCCATGTTAAACCAAGTAAAGTTAAAATTCAACATCTAAACATGGTAGAAGATAGCTCTTGACAACACACTCGCAAATTAGCATTCATTCAAAGCACATGAATTATGCAATTATATGTATCTTTTAAAATCAACTCAAACATCCCCTATCCCAATATATTTAATAGCATCCAACATAATTCAACCCAAACTTCCAGTAGCTCTCTCATATATAAATGATAGTGGTGGTCTTATTAACAAACCAAAATAACAAAAGCAAATAAAAAACAGACGCTCCAAGTTTATACGATAAAGTGCATTGATCGAAAAACAGAAGTTAGACGTGTGCAAACCGAGAGTGTGTTGGTCTAGTGGGGTTGTCTTGACATCCCCAAGCTTATGGTCTTCACCATCCTTGGATAGCTCTTGGTGCAGCTCCTCTAATCCCTGTGAAAAAACTTCAAAACACCGTTTCTCCCATTTCTTTTCTGTGGGGTGATATTAGTAGTGATAAACAAATAAGTTCCTTGCTGCATAAAATCCTTAGGCAAAAAATTCATATGAATGTTCAGAGAGTATATAATGTTGTATGCCTACTCATAAACTCAATTGAATCAAAAAGATTCAAGCAAAAAGCTCAAAGAATGCATGAAGACAAAATCTGTCCAGAAAAACAGCAGCAGCAAAACGCATTTTCTACCCTACTTAAACTTGTCAGAAAAATCTGCAAACAATCACGTGTGCAGAGGATGAAAAGTTGAAGCTACTGTTTAAATTACAGCTCAATCGGAGTTACAGATAAAAAATGAAAAATCAAACCGTGCACAGACTTCGTGCAGGCAGAAAACTCTCCAAAAATGAATAGCAACTTTTCAAACCCAAAATAGGTAAAACTTGGTTCTTTATTAAAAATTCCAGAAACAAAACTAACAAACTACTCTCTTGTTACAGCAAGAGGACTCAAAGAAAATCTCAAACAAAAACAACCGGGTTGCCTCCCGCAAAACGCTTTCTTTATAGCCATATAGCTAGGCTTACTTACTTGATAATCAAAGGGGACGTAGCTCACGAGGGAGCTTGAACCTTGGTGTGTCCCTCTTCCTTGGGAAGTGTTCCATGCTCTTCTTGTGTGGAAACTGAAACTTCACATTTGTGAGATCCTGGCTCAGGGCTTAACAGGATTGACAGAATACTCATATCAACAAGTTGCAACTTCTTTTCCGGAAGCTCATCTGGAAGGAACTCCGAGCTTAAGCGTGCTTGGCTCGGAGCACTCCAAGGATGGGTGACCGACCGGGAACTGGTTCCCGGGTGCGCACGAGTGAGGACAAAGTGCGCAGAAAAGACCGGTGTTGATCTGTGGGGGCCAGTTTGGAGATCCTAGAGAGCTGCCAGGGGTGACAGGCCCGACCCGGGGGTGGCCGGGGTGTTACAATTGATGACCGTTTTCTGAAAAAACCCCTGCACAACTTTTGACCATCACCGATAGGTCCTCCTCTATTTACAAAGAGGCCCTTTTCTGTTTTTATTTTAAAACCAGTAGCTTTTCAATGATTTTATTAGTGCACTTAAACATTTTATAAAAAATTGATAAAATTCGGGTAGCCTCCCAACTGCATGTAGAGGCACCACAAAAATTGGCGTTGCAAAATAAATTAGTTTTGACAACACTTGTTCATAGTGTTTTATTTAGGCAATTTTCTAAATTCCCCAAATATAATCTTCTAGGAATTTTAGAGCAAGACAAAAATAGTATTTTGAACCCTTGGAACTTCCTTGACAAATATAGTTGTCAAGTATTTGTGTTTTGCAAGTTTGAGTGCCATCAGTGTGTGGAAGTTTTGTTAGAACACTTTGGCATTTTGTTTAGCAACTCAACATCATTTTGATACCAATGTTGTGTTAACTCAAAAGAGACATGTTTATGCATGAATGCCATGATGCAATTAGCACAAAAGTGGAAAAATTACACATGTTTTTAAGTTCTCAGCTTTGGGCTGTTACAACATTCCCTTCCTTTGAATCAATAATGGCACCTGTAGTACGAAGAAAAGGTCTTCCCAAAATAATAGGACTAGAGGTTTTATTCCCCATGTCCATGATTAGAAAATCAACAGGCACAAAAGTCATGTGTAACTCTACCATAACATCACTTACTTTTCCTAGAGCATGTCTAATGGAATCATTAGCAAGTGCAAGTTCAATAGAGCATTTCTCAATATTTTTAAGTTCAAGGACTTCATATAGTTCTTTAGATAATATAGAGACACTAGATCCTAGATCTAAAATGGCATGGTGTGTCTCTTTTCCAATGGTTACTAGTACTTTAGGGATCCAGATATCCTCAAGCTTAGGTGGTATCATAGCTTCTTGATTGTACCCAGCAATCTTTTCTTTTAAGACATGATTAGCAATATAGGAACCAAAACCAGCCTGGTTAATATTAACAGAAGGATCACTTGCAAATTTTTGTAAGATAGAAATTAATTCATGCAAGCTACACTTCTCTAAATCAACAAATGGTTCCTTAACTTCACTAAGCATTTTAACTTCCTCAACTTTTTTCTCTTTTTGAGATATAATGATGTTCTTTAATGAGGAAACTTCCTTAGTGAGTTGATCTACTCTTTCAAACAAAATATCATGTTTTTCGAATTTGGATATGAACTCCTTATTGAGCTCCTTTTGAGTAGATATAAATGATCTAATGGTGTTTTCCAAATCACTAGAAACATTACTACTAGTGGTATATTTATTTGGAACATATGGGGGTTTATTATAAGAGTTATAATTGTTATTACCATACCCATTATTACCATAGTTCCTAATGAATTACTACTAGTGACATCAACATTTTCAGGATTATTACCAACTAGTTCTTGCAAAGGCATATTTTCAAAATTTTGTTTATTAATAAAAGCAAGAATGGTGTCCATTTTAGATGACAAATCATTTGTTTCTTCTATAGAGTTCACTTTCTTAGATGAACTAGGTGCTCTATCAGTATGCCATTGACTATAATTTTGCAAGATATTTTCCAAAATGTTCTTAGCTTCTAATATAGTTTTTCCCATGAAAACACCTCCAGCAGCTGAATCAAGTATATTTCTAGACATGTAATTTAGACCATTCTAAAAAGAGTGTAAAATGGTCCATACATTAACCCCATGTGATGGACAAGTTCTAAGCATGAGTTTAATCCTATCCCAAGCCATGGCAACATGTTCATTTTCATTTTGCCTAAAAGAGAGGATATTGTTTCTATTTTGCAGTATTTTAACAGGGGATAATATTTCTTAATGAAAGCTTCTTTTAAATCATCCCAAGAATTAATACTACCAGTAGGTAATGAATGTAGCCACTCTTTTCCTCTAAGTGAGAAAGGAAATAACTTCAGTTTTAAGACATTACTTTCAACATTTTTAAACTTTTGCATGTCACAGATTTCAATAAAATCATGAAGATGCATAGAGGCATCCTCAATAGCACTACCACCAAGTTGTTCCCTAGTTATCAAGTTTAACAAACTAGGACTAACTTCATAGCTCTCAGCAGTAATCTCAGGTGTGGTGATAGGCTTAGCAATAAATTGATCAATAGGAGTGTTTGTGTAGTCACACATTTTAGTTCTATCTCCCATTTTAACAAGTTTTTATATGTTTTTAATTTTTTATGCAAAACTGAAAGTAAAATGACACTAATGCAACTCGAAATAACAAATGCAACACAAAATGTAAAACTGAATATAAATATGCAAACCGAAATATAAAGATGATATGCAAGGCAAGAACAAAACAAAATAAAATGATTGTAGGTAAAGATGGATAAGATGATGCTCACGTAGGGGCAACCTCCCCAAGCTTAGGTTGTTACACAAGTTGGTGATGAAGTTGACTTGATGTGAGTGATCCTTGGATAAACCTTTCAGCTATGGTTCCCCGGCAACGGCGCCAGAAAACGTCTTGATACCCAATGATGCTACTATGACGGGCGCCAGAAAATGGTCTTGATGGCCCTTCGCGTGGTACTTGCGTGAAAAGTAAATGGGTTAGGTTGAGACTCCAAGTGCAGAGTGTATGTAGTAGTGGAAGACAGTTTTCCCCACGAGGGGTGACTCGAGGGTTTAATATCGAACTCTCGGGGAACCAGCATTTCAGGTGTTATCTCCTTATCCTTCTCTTGAGAACCTGCAACAAAATAAATTGTTTTGTGCCCTCAACCTCACCAAGTGGTTGTCAAGCACAAGGTGTGAGAATGATAATAAAATAAATATGCAAACAGTAGTAAATATGCAATGATGCTAAAATAAATATGCAAGGATGGTGGTAGCAATGATAAATGATATTTTTGGGTTTTTTTATAATGAATGCAAGATGGAAAACTATTTTTGTATTTTCGGATTTAATAATGTGAGCAAACAAAAGTGGTGATAAAAGTGTTGGAAATGTGTTTCTTATGATTAAAAATGGACCGGGGTTCATGGTTTCACAAATGCACTCTCTCTTGATAACGTGGTAGATAATGGAACACTAAAATTAACATGAAAGATGGCAAGACATGGTTTGACAAGTTATTAATAATATGGGCATCACGTCCTAACATAGAGATCTCAAGTATAAGTTGTTCTCTCTCTTATGCTCCACCAAGATGCGAACTAAATCATAACACCTTATTAATTAAGATAAATCAGAGCATAGCAATAAGTTCAATGACATGAAGTTAAAATAAGAACATGCTAGATCTAGTCATGGAGGTAGTGGCCAAGGTCACATCCACTCTCCGGTAGCATGGTATTTTTGTTTATCCCTAGTGAGGCAACAAAGTAAGGTAGAAAACCCAAGTGGATCGCAGAACTATCGGTCACGTTCACTACACTAGCCACCCCCCGTTACTCCAACTAATGCACACGTTCCTCCTCACACGCTCTCATCAACATGCTTGATCATGACAAGTAAATACGAACGAGGTACATAATATGCATCTACTTTCATAACTGAAACAAAACCATTGCAATCTCAAACATGTATTAACTCATAATAAAGATCTACCAGAAAGGAATTACATAGATGACCGTAATCATATTCAGCAGCTCATACGGTACTAATTAGTGAAGCTCATAGAGAGGAGAGATACATAAGTTACTTCCACAAACCCATAGTCCTGGGGTGGACTACTCCTTCTTCATCATGGTGTCGGTGGAGATGTTGTTGGAGGGGAAGGAGACCACGCCGGTAGCGCCCCGCCGGAGTTTTCCCCCTCCAATCTTCAGCTCCAGGTCTCTGTTTCGTGGTTTCTGTGTTTCGGCGGCGCTCTCTTTCGCGAAAGCCCTGGGGGGTCTATATATAGTCGTTTTTAGGTCAAGACGAAGCTTCGGGAAGAAGGATCGACAGCAGCGGAGGCCCGAGGGCCAGGATGAGGGGTCCCACGCAGTCAGGGAATCTGGCCGCGTGGGCCCACTTGTTTTGGCTTTCTGGTCTCTGTTTCTTCGTTTTCTTTGCGCCTACATTTCGTTCCTTCCAAAAAAATGATCCCCGTAAAATCTCAGGTCATTATGACGTGATTTGGTCGCCTGAAACGTAAAAATATAGAAAAAGGAGTTTCCTGACAGTGCAGGGTTAGTTCTAGAAAAATGGGGAAATTGTTAATTATCCCCAAAACTCAATATAAATCATGAATATAACCCTTATATGATGCAAATAACATGGAATAACATGTAATAAAATGTAAAGTTCATGTATGCATTTTACATGCATCAAGCCCCTACTGCTGTACATTGCTGCCACCAACCAGGTGGTTAGCGTTGTTCTAGTGGTAGAGCGTGACACTCCTCCAACCAAGTCAAACAATATCAAGGGCAAGCGTCCCGGGAACACCCTCCCGGGGCAACCAAGCAAGAAGAGGCAACCGGGTGACAAAGGGTCTGAGGATCCTGAGGCCAACGTGCCCACCAACGCAACCATCAGTGTCACACAAGAAGCATCGCTGGGGGCTGACTCGCTCTCACCTGAAGTTGAATACCTAGAAGATGTCGATCCCGACAAGGACTCAGCAACTCGCAAGGCACATCATTCGATCTACTTCATCAGGTCGGTGTTGCGCGACGCCCGGGAGCATTACCCCATGATGCAGAAGTTGCTGCTGGCAATCCTGATTGCCTCTCGCAAGATGAGGCCCTACTTTGAAAGCAATCCCATCACAGTGGTTTCCAAGTACAACCTAAGGAGTCCTTTGGAGAACCCACTCGCTACCGGACGCATCTCTTGGTGGGCCATGGAACTTCAAGGTTTTGGCCTCAAATTCGAGCACATGAACAACATCAAGAGTCAGGCGCTGGCCGACTTCACGGCAGAGTGGACGGAGACGGCATTTGATGGCCCGGTGGAGGAAACTAGCCTTCCCGGGAAAGAAGACCCTGATGCTTGGATCATGAACTTCGACGACTCCTACACCAAGAGTCAGGGAGGCGCCGGAGTTGTCTTGATATCGCCAACTGGTGACCGTCTGAAGTACGTCATCCAGATACACTACAAGGAAAATATCTCGAACAACATGATGGAGTACGAGGGCCTGCTTGCGGGACTTCACGCTGCCATTGGTCTCGGCATCAACAAGCTCATCGTTAAGGGTGACTCTCAGCTAGTCATCAAGCAAGTGAACAAGGAGTACGCCTGCCCTCAGATGGCACCGTACGTCGAGGAGGTATGGAAGCTTGATCAGCGGCGCTTCGACAGCTTCCGGGCCGTGTACGTCCCTTGGGATGAGAACACGTTCGCGGACGAACTATCTCAAATGGCCTCCAAGCGAGAACCAGTACCTCCCGGGATCTACATTGAGGTGCTCCGGCAACCCTCGGTGCCTCCCGAGAGGCTCAAGGCAAGGTCTACATCGACAATGGGGGCTGGTGACACGTCTACTTCGACCACTCGGGTAACCATCCTAGGAGACGCGCAAGACCCGACAGTACCTGGGCCAAGGGAAGCCATGCTTCTTCTCGGTCAAATGGGGCTGCCGGTGGAAAGAACCCACCCACCCTGGGCCCTGGACATCATCAAGTACATGACAGAGCATGCCCTTCCGGAAGATGATCATGACGCCGAGTGGGTGGCTCGCCAAGCCAAGCTCTACGTCTTGATCGACGGAGAGCTCTACCGGCGGCGCGACAACGGAGTCAAGCTCTATTGCATACCACAAGAGCAAGGCCAAGTACTGCTACGGGACATCCACGAGGGCACATGCTCAAGTCATGTTGCTTCAAGATCACTGGCGGGAAAGGTTTTCCGTCAGGGCTTCTACTGGCCAACAGTCCTGCACGACGCCGAGCAAATTGTCAAGACCTGTGAAGCTTGCCAGTACTATGCGAAGAACATAAATCAGCCAGCTCAAGCCCTCCAACCAATCCCAATATCCTGGCCGTTTGCATTCAAGGGGCTTGATATCGTGGGCAAGGTGCCAAAATCAGTCGGAGGACACGAGTATCTGTTCGTGGCTATTGACAAGTTCACTAAATGTGTGGAAGTGATACCAGTACCACGCCAAACGGCCTAGGCCGCCATCAAGTTCATCGAGGGGATTATCTATCGCTTC
Source organism: Poa pratensis (assembly GCA_947311845.1). NCBI lineage: Eukaryota > Viridiplantae > Streptophyta > Magnoliopsida > Poales > Poaceae > Poa > Poa pratensis. The sequence goes on from CAMZMU010000068.1 coordinate 20,925,903, forward strand.
AGAGTACCTAACCGAATCATCACGGACAACGTCACTCAGTTCACAAGTCGAGCCTTCCTCAACTTCTGCGAAGAATTGGGCATCAAGGTGTGTTTCGCCTCGGTGTCCTATCCAAGATGCAACGGGCAAGTAGAGCGAGCCAATGCGGAGGTCCTAAAAGGTCTGAAAACCAAAGCCTTTTACAAGTTGGAGAAGAAAGGGAAGAACTGGATCGATCATCTGCCCAGTGTACTGTGGTCCCTCAGAACCACGCCAAGCCGAGCTACTGGTGAAACACCATTCTTCCTTGTCTATGGAGCTGAAGCTGTCCTGCCATCAGAGTTAAGGCATGGATCTTCCCGGGTACTCGCTTATGATGAAGACACCAAAGCTGAGCGGAGGATTGATGACATAAACTTCCTAGAGGAGATTCGATGTCGTGCATCATTCCGTCAGGGCTTCTACTGGTCAACAGTCCTGCACGACGCCGAGCAAATTGTCAAGACCTATGAAGCTTTCCAGTACTATGCGAAGAACATAAATCAGCCAGCACAAGACCTCCAACCAATCCCAATATCCTGGCCGTTTGCATTCAAGGGGCTTGATATCGTGGGCAAGGTGCCAAAATCAGTCGGAGGACACGAGTATCTGTTTGTGGCTATTGACAAGTTCACTAAATGTGTGGAAGTGATACCAGTACCACGCCAAATGGCCTAGGCCGCCATCAAGTTCATCGAGGGGATTGTCTATCGCTTCAGAGTACCTAACCGAATCATCACGGACAACGTCACTCAGTTCACAAGTCGAGCCTTCCTCAACTTCTGCGAAGAATTGGGCATCAAGGTGTGTTTCGCCTCGGTGTCCTATCCAAGATGCAACGGGCAAGTAGAGCGAGCCAATGCGGAGGTCCTAAAAGGTCTGAAAACCAAAGCCTTTTACAAGTTGGAGAAGAAAGGGAAGAACTGGATCGATCATCTGCCCAGTGTACTGTGGTCCCTCAGAACCACGCCAAGCCGAGCTACTGGTGAAACACCATTCTTCCTTGTCTATGGAGCTGAAGCTGTCCTGCCATCAGAGTTAAGGCATGGATCTTCCCGGGTACTCGCTTATGATGAAGACACCAAAGCTGAGCGGAGGATTGATGACATAAACTTCCTAGAGGAGATTCGATGTCGTGCATCATTACGGTCTGATCGGTATCAGCAAGGGCTGCACCGATACCACAGCCGTCTCGGGAATTACAACCCAAGGACTTGGTACTCCGCAAGATACAGAAACTCGAAGGCTTGAACAAGATGTCAAGCAAGTGGGATGGAACCTACCAGGTTACTTATACCATGAGACTCGGAGCAGTCTATCTGGAGGACGAGAAAGGCAGATCGGAAGGCAACGCCTGGAATATCGAGAATCTCTGCAAGTTCTACCCCTAATTACGAACATGAATCGCCAAACGTCGAATCCGCTAAGCACGTCCAAGGGGCTAGTGTTCTGTAATAGGGTGTAAGAATCGTCGCCGAGGAAATAAAAGATAAGTGTTTCAATTCTGTGAGCCTCAATTCATGTCATGAAGTGTGTTATCCGTAACAACCCCCAAGCAGGGGGCTAATATAGTGCTGGTGGCTGACGGGTTGAGCGCGAGTGGCCTATCTGTAGGCACTGCCACCCGATCGTGCCGTACTGCCGCGGAAAGAAGTGCTCGGGCAGTGCTGTGTTTTAACGAGCTTAAACACAGAGATGCACATTCAACTTTGCTTGCGGGTTGCTTCGGATGAAAAACTTTCACGACATGGAAGGAGGGTCCATTCTTTTCCTACTGAAATTTTGCTATGTGCAGCGCCTTCCCCGGGACAGGAGCTGGCAATGGAAAGCGGCTAAGGAGCTAGATACCCGGGAAGGACAGGACGGATCGAGGACACGACAAAAATTAGCTAAGTCCTTGCATCTGCATCCTGCACTTAGGCATACATCTCGCTCGGAGTCAATATACCATCAACTTGCGCATGCTTGATAGTTGATGAGAGCCTTTGCGGGGGTAATGCGTCCACCCCGCCAAACGGTCCGTTTCCCTCTGGCCCTGAGGACAGTGGAGTGGGCTCCCGGAAGGTATAGTGCTCTTAGGGGTACTGCTATTGCATGCACGTAGTCAGAGTACTTGGCACCTAAGATACTTCCTCGAAAAACTTGACAGCGCGTTAGTGCAAAGGAAGATTTGGGAAATGACCCCGGGAGTTGAGGCTAGGTTGCATTCATCTGAATTTAAATTCTGAATTACATTCAGTTATGCAACTTTTTTAGTACATTTTTAGCCTATGCTACTAAGGCCAGCTCGGGGCTCCTAGCTGTACAGAATTGTTATTTCCAGCCTGCCGGGTACACTTCACTCTTCCGGGGACGCCTGGAGGAGGGAATGGTGCACGTGTAGGACTTTTAGGCATGCCTCTAAGCAGAAGGCCCCCGTGCGAGCCCAGGCATTCCATGGCCAAATAGGAGAAAGATTTCATCTGCCCGTCGCTCATGGCCTCACTTTCAACCTGAGGCATAGAAGTAAAACAAGTCAAGGCCAAGTTCATCTCGTGAAAACGAGAAAAGCCAAGGAAGACGAAGCACTTACCAATTCAATGGCCTCAAGCTCGGCCCAGAGCTAGGCCGAGCCTGGGATCCCGGCGGTCATCTCCTTCAAGCTCACCAACAGCTGCGCTCTCTGGATGGCTCGCACCCGGGCTTCTTCCTGGGCAGCGGGGCCGGTGAGGGCTACCAGGCGAGAAAGGTTACGGACGACAGCGGGTCGCGAAGCGACCTCATCTTCTTCGGCGCCTCGGGCCCCAGCTTCCATGGGAGCCTCCACCGTGCCCTAGAAGACCGACGCTGCCGTCGACATTCCAGACAAAGACATCTCCTCCTCACCTGACATTGCTCAGCAATCTATGGAGGGGAGGGGAGAGGAGCAAGGCGAGAAAGTGTGTTAAGTGAGTTGGGGATCGAGGGGCCTTTTATAGACCCTTCACGCTCCACCTACCCCTCGACATTATGGCTACCGCAGTAATGGGAGCGCGTTTTGCAAAAACTGTTCCCGTTCACACCAAGTACAACGCGAAGACCAAGAGACAACCAGGAGAACAAGTTCTTCTTCATTTCAAGAGCTACAGCGGGAGCTAATTTTTTACAACAAAAAGGTTGGCTCCCGGCAAACAAGGAGCGCTACCGTACAATGGAAGACGCTACTTCCAGAAGTACGTCGACGAGGCAGCAAAGAAAGAGGTCAAGGAGATCATCGGGGCCGCCGTCTTGACGCTGCTCGACCTCAAGAAGATGAGCTCTCCCCGACCTTGATGTTTGATGAGTTTTCCTCATCTTCATCCTCGTTGTGGAGGATAGAGCTGCCGCTGCCGCCTTCGTACTCCATGCAATAGTACGAGCGTCTTCCATCCGTGCCGAAGATCTTCACCAAGATCTTCGCTTTTCCATCATATTGGAATGCGAGGTATTGTCCCTGGGTTAGGCGACGGGAACAGGCGAACGACTTCCATCCCTGGCCCAGGAGTATCGAGTCGTCAACGGCGAAGTCCACCCAGACCCAAGAGGGGCCGTTGGGGCAGCCATCCACCTATAGCCAGAAACCCGGAGGCATTTTGCCTTCCACCGCCGCAGCAAAGGAATCAGGCAAATGAAGACAGTTGTGTGGCCTCTGCATCAGATCCACAATGAACTCGAACGCCATGAAGCCGGTGTGGGTTATGCTCCTCGGGGGAGGAGCGTCGGATCCGCGGCCTCCCCGACCGCCGCGGACGTGTTTTCCACGACCTTGAGGGAGGGCTCGACCGTGGATGGAAGGGCCAACCTCTGCTGTAGCCGACAAAGAGCGAGGACGTCCCACCCTTCTCTTTCCTCTCGCCATTGGAGTCGTTAGCCTAGGAAGGAAGCGGTGGCACAGTGACGAAGATGGTTGAAGATTTGCAAGGCGTCCCTCCGCTTTTATAGCGCCTGGCACCTTTCTCTCTCCAACGGCCTCCTCGGCTTCTCCGCAGCAGGAATCGAGGAGGCGAGCACAGTTATTCCCCCGAGTGGAGTAACTCCAAGGCCATCGCACCGATTGATGGAACAAAACAAAGAAGACAAGGAGCCGGGGACCCACTTTGGCCAGCTTTTTGGCCATATCCCCGACAGCAACCGAAGGATCCCGCCGGGACTATGCCCGGGGGCAAGTGTCGCAGCAATGGAACATGGGGTTCCCCTGATGATGCCAAAGCGGGTCCACAACATGGGCCCACCAAGAAGATGGACAAGGCAAGGAGTCGAGATTGGCAGATGGAAACCCGTCAAGATCGACATCGACAAATCATGTCTAAGGACCAGGTGGCCTTCCGGGTTCACCAGTCACCTAGGAGATCAAGACGCAGTACCCGCGGGTCCATGCGCCCGGCAAGAGGCCAGGCCTACCCCCGAGTTCCGCGTCCGTACAACTGAGAGGATAAGCACGCCAGTTCGTGTAGGAAGCTTGTAGTAGACTTGGGTGCCAAGATGAAGGACGTGCCTCCAGTGACGTTGCCGCGGGTGTGGTCGGTGGGGTGGACAAGCTTTTTTCGCCCCGCTTTTCCTCAAGGACGGACGACCGTACCGCACCATAGAAGATACTTGGAGGAGAAGAGACCACGTCTCCTCCAAAGACCGTCGAGGGGTTTCTCCCGCCTAAAACCCCTCACACTCCTCGCATGACCATGTGGTATCCCCTTGGCCTATAAAAGGAGGACCAAGGCACGGAGGAGAGGCACAAGTCGAGTTGGATCCAAGCTGAAGACTAGACTAGGGTTTAGAGGGTAGAGAGAGAGAGGTCATCTTCCCAGGGCAGGATCTACTCTTCGTCTACCTCTAGTCGGAACTTTGCCGGGTTCACCCTAAGAACACCCGTGTAAACCACACCATGATGAACACCTCAATCCAGACATGCAGGTGTAGGGTTTTTAGCCTCCGGGCGGCCTGAACCTGGGTAAAACTCCCTATGTCTCTTTGTTGTTTGCTTGTCCGTCCCAACGAAGAACTTGGCGAGCACCTCCCGGGTGAAGCGTCTTCCAGCCTCCTTCGCGCTCTGTGCTGAACCTAAAAAGGGGGTATCCTTTACTCCTGGTATCTGTGATCCGAGACACGACAGCAAGGATGCGGCCCTTTGCTGCGGCGAGCGCGGTAGCGAGCGGCAGCGGCTAGGGGCCAGCGGCGGCAAGCTCGAGCCGGAGCCGGAAGAGAGGAGCGGCGGCAGCACAAGGTCTATAAAAGAGGGCGAGCCGGAGCAGAGGAGGTGCGGAGGGCGGCGCTGCGAGAGGAGAGAGAAGAGAGAGGTGCGGAGGGAAAGTGAGAGCGCACATGGTGGGACTGGTGGAAAAGAGAGGAGAGAGAGGGTGCTGGGACGCTGACAGTGGGCCAAATTTGCATGCAAATGTTAGCGCCGCCCCCAGGCGAAACCCAGGGCGGTGGGTTTGTGCTAGGTGCGCCGCGGCGCTATCCGGCACTAATCGGGCTCTTGGGGTGACGACTGGAAAGATTTTTTAGCGCCGGCGCTAAAAAATACCACTTTAAACTCCTGGGGACGTAGGGGCACGGCTGGAGATGTCCTAACAACCTAGCACCGATTCGCCCGGCATGCATTAACGTCGGTGGCGCCGGCGTCGTCTGCCACACGCCTAGAAAATCGCAATTAATGGGGCTGAGCAATCTTTTGAGTTGCTGGGTCCTACATGTCTGTATCTGACATCTACGATGTTGTCGCGACTGTCTATCCGACACTTTACACACCAGTTCATATGGACTGTGTCTGTGATGGGATTGTCACACATGTTATTAGGCCCGTGGGATAAAACTGCCGCTATTGAGGCCGTGGTTGGGCGTCGTTTTTGCACCAGGGCCCAATAGAGTTATCAAGAGAGCTGGGCCCAATAGAGTTATCAGGAGAGCTATTAGCAGCGCCGGTGGAGGTGTTTTCATCGCCATATGGTATCCACACATGTAAGTTACCAATTGGATTTTAAATTCAAAAAAAAAGTTACCAATTGGATTTGAATAAAGAATGGTTTGCCTGAATATGTTGGTTAATGTTGCTCGTTTTACAAAGAATCAGAATACACTGTTGTACTCCTTATCATTTAGTCCATCCCTGGTGCAGATGAAAAGCAATTAGAGCATCCCCGAGAAAAAAGGGTACAGCACAATAGTGTTTCCATTCTTATTGTGGTTTCTCTGTGGCCCTTGTTATGGTTAATTTCACTGTTGTTCCACCTCACGCCACGAATTTGCTCCACGCTCATGATCAAAACAAACTACAAAGTTCCCATGCGGTTAAGGGGTATAAAAAACACACAACAAATTTGGGGATTTTGAGGAAGACCTGGGATCCACTCCATCAGATGGGGAGATCTCCCTAGAATCCCTGTTGTCAAATGGAAAGGAGACAAAATCAAAGCTTAGGAATTCAAGAAAATTAGAAAACAATTCAGGGAAAACCTAACCATGGAAATACAACATATATAATTCAGAAAAAATAAACATAAAAATGTATCGAATAATTCCAAAAGAAATCAGAAATGTCAAACGGATTACAAATAATTAATAAAATCAGAAATATCACGAGAAAGTTTTTCCGATTTTAAGTTTTTAACCAACATCATTGTAAAAGGAATGAAAAATAGCACGAGCGTTCAAACAAGTGTTAGGACGAATTCATGCAATCCAAAATATCAAAAGCTAAGTATATGCTCCACGCATTTTGGCTAATTCAAGAAATGTACAAGGCAACATTTTTTAAGCGAACAGCCTTTATGCTCTGCTTTATACAAGGCAGAAGGGTATCAATATCCAGCTAGGGAGACCAGCTTACATGATCGAGCTTAGATTACAAAAATAACTCTCAGCTATCAAAAACCACTCCTGATCAGCACCAAAGGTTGCAACACACAGCACAGCTTTACAGAAGACAAAGCCCCAACAAACTCCCAGCTTGACTGTTCCACATTACAAAGCATAGCACAAAAAAGCAGTTTAAAGCTACACCGGCATTTCCTCTTCGCAGATGCCTCAAGATTTGTTTGCTCCTGTTGATTGGCTCTTCAAAATTGCCACAAGATCAACCAGTACTGTAGAAGATAGCATGATATACAGAATCAGTGGGATGTTAAAGATCTTTTACCAAAATCAGACGGTTTCTGATATTCCAAAATGACCACCATATGGCATCCACCCCATACCACAACAAAACAGCCTCCCTGTTGTTTCTGCAACACACCCACTCCAAGACAGCCGACACAGGCTTCGGAACATCAGGCCACCCCAAATGCTCCCTAATCACATCCCAGGTTTGCCACAGGTGAATAAAATAACAAATGATCACAGAGAGGACAGATCCCATTAGTAGGACCATGCCTGTCAGGAATTTGTTCCCTTGTAGGGAGGCTGTTTTGTTGTGATATACATTTCAGAATTGTGACGGGAACACTCACGGGTGTTGCATCCCCTATAATGAACACACACTAAGATAAGGAACAGAAACTCCCCTATAATGTACTATAAGGGAACAGTGACGGGTGTTGCACTATTTGAGGAAACCGTTTTTGAACACATGTAAAAAAGGGGCAAGGCAAGGACATCAAGGTTTTTTACCTTCTGTTCTGATCAGACATCACAATTCCGAAATGTAATCCTGCATTCCAAGAAAGCACCGACCATTATATATTAGTTCATTTATTTATTACAAAATGAATAAAAAACAAAGTTTATTACAGTACCACAAGATCATCAACAGATGGCCGCTCAAAGGGGTCTGATGCTACCATTTTCTTGAGGAGACAAAGGTCCCCCTCGAGTTCAGTACTTGTAACATCACCATTCCTGACTTTTTTGATCGCAATGTCCTTCTCAATCATAGTCTTGAAAAAGTTGTAGAGTTCTAAATATATAGCACCAAGCGAATAAACATCCACCTGAAACATAATAAAGAATTATTGTTATCTATAGGACAGACAGTGAACAAGGGAAGAGGTTCTTAACTGAGACAATGTACAATTGTGCAGACCCTTCACCATGGTAATAAATTGAGGAGATTGTAAAATCTATTTTGGGAATGATCAAAGGGATGGAGATGGCTATTCCAAGATCTACATACCGGAGTATTGGAGGTGCATAGATTTAACTATGGGTTGCTCATTTTGATTCCAAAAGTGCAGGGGGTAAAACAAATGATAAAAGAATATAGATCTATTGCTAATGTTCTTGTGAAGAACGTCACTAAAGCTTGTGCAAAATAGACCAGCAGTGACCCATCAAAGTCAAACTGCATTTCTTAAGGGGAGGAATATATTAGTTGATGAGATTGTGGTATTGCCTGAGATTCTGCATGAAATAGAAGTTAAGAAACAGCACGGGTGATTATGAAAATTGACTTAAGAAATCTTATGATGGAGTCAGTTGAGAACTTCTGTATGAAGTTCTGGTGAGAAAGCTTTTGCTGTGTGTTGATACAAAAAACCGCAATGGGGAAAGCGGTCAGCTCTTTGGCACCATTAAGGACGTGGTACCACCACCTTTGGTGGATGGAGTGTTACTCACTTGCAATATGATGTTCAGAGTGGAATATTACTGCATTGCTTTGAGGAAGGCTATGTCGATCTAAAAAAATAAACTGACAAAGAAGTGAATGTTTAGGAGCAACTGAATAGGCCTAATAGATTAGACTGTAATTTGGGAGAGCTGCCAATTTCTTGCTTGGGGGTGCCAACTCTGATCATAAGCTAACAGGGGATCATTGATAAGGTGGCCAAGAGGGTGTAAACCTGGAGGAGGAGATTCCTATGACCCTATCAGATTCATGCATTTCTGCAACTCCTATGTACAAAATGACACTTTATTTACTTCGAGATGGGTTGCAAGTTGGATTCTGTCAAATCCAGATATCTTTTGCAAGGGGCTCAAAATGCTCCTAAATACCATATGATACGTTGGAATAAGGTCTGGAAGCCATAAGATTTTGGGGGCCTGGGAATTATGAATTCCAGGATAATGAACAATTGTTTGATACCTAAGTGGGCTTGGAAGATGTAACAGAGATCTAGTGAGGAAGATTCCGGATAAGAAGTATTTGAGAGAGAGGTTATATATATTTTTCACCTGTGATGGGGGGCTCACAATTCTGGAAGGGCATACAAAAAGCCAAAGGGTGCCCGAGCTGTGAACAAGGCACTAGGTCGAGGATGGGCAGCAGAATTAAGTTCTAGCATGACTTGCGGGTAACCCCAACAAGCATTCGACTTCTTTTGTTTTGTTCTATATTGTACTGGTTTGTGAACTTAGAATTTGAGAAGCTGGAAAGCAAAAAAATCTTAGTTAACCTCGGGCGCTTCATAGAATGCCTTTCTAAGCTCGGGCGCTTCATAGAATGGTGTGCCCAAATAGGGTGTTCCCTTAAATGAACCGACATGCATTGGACGCACACAAGACTGCCCGAAATCCCCAATCTTTATTCTTCCATCTTCCCCCATGAAAATATTTGCAGGTTTCAGATCACGGTGGATAACACTCTCTCCATGAATGTATTGCAAACCTCGAACTGTCTCTTTGAATATGCGCAAGGTTTCAGCATCAAATTTTTGCGGCTTGGTAGATAGGTAATTTTGAAGAGACCTGTTTTAGATCAATATTTAAAACAGACTTATGGAACTAGCAGATTACTTCTTAATGAATCAAGTAATCAACATTAATAAATAAAGGAAGGTAAGTATACCCTGAGCATAACTCCATATGAATTAAAATATATTTTGGCTGATGAATTTCTGTTGGCCCTTTCCCACTCTTTCTAGAGTCAGCTTCATAGTCTGAGCATTCCTCATAGTCTACAAAAAGATAAGTTTCTGTCCAGGCCTGCCATAAATGGTAAATCTAAATTAGAGGCTATACTATATCAAAGCTGATGAAAACGTGTAATCTAGAGACCTGCATGAACTTGACAACGTGAAGACTTCTCAAGCTAGAAAGAATGGCCACTTCTCTGAAAAATCGAAATGTTAGAATAGTTTGGCAGGTATAAATTGACAAAAATATTGAGATAAAAAATTAAACCTGGGTTCTGTTGGATCATATTCATCGATCTTGATGATCTTTATAGCATAGTCTTTCTTGTCAAATGTAGACGTGCACAAGCGCACATTACAATATGCCCCTTTCCCTATTATCACCTTGTATGTATTAATATACAGGAAGCATTGCATTTGAATTTCTAAGCACGTATGAGCAAAAATAACTAAAAGGCTACCTATCAACTTCTGATCGTTGAAATCATAGAAGCTTGGGCTCAAATTTTGCTGGACGAACATTTGAACATCCCATGAATTATCCTACAAAATAAAAATTGACATTAAAATCTAAAATTGGTAAGAAATAGGAAAGTTAAGGTATAGAAAGTGGAACTATTAAAAAAGAGATCTGCTCACACCATTCCTAATTTTGGTATGTCGGCCAATTATCGTGTAAAACAGAAGCTGTCCACGTTTCAATGGTGGCTGTGTTTACCACAAAAGTTGGACTAATAACACTCAAAGTTCAACAAATATCTAACGTGTTGCAATATAACATCAAATGAATGAGTGTGTTTATATCCAGTATCGCTGGTGGCTTTGTCATCTAATTTATCAATAGTGACATAAAGTGTTAAATATAGAGTAGAGATAAAACAAAATCTTTACCAGCACTCCTTCATATTCACTTCTCAGGGACACCACATCTTGTTCTATAACAAACTGCCATAAAGTAAATATTTAGAAATGGCAGACAACAATCAAGTGTTAAATTCATTATACACGTTGGTACTTACTGGTGAATCGCCCCCTTTTGTATCAAATTGAGACAGACCAGCAAGTTTCTCCATCAGTATTTCAGACTCAGTGTTCGACAACCAGGTAAGGTTGTAGCTTGTTGTTGACATCCATGCTAATCCATCTATAAATACAAATAGTAACTTCATATTCAGAATATTTCAGACTAGGTGTTTGACAGACAGGTAAGATTGTAACTGAGGGTTATTTAATAGAGCCTAAAGAAACATCAGAATAACTTTCATACGCACCAAATAGCACAATGTTAGCATAAGAAGGCCAAACTCTGATCTTAAGTGAGTAGGCTGGCTTAGATTTGTTTTCCACATAATCTTCTTCCCAAGCGATCCAACCAGCATCTCCTTCCTCTTCATAATCATCCTCTTCTTTGGCTTTGTTCTCACTGTCATTACCATTTGATGACTCATCCGTATCTACACAATCACAATAGTTCCATGCATTAATTGTCACAGCGATGAGGAATGCAGCTAAGGTAGGGGCTTGCATAGGATGGTGATTTCTTTTAGAGAAAAACGCAAAGTTTTCATTGAAAAGTAGAGATAGATGTTACGAGCCTCCTAGGAGGTGGGACTGTTTATGTTAGAGGGATTTTAGTGCACATCCCAGATGTTTGGGATCACAACTCGGAGTCCAGCAGCCCTAGCACTAGCCCAAATTTCTCAGATAACAGGGGGACGGAGGGACATTCCAGAAGCCCCGCGGTGGCCAGGTTTCAGGGTCGTCCCTTTGACAGCAAGCCACCAGCGTTGAGGGAGGCGTCTTGGCCAGGTGGCCTACACGTCATCCGCAGCCAGCAGAGGATTTCATTTCATGCCAGATTTGCCTCGAGAAGGGCAGGAACGCGCAACTGGTGCAATGTCTCCGGTTCCTGATCGTAGAGCACACAGTGAGGTGGTGCTGAAGACACCAACGCTGCAAACGCTCGGCGGTCCAGCCACCACGTCGTCGGCATATAGCGAGATCGCTGGGATCGATCGCGAGATAGTATAACACGATGCAGTTGCTACATGCACAGCAGTTCGCATAGGAAAGCCAAAACACCTAGAGGCCTCGTGGGATGCAATTCAGTTTAGTAGAGTAGGAAGCTACATACCGCAGAGATCCAACTGAGGCTGCTGCTGGTCCTCCCACTCGCTGTCGTCATCCTCATCCTCGGATTCGTGCTGCGGCTGCTCCCTCTCCCCCTCGCTGTCGTCATCGTCATCCTCAGATTCGTGCTGCTGCTGCTTCTCCCCCTCCTCCTCAGCCTCATCCTCATCTGATTCGAACTTCATTTGCCTCGGAGCATCAGCCAGTAAGGTTGCTACGCCACACAGATTTCCATTGCTGACGAAGGCGAGGAGTAGTTCGCCCCGTTCTTCAGATCCGGCCGGCGGTTCCCCCCGCACTAGGGCCGCCGCATCGTGAGTCCGATCGGTGCGCCCCAGTTCTGCGATGAACTCCGCGGACGAGTCCCGCAGTGCGTAGACCCTGACGGAGTCCAGCCGGCGAGGTGGCGATGTCGTGCCGGAGTCCTGGGCGGGTCGAATCACCGCCGGAGAAAGGGGCGACGCCGAGAGGGACGCCATCGTGGGGAGCAATGGGCATCGGGATTTGGGGGAGGGGGGATTTGGGGGAGAAGAGAGGTTTAGGGTGGGGTCGGGGGACTGGGGAGAGATTCAGTCAGCGGCGATTTTCCTTTTTTTTCTTGCTGGTAAAGGTTTCTTCTTACTATTTTACTTGTATAGTGTGCTCTCCAAGGAATTCTGGTGTGCTCTTCAGTGTCTTATACTCCCTCCGTTTTTCAATATAAGATGTTTTAGCATTTATCCACATACACATGTACATAAATGTATGTAGACATATATTAGTGTGTATGTTCACTCACTTTAGTGTGTACCTAGACAACATGTGCAACACCTAAAACATCTTATATTAAAAAACAGAGGGAGTACTATAATTTGACTTTATATGCTCTGTTCTACCGACGGTACACAAGCCGATTCTGCCTCGCATCGCAATTCACCCTGCTCTGGAATTTGGGGAATGCACGCAATGGAACAACAAGCCAGGCACCTCCACGTAAATATCGATGGATCATTTTGTGATGCTACTGAGAGCATCTTCAACAGCCTTTCCATAATGGATTTGTAAAAACAGGTGATAGGAAGAACATAGAGAAGGTTTATAAAGCCAACTTTTTTTTTTGCTTTCGCAGCCTTTGTCTTAACTAAATTGCTAAATCATATGTGTATCACAATGACATGTTGGGTCTTCTAGTCAGCCATACAATAGCCATCTTCTTCCTCGCCGACAAGCACGGCGGAGGTGCGGGCGGAGCGGAATTGACCGTGCGGAGGCGGGGCGGGACCGGAGTCGACCACGACGGAGGTGCGGGGCCGGAATTGACCGCGTAGAGGCGGGGCGAGGCCGGAATCGAGCATGGCGGAGGCCGGGTGCGCTGGAATCTTCCGCGCGGCGCGCCAGTCACCGTCGTGCTCCGAGGGGCGCGGGCGATTATTAATTGCTCAAATGGAGTCATGTTTCTTGAGATGACAGAAACTTGAGATGACCTGACAGGTTAGCAGAAAAAGTTTGCTTCTGTCTTACTACTGTTTCTTCAAGACAGCTGGCATCACCAAACGATTTGAATTTGTTCAACCATTATCCTGTTTGGGGATTTATCCTTATTAAGAGGTGTTGTACGTAGAGACACGATTCAGTAAATACTGGGGCTTGCAACAAGCTAACAAACAATATAACTCGAGCAATTTAAAATTTACACCGACCATCACTTTCTACGAATTTTGAAATCTATAACTCGCCTACTACTCTCCAATATGGAAAATTTCCAAAGAACTTATGTACTATGAGCAAAAGCTATTGCTGTGACAGAAATGGCAACAAGGATTCCATTCATCTTTACAAGTCACCAGCCTTATTGTTAGCTGCAGTTTTGCTAGGCTTTGTTTTGGCAATGTTAACCAGATCACCAAAGAGTGAATCTTCAGGTCTTGTTGGCCGATTAGCTTGCTGAAGGGAAGAAGATGCAGGTGTGCCGTACAAACTGTTGTTTTGCATGGCCAGCCCATTCATTCTCTGAGAAAGCTCGTTCGCACTGGTATATGCGTATGCAGCATTCGGAACATAGTAGCCTCCAGGCTGCTGACCATAGCCATACCCGGCCATCTGGCCGCCATACATCTGTTGCTGGTAGAGATCGCCTGCCATCTGTTGGGAATACATGGCAGCTGCTTGGTTGCCTTGCATTGGAGGATACATGCCCCCGTACTGCGTGTTTGGCATGGATTGCGGATGTTGAGCCCCAGGCTGCTCCAAATATCCTGGTGGAAACTGCATTCCCCCTGGTTGTCCAGTCAGCAATGGTTGCGATGGTGGAACTTGTCCAGGCTGATCTACTTGAGCAGGCTGGGGTGGAACACTTTCTGCAGGCTGAGTTTCCCATGGTGGTGGTGGGAGCTCGCTGCTCTGATCATCTTGACCTGCAAAGTACATAGCGCTTAAGGCTGACGACACAGGAAAAGCTACAACCGTATGTGTTGCAGAACAAATACAAATAGCATTTCGAAAAGCAAATCTAGAAGGTACCCACAAGAGCTCTTTGGACCAACTAGATATCAAACATAAGTACTTCTAAGGTAGCGTATCATAAAGTCAAATTATATAAAACAGTGTAGTACCATAGCTTGGTGCCTGCTGGGGTTGCATCGTTCCTTGAGCAAACTGACCATTCCATGAACTTGCAGTGTTCAGGTCAGAACCTTGATCGTATGTTGGCATTGTATTGGAAGTCAAGCCATTAGAAAACGGGGAAGGCTGCTGTGATAGAACAGGATGCTGTGGAGCAGGATACGCTTGTGGTGCCGAGAGATTAGGATTTGAGCTTAATAGTGGTATTGAAATGGCAGGGTTCTGGTTGTTATTGCTAACATTGTTTTGTGAAAACATGTCTACAAGATCTAAGGTATTGTGGCCTGAAGCTGAAGCTGCAGGCGGATTGCCAACAGGAACAAGTGCTTGCGAATTCTCAGGTTCTGGCTTGAAATAATCATCTCCACTAAGTAGGTCAATAGTAGGGCCTAAAGATGTTTCTCCAGGAGGCTTTGAAGTGCTGGATGATGGAGGCGCAGGAAGTGCTAATTGCTCAAATGGAGTCATGTTACCGGCAGCTTGAGATGACCTGACAGGTTCAGACGGTGTATACCAAAGTCAGTCAGAGCATAATGCAGCATCTACTATTTTGAATACTGTTTCAAGAGTTACAGGACCCTCATAACTCAAGAACCATTTCAAGAGAGTAACATGAATTAATTAAAACAGGATGATTGGTATTAGATAACACAACCTTTGAGGCGGCTCTTTTGTGCCCTCTGGCTTTTCTGGTGAACTACCAGCAGGAGACTGTAGTTGTTTTGGCTTTTCTACCCGAACTGCTATGCCTGCAGCAATGGCATCATGTTTTGCTAGAACACGCTGCAAATCATCATTCAATGAAAGGCCCTGGCTTAGCAGCTCCTCATTGCTGTGACAATTAATGCATGGAAATATTTAGAGAATCATATCATAATCTGTACACAAATGAACACAACAGCTGGGACAGCAATTCAATTAGTCGTAGGAAGCCAAAGCAACCAACAAACATGAGTTGAGTACCCCAATTTTAAGCAACTAATGCACTGTTGCATATCCCATAAATCGCTGTCGTCTACACAAAATGGACTTCTATAAACGGAATGCACAGTAATAGAGTATCAAATATTGATTTTGGACTACCACATAACCAAACTATACATAGTAAAAAAAAGTATTTACTTAAAGAGCAGAACAAGTTAATGCACTTTCTTTCCATTGTATATTTGTGTTTAATGAGACCAATGGAAGATACATAAATTTTCGATATTATTGATCTGAACGCGCCACAAAGAATAGTTTGCCAAAAAATTCTGTGAAGTGGCGTACCTAAAGTGTAGAGATCAGGGTCAAGTAACAGAACTGTTTAGGGGGAAGTAACACACCGCACACCAATTTTTTGTTTAGGAATTAGTTCCAATAGGAGCCATCTAGGGATGCTGAGGGAATGAATGCAAGCTTTACTGTGATTATTGCATCAAAACTGTTGTATACTGGGCTGTGTGTGCTCGTAGTGGGTCTATGTATAAGGTGTTGTGTGTGCTAGTAGTGTCTATGTATAAAGTCGATGGTAGCAGGACAGTGCCGACTGAGGATGTGTGTGCCTCGCAGGCAAACTACGGGAGCAGAGCATCCAGCATGGAGGTAGTGAATTGATTTAAGCAGGGAAGCTTTGTGGACCAAACCCCCGCTCGATGGGCCGTGATTCAGCTGCAGCTGCACTTGGTTCGGCAGCTTGTGAGAGGTTCTGCAGTGAGAAGAATAAGGCGTGGCAGCTTGTATCACTTCAAAGGCGAAGGAAGCAATTGATCACCTGGACGTTGGTGGCTATTGTGTTGCTGATTAGGCCTGATAGGAGATCAACACCAATATTTTGTCTTTGTTGGAGGTAACTTAGTATCTTGGGCGGGCAAGAAACAGTTTGTGGTACCCAGATCTACCAACAAAGTAAAATATAGAGCCATGCCAGTGTGATTGAGTGAGATACTGTGGATGAGAGATCTTCTATTGAATTTGATCCTATTGAGGAAAGGACTGCTGAAACTTTGGTGTGACATGATAACGATGAATATTACAAGCAATCCAGTTTGGCATGACGAGACGAAGCATGTTGGAGATATATCTTATTTCATCAAAGGGTGGGTTTGTGAGGAGACCTTGAAGTCCAATCTTGAGGGCGATTTTTGTATATTGAGCTACGAGTGATAGTAGTAGACTAGTAGTACGCCCATGAGGCCGTTGTATATGGTGATGTATGTATATCAAAGAAGAGTAGAGACATCCAGAGAATTTCCATAAGAAACTACAAAAGTGTATCATTGGATAGCATTTGGCATACATATTCACATGCTTTCACTATTTTTGACGAAGAACACAAAGATAAAGTGGCAGAAGAGCAATTTAGTGGGTTACCAAAACTATCGATTCAGAAAAATGCATATACTACATTTGTGCTATTTGATGTCCTGTAATTTATATGCTTCTCGAAAAGCCAGACATCAGAGAACTTACGAGGTTGTGTTGACAAGCTGTACCACTCTCTGCTTGTAAGAGCGACACTGGTCCACAAGGTCCACAATGACCTCCTGCTTTAAACCCTGCATGTTCATTAATGTTCAACAATATATTGACTTGACATCCAAATTATAACTAGAAAAAATTGATTCATGGAATTCGATGTTAGAAGTTTTTAGACTATCTGAAACATGGGAGTATACATATTCAATTTTAGTAGAGAAATCAACACAGCAATGAGGAGGATGGTGTGTCTTTTTCCTGCATTAACTTTCTACGGCAAAACTGTTCATTTGATCATTTTATGAAACTCACATTATTACAGCAGTAAGTAGGAAATCAACAATGAAATACCTCTCTGTTTCCAGGATCAATAGCATTTAACATCTCCGAGAGAACATCCATGACGCCACGTGCATTCTGAATTTCTGCAACACTGGTGAAGAAGTTTTGCAAAGTTGAAACTTTCTCACTAAAGAGAACTTGAAGACTTCAAACAAGTACACTGCTAATTATGATGATGAAACTATGTGGTTACAGAATTTGAAAGGAAAAATAAAGCAGTGCAGTGCAGGTCATGAAAAAGGAGCCGTGCAGTGAGAGGACACACATTCAGACTCTGGAAAAGGAAGCATTTCAGCATTTAAGGTCCTACATGTTTGTACCTCAACCAAAATGCACACATATGAATATTTTAGGGTTCTGCTTAGGTTATGCCTAACCAATTCCTGCATTCCTAGGCAATGATCTTAATGGAAATCATACTGTACCTTGGTACACATGCTGAAACCCTTTCAATTATCTTAAATAAGTTTCGGAGGCAAAGCACACAGTATAACGAGCAATGCGTATACAGTACGGCAACCAAGAATTTTTTTCATATTCGATGATGCACAGGATAATGGATATAATCTACATTAGTTATGAGCATCATTAATCCACGACTGCATGGTATATTAAGCTCTAAAAGGCAATGTACCTCAGTGTAGGTATTTCTGACGTTGAAGATGATTCGGCTGCCTCCTGCCGATGGTCGGTATTACGTAAGGCAGGAGGAGGGTAGTTTTGTAGAGGTTGAGTCTGTGGTGGAGTATAGATTGGCACAGAACTCTCTGATCTTTGAGGAAATACAGCTCCAGCACGCTGATATATCAGAAAACAAAATTATGATAAGTCCTGGAATGTGTGATTTATCAAAAAGCAACATTATAATGAAGAATAGACAAACAGATATATTTCATGTTTCTCATGCTTGGCTCAAGAAGATGCTCATTTTTTTTAATTGCTGACTTACTGTTTTGTATAACAATTCAGATGGTGAAACATATGTCTCTAACTTTTTGTTAACTAATGTTGGGATTACTTTGTTTGTACTTTTGAGAGAAACAGTACAGATGGTAAAAACTGTTGAAAGATATACAAAATGTACATATTTGTGACGTGAATAATACCAGCAGCTCTTGATATGCTGCATAATATTGTGGATATCTTGCACGAGCACCACCAAAAGCTTCTTGCCAGATGTCTATCAGACTTAGTATCTTCTCTTTTACATGATAATCAGGCTACAAAACAAAAGAGAAATCAGAGCTGAAATCTTATATTATTTAAATGGGGGGATTAAAATTGTGCAGCCAGACCTTTTTCTTAACTATCTTCACCATTTCATGGAGTATATCCCTCTCGGCAACATGCATATGAACAAAATCTCCGCAGTTTTTAATCAACGTCTCCAGCAACTAAAAAAGAGAAATAAATTAAGGGCTTCAGTGCAAGTTTGCTCACTGCCATTGGTACCCATTCGCTCCAATTCAATTACAGAACCAGTCAACAAAATTTAATGACAAACTAACATTATATAAGAGATAACGCGGTAAAAGATGATTGCAGCAAAAACTGTTGTGCTTATATTGTTTCACCTAGGTTACAGAAACTAACAAATAAAAAGGCTAGGTTACACGGCCAATTCTGTTCTCCATCATAAATTCTTCTGTTTCCTGCCATGCCCATCTTTTACAAAGCTGTAAGGATTCACATGAACAGGGGAAGAAACTTAAGAAGATTCTGTCACCTAGACAACTCTTAAGATCCCAAATCCGAACAAACTTGGCATTCGCTGTGACCATCACACCCATCCGGTTGCAGTCATGGTTTTTAAGGCGTCGCCTTACCGCCTTAAAAACCATGGTTGCAGCTGCTGATCAGAATCTCTGCAATGTCTAGCTCTAACTGCCTACTGCTGTAATTTCATGAGTGATTTTCCAAGTTGCATTATTAATTTATTATGACTAGTAAAGGCGTCCGCCTAGGCGTCTAAGGCGTCCGCCTAGGCGTCGAGGCGCCCGCCCTCCGCCTTGGAAAAACGACCGCTTTAGGCGCCTAGGAGTCCAAAGCGCCCGCCTAGGCGTCGCCTAGGCGCCAAGGCGCCCCCTCCTGTCAAGGCGCCAAGGCGTCGCCTTAAAAACCATGATGACTACCATCAGCAGTCTAACACTGCAGTCAGCAGCTCATCCCTAAATCATAATTTAGGTTATACCCAACTAACAAACATAAATTGCCTCTAAATCCATAATGAGAAGGAGTCAATCTGGAGTCAATGATCAATTCATATGCAACTAATACTAAAATATGTGAACTATGCATCATCATGAAGATACGAATCTGGGGAGAAGCAAGACAAGTATATTTGCTAATTAGTTGACAGAAACTACTGCTGAAAGAAGCAAAACATAGTAACATATACATTTAAACTTTTGAAACAGGTGTCAGAAAATAAATCATATGTTTCCAGCTATCATAAAAAACTGGCAATTGATGGTTCAAATGTACACAACACATGTCAAATAAATTACAGAATGATACTTACTGTTAGTGCGAGAAGCTGGACCTTCGAGTTCTTGTTCCCAATCCGTTTCTTGATGGACTTCACGACATCTTTGGCTTGCCTGCGTGCATCTTAAAAGTATGAGATAGTATAGCAACTAACTGGCACATTGAACTCAGATATATTATTACTTAATGTAAGTTTCAGACTGAAATCATCTTCTTTACAACCTACTGCTTCGACATGGAGAGCACCAATATTTACCAGTGACTTTCTATTTCGATGAAGCATAGACTTCAGTGTAAGATTCATCAACAGTTCAGGGTTCCAGATTATCACAATAATACGGAGTCAGAAAGTATTAAGTAGTCCTCAAAATCGCAAGCATGTCACTCGCCACCAACACTCCCAATTATTGATTGCTTGTTTCGTCCCCTCCATGTTAGCTTTCTTATCTTTTTTTCCAACACCATTAGTAACTGCTACTGAACTTAGCAGTCCAACACAATTAGTAACTGCTACTGAACTTAGCAGTCCAACACCATTAGTAACTGTTATTGTTGTTCATTGTCACTGTCACATTTGCAAGTTCAAACACAAATTCCCATGGCAGTCCTGCTATAGTAGTATAGCAATTGGAAAGAGCCTATCATGTCACGTTTTCCTACCATGACTACAATCCTACCCGTTCCTTAACTAGGAGCCAGTGCACAGAGTCTATGTTATGGTGGTCAAGCGGATGGAACTAAAGATCGTAGGAGCTCTTCCAGAGACAACAGGCACCTGCGCCTCAGCGCAGATTGTGAAGTCCTAAAGTATCAACCCTGGTGCATCAGATTTCCAAACAAAAGTCACACTGAACTGGCAAATATACTGTAGATTTAATGAATCCGGACCCAGCATGGACTCCTTAATTTCAATTACTTCACCTAGTGATACTTAATGTCCCACTGCTCCATGTGTTAATTCAATCTGATGAACAAAGTCCTACACTACAAAAAACATACTGAACATCAGCTGAATTTCACCACATGGACTGATCGATCGTTCCGGTCGGAAACCTCAGCCCAAGTATACCACAAGCGCACCCCAACCTCCCGCCTACAAAATTCGCAGAGGACAGTCCGCCGTCCCAATTGGGCACGGAACCTCTAGCCACAAGCACATACCCGCGATGCAACAGTACGGATGATGCCGTGAACAATCAACGCAGCAATTTAGACGGCAGAGGGGAGGAAGGATATGGCTCACGAGGGGTCGTGGTTGAGGATGTCGCAGATCTCGAGGTTGAGGGACCAGTCGGGCCCGATCAGCGATTCGCTGGTCGCGCGATCGACCAGGACCGACTGCGGCATCGCGGCGAGCCCCTGGCCGGCGCCGACGGGGACGGGAACGGGGGAGAAGAGCGGGCGCAAACCCTAGCTGGCGGCGGCGGCGGCGGCGAGCCTCGCTGTGTCCGTACCTTCGCGTTTGATTGGCCTCTCTGTACTCCAGTCGGTCGAAAGACGGCAGGAGGAAAATTCTCTCTATTTTGCGAATTCTGGATTTGGGAATTTGAATACTAGTTTTTTTGGATAATAACTACTCCGAGATAAATTTGAGACTTTTGGTTCACGATATAAACAATAAATGTGAGACATATTCCAAGATTCATTGCAAATATCATAGCACCAAATCACATAGCTCCAAAACGCATATAAATACCTAGAGTACTGCAAGTATGTCATGTTGTCATAACTCCAGAGAAGAATATATGCTAAAGTGTGTAAACCACATAATCAAAGATGTTTGCGTCTCAAAACTCTTTTAGCACAAATATTCGGGTAAATGTTTGGTTTTTGTTATTTCAACCAATCAAGTGAATTAGTTGGTTTACTAACCCAATAGCACTTTTTTTTCATGATAATACAATTCTCATTGATAAATAAAAGACGAGATACAAAGTACGTATACACCGATCTTACATATCTGGAAAGATAGGATAAACCTATGTGACAAACCAATGCCTATCCATTTTCTTCGGCACTATCGTAGCAGCCACCAAAAAAAATAGACAGATCACCTATTCACCCGAGCTCGACGCAGCTCCATCGCTGATCATCAGCTTTTCAGACCTCCAAAATATTTTGCCATAGGACAAACCATTGTTGTTGAAAGAATCAGACCAGAGCAGCACGACCCCGGACACGCCATCAAATTTCAGCACTGGCACCCCCGCACGACGACGTCGGAGTATGGAACCAGAACCGTCAGCCTCCAACCACGAACCCAACACAAGGTGCACCATTTTCCAGCTGTCACCAGTGCATACCACCGTCTGCACGTACTCCTGGACGAATCCTCTCTGCTCCACCATGGCGTCGGAGACAACGCCGCAGCAACGAGGACATAATAGGAGGAAAACCCATCTGATGGAGTCGCCGCCGCCTCCCGACACCATCCATGAGCCCTACAGCCACCGATCTGAAAGATCGGTAAGCACACAATGCAACAACTCCGAGACGTCGCCATGAAGGACAACGCCAGTGTGGGAATAGAGTTGAGGCAGATTTATTTGCCCGGCGCCGCTCCCACCACCCCAACGACACACCATGTCTAAACCTTCCTAACCCTAACTACCATGCAAAAACGGAGAAAACGGGGTCTCCCTCCCTCCTGCCGCCGGAGCGGCAAGCGAAAGGAGAGGGCCCCAGCTCTTCCGTTGGTGGAGTTTGGTGAATTAAGTTTTTGTGGATTATAGAGCTATATTGAGATAGCATAGAGAAGAGAAAAGGTCTAAGAATTATAATGGCATGTCAAAGCACATCTACATTCGACCAATATCGATGTGCTCTCTTTGTTCACCATATAGGTGTCATAACAAAGACATTATATTCACAATAGTCTGTTTATCCCACTATCAATTTGTTGGGTATCCTCCTTATGTGGGATGTGAGGAGATGGCCATTTGAAGCTTCTAAGGCGGCCCAAACAGGTGCAGAAGCCCAAGGCCCATTAGGGTTATGACCAAGGGTCATTTTGGGCATTGTGCAAGAAGGATGGGGCATGTTAACCCTCCCAACCAGCCTCCACCAAGGAGTGTGACGAAAATCAGGATAGCCTCCATTGGAGAAGAAAACCAAGAGAGAAAGGGAAGAAGAAGAAGTTGAAGGAAGAAGCTTAGATCAAGCACGGGCCTTGCCCACAAGGTTGTGACGTTCAGATCCACTATCTTGTCTCCTTCAAGCTGTGATTCCACCATCTTTGGTGAGATTGTTCCAATCCCTAGATCTTGTGCCCCAAATCTTGTTGTAAGAGATCCCCTAGTGCTCTCTAGGGAAGAACCTGTTGTATCCCGCTCTGATATAGTGGAAGAAGATTTGGGTGGCTTCGTCCCGTGGTTTTTCCTCTCACCTTGAGAGGTTTCCACGTAAAATCTGCTGTCTCTGTGTTGATGCTTGCTGCTGTACTTTCGGGCTGAGGACAACTAGTACTTGTACTAGCTGCTTGCTGAAATCTGCTAGTACTTGTACTACCTGGCTGTTGTTTGCAACTAGGACATGTCCTAGGTTCAGGCTGAACCTAGTATCTCCATATATGTTGGATGCATACGTTTGCTTCCGACACGATCAACGATCCGCGAGTTAGTACATCAGTGGTGCTGAAGTTTACATTTATTCCGCTGCGTATTTTCAGTCCACGATTAAGTTTGTGCTAATATCCATTAAGGGTTAATTTGTGTGCCTAGTTTTCTCAGCACAATTATTAAAAGGCCACATCTAAACTAGTAAACAAGATATATGCATCCGCTTGATTGATATGACATGTCTGCAACGTTGTTGAGGCAGTTTACACGTGACGGCCAAAGTGGGTCCGTGAACTACGGAAACACATGTCCTCTTTATATGGTGATGGTAGCACCTTCAAATTGCCCTATTTTGATGCCCAATACAAGTTGTTTGAGACATTGTAAGTAAAGTGTTGTGCTAGCAATGGCAACAATGCTGATTGTTTCCAAACTTCTTGTAATGTACTCCCTCCGTTTGACTTATAATACATTTTGGGGTGAACTAAATACGGATGAAATGAGTTAACATCCATTAAAATGTGTTTAGATACATACAACTCAGAAAAGTTAAAACATGTTATAATTCTCGAAACGGAAAAAGTAGTTTGCAAATTTCTGCATGTACACGATGATCCATGCCAAGCATGTCACAATATTTTGCTTGCGTCGCCCTGATCAAATTCTTCAGGCCATCCCAAGTATGCAGCGGTTCCGTGGGCTGGGTGCGTGGGCCGCGAAGTCCATGGACCGGTTCCTCGGGCTAGGCACGACGGCTCCATTGTTTGCAAAGTCCATGGACCGGTTCCTCGGACTGGGCACCACCGGCGCGTGGCCTGGGAGCTCCACCGCGCGGTTCCTGGGGCTGGGCATCGCCGTCGCGTGCCCCGCGAGTTCCACCGGTCGGTTTCTGGGGCTAGCTCCCACCGGCCCGTGGCCCGCGAGCTCCATAGCGCGGTCCCGCGGGCTGGGCACGGTCACCGCGAACTCCAGCAGCGGCTTGGGGCTCACCTTGGTGTCTCCCCTCGCCCACTTCTTGGTGCTCCGCCGCCGCATCAGCACCTTGATCGGCTCGCCGACCTGGTCCCGCGGCGCATTGCCGGAGCTCGCATCTGCCTTCCCCGTCGTCGTCTCCGTATTCTCTTGCTCACCGGCGACGTCCGCATTGACCGGATTGCTCGCGGATACGGGCTCGGACGCCTCGGTGTCCAGCGCCACCTTCTCGTCGTGGTCGGCTTTCTTGAACTTGGCCGTCGTGGCCAGGGTCTCGACGGCGCCGACCACCCCCTCCGCCCTCGCGCACACCTCCAGTAGGAGGGACGCCCTCTCCCTGTTGGTTTGCACCGAAAAACTGGATGATGTAAAACTCTTAAGTTTCTTTATATGAGGCTGGGGGTATATCCCTTTTTATCAAAAAAAAAGTAGGAGGGACGCGGCGCTGAGTAGCGGCAGCGCCTCGATGAGCGGCGGCGTCGCGGCGTTCTGCTCGTGCTCTGACTCTGGTGATTCGTCTTCTCCTTCTTCCAGTACCTTGGCGAGGCACCTCAGCTCGTCCCGCAGCTCCTGGGCGGCGGCGTTCATGTCCGCCACGA
The DNA here is from genome assembly GCA_947311845.1 of Poa pratensis. Lineage (NCBI taxonomy): Eukaryota > Viridiplantae > Streptophyta > Magnoliopsida > Poales > Poaceae > Poa > Poa pratensis. The sequence goes on from CAMZMU010000068.1 coordinate 20,950,851, forward strand.
CGAGGCCGAGGCGGTCGGACCGCGTCATCGAGGTGACGGAGCCAGACGCCTCCCGGAGCACGGCGGCAAAGTGCCGGCTCAGGGCGTGGCAGGTGCCGCCAAGGTGCTTCTTGACGTGCGCCGACGTCTGGGCCTCGGAGCCGACTGAAGCGGCGAGGGCGTCGATGCAGTAGGCGCAGCAGCGCAGGGCGGCACCGACCTTCTGGTACTGACCGTACGGGTACCGGAATCTGAACTTGCCGTGGCCGGGCTCCCACTTGGCCAGATTGGCCAGCGAGTCCTCCTTCGCCTTGGCATTCAGCACGGACTTGTACCTAGTTGACTTCTCGGAGAGCGTCAGCCTCGCGGGCTTCTCCCCGGTGGTGGTGGCGGCGGTGTCAGAGAAGAAGTCATTGACGCAGCCCTCGACGGAGGCGGCGAGCTTGTCCATGTTGCGCGCGACGAGGAGGTGGAGCTCCTGCCCCGCCCAGACCGGGAAGACGAAGGTGCAGACGGCGAAGCAGATGAAAGCGCCGATGGCGACGGTGGTCAGGCGCTGCTGCGCCAGGTACACCACCTCGTCGGCGCGGTACCCTGACACGGAGACGAGGCAGTAGGTGAGGATGAAGATGGTGACGCCGTAGTCGAACTTGGCCTTCATCGTCGGGATGAATCGGGAGAAGGTGGCCACCGCGGCTGCACGTTACATACGTCGCAATAATGTTAGTTCGTTCGATCGATCTTAATGGAGTGTCGCGTGTCCAAGAACTGGTGGCACGTTTTGACGTACTCATGACAAACAGGGAGCCGGTGAGGACGAATGGCTGGAGCTCCTTGCCGGACCGGCTGGCAGCCCAGTGCACGCCGAGGGCCAGCGAGCCGCCGGCCACCATCGCCATGGCTCTGTTGAGGCCCTTGTACAAGCAAGCACCTGTAACAAAGTAACAAACCCGTATATGTTAGCACGAGCTCTCGAGCTGTGATCGATTACATGATCAAGAGGCACAGCTTAGTTACATACCGACGGTGTACTCGAAGACGACGACGACTGTCAGGACGGCCCACATGGCATTCCCACCGGTGAAGTCGTAGAGCGGGTGGACGTAGTAGAAGACGGAGCAGAGGGTGAGCGCGAGGGCCACCTTGAGGCCGTGCACCACCCGCCTCGGGTCGTCCGCGCCGATCTTCCAGACCATCTTGCCGAACCCGGCCACCCTGACCCTGTCCCTCGGCGCGGCCATCCACGAGAAGAGCCACGACCACCGCCGCCCTTGACATTGTCGTGCTCGCCGGCATCCGGCACGTTCACCCTCCATTCCGCCGCGCCGACGTCGTGACCGGCTTCCTGCTCTGGTGTTACCGCCCTAGATGCCATGCCTGTCATGTGTGTGTGCTTGTCTAAGTTGATGGATCGATCTTGCCTCGGGGTGATGGATGCAGTGGCACGGATGGATCATGGATGGAGGGGTTATATACGCGAGGAGGGAAGATTATAAAATTCTGCACCTGACGTGGCGCACGTTGATTTGTGTCACGATCACCACGCCACACTTTGGAACAGCGCTCAGTTTATTATAAACAAGTTCGGATAGATCACCTGACCACAAAGAAAACATGACCAATGCAGGGGACCAGTGTTGTGTGCTGTTTTTTTATGCTGAATCTTCCAGGAAAGTGATGCGTTGAGGCCAGCACAGGTCAAATGGTAAAGAGCAGCAAGTGGTGACTCTTTATTTTACAGCTCTTGTTAGACTTAGATTTCAGATTTTCTGCAGAAAATACATTTTGATCAACTATGTAGCAGCTATGATACAGTTTTAAACTTTAGGAGAAACATTGTTTGATCTAATTAAACTACACCATGTGTGGTAGTAGGATTGTTTTCAATCAAGTTTGATTAATATTAATGATTCATTAGTGTTAAAGCTTTAACACCACATGTCATTAATAAATATAAATACTTTTGCGAATGCCAAAATAAGTTGGCAACCATTTCCACTACCATTCCTATTGTTTTAAAATCAATGCTTGGATTACTAGTGGAGGAAATAGTAAAGTGGAATAAATTGCTTGGTAAGATTGCTAAATCTTGGGAGAAAGGTTAGAATAGAACGTGATATACATTAACATGTTTGTCATCTCGTTACGCCATCCGGAAGTTCATGTATGTGATACAGAAGACTTCAATCAAGTATTGAATGACAAGATTCATTTAAATGATCAAAGATGCATAAGAAAGGAAAATAATGTTTTATAACTCTAAATGTCTTGGAGCCACATAATCTGAAATAGAAAATTTATGAATTCTAAATTTCAGTTGAAAAGTTGAATCGTATGGTAATGTACCACATGACATGAATCTTTCAAAAGTGGAACATATATAAATAATTATTTAGTCATTTATAAAGCTAGGCTATAAGAAAGATTTTCTTCAAGTATGATACATTGATAGTGACGAAATAAACGTTGTCATATCAATAGCTTGAATCTGTTAGGATTACACTAGCAAAGAAAAATTGCTAGAAATAAATGCAACCGTCACATTATCCTGATCGTCTTAGCAGTGCATTTAAAGGAGCATAAGTTGTTCACATTAATGATATAGAAATCATGTATGTATCATATAAATGTCGAAGAAACTTGAAGACAGTGGGAGCTGAATATTATTTCTAAATTTGATATAGCCAGTTGGAATATATCTTAATGATTTGAAAAGGGGTTTAAAAGGAAACGTCAGAAAATGTATTATTAATATCATGATCTATGTGATAGATTAGGATTTTAATAGACATGAATATGTAGCAAGGTATTATGACCATATTCTAAATTCATATGGCATGATACTTGCAAGAGACAGTGTTAAAATCGGCACTAGTGAATGGGTAGAATGGACTGGAAATCAAATTACATCAAGTGGTTTGACCAATCATGTTGCCATGAGTTGTACAGAAACTGGAAGTTCCAATGAGCTAAATATATTAGCCACCAGTACTAAGAGAAAGACTTTGATAGATGTTCTCGTAAAGTAGTTAATTGTCATCGTGAGACACCTCAAATATAATCAGGAATAGATCCTGTAAAAGTTGTGTTTAGGGGTTGCATTGAAATAGTCACAATGATTTTGTCGATTTAGAATCTCATCGGACTATATCTTTTACAAAAGATAATACGATATCAACTTTTTTAAGGATGGACTCTACAAAATTAAGAAAAGTTACATCACTAATGTAACACATAGTGGACGTAAGGTTATTGGATAGATAAGTCTGCTTGGAAACTTGGTGAGGTTTCACAAGAACTGTATTCAAAATTCCGTTCTTGACACAATTGGAATTAGGACAATCACGAAGCCAGGAATTCGCCAGAATTTCAACTTAAACATGCCTACCTTTGCATGGACAAGATTGACATAAGAAAAAGGAGTTATAAGTTTTAAAGAAATTGGATGGGCTAAAAGATGTGAGACGTAGTCTAAATCACAACCATAGTGTGAATAACACGGTAGTTCCATTAGTGTTTACAACTCATGGTAACTTGATTATTGATTCTAATACAAGTGGGATACCGAAGCACATATGCCTTAGAGGTAATAATATGTTATTATTTATCTCTGTTTCATTATTAATGTTATATGGGTATGCTACAACTGATGTGATACTTGAATACATATTCAAAGGGAAACTCACGCACGTGTATAAACAAGTGTACTGTCTTGGACGAAAGAGGCATAAACGTGATTCTCCCATTGATCACGCGGTCTGGTTTGTACCATTGTACCAAAGCAAAAAAAAAAAAAAACATATTGCAGTGGCACTATTCATCGGATCCGCATGCAGGATATTTTAAAGATATACAATTGCAGGATACTTTAGAGATATACAATTTCGGCACACAGATACATCCTCAGTCCTCACGCGTGGTTGCGCAGAGAACTCACCGGGAGGGAAGAGCCAGCAGGCAGAGCCCGGTGGGGTTGGGTGGCCATGAATTGAGCTGGCAGTGGCAGCACACTGATGCTCCGTGTTCCGTCGTGGATCTCGTTTCCGATACGGGGGTTGACGACATCTGCGACTCTGCGAAGACTCGCTTTCTTTCTGACCGGCAGAGGCAGGCAGCTCCGACGAGCAAAGCGCGCGCAACCGTGCTGCACGAAGTGCGAGCAGTTGCGCTTGCGCCTTGGGTAGCATGGAGTTGTTGAACCCAAACTTGTCCCGTCCCTCCCCATCATTTTCGTCTATTTTACTCTCACATGGCACGCTTGCAGTGTTTTGTGCGGATCTCACTTGGTTTATCTCCCGGGAGAACCTCGGCCATGATGCGAAGATTTGTTCGTATCTACTCCCTCCGTTCGGAGAAGGATGTCATAAAAATGGTCTATCTATAGTTCATTTTTATGACATCATTTTCCAAACGGAGGGAGTACTTCGTTTAGTATATCAGATGTTTTAGTGAAGATTCCTGCTGTCTTGGAGATACAGACACAGATTACAGCTGGTCCTGGGTTGTTTTGAGCTCTTTGTTAAGACTCATATGTCCCCAAAACCAATTATTAAAGGATGCGCGGGTTTAATTATATGCGTGCTTACACAAAACTAATGGACGATGATGTAAATTAATCCACTGCTAGAAATGAAGGCAGAGTAGTTTAGTCTTGTTCTGGCCAATCATACATCTGCCTCCTTCATAAGTTAGTACTCATGTGTAATTAGTTTGATAATTAGGTGATTTGATATCAAATACTCTGCATGGCTCCAAATTAAACTAGCAGTTAAGATTTTTCTTATGGCTCCAAATGGATTTGATATGGGTGGATTTAGGTTTTACTTTTTAGCGAATAACTGAATTGAGCTTTTTTATATTTTTAGAGAAATTTCGATTTAGCTAATGCTGGTCATCATTGCTAGCTAGCTTTAGCAAGGAGGACTCCTGCAGGCTACAGCACACGCTCGCAGATTAATGGGCTGGACTTTAGGAGGTCAAGTGGTGGCGCATCTAACGGAATGGCAAAGTAACAGAAAGTGTTTTTGTGTCCCTGAGTTCTACCGCTCTCTCTATAAAAAAAAAACAAAAATCAAATTTATGACTTTAAGAAAAATCTGAAAAAAAATCCAGATGTAGCCAACGGTACATCACGCAATATCAATTTTAAGTACTTTGTATTATGGGATACACAAAAAAGAAATCTAATAAAATTTAGAGATTTACAAATATGCATACTCAGATCCACACTTTGTAATTTTTTGTAATACAAAATACAAAGTATTTGAAATTTTACTGGATATATCATTGGTTACATCCAGATTTTATTTCAGAAATTTGTGTAACTCAAAAAAATATGATTTTCTAATTTTTTTTAAATGGAGGGAGGTTGGGAGCCAAAATTCTCTACTCGCAAAGTTATCTGTAAATGTACAAGCCCCATGATAGAATGAACCATTCTCTATGCAAAATGCAGTTTTTTGTCTTCTTGTTTTGGGCAAAACTAGATCATGACAACAAGACATAGCCACCAATAGCCAAAATACCAGTTAAAAAAACAACCAAGATGTCACGGGCCATCATTCCTTTGTCGATCTAAACCCTCATCTAATGTAGGTTGCTGGGCCATACCCAAACGGACCACTAAGAGCTTTTTTAATTCATATAATAGGAAAGTGTAGGAATAGGAATCCTATAGGATTGAGATGTCATGTTTAACTAAATCATATGGGAAGAGTAAGTTTGTTTGATTGTGGTGAATGAATTTTCCATGAGGTTGGACCTCATATTATTTTCCGATGAAGTCTCCTTTGATTCATAGGATAGGAAAAAGTAGAAATAAGAAACCTATAGGATTGGGATGACATGTCTAAATGAATCCTATTGTAAGAGGGATTCTATTTGGGCCCTGTTTGGAAACACATGAAGTAAAAAAAGTAGGAATAGGAAAATTGCATGAATTGAGGTGTCATGTTTTCTAGATTCCTACAGGAAGTAAACTAGAGGAAAATTTCCAAAATGTCGTTTGGATGTCACGCAGGAAAACATGGGAATTGTAGACATGGGAAGATGAAAACATGAGGTGAGACCACTCATGTTTGTTTTCCTCCAAAAATTCCTACGAAATGAGCTATTCCATAGGAATTTCAAAGAATCTAGCATTCCTATTCCTTTGTTCCAAACGGTGTCATAGGAAAGTTTCCTACATGAATCCTATCCTCCAAAATTCCTACATTTTTCCTTTGTTCCAAACGGGGCCTTACTTGTGGCAAAGGAATCTTTCATGAGGTTGGACCTCATATTTTTTTCATGTGAGATTTACACTACAAGAATCCTATGAAATGATATGAGCCTATGAATCAAACATCTTGTATAGAAAAATTTCCTATAGGATCCAATCCTCCAAAAATACTATCATATTGCTTTGAATCAAATGAGCTCTAAGATTTCTACAGAATTTTTTCCCTATAGGATATGATCCTACGAATCAAACATCATTCGAAGTAAAAATACCCATAATATTTCAATTCTACACAGTTCCGTTACAAATCATAAGCTGGTCGAGGATCTCTGTTCTTTCCAAAAACAATAGAGTGCAACAGTCTTAGTTAAATTTAGCAGCCCACATTTGGTCGAGCGATTGGCGGTCCGGCGTCTATCCGCTGAGGCAAGGCATGTGAATCTGCTTATATTAGTTGTGCCCAGGATCTCCATATTGACGACCATATGTAGCTCGCTCGGCCGCTCATGCATGGCAAATGGTTATCCCGGTGACAACGAGAGATATGTTGGACCGACTAGACCGAGAGAGCGAGATAGAATTATCCTCGTGCCAAGTTAAAAATTGCTACTGCAATCTACAAATTATACTGGAATGTTTTCATTGTTCCAATGATAAAAGTACTCGATCCATTGACGAAGAATTGGCAGAGACAAAGCATAAGAAAAAGGGCGTTTCAGAAGGTACGCCGGACCAGGTGCCAACCACTTGTGCGAAAAAGCATAACTCGGAAATTGCCCCCTCCATACAAAAACCGTGTGCTTCTGTGCTTTATGTTTGTATATAGAATAGATGGATGGAGCGCAATAGTCTTTCCAAAAACAATCATGCATTTCTGCTTAAGGACTCCTTTGATTCATAGGATTTCTAAAGAATTTGTGTAATTTTTCTTTCGGATGCTGTTTGATTCATAGGATCAAATCCCATAGGAAAAAATCTCATAGGAATCTTGTAGCGTAAATTTTGTAGTAAAATAACATGAGATCCAACCTCATAAAAATTCCTTCGCCACAATTGAAGGAACTTGATCTTTCCATAAGATTAAATTAGCCATGCCACTCCAATCTTATAGGATTCTATTCCTATACTTTTTCCTATCCTATGAATCACAGGACCTCTAAACGTTTCTTTTTGCTATTTTGTTTTGAGTTAAATACACTGGGCAACAGAATTTTGTCCCACCACGTGCAAATACCCCTATAAACTTGTAAAATGGGGGGGGGGGGGGGGGGGGGGGGTGGCCCTTAAATTTAGTTAGCATATTAAAAAATAATGCCATTCTCCAAATTGAACAGTTTGCTGCCACACTAGAGCGACCGGGCCATTTCTTTTTGCAGAAACCCCCTCTGTCTGTATGTTTCGATTTTGCTGACAGAATTATTCATAATCGTCCCTATTTTCTCACCATTTTTTTTGCAAATCTTCTCGTCTCACCAAGAAAGTTGAGTCAACCGTCGTGATCTCCACACCCCCTCCCCACGACGTCCACCAAGTTTCAGGGTCAGGCCATTGATGTAGGGGTAGGAAGATCTTGATTAGCACCTTGTTTCAAGGTATAGGTAGTGGTTGATCATCACCCTGTTTAGGTAGCTTAGTTAGTATCTAGGTGAGGTCGGAATTTCAAGCAAAATACTATTTCAATAACTGTATGGAACTTCAAACTAGCGTTGCGTTTCTCATGCGTCGATGCTGTAGTAGAAGCAAGGGTTGTTCACTATTTGGAAGCACGAGGATGTGATTGAAATTTATGTTGGGTGTGTGCCGATTCAGAGTAACATTTGCATCGGTTTGATCTTAGATTGTTTCGTTTCTGATTGTGGTTAACGATTATGCAGTTTCTCAAGCTAGTTTGAAGTTCCATACAGTATGTTTTGTAGTATTGTGGGTGCTCAGATGTGCTCCAGGTTTATGGTTCGACTGAGATAGATTGGAGTTGTAGTTGGGCTTGGGCTTATAGCAGCTTATTGACGCCTTGTTCTCTTCATTCTTAGCCTGGTAAAGTCATTGAATCCTGTTTGCTTGAAAGTGGGAGGAAGATTGTGGTACTGACCTCGTCTAGATGTTGTCCTCGCTGATGATCACCACTTTTTTCCTTCAGTATGTGTAAAGTCTGTCTTTTTTGCAGTGCAATGTTGCCAAATTATTTGTGGTACTGATTATAAAATTGAACTGTTAGGGGTAGCATTGAATTTTACTGAGTTTGATACCTGTGTTCGAAAACAAATCAAGAATTGGAAGGAGAAAGAGAAGCAAAGCAGAGGCCAGGAAGCGCCATGGCTTCACAGCGTGGGAGATTCACGGTAACGATGCCGTGACTTTGTGTTTTATAGATTTGAAAGCAAATGGTCCCATATCTTTGTCTCACTTAAAGTTGAGTGATAAGCTTATTGATATTGATGTCCTATTATGGCGGCTAATGGAAGTGCATGCATGGGTATCAATTATACTTTGTTTTGCCTATTTAGAAACAAACTGCATCATTCCCATCATAACACTCTCCTCGATTGGATCGAATTGTGAAAGATAATTCTGTTCCTTGATTCTTTCAACGGACAAGTTTCAGGTGCACTCAAATGGTTGCAGTAAATGTGCTACTTCAGTTACAGTATTTTCAACCACATACGTACCCCTGATATTATCCTTTTGTCCTTCAACACCTATATTTTGTGTCTAAATAGCCCATATCCAATGCCCATTTTCTGTGCATAACTCGTAGGTTCTTGATTTCAAAATACATATATGGGATCTCATCCCAGACAAGAAGGGAACTCAGCGAGTTCCAGCTTCATTGTCGGAGATTCCCGTGCTCTAAATTAAGATGTGGTTAACACTCCCATCCAGAGAACGAATCGGAGGTTCCGACTTCAAGCTCGAAGGTTCTTGAATTTCATCTCAGTGTTTTTTGAAAACTAGCTAGCCAGCCGGTTGAACTGGCACACATACGACGATTGAACTGGTCCACCAATAAAACCTCCCACTCTATGCTGGTGCCTTTGTTGGCACCGAAGAAATGTCGGACGCCAAAAGTGTACCCCTCGAAATTCAAAAAACACTATCGACTTTTACTATTAAATCATTATTTTAACGCTTTAATTAGGTCTGCCTGTCGAAGCCCATATCCAAACTCTGTATACCCTCGTACTCCAGTCCTAAACCGCACGTCCATCAGAATCTCGATCCACACCTCCTGCTCGCCGCCTCCTCGCGATCTCCGCTCCTCGTCGCCTCATCGCCCCGATTATTTCTGATATGGCCCACACAGTCCGAACAAGGACCGGGAACCACCTGAGTAACAAAACCATATAGGGCACTGCCGCCTCCACGCCTTCATGCCGCCGCCTTGGGCGCATCGCCATCGTTCAGTCGGCTACCGACGAGGCTGTGCCACCACTCACCAGCGACAATGGATGGACCCATCACGAACGTGAGGGACATCGACGGGCCCACAACACCGTACGGTTTTTGTATGAATATGTATGCGCATGATGTACGTATTTCGTACAAATTGAAACAGGCCTTACGGGGTTGTACAGGGTCGCGTACATCTTAATTAATTATTCTCAGTCGTCCGTGTTTTATGAAAGCGTACGGAGCAATCTCAGCCATCTTTGTGTTTAATTTGGGGGGGAGGGGGAGGGGGAGGAGTACAAACTGGGTCCGACCCATGTGTGTCGGTTCGTTTCCCGTGATTCCCGGTGCGATTCCCCGGGCGATCGTGAGGTATTCTCGGTCTAGATCGCGCCGCCGTGTTCCTGTCTCTGGTGATCAGCTGTCTCGATCTTCTCCAGCAGTGTCTCCTCTCCGGTCGTCGCTGTCTCCACGTTCCAGTCCGTCCCGTGTGGGTGACGGTTCCTGGCGAGCATGAGGCGATCGGCTTCGCCCATCTGGAGCAGATCTGCCTCCTGGTTTCTGATCTGGTCTGCCTCGCCGGATTCCCGTCGTCAATCTCGGTTTGCAGCCTATGTCCCCTGCCTCTCCAATCCTCTTTTCAACCCAAACCCATCCACGCTCAGCCTTCCTCGTGTGTTTGTGCACGAGGTCGTAGTACAACAGGTTTTCTTGATCGACCTTTGAGGTTTGTGTTGGTGTGGCTCTCGATGCAGTCCAGGAAGGAACAATGAAGATCATGGCTCAGAACTTCCGGGGTCTAGGGAACCAGTGGGCAGTTCATAGCTGATTGCGTGGATCACACGTTCGCTGGGGACCCCAAGAGTAAGGTATGAAGCAGTATAGCAGCAGTTTCACTCAGTATGAAACCAAGGTTTAATCGACCAGTAGGAGTAAGAAATCACTTCTGAAGGTTGTTCGTGGCGCCGTTACTCGATCACCAACGTGGAATCTGCACACAACACAATCAAACTATTTTGCCCCAACGAAACAGTGAGGTTGTCAATCTCACCGGCTTGCTGAAAACAAAGGATTAAACGTATGGTGTGGAAAACAGTAGTAAATTGCAGAGAATGAAAAGGAACAGTGTTTGCAGTTGGTTGTATTATCAGTGTAAAAGAATGGACCGGGGTCCACAGTTCACTAGTGGTGTCTCTCCATAACAGATAACTAACATGCTGGGTGAACAAATTACAGCTGGGCAATTGACAAAATATTGAGCGCATAACAATGCATATATATGACATGATGATTACTATGATATTCATGTGGGCATTACGACAAAATACATAGACCGTTATCCAACAAAGTCTATGACTAATAATCCACCATTAGGTTGTCATACCGAGTTCCCCGTTGGTATTAAGTTGCAAGCAACGGATAATTGCATTAAGTAATGTGCGTAAAGTAAACAAATGCATTAGACCTAACGGCGTACCCTTAAGCTAAGCATCGGTTATTTTATCCCTAGTGGCAACAGCACATCCACAATCTTAGAAGTTATTGTCACTCTCCCAGATTACCGGAGGCATGAACCCACTATCTAGCATAAATACTCACTCTTGGAGTTACAAGCATCTACTTGGCCAAAGCATCTACTAGTAACGGAAAGCATGCAAGATCATAAATAACATATAAGATAGATTGATAATCAACTTGACATAGTATTCAATATTCATCGGATCCCAGCAAACACAACATGTAGCATTACAATAAGATGATCTTGATCATGATAGGCAGCTCACAAGATCTAAACATGATAGCATAAAGTGGAGAGACAACCATCTAGCTACTGCCATGGACCCGTAGTCCAAGGATGAACTACTCACGCATCACTCCGGAGGCAGGCATGGTGATGTAGAGCCCTCCGGTGATGATTCCCCTCTCCGGCAGGGTGCCGGGAAGAGCTTCTGAACCCTCCCGAGCTAGGGTTGACGGCGGCGGCGTCTCTGGAACTTTTCGTGGATAATGGCTCGGGTATCTAGGGTTTTCGCGTCGGGAGGAATAAATAGGCGAAAGGGCGGCGGCTGCGGAGCCACGAGGGCCCCACACCACCCCACGGCGCGGTTGGGGGTGGGCCCGCGCGGCCCCATGGTGTGGGCGCCACGTGGCTCCCCTCCGTGTCTCCTCTGGACTCCGTCTTCGTGTTGGAAAAATAGGAGGTTCTGTCCAAGTTTCGTCCAATTCCGAGAATATTTCCAGACTAGCTTTTCTGGAATACAAAAACAGCAGAAAACAGGAACTGGCACTGTGGCATCTTGTTAATAGGTTAGTCCCAGAAAATGCATAAAAATGCTATGAAGTGTATATAAAACATGTAACAATTGGTATAATATCAACATGGAACATCAGAAATTATAGATACGTTTGAGACGTATCAAGCATCCCCAAGCTTAGTTCTACTCGTCCTCGAGTAGGTAAAACGATAAAAACAAAATAATTTCTGAGGTGACATGCTACAATCATAATCTTGATCAAATAATACTGTAAAGCACATGTTATGAATGAAGTGATCCAGGTCAATGGTCTATAGTTTGCTAGCAAGTAGATAATGAGCAAACAACTGAATCATATAAGCAAAAACTTTTCATGAATAGTACTTTCGAGACAAGCATCAAGGAGTTTTGCATAAGAGTTAACTCATAAAGCAATAGATTCTAAGCAAAAGGTGTTTAACCAACACAAAGGAAGATTTAAGTTTCAGCAATTGCTTTCAACTTTCAACATATATATCTCATGGATATTTGTCAACACAAAGCATATAATAAGTGCAATATATGAGCATATAAAAATTGTTGCACCAAAGTTGACACTAGTGTTTGCTTCTAAGATAGAAAGAAGTAGGTAAACTGACTCAACATAAAAGTAAAAGAAAGGCCCTTCGCAGAGGGAAGCAGGGATTAAATCATGTGCTAGAGCTTTTTAAGTTTTGAAATCATATAGAGATTGCATAAAATATTTGACACTCCTCCCAACCTTTGCTAACACAAGCCATGGCTAACCGAATCCTCGGGTGCCTACCATCAATCACATACCATGGAGGAGTGTCTAGTTTTGAGAGGTGTTTGTTAATTGTCAACGAATGGTAGCGGATGAAAACAGTATTCTCCCTATCAAACAGACTTTTAAGAGCGGCTCCCATGAAGGACGTTATTTCTACCAGCAAGGCAGATCATCCCTCTTCTCTTTTGTTTACACATGCAGGTATTTCACTGTTTGTCATTGCTTACTGATAAATCAGGGCAAAAATGTGAAGAGAATTAAGCGGTTAAAGTTGTAATTAATTGGGACTGGGCACCCCGTTGCCAGCTCTTTTTGCAAAATTATTGGATAAGCGGATGTATATGCCACTAGTCCAGGTGTAAAGTCTGTTTGACAAGTCGAATAAAGAATAACCCACTACTTCCTCATGAGCTAGTAAACATTGACACAAAAAGGAATAATAACAATTTTGAATAATTTAAAGGTAGCACATGAAAAATTTACTTGGAATGGCAAGAAAATACCACATATAGGTAGTTATGGTGGACACAGATGGCATGGATTTGGCTCAAGGTTTTGGATGCACGAGAAGCATTCCCTCTCAGTACAGAGTTTAGGCTAGCAAGGTTATTTGAAGCAAACACAGGATATCAACCGACACAGCAAGGCTTATATGAAAACATATTGCAAGCATTATAAGACTCTACACTGTCTTCCTTGTTAACCAAACCCTTTTACTAGAAAATATCTAGACCTTAGAGATACCAAACATGCAAACCAAATTTCAACGAGCTTTACGGTAGTTCTTCATTAATAGGTTTTAACTACATGATACAAAAGCTTAATCATGAACTACTTAATAACTCAAAACAATTGACAAGTATCAAATTATCCAATACAGCGATCTACAAGAATATGTAAGCTTTTTCCATTATACCATCTACCACATGCAACATTTTCTGTTCCAACCAAACACCAATCAATTTATTTCAACATAAACTCTCCAAACAATTATAAGTGAAGCAAGAGAGTACTTTCTTTAAAAGAACTAACAGCTCTGAATAAGAGATGCATGAAAAACAGGAGCTAAAAGCATAGCAATAGCTAGACAAGAATACTCAACAAGTATAAGTGAAGAATAGGAGTATTCATATGAAAAAGCGGAGCGTGTCTCTCTCCCAATCAAGAATGCTGGGGTCCAATCAAGTTGACCATAAGAAAAATAAAATACTGAAAATAAAAACACACAGACGCTCCAAGTAAAGCACATATGATGTGAAAGAATTAAAATATAGTTTCACTAGAGATGACCTGATAAGTTGCTGATGAAGAAGGGGATGCCTTGGGCATCCCCAAGCTTAGACGCTTGAGTCTTCTTGAAATTTGCTGGGGTGATCCATGGGAGCATCCCCAAGCTTAAGCTCTTCACTCTTCTTGATCACATTATATCATCCTTCTCTCTTGACCCTTGAAAACTTCCGCCACACCAAACTCAAAGTAATTCTCATTAGAGGGTTAGTGCACAATCAAAAACTCACATGTTCTATAAGGACACAAACATGACCGTTACTTTTAACATTAGCTACTGCCACTGATGTTATGTGAAGCTCTTCACCCTAAAAAAGAATTCCACTCAACACTAGTAAAAGAGAGAATGCGAAAAATAAAAGACAGAATCTGTCTAAACAGAACAGTCCGCAAAGACGAATTTTTTCGAGGCACTTACGTTGCTCAGATCGAAAAACTTTAAACTAACGAAAGATGCGTACATATCTGAGGATCACGCAAAAAATTTCAGATTTAAATAATTTTTCTGTGATTTTACAGAATTAAAACGGTGAACAGCAGAAATCTGTTCCTGCGCAGAAATCCAAATCTAGCATCATCTTCCTATTAGAGGCAATACTTGGCACAACAATGCGATAAAATAAAGATACAAAGGAATTGTTACAGAAGTAAACAACTCCTTGACTCAAAAAAAAATTGCAGAAATAAAATAATGGGTTGTCTCCCATAAGCGCTTTTCTTTAACGCCTTTAGCTAGGCTAGAATATTTTAATGATGCTCACATAAGGATAAGAGTTGAAACATAAAAGAGAGCATCAAGAAGCATATATAAAACATGTTTAAATCTAACACACTTCCTATGCATCGGAATCTTGTACGCAAATAAATTCATAAAGAACAAAGTAACAAGCATAGGAAGGTAAAACAAGAGCAACTTCAAAACTTTCAGCATATAGAGAGGTGTTTTAGTACCATGAAAATTTCTACAATCATATTTTCCTCTCTCATAATAATTTTCAGTAGCATCATGAACAAACTCAACAATATAACTATCACATAAAGCATGCTTTTCATGATCTACAAACACATATTTTTATCAAGCTCCAAAATAGTGGGATTAAAACTTTCAAACCCACTTTTAACCATTTTATAACAAGATGATTGATCATTCTCAAGAGGTATGGGACTCCATCTAGATAAATTCAAGACCTCTCCTATCCCATTTTCATTAGTAGAATACATAATATTATCAAGCAATATAGGACCATCATCTAGAGCTTTATCATAAACATTTTCTAAACAAACTTTCTCATTACCATGCATTTCGAAATTACGCACAAATAAAGGATTATCATAAGATTTATCAAAATAGCATGGATTATCATAAATAACAGTAGCATACTCATTTCCACAAGTTTTACTCATAGGGAATATTTCAAGAGAATCCACAGGAACATAACATTCATCCTCCTTTGATAAGGATGGAGGGTGATCAAATAATGTAAGAGGTAAAGAGTTACTCTCATTAGAAGGTAGGCATGGGTTAATCCATTCTTCCTTCTTTTGTTCATCACTCTCCTCCTCTTTTTCATCCAATGAGCTTTCAGCTTCAGCAGTAGTTTCTTCTTCTACAGGTTCCTGCAAGACAATGGTCTCTTCTTTTTGAGGATGTCTTTTCTCAAGAAATTCAGTAATATAAGGATTATCATTATAATACTCAAGGCAATATCCAAGCATAGCAAAAGTATCAGATCTATAAGGAGCATCATCATCTTGAATATAACCAGCAATTTCATAGGCACCCTTAAAAACAAAAAATTCTTCAATTTGTTCAAGATTAACAAAGTCATAGTTTCCTTTAGCATAAGCAGCCAAGGTTTCATTATCATTATAATCACATTGGAAAGGGAGGTGTTTATGCCTTCTACAACATAAAGATTCATTAAAGCAGTAGGATTCATCATAAGTAGAGCACAAGTTTTTAGCAAAATAATTCAATCTACTTATTTGTTCCCATAAATATTTCCCTTTTTGAGATAAGCGGTATTCCTTATAATAATTTTGTTGTTCCTCTGTGAACCCACTTAGCCAATAAGATTTCGCTTCAGAGAGACCAGCCATTGATAGCAAGTAAACAACTAGACATAATAACAAACCGAAATAAACTAGATGCAGAAAACTAATTTTTTTGTGTTTTTGATAAATAAAGCAAACAAGACTAAATAAAAATAAACTAAGCAAGACAATAACAAAGTAAAGAGATTGGAAGCGTGAAACTCCCCTTGCAGAAATCCTCTTGCTCCCGACACCAGAAAAAGAGCTGTTGCAGGAGTTAGAGGAGCTCTCAGAAATATTTCTTGTTCCCGGCAACGGCGCCAGAAAAAGAGCTTGATTGCGTGGATCACACGTTCGCTGGGAGACCCCAAGAGGAAGGTATGAAGCAGTATAGCAGCAGTTTCCCTCAGTATGAAACCAAGGTTTAATCGACCAGTAGGAGCAAGAAATCACTTCTGAAGGTTGTTGGTGGCGCGTTACTCGATCACCAACGTGGAATCTGCACACAACACAATCAAACTACTTTGCCCCAACGAAACAGTGAGGTTGTCAATCTGCTGAAAACAAAGGATTAAACGTATGGTGTGGAAAACAGTAGTAAATTGCAGAGAATGAAAAGAACAGTGTTTGCAGTTGGTTGTATTATCAGTGTAAAAGAATGGACCGGGGTCCACAGTTCACTAGTGGTGTCTCTCCATAACAGATAACTAACATGCTGGTGAACAAATTACAGCTGGGCAATTGACAAAATATTGAGCGCATAACAATGCATATATATGACATGATGATTACTATGATATTCATGTGGGCATTACGACAAAATACATAGACCGTTATCCAACAAAGTCTATGACTAATAATCCACCGCCAGGTTATCATACCGAGTTCCCCGTTGGTATTAAGTTGCAAGCAACGGATAATTGCATTAAGTAATGTGCGTAAAGTAAACAAATGCATTAGACCTAACGGCGTACCCTTAAGCTAAGCATCGGTTATTTTATCTCTAGTGGCAACACACATCCACAATCTTAGAAGTTATTGTCACTCTCCCAGATTACCGGAGGCATGAACCCACTATCTAGCATAAATACTCACTCTTGGAGTTACAAGCATCTACTTGGCCAAAGCATCTACTAGTAACGGAAAGCATGCAAGATCATAAATAACATATAAGATAGATTGATAATCAACTTGACATAGTATTCAATATTCATCGGATCACACAACATGTAGCATTACAATAAGATGATCTTGATCATGATAGGCAGCTCACAAGATCTAAACATGATAGCATAAAGTGGAGAGACAACCATCTATCTACTGCCATGGACCCGTAGTCCAAGGATGAACTACTCACGCATCACTCCGGAGGCAGGCATGGTGATGTAGAGCCCTCCGGTGATGATTCCCCTCTCCGGCAGGGTGCCGGGAAGAGCTTCTGAACCCTCCCGAGTTAGGGTTGACGGCGGCGGCGTCTCAGGAACTTTTCGTGGATAATGGCTCGGGTATCTAGGGTTTTCGCGTCGGGAGGAATAAATAGGCGAAAGGGCAGCTGCGGAGCCACGAGGGCCCCACGCCACCCCACGGCGCGGTTGGGGGTGGGCCCACGCGGCCCCATGGTGTGGGCGCCACGTGGCTCCCCTCCGTGTCTCCTCTGGACTCCGTCTTCGTGTTGGAAAAATAGGAGGTTCTGTCCAAGTGTCGTCCAATTCCGAGAATATTTCCAGACTAGCTTTTCTGGAATACAAAAAACAGCAGAAAATAGGAACTGGCACTGTGGCATCTTGTTAATAGGTTAGTCCCAGAAAATGCATAAAAATGATATGAAGTGTATATAAAACATGTAAGAATTGGTATAATATCAACATGGAACATCAGAAATTATAGATACGTTTGAGACGTATCAATAGCCTTCAGGAACTCCAGCGGGTTGAAGACCCCGACATCCTCTTCTTGTCAGAGACGAAGCTTGATGAGAGGGAGATGGAGTGTTTTTGGTGGAAGCTAAATACGCCAAACATGATAGTGTCAGATTGTCAGGGGCGAAGTGGTGGGCTGGCGCTTTTGTGGCGTAAGGGAGTGGATGTTCGTTTGAGATGGAAGGGAAGATACCACATAGATGTGGATGTGGTGGAGGAAAATGGTGTGAAATGGAGATTCACAGGGATTTACGGGGGTCGAAGAGTGGGGAGAAAGATAACACCTGGAAGTCGCTACGCAATTTGGCAGGACAATCTGATCTTCCGTGGATGTGTATGGGCGATTTTAACGAGATTTTGTTCGATCAGGAGAAGGAAGGGGGGCCGGCTCGAGCCCCGTCAGCTATGGAGGCATTTCGTAGGGCTCTGGAGGATGCACAACTCAGTGATCTAGGTTCGTAGGTGATCCTTTCACCTGGCGCAATAATTGGCACAATGCGGATGGATATGTGAGGGAACGGCTGGATCGAGTTGTGGCTAACACGAGGTGGCGGTGTTTGTTTCCCATGTACAAGATCATTAATGGAGATCACCGCCACTCGGATCATAGAGCAGTGGTGGCAATTCTAAATGAGCAGACTATCCAAGCAAAGCACGAAGAAGGAGGAGGTGTTTTACGTTTTGAGGCTGCATGGCTACAAGAGGACGACTGTGCTAAAGTAGTGGAGGAAGCGTGGAATAACGCATTTGCTGAAGGGGATGTTTCTGTTAGGGAGGGTATCAGAAGAGTAGGCAAGAGCTTATGGGAGTGGACAAGGAGGTGTTGGGGGAGCTGAAGAGTCGTATTAAAAAGGCCCGGAAGGATCTTGAACGATCTCGCTGTGGGCCAATAAATCAAGAGGGTGTGTCCCGAGAATTTCTGTTGAAGTACAAGCTAAGTAGGTTGGAGGAACAGCATAATATTTTCTGGCAGCAAAGAGCGCATGCGAATTGGCTGAAATATGGGGACAAAAACTCAAGCTATTTTCATGCTTTTGCGTCTGAAAGGAGGAAGGTGAATGTGATAAAAAAGTTGCAGAGAGACGGAGGTGGAGTAGTGGAGGGAGAAGAGGAGTTGGGGCATTTTATCACAAACCATTACAAAAATCTGTTTGTGTCATCTGCCGGTGATGTAAATGATGAGCTCCTCCAATATGTGCCTTGTTCCGTGACAGAGGAGATGAATGCGACTTTGCTTAATATTTTTACGGCAAATGAGGTGAAGGAGGGCCTTGATTCTATTGGAGATCTTAAAGCACCTGGACCTGATGGGATGTCGGCCACCTTCTATAAAAGGTTTTGGGAAATGATTGGTCTGAAAGTACATGAGGAAGTTTTGGGGGTTCTAAATGGAGGGTTAATGCCGGATGGGTGGAATGAGACTACCATTGTCTTAATTCCCAAGGTGAAGAATCCGCAGAAGATCACGGAGTTTCGACCCATCAGTCTCTGCAATGTCTTATACAAGCTGATTTCAAAAGTGCTAGCTAATCGTCTGAAAGTGATCTTGCCTCACATTATTTCGCCAACACAATCAGCATTTGTACCAGGAAGAATGATAACAGATAATGCGTTGTTAGCATATGAGATCACACAGTCTATGCGTAGAAAGAAAGGTGGAAGAGATGGGCTGGTAGCAGTGAAGCTGGACAAGAGCAAAGCGTATGATCGAGTATAGTGGCTTTTTCTTGAGAAGATCATGTTAAAGATGGGTTTTAGTTTGCAGTGGACTCAGCTGATTATGAATTGTGTTCGCTCGGTTACATATCGAGTGAAGGTAAACCAAAAGCTGCAGAGTGGTTTTACTCCAGAGAGAGGTCTTCGGCAGGGGGACCCTTTGTCCCCATATCTCTTCATTTTGTGTGCTAAGGGGCTGTCTGCGCTCCTCCGTCAGGCTGAGAGTGAGGGGTCCATTGAAGGGATAAAGTTGTGTGCGGGCGCACCAAGAATAAATCACCTGTTTTTCGCTGACGACTCGTTGATCGTGATGCGGGCTAATACTGCAAATTCTCAGAAACTGCAAGAGATTTTGGCATTGTATGAAGTGCAATCGGGATAGATGATAAATAAAGAGAAATCAGGGGCGATGTTCAGCAAAGGAACTAAATTAGCAGCCAAGCAGGCTGTACTGGGGGTTCTAGGCATTCCAAGAGAATCAAGGAACGAAAGATATTTG
The DNA here is from genome assembly GCA_947311845.1 of Poa pratensis. Classification (NCBI taxonomy): domain Eukaryota; kingdom Viridiplantae; phylum Streptophyta; class Magnoliopsida; order Poales; family Poaceae; genus Poa; species Poa pratensis. The sequence continues at coordinate 20,970,934 of CAMZMU010000068.1, forward strand.
GGCTTGCCGGTTCATTTGGAGGCCTCGAAGAAGAAGGAGTTTCAGTACCTAAAGGAAAGAATTTGGCAACGTATTCAGGGGTGGAAGGAGAGACTACTATCGAAGGCGGGTAAAGAGATTATGATCAAGGCAGTTGCGCAGGCTATACCCACCTACACTATCTTGGTTTGATCTCACAAAATCTTTGTGTGAAGAGATTAGTGCAATGATTTGTCGATATTGGTGGAGTGCCAAGATGAGAAGAATAAATGCCATTGGATTAATTGGGAGAACTTGTCAAAACCTAAAGAGGAGGGTGGAATGGGTTTCAGGGATCTGCACATATTCAATATGGCTATGCTAGCTTGGCAAGGATGGCGGTTTCTGCAAAATCCGGACTCCTTATGTTGTATTGTACTAAAGGCACTGTATTTTCCGGACACCTCCATTTTGGAAGCACAACCAAGACCCGCAATGTCGTATACGTGGCGAAGCATCCTTAAGGGCATCGAGCTGCTTAAGCAAGGTGTTGTGTGGCGAGTAGGTACGGGAGAACACATTGATGCCTTCAAAGATCCATGGATCCCTAGAGGGCAAACGAGGAGACCTAGTACACACAACAGCCTGGATGAACCGATTATGGTTAGTGATCTGATTGACGCTGAAACTGCTTCGTGGGATGAGGAAGTTGTACGTACAGTTTTTGACCTTGCAGATGTGAAGGAAATCCTCTCGATTCCACTCCGTCGAGATATGGAGGATTGGATAGCGTGGCACTTTGATAGCAAGGGTGTTTTCTCTGTGAAATCAGCTTACAGATTAGGAAGTAGTATTCGTGAGGCTCATGACAATCGTGATGCCAGTTCGTCTACTGTCACCGCAAGGATAAACCCCCTATGGAAGTCAATTTGGAATTTGAAGCTCCCGAGTAAGATTAAATTTTTCATTTGGAGACTGTGTCACAATAGTCTGCCAACAAGAATGAATATTAAGCGCAAGCGAGTTGAGCTGGATACTAGATGCCTGATGTGCAATCGAGCTGATGAGGATGGCGGCCACCTTTTCTTAAATGCAAAAAGTGAAACCAGTGTGGCGTCAGCTTCTACTAGAAGATGTCCGGCTATCTCTTATGCTTGCACCTAATCCTTTGGTTCTGTTTGATCAAGTGCTTGCCTTCCTAGAGCCACGTCGTAGTATGATCCTTGTACTGTTGTGGGATTGGTGGACTGCGAGGAACAAAATGAATTCAGAAGGGAAGGAGAAGAGTTCAGCTGAGGTGTGTCAATCGATTCAAAGGCACTGCTTGGATTTTCTTCCTGCAGGAACGGTGCTAGCTTCTGCCCAGACGGAAACCGGAGGATTAATCCAATGCAAAGCCGGTTGGGATAAACCACCGCTTGAGCACGTCAAGGTCAATTTTGATGCGGCCTTCCAACAGAATACTGGACTCGCTGCCTGGGGTTTTATCGCGAGGTCAGATACCGGAGACTTCATTGCAGCAGCAGCGGGGAAGATGAAAAATGTAAAAGATGCATTTCAGGCTGAGGCCGAAGCTTGTCTCGCTGCCATCGAAGGAGCGGAGGCCATAGGTGTGCACCGCGTGATCTTTGAGTCCGACTGCAAGAATTTGGTTACAGCTTTGAACGGAAGGAGTTTTGAGCTGGCTGCTATTGGTGTTTTGCTGAAGGAAGCAAGGAGCATCTGTATCAGTTCTTTCGACAATTTTTGTTTTCAGTTTGTTTCTCGTTCTTGTAATGCTGTTGCCCATTCCCTAGCCCTGTATGGCATTCGTGCCGAGATAGCTTGTACTGGTTGGGAGGATGTGGCTCCAGATTTCATCTCTGACATGGTTGCCAGCGATATTGCTGAGCCCGTTTAAGTAATGGTATGGAAAAAAATCAAAAAATTTTGGGGGGGGGGGGGAGTGGGGTACACTGAAGGAGACACAAAACTCTCAGCGCAATTGCTGACCAAAAACTCTTATCATTCTCTTTATTAAACTCATGAAGTGAATCTAGCTCACACGTCTTTCTTAATCCAATGACCATTAATTAGACATTCGATGTCATCTGTATCGAGTTTCTAAGTGGATGTACTTTTGATGCCACCACACACGATAGTACAATGTGCGTTCGTGATAATGTCCGGTAAATTTTGAATCTGACATGTGTGACCCACATGTTAAGATAATAAATCTTTGCAAATCCTCTGTATGTAACCACGAGTTAAGTGCATTACCTTTGTCCAACAACCTAACCCACTGAATTTAGAGGTATCTCTATATAAGAAGAGGAATGTAAAAAGAAACGGCCATTACAAAGGGAGAGACACACACACAGAGGGGGAGAGAGAGAGAGAGAGAAGATTTGTGAATGGAGGTTGGAGATGTCCTAGAGGAGGTGAAGAGGCAGTTGAGGCTTGGGTTGCCGATTGCCTTCACGAATACACTCAACTCGAGCCTCCTGTTCGTGTCTCTCATGTTCGTAGGTCACTTGAGGGACAGCGAACGCGTCTTCGCCGGTACAGCGTTGGCCACCAGCTTTGCTTTTGTCACTGGGTTCAGCTTGATGGTACGTATGCATCTCCTCTCCCCAGCATGGTGTTTTGCTTCATTCCTTTTACAAGAGCCATGCTCATGGCTTCATTAGTTCATTGTACACGACTCATAACAAGCTCAACCAGACGTATATATACATAATCGTGAAATAATTTCGTGGAAAAACTGACGAAATATGGAGCATCATCCTTCTTAGAAAAAAAATGTAGATGCACCAGGTGAAGTTGAAATGGAGGACATGACAGTGGCAATAACTTAATTGAGGCCAAGAACATTTCCGGATATATATACTTCCAGTGCGCACACTCCACTTGGACACACAGCGTGTCGGATCAGGTTCCTTCTTAATTCGTCATCGGAAAGCAACTTTTAACTCGAGATAGATTGGAGAAAACTGGAGTGCTACTTCACTTTGTTTAAATACACCTTTCGTGACTGTGTTTTTTAGTTAATCATAGTCGATTTTGTAGATTTTTATATGCAGGTCCAGTGCGTACCACCCTTTTTCCCTACTCAGTCAGCTTCTTTCTCGTCATCAGGCCTTGCCTACGCCGGTGCAACCGTATCTGTGTCATCGAGGTCTCCCCTTTTAAGTTGCCAAAAAAAGTGGTCTGCGGCTTTTCGTCCCCTTTTTTCAGAGACACAAACACAATGAAAACATACCCGGAATATAATTAGGATGCACACAACCAACACCACATACACACACAAAAGATACCAACAATAAAAGCAAAGTCATATAAGGCCGAAGCTATGTCAAATTAAAAAAAAAGACCCTGAGAAAATAAAATAAACGATGTACAAAATGTGACAACGGCCATCGTCACCAGCCATATCTTGACAATAAAATGACTATGAGTAACATTCTCCAAGAGCAATTCCTGCAACAAGGAAATGACGCACAAACGCCACCGTGACTGGATCTAACAACTGAAGGCCAGATCGTGTGTTTCACCTTGAAGAACAAGTCCGAACAAGCTCAAAGCAAAGCCTTCAACAACATAATGATGCAAAATGTTGCGATTGCATGGTTAGAAAAACATAATATTGCCATTGCCAAGTATAACCAACTAGGGTCAGGCCTTGGATTTTCAACCTTGATCTCGAGTTTGGGTAATCAAGAATCTCATGCCATTGACTATCACAATATCACACAAAGGGCGGAACGATGAATGCAACTTTTGTAGCTACAATTTTTCTTTCCTTTTCGTAGAAAGATGGTTGATCAGCATGCATCGTGACAATGACCATAGTCTAGGGAAAAAGAATAGTCATTAAAGCTAGTTATCTATGAACATAGCTACAATTTTTCTTTCCTTTTCCTATATAAATTTAGAATTATACTTAAAATGGGAAAAATAATTGTAATAGAAAGTACATAAAAACAAGGTTAATATAGTTTACCCTAAGAAAATTATATTAGTTTTTAGTTCATGCTCCATTATTTATACAACTTATTTAATTAAATGTACATGTATATCAAAATTAATGTATTACATGAAAATAATGTCTATATATAAAATAATATTGATCATGCTCATAACAAGATGTTTATATACATAATACATCAAATAATGTGTTCACTTGTCTAAAAATAGGTTATTGTATATCTAAAAAAGAAAAATGAAATAGTATAAAATAAAATAGTATTAAGAAAAGATAGAAAAGAGAATAAAAAACATAAACAAAAAATAAAGGGAATTTCAAAAAATAAAAGAATTCACATAAATCAATAAAAAATCACGAGCTTAAATAATGTTGGTATAATTCAAAAAATGGTTTGCAAGGTTCAAAATATTATAAACTTCAAAAGGTTATTTGCCAGATTCAAATAACATGTTCTTGTGAATTTAAAATATATCAATAGAACAAGATTAGCACTGGTGACACGAGGATAAATGATTTTTCACGAGGCTGGAAAAATGTTCACGTATTTCACAATAAAAAGAGATGCATATGTATTCTAGGAAAAAAAACAAGAAAAAGAAACAAAAACTTAAACAAAAAGAAATCATGAACGAAAAAAGAAAACATTAAAAGAAAGAAAAAACAAGGAAAAGGAAAAAGATGAAATGAAAAAAGAAAGAAAACTAAAAAAACAACAACAAAAAAAAGAAAAATCTTTACATGGGCCGCCCAACATGATCCGGCGCTAACGCGTCAAATAGGGAAAAACCCTGTTCGTGCGGGTCATTTCGAGCGGCGGAACGGCGTACTGGCGACGTAAGGCGGTCCACTGGTTTCGCTCTGGTGATAAGCAGGCCTGGGAGACGCCATGCGAAATCAAGGCGCAGTGATGCAGCGGAAGGGATCGATCCGGAGGCGCTGGCATGTGGCAGCGCCGGCGTGGCGATTTGGTCGAACAAGTGAAATACTTTTCTCTCTCTGCCTGCTAGTCCATTCTTTGTTTAAATTTCTTTCGCCTCTCATTGTTTCTTTCAGTTGTCGTACATGTGATTTTTTCTATGCACCTACCACAAAGTTGCGCTCGTAGCATAGTTCCTACCGCTTTTGCTGTAAAAAAAATATGTGGATGCACTAGAAATCATAAAATGCAATTCATATTCAGTTTTGCAAGGAACCATTTAATGCATAGTTCCTACCTTCAGACTTCGCAGTAACAAGCTAACAAGATTTCATCATGGCTTATGGCTAGCTTACTGCTCCCTAGTACAATTGTACAAATAACACTGTATTCTTACCAGCATACATCGGCATAGGCACAGCATCAATACATATCTTTGACCTTCCTCAAATAGACTTAGCAATATGTGTCTGCCCAATATCATCATAAGCTGTATTACTTCAAATTTTCCTTGATTAAGTTAAAATTGATTAAAGTATATTTATGTGTTCTGCTCAAATACATTTCTTTAATTTATAGATTGTAGGGAGACCTATTTTTATGGACTTCATTATTGAGTTTTCTTCTTGTGATAGGTGGGACTGAGCGCTGCACTAGACACATTCTGCGGTCAAGCCTTCGGTGCAAAAGAAGAAGCTTCTGTAGGTGTACACACGCAGAGAGCTATGCTAGTGTTATTCGCCATTTGCATTCCTGTGTCAGTGTTGTGGAATTGTACAGAGCCTGTACTAATCTTCATTCGACAAAACCATGACGTTTCCACCGTGGCTGGTTCCTACATGCGATGGTTGATCCCAGCATTGTTTGGTTACACACTCGTTCAGTGCCAGACCAGGTTCCTGAACAGTCAGCGGGTCGTGATTCCCTTGATGCTTAGCTCATTGCTCTGTTCTGCGCTCAATGTACCCCTGTGCTGGCTTCTCGTTCTCAAGTTTCCTCTTGCCAACAAGGGGGCTGCCATGGCTCTCTCTATATCGTATTGGTTCAATGCCATCTTGCTTGCACTTTATATCAAGTTTTCACCCACTTGCAAGGCAACATGGACAGGTTTTCGAGGGATGCCTTCCATCATGTGCCTCAGTTCGTCAAGCTTGCTGTGTCATCAGCATTGATGGTATGGTGAGTGCGTTCTATTCTAACAAGCACAATCATTAATCTAGTCAGTCTTTTTTGTATAGACTCTTGCTTATCTAGCTTTTGTCTCACCTGGAATCTTGTTAATCAAGTTTAAGATTCTGGGCGTTGGAGTTTCTAGTGCTTCTTTCTGGTATTCTGCCAGACCCAAAACTCGAAACTTCAGCATTCTCGATCACGTAGGTTATCTATCTATTTTTGCATGAAAATTAGACAAGATTATCTAGATCTTACTGATATTTACGGGATTTGATCTCATAGGCGTAATACTTCATCAATAGTTACCACGATCTCCGTTGGTTTGAGCACTTCTGTCAGGTAAGTTACATTGTAACTCTACAATTGTACCTCTACGATTTTTTTGCGCAACAGCTTGGTCATACCTCTTATTTGACTTCAGCATACGTGTATCAAATGAGTTGGGTGCTGGTCGTCCAAAAGAAGCCCGAAAAGTTATATTAATTGCTTTGTTTATAGCTACTTCTGAAGGCTTGAGTATATCATTACTTCTAGTCTTGTTAAGAAATGTATGGGGAAAGGTTTATAGCAATCAAACCGAAGTTGTGAAGTATGTGGCCAGTATGTTACCTTTGGTCGCCATTAGCCATCTTTTTGATTCAACACAGTGCTTGTTTGCAGGTATGTAAATGTTTTATTTTGTCCCCATTACGTGCAATTCTAGATGCTAATAAACCTGTCAGGCATATTTTGCAAAAAAAAATTGAGGAACATATTTTTCAATTTTTTGCAAACAAATTAGACTTCTCGACATGTTTTTATCACATGGCAAACTATGACAGCATGTGTACCTCACAATTTAAATAGACATCAACTTCACTAATTCAACAGAAAAATTGAGCAAGTCAGAAAACATCTAGTTTAGCATTTGTCACTGATAATTAAAGCACAGGGGGTAATGTTGTTAATTGCACAAGTACTATTAGAATCTCTGACCTAAAAAGGAATGCACCATATATTTAAGGTTACAATTTCGCCGATGGGTGAGGGAAACTTTGGGGGCACTAAGTCACTGTTTGTGAATCATTTTGATCCATTATGCACCATATATTTAAAGTTACAATTTCGCCTAATATTTTGAGAATGGTGTTTCAGAAGGAAAATTTGTGTAGCATGTCAAATGTCGATTACATTTGCTTACTTGTCCATGCAAAGATGGGGAAAATTATTATGTAATTAGTGGTACTCATATATTCATCATTTGTTGGATTGCTAGGTACACTGAGGGGATGTGGTTTGCAAAAGACAGGTGCTATAATAATTATAGGAACGCTGTACATTATTGGTGTTCCTCTTTCAGTTGTTTTGGGCTTTTTTGTCCACTTGAGATCAAAGGTACTATACATTATTCTTCCTGAATTGAATTCTTTAATGATGAAGCCGGTGTGCTATTAATATAAGTGATATTGTGATAAAGGTAATTTTCTTGATTCCTGATGACCCACAAGTATAGGGGGTGTATCGCAGTACTTTCGATAAATAAGAGTGTCGAACCCAACGAGGAGCAGAAGGTGCTGGCAAGTAGTTTTGATCAAGAATTCACTGTAAAAGCTAGCAGACAGGTTTTCAGTAGTATTCGAAACAGCAGGTAAAAACAGTGCAAGTAAATAAACGAGCGCGGCAACAAATGCAGCGAGTGGCCCAATCCTTTTGAGTGCAAAGGACAAGCCGAGTGTGTTACTTATAAGAGACAAATGTTCCTGAGGACACATGGGAATTTCGTCAAGTGCTTTCGCTTCGTGCAACTGGTTAATCTTCATTGTTTTGATAAGTGTTGTGTGGGTGAATCTATGCTAACGCACCGCCCTTCCTAGGACTAATACGCACTTGTGATTATACCCCCTGCAAGCATCCGCGAATGCAGAAAAGTAATTAAGATAAATCTAACCACAGCTTTAAACTCTGAGACCCTACGCTCCCTCGTGCACTATCTTACTAACGGGGGTTCAGGTTTCTGTCACTCCGGCAACCCCTCAACTAGCAAGCTAGGTACACGATGCATTCCCCTAGGCCCATAAAGGTGAAGTGTCATGTAGTCGACGTTCACATGACACCACTAGAAGAATGACACCACAACTTAAATATCAAACCATTAAATATTAACGCAGCATTATTTCACTACTAACAACATGACTTCCCCATGTCCTCAAGAACTACAAACTACTCACAAGACATCATATGGATCATGATCAGAGATGATATGGCAATGAATAACAATCTGGACATGAACACTAATCCACCAAACAAACTCAATAGCATCAATAACAAGGAGTAATCAACACCGGGAGAGTCTCCCCAATGAACTAGACAAGGTACAGCCCTAGATGTTACAGCAAGATGGATGTGGAGTCGGTGGAGATGATGGTGATGGCGCAGTGGATGGTGGTGATGATGATCCCGATGAAGTCCAGCGTGATGACGATGACGATGGCGATGATTTCCCCTCTCCGGGAGGGAATTTCCCCGGCAGGATCTCCCTGCCAGAGAGCTCTTTCTCTCTCGGTGGTTTCCGTCCCGTGGAGGCGGCGGAATATTTCGTGGACGTACCCCCCGTGCTTAGGTTTTCGGGAGGCAGATATACGCGAAGAGGCAACCTGGGGGGTGGACCCAGGTGGCCACGCCATAGCTGGGCGCGGCCCACAGGCCAGCCGCGCCCAGGTGTGGCGTGGGGCCCACCTGGCCCACCTGGCTGCCTCCTTTTGGCTGCCTCCGGCATCTGACATTATAAGACCCCCAGAATTGGTTTCGTGATTTTTGGAGTTCCGCTGATATGTTGACTTGACGACGCTTTTTCCAGCAGAAACCTGACTCCGGAAGGATAATTCCCAATAATCATCAAACATGCAAAATAAGGCAAAATAACATAAGTATCATGTATTAATATGAAATATAAGGATAGATAATGACAAATTATGATATAAAATAGTGATGCAAAATGGACGTATCAACTCCCCCCAAGCTTAGACTCGCTTGTCCCCAAGCGAAAACTGAGCTCAGTAAACAAGTCCACATGTTTATGGAGTGAAGTGTCGATAATAAAGAATACGGACAAGAAGCATCAGTATTTACTCAGCTAAACAAGTCATTTTAAACAGCAGTCTCTACACATTCTACTTAACTTGGAACAAGTAATGGAACAACCACAAATAAAGGTACATTAAGCAAACCAATTGGATGTGGCAAACTGTGTTCTTGGTCAGAGAACAATCAACATTCTAACTTATCTTTCAAGAAGAGTCTTTATACTAGAGCTATATTGCAGAAATAGAGTTGCTCAATCATCACTGTTCCTTTCACATTCCAAAGAAAACTGTCAAAGTCATATTCTCAAAGATAAAACTTCATGTGCTCAAGCAAAGTAGACAAAACATGATAGGAAATATTATGAACTATAAATGATTGTATCTATAACAATTCGAGTGCTTGCTCGGGATAGAGGGAATAGGTTTACTGACTCAACAATAAATAAATGATAGGCCCTTCGCAGAGGGAAGCAGGGATTAAAACGTGTGCTAGAGCTTTTTAGTTCCCGAAGGCATAGAGAGTGTAAAAATATTGCTTTGAGAGGTGTATGCTATTGGTCAACAAATCAGTGGTAGAATCCTTGTCATCTTCCATACTAATTAACTTTTAGAGCGGTTCCGAGAGTTTATAGAACTGCACTTGTAACAAGCACTTATTGATGACACTCCTCCCAACCATTTCTTTCCACAAACCATGGCTTGACCGAATCCTCGGTTGCCGACCAACAATCACCGTGGAGGAGTGTCTATTTATTTATTTATTTATTTATAGGGTGGACTAACCAGCTCTTTTAATGCAAAATAAAAGGTGGAGAAGCAGATGAAGCTGCCAATCCTTGTAAATCAGTTAGCATGGAAGATGACACATCTGCTACCACGTCCTTATGAGCTTGGTGAACAGTGACACAAAAAGGGATATAATAATAGTTTTGAATAGTTAAAGGTAGCACACGAGAAAATGTACTTGGAGTAGTGCGAACACTACATGATAGGTAGTTATGGTGGACACGAATGGAGTGCTTTGGTTCAGGGTTTTGGATGCACGAGAAGTATCTCCTCTCAGTACAAGGTTTTAGGCTAGCAAGGTTTAGTAGCAAGCACAAGAATTGAGAGAGACAAACACTTATAGATCTAATAGAACAACCATGCTATCTACTTTGTGGGCACAAAACACTTTAATTCAAGAATAATAAACTCATTGGCCAACAAAGAGGAAAACAATAGGGATAATGTTATTGCAACCAGTTCCCTCTTTTCTACTTAAGTGTAAAAAGTATTGATACTACTGACCAGTCTAAGTTTGCCACAACCAACTAAATTTACTTGCTGCACCCAAAGTGATGCCAATACTAATGTAACAAGATCAGCATATGACAAAGGACTTGCTGGCTAAAATAAAGTGTGCAGAAAGTAAAGATAAAGCTTCTCATTAATATTCCATCACAATAAACCTCACACCAACGGATACAACGATAACCAACTAAGGAGTGATACTCCACATTGCAAACTATCTCATATGATAACTTCTCTACTCATGGTACTAAGCAAAAATATAAAGATAAAGATAAAGATAAAGATGGTGATACTGAAAACACCCCCCCAAGCTTGAAACAAGCTGGGAGTGTGTTGTTACCCATGGTGAATTACTCCCTTGGCGGTGATGGTGGTGGCGCCCCTCTAATGAGCTTCTCGGCAAGCTCCATTAACTCATCAACTCTACCAATGAGGGTGCGGACAAGCTCTGAATTCTGCTCAATGCGGTTCATCATCCTGTCAGAGGGTGAATCCCAGCTTTTGGAGTTGTTACCCCACTTCTCTTCAGCTTTGGAGCTCCCTTTTCCTGCATGGTCAGAACGATCCATATCCCAGCTACTGGGCAATTCTGATTCTGGAACTTTTTCAAAGGGATACTTATGGATGAGAGTGTGAAAAGGCCTTTTGGTATCTGAAGGAAGTGTTCTTGGAGCTAGGAAGCGACGAGGAACTCTCCCACCAGTGCTCATCCTCGCGCCCTGCCTGGCCCTGGGCTTGTTCTGCACCACTCCGATGCTTGCAACGGTAGCGGTGGGAATAGGACTTGGATCTTCCTCTTCTTCACCGACAGCTTCAGTCTTCTCCTTCTCCTCCTCAGCATCTTGGTCTTTCAGATCTTTCTTCAGGCCCTCCTTGTCAGGGTTGTTGGAGGCGACCATGGTGCTCTAGACTTCTACAACCCTGGCAGAAACAGCTCGAAAACAAACGCGACGAAAACACGAGATACGGACCTCGGGAGATCCGGGTAAATATATAGCAGAAAATAACGCGTGAAAAGGAAAGCACAGGGCGAAGCGGAGTCGGAGGGGGTCTCCGAGGCGACCACGCCATAGCTGGGCGCGGCCCAGGTGGGGCCCGCGCCCTGCTGTGGCGTGGTGCCCTCGGGCACCTCCTCCGGCACTTATTCGTCTTGATATTTCCAAAATTGTATAAAAAAACTAATATAAAAGTTTCGAAGTAAAACGCGGACTTTTTCTTACCGAAACTCATACCTACTTCAAATCAGACTCTGCAGTTTCCTGTTTCTGAGTTTTAATAAATTCCTCCGGAGATACCATTTGAATAATATCAACATTTTCATTATAAGATTCTCCAGAAATATAATGTTTAAGTCTCTGCCCATTAACAACTTGAGGTTTGTCACCGTCAAGTGAATTAATTTTTATTGCACCAGAACGATAAACTTCTTCCACAATGTAAGGTCCTTCCCATTTTGAGAGTAATTTTCCTGCAAAAAATCTGAGACGAGACCTATACAATAAAACTTTATCACCTATGCAAAATTCTCTTTTTAAAATTCTCTTGTCATGCCATCTCTTAACTTTCTCTTTGAAAAGTTTAGCATTTTCATATGCTTCACTTCTCCATTCATCTAGAGAGCTTAACTCTAGCAACCTTTTCTCACCAGCTAATTTGAAATCTCTATTAAGCTCTTTGATTGCCCAATAGGCCTTGTGTTCTAATTCTAGAGGTAAATGACAAGCTTTTCCATAAACCATTTTATAAGGAGACATGCCCATAGGATTTTTATATGCTGTTCTATAAGCCCACAAAGCATCATTAAGCTTTCTAGCCCAATTCTTTCTAGACCTATTGACAGTCTTTTGCAAAATCAACTTAATTTCTCTATTTGATAACTCTACTTGACCACTAGTTTGAGGATGATACGGTGAAGCAATTCTGTGATTGACACCATATTTAGCAAGAGTTTTTCTAAAACCACCATGAATAAAGTGTGAACCACCATCAGTCATGAGATATCTAGGCACACCAAACCTCGAGAAAATAACATCCTTAAGCATTTTTAAGGAAGTCTTACCATCAGCACTAGAGGTTGGTATAGCCTCTACCCACTTAGTAACATAATCAACAGCAACTAGAATATGAGTATAACCATCTGAAGCGGGAAAAGGACCCATAAAGTCAAATCCCCAACAATCAAAAGGTTCAATAACAAGAGAATAATTCATAGGCATCTCATTACGTCTACTAATATTCCCAACTCTCTGACATTGATCACAGGTCAAAACAAATTTTCTTGCATCTTTAAAAAGAGTAGGCCAATAAAAACCTGATTGTAGAACCTTTTGTGCAGTTCTATCTCCGGCGTGATGTCCTCCATAAGCACTACCATGGCATTTATCCAATATTTCCTTCTGCTCATGCTCTGGAACACATCTTCTCATAATACCATCAACTCCTTCTCTATATAAATGTGGGTCATCCCAAAAATAATGCCTCAAGTCACAGAAGAATTTCCTCCTTTGCTGATAAGTAAAAGTTGGAGGCAAATACTTGGCAACAATAAAGTTAGCATAATCAGCATACCAGGGACAATCATTCGAATTTACCTTTATAGAAGCCAACTGCTCATTTCGAAAATTGTCATCAACAGGAATAGGATCATGCATTATATTTTCTAATCTAGACAGATTATCAGCAACAGGATTTTCAGCACCTTTTCTATCAACAATATGCAAATCGAACTCTTGTAACAGGAGAACCCATCTAATAAGTCTAGGCTTAGCATCCTTCTTATCCATAAGGTATTTAATAGCAGCATGATCAGTATGAATAGTTACCTTAGAATCAACAATATAAGGTCTAAACTTATCACAAGCAAACACTACTGCTAAAAATTCCTTCTCAGTAGTAGCATAATTCTTTTGAGCTGCATCAAGAGTCTTACTAGCATAATGAATAACATTTAACTTTTTATCTACTCGCTGTCCTAAAACAGCACCTACAGCAAAATCACTAGCATCACACATAATTTCAAATGGTAAAGTCCAGTCTGGTGGTTGAACAATAGGAGCAGTTATTAAAGCCTTCTTCAAAATTTCGAATGCCTCTTTACACTCGTCATCAAAAACAAATGGAACATCCTTTTGAAGAAGATTGGTAAGTGGCTTTGAAATTTTAGAGAAATCTTTAATAAACCTTCTATAAAAACCAGCATGACCAAGAACACTACGAATACCTTTCACATCTCGGGGGCATGGCATTTTCTCAATTGCTTCCACTTTAGCTCTATCAACTTCAATACCTCTTTCAGAAATTTTATGCCCAAGAACAATGCCTTCATTAACCATAAAATGGCATTTCTCCCAATTAAGAACAAGATTGGTTTCTTCACATCTCTGCAAAACTTTGTCAAGATTGTGCAAACAGTTATCAAAAGAAGTTCCATAGACGGAGAAATCGTCCATGAAGACTTCCACAATTTCTTCACAAAAACCGTGAAAAATAGCAGACATGCATCTCTGAAAAGTAGCAGGAGCATTACATAAACCAAAAGGCATACGTCTATAAGCATAAGTACCATAAGGACAGGTAAAAGTGGTTTTCTCCTGATCTTCCTTTCTAACAGCTATTTGGGAAAAACCAGAATAACCATCAAGGAAACAAAAATGAGTTTTCTTAGACAACCTTTCTAACATCTGATCAATAAAAGGCAAAGGATAATGATCTTTCTTAGTAACCTTATTGACCTTACGAAAATCAATGCACATTCTATAACCAACTACAACTCTCTGAGGAATAAGCTCATCATTTTCATTAGGCACAACAGTTATTCCTCCTTTCTTAGGAACACAATGAACAGGACTAACCCATCTACTATCAGCAATAGGATAAATTATACCTGCTTCAAGAAGTTTTAATACCTCATTTCTTACCACTTCCTTCATCTTAGGAATTAAACGACGTTGATGCTCAACAACAGGCTTGGCATCAGGCTCAATATTAATAGCATGCTGACATATAGCAGGAGAAATCCCTTTTAAATCATCAAGAGTATAGCCCATTGCGCCTCTATGTTTCTTCAGAACTTGCAATAATTTTGCTTCTTCATCTCCTGAAAGTTTAGAACTAATAATAACAGGATATATTTTCTTATCATCAATATGAACATACTTAAGATTATCAGGTAAAGGCTTAAGATCAAAAACAGGGTCTTCTTTAGGAGGGGGCGCAATTCCCAGGTCCTCCACAGGTAAATCATGCCTAAGCATTTGAGGTTGACGCAGAAAGATGTCGTCAATCTCCCTTCTTTCTTCTGCAAAAACTTCACTTTCGTGGTCTTCCAAAAATTGCTGCAAAGCATTGTTAGGACCAACAGCAATAGAAGCAAGCTGTTCAACTTGAAAGTTCTCATTAGGCATTTCAGGTTCATAATGATTCTTAGCAAATTTTGAAAAATTAAACTCATAAGACTCTCCATCGAATCTAGTAAAATTTTTCTCTTTTTGACAGTCAATAATAGCACCACAAGTATTCAGGAAAGGTCTACCAAAAATAATAGGACAAGAGTCACTAGCAGCAGAACCGAGAACTAAGAAATCAGCAGGGTATTTAGTCTTACCACATAAAACTTCAACATCTCTGACAATGCCAACTGGACAGATAGTTTCCCTATTAGCAAGCTGAATAACCACATCAATATCTTCCAATTCGCAAGGATCAATTTCCTTCCTGATTTCCTTGTAGAGAGCATAAGGGATAGCGCTGGAACTAGCACCAATATCACAGAGACCATAATAACAATGCTCACCTATTTTAACAGAAAGCACAGGAACACTAGGCTTTCGAGCTCTTTTAGGATGTGTAACCATGTTAGAAGCTTCTTCACAAAACACAATATGACCTCCTTCTACATTTTCAGTTACAAGTTCCTTAACCATAGCTACTTCATGTTCTACACTAATTTGCTCATCAGGTTCCCTAGGTTTACGTTCACTTTTGCTAACCACACTAGCCAAAATAGAGTGTTCTTTTACTTTAACAGGAAAAGGTATTTTTTCAATATAGGGTTCTGGTATAATGCGATCAACAGTTTGAACTTCAACATTTTTAGCAAGAGCAAAATTAGCATTATCTTCATAAGGTTCATGATACTTTTCCCAACCTTGTCTAGGAATATCGAGATACGAGGCAAAGGCCTTAAAGTAATTAACAACAACTTGAGAATCAAGACCATAAGTAGCATTAAAATTACGAAAACTATCAGTCTCCATAAAGGATTTAATGCATTCGAAATCATAATTTATACCTGACTCCCTACCTTTGTCGTTCTCCCATCCTTCAGTATTTTCCTGGATACGATCAAGAAGATCCCATTTATCTTCATCCTTCATACGAGTGAATGACCAAGAACAAGAAGTGTCCAATAAATCTTTATCATGATAGGAAAGTCTTGCATAAAAGTTATTGATGACAATATTACTTGGAATCCCATGAACAGGGCATTTGAGCATTAATAATTTCAATCTCCCCCAAGCTTGGGCAATACTTTCTCCCTCATAAGGCCAAAAAGTGAATATAGAATTCCGATCCTTATGAATCTCACTTGGAGGATAAAACTTGTAATAAAAGAGAGGGACAATTTCAGCCCAGCTCAATGAAGGACCATTCTTCAGCAGACTATACCATTCAGCAGCTCTGCCATCCAGCGACAGAGTAAATAATTTCCTTTTAATAATGTCCATCGAAATACCTGCACACTTGAACAAACCGCATAGTTCATGTATATAAAGCAAATGATTACCAGGATGAACAGTTCCATCATAGCGGTTATCCATAATACGTCCAACAATTTTCGTAGGTATTTTAAATGGAACAATCTCAGCAGATGGAGGATCATCTACTACCGTAGCAGTGGTAGTAGTCCTCCCAAACAGCGAACCAAATGGATTTGACTCCATAACAGTCATTACAGTAAATAATTTCCTTACCAATTTCCTTACCAATAGCGCTTCACTCCCCGGCAACGGCGCCAGAAAATAGTCTTGATGACCCACAAGTATAGGGGGTGTATCGCAGTACTTTCGATAAATAAGAGTGTCGAACCCAACGAGGAGCAGAAGGTGCTGGCAAGTAGTTTTGATCAAGAATTCACTGTAAAAGCTAGCAGACAGGTTTTCAGTAGTATTCGAAACAGCAGGTAAAAACAGTGCAAGTAAATAAACGAGCGCGGCAACAAATGCAGCGAGTGGCCCAATCCTTTTGAGTGCAAAGGACAAGCCGAGTGTGTTACTTATAAGAGACAAATGTTCCTGAGGACACATGGGAATTTCGTCAAGTGCTTTCGCTTCGTGCAACTGGTTAATCTTCATTGTTTTGATAAGTGTTGTGTGGGTGAATCTATGCTAACGCACCGCCCTTCCTAGGACTAATACGCACTTGTGATTATACCCCCTGCAAGCATCCGCGAATGCAGAAAAGTAATTAAGATAAATCTAACCACAGCTTTAAACTCTGAGACCCTACGCTCCCTCGTGCACTATCTTACTAACGGGGGTTCAGGTTTCTGTCACTCCGGCAACCCCTCAACTAGCAAGCTAGGTACACGATGCATTCCCCTAGGCCCATAAAGGTGAAGTGTCATGTAGTCGACGTTCACATGACACCACTAGAAGAATGACACCACAACTTAAATATCAAACCATTAAATATTAACGCAGCATTATTTCACTACTAACAACATGACTTCCCCATGTCCTCAAGAACTACAAACTACTCACAAGACATCATATGGATCATGATCAGAGATGATATGGCAATGAATAACAATCTGGACATGAACACTAATCCAACCAATCAATAACAAGGAGTAATCAACACCGGGAGAGTCTCCCCAATGAACTAGACAAGGTACAGCCCTAGATGTTACAGCAAGATGGATGTGGAGTCGGTGGAGATGATGGTGATGGCGCAGTGGATGGTGGTGATGATGATCCCGATGAAGTCCAGCGTGATGACGATGACGATGGCGATGATTTCCCCTCTCCGGGAGGGAATTTCCCCGGCAGGATCTCCCTGCCAGAGAGCT
Source organism: Poa pratensis (assembly GCA_947311845.1). Taxonomy (NCBI): domain Eukaryota; kingdom Viridiplantae; phylum Streptophyta; class Magnoliopsida; order Poales; family Poaceae; genus Poa; species Poa pratensis. The sequence continues at coordinate 20,988,372 of CAMZMU010000068.1, forward strand.
CTTTCTCTCTCGGTGGTTTCCGTCCCGTGGAGGCGGCGGAATATTTCGTGGACGTACCCCCCGTGCTTAGGTTTTCGGGAGGCAGATATACGCGAAGAGGCAACCTGGGGGGTGGACCCAGGTGGCCACGCCATAGCTGGGCGCGGCCCACAGGCCAGCCGCGCCCAGGTGTGGCGTGGGGCCCACCTGGCTGCCTCCTTTTGGCTGCCTCCGGCATCTGACATTATAAGACCCCCAGAATTGGTTTCGTGATTTTTGGAGTTCCGCTGATATGTTGACTTGACGACGCTTTTTCCAGCAGAAACCTGACTCCGGAAGGATAATTCCCAATAATCATCAAACATGCAAAATAAGGCAAAATAACATAAGTATCATGTATTAATATGAAATATAAGGATAGATAATGACAAATTATGATATAAAATAGTGATGCAAAATGGACGTATCAATTCCTTTTCACTGTTGGAGCAGGGATTTTGGATTGGGTTCATCGTCGCAGTCTTCGTTCAAGATTTGATGTTCGGAATGCTATTTTTATGCATTAAATGGGACAACCTGGTAAGTACATACATTACAAATAGACTTGTATTTCAACTTTTGCAGCAGAGTGAGAAGTTCCATCTACTCTCTTAACATAATATCACATCAATTTTACACGACTAACGCGCTCAAGTTCGTATTAAGAGAAAGCGGTTAACTTTAATAAAAGCCATCCTGCATTTTGTGAATGCCAGGCTTAAATCTCGATCCGTCAGTTGAATTTGGATTCGTATTTATATTGTTTCTTTGTTTTATTTATAGGTTGCCAAAGCTAAAGAGAGAGTATATGTATCCATCTCACAGCGGGTTAGACAGTTATAACACAACTTAAAGGTGTAAGGAGCATGCTACAAGAAGAAGCTAAGCCTACTCACACTCGTAGGTGTTCCCTCTCCTAAGCGAAAATCCATTGCCACAACTAAAAGGAGCCGCACCAACAATCCTGGCCGTTAACAGGTGTTGGAGATTCATGCACACTGTTTGACCAGATCAGTGGGTGCGACGTAATCCCCGCTTTCCCCGGTCTGTTTTGTACTTATGCGCGGTTAGGGAGAGTCTGTTCAAATGAATGTCAAATATTTGAAGCCTTAAGGTGCACACGGTAGACAGGCACCGCGTCCAAAGTGGTTAATCTGGAGGGAACACGGTCACAATGTAATTCATGATATGCTCCATAGAGCTAATCGAGAACTGTTCCCCTATGATGCCGACATGAGACTTAGTTCCATCAATATTTCAACAAAGCAACAACTCGAGAACCAAGAGCCAAACAACAAAAGCAAAACACAGTTGCAATAGATTCAAAACCAATCATTATCCTAAAAAAAGCCAATCATACTATATCAATACATGCAGCACACGCCCAATAACATACGCAAGTCCAAAACACCAAACCGTTACAACTGAGGCAAAAACCCGGTAGAACTGAACACGATAAACTGGGACTTGGATTGATTGACAACATGAGCGATTCTCGGAAGCACTAGCCTCAAAACTGGTTGCAGAAAATTCCAAATCACAACACCAAAGGGAAACACTTAAGGACACGGTTCCCTAACTCTTGACACAATGGCCATTCCCAGTAGCAATGGTTTCAACCCGGATCATCGAGTGCGAATATTTCACAACTAGTTGCGCCTGCACCGCATTGTCAGATGTCCCACATCAGAGTTTTGAAAAAAATTGAAATAAAAAGATATCGCAAGTAGTCGTGCCTCTGTTTTAGAGGCCAATCTTGGCACTTTCGGTTTCAAAGCAAGTTACACTGATAATCAAGCTTTATGTGCGTTGAAAAGATTATGGTGCACGCTACGCGCCAGTCGGCTGTAGCGACGCCTCGCTACAGTCGCCTTCCGCGCCGTCCGATGCGTCACGATCGGTCCTCACATGTGCTGCGTGGGACGGACCGTCGCTTTCGTGGTTGTGCGCGAAACGTTTCATTCGGGCTGCTGTGCGCCTGCGCTGAGACTGTTTTCTTTTTGCTCCATGGGTGCTGCTGCTGCCAAATCCAGCTCGTATTCTCTTGGATCAAACCTCTCGCCCTCAACCGTGGACCTGATGGCATGGAGAAAATCAACTTGCAGTAAAAATATGTTGCATCGCTTTAAATAGACATGTAGCAAAAAAAACAAGCGTAAACATTTTTGTACTGTGTATGTAACATTTTTGAAAAAAATGCGGCATCGTTTTGCAATATTACCCGTGTGAATTTGTAAAAACTCAGTCATGTAGCAAAAAAGTAACGAGCGATAAACATTTTTGTACTGTGTATGTAGCATTTTTGAAAAAATGCGGTATCGTTTTGCAATATTACCCGTGTGAATTTGTAAAAACTTATTCATGTAGAAAAAAAATAACGAACGTAAACATTTTTGTACTGTGTATGTAACATTTTCAAAAATATGCCGCATCGTTTTGCAATATTACCCCTGTGAATTTGTAAAAATTCAGACATGTAGCAAAAAAAATAACCAGCGTAAACATTTTGTAATATTATCCATGTGAATTTTGCAAAAAAAAAATTGTGAAGACTTTATACTACTCCTTCCGATCCATATTAGTGGGCATAGTTTTGTCTAAATTCATATGTATCTAGTTAAGTATTTAAACTAGATACATGTGTATCTAGATAAAGTTGTGCCCATATTAATGGATCGGAGGGAGTACCAATAACTACGATCAGGTTAAAAAAGATGTACCACTGCTAGACCAGCAGTAGACTTTGGTCTCTGACTGCTACTATTGCGTCACAGTGAATGCATGTGCATACCACCACGTGAACCGAGAATGCAATCCATTCCAACAAACAAACTACTGCCCTGTGCTGTGCATGCGTGTCGCGTGAAAAGGCATGCGCGAGGGAAAAAAGACAAAAAGGTTACAACGAGCGCGTCACGCTTTTCCCGTCCCGGTCGCCCCGATCGCGCGCGCGAGTTGATAAACAGCGTTTTCCAAAGATTTATATGCTAGAAAATAGTTTTGTCCAGACTAGAAATATTTAACATTCATTCACCAACTCAGCCAACTCAGGTTTTTAACTCGTATGAATTTATAGTACAGCTTGTACTATACTCAGTATCATTCTTGCAACCGCAAAAAACTATTACAGTATAAAAATATCATCAGTCATCTAGCTTCAAGTCATTTCTTTACATCAACTTTTTAAGAGGTCGACAACCGTTGGTTAAACCAATACCTTTGGAACTAAACATGCATGCGTGTACACTCGTATATCATTAGTCTCTTAATCTTGTATTTTTTGTATTATTAACCAACAAAAGCCATTAGGGGAACTAGCTGCACTACGAATTACAATTGGCCCCTGTACCTAAATCAAATCAAATGCTTGACCCTAAAGAACTGTAGTGCGAAATCTTCGGCTTCAAAGACTCGATCAAGACTCTCGATAACCAAGTCCAACCGGCGGGCATCAGTCCGTTGCACGAACCGGCCCAATGGAGAAATTCTCTACCCGATCACGTCCATGTCCGATCAACCGTCAAAGGAACTAGTATTGCAGGCCTTGAAGCAGACCTCGGTATCTCTCCACGTTGCCTCCGAATTCTCCGTACTCCAATCTCCTGAACACCTGCAGCGCGCGCACGCCGGCGGCAGCCGCCAGCCTCGGACTCCCCCACGGTGGATGGAAGCCAAGGTGGGCGGCGATGCGGTCTAACCCCACCGGCAACTCCGGGCAGTCGGCCGCCATCCTTGCCACGTCGTAGACCCGCTCGCCGAGGAACTGCCGCACGGCGCCGACGAACCCGGCCACGTCGTCTGGAAGCGGGCCACCGCCGGTGACGATCTTGAGCAGGTAGGCGACGTGGTAGGCGCCGGTGTACGTTATCCAGGGCAGGCCGCGCCGGGGGCCGATCAGGCCGGAATAGCCCAGCAGCATGGCGCCGAGCCTACGGGCGTCGACGCCGTGCTTGGCGAGCGTGTCGACGTCGAGGCCACGGTCGGCGAGGTAAGCGAGGGATTTCTCGTCGTGGGGGTCGGCGAGGCGTCGGAAGTCGCCGAGGTTGAACTCCCAGGCGAGGATCCGTCCTATGCGGTCGCAGACGGCGATGCCCACCTGGAGCGGCTTCAGGGCGTCGACATTGGCCTTCAAGAGCGCGTAGCGTTTCTCCGTGGTGAGCGCGTTGTGGTCCTTGCCTGGGAGGTGGACGAGGCCCGGGTAGTGCACGTCGACGGCGACGTAGCGGGCTCCCGCGGCGAAACGGCGCAAGTTGACCGACTCTTGGTCGAAGTTCCACGCCCACACGGTCTGAACTCGGACGCCGGCGAGCGGCGGCGACACGCGGTCCGCGTGGTAGAAAGGCGGTGACCGATGCATGGGATTCGTGTAGCATGAAGGTGGGGGCGGCGGTGCAAACATGGGAAACATGGCTAACCAAAAATCGATTATGCTCGGTCTGGGGAAAGCTGTGCAGAGTATTTATACAGGTAACAGGTTATGGACTAGAACAGCGGGAGTCGGATACACGATCCGAATCGGCATCGGTGAACATAGCCTGAAGTTTATCAGATGTACATGATCGGCGTTCCTCTTTCAGTTCTCTCGGTGCTATTAATCGAAGTGATATTGACTAGTCCTAAATAGGGGTGAAAACGGAGCGGATATGGTTGAATAGTAGTGAAACTATGTCCGTAACCATATTTTTTTCGGATACGGAGTCGGAGCGGATAGTGGCCGGATACGAATACGGAATCGGATCCTGCCGGTTACGAATATGGATCGAATATGGGGCGAATATGCTTCGGTTGCGGATAAACATTTTGTCGGATGTATTTTTGAAAATAAGACTAACATATAGAGAATATTATGAATCAACTTACTCCACATTAATTTTATGTATTGTGTAATTCTAATAAGACAAAGAATTTTGTAATAACTCATACTTTCATTTCCAAGTGGCTACTTAGTTTTGCCCTTGAATGGGCTAAGGGTGCCTCCAACGAATGTGATTCACAAACATGGTAAGCCCTTGACAAGATTTTTATGGAGTTGTGTAAATAATTAAGTTATATCTTGCCCAAACCTCGGTCACCTGAGGTTTGAGGTATTATTTGCCGGATATTGCAGCGGATACTTGTCGGCTATAACCGTGAAATATGGTATATCTTCGGATACGGACGAATATTAGTAAAACCACATCCTTTTCCGTATCCGTGGATTACTATCCGTATCCGTGACCATATCCGTCAACTATCCGACCGAATCCGTATTTGCCTTCCGTGAGCATCCGGTCGGTCGGTCGGAAATAATCCGTACCGTTTTCACCCCTAGTCCTAAAGGTACTTCCGTAATTGTGTGCTGAAACTTGTGATAAAAGTAAATTTGTCAACTCGTCATTGTTGCACAGGTGGAGCATGGCTTCTCTATTGGGTTCATCATCGCATTCCAGATTTGGCACTTGAAATGCTATTTTTGTGCATTAGTTTGGAGCTAATTTTTTTAATAATACTTTTTTAAAAAGAAATTTAACAAATATTATGTGTTTTGCAAAATTTACAACAATAATACGGCCTCGGCCCAGCCTAAGCCGATATGGGCCTGTCGGCCCAGCCTAAGCCGACAGGGGCCTGTCGGCCGAGCCGTGGCCGATAGGTCCTCTGTGGGCATGCATGGCAGGACCGACAGCCTAGTCGGCCCAGACTAGGCCGATTAGTCCATGGCCACGACTCCCTCTTCGCCTCCTCACCCCAACCCAGCCGCCGCCGCGCGTCTCCCCATCAGCGGCCGGCACGGACGCGGCCGTCCTCGCCCGCCCCCTCCTGTGCGCGTCCGTGGCAGGCCGTGGCCGCCCTCCCCATCGGCGAGGCCGGCGGCAGCCGCTGCGGCTTCCTCCCGCAGTCCGTCCGTCCCTGGTGTCCCTGGCGTCCCACCTCGACCTCGGCATGGACGCGGCCGTCCTCGCCCGCCCCGTGCCCGCCCCCGCCGGGACCAGCCCGTGCCGCCCGCCCCCTGGCCGCCCGCAGGTGCCAGCCGAGAAGTGCCCTGCCGACGGCCGAGAGGCCTATCGGCCACGGCTAGGCCGACAAGCACATATCGGCTTAGGCTAAGCCGAGGCTGCAATATTTTTGGAATTTTTGCAAAATGCACAATATTTGTCGAATTTCTTCTTTAAAAAGTATTATTAAAAAAAATTAGCCAGTTTGGAGACACTGGTATTTAAGTTTCGCAGGCTTTTCGATTTTGTCTTACAAGACATTAAATTAGCTCAACAGGTCCTTCTAGTTTTGACTTTATAATTATATCATCATACAACATTATCCGGTCAAAAGCCAAAAGGCAAACTCAAAATCACCTATTGAGGATGAAATCCACTTTGCCTCCGGTTGCATATGCACCCGGTTGAAAGGACAAGGATGTCGCCTAGAGGGGGGGTGAATAGGCGAATAAAACTTTTCCGGTTAAAGGCTTGCTAATTGCGGAATAAAACTAGGTGTTTAAATTAACAAGCCAACAACCTAAGTAAACTAGGCTCACCTATGTGCACCAACAACTTATGCTAAGCAAGACAAGCAACAAGGTGATAGCAAAGAATACTTCAAGCACGAAGGCTATCACAATGTAAGGTGCATAAGTAAAGAGCTCGGGTATAGAAATAACCGAGGCACGCGGAGACGAGGATGTATTCCCGAGTTCCTCCTTTTTAGGGGAGTACGTCTCGTTGGAGAGGTGTGAGGCACCACAAAGGTCGATCTCAACGCCACAAAGGCTCACCCTATTCTCCGATGAACCGCACCACAAAGGTTTGGTTCACCTTCCACTATCGGTATTCCTTCGAGGCGGAATCCGGAGCCTTTCAACAACAATCCGAGGCACAACCCACAACGATTGGGGGCTCCCGAACGGCTACAAGTGACCACACAAGGGTCCAACCACCACAAAGGCGTCTAGGGTCCAAGGACCCAAGAGTAACAAGTTCTTCAAGCTTTCAACTTCCACGAATCCTCGTGGAGAGCACACCGATGCACCAAATGCAAAAGGCAAGAGCACAAGTGCTCAAATCCTTCACTCTCAAATCCCACCAAAAGCAACTAATGCTTATGGGGGGAGAAGAGAGGCAGAACTAAGAAGAGAACCACACAAGAACTCCAAGAACTAGATCCACTATGTTCCCCTCACTTAGAGGAGAGATTGATTGGTGGAAATGTAGATCTAGGTCTTCTCCTTCAATCCTCCAAAGATCAACAAGTTTGGGTGGAGGGATTGGGAGATATCAAGGAAATGAGCTTGCAACAATGGAGGAGAGAGAAATCAAATCTTAGAGGGCAGGCTTGCTGGCTGGAGGAAGATGGAGGAGTATTTATACCCCTCCCAGGAAAACTAGCCGTTGCAGCCAGTTATGCACCGGAGTTTCCGGCCCAAGTGACCGGAAACTCCGGCCTACACCGGAAACTCCGGCCCCCAAGGACCGGATACTCCGTCCCCCACCAGGGGCTGAACCGGGGCTCGAAACGAGGTAAAAATACTTTTTAGGGCCGGAGTATCCGGCCTCGACCCCGGATATTCCGGCCCCCACCAGGGGTGAACATCGGGGCTCGAAACGAGGTAAAAACACATTTTAGGGCCGGAATATCCGGCCCCCAACCCCGGATATTCCGCCCCCCGGATACTCCGGTTGACAGAAACTGAGATACGAAAACAGCAATATCTTTTTCATCCGGACTCCGTTTTCGATGATCTTGGGCTCGTTGGAATCGTAACGAAGAGCACAATAAGATCATGCAGAGAAACATCATAGTCCAACAATGGAGGATAAAACCAAATGGGGAAAGGTTAGACCTCTCGATAAAAGAATAACCGATAGAACCTCCAAACCAAAACCGCAATACGTTTCTCATCCGGACTCCGTTTTCTATGAACTTGGGATTGTTAGAAGATACTCACAAGCTCTACAAGATTATGCATATACACATCATAGTCCATCATGTGAGGAGGAAACCACAAGAGGAGAGTTTGACCTCTCTACAAAAGACGAACCGGTAAAACCTCCAACATCAAAAACATCACAAGATATTCAAATGGAATCCGCTTTTGATGAACTAGAGCTTGGTATGGAGATGAACACAAGCTCTAAATTCTCACATGGATAAAAGCCAAATAAGAACCAAGAAAGATGATAATGCCAAGTATGCAAAGGTTTGAGCTCTCCACAAAGATGCGATCAAGTTACTCACTTGAGAGCCCCTCTTGATAGTACGCCGTCTATCCTAAACCCGGTCTCTCACTACACCACGAGACCGGTAAAACAGAAACCTATCAAGATCATACCTTTGCCTTGCGCATTCCACTTGAGCTAGATGATGACGATCTTGATCTCTTCAAGTGGACCACCTTTCTTGATTGCGCTTGCTAGCACATGCTTGATGACGACTTCTCCAAATACTCCCCCATACACCATTATGGGAGAGCCTCGCTTAGCTCCGACTTCATGAAGATGATGTCTTGAATCCTTCAAGACATACTTGCAATATGCTCAACTCTACACGTGACCATTCTTCATATAAACCCTTGAATAGAGCATTGATCAACATGTAATCTTCTAGAGTCCAACACATGAACTCCAATCTTTTCCAATGGACAAGATCTACAAGTATATCTCAATGCAAGCATTAGTCCATAAGGATTGTCATTAATTACCAAAACCACGCATGGGGCAACACATGCACTTTCAATCTCCCCCATTTTGGTAATTGATGACAATCCCTTTTACGAGGGTTTATATGATGAATTAAACAACCATGCAACACAAAGAGCAAGGATGCAAGAGAAGAAAGGCAAATGCTTAAGAACAAACTAAAGCATAAAACCAAATTCCCTTAAACCCTTAAACCCTCTAAACTTCTCCCCCATTGGCATCGATTGCCGAAATGGGAGGAAAACTTTAGAAGGCCAATATAGTAAGAGCTCCCCCATAATGTGTGCATTTCTCATAATATGAGTGAAATCAAATGCACATATCCAATAACGAATAGTTGGGAAGGAGATCAAACTATATCGAGGATCCAAATAATGCAAAAGAATTAACAAATAGAAAGATACTTCAACGAAAGAGGCAAGCAATCAAAAGGATCCGACAAGTGTTCTCAAAATCAAGAGGGAACTCCCCAAGGTACATGCACAATGAAGATTTGCATTTCAATATGGTGTGCATAACATGGAATCCTCACTCCCTCCTAGAAATTTTGAACACAAACCCTTGCAAGAAAGTATATAAGAAAAGAAGCAAAACAATTTGCAACAAGTAAAAAGTTTTGCGACAAGAGCAAGGAGCGGCAAATAAAATGATGGGTGTGAGATAGAAAGACAATTTTAGGAGACTAATAAAAGGATGAGCCAAAGCATCAACATAGTCTTTCAAAGGAGTGGCACATAGTGCATATCGTGTCTTTCCCGTACCCACACACCAAGAAGATATCGCCAATAGCTCCACAAGCTTATTAAGATGCAAAAGTATACCAAATGACAAACAAAGCTTGTGCCTTTTAGAAACCACCAAAAAATCAAAAGCAATAAGAGGTGGTCACTAAAGAATTGGAATATCAATTAAAGATGTAACTATTCTCATGTGTATAAATTTCTAAGTAGACACCAATCACAAAGATATTAGTCCACAAAGAAATATGCACACACAAAATAGATACAAAGGTAAAGATCATGATATCCAAATGGAAGTCATATATATACCAATAAGATTATTGCTTAAAAGCATAGCACAAAGCTCAATTTTATCTTAGAAGGATATAGATGAACTTCCGACACTAACCAATCATAGCATCAAAAATATCCATATGGAAGAAGGTGATAAAAAGGGATGCTCCGAGAAAGATAACAAGTATCGCAAAAGGCAAATGATTTTGAAAGGCATCAATATTGCATATGTGAGACATATAGTAGAAAGTGCTAGATTAACATATATGGGATTGATGAATCATGAAAATGATTATATGTATATTCCCCTTGATATGTAATCATCCCGGCTTGCCCACATTTGCAACAAAGTTGTTTTGCAAGAACCAAATGAATTGCAACAAAAGAGATTCAAGCCAAGAAACAACCTACACAAGGTTGAAAGCTAGAAAAGTATGCATGAGGTAGATACTTGTTACCGAGATAGCATTGGTGATGTAGAAGATAAGAGTTCACAATCATCCGGGCTTGGCTCTAATAAGCACATGGTGATAACACCTTCCTTGTAAGTGAGACAAGCTTCCAATGCATCTACGATGTACCTAAAACAAATTCAAGTACAACATGGTCCCCAAACTAATTGGGTCCAAAGTAGTTAGAGCAACTACCAAACATAGGACAAACTCCACATAAATATGTGCATATTGATATGAAATTGAATTTCATGCACATCTTAGCCATTTAGGATTTGATGGAGCTTATCCTATATATTGGATCAATGAAAGTAAGCATGCCATAAGATATACATATGATAAATATGCATGCACAAGACTTTCAAGAACCAAACGAGATACAATTTGGACAAAACACCAAGTAAACCAATCAAAACACACACAAGTGTGACAAGAAAACAAATTGCCCAAATTATATCAAGGACCCAAATCAACACATGATTGAAGGTACCACTTTGAAAAGATACCAAAGAAAGCAAGAAACCAATTGATGAAAATATCATCAAGGAATAAACCAAACCCTCTACACTTTTCATGATGGCACAAAGTACCAAGACGAAAAATGTATGTCTTCCAAGGAGAGACGTCATCGGGATCAAATACCAAACGAAGACAACTAATGTTCAAAAGTATATAGGATTGCTCCCCCAAGATGTGTCTATTATTTATGATCTTGCATTTGAATACAAAATGCACACACACATGAGATCATCACTCTCCATATATATATAAATTATTCAAACACTAGTCATGTTCAAGAAAGGCAAGAAATTGCAATACCAATTTAAAGAACGGTGTTTTACACAAGGTAGGATAGCTTCCCAAAGAATAGTGCATTATCAAGAAGTATGACTTTTGAATGTCAATGCACAAGAATTGGATCATTGCTTTTCCCAACTTAAGAAAGCACAAAACAATTTTCAAGTAGAGCAATAAAGGATCCAAAGGATACAAGGAAGACAAGTGAGAATTAGAGTAGGAGAAAAGCATGGGGATAAGCTTGCATGTCCAGGAACAAAAGGAGAAGTAACCAGAAAATTCTGGACACAAAATTTCTTGATCTACACCGGAGTTTCCGGCCACAGGGGGGCGGAGTATCCGGCACAGACCGGAGTATCCGGCCTGGAAGACCGGAGTCTCCGGCCCTGAGAGGGGAAACCTCGATCTAGTTCGAAGAACTTTGTGCAGAGAATTTTAGAGTTACTTCTAGCATACACCTTGGCAATAAAATAAGACAATTCAAAACAAGAGCCAAAGTGAATATGATCAATATATTTACCACAAATATGATTACCACTTGTCAAGACAAGTAATGTATGGAGATATTTCTCGGTGGTGGATTGCAAAGATATATTCAAGATCATATTCACAAAACATAAGCATATGGCAAATAATAGAAATTAAAAGCCATGCTTAGATAGATAGATATTCTTGATAGCTTCAAATATTCACGCGATCATGCAAAGCAACTCCAAAGAGTAGCTTGAAGCAATTGGTTTCCCAAAAATATATATGAGAACATATTTAGGGAAAGCCATATCAAGAACATCCATCACAAACAAGATCCAAGAGAGTGATTTAAACAAAATCATTTTAGCAAATATGGAACTTGTTTGAGCAACATGTCACATAGGGATACGATAATGAAGAATATCAATCCTAGGTGACAATACCTCACATGTTCACATTTTCTAGGTTTGTAATATGCACAAAGCTTATTACTCCCCCATAATGTGATAATCCATTCGTTTTTAAAACAAGAGGCAAACAAAACCAACTCGAGAAATAATGGACATTATAGAATTTGAATTTCTCATGAGCATGACATACCACATAGAGAATAGATAATATTAATATATCAACACTAAGTGGTATTCCTCATGTATACACAATTTTAGGATTGTGAAGTGCACGAAGCATATCACTCCCCAAAAATAGGATAGTCCATTAATCTCTCAAAAAGAGAGCCGACAAGATAATATATCAAATAAAAGCAATAAGGCTCAACACAAGTACATGGTGTGCAAACCAACATACACAATCTTGAATACTCAAGATAAGTAAGTAGAGAGCACAACACATACCAACACTAGCAAGGTACAAAACCTAACACATGCAAGGGTGCAAGCAACTTTCAATGTATATATGATTTGAATAAAAGTTACCGCAAGGAGGAACATTGGATATGAGATAGAACAATATGATCCAAATGACTTGACTTGAGAAAATATGATTGATGAAGATCCCTTAATTCTTCATAATGTAGCCAAGTCTCCAATGCCCTCCAACGACACCTATTGATCAAGTTTTGGCTTGTTGGTCCCCAACCAAGTTGGGTCCTAAGAGGTTAGTCACAATAGGTTTGGCAACCCAAATGGTACTTTTCTTGACACCACTTTGAGTACCAACATATTTGGCAAACACATTGCCAACCTTATCCTTCCGAAGAGAATAATCATCATTAATAATAATGGGGTTGGATAAGGTACCATTTGTGCATGAAGAAGCAACATGACCCTTCTCACGACATAGGTAGCAACATCTACTTCCTCCTCTCTTCTTAGTTGGAGTCTTGACTTGAGGAGTGGTAGCTTGATTCTTCTTGGGAAGAGGCCGTTCTTCAACTTGAGGAACTTGAGATTGAACTTGAGGCTTCTTCCCTTGTTGCTTCTCACTAAGAGGCTTCTTCTTCAAAGGGCAAGATCTAACATGGTGCCCTTCAACTTTGCACTTGAAGCAAACAATCTTGGCCGAATCTTTAACTTGTTCTTGGCCCTTTTTCTTCTTGTTAAACTTGGACTTGTTCTTGTTATTGGAGTTGAATCCAAGTCCACTCTTGTCATTGGGGCTTCTTTGAACACTTAACATATTGTCAAGTGTAGAATCCCCAACATGACGTTTTTCCAAGTCTTTCTTCAAAGAAGTGACTTGGGCCTTGAGCTCATTTAATTCCTCTACATGGTTAGTATCAACAAAAACACTAGAGGAAGTAGAAGCTTCATTGTTAGAGCAACAAGGCAATGAAAGTAATTCATCACAAGATGTAGCAACATTGTGAGTGGATGAATCACTAGGACTAGCACATGGCAATATAGCATTTCTAGTAGAAGTTGTGCCATTGTCCACATGAGGCTCACAAGATGTTACCTTTGTAACGATAGCCTCATGAGCTAACTTTAGCCTAGCATAGGATGCTAGAAGATCATCATTAGAGCTAGAAAGCTTTTCATGACTTTCTTCCAATATCCTATACTTGCTAGTTAGCAACTCAAGTTGAGCCCTTAGCTCAACATTCTCCTTCAAAATAGATGCTTCACAAGAAGTGGAGTTAGTAGCACAAGCATCATTATCATTAGCAATAGAAGGAGACAACTTGGCAAGTTCATCATTTTTAGATAGTTGAGTTTGGAGTTGATCATGAGACTTTATAAGGAGAGAGTGTTCACTTTCCAAAGCCTTGTGAGCTTTGTCAAGTCTCTCTATGTCCTCACTTAGTCTTGCATTGCCAACACCAAATTCAACTTTTTCCTTTTTAAGCACTTTACATTTAGCAATAGCATGATCTTTTTCCTTAATGATTTTAGCAATAATAAGATCATTAGACTCATCAAGGGACTCAAGTCTCTCCTCAAGAGAGACTCTATGCTCTTCTTCTTCTTCAAGAGTAGCTTTCAAGGAAGCTATAGTGATAGAGTCATCTCTCTCAATTTGACATTTCTCGAGAAATTGAGTTTCCAAGTCCTCAATGAATTCCCTACTCTTATTAACATAATCAATGATTTCACAAAGAGGAGGGATAGCTTTACTACCTTTGGGGAGAGCACCAAGCACCAACTCACCCATCTTGGTTAAGGATTCAAAATCAAAACCTTCTTCAAGAGAATTCTCATCCTCATCATCACAATTTGGATTCGAGGTGGGAGATACCTCGGAATCCTTAGCCATAAGGCAAACATGATTAATGGGTGAAGAGGATGAAGAAATACTTGAAGCACCATTGAGATCCATGTCTTGTTCCAACACATGTTGGGATTCCTCTACATTGTTAGTCAAGCAAGTACTAGAGGATATGGAAGCATTATTTTCATGACAACAAGACATAGAGAGCATATCATCATGAGATTTAGTTAAGCAACTACTAGATAATATGCAAGGACTATCAACTCTAGCATGTATGACATTTGGCGTGCTAGAAAAGTTCAAGTCCAAAGATAGAACATTGCAATGAGATAGAGATGAAGTATATTCAATAGAATGTTCACCATCAACAAAGCAATTTCTATCACCACTCACCTTATCATTACCTTGTGACAAATCACATGTTGGTGAAGTGGAAGATGTTGTGAACTCATCACGTCCGGAGGTGGAAGGCGAACAATCATCCTCAATAATGTTGGACACTTCGTATATATCTTGAAGCTTGGTCCATAGCTCATGAGCATTCCGAAAAGGCATGATTGAAGCAAGAACTACATCGCTCAAAACACATATAAGTCCATTAGATACTTGAGTATCGAGATGAGAGTTTTCCTCATCCTCTAAAGAAAATTCTTGGGAATCCTTTGGAGGAGAAAAACCCACATCTACAAGACTCTTGATATAATTTGAACCCATGGCCCTAAAATTATCAAGCATGCGAATTTTCCAAACATCATAATTAGTGCCATCGAATTTAAAAGTGGGATCGTGCACTAATACTCTAAACGACATCTTTACTCTCTAGGCGGTAAAGCCCAAAAAGAGAGCCCAGGCTCTGATACCAATTGAAAGGACAAGGATGTCGCCTAGAGGGGGGGGTGAATAGGCGAATAAAACTTTTCCGGTTAAAGGCTTGCTAATTGCGGAATAAAACTAGGTGTTTAAATTAACAAGCCAACAACCTAAGTAAACTAGGCTCACCTATGTGCACCAACAACTTATGCTAAGCAAGACAAGCAACAAGGTGATAGCAAAGAATACTTCAAGCACGAAGGCTATCACAATGTAAGGTGCATAAGTAAAGAGCTCGGGTATAGAAATAACCGAGGCACGCGGAGACGAGGATGTATTCCCGAGTTCCTCCTTTTTAGGGGAGTACGTCTCGTTGGAGAGGTGTGAGGCACCACAAAGGTCGATCTCAACGCCACAAAGGCTCACCCTATTCTCCGATGAACCGCACCACAAAGGTTTGGTTCACCTTCCACTATCGGTATTCCTTCGAGGCGGAATCCGGAGCCTTTCAACAACAATCCGAGGCACAACCCACAACGATTGGGGGCTCCCGAACGGCTACAAGTGACCACACAAGGGTCCAACCACCACAAAGGCGTCTAGGGTCCAAGGACCCAAGAGTAACAAGTTCTTCAAGCTTTCAACTTCCACGAATCCTCGTGGAGAGCACACCGATGCACCAAATGCAAAAGGCAAGAGCACAAGTGCTCAAATCCTTCACTCTCAAATCCCACCAAAAGCAACTAATGCTTATGGGGGGAGAAGAGAGGCAGAACTAAGAAGAGAACCACACAAGAACTCCAAGAACTAGATCCACTATGTTCCCCTCACTTAGAGGAGAGATTGATTGGTGGAAATGTAGATCTAGGTCTTCTCCTTCAATCCTCCAAAGATCAACAAGTTTGGGTGGAGGGATTGGGAGATATCAAGGAAATGAGCTTGCAACAATGGAGGAGAGAGAAATCAAATCTTAGAGGGCAGGCTTGCTGGCTGGAGGAAGATGGAGGAGTATTTATACCCCTCCCAGGAAAACTAGCCGTTGCAGCCAGTTATGCACCGGAGTTTCCGGCCCAAGTGACCGGAAACTCCGGCCTACACCGGAAACTCCGGCCCCCAAGGACCGGATACTCCGTCCCCCACCAGGGGCTGAACCGGGGCTCGAAACGAGGTAAAAATACTTTTTAGGGCCGGAGTATCCGGCCTCGACCCCGGATATTCCGGCCCCCACCAGGGGGTGAACATCGGGGCTCGAAACGAGGTAAAAACACATTTTAGGGCCGGAATATCCGGCCCCCAACCCCGGATATTCCGCCCCCCGGATACTCCGGTTGACAGAAACTGAGATACGAAAACAGCAATATCTTTTTCATCCGGACTCCGTTTTCGATGATCTTGGGCTCGTTGGAATCGTAACGAAGAGCACAATAAGATCATGCAGAGAAACATCATAGTCCAACAATGGAGGATAAAACCAAATGGGGAAAGGTTAGACCTCTCGATAAAAGAATAACCGATAGAACCTCCAAACCAAAACCGCAATACGTTTCTCATCCGGACTCCGTTTTCTATGAACTTGGGATTGTTAGAAGATACTCACAAGCTCTACAAGATTATGCATATACACATCATAGTCCATCATGTGAGGAGGAAACCACAAGAGGAGAGTTTGACCTCTCTACAAAAGACGAACCGGTAAAACCTCCAACATCAAAAACATCACAAGATATTCAAATGGAATCCGCTTTTGATGAACTAGAGCTTGGTATGGAGATGAACACAAGCTCTAAATTCTCACATGGATAAAAGCCAAATAAGAACCAAGAAAGATGATAATGCCAAGTATGCAAAGGTTTGAGCTCTCCACAAAGATGCGATCAAGTTACTCACTTGAGAGCCCCTCTTGATAGTACGCCGTCTATCCTAAACCCGGTCTCTCACTACACCACGAGACCGGTAAAACAGAAACCTATCAAGATCATACCTTTGCCTTGCGCATTCCACTTGAGCTAGATGATGACGATCTTGATCTCTTCAAGTGGACCACCTTTCTTGATTGCGCTTGCTAGCACATGCTTGATGACGACTTCTCCAAATACTCCCCCATACACCATTATGGGAGAGCCTCGCTTAGCTCCGACTTCATGAAGATGATGTCTTGAATCCTTCAAGACATACTTGCAATATGCTCAACTCTACACGTGACCATTCTTCATATAAACCCTTGAATAGAGCATTGATCAACATGTAATCTTCTAGAGTCCAACACATGAACTCCAATCTTTTCCAATGGACAAGATCTACAAGTATATCTCAATGCAAGCATTAGTCCATAAGGATTGTCATTAATTACCAAAACCACGCATGGGGCAAACACATGCACTTTCACCGGTATTTTAAAAACATATTTTAACGTATCAAAAAATATCGAAATAAAATTTTACAGATACATCTTCCCATTTTATGGGTTCACAAAGTAGTTTCGCGAAAACGATATTTTTTGTGGCATGTGTAAAAAAATACAAACAAATGTCTCATGAAAAGCCTTATTTTATTATAATCTTTGTCTTTTTTACACAAGCCACAAAAGATATCGGTTTTCGTGAAACCACTTCGTGAACACGTAGCATGTTAAGATCTATGGGCGAACAGTTTTTACATTTCAAAATAATTTTAAATTCATTCTAAATAAAGGGTGCATATACATCCGGGAGGCAAAACACCTCTCCCTATTTAGGTATTTTATTTATTTATAAGACAAAATCAAAAAACACAGAAATAAGGATAACCAAATAGATCCTAAACTTACATTGCAAATTCTAATATACAAGAGCGAGAAGTTTGAGAGCGCCGTTTTGGCTCCCAGGAGCATATGCTCCGGGTATTTTCAAAAAAAATTCAAAATTTGAAAACTTATAAAAAATTCCGAAAAAAATCATGCACGTACATGACCATGGTACGCACCACCGTGCATTTTTTCGCGTCGAAATGACATCGTATGCGCCCTGTACAAAAATGACAAATTTCTGACAGGAAAATGAGATCTAAAAATTTGAATTTCTGACAGGAAATTTGTCATTTTTGTACAGGGCGCGTACGATGTCATTTCGGCACAAAAAAAAACACGGTGGTGCATACCATGGTCAGGTACGTGCATGATTTTTTTTCAGATTTTTTTGATAAGTTTTCAAATTTTGATTTTTTTTTTTGAAAATACCGGGAGCATATGCTCCCGGGTGCCAATGTGAATTTCCGGAGAAGTTTCATCTTTCAACAAAAGAGCACACCAATTAGACGACTAACGTGTTTCATTTAATGCCATAAGAAGTCTAAGAGCAAGTATAATAAGGTAAGCAGACAATATGTTGGCCATTAGATTGGCTATAAATGAAAGTACACCAAGTTATAGCCATTAGTTAGCTATACTATTATCTTTACTCATGAAGTTAAAATGCAAATTTGTTAGCTGACTTTTGATTTAGTTATGACTTTTGATAATTCTCAGCTGTCTGTTTTCCATTTCGTGCGCAGTCACTTTTCTGGCCGTCCGATGCCGCTTCGCGATTCGTGCGTGTGTGGGGCATCTATCTGCATGTCGCGCCCGTTGCTTCCTTTCGTCACGGGCTCGCGGGGCTAGGCCGAACCCGTTTTGGACCCGTTTTTAGATGCGGGGGTGAGGTTTATTTTGAATTTTCTATTTTCGTTCGTCGGTGTCTCCTCTGTTCTCTATCCACGCGTCTCAGAGAGAGGCGGAAGCGGCGACGAGCTTCGTCTCACCCTCCGCTTCCGCTCATGGCGTCGATCCGGGGAGGGGATAGAGGGCGGCGACGGCGTCAGCGATGAATCAGGTAGGTCCTCTAGCCCATCTCCCCCTCCCGCGCCGCGCGCTTGGCTGTGTCCTCTATGTGTGGTGGATTCGAGCCGTGAGTTCTGTCGGATGCGGATGTCGTTGTACTCGCCCGTCGCCGCCGCGAACGACCGCAGTCCCTCCCCCTCACCGCTGTTGGCGAGCTAGTTCTAGTTCCGTTAGATTTTGTGCTCGTCGACGTCGAGCATCTTTTGTTAGCTGTTAGGGAGATTGTTGGCCGAGTTCCTCGCCAGATCTCCACGCCTAATGGTGTTTCTGCTCTAAAATTCGACAACCTATACTTTGTAGGCTGCGAGCTATCGGCTATTTTGTGGCGTGGTGCGTTTGTGCTGGTCGTTTGGTTATACTCTGGACTCCTATTATGACAAGAACTCTAAATTTCACTTAAGAACAAAGGATCGTCTGGTTAGTATAGTATCGACTCTCTTTTTATTTTGTTATGCAAATTTAAGCCTGATATCATTTTTACATTAGTTTTGTTCTCTTGTTTACTGGTCGTTTCTATAGATAGACAATTTTGTGCACCTGTGGGAAGTCATCATAGGCCAGAATCACAACTTTGCCAATTTCACAGCCTTGTATCCAGACGTACCGAAACAACAAACTTTTTAAGTTATTTATTGTTTATTTTGTTGGCAACTTTCCTCTCTTGTTTCTTTTTTTATCCTGTTTTTTGGTGATCAATTTTTCATGTGTTTTTGAACACAGGAAAGATTGCGGAGTGTTTGTGATGAAGTTTATGGAGGATTGGACACCTGAAACTGATATGCGCTCAATTGTTTCTGATCGCGATATCCTAAACCTCAAGATCATCTATGCAAATAGGCTTTACTTCTTCACGCAGAATGAAGTTGACACGAGTGCGGTGACTGATTTCTATGCAGCGATACGAGTTCTTTCTTTTCTCGGGAGTCAGTTTTTTTTTGTGTCTAATGGATGTCTGTCCTTTGTTTTGTTTGTTTAATCTGTGTGATTCTCTTTTCTTTCTCAGGGCTGATGTAGGAGCATTAAACATCACGGGACAAGCTGATGCGATCTTTCTGAAGATGAGTCAAATTGCTGATGAGTAGTAGCTTTTGTTAGGTCTTTTAGAGCACTGTGTTGCGCCTCACATCTTTTTCCGAGTGTGGAAATAACTAGCGAACTACAAGTTGTTTTTATCTCTTTTTGTTCCTAGAATTCTGCAAAGTAGTGAACTACAAATGACTATGGGGTGTCTTTGCTTGCAGCCGCATTTGCTGTTTTTGTCCAAAAAAAATTCATACTGTTGTGCTTATACAGTAAAACACGATGGCTCTGTCAATTATAGAACAAGTATATAATCTGAACATTCAGATTGATTAGGCAATTTTTGTGGGATGTCATCACAAGCCAGAATCTCAGTTTCTCCAATTCAATAGTCATCTTGCAACACCTCTCCCAAATCTATCTATCTCTTGTACAAATAGATAAGCAAAACACTTGTTCTCTCAACCTGAAATTTATTTTAAATACAACTATTTCTTGGACTTGTCCCAATGCACCTATTATGACTTCTCTATTTGGAATATTTTTCTCTTTTTATGTTTTGGCCTTGGTTTTGTTCAGTCCAGGCACAGCAGCAGCTGTATGTTCTTTGAATCCCATCCACCTAAGCTTGCACACTTGTTGGGTGCTGTTCGATGTTGTTCTGATGCACGTCGTTGTTGGCTTCATTAGTCGTCTTCTTGGTCCTTTTTCTCTTGCTTGGTCCTGGATTCTTCTTTGCTGGTGCCGCCGAGGCGCTGCCCTTGTCTTGAGTTCCTGTGTTTTTTAGAATAAACATTTTGTTTCCATTATATTTTTCTACGAATGATTATCATTCTATATATATTCATATATATCATATGGGGGGAACAAAATAGCTTGTACCTGAATTAGCCATCTGGTCTTGCACCCCATCCAACTGAGTTTGCACACATGGTTTTTTTTCCACTGGTCTTCTTCTGCACGTTGGTTGTGGCTTCCGGAGTCTTCTTCTTTGTCGTTGGTATTTTGTCTAGTGTTTATCTTTTTATGTAATTCTATGATGGTGTTGTGCGAACGTCGACTGCACATCACTTCACCTATATGGGCTCATAGGAGAACACCGTAGTGTAATGGAGTGAGAGAGACTTGGGAGGACATGTAAACCTGAGACCGAGTCATGAAGTTGCATTTTGAGGGTATTAGTATCGGGGACCTTAGAGTTTAAGGCTATGGTGGGACTCTATGTCTTAATAACTCTTGTGCAGTCATTTACTTGGCCATAAGAACCATCATAAGGGGGTTTAGTTTATTTATTTAGATTTCCCTAATTATGGCTCCGTCCAAAAGAAGATTAAAACTTGACAAAATGCTTACCTTGTTGTTCTACAAATATTTATCCCATGAAGTCTAGGTAGCCCTTGGGAACGTTCTCCACTTATAAGAAACACACACTTGAGCTTGTCCTCTCGCTGCATAGAGGATTGGGCTTTCTCTCTTTGAGAGCTTTCACTTGTCATATTTTATTTTCAGCTTTTTACTTTATTGCAAACTCTACGCCAAAAACCCAAAAACACTTGCATCATTTAATCATTTTAGTTTGTCTAGTGCATAGATAATAAGAGAAGTGACACTCTTATTTGTGAGGATAAATACTTATACCTTCTACTCCTCGTGGGATCGATACTATACTTACACATTGAAGATTTCAACGATCCCCTATACTTGTGGGTATCAGCAGCCTGCATAGCTTTGTCTTGGTCTGTAATTATTGTCTATGGGTGTTTACCTCCCATAGCCCATATGAATTCTCTGAACACCCACTTGAATGTTCTAGCTGTCTCATTCACAATCAGAGCACATGCAAATAGGTAGGTGTTCCCATGAGGAGAAAAACCAACAACAGGGGCAAATGGTAGGTTATATTTGTTTGTGAGAAAAGTTGTGTCGAAGCTGATGCAATCACCACAGGATTCATAGTAACTTCTTGACTTTGCATCTGCCCAAAATACACTTTTCACCTTGTTGTTCTTATCGACCTGAAATGAGTACTAGAACCCTGAGTCTTCAGCGCGTTTTTTCTTGAAAAACTGAACCACTTGCATCATGTCGCTGTTCTTGAGTTCTCTGTTAATGCTTGTTCCATAATTGCTCACCTTTTTCTTGTTATAAGGTGTGTTCTCATGTCCACCTCGTAGGAACGACAACACTGATACAATCTTGCTTGTTGTTATGTTTGCTTGTCTCAGCGATCTTATCATTGCTTTCTCCTCATTTGACATGTAGATGTGGGACCTGAAGAATTTGCTCTGGGGGCTTAAAGTGTGATTGTGGTCAAGCACCAGGTTTGTGATACGCCAAGACCCACCCTTCTCACTTATGACCATTTCCACCTTGCAGCCTGTTCTATCTATAGCAGTACTTTGTCGTTGCACTGCGTTTTGCTCTTCTTCCAGTGGAGTGTTTCTGCCATATTTGTTACATTTGACGGTGGCCCTTATCACCTCTCCTTGTCTCTTTTTACTTGTTGTCCTGTAAGCCGACACTATGGCAATCGAGAAACCAGCTGCATACGCGTACATGTTGAAAAAGTTCTGAGCTTCATCTCTTGTTTTAAATTGCATCCCTACTTCTGGTACCATTGTCGGGTCAATTGCGTAATCATTCTGCCCCTGTGAATTTGATTCTTCATCTTCCAGGAAATTATGTATATCTTCCTCGCAGATATCTCTTTCTTCATCTTCTTCAGTACTTTGGTTGGGTTGTTTTTGCTGCCTTGAATTGTTTCCAGTCTGCTTGTCACATATGAAGCCTTGCTGGCTTGCCCTTTCACACTGAATTCTTCTTGTCTCTCACACACCTGTAAATAGGCAATTTAGTATATATAAACATATCTTTTTTATTTTTTGTAATAATTTATGGAATGAACAGCAGAAACAGACCTCATCATGTTCTATGCCTTGGAATAAGTTGTTTGCCCATGGATCATTGTCATCCGGAAACTCATATGTTTCGTCTCGCCTTGGAACAGTGGTTGTAGCTGCCTCTCTCTCTCTAGATGTGCTTCCTGCCTCTCTCTCTCTCTCTCACATACACACACACTCATTTGTTGTCTCTCTCTAAATCCCTCTCTCATGCTCTCTCTCTCTATCTCTTTCCCTGAATCTCTCTCTTTCTCTCTCACTTGCTCTCTGAATCTCTCTTTCACTTTTTTCCCTCTCTTTCACTTTTTCTCTTTCATGTGTGTCTCTGTTTCTCTCTTCAGATCTCTCTCTTCTATATTTGTCTCTCTAGAGGTGCTTCCTGCCTCTGTCTCTCTCTTTCTAGATATGCTTCTTGCCTCTCTCTCTCTATAGATGTGCTTCATGCCTCTCTCTTTCTAGATGTGCTTTCTGCCTCTCTCTCTCTAGATGTGCTTCCTGCCTCTCTCTCTCTCCCTCCCTCTCTCTCTATCTCTATAGATGTGCTTCCTACCTCTCTAGATGTGCTTCCTGCCTCTCTCTCTCTCTAGATGTGCTTCTGCCTCTCTATCTCTCTTTCTAGATGTGTTTCCTGCCTCTCTATCTCTCTCTCTAGATGTGCTTCCTGCCTCTCTCTCTCTCTCACACACACACACTCATTCTGTTGTCTCTCTCTAAATCTCTCTCTCTCTCATGCTCTCTCTATCTCTTTCCATGAATCTCTCTTTCTCTCTCACTTGCTCTCTGAATCTCTCTCTTTCACTTTTTTCTCTCTCTAAATTGTCTAGCTACTAAGATCTATTTGTCTGCATATATGAAGAATTGTCTAGCTACTAAGAATACCATATGAAGAGAGCGGGATGTCCTATATATGTATTCTTTTGCATTACCTAATAATACACCTAGTTTCAGTATTTTTTTTGTCCATGTCCTGATGGATATCCAAGTTCATGTTCAATATTTCTTGCATTATTTCTTATATCTTTCTCGTCACACTTCGGTGCTAGCCTTAACCATGTAAATAAGAAATTAGTCATATTTGTTTTGATCACGAGAGAACCATGTAGATAAGAAGTATTACTTCATGTTGCATATGTACCTTGGTCATTGCTATATATATTTGCTGTACCAAGAAGCACATCAGATCATAATATATTATCAATACCCTCTAATATCTATCAATATTTTCCCCTTAATGCTTGCCATCTGGGGGTTTGTCGAAACCATGACATGACTGTTCTTTTGTACTCTATGTTCTCTAATGTGTTTATCTCTTTGATTTTTTTTGCAGCGCACCCCCTTGGAGATTGTCTCAGTTCTGAACATTCCTTCGGAGGGTACGCCGTTCTGATGAAAGAGCTTTTTGGTGTCAACCACAGGGGGATCAAAATACTATACGTGCAAAGATGGAAGGGTTTGTTTCAGGGATGGATGGTCAACTTTTGCGCGTGAGAATGGATTGGGAGAGGGGATGGTTGTGCTGGTACTCTTTCACAAGAACGACGACAACATCCTGATGGTCACGTTTGATGTTCTCTGATGGTATCTATCATTTCTCATGAGGATGTAACGCCTTCCGTGCATGTCGTATTTTGTACTAGGGAATGTAGAACTCCACATCTGGTTTGTATCTATTTTATTCGAACTCTGTATAGTGAGAGAGCTACGAATTTTGAACTCTATCTATCTATGTCACGCTGGATGTGTATCAGGTTTCTCTAGCACATGAAACATGTTCATACTGAATCTACTACCTGGTCTAGCGCATGTTTTCCTCAGATTTTACTGTGCATACTGAATCTACTATTTGGTTCATCTAATCAAGCATAATGAAGCTGCAGAGCAAGTTCTTGGAGTAAATTGCAATGAAGCATGAAGAACGGAGCACACAGAGGAGGAGCTCGATCACTGCATCGTTGAAGTAACAACCTAGTTCCTACTGAAGATTTTTGGCAAGGTTTTCTTACCTGAAGAACGGAGGCCTTGTGTCTGTCCAGGTTAGCATCCCTCCCGTCAGATCTCTTGTTCCAGTCTTCAGGATCTTTCATCTGGAGTTGGTTTTCTCTCCCCAAATCTCACATCCAGTCAGTGTGTGTCTCTCGCCTTTTGATTTCTCTCTTCTTTTCTTGGGTAAGATTGGGGAGGGGGGCCGATGGTGAGGCAGCCTGCGATCGAGTTCTTTCTTGGGGAAGAAGAAGACCACCTCCCCTTTTTTTTGTCTTTTTCTGTTGTTCTCCACGGCAGCGAGTCCAAGCTGAGGCAGAAGGCCCAGTTCAGTTTTCAATCTCAGTTGTTTTGTTTGGATATGGGTTGGGCTTTTGCAGACCCGTTAAGCACACTAGTTGGGCCGTGCATCTGAACAAAGAGAGCGCGGACAAATTTCTCGCGGGGAAGGGCGCGGTCAGTTTTTGAATCTATCAAACTGACAATAGACGACGTGGCGGTGTCTGATTCGTTACAAAAATGTGTCTGTGCACGAAATTAAAATCTGCTAGCTGACAGTTAGCCTACGTTCCATTAATTGCAGAAACCTCTATTTTACTTATAGGTTTCCCAAGCGGACTTACCGAAGAGAACGTTTGCTCACCAGACAGTATAGCATATCTCAAGGGTATAGTATACCGCAAGGAGATAATAAGCCTGGACACAGTTTGGTCTCAAACTGGCCAAACCGTCAAACCGACCCGCACCGCACCGGGTAAGCGGTTTATGCCGGTGTCGTCGCACTAAACCGCTCAAACCGTAATCAGAATTTACGACGCCGGTTTGAGACGGGTTGGACCTTGCGAAACCGACCAAACCGGTCGCACCTCGCACGCGACCTCACGCATCGACCAAAACAAAGAAAATCCCCCGCGGAGGCGGAGTTCAGGCGAAGGGCCGAGGCAAGGCGCTTCTGGCCGGAGTCCAGCGGCTGGAGATGCGGGGTGCGGAGGCCGGTCTGGCAAGGCTGGTGGCGCCAGGGTGGGGCGATGGGGAAGAGAGGCCGCGGCACGCGGTGCTGGTAGGAGGCTGGGTCCGCGCGCATCCATGGGGATGCCTGCCGGAGCTCGAGAGCGTCGCCGGCTCGCAGGTGTTCGGGGAGGGCTTCCGACGGCGTGCAGGTGGTGGGGGAGAGCGCTGGGCATGGGGACGGCCCTCGGCCTCGAGGCGGCGGTTGGCAGGTGTTGCCGGTGTGGAGCGGCGGCGCGCAGGCGGCCGGCGGGTGGTGGCGTGCGACGGCGGATGGCCGCGGGCGAGCGCGCGCAGGTGGCCGGCAGGTGGTGGCGGTAGGCCCTGGGCGAGCGGCGCGCCGGCAGCCGGCCGATGGTGGTGTGCGGCGGCGGTTTGCCGCGGCCGAGCGTCGCGCTGCCAGCCGGCCGATGGTGTCGTGCGGCGGCGGTTGGCCGCAGGCGCAGGAACCAGTACAGCGGCTCGACTACTCGCCGTTCGCGGAGCCGCTGCTCGACGACTTCATGCGCCCGACTTCATCCGTCTGGGCGCCTGGCCGACGCACACGGCAGCTTCCGCGCGGTGCTCGTCGCGCTGCAGGCTGAGGCGCGCCCGGCGCTACGCCGCGAGGACCCGACCACGGCGACCAAGCCCGGTGAGCGCCTCACGCCAGCCATGTCTTGCTCCGCCAGCAGCGGGTCAAGCGCAGCAGAAAAGTGCGGTCGCCGGCGGCGTCGTATCGATCGGATTGTAATGCCTGCCTGCTGCCTGCGCTTACACGGTGCAAACCGTGTAAACCGTGCAAACCAGACCACACCAAACCGTCATTTAACATGTCATGTAAAGTCACGTAACCAGACCAAACCGTCTGACACCGTCGCACATGGTCTGGTTTCGGAAACCAGCAGAAACCGTGCTAAACCGGGTATGCCCAGGCTTAGGAGATAAATAGATCCATCTTTCTCTCTATCACTACACGCCACTGAGTACACCCTATCGGCAACAGAAAAACAGGGTTCACCATCTTTACTATTAAATGAGAGTTGGTACTTCGTACGTCCTGCGAACCGTGGTCCGCCGAGTGGCTCGCACGTCGCCCCTGGCCCCCCTCGCACTCTGTCTCGAGAGCGCCGACAGGTGGGTCCCCCACCCACAGAAATTTCCACCCGTAGGCAGGATCTCTTCGTACGCTCCTCCCGTACCTCTTAGTCTAGCTTAGGGTTCCGCCGCCGCCGCTCTTCGATCTCGCGCGACATGGAGGCGTCCGCGCCGGACCGCACGGCGTCCTCGCTCTGGAGCCGCGGCATCGCAGGTTGCGGCGGCAGGAGGGGACGGCCCCCGCGGCGACGCAGGGGAGACCAGCGGCAAGGTAGGGTAGGGCCGCGGATGCGGCCGCCATGCTCGTGATCTCTACCGTGGTCGACGACGACGGCTAGGCGCGCTCCGTCGAGGCGGAGGGGGCGGGCGGCCACCGCCGTGGAGGAGAGCGTTGCGCCCGTCGTGGAGGCTCGGGTCCCGTTCTCGCGGCAACAGGCCGCCTCTCCTCGCCGGCCGCCGGCGGAGCTCTTCGCGAGGGCGCCCCACGCGCAGGATCTGAAGCCCTGCTAGGCTGCAGCTGCCGGCATCCACCAGGACCTGCCACCGGTCGTCCTCACTTGGCTGCACGCAGTTGAAACCCTCCCCTAGATCTGCATCTTCTCCTTTTTTATACCTGCTAACTCGTTTGCATCTGCTCGGAGCGCCGAGCCGGCCGGCCACACCGATGATCTGGTGGCCCGAATTCATGGACTACCTCTTTGTGGCACTTTATCCTAGCGGAGCCCGAGGGGATTGTCTCTGCAAATGATTTGTTGACCAATCTGTGCTATGTGTCCGCAGGCGAACGCGATGCGGAGTCCCCAGGAGAGGAACACGCGGCTGGAGAACATGACATCAAGGATCTGGAACATTGCCAGGAAAAAGAATGAGGTGTGCCCTTTCTCCACTTACTTCCATGTCTGTATTGTGTATCTGTATGCTTGCCACGATTGTGCACAGAGAATGAAAAGCTCTAGCGAGTTAGATCGGTTTATCTTTGCTCAGGAGAAGCTAAAGGATGGAATAATCAAAAGATGTTGTGGCGTTAGATCTGTTCAGACTTCAGAGGAGATATAATCGAAATTCTCAATTGAATTATGGACGATGTTTGCCATTCTTTACAGCGTTAGACATGTGGCCATTTTTTGATGAAACTGCAAAAACAAATTGCTGGAGGTTACTGAAGAAATTAGGATGATTATAATTAACATGGTACACATATCTCCAAATTACATGCTTGTTAGTGATTGATCTTATAGACATTTGTATTGGCTATCCACATGACATGGTAAAAGTATATCCTTGTTTGTGTAGGCTGAAGAAATTCGTTTTCGCTCGCTCGTCCGCTACCTTGCCTTCGTTCCGCGAGCAGCCAAATGGGCCAGGATAAGACCACCTTCATCATTATCATCACATGTTGCCGATGTTTGCACGCGAACAGATAAGGGTTGATTCTCATTTGCCACCTTCATAACATTAGTACAGTTTGTATGTTTAGCGAAAATGTTCTATTAATGTGTAGTTATGCTTCAGTGTTACCACAATTGAAATGTAACCTCGCCAAAAGAACACAAAACTGTGTAGCTCATGAGATTGCCGCTTTTGCACGACATGTAGGAAGTGACTGATCTGGAACAATTCTTTCCCAGATCGGGTGGAAATGGAATTGGCCATGGCCTCAGACTGTAAGTCGGACATGTTACCTGATTAATGAAGTTGTGTTTTCGCCCTAAAAAAATTAATGTGTGGAGATGTTTAGGATAACTTTTGGGTTCTTTTTCTTGTCTGAAAAATTGTCATGTATGGAGAAATGATGTCTGAGATGAGATTATTTATTTCTCTGTCATACGTACACTAACAGACATGATTAGTACTACTACAGTTATCCCCGTGTGTTCAATCGTGGTTTTAAATTGATTTCAAACCGACAACAAGAAAATGGGTTGTTGTAGTTTGTGAGCAAAGTGTGTTGCGGGCTGTCAGAGATAAATTATTGGATTGGCTTGGCGTTGAAAAGGGGTCAAGGTGGCAGTTGGAGTGGCGTGAGCCCTAGATTACCTACACGGCACCAAGGAGTGTAGGATAATCAGGAGGTGAAGTCCTCCAACATTCTCATTTCAGAAGATCACAAACGATATGGCTAACAAATTCTAGGGCTTTGCCCCCGAGCAGTTCATGCATGGCAAGATCGATGAGAAGATTGAAAGGCGAATTCTGTTGTAAAAGAAGGGATGCTAACAAGCCCGTGACCGGAGACTGTCGGTGGACAACGGCGATGCCAACGAGGTTGGGAGAATGACCCTGGTGGTCGTGCTCTGCGCCTCTGCCTCACTGAGCAGCACAACACCAGACCCAATGTAAGAAGACCAAATATTTGTTTTCTCGTAAATTTTGTTTAGCAATCTTTGTCCTTTCGCCAGATGTTCTCAGTTGCTCATGTGCTACCCTTCATCTGAACTTGTTCGATTTCTGAAGCTGTTCGATACAAATAATCAGATGCACCACATTTACATACGATGATAAAAAAACTACGCATGGTCATACATTATAATGTTCGAACCATAAGTCCACAATTAGATAATAAAAAAATCATGTTCAAGACACATGTCTGAAATTAAAGAAAATGTTTGTCGATTTATCTGCCTTTTTGTTATTTTTACGCATGGTCATTCACTATCTCTATTAAGGTGAGAGAAACACAAGCACGACTCGATGAGCTGGAAAATTCAGGGGTAGCGATACTTTTTTTTTTTTGATGAAGGGGGTAGCGATACTTTTTTTTTGATGAAGGGGGTAGCGATACTTGAGTAGATGGACAATTCAACAGTGGTGTACCCAAACAATGTGTGGGAAAGAGTGGAAGAAGATCACAATGGTTGAGGAAGCGCACACATAATAAATATTTTGATCAATGTTGCTTATATATTTCTTTATGTTATCCCATATATCCTCCAAGGTTATGTGCTATGGGAACGACTTCGATGCAAACACTGTCGTGCTGCAGAGCGTGACACATTCGATTAGGGTGACTAAGAAGGACAGTGTTATCGTTGTTGTGGGTGACTACGAAATGCTATAAAAGTTAAGAAAGAAAGTTGCAATCCGTGGCAACGCACGGGCATTCAACTAGTTAAAACTAACATTGTCAATGGACAACAGCAAATATCTCTGACTAATGTGGTGGGCTGCTGGCCACAGAGTTCGGCAACGGTTAAAAGTTTTCACCATTGGATGACCCTTAATGCTAATGCACAATTTTCTTTTGTCCGTTGCCAAAAATGGCAGCCCAAAAGCCCACCATCTCGGCATATAAACCCCTCCCCACTTACGTCGCACGCACAGACACTTCAAACCATAGCCGCCTCTCACTCCGTCCGCTCACTCTCTTTACTCTCATTCCTAATATCTCCAATGGCGTTTCAATCCGGCGTGAGCGAGCGCCTCGTGTCCTCTTCGGCCGGTATGAGCCGGCACAACTCACGACTACACACGTTGCGGCTGTCCCTGCCTCAGCGCCCGGGAGTATTTCGAGCACCATCGGAGGCAACTCGAGGCGAGCCGGCCGCACCGGCCGCCTGCTCATTCTCATCGGAGGAGGAGCTCATGATTGCGCTCTCTCTCTCTGGCTCGAGCCAAAACGTTGCTGACCAGGCCAAAGTTGCCGAGTCCCTCGCTCCACACTAGGATTGAAAATGGGTCCCCATACCCGCCAAACCCACGTGAATTTCATCCATTAGGCCTTGTTTACTCCAAGAGTTTTTTAGGGGATGGGAAGAGTGAGATGAGAGGGGATTTGGCGAACACCCAATTCTCACAAATCTCCACAAATACTCTTCCCCTACAATACACTAGCATGGACTAGAGTTTTGTGTTAGCCAAAAATGAGATGGTTGGTAGGAGATATTTGGTGATTATCCTCTCTCATCCCCTAAAATACACTAGAAGTAAACAGACTAGTGGGGCAGAATAATCCCCTCCCATGCCCCTAAAATACACTAGAGATAAACAAGGCCTTATGGGGTGGGATGATCGAAAATCTCCCCACGTCGTGGATAGTTTCCAAACTAATTTATTGTCCATATGGTACAGCAGAGATTGGTATGGTACCCTTTACCCAATCGCTGATACCCACTGGGAACCCGAACATGCACATCTATAAAAATAAGCAAAATTCACACCCGGCCATTCGGTCACAAAATACATTTACTCTGGTCAGCCAACTTTAAAACTATTCATTGTCTAATTGACAATAAAGGTGTCCTATATTTTTGCCAGTGCGACACCCATTCGAGAAAGCGGATGATTAGGACCCTAACACCTTTTGCCAGCATCTTAGCTAGCATATTCTCTCCTCTTATTTCTCCTCCAACAAGTTATGTCACGTACGTCGCAGAAAAGTACCGGTGTGAACCGTTTTGAGGGTTCAAAATTTTGTCGGCTTGTTCAAATTTTAGTTTGAATTTCCAAAAAAATCGTTTTCATAGTTCTGTAAAATTGGCGGACTTCAAAAGTCTAAACAATGTTTTGGACAACATTGTAATAAGTAATACTATCTCCGTTCCAAATAATAAAAAGTTTTGATAGACCAAAAGAGCCTACCAAAATGTGTTTTATTTTGGAATAAAGGTAGTTTTAGAGACTGATAACAAAAAAAATATACAAGATCATTCTTTTCAAGAAAAAAAGAGGAGTATAAAACATCAGCATGTGCATCAATCGACGCACACAACCTTGTTTATTTCGAAATTCATCAGGCAAATTATTACAAATCAATGATCACATAACATCAGCACATGAGTTAATAAAAAAACATATAGCGTCTATCCAAATGCTTGACCCTATGGAACTGTAGTATCAAATCTTTAGACTTGAAAACATCCGCACCCTGTTGTCGGATGCTCCACTTCGGAGTTTTCAAAAAATGAGGCATAAATCATGGACATAGCTTATGTTGTATCTTGTGCGCCCACAAATTTTTATAAAAAATATGACTATTTGTGATCTCTACAATAAAAGAAAAAGATCTAAGTGAATAGTATCATGTGTTATTCACCCTTTATTTGTCTTTTTGGCACAAGCCACACATGGTCATATTTTTCGATGAAAATTTGTGAGTGCACAAGATACAATATAATCTATGTCCATAATCTATTTCATATTTTTTGAAAACTCCGACGTGGGACATCTGACAATGGGGCACGGACGCAACTATTTGCAAATTGTAGTTTCGGATCTAAATCAAGTCCAACCGGCGGGCATCAGTCCGTTTTTTTTTTTTTTGCTTCTGCCGTAGCGAGCAAGTCCGTTGCACGAAGCTGTAAAAGAAATTATCGACCCGATCGTTTGTCTTCGTGTCCGATCGAACTAGTATTGCAGACCTTGAAGCAGACCTTCGTATTTCCTTACGTTTCCTCCGAACTCTCCGTACTCCAAGCTCCTGAACACCTGGAGGGCGCGTACGCCGGCGGCAGCGGCGAGCCTCGGGCTCCTCCACGGCGGATGGAAGCCAAGGTGCGCGGCGATGCGCTCCAGCCCAACCGGCAGCGCCGGGCACTCGGCCGCCATCCCCGCAACATCGTAGACCTGGTCGCCGAGGAATTGCCGCACGGCGCCGAGGAACCCGGCCACGTCTTGTGGCAGCGGGAGACCGCCGGTGACGATCTTGAGCAGGTACGCCACATGGTAGGTGCCGGTGTAGGTGATCCACGACAGTCGGCGCAGGGGGCCGATCAGGCCGGAGCGCAGCAGCATTGCGCCGAGGCTACGGGCGTCGATGCCGTGGTTCGCGAGCGTGTCGACGTCGAGGCCGCGGCCGGCGAGGTAGGCGAGGGAGTTCTCGTCGTGTGCGTCGGCGATGCGGCGGAAATCGCGGAGGTTGAACTCCCAGGCGAGGCTCCTGCCGTGGTGGTCGCAGACAGCGATCCCGACCTGGAGCGGCTTCAGGGCGTCCACGTTAGCCTTGACGAGGGCGTAGCGCTGCTCCGCGGTGGCGGCCTTGTTGTCCTTGCCGGGGAGGTGAACGAGGCCCGGGTAGTGCACGTTCACGGCAACGTAGCGGGCGCCGGCGGCGAAACGGTAGAGGTTGGCGGACTCTTGGTGGAAGTTCCAGGCCCACACGGGTTGCACCGGAACGGCGGCGTGCGGCGGTGGTACGGGGACGGCGTGGTAGAAAGGCGGCGGCGGAGGATACACGCGACGGTCGGACGAATACGCCGCCGGTGGAAACATCGGTAACATGGCTGATCAACGTCGATTATGCGTTGCTGTTTTTTTTCTTTTTGCTAGAAGATACGTTGTTGCCTAGATTCAAAAGAAATTATGATGTCAAGCTGTGCTGCGGCCTGAGGATTATATAGAACAGAACAATTGTAGCGGGAGTCGAACACACGATCCGATTCGGTGAACAAATCGATTACTATAGGAGTAGAAGTACTGTATAGACTCGCACATATATTGTGCTAGAACTAATTAACCACGATGTTGTGATTTAGATTCGGACTAGGAGACTATAACTTATAGTCTATAACCGATTCGTTTTGGTGCCGGAAGAAAAAGGGAGATGAGGCTCGTGGCGATCCATCGCATTGTATTTTTCGCGTGGTTTACATTCAGGGTTTTTTGCTTACCCGTCCAAATACCGCGGTTAACTGCCGGTAACCGGATTACCCAGTCGGGCGAAAAGTTTCACACCGTTTGAATTTGGGTGACATTCTTCCTCCCAAAATGGGTTTTTAAATTTTCTGACTGTTTCACGTTTGAATTTTATTTTTTGTCCGAGAGTCTCGTCAGTTTAACCAACCGGTAATTTCTGATAAACACGGTTACCGAAAATACTGGTCTTATGAGAATTTTTCCGGTACCCATATTCCTCGGGTTGCCACGAGAGCGATGTTGTGCCTCTCGGTTTCATATACACAATTTATTTAAAATGTATTTAAACGTATTTTGAAATGTCAAAAAAATATAAAAAATGTTTGCACGTACATATTCGCATATTATGTGTTCACAATTTTGTTTCATCAAAAGTGTTTTTTATGATCTATATAAAAAGAAAGAATACATTGCTAAAATAAGATTGTTCGTACTTTTTAAAACTTTTTTCACATGCTATAGAAAATGTCATTTTTTTCGCAAAACTTAACGTGCGCACATAGAATATGGAGATGTATGAGTTAAAAAATCCAAATTTTTCGACATTTCGAAATGTGTTTTATGAGCAAAAGGAGCATATGCATCCCTGAGACAAAGTGAATTTTTGGTTAGAGAGAGTTAGCTATTTGTTACTTGACTTCAGCAAAAAATACTTCGTCGAGTCAGCATCGGCAACTCGACCTGGACTTGCGTCAACAGTATGGTGTCACGAAGTTTAGAGATCGACGAAATCATTAAAATCAACTAAAATCTCATTCCACTAAAATCAACTTAAATAAGACATACATGACCTCAAACATAGGGTTCATGCTCTTTGTTACCATATTTCGAGTGCAAACCGAGGGCTTCTCAGGTGAACGCCCATGCTACCGTGCACCTAATCCCTCCACCTCTGTTCCCGGCGCCATTGTAGGGAATAGCATGTGGGGCAAATGGAAGCAGCAGGACTCTCTCCACGCGTGACGGGATTCGGTCACTAGTAGAAAACAGGCCTTTGGTTCGGACCTTTAGTCCCAGCCAGATTTGGAACCCGGACTAATGTGACCTTTAGTACCGATTCAAAGGCTAGGGAGGCCGCACGGACTAGTCCCGGTTCGAACGCCACCTTTAGTACCGGTTCGAACGCCACCTTTAGTACCGGTTCGTGATACGAACCGGTACTAAAGGGTCTGGTGCCTGCTGTAACCCTTTAGTACCGGTTCTGCCGTAACCCTTTAGTACCGGTTCGTATCACGAACCGGTACTAAAGATGGACCTTTAGTACCGGTTCGTGACACGAACCGATACTAAAGTTTTTCCTGTATATCATCTCTTCACCCGAGCCAGCTCTCTATTTTTTAGCTCGAGTTCATCCCCATTTTCTCCTCTCTTTCCTCTCCCAAGCTCGAGTTTATCCCCATTTTTTCCCACCATTTGTCAAGATTGACGGCACCCCATCTATTCAAGGGTTAGCAACTTCATCCTTTCTTCCGGCGTTGCTACTTTAGCTCATTTCATTGCTAGTTTAGCTCATTTCATTTTTCTAGTGCTAGCTAGGTGTTTGATGAAATGCTAAGTTAGGGAGTTCATTTTTTTATATGCATTTTGAGCTCAAATTAATTTATGATTTGTGGGTTTTAGTGTCGTCCCGTCCCCGTCCTCACCGCCGTCGATCGCCCGCGCCGTCCGTCACCGGCACCACCTCGGTGAGCCTCTTGTTTTTATCTTTTATTTAAAAAATCTTACTTGTATGATTTAGATGCATAGTTATTACTTGTATAATTTTCTTACTTGTATGATTGTTTTTATATGTATAGTGCCATGGTTTTGATATCCGTCCCCGTCGGCCCTCGTCCGGTCTATGATTCGGATGTGGTATATTTTATAACTATTTTTTCATTTCGTGTTTATGACAATTATGCCGACCAACTTGACATAGATATTTTTTATCTAGGAGGTAGTTGAACCGGAAATTCCAACCGACCCTATTGTCGAGTTTTTTGAAAAAGAAAACAATGATTTGAAAGCAAAATTGAAAAGAAGTGAAGATCTTCGTCTCCAATGCTAGAAGAGAAGATGAAATTGGAGTTCAAGCTTGCCGACGTCGTCGATGATCACAGATCAAGATGGATGCAATGCGCTTGAAGATTAAAAAGATTAGAAAATATGCCATTAATCAAGAGGCTTGGTATCATTATGCTGTTGGTTCAATAATTACCTTAGTTGCGATTTTGATCGCATTTGTTGTTGGATTTAAATTCTTTAGATAGTTGTATGTTAGTTTCAATTAATGTATGTTTTATGAGAACTATGTATTACATTTGGTCACTACTCTACTTTGCTTTTAATGTGATGAACTTGTATTAATTAATTTGGTCACTATCTATTCATGATGTAGTGTAATGGTTTTTGATATACTTATATAATGCAGATGAACCGACAATGGATGTACGGTGACCGACGCAGTCCCGAGTTCATTAGTGGCATGCATAATTTTCTCCACGTGGCTGAGGCAAACAAGCGGTCGAATGGTTTTATTTGTTGTCCATGTAGTGCCTGTAAGAATACGAGGATTACTCTACCTCAAAAACCCTTCACGTCCACCTGTTGCAGTCCGGTTTCATCCCTATAATTGTTGGACCAAGCACGGAGAAAGAGGGGTTATAATGGAAGACAATGAAGAAGAAGAGGATAATGACAACTATCCTATGTTCACTGAACACGGTGGTACTACAATGGGGGAAGACGAAGCTGAAGAAGAGCCCATTGTTGATGAGCCCGATGATGATCTTCGTCGGGCCATTCTTGATGCGAAGATAAACTGCGGAAGTGAAAACGAGAGGTTGAAGTTGGAGAGAATGTTAGAGGATCACAACAAATTGTTGTACCCAAATTGCGAAGATGGCCAGAAAAAGCTAGGTACCACACTGGAATTGCTGCAATGGAAGGCAGAGAATGGTACATCTGACAAGGGATTTGAAAAGTTGCTGAAAATATTAAAGAAGATGCTTCCAAGGGATAACGTATTGCCCCCAGTACGTACGAAGCAAAGAAGGTTGTCTGCCCTCTAGGATTAGAGGTGCAGAAGATACATGCATGCATCAATGACTGCATCCTCTACCGCGGCGAGGAGTACGAGAATTTGAATGCATGCCCGGTATGCGGTGCATTGCGGTATAAGATCAGGCGAGATGACCCTGGTGATGTTGAGGGCGAGCCGCGCCCCAGGAAGAGGGTTCCTGCCAAGGTGATGTGGTATGCTCCTATAATACCACGGTTGAAACGTTTGTTCCAAAACAAAGAGCATGCCAAGTTGTTGCGATGGCACAAAGAAGACCGTAAGAAAGACGTGATGCTGAGACACCCCGCTGATGGGTCGCAGTGGAGAAAAATCGACAGAGAGTTCCCGACATTTTCAGATGACGCAAGGAACTTAAGATTTGGTCTAAGTACAGATGGCTTTAATCCTTTCGGGGAGCAGAGCTCCAGTCATAGCACCTGGCCTGTGACTCTATGTATCTATAACCTTCCTCCTTGGTTGTGCATGAAGCGGAAGTTCATTATGATGCCAGTGCTCATCCAAGGCCCGAAGCAACCCGGCAACGACATTGATGTGTACCTGAGGCCATTGGTTGAAGAACTTTTACAGTTGTGGCGTGAAGAAGGTGTACTGTGTGGGATGAGCACGAACAAAAGGAATTTGACCTACGAGCGTTGTTGTTTGTAACCATCAATGATTGGCCTGCTCTTAGTAACATTTCAGGACAGTCAAACAAGGGATACAATGCATGCACGCACTGTTTAGGTGAGACTGAAAGTATATATTTGACAAACAAGAATGTGTACCCGGGGCATCGTCGATTTCTTCCAAAACAGCATCCCGTAAGAAAGAAAGGCAAGCATTTCAAAGGTGAGGCAGATCACCGGACGAAGCCTACCCGCCCTACTGGGATGTTATATATGATATGGTCAAGGATTTAAAAGTAATCTTTGGAAAGGGTCTTGGCGGACAATCTGTTCCGAATGACGCTGACGGACACGTACCCATGTGGAAGAAGAAATCTATATTTTGGGAGCTACCCTATTGGAAAATCCTAGAGGTTCACTCTGCAATCGACGTGATGCACGTGACGAAAAATCTTTGCGTGAACCTGCTAAACTTCTTGGGCGTGTATGGGAAGACGAAAGATACACCGGATGCACGGCAGGACCAGCAACGTATGCACGAACGAGACGACCTGAATCCAGAGAAGTATCAAGGTCCTGCCAGCTACGCTCTTACCAAAGAAGAGAAGAAATCTTTTTTGAAGTCCTGAGCAGTATCAAGGTCCCGTCTGGCTTCTCGTCGAATATAAAGGGAATAATAAACATGGCAGAGAAAAAGTTCCAAAACCTAAAGTCTCATGACTGCCACGTGATTATGACACAATTACTTCCGGTTGCATTGAGGGGCTTCTACCGGAAAATGTTCGAGTACCCATTGTGAAGCTATGTGCATTCCTCAATGCAATTTCTCAGAAGGTATCAATCCAATGTCTCTACCAAGTTTACAGAAGGATGTGGTCCAATGTCTTGTCAGCTTCGAGTTGGTGTTCCCACCATCCTTCTTCAATATTATGACGCACCTCATAGTTCACCTAGTCGAAGAGATTTCATTCTCGGTCCTGTATTTCTACACAACATGTTCCCCTTTGAGAGGTTCATGGGAGTCTTAAAGAAATACGTTCATAACCGTGCTAGGCCAGAAGGAAGCATCTCCAAGGGCTATGGAACAGAGGAGGTCATTGAGTTTTGTGTTGACTTTATTCCTGACCTTAAGCCGATCGGTGTTCCTCAATCGCGCCATGAGGGGAGACTGCGTGGAAAAGGCACGCTAGGAAAGAAAGCAATAATATGTAGGACGGCATTCTTTCACTCAAGCACACTACACAGTTCTACATAATTCCAGCTTGGTGGCTCCGTATATCGAGGAACACAAGAATATTTTACGCTCGAAATACCCGGAGCAACCTGAAGATTGGATTGATGGAGAACACGTGAAGACTTTCGGCGGTTGGTTGCAAACACGTCTCATTAATGACACCACTGTTGGAGAACAGCTATACTTGTTGGCCAAGTCACCATCTTCGACTATATTGACTTTTCAAGGGTACGAGATAAATGGGAATACATTTTACACGGCCGCCAAGATAAAAAGAGCACCAACCAAAACAGTGGTGTCCGCTTTGATGCAACAAACAACAATGGGCAAAAGGACACATATTATGGTTACATAGAGAGATATGGGAACTTGACTATGGATCTTTTTAAGGTCCCTTTGTTTCGGTGCAAATGGTTCAACCTGACAGGCGGGGTAAGGTAGACCCAGTACGGAATGACTACAGTGGATCTCAAGAATCTTGGGTACCACCGAACCATTCGTCCTAGCCAATGACGTGGCTCAGGTTTTCTATGTGAAGGACATGTCTAAGACCGAAAAAAAGAAAAGATATAAGCAAGCGAATACATCATACGATGAGCCAAAGCGCCACATAGTTCTTTCAGGGAAAAGAAACATCGTGGGAGTGGAGGACAAGACAGACATGTCAGAAGATTACAATAAGTTTGATGAAATTCCGCCCTTCGCAGTGAACACTGACCCAAGCATCGTGTTAAATGATGAAGATTGTCCATGGTTACGGCGCAATCAGAAGAAAGGACACACACGAAGAAAAAGTTTATACCACAACACTAGATAGGGATGTTGTTGGTGATGTGTAATAATGTATTAAACCTTTTATGTAATTATGTTCTGAAAACTCAGAAGAAAACTCTGATTTTTGGTTCTAAAAACTCCAACGTCTTACAAGCGCTCGAAAAAGTTGGAACAAAACACACGGTTTCCCCTGCATACAGCCCGACGGTGGCTCGTGAGTGCCCGCATATCAAATGCACCGTCGGATGTATGCAGGGAATCTGAATGCTCTGTATACCAAATGAACTACAATGAGTACACACTGAGTGCCGAACATGTCCGAGAGGTGTGCTATATATAGGGTCGTGTGGCTCACGAAGTGGTCGTGATTGATAGTGCTGATCCAACAGCTCACAAGCCTCAAAAGAAACACACCCCTGATCCAACGGCTCACAAGCGCTTGAAAGAAACACACGATCCGTGTGCTTCTTTAATCCTGGTTGGTAACGCCAACCGGGACTATAGGTGGGCTTTGCGGTCACGACTCGTGTCAGTCACGTGTCCTCCCCCAGCGCTGCCCTGGTCACATGTCCTCCCCCAGCGCTGCCCTGGAGGTCTATATGTATTGTCACCGACGGGGTACACCCTAATCCACCATTCCTAGCCATGAACGCATCGTCTCCACGAGATGGATCCGCCACGCCCGCCGCAGGCCTTCTGGACGAGGTCGAGCGTGCTCGGCAGAGCGCGCTTGGGAGCTACCGCGGGAGCCTATCCCACCGTATGCCCACGAGCCCGGCGTGGAGAGGAATGCCCAGCTACGGCCTCCTGCTCCGGTGCCGGATCCGGTGCGGAGGGCGTACGAGCGCGCGTGGTCCGACATCCCCGCCCCGACGAGGATGCGTATGCCGCAGGGGTGGCGTGGGGATCTGTGGCCACATACGGCGACTTGGACGCGTCCCCACCAGGTGCCGCCGCACCTCCACCAGGCGCCGCGCTCCTCCCGCCAAGGAGGAGGAGGACGACGACGACTTTGACTGGAGCGACGACGGGGAAGAGAGCTATTGGGCGCAGATGCAGGAGGCCATGGAAGCCTCCTTCCAGTCTATCTGTGACGACCGTGTCCAGCGAGCCAGGACTGCCTGCCAGCTCAAGGCGAAGGAGGCCTCCGAGCTGGCTTGGGCGCTGAAAGACTCATCCTCCATGGCTCGTGCCCTCCGTCGCAAACGTGCGCGCGAGAACCAAGCGGCCGCGAATGGGGCTGGCTCCTCCCGCCGTTCCCCCTAATACGCGCGGGCAATTTTGTTAAAATTTTCAGCGCCATTACCTAGTCCGTTTATGTAATAATGTAATAACAGTGTTCTGAAATCTATGGATTTAAATCTATGTCAAATTTTTAGAAAATAATTTGACTTGATTTGGACAATTAAATAAATAGATATAAATGAAATGAATAGATATAAAAGAAATCAATAGATATGACTTTTACAAATTTTTAGAAAATAAATTTGTCCAAAAACACTCAAACTTGCATTTAAATTCTATTAAAAGCATTTTAAATTCATATTAAAAAGCATTTTTAAAATTCAAATGATATAAAAAACACTTAAATCAATAGAACAAAAGAAATCAGAAAAAAGAAAGTAGAAAAAGAAAATTGAAAAAGAAATTACAAAAGCACCTTTAGTACCGGTTGGTGGTTCCAACCGGTACTAAAGGTGGGCTTCGCGCGCGCAATTTTATGCGGCGGCCCAAAATACCTTTAGTACCGGTTGCACCAACCGGTACTAAAGGGAGCCTTTAGTGCCGGTTCATGTTTGCAACCGGTACTAAAGGCCTTTCGTATATAAACCGACGGTCGTTTCCTCTCTTCCCTAAGTTCTCAAATCGACCCACCGACGCCGCGCCGCTCGATCCTGCTCCGGTGCCCTCGCCCGACGCCACGCTCTGGTGCCCTCCCAACGCTGCGCCGCTCCTGCTCCGGTGCCTTCCCGACGCCGCGCTCTGGTGCCCTCCCGACGCCTTGCCACGAGGAGGAAGCCGCCGCCCACCCGCCTCCGGTGCTCGACCTCGCTGCCGCCTCGGAGAGAGCTTCCCGTGCGTCCAAGCTCGATCGCCATCGGCCGCCTCTCCCCCAACTCGGGCTCAACTCCGGCCGCCGCCGCCCCTGGTGAGCAATTTGTACCTAGATAGCAATTGCAAAATATAGATAGCATTTTGTTCATTTGTAGATAGCATTTTTGTAGCAATTTTGTAGATAGCAATTTTTCGCAATTTGTAGATAGCAATTTTAGAAATTTGTAGCAATTTTGTAGATAGCAAAATATAGATAGCATTTTGTTCATTTTGTAGATAGCAAAATAACAAAAATATAGATAGCAAAATTTATTTTTGTAATTTAGTACTTTGTAGTTTTGTAATTTTAGTATGAAAATTCTTTTTTTTTAAATTAGATGTTAATTTTAGTTGTTTGGAAAAAATTGTAATTTTAGAAGTAATTTGTTCAAAGATGTAAATTGGATGTTAGAAAAAATTAGATGTTAGTTTTAGTTGTTAGAAAAAAATTGTAATTTTAGAAGTAATTTGTTCAAAGATGTAAATTAGATGTTAATTTTAGTTGTTCAAAAAATTGTAATTTTAGAACTAGATGCAAATTAGATGTTAGAAAAAATTATGCCATTTTCCTTAATTTGCTAATTACAACAAGGGATACAATGCATATAAAATATGCCATTTAAAATTTTGCCAATAAATTTAGTACTTGTTAGAAATGTATTAGGAAATGTTATTATAGTTAGAAATGTTTTAAGAAAATGTATTAGGCAATGCTATGTCAATTTGGAATGATTGTCTTATAAAAATTGTGTTTTTAGTTTATTGTTCTCGGCGACGATGTCTCTGTTGGACCAGAGGGGCGATGTCTGGGAATGGGCTCCGCCGGGCTGGCACTGGAAGGTGCTACATGTATTTGTTGGATAGGCAGTATAGCAATAGCTGGTCGTTTCATCAGAGGGTTCCTTATCACGTGAGCTATGACCGTGTGAAGGTTCCTTGTCCGTGGATGCGCAACGCCGGCCGCTTAGCACCCCGTGGCTCAGGACCCGGTCGAAATTAGTTTGAGAGGTTCATGCATGCGAGATGTATTAGCAATGTTAGCAATGTTAGCATTGTTTAAAAAAATTCACGAAAATTGTTAAATGACACTTTAACTATTATGCTGCCCATTTTGTTTGATTATTGAAAATGACACTTTGCAAGTTTTTCCCCAAAATTTATAGAAACACTTTGCATATTTAGGTGACATGTGACCAAAATTGATTGCATATATAATTGATTGCAGGGACATTGAGCTATGGACTCCCCCGGCAGAGACGAGGAGTGTGAAGACCGAATGTATCCGATTATGTATGGACGTGCAAACCCGGGTGAAGAAGATGCCGATGAAAAAGATGCTGGTGAAGAAGATGGGGTAATTGGAGACGATTACAGCTCACAATTTTTGAACGAGTCCGGTGAGGGAGTTCAGCAAGAAGAAATTTGCAAAGAGGAGGAAGTGCCTTTAACAAACTCCGGCGAGGTATATTAAGCCTCTGTTGATCGATCACTAGATCCATTAATTGAGTTGTATTGCGGTTATTAACGAATCATTTTTTCTTTTAGCCCTCCAGATCGAGCAAATCATCAGCTGCTAAAAAGACGAAACGAGACCCGACCAGAAGGCTGGCCGATGGTGCAAGAATATCGATCGACAAAGTTGGTGATAATGGCGATCCGCTGGAACCCAGAGAGAGCCGCCGTAAATTTATAAATCAATGCGGAGTTCTTGTTAGGGACTTGGTCCCGATCATCCTTGAAGAATGGCATAAGCCAAAGGACGACAACAAGGCAGCTAGTTATGTCGATGACAGAAGAATTTTTTTGCTTTGGGACACGCTCTTGACACATGTCAACCTACCGCCAGGTCTGACAGAGGACAAGAAGGACAAAGTCAAGCACTGGACTTTGAAGAAGATGGCCACACAATTTCAGACCTGGAACAAAAATTAATGGAAAAATTATGTAGCGGCGGAGGAACAAGATTCAGAATTCACTGGACCACTAGAGAAGTTACAACATGACTGGCCCGCATTTGTGAAGTTAAGAAAATCGGAGGCCGTTGTGGCCCGATCGAAAATAAATAAGGCAAATGCTGCGAAGAAGACATATCACCATACTTTGGGCACAGGTGGCTACAAGACTGCCATGCCTAAGTGGGAAGTCTTTGAAGCAAAACCGCTTGATCGAGGGATCATTCCACAGACAGCAAACTGGCCCGAGAGGTCCAAGTTCTGGTTGTTCGCGCATGGGGCAGGGTTGGACCCAAAGACATGGCAGATTGTTCCAAAGGGAAAATGGAAGGAAAAAATTGAAAAAGTAACCAAAGATCTTGCGGCCGCAATAGAAAAAGTTCAAAAAGGGAGAGTACCAGCCCGACAGAGAGAACGACGA
This sequence comes from Poa pratensis, assembly GCA_947311845.1. Taxonomy (NCBI): domain Eukaryota; kingdom Viridiplantae; phylum Streptophyta; class Magnoliopsida; order Poales; family Poaceae; genus Poa; species Poa pratensis. Next base: position 21,031,885 of record CAMZMU010000068.1, read on the forward strand.
GCTGACACTCGCCCTTGGGAATCCTGAAAAAGTTAGACGAGTACGAGGCTATGGACCCAGTGTTTCGTGGAAGCAAGGGTTTCCGAAGGACGTTGAAACTTATAGAAGCCATCAGAGAAAGAAGAAGCAGGAGTTAGACCGGTTATCCGAATTGGAACGCAGGGTGCAGCGGCAGCAGGAGCAACTAGACTCAATTAGTCTGCAAAGGGCATCTCAGCAGCAGCTAGAAGGTCCTGAAGTCAAAGCCGTCCCATCTGATCAGCGGAAAAGCAGCGTGGGTTCCACGCAGCTAGAAAATTCTGAATTTGAAACGTCGGCGGCTCACTACCCCGTGGATGATATCACGGAGAAGACAGAATGTGAGCTACATATGTCAATGAAGAACATATCCTTCAAGGTGGCGGTCGGCTATGCTTTACCAAATCCATCTGAAGCAACCTTCCATCTCGGTGGGATTCCCAGCTGGCTATGCTCGTGTCGGGGTGGATCAAATTATGTCGGGATTTGAGACACTGGAGCTTGACATTCCTAGAGGTGACGAGGACAAGACACCGGGAGAAGTCAGGTGTGGTATTGTTCTATGGAACAAGAAAAACATCGTGTTTCCAAACTTGGCACCAAGGCCACCGACTCCTCTGAGTAGCAATCCGCCACCTCAAAGTCCATCCCACCCCGCCGATTGGAGCCCGACCCAAGTCCATCACCCATGCCGTCCCTTCAGCCGACTGCGCCCACTACTAAGTCGACCATCGCCCACACCGTCCTGACAAAGCAGAAACTAAACTTCCCGTCGACATATACACAGAAGAAAAGTGCATATAAGGAAACTCGAGAGGAACGTGAGTTGCTAAAGCCTCTTCCAAAGAGAAGTTACGACAAGTCTTCAGAGGAACTCGACGCGGATGTGAGTGCCGATGTGAAAAGACAATTAGTGCCGAAACGGCCCCGTCAAAGGAGATAATACCACCGGAAAAAATTGCGAGATGTTTGAAAAATCTATCGAGGGAACCGCCACATCCACCTGCTTTGCGAGATGACTATGACCGTTGTATTAAGAAAACATATAGTCAACAGAAGGAGGAGGAGGCGGCATATAAGCTAAAGAGGGAGCAGGAGCGGACGACAAAAAGCGTGAAACAAGTGGCCCAGCTCAGAGAACAGGCAAATCAGTCGATCCCCCGCTCAAGGTGATGCCCGACGTACAACACGACACTGGTCGCAGAGGCGACACTGGTTACCCCATAGAGTATCGGTATGCATGGACATATGTCAACGGGAAGTCACTGGTCAGACCTAAGGCGGTCCAGTCTCTAACAACACAATTGCGCCACTTGCACCAGTGGTACATGAAAGCCGCAACGGACGGGCATGACCACTTCTGGGTGACATATAGGAAAGAGCATTACTTCACAGATGACGCGATGTATATTCCGTTTTCTGAAATTTTTCAGTTATTCAATCAAGACGCCCTCGACAAAGCCCTCGTCAGTTGCTATTGTTTGTAAGTGATTTATTTCTGCAATTTAATTAAGTCTCTAGCTCAGCTCGTTCATTGCCTGTAATTATCTCACTATATTCTTTTGTACGCTATTATGCAGAATGAAGATTGTCGAATGCAGAAGGAACGCCATGTTTGACATTGGGTTCGTTGACCCTTATTACAATCATGAAGTTACCGTAAGGGACCATGCCAAGGACACAGAGCAAAACTTGCTCCGGTTTTTAGTGAAACAAAATACCTGCACAGAAATACTTTTTCCTTACAATTTCAAGTGAGTGTTACTGTCTTCTACACATTTTATTTTGCTTACTCGATGTTTAGTGCAATCGATGAGTTATGTATGCATGTACATATAAACGTGCGTAGATTCCACTGGATTCTGCTAATCATTAGAGTTGACGAAGGAGTCGTTGAAGTCATGGACTCGTTAAGGAAAGAAATGGACGAGTACCTCAACTTGCAAGAAATGCTCCAGAGGTAATTTCAATCATTAGCGCTCTATATCGACCTCTTTCGCTCATTTTCTGATATCAAGTAATTAATAACTCTTTTAATCATTTTCTTTTGCCGGGCAGGGTTTGGAAACGGTTCACCGAGAAGGTTAAAGGGGAGTGGAAACCGGAGCTGGATTTTTATACCACCAAGGTAAGTAGTACTATATATCTAGGTCCGCACAAATCTTTAATTCTAGTTTCAATACCATTATCATGCTTGATTATTATTTGATTGAATTATATTCTTTGTATAGTGGTGTCTGAGACAGGAACAAGGGACTAATTTATGTGCATACTACGTTTGCGAGTTCATACGCTCTTGTGTCACTGAGCGGAATAGAGATAAGAGAACATTTGAAGTACGTAAACACTATTCGTAATTTTTTTTATTACCATATTGTGTTGAGTTACATTCATAAATTATTTTATGATGATTTCACATATATATACACACACAACTCACATATTCATATTGATCTAGATGGAACGAATGCGGGACAAGCTCATACCAACGAAGCGTCTAAGAGCAATTCAAGAGGAATTGGCGGAATTTTTGAACTGGGGGGTCATAAAGGAAACCGGAGAATTTCATCACCGTAGTAATTATATTATGCATCCATGTAAATGACGTGATCTCGACGTGAGAATTTCATTAAAGCAACTTGTATGTGTATGTATATATGCATCAACGTGATCTCGATGTAGTATAAACTCTATGTATATGACTTTTTTTTGCGCATCAACGTGATCTCCATACAAAAAGAATTGAATGGAAAACACAAAATCCAAACCCCTAAACCCCTAATGCCCTAAACCCTAAACCAGGAAAAATAAATAAATAGAAAACAAAAAGCAGAAATCTTTAGTCCCGGTTGGTAACAGGTCTTCCCGGGTGGGCGCCGGCCGTGGCCACGTGGAGGCCCTTTAGTCCCGGTTCGTGGGCAACCAGGACTAAGGGGGGGCCTTTAGTCCCGAATTTCTTGTCCCGGATGCAAAACCAGGACTAAAGGCCCTCTGGAACTGGAACTAATGCCCCGTTTTCTACTAGTGGGTCGATGTGGCACGGTGGGAATACACAATGCGCTGGGCTCGTCAGACCCCACTCTCCAGGGCAACAACATCCCCTTTGTGGATGTGCGAGCAGCATGGTGATGGGTGACATCCATTCAGATCCTCAATGGTCTTAGGGGACGTCTAGGCCGCTCTGATTGATCGTGTTGAGTTGTTGTGTGCACTACTAGAAATCCCCATTTTACCTAAAGCCAAGTCCTTTCCCTAGAGCTCATCGACCTCCCACAAGGTAAAGAAAAGTAGTGAACAGTACACTCTAGGGGAAGATGAATTTACATGCAAAAATAATTTGCAAATGAGGTTCCCTAAAATTTGGGCCTCGTCGATTCCGTCTCGCACCATTTTGGTCGTCACCGTGCGAACTTTTTCGCTGGAGCATGCAATTTTTTTAGCTGAGCCCGCTTTTCATCTCTGTCTGCACGCGTGGGCCCACTGAATCGAAGAAAAAATTTGCAAGTCCAAGCCTCGCCGCTGCTAGTCTTCTTCTTCCCCACTCCCTATTCCTCCTCCCCTTCGAAGCAGTATCTTTCCACTCAAGATTTGCGCCGTCCGCCGGCTCCCCACACCCATCCTACCCTTGCCGGGCCCCTCTCAGCGTTGTGCAACCAAAACCCCTCCGGCTCGTTGCCGCTCAACCCATGACCGCTCTCACTATGGTGGCGGTGCCACGCCGCCCGCGGTGACCACGCCGCCCCTGCGAATTCAACGGCGCTGGAGCCGCACCCCAAGCCCAACGAGCTGGTGATGTTCGTGGAGCACGTGGAGCGTGGATTCACGCCGCCAGGTTCTCCCTTCTTCCGCAATTTGCTGCAACGCCTAGGCCTCCGTCTTCACGACATCGGGCCCAACTCAATGCTCCAGGTGAGCAATTTTCATGTGCTGTGCGAGGACTATCTTGGCATAGCCCCCAACATCGATCTGTGGCTGGCCTCTTTCACCTGCAACAGCCAACTTGTCTCCAAGGGTGGCGCCTACGTTCAGGTCGGCGCCATCTCTCTTCAACGCCATAGGAACTCTTGCCTTCCCAAGCTAGCCCTGGCGAATCGACCCAGGGCTTGGCAAAAATCTTTCTTCTATTGCCAAGATACTTCACCGGAGGGCGAAACTCGCCTTCCCTCCTGGTCTAACACCCTCTTCGTGCCTACCGAGGCACTGAAATCAAAACCCGCGACTCGTCCATGCCCTTCATCAATGAGTCGCTGATCAAGTCCGCGCCTTAATAGGTCATGGTCTTACTGGCCTTGATCTTCTCTCTTGCTGGACCAAATGGCGCATTCAGCCCGTGAGTCCACGACAGCGATCCTTCCTTGAGTGCACAGGCACCTCTGCTGACGTTGATCGTATCAAGGCTTCGGACTGGAGGCCTGAGGATTGGGTGGAATTTGTCACCCGCGTGACTGAGGAGAAGGACATCTCCTTCGATAAGGTGGGGCTTGCCCCTTTCAGTGTTAACAACAAGCCTTTTGAGGTAACTCCTCTTCTCTGTCTTTTCGCCTTCGTAGTTGAGTCGCATTCCTTTTCTTAATACTGCAACTTATATCTTCCTGATCCAGGCTGATGAGAACTACTGGTCGCTGCCTGCGACCGTCGCGGCACTGCTGCTCCCAAGCGTGCCGCACGAAAGAAGTTGCTGCCCACTCTAGAGGGCAGCGAGACTGCTGATATCCCCTGTTGCTTCTGCGGCCTCAGATGGTGAAGAGACTGAACTGGACGAGGATGACAGTCCAGTGCCAGCCGCGAGTTCTGTTGCCGCGGCTGGACCAACTCCCCGTAGAGCCTCCAAGAGGCTATCTCGTGAGGAACCAGAGGTTGATGCTCTGGAAAACCCTGAGGCCACGAAGCGTCGCAAACCTGCTACGGGCGCGACCTCCTCCGTTGCCAGGCGTGCTTTCAAAGCCACCGCCTCCTGAAGAAGACATGGGTCCCCACTCTGGTAATTTCTGTTGTCTTGTCATCTTGAATGCTTATTCTTTTTCCTCTACTGACACGCAAAACTTCTGCTCGTAGATTCTGGGACCCAAGGCCTGTCCTCACCGTCAAGTGGTGAACTTATGGCCTTTGTGAAGATGGCTCCAGAGTTAGTAACTTTTCCTGTGCTTATAATACTTTTATTCTGGCTTATGTGCTTCTTCTTCACACAATGCCCTTGCTTTTTGCAGAAGTGCGGCTAAACCCGCGGCTGAGCCTGGAACCGCGGTTGAGCCGCATTTCACCTGCGGCTCATACCGCCATGGTAGAGGGCGTGGCCACCACTGATGACCTGGCCACGGTCCCTGTTCTTGACACAGCCACAAGAGGTGGCTCTGGAGGATAGAACGGATCCCCTTATGATCCAGGACGTGGAGAAGGTCAACCCCTCCTCCATAGATGTAATGGCCAAGGATGCTGATGCGCCAGTGATTGAGTCGCCAGCGGCGACAGCCTGCGGTCGCCAATTCTGCGTGCTGAGGTTGCTTCTTCCTCCTCACAAGCCGCGCTGAGAAACTGTCAGAGGCTATCATTGCCTCAAATGACAAGCAAGCCATGGAGCTCCGCAAGGCACTGTCTGACCTGTCTGCGGCTTATAAGGTAAACTTCTATCTCCAGTTATCTGTCTCTAGCCCCCAAGGATCAAGTTTCTTCTTTGACTGTAAAGGGAGACTTGATGCTTCTCTTTTAGCTGTTGATATATACTTACTAACTGATGTACCCTTCGTAGGAGGAACTAAGCTCCATAACAGCTGCCAAACTTGCCTTGGAAAAGCAGCTGGGGGATACTCCCTCTGAACTGGAGAGGCTGCGCGAGCTCCTTGGCCAGCGTGACGCTGAGCTGAAGAAGAGGGAAACCAGGATGGGCGAGCTATCTGATGAAAGCTTCAAGTTATCTGAGCAAGCCAAAGCCACCGAGCTGCGGCTTAAAACTGTTGAAGAGAAGTTCCAAGAGAGGGTCCAGCAGCTGGACCTCCAAGTCAGTGCTCAGAAAGACGCCATTGCTGATGCCAATGAGGACGCAAGGCTTAAGGCTGTTTCCATTGGCGAGCTTGAGAAAAAGTTGAAGAAAGTTTCTGATGCCCATAACCTTGTCCACGCCAAAGTGTGCATCATGACTCAAGAGTTAACTGGTATGTGTGCGACTCATATCTGCATCTGTTTTCTCTACTATCTTTGCCTGTATGTTGTAGAGCTGACGGAGACATGCCTCGATGTAGGTGAAGATGCCAAGGAGCAGCGCGGCAGTACTCAAGAACAGCTGGAGTATATCCGCGATTTTTCGCGAAGAACTTGTGACGCCATGAAATCACTGTCTAAGTGCCTGCTGCCGACCAAGCCAGTCCCCGGTGATTCTGAAGGGCTGCTAAAAAGACTGCTTAGGGCGCCTCAGTTCTTTTTGGACTGGAAGGAGTCCTCAGCTCGCACCGGCGCGGCTCATGTTCTTGCTTTGGCCAAGACGTACTATCCTTCTTTTGATGCTGCCAAGGTTGCAAAAGGTAGGCCCTCGAAGAAGGTGGATGGCACCGAACTGACGGCCTCAGAATATGCGACGACTTGGAAGGATATGCGCGGCCACGCGACTGAACTGGTGGAGGGGATAGATCTTGCGACCTATATGGGCAAGTATAATGCAGATGGAAGCAGATGGGAGAAGTTACCCGCTCCGTCATCCAGTGCGGTGATTCCGCAGGAAAAGAACCCCTCTCCAGGCGTATCCAGCTCTGCAGCCCCCAAGCCCGCGACTGAAGAGCCCTCCAGCGAGCCTGCGATTGCTCCTTCTGGCAAGCTTGGTAAGCCGCCTGTTCCTCCTTCCCACCGGCCAAAAGCTGCGCACAAGTGAAGAAGAGAAAACAATGGTTTGATGATCTTGGCCCTTAGCGGTCTGTAATAATTGTTAGAATTTATGTGTCATAAGACAATATTATGGTTTGCTTAAGTACTCTTGGCAGTACATGTTTCGACCAATAGGCTGGTCCTTATGATTTGTCTCGGTTTTTCCTCACTTAGGCCCTTGCGCGGCTCAGTATTTCCCAGGTAAAAAGTGCGTGTTCAGGGTCGAGAGCGGCCATGATAGGCAATCAAACTCGATTGACGCCGCACCCCCAGTACTTTGGCCGCATAGTGCAAGTCGCATCCAAGAGAGGTTGAGTATAATCACGATAAATGCCACTTGTTTGGCGATCCCAAGGAATAGGCCGCGCTAAAAAGCTGCCGCACCCCCAAGGGACCAATGATTAAAAAATAAAAGACTCACAGCTCAATTGGTAGTTTGAGATGCTTTATTTCAGAATCATTATATGATACATAGGGTCGGTCGCGCCTAGGTGGCGACCAGAAGTGATGCTTGGGTCGGTTGCGCCTAGGTGGCAACCAGAGATGTTACATGGGTCGGTCGCGCCTGAGTGGCGACCAGAATGATGGGTCGGTTGCGCCTAGGTGGCAACCAGAGATGTTACATGGGTCGGTCGCGCCTGAGTGGCGACCAGAATTGGGTCGGTTGCGCCTAGGTGGCAACCAGAGATGTTACATGGGTCGGTCGCGCCTGAGTGGCGACCAGAATTGGGTCGGTTGCGCCTAGGTGGCAACCAGAGATGTTACATGGGTCGGTCGCGCCTGAGTGGCGACCAGAATTGGGTCGATCGCGCCTAGGTGGCGATCAGAATGTTACTTGGGTCGGTCGCGCCTGAGTGGCGACCAGAATTGAAATTTTTAGCCCTGAGTGGCCAGCTTGATGATGTAAACTCTTAATAATTTTGCTGCGGCTGCTGATGGCAACTCGCGGCCTGGGATGTGTCCTTATTGGCAATGGCTCGTAGCCTTTGACTTCCTTGCCTCCCTTGCGGCCGTAATCTGAAGTCGCAAGTCAGGCAGGTGCCTCTTGGCCTTCACGATGTCATCAAAATTCTCCTGCGACTCGCGCATGGGCGCGCTCTCTGCGATGCAAGCTGCTCTGGCTATGGCCTTGTCGCCTCTTCATTCTTGAGCTATTCTTTTGTCGCCATTGATGGTGATGACTCCCCTAGGGCCTGGTATTTTAAGCTTTAGGTACACATAGCACGGCCTAGCCATAAACTTTGCGAATGCTTCTCTGCCAAACAGCGCATGATATGGGCTCTGGAAATCTACAACCTCGAACCAAATGTACTCGCTCCTGAAGTTGCTTTGTGTCCCAAAGGCGACCTCCAAGTTAACTCGCCCCAATGGCTGAGCTGATATGCCTGGCACGACACCATGAAACGTTGTTCTTGATGGGTGTAGCTGCTTTTCTTGAAGGTTCATTCTTTTGAAGGTTTCATAGTATAATATATTGATGCTGCTGCCTCCATCCATCAGTACTTTGCTCAACTTGTACCCTGCGACTTGAGGGGCAACCACCAGCGCGAGTTTTCCCTCTTCATTTATTTCTCCTGGGTGATCCTCGCGGCTCCAAACTACTGGTTGCTCGGACCACTTTAGCCACTGTGGGACGGCTGGTACTATGGCGTTAACAGCCTGATTGCGTCGTCGCAGCTTTTGTTCCCTCCTTGAAGTATTCACCACAATGGTATGATACTGACCCAACTGTTTTGGGAACTGTGGCTGATCTGGCTGCGGATTTGGGACGGCGTTGTTGCTGTTGTTGCCTCCGCCGTGTTTACCTTCCTCGTTGTTTTGATGATTGTTTGTGTTGAGTGGCTGTCCATCCTTCCACTTTTTGTAATGATAACACTGTGCCTTCGTGTGGTTGGGTGGTTTCCCATCTTTTCCTATATGGATGTCGCAGGGGCGGTTGAAAACCTCTTCCAAATTAACTGGGTGAAAATTCCTTCCTCTGCTGCTGCTTTGTTTGTAACGAGTATTCGTATTTGCGACTAACCCTGAGTTTCCTTCCTCGTTTTTGCGCTTGTTATAACTCGCATTGGCATTGCTAGCTTGCTGTTGTTGAGGCTTGCTACTGGCCTTCTTTCCCTTGCCAGTGTTTTCCTCTTCCTCCCCATCAGATGCGTCCCTGGTTTTATCCGAGCTAGCATACTTGTTGGCCGCCGCCATTACCTCGCTTAGGCTCTTGACTTTATCCTTCATGCGACCTAGTTTGTGGACTAGCGGCTCAAATTTGCAATTTTTCTCCATGACAAGGACTGCTGAACTGGGTGGTATGTTGTCTGAGGAATGTATGATCTCTGCGACCCTTCTCATCCAGTGGCGACTCGACTCGCCTTCCTTCTGTACACAACGCTCAAGGTCCTCTATGCTGCAGAGTCGCTTGCATGTTCCTTGGAAATTCTTGATAAAAGCTTCCTTCATCTCATCCCAAGAGTTTATTGAATTTGGTGGCAAATTTTGTAGCCATATGTGGGCTGCGCCTTCTAACATCATGTTTAGGTAACGTGCGCAGATCTCTTCGGATGCATTTAGGATGCTCATGCCCATCTCGTAATTGTTGAGCCAAGTAACAGGGTCCATGCTGGCGTTGTAGTTGGCGACCTTGCGAGGCCCTTTGAAATCTGCAGGAAACGGTTCAGACCTGATTCTTTCGCTGAAACAGACTGGGCCTTTGAGTCGCGACGATAGGTTGGACGAAGCTGGCCTTCCTATTGGATTGGCCGCCGCGCGGCTGCACAATCTCTATGGGTTGAATTTGCTGAGGTTGATTTTGAGCCGCAGGTTGATCTTCCCTTTGTCGCCTAGCCGACTCGAGGTCGCAACGTGTGGCGACTCCGCGTGGATGCTTCTCTCCGCCGTTGCTCTGCTATTGTAAGGGGTGGAGTGCAGCCGTCCTGCGTGTTCGGACATATTCGCCTGCTGTATTACTGCTGTGCTCAGCATCTCAATGGCGCGCCGTGCCTCTCTGTCCATTGGCGTGTTTCCTGCTGGCGCTAATCTGGCCAAGATGTTTGTGGCTGCAAAGAGATTCTCCACTGGGCTAACATAATGCCCTTGCGGCGTGTGGAACCTTTGAGGCTGCTGTGGCGACTGCTGAACAAAGGTTGGCTGCGTCAATGGCGGGGGCATCATGGCCCTGTTGTTAGCCTGTACTATGGCCCTTGACCCAGGTATCTCTGCTACTCTTGGTGCTGCGAAAGATGGAACCGCTGGTACGATTGATGGTACAGCGATTGCTTGAACCGCGGGCGCAGCTAACGGGGCCACGGACCGCATAACCATGGCAGATGGTGCCATGTGTGCGGGTACCGCGACTGAAGGTTGTGCGACCCCTGACCATGCGACCGGGTGCGCCGTGTTGGTGGCGACTGATGGGATCGTGTTGGTGGCGGCTGACGGGACCGCAATTGCTGGTTCAGCGGTAGGTGATTGGAACAGCTCCATAGGGTTTACTGTTCCTGGCTGCAGGCGACTCGCGTGGCGTCTGTGTGGCAAGGTGGCCTGTATTCCTTGCAGAGTATTGGTTTCCTCGATGAGTCGCAGTTGCTCCTGTTGGAGGCGCTGTTCCTCACGCGCCAGCCTGGCTCTCTCATCTGCGATTCTCTGGACTTCATCATATAGCCCGATCCTGGTAGCCTCCAATTCTGTCACCCTAGCAGCCGCGTTAACCGCAGATATTGGTAAACAACACGCTTCCCTGTGGCGGCGTGACCGCTGCGTTGGGGGTTACCCTTGACCCTGATTCCGCAGGCGCGACTCCAGGTGGAGTCTCTCTGTTTGCGACTCCTGAGGCCGCGACTCCTGGCGTCATCGCAGCGGATGCCGCGACTCCTGATGCGTCTAGCGCGGCTTGTTCTGCTGCTTCCGGCGGTGTGGGGGCTAAGCTGCCTGGTGGCATGCCCAGCCCTTCGTCTGCTTCTGTGGTCCTGTAGACCCCTTCCACGTGCCGATCTTCTACAGAGGGCGAGCCACTATCCACAGGGCCTCCGCATAGCCTTTCCTCAAGGACATACTCAATGGATTGGCCTTCTTCGTCTTCGAGAGGCAGCGACTCGTGGTTGATAGATTCCTTCTTCTTGGTCCACTGTTACCGCGACTCCTTCTTCTGAGTCGCCATGTTGCGATGGATCCTCTGACTCGCCGCCAATGAAGCCGACGAAGACGTTGATGGATCCAAAGGGGATGACGTGGCCGGTCTCCAAGTAATCTGCTTCCGGCCCCCAGCTTGAATCGTCGATGAGGGGTGTGCCATTGACCGTGATGATACGGCCAACAACAAGATCTTCAGCTCCCTTCATGGATCCTGCGCGGAACGTGACGCTCTTGACCGCAGGCCCCACGGTGGGCGCCAACTGTCGTGGGTTTGTCACGTCAGGTGTCATAGATGACTTCGTAGGTGTGGGATTATGCGAGTCAAGCATCTCCGAGCTTGGGATCGCAGGAACAAAGATCAACACAGATTTACCCAGGTTCGGCCCCCTCAATGTGAGGTAAAAGACCTACTTCCTGCCTACCCTAGATTGGTATTGATATGATAATCGAGGTGTTACAATGGAGGCGATCCGATCTGGTACTCGCCGTATGAGCTAGGGTTTGGGGCTTGATAGCTTGACCCGCTCTAAGTCCTGCGAGTCCTCTTTATATACACAGAGGCTCGCTAGGTTACAAAAGGAAACTTCCCCATAAGGAATACATCCACAGAGGCCTACTCGGAGACTACTTGGTCTTCACGTCCTCGGGATATGTCTTCTAGATCTTTCCCCTTATGGCGGTTCAATATTGGGCTTGCTCCCAAGTGGGCCTTTGTCCGTGCGAGTAAGTTAAGTCGCACTGGGCCGCGGGTTAATCCAGAAAGTATTCCCCGACAGTTCCCAAAACAGCTGGGTCAGTATCACACAATTGTGGTTAATTCCTCAAGGAGGGAGCAGAAGCTGCGATAGCGCAACCAAGCTGTTAATGCCGTAGTACCAGCCGTACCACAGTGGCTGAAGTGGTCTGAGCAACCAATAGTTTGGAGCCGCGAAGATCATCCAGGAGAAATAAATGAAGGAGGCAAGCTCGCGCTTGTGGTTGCCCCTCAAGTCGCATGATACAAATTAAGCAAAGTACTGATGGATGGAGGCAGCAGCATAAACATACTATACTATGAGACTTTCAAGAGGATGAACCTCCAAGAAAAGCAGCTGCACCCTGTCCAGAACAACGTTTCGCGGAGTCGTGCCTGGCGTATCAGCTCAACCATTGGGGCGAATCAACCTGGAAGTCGCCTTCGGAACGCAAAGCAACTTCAGAAGCGAGTATGTCTAGTTTGAGGTTGTAGATTTCCAGAGCCCATACCATGCCCTCTTTGGCAGAGAAGCGTTTGCAAAATTCATGCTCGACCGTGCTACGTATACCTGAAGCTAAAAATGTCTGGCCCTAAGGGAGTAATCACAATAGATGGCAATAAAGAGATAGCGCAAGAATGCAAGGAAGACGACAGGCTATGGCAAGAGACGCTTGCGTCGCGGAAAATGCGCCTGCTCCTGAGCCGCAACAAAAATTTGATGACATCGTGGAAGCCAAAAGACACCTGCCTGACCTGCGACTTCAGATTACAGCCGCAAGAAGGGCAAGAGATGCAGGCCATCGGCAATAAGGGTATACCCCAACCACCACGAGTCGCCATCAACAATCACAACAGCAACAAGGGTTCACAGTATCAAGCTGGCCACTCAGGGCTCAAACCTCAACTCCGGTCGCCACCTAGGCGTGACCGACCCCTGTATCATCTCTGGTCGCCACCTAGGCGCGACCGACCCCTGTATCATCTCTGGTCGCCACCTAGACGCGACCGACCCATGTATCATCTCTGGTTGCCACTCAGGCGCGACCAACCCCTTATATCATCTCTGGTCGCCACCTAGGCGCGACCGACCCAATGAATCACTTCTGGTCGCCATTAAGGTGCGACCGACCCTATGTATCATATAATGATTTTGAAATAAAGCCGGAACCCCTACTATGTAGGAGGCTGTCGTTTCGCCTCAAACTACCAATTGAGTTGTGAGTCTTCCATTTTCTAATCATTGGTTCCTTGGGGGTGCGGCAGCTTTCTGAGCGCGGCCTATTACCTTGGAATCACCAAACGAGTGACATTTATCGTGATTATACTCAACCTTCACTTGGATGCGACTTGCATTATGCAGCCAAAGTACTGGGGTGTGGCGTCAATCGAGCTTGATTGCCTATCATGGCCGCTCTCGACCCTGAACACACATGTTCGTAGGAAATACTGAGTCGCGCAAGGGCCTAAGTAAGGAAAACCGAGAAAAATCATAAGGACCAGACTATTGGTCGGAACTTGTACTGCTGAGAGTACTTAATAATTATAAAACATTATTGCTAACGCATCATTTCAACAAATTATTACAAGCCGCTAAGGGCTAACTTCACCATGACATTGTTTTTTCTCACTTCTTCCCAGCTTTTGGCTTGTGGGTAGGAGGCACCGGCGGCTTACCAGGTTTGGCAGGAGCAGCAGTTCAGGCTCGCTCGAAGGCTTATCAGTTGCGGGCTTGGGGGCTGAGGAGCTGGACACACCTGGAGAGGAAATCTTTTCTTGAGGAGCAGCTACGCCGGCTGATGCAGCGGGTAACCTCTCGAATCTCGACCCGTCTGGATGATACTTCCCAGAAAGGTCGCCAGGTCCACTCCGTCCACAAGTTCAGTCGCGTAGCCTCGCATGCCCTTCCATGTCGCCGCATATTCTGAGGATGTCAGCTCGGTGCCGTCCGTCTTCTTTGAAGGCTTGCCTTGTGCGACCCTGGCAGCATCGAAGGATGGATCATATGTCTTAGCCAAGGCAAGCACATGAGCCGTGCCATAGCGAGCAGAAGATTCTTTCAGTCCAAGAAGTACTGAGGCGCTTTGAGCAGCCTTTTCAATAAACCTTCAGCATCAGCGGGGACAAACTTGGTTGGCAAAAGGCAAGCTGATAATTTCTTCATCGCATCGATAGCTTTGTGCGCAAACTCGCGGATGTGGTCAAGTTGTTCCTGGGTGCTATGCTTAAGCAATGAAGAATCCTCGCCTGGAATAAAACACTCACTAGTAAGTACAGAGGCATACACAAGAGTTCAATATCACGAACGAAGCAGAGGTCTAACAGAACATACCAGCCAGCTCCTGTGTCATGATGCACACCTTGCCATGGACAAGGTTGGAAGCATTCGATACCTTCTTCAGCTCTTTTTGAAGGCGCCCAATCTCCACAGCTTTAAGCCGTGCATCCTCATTAGCTTGAGTAATGGCATCCTTCTGGGCGTTGATTTGACAATCTTGCTACTGGATCCTCTCATGAGACTTCTCTTCAAAAAATTTAAGCTGCAGCTCAGTGGCCTTGGCCTGTTCAGATAGCTTGAAGCTCTCGTCAGTAAGATCGCCAATCTGGCGTCTTTTTCCTTCAGTTCAGCCTCGCGTTGGAGAAGGAGTTTGCGCAGATTCTCAAGCTCAGAGGGAGTCTCCTGCAATTGCTTCTCCAGAGCAAGATTCTCCGCAGTCACAGTATATAATTCTTCCTAAAAGACAGAAGATCAACACATAAAGGGCAGCGGAGAAGTTTGCAGTAATTTGTGAAAGTTATTATAAAAAGAAGTACCAAGTCCCCCTTTACGTCAAAGAAGGCCTTGATCCTTGGGGGCTAGAGACAGACAGGATAAGAGAAATAATTACCTTGTAAGCCACAGATAAATTGGAGAGTGCCTCACGCAGCTCTGCAGCTTGTTTGTTGCTTGAAGCAATAATGGCCTGAGACAGCTGTTCTGCGTGGCTCAATGATGAGGAAGAGGAGGCTAACTCAAGGCGCAGCACAGGCGATTTCTGATTAACAGCCGCTGGCGAGTCAACCAGCGGTGCTTTGACTGTGGCTGCGGGATCCATCTCCTCTGTGTCTGGGGCAATGAGGGGACCTGTCCCATCCTTCAGAGCCACCTCCTGGGCAGCCGTGTTAGGGGCAGGCGACGGAGCCAAGTCATCAGTGGTGGCCGTGCCCTCCACCATGGCAGTATGAGCTGCAAGCGCCTTAGGCGACTCAACCACAGCCGCGGAGAGAACTCCCAGATCAGCCGCGGTTGTAGCATCAACCGCAGCTCTGCAAGAACAAGACAATTATATAAGAAAGAAGCATGCGCGGCAGAAGAAAAATGCTATGAGAACAAAAGAAAGTTACTAACTCTGGAGCCATCTTCACAGAGGCCATAAGGCCGTCGCTTGACAGCGATGACACGCTTGGAACCCTGAGTCTACAACCAGAGGTCCAGATGTTAATAAAAGGAAATGAAGGAATGTGCAGTCAGGATGCCAAGGCAGCAAGAATTACCAGAATGGGGTTCCATGTCTTCTTCAGCCGAGGCGGTGGTCCTAAGCACACGCCTGGCAACAGGAGGGGTCGCGTCCACTGCGGGTTTGCGATGCTTGATGACTTCAGGATTTTCCAGAGCGTTAAGCTCTGGCTCCTCCCGGGACAGTCTCTTTGAGGCCCTGCGGGGAGTTGGATCAGCCGCAGGAGGGCTCGCGGTTGGCACAGGACTGTCATCCTCCTCCAGATCTGTATTTTCATCATCTGAAGCCGCAGTGGCAACAGATGGGATGTCAGCGACTTCATTGCCCTCTAAAGCGGGCATTAACTTCTTCTTTGCGGCACGCTTGGGAGCAGCAGTGCCCACACCAGCCGCGGGAAGCGACCAGTAGTTCTCATCAGCCTGATACAGAAAAGGGAAGATCTTAATATCAAAGAGAAAGACAGTTCTACTATAAGGACAAAGGACAAGAGGAGGAGGGTTACCTCAAAAGGCTTGTTGTTAACGCTAAAAGGGGCGAGCCCCACCTTGTCGAAGGAGATGTTCTTCTCCTCAGTCACACGGGTGACAAACTCTACCCAGTCTTCAGGCTCCCAGTCAGCGGCCTTGATGCGATCAACATCAGCAGAAGTGCCAGAGCACTCGAGGAAGGACGTTGACGGGGACTCACTGGCTGGATGCGCCATTTCGTCCAGCAAGAAAGAAGATCAAGGCCAGTAAGGCCATGACCGATTAAGGCGCGCACCTTGATCAGCGATTCATTTATGAAGGATGCTGCGGCATCCCGAGGTTTGGATTTTAGTGCCTCAGAAGGCACGAAAAGAGAGTTGGACCAAGAGGGGAGGCGAGTTTCGCCCTCCGGAGAAGTGTCTTGACAGTAAAAGAAAGACTTTTGCCAAGCCCTGGGCCGATTTGCCAGGGCTAGCTTGGAAGGCAAGAGTTTCTGTGGCGCTGTAGAGAAATGGCGCCGACCTGGACATAGGCGCCACCTTTGGAGACGAGCTGGCTATTGCAAGAAAAGGAGGCCAGCCACAGATCGATGTTGGGGGATTTGCCAAGGTAATCCTCGCACAGAACATGGAAATTGCTGGGCATTGAGTTAGGACCGATGTCGTGAAGACGGAGGCCCAGGCGTTGCATCAGGTTGCGGAAGAAGAGGGAGCCGGGCGGCGTGAATCCACGCGCCACATGCTCCACGAACATCACCAGTTCATTGGACCTGGGGCGCGGCTCGATCTCATCACCTGGCGCCCGCCAGACGTTGTCCTCCTTCGGCGGCAAGAAGCCAGACTCGGCAAGATCCGCAAGAGTTTGCTCCGTTACCCAGGATCCTTCCCAGTTGCAGGAGATCTTGCGTCTATCATCGGATGGCTTTGCCTTGGGCGCCATTGCGAGGAGATTGGATCGGGGGCTAAGCTCGATTGAGGAAGACGACGGCGCGGTTGGAAGCGAGGAGAGAGCAGAGGCAAGTGAATATTGACCTAGGCCGCCGCCGCTTATAACTGGGGGGCCCGAGATCAACGGAACAATTTGCGCCCGCAGAATGAGGAACGGTCCGCAATAGAAGGAAACAGAATATTTCAGATGGAAAGGATGAGTCGCACAAATAAGTCGCGGATTTGAATCGCATCAGTTAGAGATTAGTCAGAACGCTCACAGTGCGGCTTAACAACTACCTCCAGTAACCAAAGGATTCTCACCGTGAAGTTCTACCAATCTTGGGGGCTAATGTCGGGGGAATACTTTGTGGATTAACCCGCGACCCATGTTGATAAGTGCGACTTACTTTACTCGCACCGGAAAGGGCTTACGTGAAAGCAAGCCCAACATCGTACCGCCACAAGGAGAAGGATCTAGAAGACATATCCTGAAAGACGTGAGGAGGAGTTAGTCTCCAAGTAGGTTCCGGCCGATATATTCCTTGTGGAGGAAGTAACATAGCGAGCCTCTGTGCATATAAAGAGGTCTCGCAGGACTTAGACAAGGACAAGCTATCAAGCCCTAAAACCCTAGCTGGCGAGTTACCAGATCGGATCGCCTCCATTGTAACACCATATATATCATATCAATACCAAGCTAGGGTAGGCAGGAAGTAAGTCTTTACCTCACATTGAGGGGCCGAACCTGGGTAAATCTGTGTTCGTCCTTATTCCTGCTATCCCAAGCTCGGAGACGATTGACTCGCGTAAATCCCACACCTACGAAGTCATCCATGACATCTGACGTGACAAACCCACGACATGCTCCATCCCTGCTGATTTGAGGGACACCAGATCTACACGCCGTCGTATGGCTACGTTCTCGTTAAGAATTAATACCGTTCTCTCTCACTCTCTCTGGTTTTGGTAGTGATATATGTGCAGCAGTAATCTCGAATTTTTGTTCGATTTTAGTTAGGGATTGGAGGTGCTTAGGGTTAATTTATTGTTTCTTATGTTCCCGTATCACGCTCGTTACAGTTTACTGTTTCTTAGGGTTACAAGCACCATTAACTTGGACGAATTGGTGTTATGCGGGTCCGCTCATTGCAGTTGAATTAGAACCAAATCCTGAATTATTTCCTCTCGTTGAACTGTAAGAAAATGCACCAGTTACATGACTAGTAGTGGCCTGCTTCACCTTGTAACAGTTCCTAAGAAAGATTCAAGTTTTCCGTGGTAAAAAGTTCCAGGCACAGTGAACGAGAGTGGAAATCATTATGGTTGGTTTTACATATGCTTCTTGAACATTGCGTGATGTGCAGGATATTTTCAGATGGTTCTGGGGATATAACGGTATCAGTGGATGGCCAATATTTTCTACTCCATAAAGTGACTCCTCTATTTTTAGTTTACAATGCTTGTCATTTTTCCTCCTTCTTTCAAATTGAAGAAAACATCATTGTCTTTTCAATCCTTAGTTATTTTGAAGCTTGTCTAAGTGCGATTTGGATTGATCTCTTGCACCTGTGTTGGCTCCAGGGAGGGTGGAGCAGCAGCGGCGCTCTGCGCAGCTTGCTGCCGCTGATGCAGATAGTTGTTTCGTTGTGAAGCTTCTGCTGAGTGATGGTAGGATAGAATGGATTCCAGAGTGTCGAAACCTCTGTGTTCTTTCAGTTTCTTGTGGTAGGGCTAGTTGCATTCTCACTTTGAGCAATCAAACTGAAGTAACACGAACTAGCCCTCCTCTTGGATGAGCGCCGGAGCCGTACCGCACCGGCGAGTAGCAGGGGCAGCCGAGCCGGGTTGGATGGAGGTCGGGGATGAGGAGAGGTGCGCGAGGCCGGGCTGGTTCGTCCTCGACGGCGGCCGGCAGGGGCAGCTAGGGTTCCGCGCGCGGCGGCTCGATTGGAGGCGCGGGAAGGCGGGGTAGGCGAGGGATATGTACCAGGAGAGGCGGCGGGGATGGGGGAGACCGGCCGCCGGCGAGGGGAGGTGTGGGAGACCGGCAGGAGTTGGGGGAGACCAGCGCCGGCGGCGGTTGTAGGGGAGAGGGAGAGGGGAAGTTCGGTCGATCGACTGAGTGTCGTGGCGTCGTGCGCGTAGAATATTGCAATTCTTTTTTTTTAAGCAGATCCTAGAGAATTGGTTTTTTATTTGGGTACGGATCGTAGAGAATTATTAAAAAAAGAGACCAACCAGGACTAGCCCTTGGTGGCTTTCTTTTATAGAAGAATTGCACATTTGTGAGAATTCCAGAAATTCGCTCCCGACGGGATTCAAACTCTGGTTGCTAGGTTGTGCTACCTTTGCCACTAGGAATCGTAGAGAATTATTGATTCCTGTTATTGAGGGACTCCGCTGTTGGGCCTAGACGCACGGGAAAATGATGGGCCGCTCTCTAATCATATATATCGGTCAATTCGGTCTTTTTTGGGTTACTATTGAGTGCTCGAATTGATCAAACAAAATTCTGTTTTTAAAATTTAATAGGAAAATGAACATCAGCCTAGAAGACCGTCACTGGTATTTGCAATACTAGCGACGGGCATATTAGCGGTGCCTGTCACTGGTATATTTCTGTAACACTAGTGACTGACACGTCATTGGTAATTGATATAGCTGGGCACCGTACAGTTATCAGTGATGGGCATTGTCTTGCCCGTCACTGATGAGTATTATTAGTGACGGGCTTTGTCTTGCCCGTCACTAATAGGCCGGAGGCTATAAGCTATTTTGCAGTAGTGAAATCGCACTTAGACAAGCTTCAAAATAACCGTGGATTGAGAAGATAACGATGTTTTCTTCAAGTTGAAAGAAGGAAGAAAATGACAAGCATTGTAAACTAAAAATAGAGGAGTCACCTTATGGAGTAGAAAATATTGGCCATCCACTGATACCGTTATATCCCCAAAACCATCTGAAAATATCTTGCACAGCACGCAATGTTAAAGAAGCATATGTAAAACCAACCATAATGATTTCCACACTCGTTCACTGTGCCTGGAACTTTTTACCACGGAAAACTTGAATCTTTCTTAGGAACTGTTACAAGGTGAAGCAGGCCACTACTAGTCATGTAACTGGTGCATTTTCTTACAGTTCAACGAGGGGAAATAATTCAGGATTTCGTTCTAATTCAACTGCAATGAGCGGACCCACATAACACCAATTCGTCCAAGTTAATGGTGCTTGTAACCCTAAGAAACAATAAACTGCAACGAGCGTGATACGGGAACATAAGAAACAATAAATTAACCCTAAGCACCTCCAATCCCTAACTAAAATCGAAAAAAAATCAAGATTACTGCTGCACATATACCACTACCAAAACCAGAGAGAGTGAGAGATAACGGTATTAATTCTTAACGAGAACGTAGCCGTACGACAGCGTGTAGATCTGGTGTCCCTCAAATCAGCAGGGATGGCGCAGTTACCACGAAGATAGGCACCGGTGGCCGACGAATCCGCAGGGGCGGCGTGCTCACCACGGTGTAGATCCAGCGCCGTCGAATCAGCAGGGGCAGCGTGGTCACCGCGGCAGCGCGGCACCGCCACCACGGTGAGAGCGGTCATGGGTTGAGCGGCAACGAGCCGGAGGGGTTTTGGTTGCACAACGCTGAGAGGGGGCCGACGAGGGTAGGGTGGGGCGGAGAGCTGGGGGACGGCGCAAATCTTGAGTGGAAATATACTGCTTCGGAGGGGAGGGGGAATAGGGAGTGGGGAATAAGAAGACTAGCGGCGGCGAGGCTTGGACTTGCAAAAAAATTCTTCGATCCTGTGGGCCCACGCGTGCAGACAGAGATGAAAAGTGGGCTCAGCTAAAAAAATTGCGCGCTCCAGCGAAAAAGTTCGCGCGGTGACGACCAAAATGGCGCGGGACGGAATCGACAAGGCCCAAATTTTAGGGAACCTCATTTGCAAATTATTTTTGCACGTAAATTCATCTTCCCCTAGAGTGTATTGTTCACTACTTTTCTTTACCTTGTGGGAGGTCGATGAGCTCTAGGGAAAGGACTTGGCTCTAGGTAAAATGGGGATTTCTAGTAGTGTGCGAGAGTATTCCGCATGCTCTATTCAAATGCCCAAGAGCTAAAGAAATCTGGTCAGGGTTGGGCATGAATGAGGTAATTTGCGATGCAATAATTCAGGAGTCGAATGGTGTAACGATGATTGAGACACTGCTGATAGATAATGCCGGGAGTTCTTTATTACCAGAGGTTAGATGATGTGATTTGGCAGCAGTTGCAGTATGGTATATATGGTGGGAGAGGAGGAAGGTGACGCATGGCGAAGCTTCCAACAGCCGATGCGTTTGGTCCAATCTATCATGGCTCTTGCTCTAAACTATAAGCGTGCCAAGAGGATTGGCTCTTCACCAATTGTCAGACATGGCTGGCAAAAACCTCCTGAAGATTATATGAAGCTTAATGTTGATGCATCCTTCAACGTCGACTCCGGATTGGGCGGCACGGGAGCGATCTTGCGTGACCTGTTTGGAGCTTTTGTTTCAGGTTTCCATGGGACCCTTCAGTATGTGGAGGATGCTGTAACGGCGGAGGCGTGCGCCTTACGGGATGGTCTTATCCTAGCTGGGGACGTGGGTTGCAACAAGCTCTTACTTCAATCAGACTGCATGGAAGTGGTGGATACCATGCAAAATGGAGGCAATTCTTTGGGGGCAGCGGCGGCAATCTATGAAGAATGCACTTTTCTTTGTCGAAGTTTTGCTCGTGTTGTTTTTCTCATTGTCCTAGGGAAGCCAATAGGGGCATAGGGCAGCACATGATCTTGCAAAGTTTAGTGAGGAGAACCATGGTGTTTGGCATAGCGATCCTCCCATCTTTTTGAATGTCGTAATCGCAAACAATGTATCGTTGATTCCTAATTAATAAAGTTGCAGTGGTGGCTTTCCCTAAAAAAAAGGTTCTTTTCAAGTTATTTATGGCATAATGTGCAATTCATGTTTTTTTTAGGCATAACGCGAATTGATGTTCTAGCACTAGCACTAGTGTGGTTCATCGCCCTCTTGTTCCGACATTGCCACACTTCCACACATCTCCTCTATCCCCACTCTCACCTAGGGTTGAAAATGATAAGGAAACTTTCCGTCTGTTTCCGTAGAAAAAGGAAACAAAGAGCAAAAAATGGAAAAGGAAACGGCATTTTGCGGAAACAAAAACGAAAACGGCATATTCTAAAACGGAAATGACAAAGGAAACAATTTAGCAGTTTTCGACGGAAACGGAAACGAAACGGAAAATTCCGTAAATATAAATACGGAAACTTTCCGTAAGACCATCGTAGGGATGCGACCATGGACAACCACAGCCTACCTGCAAACGAGGCCTGGGCTAATTAGGCCCATTAGATTAGACTATTAATAGCAAACCCTAATTAATCTAATTAGATACATGCAGCGTGCAATCACACTCCAGACATGGAGTTGAACTGATGTGTTGTGAAAGCCTATGTGGTGCTTCATTGTTGCTGAAGCATACATTTTTCTAAGACTATATTTTGTTAGCAAAATGAGTGTCTTAATGTCTATGTGGAACTATTTTTTGTGAGTTTTTGTGTGTGTCGAAGTGTTAAACTATGTGCGTGGTACTACACGTTAAACTGTCGCTGGTCGCAAGGCGAAAGGAAACGAAAACGATAATGCATGTTTCCTTCCGTTTCTGTTCCGTTTTCAACCCTACTCTCGCCTCCCTCTCCCAGATAAAGGTAAAACGAAAAGGACCGAATGACTGAACAAAATAGTGGTGGATCCCAGCCCAGATGAAGGACTGCAGTTGTCCTGCCCAGCGAGCGCCCAGAGACCGACACTGTTTGATAGCAAGGACGACAACACAGGCATTCAGGCAACAGCGCAGAGTGGAACGCTCTGATGTTTCTTTCCAGCCATGCCTCCCAGGAGACCCATAGGAGCAGCGACTGAATCCTCTTAACATGTTCAAAAGCCGTTTTACTAACAACAAACCTCCTGAATGTTGCTTTGCTGCCTCCAGTAATAAGATGGAGGAACAGCCCTGAAATAGCGATACCCGGCGCCAGAGACAGGTCAAGACAGGAAAAAATGGCAAGTAGACTCAAGCTCCAGGTTGCACATCTGACAAGAATAGCAGTTGGGCCAGCCTCTACGCAACAGCTGATCAGCGCACCACAGCCAGTTCTGAAGGAGCAACCAAGAGAAGAACTTGCAGGGTGACGGGTCGGAGTCCAGACCTGCCAAAAGAGCTTCTTGAAGGCAGAGCCGCAACGGCAATCTGCGGGAGGTAAGCTGACTCAGCCGAGTAGCAATTTCAACTTCATGACCCCAAGTTGCAGAGCACAATCCGAACTGAGGCAATCTTCCGGATTCGCTCTGCCTTACACCACTGTGCAAGCAACGGTCCGATCAAGTCCTTAGGCTGTTTGATGTGATTAGCAGTTTTGTAATATTTTGATCAAGTTTTGCCGGCCTGGCAGCACGCCGCTTGCACTGTAATGCACTAATGCAGGCGTACAAGTGAAGACTGGAATCAATCTAACTGTACATGTCCTAGACAGGAGTACGATCAGTCAAATGAACAGTAAGAACATAAGTTTTAAAGTTGTTTATTGATATCATTCAAGACAGCTTATTTGCAAACGTGTTCACAAACTGAAGCACAAAGCTATAAGCCTGGCAACTCTAAGCACAGACCTCACTGGGAGCTCAAAGATTGTACGCTTCTCATGAAGGACGATATTCTATTTGGGTCCTTACTTATACCATCAGGAGAACATATTCCACTGCTAACATCCAGGCCATTTGGTTTGAGAGCAGAAGCGGCTTGACAAACGTTGTCCGCATGAAGGCCTCCTGCTAACAGCCACCCATTTTTGCTTTTGACCGACGGCATCCGAAATTTCTCCCAGTTGAATCCTTTGCCACTGCAAGCAAATACAGAACTCTTTAATCAGACTTGCAGGTTTAAGATCGATATATGTTTCCAAACAATAAAATGTTACATAGTAAATGGCTATTCACTCAGAAATTATATAGGGAAAAAACTGAGAGAGAATATTTCGAGGAAGCGTATACATGTGTGTGTCCACCCCCGGCACTACTATGTTACAGGGACATGAGAGCCTTACTTGTCATGGGTCAAGCACATTCACCATAGAACATACAAGAGTGCGCACTTTGTATAAGATGAACACGATGTCTATCCTATGAACCACCAAGTCCCCGCAGGCCTAGTACTCGAAATACTAGACTACCAGAGAATCAACTGTAAAATAAAATATTGCTTTCTTTGGTTGGTAATTGATGATATAAGTTGAATAAGATCTTCGGTAGTCTCCATTTTAAACTAATATAACATCAAACATCAAGATAGCAATCGAATGAGCAACATTATGTACCTTCCACCCTCTGCACTGTCCACCAAAAACCAGTCGATGGCATATTCTTCACTGGGAGGAGAATTGATAAGCTCTCCATCTGCATCAGCATTTAGAACATATACAATTCGATTGTTCTTGGCAAGAGCAGGAAGTAGTGCTCGGGAGCTATCTCCATGAAGCTGTATAGAAGCAACAGATTTGTAAAGACTAAGCACAATTACCCACTGTATATTCTACAGAGCAGAAGATCATGGAAATGCACCTGAATGAGTTGAAGGTTGCATGAATCAGATACTCTTAAGATGGTCTCTTCGTCATCATCAACAAACACACCAACAGGTTCAGCCCCGTACGATTTTGCTACTCTGGATATTTCTTTCGCATCGGACAGCTGGACAGATCGCTTGGAGTTAGGCCAAAGAATCATCCCAATAAGTTTAGCTCCGGCCTTTGCAGCACATTCTGCATCTCTAGCAGATGTGATACCACACATTTTGACTACGGGCTTGTTTCTTTCAGAGTCCTCTGCACTGTATCTGGATGATGAGGAAATGGAAGCACTGACTCGTCTGTTGGACGAATATTCCATTTTAACTACAGGCAACCTTGGATGCCCTAAACAATAAAGTGAGAGTTAAAATTGAGTGTAGTTGGGAATCTATGGGGCGTTGTTAATTCTAGTTTCCACTGGTAAGCCCAACAAATGACAAACTTGCAGTATTCCGAAAGCGCTGAGGAAAGCGGCGCGGATGAATGAACATAGAAGGGCCAGAGAAGACTCACATTTGCTTGTAGGTGTAGCAACCCGCAGTGGCTGCTTGGTTGAGAACGCTGTCTCCATAGCTGTTACACGGCAGAATCAAAGGAACACGTACAGTTTTGAGCCACACAAATGGCACACAATTGAGCAGAGCGCGGCGGCACAAGCATTCCATCGAACAGGTACCGTGCAACCAGGATGACTAGAAAAACTACTACCAGAAAGAGTCGAAAGGGCGAACCTGAGGAGGAGCAGGGGCGGCCGGGTAGCGCCTGGTTGGGCAACCGCGTTGCCTCTGCGGTCTCTCAACGGCGTGGACGAGCGACGAGATGGGGAAAATAAAACGAGGAAGGAACGGAGCAGCCCCGTCCGGCAGTAGTGCCGTGCCGCCGCGTTTGTGTCGTTCACCTACCGCTCACGTGGCTGGAATTGTCCTCGACGAGCAAAATTCACCACCGATCTACTCAGGTCCTAGGAGACCGTCATCAGCATCCTAATTCTAATCTCATGCATTAGTATGTCCCCTCGCAAAAAAGGGCCCCTTTGGGTCGATGGACTTGTAAAGGAATTTTGTTCAATCCATCAGATGTTCTCCCTTGTGTGGAATAATACATGTTACCTCCGTTCCACAATTCTTTTCGTGGTTTTAGTTCAAATTGTTGTCGTGGTTTTAGTTCAAATTTGAACTAAAACCACGACAAGAATAGAAAATTATCTCAGCCCTATGAATCCACATAATGAGGTCGCAAGAGTCCTAAGAAATTACTAAATCAGAATTTCGAAATACCACTAGTGTTTATCGCCACGCTTTGTGATCCTTGAACTATAGACTTTGGAACATGTTACTCAAAAACCATGCAATAAAACGGATGTGTGCATTCTCCTAATGCAAAAGGCTGAGGCTTTGCTCCCCATTTCGGAAAAAAAAAAACTCACAAACAACTGCAAATCTCACAACACCGCCGAATCAGTTGCCTTGCCGCGTTTCAAGGAATTTGCATACACATCAGAACAAAATAACAGATAAATCAGTGGCTGCTGCATTCAGCAGGGCTTTCATTTAACATCCACAACACAACATCAGCTGTATCTACAAGGAACAGCGGCAGTAGAAACGTAGTATTCTGGAGTTTTCATGGTCACATATACAGATAGCTAGATACACGCAAAGCGCAAGGTAAAAGGGTCTCATAACTTGTGTCCTTACGCATATGGATCAAGGAACCACCAAATGACCCAGCGTGCATGCACGAGACACTGGTGTTCTAGGTCTCCTTCTTCCCTTTCGCCACCCCCCTGGGTATCTTGCTCAGAACCTTGGTATCCAGCACCTCGTAGTGCTTGCATGCCTCGGTATGGGCCTTTCCGGCGAAGTGGTCCACCTTGTCCTGGTACTTGTCGTACAAGATCGGCACCGTGTGGATCATCAGGACAGCTGTTCAGTATCTCAAATGTATAAGTCCAACTAGCATATAATACCAAACATTTTGGAAAGTCATTGTGCAAGTTCAAAAGATGCATTACCAATGTAGATCAAGGTGAGGAAGTCACAGCAGCTTCCCAGTGCAGAGAGAACCCAGAGAGCAGCAATCACCTAAAAAAGCACATGATAACTATTAGACAATCCTCGAGCAACAGACCCATTGTGTGTAAATGTAGTGAGAGAAACATACACCAAGGAATTTCTTCAGATCATGCCCCATCGCTATCTCCCGAGACAAGTGAAGGGCTCTGTTGACGTCGCTGCGCAATGCCCGTGCCACATTCACAGCAGCATCTTCAGATATCTGAATGACAGGAAAATCCGGAGGACTCCTGCAAAAGTAACACTTGATGTAATGATGGAAGTAGTATCAACCAGAACACGTCAAAATAACCATATATATCTCACTTCTTAATGAAGGTTATAGCTTTGGACCACAGGAACAAGACGGCCAGGACTCCAATCATCACATGGGATATCAGAGTTAAGAGGTGGTAATCGAGCACTTCAAACAACATCCATATGACAGTTGCACCACCGATCACTACAGCAGTTGTCTTCTTGTCTTTCCATAACAGCACGTCAGCAGCTGCACAGGACGGTACCAAAATTAGCAAACAGAGCAATCAGAATTGTCATAAGCAGCATGACTTAAAGATTTACTATACTGCATGATGCTGTGTCCTCGTAATCAATGGATCTAATTGCAGCTATAGCAAAATAAAATACTTCCACTCATCCCATGTACAAAGAGCATAACATTTTTCTTGAGAACAACAACATGACATGTGAAACCTTGTGAGAGGTTATTACTAATCAAATACATAACTAATCAACAACTTGTCGTATTTTAGGAATTTATGGATGTCTCCATATATCAATTTGTGATCACCAAACGGCACAGGAATAAGAGAAACCAAGAATTCACTATGCCTGCAAATTTTACGTATGGGATTTTCGATTTCTCCATAATCTGAAGCTTAATTTTAATATTACCGAGTTGAATGCATTTGTGTATTATCGTGCATCTCTTACACAATCCTGAGACTGAAAGTAACACCCCCCGTGCCTAATCCGGATCCTCCCTAAAAATCCAAACAATTAACCTTTTCCCCTTAACCAACAAAGAAAGTAGCATAGTCAGAGAAAAGAGGATGCTTCTCCATGGATCAGCTATACTTCTGCCAAATCAAAGGTATAATTTTAAGGATCACTCTGTATAGCAGCATATTAGACAACATTCCTTAGATTATGTTGCAAGAAGTTTTTTTCGGCAATAAGGTTCTACAGAGTAATTGGAACTTCAGAAAAGTGGACTAAACAGATCCACAAGTCCATGATTTTCCCTTTTTGAAAAATGGTTCACAAGTCCATGTAGATTTTGATAAAGTAGATTGAAGAGCACCTAAATTCAAGTGTGGGTTCTCAGTTAGACAATAATTGTTGTTGCCACTTGCAAGAAGCCACCAAAATGAATCATTACAATCCTTCTAGGGGTAACATATCATCCATAGGAAACTGGATAAACAGGTAGGCTCAACTTACGATTTCACACATATCGTCATCATAACATCTACTGGGCCAACAAAAAAGCTGTATAAGGTTCGAAATGAACAGCATACACTCGACTTTTACAGTTCCACTGAATCATTCCCATGGATTACAAGGCTTCAGAACAGTATCCCACAGGGATAAAATGGAAAAAAGTGGTCTGGGACAACAGCACAGGAACTTCACAGTTTGTTCAGCCTAGAGGGTGACAAGAAAACCATGAGTGACAGCATATGCCCCATTTATTTCAGAGGCGTGAGGTAACTGCGTAGATTATCTCCAAGCCGAGGAACTCAAACGCCAACAGTCCACCAAATAATTCAGAAAATACAGGTGGGTGCTTTCTTGGGGTAAAAGATGTCTTCTTATCATATTATTTCAGAATTAGCTATTTAGACAGGGTAAACGTTTTTAGAGCTCACGCTATCCGCAATAAAGTTGAGCACACCCAACCTCAAATTTAGATAACGACATCTAGGACAAAGGAAAAAATAGCAGACAATCGAAGATCTACACCAACGTTATTACAATAAGCATCATCGACTAAAGAAACCAAAAGGGAGTAACTAAAACTACCAGCCAACTGAGCCAAGTACTTTCTTGTTAGTTGAACACTCCCCAGATGAACCACACCCAGTCACCCACACACACAAATAGAAATCTCTAGCAAATTTGTTTACACAGACAGAAAAATGAAACGAATCCAGCACTAAAAGTAGCAATCAAAAACTTATCTACAAAAGAGTACTAACGAAAATACAGCAAGATTTGGCACTAGACAAAAAAAGAAATAGAAAGAAAAGGAAAGTTCGTACCTTTACCGCCTCCAAGCACCTTATGCACAGAGGTGTCCTCAGGGAGCAGCCTGAACCCCCGGGACCTGACCGTCGTGTCGGGCGCCGACGCAGGCGGGGCCGCCTTCTCCGGCGAGGCGTCAGCCTCCACCGACAGTGGCGGGGCCGAATCACCCTCGGCGGGCGCTGCCGGGGTTGGCGGGGGCGCGGCGACGGTCTCCTCGACTGGATCGGCCATGGATGGAGGAAACGAAGCTACAGAAAAGCTAAACGCGAATTCCCCTCTGTTCTCGTAAAGCGTGCAGTGTGTGGAAGTGTGGCTTTGCTGCCTCTCCTTTTCTTCGGCGGAGGAAAGATGGTGGAGATCTCTAGAATATCGGGGGAGAGGGACGGCCGTCAGGGGACGCCGTCACGGCGCCTTTCGGTGGTGGAGCAGGTACGCCGTACGCGCACCCGGGAAAGGTGTACCATACACCTTTAAACCATCTCCAATTGGACGTGTAGAGCACCAAAAAAAATTGGGTGTTGAAAATAGTAGGATACCTGAAACTTTTCTGCAGATAGTCTAAAATAGAATACTAACCTCCGATCCGAAATAACTTTCGGAGAGAACGTACGGCCGTAGTAAACTTTTTGTGTACAGCTTGCGAATGTTATTTCGGATCGGAGGGAGTAGCATTGTTTTTTCTGCCGTAGCAGATCATGTAAAATAGAGCATTCAACACGATGAAATTTTGAAATTATATCATACTTTAGATATTTAAAATGACAAAATGCACAAACTAAACATCCATACTTAGATATTTCAAAATACAAAATGCAGAAACTAAACATGATAATTTAACACTACAGACACACTACAACTCTTTTTCACGGTTCGTCCTAGCCAACACCATCGGACTCATCGTCGTCCGACTCAACCTTGATAGATGTAAACCTCGTCTTTCTTCTTGCTCTACACGTCCAAGCCAGCGAAAAACACGTACTTTGTCCGCACGAGTTTCGAATGTGTCGCGGCGAGCCTCTCCATAGTTGTTGCATCACTCTCATGGGCGGTGCATTGCTTCCGTCTCGCGACATCTGAAACTAAGCTCAGACCTGGGTTGGCCGTACCTTCAAGCCACGACATCGTATGCGCGTGCGGCGAGCTCCAGTAACTCGAAGGTCCCGTTCTAGTGTTACATGGCGTCGCACGTTATCTCGGCGGCCAGAGCCGAATGGCTGCTCCTCGGCTCGGCGCCCCGGCGACATTTTCGGATCGGTGGCAGAGGGTGAGGAGGCCGACGGTGGTGGGACGGTGCAGCGGCCCAAGGTGGCAGAGGTGAGGGGCCGACGGTGGTGTGGCGGAGATGACCAATGCGGTTGTGCCACGGTGAAGCGGTGGCGGGTGGTGGAGGTGGCCAAATCGATGTGGCGGGGCAGGCGGACGTAAATCCGGTAGTGGGGGTGAGGCAGCGTCAGTCAAAGCGGTTGCACGGAGGGGTGAGAGAATTTCCAGGGGGCGGCTGAGCTGCAAACGGACACGAGTACATATGATGTCGATATAGATTTCACCCTGGCTAACCGCGCAATTTGTTTTGTGTCAGAGTGTATCATGGCTGCATTTATCAAAGGAAAAGCCTTCTTATCATCCGAGGGATCGCACGCTCGTGTCCCCCGGGTCGAGCACGCGCCACGTGGTCTCGTCAACACGAACGAAAAGGAGGCACCGAGGCAGACCCACCTCAACCTTATCTCATTCTCTCCGTGCCTCCCCTCCACTCATTCTTCTCCGTGCCTCCCTTCTCTGTCGGCGCAGCCAGTCACGTGCCTCCGCCGCCCCTCTCTCTCGCCGGCGCCGCGCCTCTGCCGTTCCTATTTCTCGCCGCCTCCGCCGCCCCTCTCTCTCTTGCAGCATCCTAGTAGGAGATGATGGCGGCGCCGACCGTGTCGGGCGAGGCGTCGGCGGCCCGCCTCGGCAACTACCTCCCCATGGCATAGGCCAACCTCAGCCTCCTCGCCTCCTTCTCCGGCTGGCCAGGCGGCACCGGGGCCGCCTCTTCCTCTTCACGGCGAAGCCCGAGCCCTCCTCTCCTTCGGCTCCCTCCTCGACGACTCCTCCAAGTGCGGCGACAATGCTCCCCTCGTGGTAGCACCCTCAACGGCGGAGGAGCGGCTATGGGAGGTGGCGCCGTTACAGGGAGATGACGACGGCGCTACGGTGAGATGCTACAGTCGGCGGTCGAGGGTGCTGCCAGCGGCGGGCGGCCTTGCTCCCAACCTGGGGTTGTCCTGCTGCAAGGTGGATGCCGGCGATGTTGTCAGCGGCCGGCGGTGTTGCTACCAATGGTCGTCGGCGATGCTGTCAGTGGTCGGCGGCGTTGCTACCCACAGTCGCCGACGTTGCTACCAACGACCGGCGGTGTTGCTATCGGCGATGCTGTCAGCGGCCAGCGGCGTTGCTACCGGCGAGACAGCAGCCGGAGATGCTGTCAGCGGCCGCTGGCGTTGCTACCCACGGTCTGCAACGTTGCTACCAGTGGCAGGCGGCGTTGCTACCAGCGGCAGAAGGTGTCTTAGAGCAATTTTCTTCAGCGATTCGCTGCCTTTTTTTTGATGCGGTGTGCAATTTTTTGGAAGCTTTGTAGCACAAGTTTTCTTGTTCTGGTGCTACAATTTGTTCTGTTGTTTTGCATCATAAGTCTCATCGGAGAATCTCGTCGGAATTATTTTTTGTTAGGATGCTGCAATATAATATTTTTTTTTTGCAATTATCGTTATGTGGTGTTGCTACAATAGTACAAAGATTTTGCTACGATGTCTCCAGCGAGGTCTTCGTTGATCTCTCCGGCGACGTCTCCGGCGAAGTCAATTTTGCTACCGTAGCACATTTTTGTTGCTACGAGATCTCCGGCGAGGTCTCCGGCGATCTCTCCGGCGAGGTCAATTTTGCTACCGTGGCACATTTAATTTTGCTACCGTAGCACATTTTTGTTGCTACGAGGTCTTCGGTGAGGTCTCCGGTGAAATCAGTCTTTTTCTTTTTCTGTTTGTGAACGAACCTTTTTTTTCCTACATAGCAGCAAAAGCGGGTAATTATTTGCTACGCGCGGTAGCAAAAGCGGGATTGGAAAGAAAAAGCTACACGTGTGAGCAGGAGGACCCGGGCCCGGGTGACGCTCAGTGCTGTCCTAAATATGTACGCGTAGCAATTTCGCGTTGCCGATGGTAAAGTAACGGAGCGCAGAATACGTCGGCACAACCGTGGTCGCAGACGGAGATGCAGTGAGGGAATCGTGGTGCTGTGCGGATGTGGCAACCGCGGAGGACGACACGCGAACCCCAGGATTTTTGCTGGAAAGATCCGGGCCGCCACGTGCAACTGTTGCTCTGGACTAGCTGAACCGATAGATATGAGTGGTGGTGCCTCTTCCGGCGTGCCACGCGTGTCCCTGGCCACCGCCTGAACCCAAAACAAACCAAAGGGGTCATTGACCTGCTCCCAGCGATATATTCGTCGTGTAGCAATTTGGGATGTCTTGGTGCATACAACAATGGGATTTTTTTTTTTTGAAAATTACAGTACTTTCGTACTGCATATTTTAATGATTTTCCAAAAAAATGGGCGTACAAGAGAGTTGTACAAAGGAAGAAAACAAAACAAAGCTAAACTAATAAACCAAGGTTCAAATGAAGCTGTCAACCCATGCAGCAAAGTTGCTATAGGCCTTCCTAATGGCTCTATGCTTCAGCAGCAGCATTTCTTCCTTGAAAACAACACGACATTGATAAAGGTTGGACAAACGCTGTTCAAAGATGAAGGCATTCCTCACTTTCCAAATCGCCCAAAATCCTAGCAAAATAATCTCCATGAAGAAAGGTTTGCATAACTTATCTTTTAAATGCTGAATACAGTCAATGCCCGGTTGTAACGAACCTCGATACATCAATCACAGGAATGGGGATTGGAGAGGGAAATTGGGGTTCGGGAGAGAGACGGAAGAACACGGGATCGAGAAGAGACAGCAGAGGATAGGGAAGCAACAGAGTTCATTCATTCTCGATAACGTTTCCTAGTCTCACAGCTGGTTATAAACACCCCAGCACACATACGACGCACACGACAACGCACACGACCGACAAGCACAGACAATCCAGGAAGTGGATCGATCAGCTCCTGTAGCTTGATGGGTCGCGGCCCAATAGCAGCCCACCTAGGACCACGACAATCCCCTCACCTTAACAGCAGGCATGACCTCATGCCGGTAGAACACCACCAGGAACCACCTCAGGAAGCAGGGACTCAGCAGCTTCTGCGAGGAGACGATCTTCATTCACCACAACGGAAGGAGGAATATGTTTCTTCAGTAGCGAGACGTGAACCACTGGATGGATCTTGCTTGAATCTGGTAGCTTCAGCCGATATGCAGAAGCACCCACTCGCGCCAGGACTTGGTAAGGACCAAAATAGCGCAAAGACAGCTTCTGATTGCTCCTAGTAGCCACAGATTGTTGAATGAAGGGCTGCAGTTTGAGGTATACCTGATCACCCACCGCAAACTGCCTCTCAGAACGGCGTTTGTCAGCCTGAATCTTCATGCGTTTCTGAGCACAGGCCAATTGTTGTCGTAAGACTTCCACCATGATTGCACGTTCCTGCATCCAAGTCTCGAGGTCTGGAGATTGACATTCAGCAGCTGCAGCAATACCCAAATGTCTGGGTTTCTGGCCATACAGGACTTCAAAGGGAGTGCGCTCCAAGGCAGAGTGGTAATTAGTATTGTACCAATACTCAGCGAGAGGAAGCCAGTCATACCATTTCTTTGGACAGGCGTGTACAGCACAGCGCAAGTAGGACTCCAAGCACTGATTCAGACGTTCAGTCTGCCCATCAGTCTGAGGATGATAGGAAGAGCTCAAATGCAGAGAGGTGTCAGTGAGACGGAATAATTCCTTCCACAAGGTGCTCGTGAATATGCGATCTCTGTCAGACACAATCACTTGAGGAAGTCCATGCAGGCGATATATTTCATTGACAAACACTTGAGCAACTTGAAGAGTAGTGAAAGGATGCGATAGAGGTAAGAAATGCCCATATTTGGAGAACCTATCAATCACTACCAGAATCACATCGCACCCATGTGATTTGGGTAACCCCTCCACGAAATCCAAACTGATCATTTCCCACGCATATGTGGGTACTGGCAAGGGTTCAAGCAGACCTGGCATTTTCACATGTTCCACCTTTGCTTGTTGACAGACAGCACATCCAGCCACAAATTGTTGAATGGATTGTTTAAGCTTGGGCCAAGCAAACAGTTGCTTCACTCGTTCATAAGTTCCACGAACCCCGGAATGACCACCCACCCCACTGCTATGCAGAGCTTGCAGTATGTGGTTCTGGGCCAGCAAATTAGTGCCCACCCATATACGTCCTTTGTACCGCAACAGACCATCTTGGAGGGTAAAGCCAGCATCATTCGAATGAGTTGCAACAGCACTTAACTCAGTAATTAGCTGTTGAGCATGACTGTCATCAGTATAGCCTTCCTGTAGGTTGGACATCCATAATGGTGTCACCTTGGAAATAGCAGCAACATCCACTGCTTCCTGCTGGCGAGAGAGAGCATCAGCAGCAGCATTAGTGATACCCTTCTTGTATTTGATAGAGAACTGGAGACCCATAAGTTTCACAAAAGCTTTCTGCTGGATTCCTGTTACTAAGCGTTGATCAACCAGATGCAAGAGACTCTGGTGATCAGTGAGAATAGTGAATTCCCTATGCTGTAAATAGGGCCTCCATTTGTCCACTGCAAGGATAATGGCCAAGCATTCCTTCTCATAGGTGGACAGGGCTTGATTGCGTGGGCACAAGGCTTGACTAAGAAATGCCACTGGATGTCCATCCTGCATTAGAACAGCCCCAATGCCCACATTACTAGCATCTGTTTCAAGCACAAAGCTCTTGGAGAAATCTGGCAAGGCCAATACTGGTGCATTTGTCATAGCCTCTTTGAGCAACTGGAATGCTTGTTGTTGTTCTGGACCCCACATGAACAAAACTCCTTTCTTAAGTAGCTGAGTCAGTGGCCGAACAATGATCCCATAATGAGCAATAAACTTGCGGTAATATCCAGTCAGTCCCAATATTCGTTTGAGGTCCTTGGCATTTTGTGGCTGTGGCCAGTTTGTGACTGCCTTCACTTTACTTGGATCAGTCGCCACTCCCTTGCTGCCAATAACATGGCCAAGGTATTCAAGCTGTTGTGTAGCAAAGGAACACTTGCTGCGTTTCACAAGCAATTGGTGTTGTTGCAGCAATTCAAAGACAGCTCTCAAGTGCATTACGTGGTCTTGCAAGGTGGGACTGTAGATCAAAATATCATCCACAAAAACAAGGACACATTTGCGCAAGAGACCAGCAAAGACATGATTCATGAGACTTTGAAAAGAAGCCGGTGCATTTGTTAGTCCAAACGGCATGACCAGGAATTCAAACAATCCATGATGGGTTTGAAAGGCAGTCTTGTGTTGTTCACCAGGCGCAATGCAAATTTGATGATAGCCAGATCTCAAATCCAATTTAGTGAACCACTGAGCTCCAGCCAGTTCATCAAGCAATTCATCCACCACCGGCACCGGATGCTTGTACTTGACAGTTAAAGCATTGAGCTGACGGTAGTCGACACAAAAACGCCATGTGCCATCTTTCTTTTTGACCAGCAATACAGGGGAGGCAAAAGAACTGACACTATGTTGAATAATACCATTAGCAAGCATTTCCTTAACCTGATTTTCAATTTCGGTTTTCTGTTGTGGAGTGTATCTGTATGGACGTGCCTGCACCGGTTGTGCACCAGGTATGAGAGGTATCTTATGATCAGCAGCACGAGATGGTGGAAGGTCAATTGGCTTGTCAAAAAGTGGTGCAAATTCTGTCAGCAAGGCTTGAACTTCTGGTAAGACTGCACTGTCCTCCTGACCACTATCTCCATCAATGGCGTCCACCTGGAATGTGTGTCCATCAGGTTTCAACTGAACTTGTACCATGTGAGTGATAGCTCCTCTCCTATGCAAACCTTTCAACTGCGTTGCCTTCACGGGTTTACAAGAAGTAATGTTGTCTTCCACTCCATGTAACGTGACTCTTCTGTTATTATGTGTGAACCGCATTACCTTGCGCTTCCAATGCACCCACATTGGGCTGTGGTCATCCAACCAATCATGTCCCAGTATCATATCATAGCACCCCAGAGGTAAAACCTTCATATCATGCACAAATGTCTGTCCTTGTACAGTCCATTCAAACTGAGGAACCATTTGATCACACTGCATCTTGGCCCCATTAGCTACAACATATGTTGCCGGAGGTAATTGCTTGCGAGTACAGTGCAACCTCTCCACTGTATCTTGGTTAAGGAACGAAGAGACACTGCCAGAGTCAACCAGAATAAGCAGCTCATGTTTTCCCACTGTACCTCGGAGTCGGAATGCTTTCTTCTTCTTGGCAGATGTGTTCTTGTCCACTCCCATCAACAGATTTAATTCTCCATCAGACTCAGACTCACTGGACTCCTGCAGATCAGAGTGAGATTGAATTTGCAGCACCTCGAGCAATTCTTCAATGACATGTAAGGGAACCTTCTCAGGACATTTGTGTGTGCGGCTATACTTTTCACCACATGTAAAGCATAGGCCCTTGCTGCGCCTGTAAGCCTTGAGTGCTTCCAATTTGTCTTCTGCCTTCCCATAATCTTTGCCTTTAGCATCTGACTTGGAACTGTCATCTGCTCGATTGTGCCATTTAGAGCGAGAGGTATCCTTGAAATCATGCTTGGAATAGGGCCTCTTCTTGCTGGGAATGGCCTCCTCTTCCTGTAACAATGAGAGCAAATGCGCAGTATCCAAATCCTGAGGTCGATGAAGCCAAATGGCTGATCGAATATCATCTCGAAGGCCAGCAATAAACTCATCAACAAAGTACCCCTCATCTAAGTGTGGATTAAATAGTAAAAGCTGGTGTCTAAGCCTAGCAAATTTATCCCAATACTCTGCAATTGAACCAGACTGCCGTAACACACGCATCTGATGTCTATAGCTAGCTTGCATATTTTTCCCAAAGTAATCATGCACTAACTTACACATGACACCCCAATCCTCAACCCTACCAGAAGCCTCTATACTCTGGAACCACAAGGCAGCATTGCCCTGAAATCCTAAAGCAGCATATCTAGTACGCAGACAGGGTTGCACGCGAAACACCTCGAAATAAGTCTCACATTGTTGCTGCCATAGCTTAGGATTTTCGCCACTAAATTTGGGAAACTCAATTTTAGGTGCAGGCGCTCGAAATGTATCCTCGCGATGCTCATCAGTAGTGCGATTAACATCAATATGGAAAGGCCTGTGTGGAATCACACCTGTGCCCGGGGCTGGCAAGGGGTTCGTGAGAATTCCCCGAGCATCACCCCGGAAGAGATTTGTCGCGCGGTGGTCGTGAGACCCGATTCCATGAGCGCTGATGAGTGGTGGTGCAGTCGCCAGGCGCGCCGCACCCGCTGACGAGCCTGGATCGGTTGGCGTAGTTGGTGCAGTCGCCGGTCGCGCCGCGCCTGGTGACGAACCTGGATCGATTGGGCTCGTCGGTGTCGTGGCCGCACGCTTGTCCAGCTCCGCGGTATGCGCCTCCACTGCCTCCGTCCGTGCTTGGACGTCGCGGAGCACCTCCCGAGTCTCGATTTGGGACGCCTTGAGGTCGTTGAAGCCGTCGAGAAGCTGCTTCATCATGTCCGTGAGCGCCTGATTCTGCTCCGTTGCGCTCGCCATGGATTTGGTAATTTGTTCCCGAAATTGCTCCTGCGCGTGATCCACTCGCGGCGCCAGCTTGTCTGCCTAGAGAGCCGAAGCAAAATCAAACCAATCGCGGGTGTCCGTGAGGAACTTTGCGTGATTCAGATGAATCACACCCAACGACCAGGAGAAATCAAAATTTCTCGCGAATTTCACTTCGATCTGCGGCGAGGAACAACGCTAACCTAGCTCTTGATACCAATTTGTAACGAACCTCGATACATCAATCACAGGAATGGGGATTGGAGAGGGAAATTGGGGTTCGGGAGAGAGACGGAAGAACACGGGATCGAGAAGAGACAGCAGAGGATAGGGAAGCAACAGAGTTCATTCATTCTCGATAACGTTTCCTAGTCTCACAGCTGGTTATAAACACCCCAGCACACATACGACGCACACGACAACGCACACGACCGACAAGCACAGACAATCCAGGAAGTGGATCGATCAGCTCCTGTAGCTTGATGGGTCGCAGCCCAATAGCAGCCCACCTAGGACCACGACACCTGTCTTCCATCTAAAACTGCAGAAGGAGCTAGCGATCTCCAGCAGGTTCGAGTAAAGGGGCAATGGAAGAATAGATGATCTCTGGACTCCCCACCTCGGAGTTACACATAACACAAGTGTACTCCGGTAGGAAGAAAGTTTTTCTCAATAGCATCTCTCTGGTGTTCAATCGATCCACAAGCAGCAGCCCAACCAAAAACCTTGTGTTTTTTCTGACAACAGAATTTCCATAACCAATTGTAAGCCACGTGTGGAGCTGAAAAGATCTCGGAAAACCTGCTTTGCCTCGTTAGGGCAGGTGCATCCATTATTTAAACCGTATTTTAAAATATTAAAACAAAATTGCGCGTGTACATAGGAACATTTTATGTCTGTACAAAAAGTTTCGCCAAATAAGATATATTTTGTGTGGCTCGTATAAAAACGACAAAAATGTTTCTTAAAAATTATTTTGAATACTGGAATTTATCTTTTTTTTATACATGACAGAAAACATGTCTTTTTTTTTTGGAGAAATGTTTTGTGCGGACATAAATGTCCGGATATACGCCTAGAAATTTTGTTTGATTTTTTTTCATTTTAACATACATCTAAAAAGCATGTTTCATAACAAGAGCATCTAAAACTATAAAAAAAATGTGTTCACATATTTCTTTCTTTTGTAAGGATTATTGACAAGGTAGTCATTAGTACGTATCGTGAAGACAGTGTAGTACACTATATTTTTCTTATGTCAATGGTTTGGACTTTGGAACGAAATTGATCTGTACGAAATCAGTTTCATTCACCTTTTTGTGAGTGAATATATAATTTCAAATCTAAATTGGAACAGTTATAAATTTGCTAGCCGATATTTTGACATGTTTACATTCTACGACGCATCCGCTTAATCGTACACCTTTATTTTACCTGTCAGTCTGTCACCCATATCCATATATGTATGTGGATACAAAAAAATATGCTTACCCGTCACTGTCGTATAAATAGATAGACACGGGTAAATATAGTCGTGTTGCAACACAAAAATGAGTGGACACATATAACCATAATTTATAAAGAGCAGCATATTATAAAAAACGACACATACTTACAAACAACATCATATTGTAGATATGTGTCTTTAAAGAACAACACGTCATGAATGTTAAACGCCAACAAATAGTTACACAATTTAATTCACAAACCCACAACAAAGTATATATCTAATTTGATTATACATAAGGCTATAAAATAAGCATTACAATAAATGTTTGACACTATAACAAGTTGTGACGGGTGCATGGGTACATCGGTACATGATTTTTACCCGCCAAGTGTGATATGCGGGTAATGAGTAGTCATTGGAGAGAGGTGATTTGGAGGACGAGCTCCACGGAGCTCTTTTTTTGAAAAAAATAAAAAACGATATTTTTAAATTTCCAAAAAATCTGGAAAAAAAATCCTAGAAGTATACCATGATTATGTCTACCATCGTGTAAAATACCAATGCGAAATATTGTGTATTGTGGTTTGTGCTAAAATAACAAAATTCTGGATCTGAGATGTGGTTTGAAAATTTTCAGATTTGTCAGGATTTGTCTTTTTATGTAGGACGGGATACAAACTATTCCAGGTTGCAAATTTACATACTCATAGAATAGGTCAACGTGAACGTCTAGAATTTTTTGCAGAATTTTTAGAAACTTTAAAATATCGATTTTATTTTTTTCAAAAAAAGGCTCCATGGAGCTCGTCCTCCAAATGAACTTTTCGGTAGTCATTGTCATCCCAACTCTAACTGGCAAATTTTGAGAGGTTAGAAAGATAAGTTGGTAATCAACCGATTCATTGGCATCTTTTGGCTTGCCTAAATATTGTAAGTCATATGTGGCACCAACCACAAACATTTTTTTTCTTTGGCTTGCCTCTATATTTTTTGGTGATAAGTTGGGAGAGGAAGAGAATAGGCTCCCCACCTAAAATATGTTTCTTCAAAATGTCACAGAACTAGGCCCCGGCCACCTTTTTAGGGGATCATTTACGTCTACTTTTACCTTACAATGTGAAGTTACAATAAAAGGAAAAGAAAAAGGAGAAGGAAATATAATATATGTGACGAAACATTGTCTAGCCGCGTTGCACAAGATAAACATGACAACATAAAAAATTACATGTAGTGCATGAGGAGTGCTACGTGCGCCATCTAAGGGTATCTCAACACCAAGACCTTGAAAGTTTCCACAATATCGCACCTACATAACCGGCGGTGATCACCACAACACCGTATAACACCACATTCTAGTCAAAGAGTGTTGGTCTGTGGCATTGACCGTAAACTCAAGTAACAATAAGGGCATGATAGTATAAGCTATGCAAGTCGTGAGACCATTAAAGAAGATGAACCTTGACTGCAAACCTTGCCATAATAACAGTCTTGAGAATTTGACTTAAAAAAACAGTCTTGAGAATTTTACAGGGTAAGTTGACGACCTACACCGTCAAAAAGTGCTAAACAACCAAAAACAAACTAGGATTACATATTTCACCACAATAAGAGTGATCATCGCCCTAGGATGGTCTCGATCTTGCACAACAACACAAGAGGAGAAGCATACGTCAACGTCGTGACAACATAAGGCAGCACTGCTAGATCCATCTTATGCCATAGAATACCAAGAACCAGCACCATAGGAATAAGGAGTCCACAAATCCACTATGTTGTCTCCCAGGAGACCATTCCTCCCTATGGACGCCGACACTAGTCCACCATGAAGATCCACGTCAACAGTAGGGACAGAGGTTCTGTATGAAGCCTTTACAAAGATGAACAACACCTATGAGCATCACCATGGCTTACATTTGCTCAAAATGGCACATGTCCCCACCATAAAGGGACAAAAGAAAGTGTCAGGGAGGAAACCTTAATTTCTTGGCACCGGTAAGTTTCCGTTGATCCTCCCGAGTCGACTATATATACAAGCCTACTTACTTTTATCTAGATCCACAAGCTTGGAGCGCGAATAGTCAAAGTGTACCGGTGCCAAGGAGTTGCGGCGATTTCCCTCCGAGAAGATTCGAGATACTCTGCAGGAGGATGTGAGAGTATATATCTTTTCTTCTTTGGCTTACCATTTCTTTCTCTAGTTTTGGTTAGTTGGTTTGCTTTGATTTTTGTTGTTAGGTTTTTATGGTGTAGAATTTTTTCCTTCTAATACAAAATAACACACTCTTTGATGTCTGTTCTACAAAAGTAGGATCTTACAGAAATTTATAGTAGTACATCGCATCTTAATCCTACACTTTCCGTATTACATAGTGCATTCCGAATAGGCCATGACGCAACCACCGCGTCAATTACCTCATCGTACAGGACCGTTTCCTTCTTTCCTGAATCACATTGATTCGAGGCTAAATTGGTCTGCCATATGGTTATCGACTAATTTCTGGGCGTTGCTTGCACCGGAGATTAGATTGGCAGTTGACCCTACCCAGCTGATAAGCTACGGCTGATCACGAAGATTGAAGGAGAGCTTTCAGGTATAGGGCGACAGGCCGACAGCAACTACATCATACTGGCTCCTACGTGGAAAAGCTCGAGTATTTCGCATCAGCCACCAAAGCCAGGCCAAAACCAGATCCACTGTCATCTCATCGCCCATCCAGGCCTACAGGAACAAGATGAGGAACATTTGTTATACAAGTCGTTGGTTCCATCTGGAATTATTCAGCAGATCGAGGTCCTTTTGTTGCTATGCTTTTGTTTCAGCTCAGATGAAGCGAATAAAACTCCAAAGAAAAGGTGAACTGAAATCGACCTGGCGTGATGCTACCCATTGAGGATGTATCGCATTTCATTTTTCAAGCATGGAAGGGCCGTGCCGCGTAAGTGATAGTGGGCTTTCTGTTATGGGCATTAAGTCGAACTGCAGGCTTGTACTAGGGCAGCCCTTAATTGGGCCGATCACGGCGAATCGGGCCGATGATTGAAACACAGACGCACCAGTTCTGTTTCTCCCTTTGCTTACTTTTTTTTAAACAGGGATAGGCCCAAAAGGGTCTGGATACTGCATTAAAATTCCAGCGGCACGGTACAATTTACCAGAAGGACCTCCAAGAAGAAGACAATTTGGACAAGGTCCTTGACATTAACACAACAGGCCCTAAAAGAAAGACATGAAACGCAATCAGGTCCGTCGCTGCCGCCGATGAGCGTTGACCTCAAGCCACGACCTTCGCCACCAGCACCGGGGACAAGACCACTTGATGCAGCTGGGAAGATGGACGCCGTCACGAGATCAGAATAGGGCCTCCGATGGAGGTTGATAGCCGCCTGACACGCCGCCTGGGTCAGGGGATGGAGTTGCTGCCCGCTAGCACCTTGGGTCGGCAACCAGTTAAGGGCCACCGAGGATGAACTCCAAGCACGCGCAGTATCACGAACATCCCGGCCTCCTACGCAACTGATGAACGTCGAGTCGATTCGGCCCTTCTCCTCGCCGCCACGGCCGGCCAGAAGGTGGATCAACACCAAAGAGCTCCAGATGCAGAGAAAGCAGAAGCAACGCTTATTGAACCAAGCCGCCGCTGAGCGCCTCCCAGTCCCAGCCTTCTTCCTCCTCTCAAGCAGGAGAAACGCGTCCAACAGATGCTGCCCAGCCCCGCGCCATGGAGCCAGAGCAGACGAGCTTGAGGGAAGAGAAAAGGCAGCTTTATTGACGAAGATGCCAGAGGCCAGCTTCCCCGCTTGCCACAGCTCCTGCCACCGGAGGAGGACAGCGAAGAACACCAGAACCTGGGCGCACCGGATCCAGCCGCGGGGATCCGGCAACCTACTCCAAGACGCCATATAGGACACAAACGGCACACAGGCCAGACACAAACTAACCCTACTATCTACAGGGGAGCTCCGCGCACCTCTCCCTCGTCTACTCCAGCCGGCAACGCCGTCGGAGAAGATTGGGGATCGGGCGGGATCGGGGTGGCGGCGACGGTCGACTCTCAAAGAGGTTTCTGGAGAGGAGCTCTACGCCCTTTGCACGTTCTTCTGTCAGA
Organism: Poa pratensis; assembly: GCA_947311845.1. NCBI lineage: Eukaryota > Viridiplantae > Streptophyta > Magnoliopsida > Poales > Poaceae > Poa > Poa pratensis. The sequence goes on from CAMZMU010000068.1 coordinate 21,074,871, forward strand.
CTAAGGAGTTCAACAGGTGCATTTCCCTTTTTGCTTACTTATATTTGCTTACTTATATTTTGAAACCGGGCAAGAGGCTTGCCTTTTCATTGATATAGAAGAAGTGAGTTGGCCAGTTTATAAGGAACTAGTTGGAATATACGTGCAACACACGTCTTTACAATTAAGGAGACAATTTAGAATTATGAAAGACCGTCCAAGGGTCTACATAGATTATTTTTTAACTTTTTTTTGCGTCGGTCCTAGATTTTATATTGCAAAGAACATGGAGCACATGGCAACGTGTGCACGTCTTAATAAATAGACGTGAATTATGTGTAATACAGACGAACACAAAACAGAGAAACATAGTGTTACAAAAAATACAATTAATTCTCTAGTTTAAGAAGTCACAATCAAATTCTAAAAAAATCCCCATTTTGAAAATAACATAGCACACACAGATAAATTAGAAGTATTTTTTTTACAAAGGCAGCAGCGTTGCTTCATTATAGGATGTGTTTTGTTTTTGGATGAGGTGGAACGGAATGGAACCGTTCCGCACCTAGAGGTGGTTCTTGTGTTTGGTTTTGGAGGTGGAATGGAATTGAGTGGTTCCACTTGAGGGAATATTCCCCTAGATTCGGAATACCCAGGTTCCACCAAATCGGTGGAACGAGGTGGAACGGCCGGCTACTCATCCAGTTTAGGATCAAGATTAGGAATAATTAATCTAGATTAGGAATAATTAATCAAGTTTAGCAATAATTAATCTAGATTAGGAAAAATTAATTAAGATTAGGAATAATTAATCAAGTTTAGGAATAATTAATCTAGATTAGGAAAATAATTAATCGAGTTGATGCCGTTCTCATTTCATTCCATTCCACCCCATCCCAGAAAAGAACACAAGAACGGAACGGTTCCGTGACAATTTTTTGTCCAAACCGAACACAGGGATGGAATGGTTCCGTGACAGTGGAATGGAATGGTTCCATTCCGTTCCACCTCATCCAAAAACAAAACACATCCTATATGAAAGAGCTGAATTACAGTGCCATGACTGAACATAGCAGAATTGGATGGATCGGTAGGTAGGCTTCCATGCACGGACGCAGGGGAAGGTATTACTACTATAAAGGAGCCGAGTCTACCCGCATGCTGAGGATGTTTGCCCCTCCTGGTGATTTTTAACCGTTGGATGACCGGTGAATAGTAAATTTTCCAGCCCACTTTTCACCACAGCCGTTAGATGTAGTTATTTCGTTTTTCACTTCTCTCCCTTGCTGCAGAGTCTATGACAATTGGGCCCGTTTAGCTGTGGGACCGCGGATTTGAGAGAGCATGTTTTATCCTCCGCGTCGCTCAGTTTGGCCCGCTTGATGCGTGGGACAAAAGCAGCAGCTGAAACCCTACCCAATCGGCTCCCATCTCTCCTCCCCCAATCCCCGTTCTCCTCCAGCTCGTGCCTCCCCCAACTCTCCTTCCCTCTCTGCTACAGGAGATGGCGGCGGCAGCGAATCAGGCGCGCACGGAGGCGAAGATGGCCGGATCCGCAGCAAGGCTGGGAGAGGCGCTCGGGCCGAGCAGGGCGGCGGCGGCCGGGCTGGGAGAGCTGCGGCGTGCAGCGCTCCGGCGTCATCCTTGCGCGCTCTCTCTCTTCTCTCAGGCAGTAGTGGACACGACGAGGAGCGGCGACGACAGTGAGCGGCTGCTGGCCGTGCCTGCTCTCCTCCTCGAGTTCGTCCGCCGCCGCCCTTCCTCCTCCAGCTCGGACGTCGCCAGGTGGCCGCCGACGGCGCTAGGATTCGTCCAGGTTAGCCTCTCCCTCTTCTCTCTGAGAGGGTTGGGCCCTTCCCCACAGTCCCATCTCCCTTCCCCACAGCCCCATCTATGTTTGCAGGCGAGCTCTATGTGGAGGTCTTCGGGAAGGCTCGAGCTGGGCAGAGTAGAGCGGCTCCGATCCGATGTGCCTGCTGGCGGCGCAGAGCAGATCGACGAGCCACAAGAGCTCGCCCTGCGCGCACAGCTGGTCCACCGACAGGGGCCACGCCCGTCCTCCTCGGCTCGTTCTCGTCTCCGTCAGGCAGGTGAGCTCCTGCTTCCTCTCTGCTTGTTATGGGGGTGTTCATGATGTCCAATGTATGGGGTTATTTGCTATCTTAGGTGAGCTGTCAGTGTTGGTGTTCGTGATGTCTATGGCTGCTGCAATAACAGAGAGGAGCAGCGGATGTGGATTTTGGTTCATAGGATGACAACATCAAATAGAAAGGTAGCAAGGTAATTCTTATAGACATTGGCTTTTTAATTGTGCATCATTTTCCTCTGGTAAATTCTCCATCCTTGTAAAATTATATATCTTCTTTATGCTTCTGAAATTTCCACTAGGTTATTTATTATATCCAGAGAATATGATATACACATGTATTGTATAATGGATATTAGATAGGACAAGAGCACTTCTTATTTAAATGTATCTTGTGAAAGTTCAGACACTTCAACATTATTTTAGCTTGCTCTACCTCATTTTTTCTACAGGTCTATGTTGATCTCTCTGAACATTTGGTTGGACATTGCCATGTAGCTCTCCAGCTTCTATCACCTTTGCCCCAGGTATCATTATTATCCAGTTCTGCTTCGATTGTTAGCTTCTGTTGTGCACAAAAGTTTCATTTTATTTCAGCGCCAGTCTTTGGCTTGTGCCTGTGAAGTGAGGTGTTTTCTGTGTTCTGTTGGGTATCTAATCTACTGTGTATTGTGTGTTCTATTGGGTACCTCCTAAAATTCTTACTTTTTATGAGCATGGAACAGACATCTGTGTTTTGGTAATCAGACGGCTTGTGCCACACTGTTTAATTGATTTCATGGTTGCATATGGTGCAAAAAGCCAAGGTGGATATGTGTGGACTTGCAAAAAATGAATGTTCATAGTGGTCTCCTTACCCCTGGTTTGCATGTATTCTTTTCTTCATGTTGCAGCATAGCGCAATTGTTGAGTTGTGTGTTTTACTAAACTTAGCACAGATTTCTTGTTTAGTACAAAGGATTTGTTCCTATCATTTCTTACAATGATGAGACTTAACTTGATTCTTCAACTGTTAATTTGGCGATAAAAAATTGCTCCCTGCCTCTATTGCTCGAGTTGTGAGGTTTTATCAGTGATTATGAACTTGACAGTCATTAAGTTTGAAATGTTTAATTGCTGATGCTACGTGAGTTCACCATGAAGTCGTTGAAGGGGGATTGCCTGGATTTCTTTATCTAATAAATTGACTGCAATACCTTTGCTCTGTACCCTTGCCTTCGTAGTGTATCATATTTTTTCAGATTTGGATACTTGTGTTTCTTGTATGGAATTCAGTACTTTTGGTTAACTAGATTTGTTTGCTTATTCTACTGATTATCTTGAGAAATGCCAGCTGACATGGTTCGCGATGCATGTTACTGGTGGTCTGAATCTTTTATTGAAGCATTTGTGTGTTCTTTAGCTGCAGATGGTACAATTACTTGAGAATAGAGTGCAACACTTTTGCATGAGGGTAAGATCTTCAAATGTTTCAAGCATTTTAATTATTTAGCTCAGGCAGTGAGTCACTTGAAATTTGGCAGTGCTGCACAAAATAGTTATGAATCTTTTCTGGAATGTTAGCCCTTAATATACAGAAGGCAGCCTGATTAGTAAATATAGTTTGCTTTCGGTCCATGTCTTGCAGTTGTAGATGGACCTATGTTTCTACAATAGTGTCCCTATTTTGCATTCAGATGTTTATAGATTTGCCTAAAAGATAAGGAGAAACATCGTAATGGATAGGTTTCTTTGTCAAAGCAAAAAAAGTAATGGAGGCCTTCGCTGGATAGGTTTCCATTCATTATCTTTGTTTGAGGACTTGCATTCCAGAAATTGTTATGGATGAATTATGTGAATCAAGTTTGGCATTTCGTTAGATATCTTTATTCTATTTCTAATCGAGCATTGTTGATGTGGCATGAATTCTTGATAATTCCGTTAGATAGGTTAAGAGCAGTCTAAGATAATCGGCTTGTGTTGTTTGCACGGTTAAGAATTACGAAACATTGGCGGCTGGGCACGGCGGCGGCCGGGCCGGGCATTGCGGTGGCGGCCGGGCTGGGAGAGCGTCCTCGTCGCCTTCAACCTCCCCACGTGAGCTCCTGATTCTCTGGCCTTCCTTTCTCTCGTGATTAATTTTATTCTATTCTTCTCCCCATCCGAATCAATTATGAATTTTTGACTCATACTTCCTGCTAATCACAGTAGTAGTTTTTTTGGGGTGCTCTACTTCAATTCTTATTCTCTACCCTTTGCCTTAGAGATAAGGAGCTTGTGATTGCTACTGATGAAGAGGTACCAAGGGCTGCGCCAAAACTTGAGTAAAGCCATTGTTTTAAAGGTATACTTTTTCCACTTCTATCCTATTTGTTCATGTTTTCATTTGCTGGGAGTTTTTTTATCATGCCTTTGTTTAATAGTCAATAAATTAAAAGAACCAGGGTTAATCTTCAGATCGTAATTAACAGAACACCGCTTCACATGATTTCCAAAGCAGCAGCAGTAATTAAAAGAACCAATGTTAATATCTTTTTGTATCAAGTATTACTCAATGCGGCTATTTGAATAAAACAAAACAATTTTCTTTATTAACGTATAGGATCTGGTGGCCTTGCGGTTGCCCTGATTTCTGGTTACTTTTGATTCATTGGGAAAGAACACCGCTTAGGTGTGTGTGCTGATTATAGGTTACTTTTTCCATGATGTAGGTTCAAAGGTTTTGTTGTTTTTCAGCTGTCTATTTCTTCTAAACGAAGATTGTCACTTGTTAGCAGGTGAGCATCAATACTTTTTGCTCTGTATGCCAGAGAGGGTGGTCGTGTTGGGCTAAGGTTACAGAAATATGACACATCAGTCGTACTAGATGCTCCTGCATATTCTCAGCTAGGCTCCATTTGTAATGCACTAGCAGATTGTTCATGATACCTTACAAGTTACTTGTATTACCACGTTTACAGGGTAACATTTTTCATTCTTCAATCTGCAGGAAGACATTGCGCATGAAGCAGATACTGGAAAGATATATAGGGCTGATTACAAGGTTCAAACTTGGAAGAAATGTTCTTGTGCTGAGGCCTGCCTCCATCGCCCAGATGATATATGTAGGTTCCAGTAATATGCTTCAGCTTGTGTGTTGGTCATATTATTATTGCTGATTAAGATTCATGAGCCAGTAAATTAATCTTGCAGCATTAAACTTGAGATGGGTCATGCTGGTCCGAAGAGTTGCTACGGCTAACCCTTGCGCTGTCTGTGATGTTGTTGGGCTCCTGATACTCGGAAGGTTTACTTCTTTTTTCCTCTGTGTATCTGTATAGTTTGATTATTTCCTAATCCTCGGAAGCACACTATGTGTATCTGTTGTTGTGTTCCATGCTAGGTAGTTTATTTTGATTTCAGTTCTTACCTAATTAGGAAACGCTAAGTTAACCATTTAATCTTACCTGCCGTTGTTCAAAGAAACATGCTGTTATATTTTGAAAGCAAACATTAGTGGGGAGACACGCAGATCAACTGTATGTTTTTCTATTGGATGTCTGAAATGACTGAAGTTGTTTGCCCCTTCGCAGCCATCCTGGTCCGTTCGATGCGTTTTGAACAGGGTAAATCGTCCCCGCTTTTCACAGATATAGATAGAAACATGGAGCATGATTTTGTTATAATAAGATATAACAATATAGATAGAAACATGGAGCTTTTCACAGTGCAATGTTTAGAATATGTGTACTGTTTCAGATTGGTGTTATAATAAGATATGTGATGCCTTTAGTTATAGATACAGCCGTTAAATTTTGTTCTTTGTTAACCATTCCAATATATGTATAAAATCTGTTACTGGCTTTAATGGCATGGTCTTTAGATGACTTTTCATTGGTCTATTAGAGTTTTATTATGTTAATTAGTTTATGGAGTGGTATGAGATTGCCTTATGTTGCGTGGTCTCTGTAAAGCATGATGCATACATTTCAATGCCTTAGTTTAATCCTTTATTTGTTCAGATTTTACATTCCGCTGCTACTGATTCAGCCAAGCCGAGAAGACCACGCGACGTCGGGGCAGCGACGCCATAGCCTCCAGCTTTCCAATACCCTCATCGCCTCACATCACCGTCATAGTTCCTCTCGCGTGCTTGCGTAGACATGTGGACTGTCGAAAATTCGACAAAGATTGCACAAGGCATTTCCGTGCATTTAAACCTTATTTGGGCCTTGTGATGCATTCTTCTTCTGTTTTGAATTAATGAAGGGGCAAAGCATCAGTTCATGGCTTCATGCATGAAAGTAAGATAACCAAGTATGCAACAATGTTGTAGGCTGTACATCTGAATATATGCTTATGATTTAGTCATTAGCCATGTAATTTTATCGATAGATTAATTGGAATGCAATACTTAGTCATGTGAGAACTATGATGTGCCATTTCTATTTATCCCTTTGCATCCTGATGTTGAGATGTGATATTCGATAAGAAGCCTTTGCAATAGTGCTCCATGGGTGTGCTCTTTGCAGATGTGATATCCTGATGTTGAGATGTGATATTCGATTAACATGTACTAATTGTTCAGGTTCTAAGGTGTGCTCTTAGCAGGAGCATTGCTGGTTTTCTTTTTCTCCGAGGTGTGATCCATGTCCCTTTGCTTGGTCGCTCTGAGGTAAGGCCTTCAAGCAACCATCTGTTGTGATGTCTGGATCACAGTTAGTAATGTCATAGTTTCCTTTATTGCCTAACATATCAAACATCTACCAGTGGTTTAAATCGGTGGCCCCGATGCTTTCCTTATTTAACTTGATTACAATAAGATCACTACTATTAGACAAACTGATAAGTGATTTGCTTGATTTTTTTTGTACTATGCTCTGGTTGGTATTCTCCACTTCATTGTTATAATGCTTGTTCCTTGATAAGTATAGAATTTTCAAACTAAAGTGTTAGCTGCATTTTTTGAGTTATCAGTTACGTCGATGAAATCTAAAGTTGATCGAGTTGGTCAACTGTTTCCTGGATGCAGGTTCCTTTCACTTGCATAGTTTACCACTTATTAAACACATCAGCAGTGAATGGCACTAGATAGGGAGTAATTCTTTCCTTCAATTTAAATACTCCATCTATGGTCTCTAAAATATTATAATATTCAATTCACCAATGCTCCATCTATGCTGTCCATACTGGTAGTGATTTGACATTTTTAAAGTTACACCTATTTGTTTTTGGAAAATGTAGCTTTTGTTGCATTTGCACATGATATATATGCCCTCTCAATGAAGTGCCAACTTTAGATATGCCATCAAATTTCGTAGGCTTTTGTAAACATAATTTATTGGCTTTGTGCTAATTTGACCAAGCCTAAATTCATGAAGTTGTCTTCTGCATTCAGAGTTGAAAAACATGCAATTTTCTGTCTACAGTTTAGTCAAGTAATTCAGTTTTCTTATGAACATGAAACAGTGAGCATCTGCATGTGTTCCTGCGCAAGATGCGCCTCGTGGTGCCCTTCTGCCGCTGGGACCAGGCACGGTGAAGAGCCTGGTGGCGCGCATCTGCCGCTGGGAGCCGGCTAGGTGAAGAGCCTGGAGGTGTGCTGTTGCCGCTGGGAGCAGGCAAGGTGGAGATCATGGGCGAGATGTGCCTGGTGGTGCCCTTCTGCTGGTGGGAGCTGGCGATGCGCTGCTTTTGCTGGTGTCGGAGACGCAATGCTGCTGCTGTGGCCGCCAAGCTGCGGGGGATCGCCGGAGTTCTTTTTCCTGCTGTCTGAGACGCCGTCCGGAGCAAGCAGGGGCGAGTTTGACGAGGTCGCCCATGAGGAGAGCAACCCGGGCCGCCCTGCAGCTGGAGGAGTGTGTGGGCCAATTTCCATGGGCTTGGGGTGAGCTGCACGGGATCAAGGTGGAACGGCCGTCGGGAGGAAAGTAGGGGTGGAGCGTCCGCGACGGACGGAGGAAGAGGACGGCAAAAATTAGAATGGAAGATCTTTTTTTCCTAATGATTTGAGTGACAAAAGACTTCTATGTAAATGTAATTTGTACACAGACCGCGTCAATTTTTCCTATCGGAGGGAGTAATATTTTAGTTTTGCTGTCACTTCCTTCATTTACACTAACTATCAGTCTTATATCTACCAACCAATCATTTTTCATTATGAATGAATGGCACATGTTTCTCTCACCGTTTGTAGGATGATAGGTAAACACCTTTGTGGGCACAACGAGAAGAAAACCCTAACGGTCAGCCTCCGTAATCCTAAGAGGTCGATGGCCGCGACACAAGAGTCGTAGAAATCTCATACACATACAACACCATACATGAATACACATAGAACTTATGGCTAAAATATAGTCTCGCCTTTGGCATTTCACCACTGGCGCAACGGGTCATCTATTTTCTTCCCATTCTATTTTCTAATCGATATAGAAAACATCGAAACTCAAGTTGAAAATCACATGCCTCATAAATATATCACTCTGACTAAAAAATATAGATGCCAAATACAACATACCTCTACACGTGCTACAAGATTATTAGTCGTCGAGATCCGACCCAAAAAACTTGGTGCTATGTTTTTAACATGTAGTGTGCCATATCAAACAGAAATTGTTTGTCAATTATCTGGCCGAAACCCGCTTAATTTAATCAAATAATGTGTAGCGAAAGAGAGTCTACGACAACCATATGGTCTTACTTTTCGGTAGTTGTGCACTTGCACTCCACTTTTCTCTTTCTTGGCGCTCAATAGAGGAGCATATTGTAAAAGTTTAATATCCTAATATTTCAAGAAACAGTTTGGGTATTTATTATAAGAGAGTACTCCGCTCAGTGTATTTATCCCTTTTTTGAACAGGGGTGTCATTGACAACAACACAAACTTGGTGCCGTTTGTTTTTAAGATTCAATGTTTCAAATTAAACTAAAAATGACCGCCAATTGTCTGCTTGAAACCGGTTTAATTTAAATCAAATGATGGACAATGAAACAAATGAGATCGCTTTGTTAGGCATAGAAGGACCATATGCCTTCGTGTTTTGCTGACAACAATGATGACATGATTCAAGTTATGGATGACTTCTATAGTATAACTGATGTGCTCTATGAAGATTCATACTGCCCATACAAAACCAAGCTAATTGAAGGAGTATCCACACAAAATAAATGAATGCAAATAAAATGAATTACTTTTCACCAACCAGTAAAATTTATGGCAATAATGTAATCTTTGCATCCGGCAGTTGCGCAGTCGCACAACAGGTCATCTAGTTACTACTATAAAGGTTGAGAGGCTACCCGCCTCCTCACAGCATTTGCCCCTCCTGGCTGCTCTCGGCCGTCGGATCGGCTTAGGAACAGTGAATTTCGAGTCCACTTTTGCCCACAGCCGTTGGATGCGGTAGAAATTTCTTTTACTCCGTGGTGGCTGATTTGTGCATGACATTGTGGGGCGCGCTTCGCGCTGGGCCCGCGAATCAGTGGGCGAGGCCAGTTCATCCGCGTCTCGCTTCTTTTGCTGCTTCCGCACCGGGAACAAAACTCGTTCCCGGGTGAAAGTGAAACCCTAGCTAGCCCAATCCTCATCTCAGCCGCCTCTCTGCCGCTCTCTCTCCTCATCTCAGCCGCCTCTTCCCTGTCGCTCGCGGCCCGTGCCCTCACCTCTGCTCCGTCCCGGGGGAGCTTGTGGAGAAGGAGCAGGAGCTCGGAGGAGCAGCCGCTCGGCTCCCTGCGCGGCGGTCGGACGGACCGGCTCCTTGCGCGGCCAGTTGTTGGCGGAGAGCTGGGGAGATGGCGGCAGCAGCAGGCGGCGGCGCGACGGCAGCGGCAGCGGACGACGGCGAGGAGGCGTCACCGCTCCTCTCTCTCACTCTTGCCGCGCCGCCATCTCCATGCCGTCGAAGCGGCGCTGCGCTCGGCGCGTCCGCGAGCGTCGGGTTCAACAGGGAAGGCCAAAGGCGGCTCCGGTCTGATGCAGCCATTGCTCGAGCGGGGAAGGGCGGCGCCAGGTGCTGTTGAAGCTCTGGCGGCGGCGGTCGGACCGGAACGGGCGGCGGCGAGCAGGGTAAGGGCGTGGCCGGTTCGTGCGGGAGCTCCGACGGAGATGGTGGTTGGACTGGAACGGGGCGACAACGTGCAGGGTTGGAACCACGAGAGCTGCACGACAAGACGGGAACGGTGGTCGTCTCCAGGTAGAGTTCGTCCTCAACCCAGGTTTACCTCCAGGTTAAGCTCGCTGGAGTTAAGCCTTCTCCTTTCAGTTCTTCTCTTTGTATCTTCGTGAGAGATATGGACGAATTCGTCCACTGTGATTCAGATTTCCATGTGGAAATTAATTTGTTTGTACAACAACAACACACGTTCTCCTGTTGTACTTTAAACTTATGTGGTGTTCTTATTTTGCAGGACATGGAAGAAATGAGGAATTGTTACGATGGTTTGTGGTCGGTTGCTGCTGGAACAACATACAGTGTATATGGTATGTTCTAACACTTCCTGGAGTAAATAATTTTTTATGGAGCTGTTGTGCATAAAACATACTATTAGAGAGTGTGCGTTGGCATAATACTTTCATAATCATTTGTGATTAGATGTACGCATAGTTTGCAGAAGCTATGGATGAAATGGGAACTTGCTTACTTGAGAAAACTGTAATTGATTATGATGTTGAGGACAATGGTGAGTTGTCTGAATCTGTAGGCACGATACGTGGGAAATTTGCATGTCCGGTTATATTCTTAGCAGTTCTTGTAGAATATGACATTTCTTGATTTAAAGCTAAATCTATTATGTTAGGGTTACTTCTTTGTAATTTGAAGAAAACTTCCGTTTGTGTGTACATATCCATCAGTATATATCAGAACTAAGGGATGTATTCTATTCTCTTAACCAGGAAATAATTTATGTAGCAAGCCTGCTGGTTTATAAATTTTCCATAAAGAATTATGATATAATGGGGAATATATGTGTTATATAAATTTCTAAATGTGTTATGATTTTCAGTATGCTTAGTGTGTTCTAATTGAGCATCACTCCTGTTTTCGATGCCATTTCCTTTAGTTTTCCGTGCTTCAAGCCCTAGCTTACATGATTGGTTTTATTTGACAGTAGCATTTTATCCATGGAATCTAACAAATTCAGCAATCTCTTGAATCAAGACTGCTGCTGTGTGGCGCATTTCTGCACTGAATGAAGCATGAGGGCATGAGGCTGGAAGGACAGGACCACCATTGAAGACATGAATCACTTGGTATTGTTCAGGTATAACCAATCATCCACACCACGAAATTCAGATGCCATCAACTGCAACATCCTTTGATTTTTCTCTAACATTTATTTTTTATTATCATCACGGTAGAAACCAATCCAACGACTAGGTTTGTTTTCAGGGTCAAATTCAGTTTACTGGCTTCAAGTGTCGTCATCAAAGGACTGCTGCTGAAGAAGGCGCGTGAGGGTGTGGTGGCCTAAGTGTTAGTGTTGCGGCTATGAGTTTAATAGTGATCAATGACAAGGCGTCTCGCTGCATCCTCTCTAGCCATCCATCGGTGAGGTACATCACAGTGTCCCAGTCGATGGCTGCACGCCACCAAAATACTCCTGTTATTTCTCATTTACGTGAAATGGATTGATACTTGATTTGATTTGGTTAGCATTTGTGTGTATTCTGTTACTGAATTTTGTTATTTAGGTGTTATTTAGGGATTTAGAGTTGATAGGTTGTTCAGGTATTTAGAGAGTATTGGTTATGTCGCGTTGTTATTGGAAAGCTATAATTTGATAGAGTTCTTTGTCTCGATGCTATTATGTTTGTAGATTGATTTTCTTTTTCTTGTTTCGTCTTGCCATACTTGTGTGTTTACATTTTGAGTGCTTGCCTCCATGCTATTATATTTCTACATTGTCTGCTTCATTCTTCGCTGTTTTCACCATGCCATCCTTGTGTCCGTAGATTAAACTGCGGTGATGGTGCTTTTTGTCTCTCGTTTACATTAAGTTGATTGTGAGGTCTTTTGGTTTTGGTTGCGGTTTGGTTGGGATTGGTTAATATGAAACCATATTCTCTTCTAGATTGATGAATTGTCTGCAGGAGGCAGTTTCTGCTGGTGTTTAGATTGCCATTTTTTTCCTTAGATAGGGAGCTCCTTTTGTCCTACTAATAATCCATCCTGATTTTGTTCTTGCAGGAAAAGGGCCACGGTGAGCAGGGTATAACAGGGTTGAGTTTGGGTGCCTAGAAGATCTGCACATCTGACGTCCGCGGCAGGAATTGTTGTTCCTGGTGTCATACTGCAGGTATTTCATCCTTCTTACCTCTCCCTTCTTCTACACCCCCATTTCCAGGTTTCATTTTTAGAAAAATTGTTTTCCCATGCAAAAACTAAACTGCTTGTTGACACCACGAACCTGGCTTATGTTTTTTGTACATGTTTAATTGTTGGTGTTGTATTTGTTCCAAATGATATATAATCTGAATTCTTAAATCTTGGTGATTTTTCAGGTAAAGATAAATATGGCTGCTGCATGTGATAAACCTGGTGGCATCATATGCACATATGGATGTCAACTACTTGGTGAGTTATGAGGTTACCTTTCGATGAGAGAGTTTATATGCACAAAAAATTTCAAAGTTCATAGTATTTATCTTTAGGTGTCAGTATTATGTTTGGTACCTTTCGAAAAGATAGTGTATATGCACAGTGCATGCATTTGCTGTACGTTTTCTTCCTTTTTAGATTTATTTGATGCCCCAATGCTATACTACCTGTAGTGTAGATGTGGAATTGGACTTTCCAAACCGAGTAAATCAATTTGAAACATCACAGCGACATTTACTTGTCAAGCTGTAAAAGAATCATCTATTTGCTGCACATATTTCTATTTGTAGAAAGTACATACTTATTCCGTTGATTTTACCTTGTGACATCTAATACTTACTTATGTATGCCATGTGAAGTTCATTGCTGCTTGGGTGTGATGCCTTTTATACCAGTGGTAGTAGGCAGGAGTGCTAATTGTGACATCAGAATGATATTTTTTATACCAGTGGTAGTAGCTTTATTCCACTTTCAAGGTTGAGTAGAAAATACCATGAAGAGCTTGGTAAATTATGTCGTTCTTGAGTTCTAATTGAAAGCGGGTTAGGTTTGTGAACGAAGGGAGTATGTCTACTGCCTTCACCAGTTATATGAATAGTCAACTGTAATTAGCACTTTGCAATCCAGTTTAATGACTTTGTGGGCTAATGTTTTTTACCTACTTGCTTCCTTTAATGGCTCTAATTAAAGCCAACTCTATGTGTTTTATTCCACTAGAGGCTATCTATATTCATTTAGTTAGGAATTGCAAGCGGTAGCTAATTTTAATAATTTATACTGTCTGTCATGAAATTTCAGATTAACTACAGCCTGTAAATAAATGAGTTGCCTCTAATTGTATTTCATGTACACAAAATCGTATGTGATGGTATGGTGACGATGTACTTCTATGATCTCACAGAGGATTGCCGTTGTATATCAGTTTTACAAGTTCTCGGCCTACTGTCATGCTACTTTTCTGTTTACTACCTGTGTTGTTCTCCTATTTTTTGATCAGCTTGCTATTTCTTCCTGCAGATATACCGTCTACTTCTGGGGGTGGCATGCCGTTGCTAGATCCAGTTATGGTGCCGTGTATTGCTTCTTATCGACTCCGTCAGGTTGGCTTCCAATTTCATCTTCTGGGTTTTCCTCATGCTGGATAATGCCTATATGTGTGCCTTTTTCTTTTGGTCAGATCGCTAACATATACTGTTTTCTCATACTCCAGTTCTGCATGTATCTGTTGTGGACCGATGTCAGGCCACTTCCAATCGACCTAAGTGGAAGTTTATTGTTCTCTGTCTCCGTGGAGAAGCTGAAGGTTTCTTCTGCTTTTCCCTTATCTGCCGTCATTTTTCCATTATATTACTTTCTTTTTTGCCTTCTCCGGTTGTTACTGAACTTAAATCTTTCTAACCAGTTCGTCCACGTAGGTTACCATTTTCTGAGCGAGATATAGCTTGGCTGAAAGGTATTTTTGTCTCTGCCTTTCTTCTTACTTCCATTATACTTTCTCCTCTGCTTTTTTGTTTTCTTCCTTTACTTATATTTTATCGCTACTCTCTGTCGTACAGCACTTGCACCGGGTCGATCTTATTATGGACCTCTGTTTATGTGTGCCATGGCTATTAGATTCTCGCAAAGTCGCAAGTGATGCTAGCCTATAGCTATGTACACTACCTCCGGATGGCATGCTCTGCCTGTAGTGGCCGTCGTATGCCACCAGCTCCTGGCTGACTAAGAAATGGCAGGGCAACTGCCTGTTTTCTCGTTCTTACAAAATAGAGTACTGTGTTATTTATATTATGTTTTTTATTCAAAGCATCTCTAAGAGAAATGCGATGGTGGTAAACACAATTAGAATTCGGATTATTCATTGACAAACGGGGTTGGATATCACTAGGAAATAGTTTTTAGCCTTCACACATAAACTGATGTGGTACGTTGCTGGGCTGATCTTCTACCTTTATTGTACAACAGGATACTTTTGCATATACATATGGGAGAACATTTATGCGACCTAAATAAAATTACTTGATGTTGTCCAGTTGCTGATACGAGCCTCTTCTATTATTATAAAACCGTACTAATTGGTTTGATGTATGCAAACGATCAGTGGATTATTTTGCATTGTCTTTTTAGGACTGAAAAATGGTAGCCTATTTGTTTTCCATGACAAGTTGCATAAGCAATTTATAAAAGGTTGTCAAAGCTCTCATTTTTTATATAGAAACTGATGGTGAGAATAGATTTCTAAGTGTACCATTTTGGACTGCTTTGAACATCGAACAATGTAGCCATATTCACCGTGTCTTTGTAGTATTTATACTAGGCTGTATATCTCATTATTTTTCACAGTATTCCACCGGCCATTGAATTATTTGCATATAGTTTTTGAGAACTGTACTGTTAGTTTAGTAGAACATTGAACAATGAAGTACTATATGATGTGCAATCCGTCAAGCTCTAATTGTTCAGTACTCGAAAGTAATATCTTTACGGGATGGCCCTTCATGGTTGTCATTTCAAAAAGCTGCAGCAACTGAACATCATTTTATCCATCTTTCATGCTATATACAACTATATAGTTGTAAGTGTCGCCAAATGTTATGCTTATAAGTTATATCATATATGATATATATGCATAATCTGGTAGTTCTGTTTATTGAGTTCAAATTTTGGGATATTGTAGGCTGATAATTTTTTTCTGTCGTTCTTGCTTTGTTCACACAATCACGTTGTTACTTAGTTTAGGGCTGCAGTCACAAACATATCTTAGGTGGGATCTGATGTCCTATAATAATAAGAAAATCAACTGATTCTGAATGTATGCCATTCTGATGTTTATTCAGGCTGTGTTTCTAGATGTTGTGTGATATCTGTATTAGTGATTTGAGCTGGTTGATCAAAGCTTGCTTTATTTTAACTGTTGTGTAATTGCTTGGTATTAGTGATTTGTGGTGGTTGATCAAAGGTAACCTGCTTTGTTATAGTGTATGGTGTTGTTGTAGAGCACCAACTGCAGTATTTGAGTACCATCACATGGTTGCAAGTTATGGCTTTGTATGTTCCTTTTCTTATTGCTTACAAATATTTAAGGTAATTTCTAGACATTTCAGTGGTCTTCTATTTTCTAATTTGAAAATTTCCATGTTTTGTTTCCTATAGCCAAACATCCCACATGCCACTATGTGCTCCTTGTGCAATGGTTCAAGGTGAAACGATAGCATGTTCATATTCTTTGTAACATCTTTCACTATGGATAGTTCAAATGCTTCTATAAGGTAAAGATCATACTTTGTGATTTCAATTTTCAGAAAATTATATTTGTTTATCCACAGTGATTAGTGCTCCGTGTAGCTGTTCATATTTTTGCAATTCTTATTTTATGGTGAACATAATTTATTATCTCAACTATATAATGTTAGTACTGTAGGTTTGTAAAGTATTAGTAGCTTCTGCAGGTAGCTGCAGTTTGTTGGCTGGGAACCAGAGCCCCAATGTTAGTACTGTTGTTTCTTAAGATAAAACATAATAGATTTGGAAATTATCCCAAGCAATATACATTTGTAAAGTAGTAGTAGCTTATACATATAGCTGTAATGTAACTTCTTTCTTCTGGTCATGAACCATTTGTTTTTGTAGTGTAAAATCTTTTATTAGGAGTGTGGGCAGAGAGACAAGGAGGATCACTCCTCTATCGTATCTCTCTTTTTAAATGTATGAAGTCTAAAATATATTACCCTAGCATGGCCAGTACTCTCTTTTTGTTGTTTCTGATTGCCAGCATTTTAGCGTATCCTCTAAAATGCCAATTTGGCGATCCTTCTCCATAGATAGTCTTACAGTTCTTCAGCCTAAAATATATGTTATGATTCGCTTTATTCGCGCAGAAATAGTCAGAAATCGTTGTATATTTAAGAACTACAATTCAACTTAATTAGGTTATAGTTTGGTGCCCATTTTGACCAGCTTCAGGAAATAGCTTCAGGAAATAACTGGATCATTTTTGGTGCATTGCAGGCTTGTCTCTTGATTCTAAAAAAAGGGCATGTGAACCAAACAGTTCTAGACAAACAAATGTAGCTTTCGGTGTTAGAACTCTTTAATTAGTCACAGTACTCCGTATTCTTGGTACTGACATTATTTAATTAGTGATTTGTTTGACCGTGACATTGTCTAATTGTAGTAAGTTTGTTTGGCATCTGTACAAGCGGTTCAGGTATCTGGTTAAGCAGCTTAGATTTGATCCATTGTTCAGCTAAATGAAAAATGATTTACAAAGCGGCCTTAAGCACCTTGCTCTTGCTGGTTATCTGATTTCCGTTCTGTCATATTGTCGATGGAATTCTACCTGATCAGGTAAACATTAGTGGTTTGGGAGGGCTTATTTTTTGGTTCCAGTTGAATTTGTGGCACTTCTGAAATAGTGCACTCTGTAAATGTGTTACAAATCCTAGATGGTTACACCTATTGAATGCGCACTGTGTTCATAAAAAATGGAATCTTTGTGTTTGGGTGACCCAATAGAGTTGAAAAATATGCATATAACTTAAAACATCACTACATACTTAGTTGACAGGGACCTGGTTTTGCATTGAAGATGTATGTACTATTATTGCCTATTACTCTATCTATAGATATTGTGGAATCGCCTTACCCTACCTACCTTAGTTGTTGGGTTCCCATATGTTTATTCAAGAATAGATGATATGATTACTTCCAATATATAGCCTTTTGACACTTCAATACCATCAGGTATAATATGAAACATTTGTTTCATAGATTATAGGTACTTATTGTATCTGATTCTTGCAGGTTCATTGAGAGAATATGATGGATATGCTCATAGCTATGGAAATGGACATCATCAATCTCATCTGTAAGGTAAGATTTAAGCGTAACCGAACTAGGAGGGCTGTAACCGAACTCTCTACCTTTTCTATGAAATAAAACGCAATGCATTTGTTTTTTCTCTAAATCTGTAAGGTAAGATTTAAAGGTCTAATGTCCCACGCTTGGTCATTTTTTTTAGTATGTGCTTTCCAGGCATAGTCACGGGTTTCAGATCTAAAAGAAATTGAAAGTTTAGTACAGCATCCAGAGCTTAATGGTTTTTCGAAGGTAAATTGCCTCCCTTATATTGTTCTGAACTTATCTGAGATGATTTCTTTTACATGAGTATATGATTCTAACCTACAGAGGTAACTGACATGTATGGTTTAGGCGTGCGTGTAGCTTTCATCCTCAAGCCTGAATTTTTATTTAGGTAACTATCTCTGGGAGATCAGATGGTCTTGCCTTTGTTAGTATACAGCTCAATCAGCCTACTTTGCAAGTGATTCAAGTTCCTAGCAAGAAAATATTAAACTTAATGCTTGACAAGCTTGACCTTCCAAGAGCAAAATATACATTTCATCCAGCTTCGCATCACCGGGTCTCGGCCACTGTAGAGTTCTATATTAGACCTCACGCGCATGAGGATCTGCTTCAGCGTGTGAAGATGGATGGCTCTCTTGCCACTGATCCTGAAATAGAATCTGTTGCTTTGGAAGGGATACGGTACATGGAGAACTGGAAAAATATGGTGATAGAGAATCTGAATTTTAGTGAGCTGAAGTATGTAGAAGCAGAGAATAAAGAGCTGCAAATCAAGCTAAAGACAGCGGAAGAACATAACCTGAGTCAGCATGACGGTTTGCTTCTAGCTGTACAAGCCATGGCAACAGTTTCTCACGGGATCTACGAGCTAGCGGATAAGTATCGTTCTATTGGCTAAGCTGATGCAGACATAGAAAAAAATGAGCCACTTGAGCTATTTGACAAAGTAGCTTTTGATCTTCAGCACCCAAGCGGCCATTTGACTAAATTTTTATAACTAATCTGCAAGTTCTAGACTTAGTTTGCATGTATATAATGTCCGTCGACATGTCTTAATGCACTACCACTTGGTGTTATTATGGTGCCACCATCGACCAACTCTCTGCTAGCCAAATATCATTTTGTTAGGGATAAAAGGACCATATGCCTTCGTGTTTTGCTGACATTAATGATGACATGATTCCAATTATGGATGAGTGGTTCTAGGTTTCTATAATATAGCGGATGTGTTCTACTAAGATTTGCACCGGACATCACTGACACACAGTTCTCATAGATAAAAAGCCCAATGAACAAAAAACAAAATACCACTAAAAAAAGCCCATAACAATAACTTACTCGATGCCGACTTACACACAATAAAGGCATAGAAGAACAACACTGATAGATGAAGGTAGCGTTACAACTTACATTGCGACACTTCATTCGAAGGTTTCACCATTTCATGTTGTCTTAGAGATGAATTACTTTTCATCAGTTTATCATTATTGTCCATACAAAACAAGCTAAATGAACGAAAAATGAAATGGCAACAATACACCGCAACGGAATTTTATCCATACAAAATCAAGCTAAATGAACGCAAATAAAATGAAATACTTTTCACCGGTTTACATTTTTCAGTTTTCCAATGATTTGATCATATTCGTCTAAGCCATTTTCTTGAAACGCGTCTCGCTTTCGGCAATTGCGTCAGTGACACAACAAGTTGGTATCTATATGTGACCGAGTTTAGTAAGTCCAAAAACCGAAACCTCTATCAAATTATAGTAACAAAATCAAAATAGCGTACTGCAACGAGCCTCACTTTCGAAAATTGCGTCAGTGACACAACGGGTTGGTATCCATATGTGACCAAGTTTTGTAAGTCCAAAAACCGAAGCCTCTATCGAAATTACAGTAACCAAATCAAAGAAAGCGTACTGCACAATATAGTCTCTGCATCCGGCAGTTGCGCAGTCGCGCAACGGGTCATCTAGTCAACGTGAACGAATAGGTGGACGGTGGCGCCTAGCAGCCTCTACAAGCCGCCCCTCACTGCCTCACAGGTCTTTGTACTGATTGGGAAGGTTCGATCTACCCAGTGTGTCGTATTCTCCCTATCAAATCATCAAGGCAGAAATCCGATCTGACAGGAAACAGAGAGTGTTGATTACCTGAACCAGCCACTATCGCGGGCGCCAAGCATAGTGCTCCCAATGAAGAACGGCGGAGGATGGCTGCCGCCTGCAAAATCTTAGCTTCGAGGATGGCGTGATGCTGCCGTAGACACACACACACGATCAATATGAAGCGAAGAGATCTTCGTAGTATTAGTAGGCAGAGGTGATTATCCATGATGCATCAGCAAACCGATGGGATCGTGATCTTCATGGTGTAACTGTCAGAGCCCTCCCAGGCAAACTTTCCGCTCGTGCGGCCAACCACCGCGCAGCCTAGAGCCAGACTTGTACTTCTGGGGCAGCTTGTACAGGTCAGTCGTGCTGCACAACTCCTCCTCGCCGGGCTGGGAAAAGGACACCGGCGGCTATCTCAAACCACGTCCGGTTGGAGTCGCTCGGGAAGGGGCTGGTCGGGATTCCGGCTGCGCGGATCACCGGGGATATGACAGCGGGAGGGTGGCTCAGGCCGGCAGCGGGACCAGGTCGGAGCGATCGGTCAAGGCCAGACCTGGCCGACAAGGAGAAACTGTCTCTTTTTTTCTTTTATTAGGGTGGCAATCCCTTATAATTACCATCAAAACGAAAAGGTGTGTTGAGTTGTCAAATATTGGAGCGATCTGGAGCGTTGATCGGTTATTGAACGACATAAATTTAATGTATTAATAGTAGTATAGAAAAACTGGCCGAAAACCGGATACAACAACACCACACACCACGCCGGCCCCGAGGCCACACACCACACAAGTCGACGGCCTACCCGCCCTAGCGGCCAAGGCCGACACCCCTACCCCTCAACGCAACAGCGGAGGCGAAGCTCGGAGCCGCCGCTCCGACATCCACGCTGGCAGCGAGCCACGCAAGGTCGACGACGAAACCGCCCAAGCAGGAAAGGCCAACACCCTCGCACCTCAACGCAACGCAGCGGAGGCAGGATCGGAGCCGCCGCTCCGACATCCACGCCGGCCTCAGGACCGCGCACCACCTAGCCGAAGACGAGAAGATCGTCGCCGCTGACCACCAAAACATCTCCACGGGTCACTCTGGCCGGCGAACATCCAAGACGAGGCCCCAAGGGGAATACGACGCCGAAGCGCCGCCCTCGCCCGATCCACGAAGGATTTGGGGTTTCCCCCGGAAGTTCCCGGGCGGAGGAGTGAGAGCACCGCCATGACGACACCTTCAAGAAAGAAATGGCGCCCGGGGGCGTCAGTGTCGCCTGTCCTGGTTGACGACCAGGGCAAGGTTTTCACCCGGCGGAGAAACACGAACCGCCTGCCCGGCCACACGGGGACCGACCAGCCCACCATCACAGACCCGCACGCAGACACCGTCAGCTCCGCGCGCCCGACGGTCCATGACCACCAAACGGAGCTAGGCGCCGGGGCCTAGGTCCGCCTCGTGCAGAGCCACCTCCTAGCTCAGCGCGAGCGCCGCCACCAAGTCCGGGGCCGCCGCCCCGGCATCCAAGTGCTGCAGGACATCTTCACGCCCAGCCACGCTCGTGCGTTGCTGCTCCCGAAGCCGACGCGACGTGCCGGCAAAGGGAAGCCGGCCGGGACGCCTCTACCTCCCGCCGACCACCACCGCGAGTTTGATTTAGGGTTTCGTGGGGTCTAGCCTCCACGATGATCAGTATATATAGACAAACAGCAAGGTACAATACATGGTATATACTCGTACACAAACGTACGGTTACCAAACACTAAACCGTATTTAACACTCCCCCTCAATCTGAACATGTACAAACTAAATTCAGATTGGTTCTAAAACGGTTTAACATCTGCTGTGTAGCTGGCTTAGTAAACACATCAGCTAACTGATCATCGGAGGAAATGAACCTGACTTGAAGAGCTCCAGCCGCTACTCGCTCTCGCACAAAATGGAAATCGATCTCAATGTGCTTCGTACGAGCATGAAATATTGAGTTCGCTGTCAGGTATGTAGCCCCAAGATTATCGCACCATAATATAGGAGTTCGCTGCTGCTCAACGCCAAGTTCCTTGAGCAAGGATTCTACCCAGATGGCTTCAACAACGCCATTTGCCAGTGCTTTGTATTCTGGCTCAGTGCTGGACCTCAAGACAGTAGGCTGCTTCTTCGAACTCCACGAAATTAAGTTCGGACCTACAAAGATGGCAAAACCTCCTGTGGATCGTCGATCCTCGACGCATCCGGCCCAATCCGCATCTGTAAAGATACAGATGCTGGTAGACGGGGACTTCCGAAAATGCAGGCCAGTGTCGATAGTGCCCTTCACATATCGCAAGATGCGCTTCACAGCCTCCCAATGTACCTCAGTTGGTTGTGAGAGAAATTGACACACCTTGTTCACCGCAAATGAAATATCTGGCCGAGTGAGAGTCAAATACTGGAGTCCCCCAACAACACTGCGATACCGGAACGCATCATCAGTACCTAGTGTATGTCCACTGTCACGAGCAAGCTTCTCGCTAGGGGATAGTGGAGTGGAAACCGAGTTGCAATTCTCCATGTTAACTCGGTGTAAGAGATCTAGCGCATATTTGCGCTGGGTGAGACGCATGCCCCCAGAATTGCAGCTCGCTTCTAGACCTAGGAAATAATCCAAAACGCCAAGATCCTTGATGGGGAAGCTGTCCGAGAGTGAGGCCACGAGCCGATCAACTACAGCCGGAGTGGACCCAGCGATGACAATATCGTCAACATACACAAGCATATAGAGCTGAACACCACCTTGGGAGAACACGAACAGGGAGGTGTCGGCCTTGGACGCCGTGAAACCAAGCTGCAGGAGGCGCTCACTGAGACGAGCATACCAGGCGCGAGGAGACTGCTTCAGACCATAGATAGCGCGTTGCAATTTGCAAACATGAGAGGGGAACTGAGAATCTTCGAACCCCGGCGGCTGCTGCATATAGACTTCCTCTGTCAGAAAACCATGAAGGAAGGCGTTGCTCACATCAAACTGACGAAGACTCCATCCTCGAGAAACAGCCAAGGAGAGCACCAGGCGAACGGTCGCAGGTTTTACCACGGGACTGAAGGTGTTCCCATAGTCAATGCCATGTTGCTGGGTGAAGCCGCGAGCAACAAGACGGGCTTTGTGTTTGTCGATGGAGCCATCAGGACGATGTTTGGTTTTGAAGATCCATTTGCAGCTGACCAAGTTGACATCATGAGGCCGGGGCACCAAAATCCATGTGCCAGTTTGGCGGAGGGCAGAGAACTCAGCAGACATTGCGTCACGCCACGCTGGTTCACGAAGCACCTCTCGGTGAGAGAGGGGGCAGCAAAGAAGGAACGACGTCGAGGGTCATAGCGGATCGTGCCATCTTCGTATTCTCATGACGAGTGCCGTCGCGGAGGCGGGTGGTCATGAGACCAGGGGGTGCAGCCGCAGAAGGCGCACGCGCGCAGGAACACCAGACGCGGCGGGCTGTCGTGCATCCCCGACCGGATCCTCGGGGTCCGCGCCATGCACATGCACAGGAGAGGGCGACGCAGCGTCAGGAGAGGCCGCGTCCATCGCGGGAGGTGGCGACGCAGCGGCCACGTCCTCGGGGCCCGCGCCATGCACTTGCACGTCGATCATCGACGTAGCTTCTGGAGGCGGGAATGGCTCCGAAACCTGCACCAACGGAGAGACATCTGGAGAGGAAACATCAGTAGACAAATAGGACAGATCGTAATTTCGCACATGATCACTCATAGCCGGTTCAGAAGATGGAAAGTTGATGGCATGTTTGAGAGTGGAGACATCAACCGTGGTACCCGGAGACGCAAAAGGAAAAACGGATTCATCGAAAACAACGTCCCGAGAAATATAGATGCGCCCAGTGGACCTATCTAGACATTTGTACCCCTTATGCATTGGACTGTAACCTAGGAAGACACACATTTTAGAGCGGAAAGCCAGCTTATGTGTGTTGTACTTACGAAGACTAGGCCAACAAGCGCAACCAAAAATACGAAGAAAGGAGTAATTTGGAGGAACCTTGAATAGGCGGGTGATGGGAGCTTCCTGTTGCAGAACAGGGGTGGGCATGCGATTGATGAGGTAACAGGCGGTCAGGAAGGCCTCATCCCAATACCGAAACGGAAGAGAGGCATGCGCGAGGAGGGCCAAACCGGTTTCGACAAGGTGCCGATGTTTACGTTCCGCAACACCATTTTGTTGGGACGTATGAGGACAAGACACACGGTGAACAATACCTGTGCGCTGAAAATATCGATGGAGTTTGTGATACACCACCCCAATCGGACTGAACTGCCTTAATCTTAGCACTGAAAAGGTGCTCAACATAAGCCTGGAAAGCATAGAACACATGCTCAACATCAGACTTGTGTTTGATAAGATATATCCAACAAAAACGTGTGTAATCATCGATAAAACTGACATAATATTTGAAACCTCCAGAGGAGGCAATCGCAGGACCCCAAACATCGGAGTGAATTAAATCAAAAGGCATAGTAGACATACGATTTGAAGTAGTATAGGCTAACTGACGACTTTTTCCACATTGACAAGCATCACAGACTGAAACATGATTGTCTGACTCAGAACACGAAATATCACTTCGGCTAACAATTGATTGAACTACTTTATTCGTAGGATGACCTAGACGCTGGTGCCATTGCGTCAAATTTGCTTTGCCGGTGGAGAGAGCATGGCGAGATGATGTAGCTCGGCTAAAAGGGACTGGGTAGAGGCCTCCGTAGCTTCTACCTTGAAGAAGTACTCGCTTCATGACCTTGTCCTTGACACAGAAAAAACGACGGTGAAACTCAACAAACACGTCATTGTCACAAACAAGGCGATAAACGGACAAAAGATGTTGACGAAGGTGTGGAACATGAAGAATATTGTTCAAACGAAGAGAAGAACCGGCTATATTTGAATGACCAATATGTGAAATTGACAAACCTGCACCATTGGCTACTTGCACTTGGTCCTTCCCGTTGTAGCGATCATGAACGTGAAGGCGCTCAAGATGACTCGTGAGGTGATCCGTCGCCCCTGTGTCCATCAGCCAGGGGGGAGGGGTGTCGCTGAAGTTCGTCGACACAGAGTTGCCAGAGCGTTGCGTGTTCGGCTGGAACTCGGGGTTGTAGCGATTGCGACATGCTCCCGCTTCATGACTTCAGAAGTGGCATATCTGGCAGCGAGGACGCTCCATCTTGCGGCCGTTGCCGTTGCGACCATTGCCGCCATTGCAGTTGTCGTCGCCGTTCTGACGGTGATCTCCTCCACCCGAGTTGGGGCGCGGAGCGTTGCCCTGGCTCTGCGGTGAGTAGCCAGCAGGAGGGCGTCCGCCGGCGTCTTGGTTGGCCGGCGGGTAGTAGGGGCGCGGCTGGCCAGGGGTGGTGTAGGGGCCAGGCCGCGAGGCGGCGTTCGCCGAGGAGACCCACTCGTCGGGGGCCTGAGCCTGCTGTGTGCGCAGGGCCTCGTAGCTGAGGACGTGGGAGTAGAACTCAGAGAGAGAGGACTCGCCATTTTCCTTGAGCATGGAGGCGGCGATGGGGTTGAAATCAGGGTCGAGCCCCGTAAGCATCTGATCGACGATCTCTTCATCAGAGAGAGGCGATCCAGCGGCGGCCATCTGATCGGTGAGGACCTTGACCTGGTCCATGTACGCGCCAGCCGTCCCATCGAGCTTCCTCAGCGACTGGAACTGTCGCCGGATGTGCCGAACATTGGCACGGTTCTGGGCGCCAAACATGGTGTGGATGGCCTTCCACACCGATGCAGCCGTGCTCTTCCCGATCATCTGCTGGGCGATGTCTGGCCCGATGGAACCGAGGAGCAAACCGAGCATGCGCTAATCACGCGTCCACCACATGGCGTACTCGGGGTTGGGAACGGCGACGGCAGCGTCACCCGTGCCCTGGATGACGGTCTGCTCAGGAGCCGCTGTCGTGCCGTCGAGGTGGCCATGGAGCCCTACACCTGCGAAGTTCGGCAAGGTGAGGGAGCGCCAGAGCATGAAGTTGCTCCGGTTGAGTTGGACTTGGGCGCGGGGATCACAGCCATGGCAGCGGTAGCGGCCGGCGGAGAGACTGCCGGGCCGAGGATCGAGGAGAGCTGAAGAGCCGAGGAGGAAGACATCTCGGCGGCGGCGGCTAGTAGGCTCTGATACCAAGTTTGATTTAGGGTTTCGTGGGGTCTAGCCTCCACGATGATCAGTATATAATGACAAACAGCAAGGTACAATACATGGTATATACTCGTACACAAACGTACGGTTACCAAACACTAAACCGTATTTAACACCGCGCACTGCACCAGACGGCACAGCGCATGAGGAGAGGCCGCGCACAGCCCAGCCCGCCCGGCCCATCCGGGCCCAGAACGGGCCCTGGCTGCGCCGCTGCTGCCGGCGGCGAGCAGAGGGGCCGTCGTCGCCCTGCCGCACCACACCAACCGCCACTGCTGCAACCCGCCGCCGCGCGCACCGGAGAGAAGCGGGGCGCCGGCCATCGTCAACGCGTCCACCGCGGGTCGCCCCCAGACCGCCTTTGGCAGCGGGGGCCGCCGCCACCGCGGCGAGGCCAGCGGCAGCGGCGGAGGAGAGGCGGCGCCGGGGGCCCTGGCGGCGGCGCGAGCTAGGATTCCCCCGAGTGGCCCGGAGCGGCCGATGCGAGGGACGGGCTGAACTGTTTCCCCGTTTGGTTTCTAGTTTGCTTACTTATAACTAAGCACAAGAACCATCACCGTGCTCAATTAGATATAGATGGCAGATCTTGAAGATCAAGGCCTTCAAATTCCTCTTAATAATCTGGGACTTCATCAGGTTGAGGCGATGGAGGTGTTTGTAGCGTCACTTGGGCAAGGCCTTGAACTCCAGGTGCAAGAGCATGCAACGACGTTGGGGCATCTCCAGGCACAAGAGCAAGATGAGGCGGTTCCAACCGCACTTGGGCAGCTCGAGGCACAAGAGTAAGATGAGGCGGCAGCAGCGGCCGGCACTTGGGTAGATCTAGGTGCAAGATCAAGATGAGGCCCTACTACTGGAGTTGTTGTCGTATAGCCAAAGCGACGTGTTCACCTATGTTGGCCATAACTCTTTTCAGCATGTCAACCCCCAAAGGTCACGTCAGCTTCCTACTGAATCCTACTCATATCATCCAGAATCCGCTTTCACTCCTCTATCTGTGAGAACAGGTTTTGAAGATGGTACTTTCGTTTCAAAAAAAAAAAAAAAAGATGGTACTAAGAACATTTCACACTATTATTGAAATTTTCACTTATGTAAAACAATGTAACACATAATGACCAGTTTTCATTTGATAGATAGATAAAAAATAGTGCAACATGACTATTTTACCAGTTGATTCACAATATGTAGAGGATTGGTTACTTTGAGCTTTTTAATTGATGGTTGGTTGATACTATCACCAATTCACCATTAAGGTCAAGACTACAATTCTTAGATCCTTTCATAACGGCTTCATTGTAGCGACGTTTGACCTATGGAGGGAAGCCAGTGCAGGCATTTAAGTGCGCTCTTTCATCCTGGCACCAAGGTTGCAGTTGGTGTAATCTTGCTACTGCACACAAGACATCTTATGTCTTGGTGCGTTTTGTCGACTCTCACCGTGACTGTGAACTCCCACATCGTGCTATATTTTCCTCCCACGTAGCGTATCATGTTTTCTTACACTTAGCAAAATTAGCTACATACAAATATTGTTAGATATCAATATACAAATGCCCGTTTCACACATCTAACTTGCACCATATAAATACAATTGCCTATGTTTAATTCATATTACACAATAATGTAGGACATCCCTTGAAACTTTGGGTTAAATGCAATTCGACAAATCAGAAAAATTTAAGAAGACCTCATGAATTTAAGGTTAGTTTGTTCTTAATAAATTGTAGGTGTATTTATATGTTCATGTATCTATTTTAATATATTCAGATGTCTTGGAAGAGAGCTCCAAAGCGTACGCTAAATCTTTGTGTAGAGGTTTCGATAGTGCATGATTCCTTTTAAGCACAAGGAGCTAAAAATATTCTAAAGTACATAGGGTACATAATTGGCATATCTCATTTGTTTATTCTTTCGTAGATATTTTTGTTTCATGTTCTCATCAGGTATAGTATGCATACTCACTAGAAGGAGAGGGCGCACTTTGTTGCGCCCGTTTGACTCTTTGCGCTAAATTGATCCATTCTCTAATGTTTGGTAGGGTGATGCCATGTTTTAAATTGGATCAAATTGTTTGTTCTTTGAACAATTATGGTGGTTATTTATATGTTGCCGTTCCGTGTTTCATTGGCCATTCACCTAGGCCGCTTCATGATGCAGCTACTGAACCGACACTCTGATGGGCGTGATCCACCTGTTTCCCTGTTTCGCTCCGCTCCTCATGATAGTGTTATCTTCGTTGAACCCTCCTTCGGTTTTCTTTCATCCGTCTCACTCATGAGGGTGTGATGGGCGTGATGTCGCCGCCGCACAGGCCAACCATTTCTCCCGCGTCGCCTGCCGCTACTATATAAGAAATGTTTCTTTGTTGGAGAGTCATGGGACCTCGGTGTGCTCATCTCAGGGGCGACTCGGCAGATGCCTTGGAGGCATATCCGGTCGGGGCACCCGTGGTTGAAGAACCGTTGGGACCATGGTGGTCGGGAAGATTGTGAAGTGCTTGCAATGAGTTGTTTTTGGACAACAATGTGCTAACAAATTATTTATAAGTGATTGTGGGTCCTGATTTTGAGTCATCGCTTGGAGCAATGAGATCGGAGTTATAATCCATGGATGAAAATTGAGTCAGAACTTTGTTGAACGGGCAGATGGTGAAGAGTTATAATAAATCTTTTAAAAGAAAACTGGCATGGATGAAAACGTTTCAGTCTATAAACCTCGACTTGTCACAATTGAGTTTCGATAGGTTTAGGATCTGACTACGATGAGACGTTCTTGCTGGTAGCGATGACTAAACCAAGTTTGTGGTGACCCAACACACCATTGAATGTTGAACTGAGCAAGTTGTTGATACTCCCTCCATTCTGAAATAATTGATTCTGAAATGAATGTATCTAGACGTGTTTTTTGTCTAGATACACTCATCTGAGAGTCAAGTATTTTAGAATGGAGGGAGTATAACAGTCATGTCTAGAACAATGTTCCACAAGTATTACATCACTCAGAATGATCCAACATAAATACTGCGGGTTCAAATATTACACACTTAATGTTACATGCTAAAAGTGTACAAAGACTTCAAAATCCTCCTTGGTTCATTGATGAGCCTCTAGCAACTCAGATACAACTTGAACTAGCTTAACGAGAACAGGAATTACTAAACTTACAGGGTGTTTGGTTAGGATTTTTTCTTGACTTTTGGCTTTGTCTTATAAGCCACAAAAGCACCTAATTAGGTGTTTTAGGCTTTTAACTTTTGGCTTATACCATGGTAAAACATAAGCCAAAAGCACCTATTTATGTGCGTTTTGGGCTTATAAGACAAAGCCAAAAGCCAAGTAAAAAAGCCTAACCAAATACCCTCTTACTATCTCATATGAGCTCAACGAGTTGTTTTGAATTAAACTGTGGCTTCTCAACTAAATTTTTACAACTAAGAGTGTCAGCTATGGCTCCTCGTCATTCCTTCAGTCCAATATGCTATGATGTAGTCTAAGCCTTCGACACATCAAGATAAGTGGCTCTTCGTCATGGTAGATATCAGTAATGCTTCCTATTCTTCATTGACCTAAGAGTCTAAGCAAGAACTTTGAGATGAAACACGTGAGTAAATGAAAGTGCATGTGTTGCCCCATACGTGGTTTTGATAATTAATGACAATTCTTATGGACTAATGTTTGTATTGAGATATTTTTATAGGTTTGTCCATAGGCATCGCTTGAACTCCATGTGTTGGATTCAAGGTTGTATGCCATCAAGATCATTGATTATAATGGACATATTTGATATGATCAAGAAGAGAAGAGAAGATACAAGGTTGATCAAGACTATGTGCAAAAGAGTAGATTCAAGTTGATCAACACACAAAGGTAAATGATGTACCATGTGGGTTCGTGTGATCCAATGGTATGGTAAGAAAGTGTCCATATGACTTTGTGTACTAACCCATGATATATGTATGCGGTGTATCTTTGTTGGGTTAGGTATCTTTCCATGAGCTCGCATCAAAAGGAAGATTTCATTTAGCTCATGGAGAATGACGTCAAGTGGTGATCGTCGTCAAGTTTGAGAAGAGCAAGTTCAAGAGAAGCATCTCGAAGAAATCTTATGCTTGAAGCTTGACACCCATTTGGAGATAATGGCCAAGTGAAGATGTGCGTAAGAGAGTCTCTCCCATAAGAGTATGGGGGAGGAACATTTGAATCTTCACCAAGCAAAGCGCAAATCAAAAAAGGTGGTCCACTTGAAGAGATCAAGATCGTCATCATCTAACTCAAGTGGAATGCGCAAGGCAAATGTATGATCTTGATAGGGTTTCTATTTTACCGGTCGCATGGTGTAGTGGGAGACCGGGTTATAGGATAGATGGCGTACTATCAAGAGGGGCTCTCAAGTGAGTAACTTGATCGCATCTTTGTGGAGAGCTCAAACCTTTGCATACTTGGCATATCATATTTCTTGGTTCTTATTTGGTTTTCTCCTTGTTGGGTTTTGGTGCTTGTTGTGATCTTCACGACAAGCCCAAGTTCACCGAAAACGAATTTCGTTTGGAAAACTTGTTGCATTTTCGGTTTTGGAGATTTGCCGGTTATTCTTTTAAAGAGAGGTTTTAACTTTCTCCATTTGGTTTTATCCTCCCTTGTTGTACTATGATGTTTCTCTGCATGATCTTTTAAAGCTCTTCGTTGTGATTCCAACGAGCCCAAGATCATCGAAATCAGAGTCCGGATGAAAAAAATATTGCAGTTTCCGTTTTGCTGTTTCTGTCAGTTTTCAGTAGACCGGATATTCCGGCCCAAACTTGGACAGGAATATCCGCCCCCCCCCCCCCCCCGAGTCTGCCCAGAAAAACGGCTAAGGACTCAGCGGCACGAGCCACTGGACCAGACCGGATTTTTGGGCCAGATTTTTGGCCAGAGGCCGGATTTTTTGTCTAAATGGCTGCATCAACGGCTATTTTCGTGGGAGGGGCTATAAATACCCCCTCCCCTTCTTCTACCTTGGTTAGCTTGTTTTCCCCTTCTCACTCCTCCATTGTTGCAAGCTCAAAACTACAAGATCTC
Source organism: Poa pratensis (assembly GCA_947311845.1). Classification (NCBI taxonomy): domain Eukaryota; kingdom Viridiplantae; phylum Streptophyta; class Magnoliopsida; order Poales; family Poaceae; genus Poa; species Poa pratensis. The sequence goes on from CAMZMU010000068.1 coordinate 21,105,714, forward strand.
CCAATCCCTCCACCCAAACTCGTTGATCTCTGGAGGATTGAAGGAGAAGATCTAGATCTACATTTCACCAATACATCTCTCCTCTAAGTGAGGGGAACCCTTTGGATTTAGATCTTGGAGTTCCATTTGTTGAGTTCTTCTTTGTTCTTCCTCTCTTCTCCCCCCATAAGCATTAGTTGCTTGTGGTGGGATTTGAGAGTGAAGGATTTGAGCTTGTGCTCTTGCCATTGCTCGTGCATCGGTTTGTGCTCTCCACGAGGATTCGTGGAAGTTGAAAGCTTGTGAACTTGTTACTCTTGGGTCTTTGGACCCTAGACGCCCGTGTGGTGGTTGAGACCCTTGTGTGGTCACTTGTAGCTGTTCGGGAGCCCCCAATCCCGTTGTGGGTTGTGCCCCGGATCGTTGTTGAAAGGCTCCGGATTTCCGCCTCGAAGGATTCCGATAGTGGAAGGTGAACCAAACCTTTGTGGTGCGGTTCATCGGAGAAAGGGTGAAACCTTTGTGGTTGTTACCTTTGTGGTTCACACCTCTCCAACGAGACGTACTCCCTAAAAGGAGGAACTCGGGAATACATCCTCGTCTCCGCGTGCCTCGGTTATTTCTATACCCGAGCTCTTTACTTATGCACTTTACATTGTGATAGCCTTCGTGCTTGAAGTATTATATTGCTATCACCTTGTTGCTTGTCTTGCTTAGCATAAGTTGTTGGTGCACATAGGTGAGCCTAGTTTATTTAGGTTGTTGGCTTGTTAATTTAAACACATAGTTTTATTCCGCAATTATCAAGCCTAAACCGGAAAAGTTTTAATCGCCTATTCACCCCCCCCTCTAGGCGACATCCTTGTCCTTTCAATTGGTATCAGAGCCTGGGCTCTCTTTTTGGGCTTTACCGCCTAGAGAGTAAAGATGTCGTTAGAGAATTAGTGCACGATCCCACTCTTATATTCGATGGCACAAATTATGATGTTTGGAAAATTCGCATGCTTAACCTTCTTAGGGACATAAACCCAAATTTTAAGAGAATTGTAGATATGGGTTTTTCTCCTCCAAAGGATTCCCAAAAGTTATCTTTAGAGGATGAGGAAAACTCTTATCTCGATACTCGTGTATCTAATTGTCTCATATGTGTTTTGAGCGATGTAGTTCTTGCATCAATCATGCCTTTTCGGAACGCTCATGAGCTTTGGACCAAGCTTCAAGATAAATATGAAGTGTCCAATATTATTGAGGATGATTGTTCTCCTCCACCTCCGGCCGTGATGAGTTCACAACTTCTTCCACTTCACCAACATGTGATTTGTCACAAGGTAATGATATGGTGAGTGGTGATAGAAATTGCTTTGTTGATGGTGAATATTCTATTGACTATACTTCATCTCTATCTCATTGCAATGTTCTATCTTTGGACTTAAACACTTCTAGCACTCCAAATGTTTTACATGCTAGTGTTGATAGTCCTTGCATATCATGTAATAGTTGTTTAACTAAATCTCATGATGATATGCTTCATTTGTCTTGTTGCCATGAAAACAATACTTCCATATCCTCTATTTCTTGTGTGGCTAACAATGTAGAGGAATCCCAACATTTGTTGGAACAAGACGTGGATCTCAATGGCTTCAAGTATCTCTTCACCATCTTTGCCACTACTCATTTTTGCCTTATGGCTAAGGATTCAAAGGTTTCTCCACCTTTGGAACCCTCTCATCTTGTGATGATGTGGATGAGGATTCTCATGGAGCGCTTATGGATGTTGAATCCATAACAAAGAAGGGTGAGATGGTATTTGGTGCTCTCCCCAAAGGTAGCAAAGCTATCCCTCCTCTAAGTGAAATCATTGTTTATGCTATTAAGAGTAGGGAAATCATTGAGGACTTGGAAACTCAATTTCTCGAGAAATGTCAAATTGAGAGAGAGGATGCCGATGAAAAGGCATCCTTAATGAATGCCCTTGAGGAAGAGCAAGAGCTTCGAGTGTCTCTTGAGGAGAAACTTGAATCTCTTGATGAATCAAATGATCTTATTATTGCTAAAATCATTAAGGAAAGAGATCATGCTATTGCTAAATATAAAGTGCTTAAAAAGGAAAAAGTTGAATTTGGTGTTGGCAATGCTAGACTAATTGAGGACATAGAGAGACTTGACAAAGCTCACAAGGCTTTAGAAAGTGAACACTCTCTCCTTATCAAGTCTCATGATCAACTCCAAACTCAACTATCTAAAAATGATGAGCTTGCCAAGTTGTCTTCTTCCATTTCTAATGTTAATGATGCTTGTGCTACTAACTCCACTTCTTGTGAAGCATCTATTTTGAAGGAGAATGTTGAGCTAAGGGCTCAACTTGAGTTGCTAACTAGCAAGTATGGGAAATTGGAAGAAAGTCATGAAAAGCTCTCTAGCTCTAATGATGATCTTCTAGCATCCATGCTAGGCTAAAGTTAGCTCATGAGGCTATTATGTCAAAGGTAACATCTTGTGAGCCTCATGTGGACAATGGCACAACTTCTACTAAAATGCTATATTGCCATGTGCTAGTCCTAGTAATTCATCCATCACATTGCTACATCTTGTGATGAATTACTTTCATGCCTTGTTGCTCTAACAATGAAGCTCTACTTCCTCTAGTGTTTTGTTGATACTAACCATGTAGAGGAATTAAATGAGCTCAAGGCCCAAGTCACTTCTTTGAAGAAAGACTTGGAAAAGCGTCATGTTGGGGATTCTACACTTGACAATATGTTGAGTGTTCAAAGACGCCCCAATGACAAGAGTGGACTTGGATTCAACTCCAATATCAAGAACAAGTCCAAGTAACAAGAAGAAAAAGGGCCAAGAACAAGTTAAAGATTCGGCCAAGATTGTTTGCTTCAAGTGCAAAGTTGAAGGGCACCATGTTAGATCTTGCCCTTTGAAGAAGAAGGCTCTTAGTGAGAAGCAACAAGGGAAGAAGCCTCAAGTTCAAACTCAAGTTCCTCAAGTTGAAGAACGGCCTCTTCCCAAGAAGAATCAAGCTACCCCTCCTCAAGTCAAGACTCCAACTAAGAAGAGAGGAGGAAGTAGATGTTGCTACCTATGCCGTGAGAAGGGTCACGTTGCTTCTTCATGCACAAATGGTACCTTATCCAACCCCATTATTATTGATGATGATTATTCTCTTCGGAAGGATAAGGTTGGCAATGTGTTTGCCAAATATGTTGGTACTCAAAGTGGTGTCAAGAAAAGAACCATTTGGGTTGCCAAACCTATTGTGACTAACCTCTTAGGACCCAACTTGGTTGGGGACCAACAAGCTAAAACTTGATCAATAGGTGTTGTTGGAGGGCATTGGAGACTTGGCTACATTATGAAGAATTAAGGGATCTTCATCAATTATATTCTCTCAAGTCAAGTCATTTGGATTATATTGTTCTATCTCATATCCAATGTTCCTCCTTGCGGTAACTTTTATTTAAATCATATATACATTGAAAGTTGCTTGCACCCTTGCATGTGTTAGGTTTTGTACCTTGCTAGTGTTGTATGTGTTGTGCTCTCTACTTACTTATCTTGAGTAATCAAGATGTGTATGTTGGTTTGCACACCATTACTTGTGTTGAGCCTTATTGCTTTTATTTGATATCTTATCTTGTTGGCTCTCTTTTTGAGAGATTAATGGACTATCCTATTTTGGGGAGTGATATGCTTCGTGCACTTCACAATCCTAAAATTGTGTATACATGAGGAATACCACTTAGTGTTGATATATTAATATTATCTATTCTCTATGTGGTATGTCATGCTCATGAGAAATTCAAATTCTATAATGTCCATTAATTTCTCGAGTTGGTTTTGTTTGCCTCTTGTTTTAAAATAATGGATTATCACATTATGGGGGAGTAATAAGCTATGTGCATATTACAAGCCTAGAAAATGTGAACATGTGAGGTATTGCCACCTAGAATTGATATTCTTCATTATCTTATTCCTTGTGGCATGTTTCTCAAATAAGTTCCTTTTTGCTTAAATGCTATTTGTCTCTCACCGTTGGATCTTGTTTGTGATGGAATTTCTTGACATGGCTTTCCCTAAATATGTTCTCATATATCTTTTTGGGAAACCAATTGCTTCAAGCTACTCCTTGGAGTTGCTTTGCATTATCGCGTGAATTTTGAAGCTATCGAGAATATCTATCTATCTAAGCATGGCTTTTAATTCCTATCCTTTGCCTTATGCTTATTTGTTGTGAGTTGGTCTTGAATATCATTCCGATACCACCGAGAAATATTCACATATACTCCTTGTCCATGACAAGTGATACTCATATTTGTGGTGGAATTTGTAAACCATCTTCACTTTGGCTCTTGCTTTGAATTGCCTTATTTTATTGCCAAGGATTTGTTTTGATCTAACTCTCATTTGTCTTTCTTGTATCTTTTGGATCCTTTGTTGCTCTACTTGAAATTTGTTTTGTGCTTTCTTGTGTTGGGAAAAGTAATGACCCATTCTTGTGCATTTACATTCAAAGTCATACTTTTAGATAATGCACACATCTTGGGGAGCAATCCTATATGGTTTTTGAACATTAGTTGTCTTCATTTGGTATTTGATCCCGATGACGTGTCTCTTTGGAAGACAAACATTTTTCTTCTTGGTACTTGTGCCATCATGAAAATTGTAGAGGGTTTGGTCTATTCCTTGATGATATTTTCATCAATTGGTATCTTATTTTCATTTGGTACCTTTTCAAAGTGGTATCTTCAATCATGTGTTGATTTGGGTCTTTGATATAATTTGGGCAATTTGTTTTCTTGTCACACTTGTGTGTGCTTTGTTGGTTTACTTGGTGTTTTGTCCAAATTGTATCTCGTTTGGTTCTTGAAAGTCATGTGCATGCATATTTATTATATGTATATCTTATGGCATGCTTACTTTCGTTGATCCAATATATAGGATAAACTCCATCAAATCCTAAATGGCTAAGATGTGCATGAAATTCAATTTCATATCAATATGCACATATTTATGTGGAGTTTATCCTATGTATTGTAGTTGCTCTAACTACTTGGGACCCAATGAGTTTGGGTACCATGTTGTACTTGAATTTGTTTTAGGTACACTTGAGATGCATTGGAAGCTTGTCTCATCTGCAAGGAAAGTGTTATCACCATGTGCTTATTGGAGCCAAGCTTGGATGATCATGGGCTCCTATCTTCTACATCACCAATGCTATCTCGGTAACAAGTATCTACCTCATGCATAATTTTCTAGCTTTCAACCTTGTGTAGGTTGTTCCTTGGCATGAATCTCTTTTGTTGCAATTCTTTTGGTTCTTGCAAAACATTTTATTGCAAATGTGGGCAAGCCGGGATGATTACATATCAAGGGGAATATATATAATCATTTTCATGATTCACCAATCTCAAATATGTTAATCTAGCACTTTCTACTCTATGTCTCACATATGCAATATTGATATTTTTAAAAATCATTTGCTTTTTGCGATACTTGTTATCTTTCTCGGAGCATCGCATTTTTCACCTTATCCCTTGTGGATACTTTTGATGCTATGATGAGTGTGTGTTGAAAGTTTATCTATATCCCTTTAAGATAAAATTGAGCTTTGTGCTATGCTTTTGAGCAAAGATCTTATTGGTGTATTTATGACTTTCTTTTGGATATCATGTTCTAAACTTTGCATCTATTTTGTGTGTGCATATTTCTTCGTGGACTTAGTGTCTACTTAGAAACTTATACACATGAGAATAGTTACATCTATAATTGGTATTCCAACTCTTTAGTGACCACCTTTTATTGCTTTTGATTCTTTTATGGTTTCTAAAAGGCCCAAGATTTGATTTTCATTTGGTATCTTTTTTGCATCTTAATAAGCTCGTGGACCTATTTGTCATATCTTCTTTGGGTTGTGTGTATGTGAAAGACATGATATGCACTATGTGCCTCTTATATTGAAAGACTATGTTGATGCTCGCTCATCCTTATTAGTCTCCTAAAATGTCTTCCGATATCACACCCGTCTCTTTTCGGTTGAGCAAGTCTTTATTTGTTACTTCTTGCTTTTGTTTCTCAACTTCTTATTTGTTGCAAGTTGTTTTGCTTCTTTTCTTATATGCTCTCTTGCAAGTGTTTGTGTTCAAAATTTCTAGGAGGGAGTGAGGATTCCATGTTGTGCACACCATATTGAAATGCAAATCATACATTGTGCACGTACCTTGGGGAGTTCCCTCTTAATTTTGAGAACACTTTTTCGGATCTTTTGATTGGTTACTTCTTGTGTCGAAGTATCTTTTGTTTGTTTTTCTTTTGCAATCTTTGGATCCTCAATATAATTTGATCTCCGTTCCAACTATTCGTCATTGGATATGTGCATTTGATTTCACTCATATTATGAGAAATGCACACATTTTGGGGAGCTCTTACTATATTGGCCTTCTAAGTTTTTCCTCCCATTTCGGCAATCGATGCCAATGGGGGAGAAGTTTAGAGGGTTTAAGGGAATTTACCTTTCTTGCTCTTGCATCATTGCTCCTTGTGATGCATGGGTGCTTAATTCATTATATAAAGTCTCGTAAAAGGGATTGTCATCAATTACCAAAATGGGGGAGATTGAAAGTGCATGTGTTGCCCCATGCGTGGTTTTGGTAATTAATGACAATTCTTATCGACTAATGTTTGTATTGAGATATTCTTATAGGTTTGTCCATAGGCATCGCTTGAACTCCATGTGTTGGATTCAATGTTGTATGCCATCAAGATCATTGATTATAATGAACATATTTGATATGATCAAGAAGAGAAGAGAAGATACAAGGTTGATCAAGACTATGTGCAAAAGAGTAGATTCAAGTTGATCAACACACAAAGCTAAATGATGTACCATGTGGGTTCGTGTGATCCAATGGTATGGTAAGAAAGTGTCCATATGACTTTGTGTACTAACCCATGATACATGTATGTGGAGTATCTTTGTTGGGTTAGGTATCTTTCCATGAGCTCGCATCAAAAGGAAGATTTCATTTAGCTCATGGAGAATGACGTCAAGTGGAGATCGTCGTCAAGTTTGAGAAGAGCAAGTTCAAGAGAAGCATCTCGAAGAAATCTTATGCTTGAATCTTGCCACCCATTTGGAGATAATGGCCAAGTGAAGATGTGCCTAAGAGAGTCTCTCCCATAAGAGTATGGGGGAGCAACACTTGAATCTTCACCAAGCAAAGTGCAAATCAAGAAAGGTGGTCCATTTGAAGAGATCAAGATCGTCATCATCTAACTCAAGTGGAATGCGCAAGGTAAAGGTATGATCTTGATAGGGTTTCTATTTTACCGGTCTCATGGTGTAGTGGGAGACCGGGTTATAGGATAGATGGCGTACTATCAAGAGGGGCTCTCAACTGAGTAACTTGATCGCATCTTTGTGGAGAGCTCAAACCTTTGCATACTTGGCATATCATATTTCTTGGTTCTTATTTGGTTTTCTCCTTGTTGGGTTTTGGTGCTTATTGTGATCTTCACGACAAGCCCAAGTTCACCGAAAACGAATTTCGTTTGGAAAACTTGTTACATTTTCGGTTTTGGAGATTTGCCGGTTATTCTTTTAAAGAGAGATTTTAACTTTCTCCATTTGGTTTTATCCTCCCTTGTTGGACTATGATATTTCTCTGCATGATCTTGTAAAGCTCTTCGTTGTGATTCCAACGAGCCCAAGATCATCGAAATCGGAGTCCGGATGAAAAAGATATTGCAGTTTCCGTTTTGCAGTTTCTGTCAGTTTTCAGTAGACCGGATATTCCGGCCCAAACTTGGACCGGAATATCCGCCCCCCCCCCCCCCCCCCCGAGAAAAATGGCTAAGGACTCAACGGCGCGAGCCACTGGACCAGGCCGGATATTTGGGCCGGATTTTTGGCCAGAGGCCGGATTTTCCGGTCTAAGTGGCTGCATCAACGGCTATTTTCGTGGGAGGGGCTATAAATACCACCTCCCCTTCTTCTACCTTGGTTAGCTTGTTTTCCCCTTCTCTCTCCTCCATTGATGCAAGCTCAAAACTACAAGATCTCCCAATCCCTCCACCCAAACTCGTTGATCTTTGGAGGATTGAAGGAGAAGATCTAGATCTACATTTTCACCAATCCATCTCTCCTCTAAGTGAGGGGAACCCTTTGGATTTAGATCTTTGAGTTCCATTTGTTGAGTTCTTCTTTGTTCTTCCTCTCTTCTCCCCCATAAGCATTAGTTGCTTGTGGTGGGATTTGAGAGTGAAGGATTTGAGTCTTGTCCTCTTGCCATTGCTCCGTGCATCGGTTTGTGCTCTCCACGAGGATTCGTGGTAGTTGAAAGCTTGGGAACTTGTTACTCTTAGGTCCTTGGACCCTAGACGCCCGTGTGGTGGTTGAGACCCTTGGTGGTCACTTATAGCTGTTCGCAAGCCCCCAATCCCATTGTGGGTTGTGCCCCGGATCGTTGTCGAAAGGCTCCGGATTTCCGCCTCGAAGGATTCCGATAGTGGAAGGTGAACCAAACCTTTGTGGTGCGGTTCATCGGAGAATAGGGTGAGCCTTTGTGGCGTTGAGATCGACCTTTGTGGTGCCTCACACCTCTCCAACGAGACGTACTCCCCTAAGAAGGAGGAACTCGGGAATACATCCTCGTCTCCGCGTGCCTCGGTTATTTCTATACCCGAGCTCTTTACTTATGCACTTTACTTTGTGATAGCCTTCGTGCTTGAAGTTTATATCTTGCTATCACCTTGTTGCTTGTCTTGCTTAGCATAAGTTGTTGGTGCACATAGGTGAACCTAGTTTATTTAGGTTGTTGGCGTATTAATTTAAACACATAATTTTATTCAGCAATTAGCAAGCCTTTAACCGGAAAAGTTTTAATCGCCTATTCACCCCCCTCTAGGCGACATCCTTGTCCTTTCAGTAAAGCATACTCGACAAATTGAAATAGGAGATTTAAGTGGTTGAATTATATAATTACTGTCATATTAGAAAGGCTATCAGTTAAGTACATATTTGGAATCATTCGCTCAAAAGTCAATTTTTATTCTGAATATCTATGTTCATAAATCTGCACGGGTTATTATAACCACATGGGGTTCCTCTCCCGCTGTTATCGCACTTCTCGTCTAAAAGGATCGAACATGTCGATTAAAAGGGGGGGGGGGGGGGTGGGGGTGGGGGGATGAATAGACGCCTACAAATTTTACTTTTTTTCGTCAAATTAGGGATTGCTCAAAAATAAGTTTTCTAGATTATTAATATGTTCTACTATTTTTTTATTGTTTCATACTATTATTATACCATTGCTATATGCTTTAATTATGATCATATCATTTTGTAGTGTTTTATTTGACTAAACCTATTAACTCAGTGCCAATGCGAGATTTTGTTTTTACTGCCATTGCACCGCAGAAAAATAAAAAAAATGAATGAAGTTGCGAGGAAAGTTTGGGAAAAACACAAAACTTCTATCATTGTGAAAAATTTCTCCTCGAAATACATCGTATTCTAGACTATGTAAAAATGACAAAAGTGCACATCTAAAATAGTGAACAGTAATGAACAAATGTTTGTAACATGTGTACAGGTGTACGTACATATCTTATACTCACTATGTTCCTAAATATAAAATGTTTTAGCATTTTTCATATTCATATGTATCTAGACATTTTTTTTAATGTGTATGTTCATCTACTTTAGTCGTATCTAGAGCACATTTAAAATTGCTAAAATATTTATATTTAGAAACGGAGAGAGTACATTAACATGAGTACTATGTATTGTATCCAGCTACAACAGAGAGGACAAAAGAAACAGAGTGGTTACTTGCCGGGGTTTTTTTTCAAATATGGCCCATGCGGATTTGCATTGTCAGAAACACCCCCTCAAAATTTATTATCAAATATACCCCTGTCGGGAGGTTAGCAAAGCGACGACATGTGTCCTTCCGCCAAACCAGCCGGCGGGAAGGGCTTACCGCCAAACCATATGGCGAAAAATACTACCGCAGCCGAACCAGCCCGCGTCAGTTAGCGCCAGGACCCACCATCTTCCGCCATATGGGTTTGTGGGATGTGACACGTGTCGGCGCAGGAGACTTCCAGCCGTCTGGATGGCGGGAAGTGGCTTTCTGCCCCGTGGGTTGTCGGGAGGTGACACATGTTGCCTTTTGCACCTTCCGTCAGGGTAGTTTTGACAATTATAGGGGTTATTCTTGACAATACGAATGTGCGGAGGGTCATATTTGTAAGATGACCCTGCTTGCCAGTAGTGTTAGGTGCAGTACATACGTACGATGTCAACGTGGCGTACGTATTGGTGATTTGATGTACTACCATATCTGCAAACACAACATTTGGCCTGGTCTCATCGAGTTTGTTTGTGTAAAGTATATAGCATACGTCGCGCGCGATTTAGCAGAAGAACGAGCAAATTAATACGAAAGAAATATCTCCCCGCATGGCTGCACGGATAATCATGCACCCATGACCCAACTTTGCTTGGCGAGAGCGGAGCTGATGGACATTCTACCGCACAGTACGCCCGTGACGCTAATTATGCATGCAGCCATGGATCGAGCTTGGCTAGCTAGCGTAGCTCGGGACCAAAGCATAGTAAAGTAGAGTCGGCGAAATGTGGATCTGCAATCTAAACAACAACAAAAGATGGTGGGTATCCATCGCCTGCTGCAATGCCTCCCGTGACAAAAGCATTCCAAATTATCATGCAGATATGGCTAGGAACGCAATAGATAGAGCGGTCAGCGGTGGCCGGTCTGGTATCCAATTCCGTGCAGCAGCCGTGATGAAGAAGGAGGAGAATGACCGACTCGGCGGGGGATCGTGGTTTATCTCGGGGAAGACGATGGTTCGCATGAATGATGGAATGTAGATCTGGTACGCGGGTGTTCTGGTGTAAGCCAACGCAAAGGTGGGGCGTGGGACATCGTCGGGCAACCGTAGGAATCGATCGTGCTCTTGTTGAAGAGAGTATCAAGAACAAGACATGTGTCACATGTCTGGGAGCAAACGTACGTGGTGGTCCCAATTCCCAAGGCCATGTGAATATGTGATCGATATTTAGGACGCGGCAGATGCATGTACATTTTGAAATGATTCGTTGTTTTTCTCAAAATGGAGCACGAATAGTCTACTCCAGTTATATCACTTTCTATACAATTTGATTTATGTAGATTTGGATTTTTTGTTTCTACTACTGTTGCTAGCGGTGACTTAATTCTGTACGTACTCAGAGATTTTTAACATGTTTTATGCCACACTATGGAACACTTAGATTTAGCATTGTAATTTGTAAGGGCATCTTCGATGTAAGATGATTGGAGAGATGATTTAAAAAGTAAAACAATTAGCACTATTTTTTAGTAATACAAGGAAAATGCATACTAGGCGACTCTCCTATAGAAATAAGCATTGACGCTTGAAAAAAAAGTGGTTATTTTTGTAAGTACCTCTCTAACCACCCCGCATTGTACCTGGTCTAATGGACTATGATAGTTAAGGTTATCTAACTAGTTTTATCTATTGTTGTGGTTTGTTTCATGAACATTGTTATGAGCTAACTATACAACATATGTAACAATCCTTCAACCACAAAATGAGTCCAAAACTATATAACTTCATCTGATCAATGAAAGTGACCCCGCTCCTCCATCACTCTCAACTCCAAAAACTCTACATGCACCTCGATGTACCATCTGCATTAAGATTGCCTCTGTCTCTCTCGCACCATGTATGCAAATCTGAGTGCATTGCCACCATATTCTACATCACTTCGTATAACTTTCCATCCTCGTTTTTCATACTAGATTCTATTGCCACCACGGCACCACCAGGCCAGATCAATTGATGCCAACACATGCAACCTTCTAATTTCATATTTTCAACATATCACCATCATCCACGGGCTTCTCAAATTGCAAAAGCATGACCGTCGTCTCACCTCCCTCCACCACAATACCCTATCAAAGTACTACCTGCAATACATGTCTATTGTGGTGATGTTATCCTTACTTGTATGAATGCATTTGTTTCTTGTTTTACAATTGCTAAATCGCCTATTTTAAGTAAAACAAAGTCTATTATGTACAATGATAGTAGACCACAAGCCAGAGTTAACGCTTGGTGTGAGTTAAGGTAGGAGTCCTCATTTGAGTTCGAGGGTTACATAGAATGCTTGATAGGATCCGTAGATGGAGACCACGTGAATGATGTTGCATTGCGGATTCAAGATCTGAATGAAAGACTAAGGTGGTTGTCTGAGTAAGAGGTTGACTGAAGGGAATTAAACATGAGCCATTGGATGATTGGAATTTTAAAGAAACATCAGTTGCCAGAGGTATATGGAGAGCCTTTATCTTTCCCATCTTCTTCCATGACACACATATGTTAACAACCCATTCAAATGTGGAATGACTATTGGTAAATATGAAATACTCGCTCTATTTTTTAATTATCCTGCGTTATAGGTTTAGTCAAAGTCAAAATTTGACCATGCGTATATAAAATTTTCAACATCTATAATATCAAATGTATATAATTTAAAAATGTAAAAATATATTTTATGATATTTCTAATAATAGTAATGTTATAACATGAATGTTGGTATTTTCCTATATATTCGTTCAAACTTCACAAAGTTTGACTTTGAATAAATTCAGAAACAAGATAATTGTGAATGGAGGGAGTAGTCATTGTCGTCTGCTGGTGATCTTCTTATCAGTTAATTGATCGCATGATTCTTATCGTTGCTGGTGATCTTCTTATCACTCTATTGCTTTAGAAATACATAATTGTAGAAATAGCATCTTCTCCTCCACCTCACTAATTTTGTCTCACTCCGTACTTCCGGAGACCACGCTGAAGCACTATCTCCAGGTACATCCAAAGCCCTAAATAATCAGCAATCTGGCAAATCCAGCAACTTGCGACTGGCTTGCAAGTGGCCTGGCCTCCTTAGCTACATTAGCTCTCGATCCCCTTCCTCCATTGAATCGTACCCTTCCTTTCTTGCCATCTCCACAACAATGGCCACCATAACAACCACAACGGTCAGCGAAACTGACAATGCCGACTCGTCTACGCCACCGCCGTCTTCACCGGCGTCCAAGGAGTTGACGTACGAGCTAGCCGCGCGTAACATCTACTACGCGAAGCCGGCTGCAGCGCCGACGTCGTCGTTCACGCGGCTCCTGAAGCCGTGCGGCGCTGCCAAAGAGGCGCATGACTACATCCTCCGCAACGTGTCGCTCACAGCACGGGCGGGGGAGATCCTCGCCGTCGTCGGCCCTAGTGGCGCCGGCAAGTCCACGCTGCTCGACATCCTCGCCGCGCGGACGGCGCCCACCCACGGGCGTCTCCTGCTCAACTCCGCACCCCTCCGTCCCTCCTCCTTCCGCCGGCTCTCGGCCCACGTGCCACAGGCAGACGTTGCGCTGTCATTGCTCACCGTCGCGGAGACTTTCAACTTCGCCGCGTCCCTGCTTCTCCCGTTGTCGGCGTCCGCGGCCTCGGCCGCGGTCACCGCGCTTCTCGCGGATCTCCGTTTGGTGCACGCGGCGCACACGCGGGTCTCTGCCTCCCGGCTCTCGGGCGGCGAGCGCCGGCGCGTGTCCATCGGCCTCGCTCTTCTCCGTGAACCCGGTGTGCTCCTGCTCGACGAGCCTACATCCGGCCTCGACTCTTCCTCGGCGTTCGTGGTCGTCGGCTGCCTCCGCGCCGTGGCGGCTGCCAGAGGCACGACGGTGGTGCTGTCCATCCATCAACCCAGCGCGCGCCTCCTCTCTGAAGTGGACTCGCTCCTCCTCCTGTCCCGCGGGATGGTGCTTCACCATGGCTCCCTCGCCTCCCTCGACACCGCACTCCTCTCCCACGGCTTAACCGTCCCAGCGCAGCTCAACCCACTAGAGTTCGCCCTCGAGGTCATCGACCAGATCCCACATCCTTCACCATCCACCCCTGAACCCAAGTCGGCGTCAAATCTCACCAAGTCATCGGACCGCCACAAAGCGGCTGCGATGGCGACGCCGCCGTCGTGTACTTCGCCGTGCTCGCGGATACATGAGTTCATGGTTCTGTACAAGAGGGCGTGGAAGGTGGTGTTCCGGAGCAAGCAGCTGCTTCTGACCAACTTCCTGGAGGCGGTGATCGTGGGGACGCTGCTGGGCTCCATCTACATCAAAGCCGGGTACGGAGAGATCGGCGCGCACAAGCGGCTAGGGCTATTCGCCTTCACGCTAACCTTCCTGCTCACGTCCACCACGGAGACGCTGCCGACGTTCGTGACGGAGCGTCCAATCGTGCTCGCCGAGACGGCGGCGGGGCTGTACCGGCTGTCCTCTCATGCGGTGGCGGCCACGATGGTGTTCCTCCCGTACCTCCTGGCGGTGGCTCTGCTCTACTCCTCGTGCGTATACTTCCTTGTCGGGCTGTGCGCCTCACCAGAGGCATTCGCGGTGTTCGTGTTGGTGGTATGGGCGGTGGTGCTCACGGCGAACTCCTTCGTGCTGTTCGTGAGCTCGTTTGCGCCGGATTTCATCGCGGGGATGTCGCTGGTGTCAGTATCCCTGGCTGGATTCTTTCTCTTCTCCGGCTACTTCCTGTCGCGGGAGAGCACGCCGTCGTACTGGGTGTTCATGCACTACGCCTCTCCGTACAAGTACGCCCTGGACGCGATGCTCGCTAACGAGTACTCGTGCGCGGCGAACCGATGCTTCGGGGTGGCCGGCGCCGGAGGGGAGTGCTCGGAGACCGGCCGCGACGTGCTGGCGGCTAGGGGGCTCACGGCGGAGGAGCGGTGGACGGGGGTGCAGGTGCTGTTCGGCTTCTTCCTCCTTTACAGGGTGCTCTACTGGGTGGTGCTCAGCCGGAGAGCGTCCAGGGCCAAGAGGTGATCGTCGGCCGATCCATGAACGTCGCCGTCTCCACTCCTACGTACGTGCGTGTGAACGCATGCATGGCCCGCATGGTGACGACGGTGTGGTTTGCAAATGGTGGAGATTGTCGATCAAAGTGGTTAAAACGGGTAAGTAAAGCTGTATACTGATGTAAATTGTGAACATAAAACAAATTTTACATAAATATGTATGCATGGAGATGATAATAAATTGAGAATTTTCTACATGACGCCGATTGTGAACTTGATTCTCCCCGATGATTGGTGGATCCGTAGCTAGTATAGACGTAGAGGGATGGCATCTAAAGAAGTATATTTTGATAGTTGTCGGTATTGGCTTGATTATTGTAAATGATTTTGGCTTCCCTCGTTTCAGTTTGTACATTCCACGGTGGTAGTGCAATTGCTACTTTGTAAGTGTCAATATTCAGAAGTGCTCATGTTTCCAAACTTAGGACCAAGATATTACCATTTTCATCCCAACCTCACGGTTTCGCCGGGAATTTCTACAAGTCTTGCTGTCTTCTTATTAAAGCTGATCTTATGGCTGTCATCAACTCCGTCCACGCTCTGCGCACGGACCATTTGGGTCTCCTAAACACAGCCATGGTGGCCCTCATCCCCAAGAAAGATGGCTCTGAATCCATTGGGGACTTTCGTCCAATCAGTCTCATTCATGGAGTTGCCAAAATTATTACCAAAGCGATGGCCATCCGCCTGCAGCCGCTCATGGACACGATTGTTTCTAGCTCCCAAAGCGCCTTCATAAAAAAGAGAAGCATTCATGATAATTTTATGGCGGTCCGAAACATGGCTCAAAGACTGCATAGGTCCAAAACTCCCGCCCTCCTTATCAAGCTCGACATTGCAAAAGCTTTTGATTCTGTACGTTGGGACTTTCTGTTGGATCTGCTTTAGAGGCTTGGCTTCCCCCCACGCTGGCGCAGTTGGCTTTCTGCTTTATTCTCCCATGCCACCTCCAGAGTTCTTTTGAATGGCATCCCGGGACCCCCGATTGCTCATGGCAGGGGGCTTCGACAGGGGGACCCCCTCTCCCCGCTGCTCTTCGCAATTGCCATTGACCCTCTGCAACGCCTTCTCGCGCATGCCTCAGCCATTGGAATTCTTTCCCCGCTGCCTGGCCGCGCTGCTCTCCTTCGGATTTCCCTATATGCGGATGATGCCGCCATCTTCCTAAAGCCTACCAAGAATGACATTGAGGCGTTGGCGGCCCTTCTTCACTCATTCGGGACGGTGTCGGGCCTTGTCACTAATGTCACCAAGAGTTCGGTGGCCCCTATTCAGTGTCAGAATCTGGACCTAGGGGACATCTTGGAGAACTTTCCCGCTACGAGGGCAGGCTTACCGCTTAAGTACCTCGGACTTCCGCTGTCGCTATCAAGGCTTCGTCATGTGGATTTTCAACCTTTGCTGGATAAGGCACTTAAGCGCATGGTATTCTGGTTTGGCAAGCTGATGAACTCCGCTGCCCGCCTCACTCTGGTCAAGTCTGTGCTCTCCTCGCTGCCTATCTTCTTCATGACTGCGCTAAAGCCGAACAAAGGAATGCTCAAGAGCTTTGAAAAATATTGTCGGGCCTATCTTTGGTCGGCAAAGGATACTGCTACTGGAGGCCAATGCAAGATAAACTGGATCCGCACCTGCCGCCCCAAACCGTTGGGGGGGGGGGGGGGGGGGGGGGGGGGGCTAGGAATCTTGAACCTTGAGAAGTTTGCCAGGGCTCTGCGCCTTCGATGGCTCTGGCAAGAATGGACCGCACCCAACAAGACCTGGGTGGGCACCGAGCTTCCTTGCGATGACATCGATCGTCGGCTTTTTGCTGCTGCTACCACGGTTTCTCTAGGGGATGGCAAAACTGCTAAATTTTGGCAATCTTCCTGGTTTGACGGCCGGTGTCTGCGCGGCATAGCGCCTTTGACCTACTCCTGCTCCAAGAGAAAAAACCGAACTGCCTGCAACGCTCTGACAGCACATGCATGGATCCAGGATATCAACCTCCAAGGCTTAAACTCTGCGGATCACATTGCGGAGTACGTCTCACTTTGGGAACGGCTGCATGCCATCACTCTCGTCGATCATCCTGACTCCATCATTTGGCGGTTCAACAGTGATGTGGATTACTCCTCAAGCTTGGCATATCAGCTCCAATTCCTTGGATCCATGGAAACTAACATGGTGGGCAACATGTGGTCTATTTGGTCTCCTCCGAAGTGCAAATTCTTCACTTGGCTTGCTTTGCAAAACAGACTTTGGACGGCGCACAGGCTCGCCAATAGGGGTTGGCCGCATAATGGTTCATGTGCTCTTTGCAAGATGGTTCCCGAGACGGCGGCTCATTTGTTCTTCCAGTGCCGCTACTCCAAGCGTATTTGGAATGATGTTCAGTTTTGGACGGGACTAATCCTTCCCCTCCCACCTAACCCATTGGGCTCGATATCGGTCGCTGACTGCTGGGCTTTGTTGACATCGGCAAGCAGCTGCAAGGGAAAAGGGCTGCGGTCCCTCATCACTCTCGTCATGTGGGAAATCTGGAAAGAGAGAAATTTGCGTATCTTCCAAAACAAGGCGGTGCCACCTCTAGTTCTTGTTGAGTGCATTAGAGGCGAGGCCCGAGCTTGGGGCGCCGCGGGTGCTTCACATTTGACGAGTTTGATCCCTTGTGTTATGTAATTCTGGCAGGGCTAGTCCCTGGGCATGCGGTCTTGACCATTCTGTTTTCGATGTAAAACTATATTCTCTATCAATATAACAGGCAAAGCTTTTGCCTCCTTTCAAAAAAAAAATCCCAACCTCACTTCATATAACCTGCAACTAGAAATTGCAACTATATATATGCACACTTTGCTGAAGTTGCAATCCGTGAATACTGAAATTTTATGCTAACTAGTGTTGTGTAGTTCTAAGTAGCTAAGATACATAAGAAAATCACCCAGAAAGAGAATTAGCAACAGCAAAATCAATATCAGTGTCGGCAAAAATACAACAAATTTCGAAGTCGAATAAGCTATAGCTACTCACATTTTATTCTATTTTCTCAACTCCATTATCGTTGTGGTTGTCGTGATTTCTGATGGCGGGTCATTGACTGATTAAGCAAATCCTCTACTCCTAACCCAACCCGGCTTCAACTACCCTCTACCCTAACATGCAACCCTTTGATGAGCCACAATGTTTTCGACACCTCTATCGATGCCACATATTTATGAACTCTAGCTAACTCGTCGGAGATGAAAAAGATGAGAGAAATGGAGATTTTGATGAGAAAAATTGACCATGAGAAAAACTAAAAACATGCACCTATTCAAAAAAATATCTTAAAAGAATCTAGCTACTACAACCTGTTAGTGTGATCTTTCGTGGTTCAAGGGTAACCTGAAGCTTAGAGGGAGGGAGCAGCATTGGAGGCACTACCAGGTCCTACCTGAAGCTTAAAAGTGGTCAAATTTGAATATTTGCAGTTTCGGTTGAAAAATACGCAACGGACAGATCCCGTAAAACAGGATAAATAAAAAAATTCCAGCTCCCTTGATATTTCCCGTTCCTTTTTTCGGTATCTCCTAGCAGAGATGCTTTAAGGCGAGTGCAAGGGGGTAGTTGGCATGAAAAAATTGGGAAGAGGCAAACCTTAGACCCACCGAAATCCCAAAATTTCGGATATTAGGAAATTATTTTAGATTTTTATCGGTAAAATTTAAACAAAATTCAAATAAATTATATTTTATTCGAATTTGGTCCGGACCAAAAAAATTGGTAAGATTATATTTTGGTACTCACAAAAATTTCCAAATTTCAGAAATTGATCGAGATTATAATTCCTGGTTGGCATGGCTGGCGGGGGTACCGGAGCTAGTTCATAGGTATAGAGTTTTTCCTGAGTTTCATAGAAGTTACATGGCGTCATATGTATCAACGGTGGGGAACACACTCCGGTATGTAATGGCCCTAGTAAAATTTTCCGGGGTAGTGACCGGCGGTTTTGACAATCATAGAGGGGCTGTGGCATTCTTTTTGCTGCATACTATCAGAGATAGTACGTTGCATAGAATAACTTTCAAGAATTGCATCCCCAAAGCTTGAATTTTTTTTTGCGGGGTCCCAATGCTTGAAATTTAGCAACCTAGCTACCCTACAAACATTATTCAAATTTAGAAAATATGCACGGAATTATGTTTGGTGAAAGAGAATATGCATGGATATTTTGTTGGTCATCCCAAATGATCGTTCAGAAAATATGCATATGGGTACGAGAGAACATAGAAAAAAAATGGGTAGATGATATATGTGATGTGGTAGAAGTGGGAGGTGTTCCGTCTAATCAAGATCAAACGACGGGGAAATTCTACTGTTCCAGCCACCGGCGGATCTAAGTGTACTCAGCCAGGTGCACAGGACACCGGGTAAGAAAAAATTTCTTTGTAAACTAGCAATTCTTCACCACATATGCACCCCCAAAACTATGATTTTTCCCTCTTGGTGCATCGGTAGGCACCCTGGTGCTATGTGCTCTAGCTCCGCCACTGGTTCCAGCAACAGTCCGTTGGCTAAAATTAATATCACAGACTTGTGACATTTGTCAATTGTCAATTTGTCATTCGTGGTGCGCAGACCACAGTACTATACAGTTGATGACTCGTTTTTTTTTTTTTGATAATACACATACTTGTATTAGACAGATGAAACCAGAGTACAGATCCAAATACAAGCAAAGAAAAAAACAGAGAAGAAGCAAGAACAGCAAAGCTGGCTCAACCCAACATCATCCTCGAGGTCACCAGGCGCTCGATCTCTCCATCGTCGAAGACGCCGAAGAACCCGGACGCCAGGAGCACCCACCATGGGAGCAGAGGAGCTCCTAGCCCAAAGGCGTTGAAGGATCGCAGTATCCACCAGCTCCGTGGAGCTGGATCTGAAGACGAAGCAGCAGAATCGGCCGGGGGGCCTCCCCAAGCTCGATCTGCTCCAGATCTGGGGTCTGCACCGCCCCACCTCACCAGAGATGGCCAGACCTTCCACCTGCACGCCGCGAGCCCGCACAGCCGCCATCTTGAAACCTCTCTGCCGGCCTCCTACACACTCGCCACCAATCTGCCGTCGCCGCCGGAGATAACGACAGCAGATGGGTGGCTCACCCGCAGCTCGGCAGCGCCGTCGACGACGACGCCGGATCGGGGGAGCCGCAGTGCACCAAAAGGACGACGCCGACGACCCCACCACGCCAGCGCCTCCCACAAACCGCCTATCTACACGCCGGAGCGCCGATCCGGGGATTCCCTACCCTCCCGCCGCCGTAGCGGCCGGCGGAGGGTGAGGAATCCCGCGGATACGCCGGCGGCCGCCGGGAGATCCCGAGTCGCCTCTGAGGTCGCCTCTGAGCACTGTAGAAGGAGGGGGTTTCCAGAAATCGGGCGAGTGGATTATTTGTACCTCCGATCCCATCTCACAAACTATATACTACTTCCTACGTTTCATAAGGTAAGATGTTTTACATATTTTAATGCAACTACGTATAGAGCAAAATGAGTAAATCTACACATAAAAATACATCTATATACATTCAATTCTAAAAGAAACAAAACATCTTATAATGTGGAACGGATGGAGTAATAGCAAAAGACTAATTAATCAATGTGTGAGTAGTGTGATCGATCGGCCTTCATATAATTAGGCATTGGGGATCAGTGTGACAGTGTGCATGGTGATCCATGCATGTGAAGGTCGTCGGCTACCTCCACTCCAAGGCAAGGTAGGACAGCCAGTTCCGTCGCGTCTCACCGAGCTTTGCCTCCTCACGGGTCCTTGGATGTCTCTGCTCGTGAGCTCTTATTTGTCTGTCGCCGGACAAGTAAATAAATGTCCCGTGTCGTGTAGGATGCTAACCAAAGCTCTCGTGACTGACGCATCAAGCTAGGCAGGGCTCACCGCACAATGGAAATGATTCTCCCCCTCTCCCGATGTGGAGTCGGCCACTCCCTCCGCCGGCCGCGTGAACGCCGGCCGGCGAAACCACCACAACAACACGCCCGGGCCGGGCGGACTGACCGGCTGACAGAGTGATGCATGCGTGGGACACATACCGTATAGGCACTAGCATCCCTAGGAGATCCTTGAAACGGCAAAACGTAAAAGTCTCTTTGAGGTACCCCTTAACCCGTTTTTTCGGTATGGGGATCTGTTCCGACGAAAGCCGCTAAGATGCCGCAAAGCGAATCATTTTTGCCATAGTTCATAGTGACAGTAATTTATAAGTCTTGACAATAATCTAGCAATGCTAGCACGATAGTTTATAAACTTGACAATGATATAGCAACGCTATCACAATAGTTCATAATCTAGCACCGCATCTCAAATGACAGCACCCCGTGATCAGATGGCGACAATGGATCACAATAGTTCATAATCTTGACAGTAATTTAGCAACGCTAGCACAATAGTTTATAAACTTGACAATGATATAGCAGCACTATCAGTCTATCACAATAGTTCATAATCTAGCACCGCTACTCAAATGGCACCACCGAAAGGATTCGTAAGGCCACCTAGGGGGGTGAATAGGTGATACTCAATTTTTAGCTCTTTTCAAATCTAGACTTGACACAAAAGTAAATTCTCTAGATATGTAACTACGGTGAATTTACCTATATGACAAGTTAACACTAGACTAGGCACGAGACAAATAAGAACTAGTGGGTTAGGAATAACCGAACGGGAAGCACGCGGTTTTTAGGGGAGTACGTCTCGTTGGAGGGGTGTGAGTTTCAAACTCAAGCGCCACAAATGGCCTCACCCTATTCTCCGATGAACCTTGACCAAAAGCTCGGTTCACCTTCCACTATCGAAATCCTTCAAGGCGGAATCCAGATCCCTTACAACGAACTTGGGGCACAACCCACAAAAGGATTGGGGGCTCCCAAGCACCACAACACCTGCTATACAAAAGTAACAAGCAAGTAAGTACAACAAGATGCCTAGGTTTTCCTAGTGGAAACCCTAGGCTCGAATCCCTCAAGTGAATGAGGGGAAATGAAGAACGGCTTGGTGAAGTAGTAGATCTGGGCCTTCTCCTTCAATCCTCCAAAGATCAACGAGTTTGGGTGGAGGGATTGGGAATCTAGTGATTCGTGAGCTTGCAATCATGGTGGACTTCAATTCTGGACGAGCTCCTTGGCTGGAGGTAGGTGGGGGGGTATTTATACCCCCTCACAGAAAATTAGCCGTTGCAGTCCACTTAGACCGGAGTTTCCGGACTGGGAGGCCGAAAACTCCGGCCTGGGCGGAAACTCCGGACTGACTAAGGGCGGAAACTCCGGCCTTCAGCCGGAAACTCCGGGGTAATTCCGGGGTCACTCCGGCCTGAATACTGCGACTGCCGCCGCGCTACTCTCTTCGCAGCAAATCCAGATGGGCTGGAAACTCTGGCCCCTGAGGGCGGAAACTCCGGCCTTCAGCCGGAAATTCTGGGGTAACTCCAGACCAACTCCGGCCTCGATGCAGCGACTGCCGCCGTGAGGAGCTCTTTGCTCCAAAGCCCGATGGGCCGGAAACTCCGGCCTGGCCAGACACACTGCAAACTCCCTTTTTCTTCGACAATTGTTTCGATGCAAAGTGTAATTATATCTTTTCATTCCTGCACCACTTAACATCATATTAAATAATTCCTAGTGTTGTTGCCTAACACACAAAACATGGGGACATAAAATATGTCCTTTCAATCTCCTCATTTTTTGTGTTAGATGACAACACTAGGATTTGCAACATGACATAAACAATAATATCGACATGTTCCATAAAAGATTAGAGAAACTCCCCCTACATGTGTGCATGTAATAAATTTGCATTGGAAAACAAATGCTCAACATGTAGAAGAGAGGTAACTCACAAGTAATAATTGGAACAAGATAAATTGCAACAAAATGAGACATATCATGAGAGAGGGTTGAGATGAAAAGGAACCATACCTTGCGCATAATAATATGATATAGAGGCCAATGCACAATAATAGACCATAATATAATATCATCTCAACCATAGGAATTATGAAATCCATAAAATCTCATACCACACATAGTACCACAAATAGTAACAAAGTCTCACACAATAAAACCAAAGCAAATAGGTTCAACGACATAAGATAAATGGACACAAGCGCAAAGAAATGATAAACGCACAAGCTTGTGTCCGACCCATGCAAATCCCACGGTGAGAGAACCTAATAGAACTACTTCTCCCCCTTTGGCATCGAAACGACAAAAAGGGAAAAGAGCGATGCTAATGCGTCCCGAGAAGATCACTCATCCTCGTAATCTTCGTCGGCATCCTCACCACTTGCTTCTTGAGTCTCCTCCTCATGGTAGGCTTCATCACCATCCTCATCATCATCATCATCATCAGCATCATCATCATCATCATCTTCTTCTCTTCTTCTTCTTCTTCCTCTTCATATTGCATAGGAGCCTTGCCGGGTTGCGAGAGGACGAGGGCTTGGAAGAAACATCCGCAAAGTCTCCCCAAGAAAATTCATCCACCATCCATTCATTGATAGGAAGGGTAGCATCAGACTCCGGAGATGCGGGAACACCTACGGGGCGAGGAGGTGTCTTTCCACCGTTGTTGATCTTGTGCAACTCGTTGAACATCTTGTGTTGATTGGAGAGGATGTGCTTCCTCTCAACATAGCCCTCATAGTTCTCCTTATGAATGGCAAGCCCCATACAAAGCTTCATCTTTTGCAACCAAGAGATATGCTTCACTTCATTGTTGACCCGTGCTTTGCCACCACTAGTCCAAGATGGTGGAGTGGCATTCTTTCTTCTAGTCCTTGGAGCTTCTTCCTCCTCTACCTCTCGATATGACGGTTGTGGAGTGAGATGAATGCCTAGCACATGGAGGGTTCCAAACTTGTGTTGCATGAAGCGAGATGTGTCGAGTTGAGGAAGCTCCTTGAGGATAAGCTTCATGACATAAGGGGCATACATCGGAGTCTTCTTCTCATGAATAGCAATGTTGATCTGACACTTGATATAGTCCATGACATCAATCTCATACCCTTGGCAATTAGGTCCGGCAAGATATGTTTTATGGGCATGATGCATAAGGTTGACAAGTGCTCCACGGATTGCATCCGTATTTCCGGCTTGGGGGCAATGCACTCACGGAACATGCGGATGAGGATGTTGTAGATGGGCTTGAGTCCACGGGTGGTGGCAATGGCCCCCTCTTTAGCAACAAGAGGTGCGAAAAGCTTCTTGTCATAGTCGACCCCTTCAACATGCATCCTTCGACCAACGGCCTTGGTGGCTCCCTTGAACTCATAACCCAAGGCTTGCCCAAACTTTTCAAAAGAAGAAATGCATTTGACCAGGCTCGTCATCCAAGTCATCGATGTGTTCTCCTCCAGTCCAAGTACAAGAGTGGCAAAGAATTGTTGGACCATTTGAATGTTGTAGTCTTGTTGAGTGGAGATAAGCTTCTCAAGCCCGAGCTTCCTAGCAACCCAAATAGCTTCAACAAAGTACTCCTTCTTGACCAAGGCTTCAAGGTTCAACGGTTTTTGCGGACATACAAGAGCTTTGGGATCCATATTGGCATATATTTCCTTCATGATGAGCTCTTGCTCCTTCCTCCAAAAGTGTGCATCGGTGGTGTTTTGGGGCATATCATAGAAGCTTTGTGCCCGCATGGTTCAGAAATCTTCCTTGTTCAAGTCTTTGACGGTGGTAATGTTGTCAAGCCTTGCCTTCTTGGCCTTTTCTTCTCTTTGGAGGGCAGCCTCTTGCCTAGCCCTTCTAGCATCGGACACCCTCTCCTGCGTAGCCGTACCACGATGCACATGCGGTCATTTTCTTCATCATAGTCCAAATAGTGTCGACCGGATGGCTTGGGTACACTGGGTTTGGAGGATGATGAGCCCGAATGATACCTCTTGTTATCTGTGAATAAAGAGTAGGTAAATAGCAATGGGATAAGTATACATGTCCATGGAAGCCAAAAGGAGAAATCAGTTTGCAACAAATTTCCCAATATTGTGATCCAGACCGGAGTTTCCGGCCACAGGGGGTGGAGTCTGCGGCCAGACCGGAGTTTCCGGTCTGGGAGGCCGGAGTCTCCGGCCCTGGGGCGAGAGATTCCGATCTGGGTCGAAATTGAGGAAAATATGTTGCAACCAAAATCTATAGACTGCATTTGCCAACAAAAAGAGTCTACACCACGAAAAACTAAGGGAACTACACTCAAAACAAGATCTAGGAAGAAACCTAGAAGAGGAGAGAGAGTGCTGACCTTTGCCTCTCATGGTGAGGTCCAACGATGGGGAGAAGGTTCCCCGGCGATGGAGAAGTGGGGAGGCCGGTGGCACGGCTGGATCTGGCGGTGGAGACGGCCGGAGGGCACCCGGAGCAGCGACGGCGGCGACTGGGAGGAGTTGGGGATTGGGGGTGTGTGGGGAGTTATGAGAAAAACTCCCCACCCCGATCCCCTATAGGAGCCCAGGAAAATGCCGAGTCCGGAGTTTTGGGCCTAAACCCCGGAGTTTCCGACCGAGCCGGAGTTTCCGGTGTGACACACCGGAGTCTCCGGACCCAAACAACTCCAAAAGTGCCAGATTTTTGTGGGGACATGTATGAATGCAAGAGGAGCATGTTTTTAGGTAAGATTTGGCTTAGGATGAGAACCATGTCACTGAAGGTGGGATACACACTTGGTAGTTGCAAGATCAAATATAAAGGCCAATTTCCAAGTGTTTCTCCCAAAAATAAAATAAAGGTCTAGAAAACCCAAATAAATCCAATAAGCCCAAATAAGATCCAACTCCTCACAAAGAGGAGGGCGGTGGCCTAGGCCACCATGTATGAGATTATGGCGTGACACCGCGAAGATGTATCTTGGGTTCACAACCAACACTCGTCATTTAAGCTCACATTTTCATAAATTGAAAATAGAAAAGCAAATGAAATCTTACTATCGGCATAATGGGGGGAGGGATAGTCCAATGTATTAGGACCGCACTCCCCCTATGTCCATGCCTACACCTAAACACAATAGATAGTCAAGACATAGGTGTGTATGCAAATATCAAGCCAAGCTCCTTGAATCCACGATATTTAGCTCATTCCTCAAAAAGGTGAATCTTGCTTCATCAAGAGGCTTCGTGAATATATCGGCAAGTTGGTCTTGTGTGGGAACATGGCTTAGCTCAATATCACCTCGGGCAACATGATCTCGAATGAAATGATGACGAATCTCAATATGCTTGGTTCTTGAATGTTGCACCGGGTTGTGGGCAATCTCGATAGCACTTGTATTGTCACATAAAAGAGGCACTTTGTCACAATTGACACCGTATTCCTTTAAAGTTTGCCTCATCCATAACAATTGGGTGCATGCACTTGCGGCGGCCACATACTCGGCTTCGGCGGTGGAGAGAGATATACAATTTTGCTTCTTGGAAGACCAACTCACCAAGGAACCACCAAGAAATTGGCAAGCCCCGGAAGTTGACTTCCTATCATCTTGATCACCGGCCCAATCCGAGTCCGTGTACCCACAAAGAGAGAAAACCTTGTCCTTGGGTACCACAAACCAAACTTTGGGGTATGAACCAAATATCGTAGGATTCTTTTGACCGCCACCATGTGGCTTTCTTTAGGAGCGGCTTGGTACCTTGCACACACCCCTACACTCAACACAATATCGGGTCTAGATGCACAAAGATAGAGCAAAGAACCAATCATGGAACGGTATACCTTTTGATCGACATCTATACCCTTTGGGTTAAGTTGTAGATGAACCTTTGTGTCCATTGGTGTGCGCTTCTCCTTAACACCAATCATATCAAACTTCTTGAGCATGTCTTGGATATATTTAGTTTGAGAGATGAAAGTCCCTCCCCTCAATTGCTTGATCTCAAAACCAAGGAAGAACTTCAACTCTCCCATCATGGACATCTCAAACCTATCGGTCATAAGCTTTGAAAATTCATCATTGAAAGCTTTGTTAGTTGAGCCAAAGATAATATCGTCCACATAGACTTGGCATATGAAAAGCTCCCCTTTTACTCTCTTGGTAAAGAGAGTGGGATCGATTTGCCCAACCTCAAATCCACGGTCTACTAGAAGCTCTCTAAGGTGCTCATACCACGCACGTGGGCTTGTTTAAGTCCATAGAGTGCCTTATCGAGCTTGTAGACATGGTTAGGGAGTTTGGGATCCTCAAAACCCGGTGGTTGCTTAACATATACTAATTCTTTAAGTGGACCATTTAGAAAAGCACTTTTCACATCCATTTGTTGCAAGATAAAATTATGATGAGATGCATATGCAAGGAGGATACGGATGGACTCAAGGCGAGCCACGGGAGCATAGGTCTCTCCAAAATCAATGCCTTCAACTTGAGAGAACCCTTGAGCCACCAATCTTGCCTTGTTCCTCACCACCATGCCATGTTCATCTTGCTTGTTCTTGAATATCCATTTAGTGCCTATAACATTGCGGCACTCCTTTGGCTTCTCAACTAGCTTCCACACCTTGTTGCGCTTGAAGTTATTGAGCTCTTCATGCATTGCATCCAACCAATCCGGATCTTCAATAGCTTCAAAGACTTTCTTTGGTTCCACCATGGATATGTGTGCTTGATGCACTAAAGTTTGCACATTGCTTCTAGTCACAACCTTGCCCTTCAAATCACCAATAATATTTCCAAAAGTGTTGTCTTCTCAACAAGGTCTTGACATTTCTTGCATGACGACGGGTGTTGATCCTCACGAGAGCTTGGAGGAATCTCTTGATCATCTTGATCATTTGTGTCCCCGTCTTGACCGGAATGATGACCTTGGTCTTCAATATGCACACCTTCATCACTAGAAGGAGAGATGGACCTTGGTCTTGATCATGGCTAGCATCAAAATTGGAGAACTTGGTTCTTGCGTAGCAACTTGATCAACTTGAGGAGGGTCTTGAACTTGTTGTTGGCTTGGTGCATCATTTGCTCCATCGGATGGTGCGGTTCCACTTGTGATGATGAATGCTCCACATGGGTGGAGCTTGGTCCTTCTTGAGGCGCCTCATGGTGATCTCGATTGGGCGAAAGAATCCCACGCCCATTCGCCTTATTGCATCTTGAGGTTCCTCATCATCTACATCACGAACATGAAATTGCGCCACTTGGGAGCCGTCATTCTCATCGAACTCCACACTACAAGATTCTACAACGGTCCCGAAGGTCTTGTCGTAGATTCTATAAGTGTGGGATTCGGCACCGTAACCAACAAAAGTACCCTCTAAAGCCTTAGACTCAAATTTAGATAAGCGATAACCTTTGATCTTATAGAAACACTTACAACCGAACACCCGGTAGTAGGAAATATTGGGCTTGTTGCCGGTAAGCATTTCATATGGAGTGAACTTCTTGCCCGTGCGGAAGTAGAGGCGGTTAGATGAATGACATGCCGTGGAGATGGCCTCGGCCCACAAGAAAGTGGGGTCTTGAACTCCGCCAACATAGACTTGCCATATCCATAAGGGTCCGGTTCTTCCTCTCGGCTACACCATTTTGTTGAGGGGTATACGCAGCGGAATATTGATGACGAATTCCCTCTTCACTAAGAAACTCATTTAGGGTGTAGTTCTTGAACTCGGAGCCATTGTCACTTCTAATGGCCAATATAGGACATTGTGTTGACGTTGCACTTCATTGGAGAAGTCAATGACGGCTTGTTGGGTCTCACTCTTCGACTTGAAGAAATAAACCCATGTAAATCTTGAATAGTCATCGACAATCACCAAGCAATACTTCTTCCCACCAAGACTTGGTTGAGGCACGGCACCAAAAGATCAACATGAAGAAGTTCCAATATCCTTGTTGATGAAATGATGGTCTTGTGTGGGTGGGGAGAATCATGCATCTTTCCTTCAACACAAGCCCTACAAAGACGATCTCTAGAAAAGAAACATTCTCTTTTAGTCCAAGAATGTGGCCACCCTTGTGAAGACTTTGCAAAGTTCTCATATTGACATGGGACAAGCGGCGATGCCACAACCACCCCACGTCGGCCTTTCCGAATAGGCACATTGCTTGAGTGTTGGTAGACTCCGAAAAGTCCACCACAAACAACTCATGTTCAACATACCCAACGAAAGCGACCTTTAGAGTCTTGCTCCACATGAGTACCACAATATCAAGATCAAAATGGACGGCAAAGCCCATCTTGTTAAGTGCACGAACGGACATTAAATTGTAACCAAGGGACTCGACAAGCATGACATTCACAAGGGTGATATCCCTTGCTACTACCACCTTGCCGAGGCCCGATACCTTAGCTTTAGACTTGTCTCCATAAGTGACGGTTGCATGATTATCATTTGGTCTCATCTCCGTCATAAGCTCCTTGCTTCCGGTCATATGACTTGTACATCCACTATCAATCACCCATTTCGACCCACCGGAAGCATAGTCCTACAAGAAATCATTGCTTGGTTTTAGGTACCCATCTTGCAATGGGTCCTCTTTTGTTAGCAACAAGGGTCTTAGGAACCCAAATAGAGTAAGCAATGAAACCATCATAAGGACCAACATATTTAGCATAACATCCCCATAATAATCAACATAAAGAATATAGTTGGGGTTAGCATGTCCCGCAAAGTCACTACGAGGAGTGTTGCCCCTTGTGGCATCACCACTCGCAATGGTAGTCTTCTTTGCTTGTGCGGGCTTGGCCTTCTTCTTGTTCTTCTTCTTCTTGGCAACATAACCAAGGCCCTCTTCCCAATGTGTGGCTTTTGCGCAAGCAAAAGATCAATAAGAGGCTTACTTTGGGAACTAGAGGCCTTGGCAAGTTCACTCTTCAACCTAGCATTTTCCTCAATGACATTTGCATGATCACAAGAAGTAGTAGAGGAACTAGGAACATTAGTTTTAGATGATTGAATTTGAAGTTGTTCAAAAGACTTGGTGAGAATAGAGTGTTCACTCTCCAAGGCCTTGTGAGCCTTGGTGAGCTTCTCTAGCTCCTCGGTTAGTCTATCATGACCAACACCAAATTCAACCTTTTCTTTCTTGTAAAGCTTATATTTTGCAATAGCATGGTCACGTTCTTTAATGATTTGAGAAAATTGCATTTTGTGACTCATCAAGATTTTCAAGTTTCTCTTCAAGAGAAACACGAAGCTCATGCTCTTCCTCAAGAGCCACGGTGAGAGAAGCAATATCATTAGCATACTCTCTTTCAAGTCTTTCCTTCTCATCAAGCTCCTCTTGAATCCGCCCATAATCGCTCAAGAGAGCTTCAAACGTTCTTGGCTTCACCTTGCAAGTTAGTCATGAAACGATCCAAAGCAATTTTCTTCCTTTACTCTAAGACTCATAAGATCATCCATTTCATTTATAGTCTTGGAGGGGAAGGAGATGATACCTCGGTGGCCTTGGCCATGAGACACTTGGCGGATTGGATTGGGACATTCTCATTGGGAGATTCGAAGAGGGATGATGGTGTTGATGAAGTAATGGCAATAGCGGCCACTTCACTTGTGGTTTCTTCTTCATCACTCTCACCTCCGGACATGTACTCCTCTCTAGTCACCAATACCATTCTTGAAGGAGGCTTCTTGTTGGGAAGGTTCTTCTTGAAGAAAGGTTTCTTGCTAGGGGACTTGACGGATTCTTGAGAACAAGCCTTCCTCCATGTTCTTCACGGTTCTCATAGGGACACTCGGCAACATAGTGATATCTATCTTGGCAATTGAAGCAAGTCTTCATTTTTGGGTTGCCCTCCTTGTAACCACTAGATTTGAACTTTTGCTCCACTTGAGCTTTAGCTTTGGATGGGTTCTTCCAAAAGGTCCTTGCCGCAAGAGCCACATAGTCCCTATGAGCAATCTTGAGTTCTTCGGGGTCCATGGAGGACACATCTTCACAATCTTGATCTTCATTGTGTTCAACAACCTTGGCCTTCAAAGCAAGTGAGGCTCCTTGTTGCATTCCAATAGCTCGGGCACGAGAGTCTTGTGCAATCTTGGCTTGGACTTTGAAAGATTGCATCTCTTGCATGACTTCATTGGAGGTCAATTGAGGATAGTTGTGCCTTCCTTGGAGACTCTTCAAGTCGGCCGCTTCAAAGGGCAAGAGAGCATTCACATACTTCCTCTTGATCCAAGCATCATCCACATGAGTCCCACCAAGAGCTTTATAGGCATTGGCAAGGGACTTGAGTCTTCGATACATTTGCTCATGGTCTTCTCCATCTTCCATGAAGAACCCTTCGGCCTTGTTGCTCATTTCCTCAAACCGGTTTCTCTTCATGCTTTCATTTCCAACAAACACCTCAACAAGACAAGCCCAAGCTTCTTTGGCGGTGGTGCAATGCTCGATGTGAGACATATCATCCTCTCCCACGGCATCACGGATCAAGTCAAGAGCGGTGGCATTTAGTTGACAATCAACTATTTCTCTTCTTGTCTTGTTGGATTCATCCACGGCTTGATATCCTTGCTCAATGATCCTCCAAAGCTCGATAGAAGCACTGTTCACATAAGATCTCATAGAAGATTCCATTTAGTAAACAAAGATGCATTTAGCTTAGGTGGGTTTCCCCTTAGTGTATAGGAGGATGAGGGATAGGTAGGTCGGGAGAGTATGGAAACGGAACGGCACCATATACTCCCGAACCATTAGCTGCTTTAATTGGGTTGTCAATTTTATCTTGATCAACCCCCTTCTTTTCACACCACTCTTCTTTCTCGGGTTTTCAACCTCCGAAGAAGAAGCGGTGGGTGGAGGTGAGATATCCTTAGCTTCCATGAGTTTTAAGATCAACTCTTGCAACTTGTCCATCTTAGTTTCCATAGTGGACTTCAAGGTATTGAAGTCCTCCACGGAAACCGAAGTGGACGCGGTGGGAAGCTCGGGAATCTCAACTCCAAACTCGTCAATGGCCATACTTCTCTTAGGCGGTTAAGCCCGAAAAAGAGAACCTGGCTCTGATACCAATTGAAAGGATTCGTAAGGCCACCTAGAGGGGGGGGTGAATAGGTGCTACTCAATTTTTAGCTCTTTTTCAAGTTTAGGCTTGACACAAAGGTAAATTCTCTAGATATGCAACTACGGTGAATTTACCTATATGACAAGTTCACACTAGACTAGGCACGATACAAGTAAGAACTAGTGGGTTAGGAATAACCGAACGGGACGCACGCGGAGACAAGGATGTATTCCCGAGTTCCTCCTTTTTAGGGGAGTACGTCTCGTTGGAGGGGTGTGAGTTTCAAACTCAAGCGCCACAAATGGCCTCACCCTATTCTCCGATGAACCTTGCCCAAAAGCTCGGTTCACCTTCCACTATCGGAATCCTTCAAGGCGGAATCCGGAGCCCTTACAACGAACTTGGGGCTCAACCCACAAAAGGATTGGGGGCTCCCAAGCACCACAACACCTGCTACACAAAAGTAACAAGCAAGTAAGTACAACAAGATGCCTAGGTTTTCCAAGTGGAAACCCTAGGCTCGAATCCCTCAAGTGAATGAGGGGAAATGAAGAACGGCTTGGTGAAGTAGTAGATCTGGGCCTTCTCCTTCAATCCTCCAAAGATCAACGAGTTTGGGTGGAGGGATTGGGAGATCTAGTGATTCTTGAGCTTGCAATCATGGTGGACTTCAATTCTGGACGAGCTCCTTGGCTGGAGGTAGGTGGAGGGGTATTTATACCCCCTCACAGAAAATTAGCCGTTGCAGTCCACTTAGACCGGAGTTTCCGGACTGGGAGGCCGGAAACTCCGGACTGACTGAGGGCGGAAACTCCGGCCTTCAGCCGGAAACTCCGGGGTAATTCCGGGGTCACTCCGGCCTGAATACTGTGACTGCCGCCGCGCTGCTCTCTTCGCAGCAAATCCAGATGGGCCGGAAACTCCGGCCCCTGAGGGCGGAAACTCTGGCCTTCAGCCGAAAACTCTGGGGTAACTTCGGACCAACTCCGGCCTCGATACAGCGACTGCCGCCGTGAGGAGCTCTTTGCTCCAAAGCCCGATGGGCCGGAAACTCCGGCCCCTGAGTACCCTCAGGCCGGAAACTCCGGCATGGCCAGACACACTGCAAACTCCCTTTTTCTTCGACAATTGTTTCGATGCAAAGTGTAATTATATTTTTTCATTCCTGCACCACTTAACATCATATTAAATAATTCCTAGTGTTGTTGCCTAACACACAAAACATGGGGGACATAAAATATGTCCTTTCAACCACTGCGTGATCAAATGGCGGCAATCAATCACCCCGGAACGAGTCACTGTGAATCCCGATATCTCAGATATGGTTTGCTAGCATTATAGAACATAATATTTTCATCTGCCTTAAATCCCCAGGCTATAATCTTTGCTCCATAAAACCTGCTTTCATCTTGGCCATTGCCTCTCCCACAAACATGTCATCAATCAGATCCTCTACTTTCTCATCAATGAATATTCAAACTACAGAACGTAAAACCAAAAAACACTAAGCAATGCAAACAATTTGACACACAATCAGAGACTAGAGGAGAAATTTGACCTCTCAAGTTCCTCCGTGAGCATGACACCGTACCTAGCGGTGGGAGGTGCGGCGTCTTACCGGCGCTAGGAGGCACGAAGGCCCCGAATAGAGCCAGGAGACATCGGAACCTTCGGATGACGGGAGTGGGAACCCCATGGCGACGGCCGAGCGACGTAGGGAGGATGGATGGCGCGGGGCGAGGAGATCGACATGGCAGCGAGGGAGGGAAAGATGGCGCGCTGAAATATCCCTCCCACCAAGGGGAAGTGCACTATGAGAGAAACCAAAAACTAAACCATATGTGCGGGTTTGGGAGTCCCTTTTGAGGTATTCCTAAAAAAATCTGGGTCAGTCCTTTTTGTGGGATCTGTCCGAAGTAGTTTTTTGCGAAAAAACATAAATTGGCAGTTATTTTACGGTTTTGAGCCTTTCAAGAGATCTACCAAGAACGTTCTAAGAGTATCTTCAACCGAATGGGCAAATTTTGAACACCTATATCTCCAACTGGAATAGGCAATTCTGTCCCCTAGCAAACGGAGAATAGGGCCCCGGTTAGTGATGCTCTAAAGCCAGCTCGGCTCAGCCTCAGCACGCGAAAACTACTAAAAGGGCAGCTGGGCTCAGTGAGGCGAGAACGAGCTACTCGAGAGCTGCACATGATTAAGTGAGCAATGAGCCTCCACGTGAGAGAGTTGGACCTCTCACCTTTTCCCCTGCTACAGTGAAAAGGAGATTTTCTGGGCGAAACTCGTGCGCGTCGGCTCGCCGCCGGCGATTCGTCGGATCCCTCGCCCTCCGGCGGCCGCTTCGGCGGCGGGAGGACGGGGAATCCACGGATCCCGGCTGTACATAGCCTAGGTGTGCGTGAGGAGTGTCGCCGGCGGCGCTGGGATGGAAGCGGTGGCGTCGGTGGTCTTTTGTGGTGGCGGTCTTCCTCTCCGTCGGTGCGGTTACCTGGGGGCCTCGCCGCGGATCTGCTACTGCGCCCTCGTTCGAGGCTCTTCGGAGGTCGCGAGAGGGCTCCCCCTTCGCCGGAGTCCGTGAGCGGGCGGATCCGGCGGTTGACATTTTGGAAGTTGCGGTGCGTGAAGGCCAAGGTGGTGTCGCCGTCTGTCGAGCATGGTGGAGGTGCTCCGGCACCGAGGGGCGTCGACTCCCCGTCCGCGATGGGGGGCCTCCCTGTCCAAGCTATCGGAGGTGGCGCGGCGGGCATAGCCGGCGTAGCGTCGTGCGCGATGAAGACGATGCTGCAGTCAAGGAAGGACTTCATTGTAATTTTTCTGTTTTCCTGGACTTTTCTGTAAGGAACTTGGCTGGATGTATCTGCAATTTCCCTCGCAAAAAAAAAGTGAGCAATGAGCCTGACTCTCTCTCCTTTCGTCACTGGAGAAACTACCGTTAGACGTAACAATGTGCTAACAGGGTTCAGTCAGAACCACTCGAAGCCGAACTGATCCAGAGAGAGTTGGACCTCTCCCCTTTTCCCCAGCTACAGTGAAAAGGCGATCTTTGGGCGTCACCGCGCGCACCAGCTCCGCGCCGGCGATTCGCCGGATCCCTCGCCCTCCGGCAGCCGCCTCGGCGGCGGGAGGACGGGGAATCCACGGATCCCGGCGCCTATGTAGATTAGGTGTGCGTGTGTGGGTGCTAGCCGGTGGCGCTGTGGTGGAAGCGGTGGTGCCGGAGTGGCGTTTGCGGGCGGTGGTCTTCCCCTCCGATGGTGTGGTTCCGGTGGAGCCCCGCCGCGGATCTTCTGCCCTGCCCTTGTTCGCGGCTCTTCGGAGCGCTCGAGAGGGCTCCCCCTTCGCCGGAGTCCGGGAGTTGGCGGATCCGGCGGCTGACGACTTTGAAGATGCGGTTGCTGCTGGCCAGGGTGGTGTTGCCGGCCGTCGCGCAGGGTGGAGGTGCTCAGGTGCCGAGGAGCGTCGCCTTCCTGCTCGCGCCCCAGTCCATGCCATCGGAGGTTTGCAAGCAGGTTTTGCCGGCGCAGCGTTCTGCGCGAAGACGACGACGTCGAAGCTCAGAAGGACTTCTTTGTAATTTCTTATGTTTTCTGGGCTTTTCTGCAAGAGCTCTGGCTGATGTAACTGTTGTCTTCCTCGCAAAAAAAAAGACGTAACAATGTGCTAAATTGTCAACCATCAACGGCTCAACGCTACTATTGTGAAAAGTAAAAGTGTGGCAAAATGTAAAATCTCCATTTCTGGTTCTGTCACCTAACCTGAAAGCCAGCCAGAGAACACCCCAAAGCAGAATATACTGAACAGGATCATTTTGGCCAACCACAACAGCTAGACTCATATGCTGCAAAGAATAAACATTTAGTTCAAGAGCAATGCAGTGTTGGACTGAGTTACACACCCTCATCCTTCATCTGCGAGCCTGCAGTGAAAAGGATGTAAACTGTAATCGCACTGACATAGTAGTAGATATATTCAGACTAACATCAGAATTTCCGGACGATGTTTGGCAATCTTGTCAGAGATTATTCAGTTTTCAGATATAAAATTCTATGTACAGAAAATCAGGATGGCAGTAGAACCAGCACGACCTTTCACATATACTAGGGATATTAGCGCGGCAATGCCGCGCCTGTGTTTGATAAATTTCAAGCATGTTTGTAAAAAAAATGGTTCGAATGTGAATATTATTTGAATCTGGAAAAGTTTGTGTTTAGAGGAATGGTTAGATTTTGAATATGGTTCATATTGGAATGTATTCAAATTTGTATTCTTTTGGTGTGTACGAAATGATTAGATTTGGAAGGTATCTGAAATTATGAAATTTGTAAATGTGAACTCTGAGTTGAAATGTGCAAATAGATTTTAGAAAATGAGCAATTTAGTTTTTTTTTTCAAATTTGAATTCTTTTGTTGTTTACCAAATGAGCAGATTTTAGAAAATGAGCAATTTAGTTTTTTTCAAATTTGAATTCTTTTTTTGATTAACAAAATTTTCATTGTTGTCTACAAATCTGTTACAGTGGATTGAAATTGAAAAAAGGGAATTACAATTATTCTGTAAACTAAAATGCTTTGCATTTATTTTTTCTTCTTTTCGATTATTACTGCAATGTTGTTTTATTGCAAACGAAAAGAAAAGAGGAAAAAAATATGAAGGTTGAATTTTAATGTTTGTTACAATTCTATTTGAGCAAACTAAAATTGAAAAAATATTTTTCTTCTCTTTGATTATTATTTCCAATGTTGTTTTACTGTAAAACAAAAGGAAATCAAATAAGAAAAGAAAAGAAATAGGAAGATGGAGTTAAATGGAGGTGAAATGTCATTTCAACAAATTTTATATTTGTTATTCTAGTTGTTTTAATTAAGCAATAATTATAGTTATTCAATGATGCATGGAAATGTGTTAAATGTAAAGATTTTAATTTGTTGGAAATTTTGGATTTTTTTTTGAATTATCGTTTGGAAGTTATGAATTTTACAATCTGCATATGTTTTAAATTTTGGTTTGAAAGATATGAATTTCACAATTTGCATGCATGTAAATGTGTTAGCTGTAAAGTTTGTAATTTTCTGAAAATTTTGGTATATTAATTGTTTTTTTTTAATTATGGTTTGAAAGTTATGAATTTTACAATTTGCAACATTTTTCAGTAATTGTTTAAATTGACAGTGCGGCCCGCATGTTTATTTTGAAATTCTGTTAGTAAATGTTAGATCGCTTACGGGTGGTCCTGCGCTGACGTCGTCTGGTGACGTCAGCCGGCGCGGCGGAGACGGCGGAGCTGCTGAGCTCGCATCCGGGCAGCGGCGAGCGTGCGGAAGGATGGGAGCGCGTGGATCTGCAAGCCACCGTCGAGGCGAGTTGAACAGGCGGCGCGGCAAGCCATATGGTTGCCGGAATCGCCGGCGGCGACCATTTTCGCGGCGGCGGGCTGCGAGGACGGCGGCGAAGATTCCGGCGAGGCCGCGGCGTCCCGGCAAGCGAGAGTGGGCGAGGAAGTGGAGGGCGCGACGGCGGAGGCTCCCGTGTGCGCAGATCTGGGCGGGGAGGCGTGTAGCGGCGTGCCGGCGCGTCGGCGGCGCCGCCGAGCTCCGGCCGCGCGCGAGGAGAGGAGAGGGATTATGTGGGTCGTTTTGCAGAAAAGTCCGCGCAGTTCTGCATATTTTCGAATAGGTCCTTCGCAGTGCTAGAAGTTGGACTGTGGGTTTGCTTCCGGAAATCACGGGTTCTTTTTTGTAAATTTGATTGCGCCAAAAAGCGTGCGCGAGCTCTGATTGGTAGAAACTCCCGAGCTACAGTATTACTGTAGCTCGCACGATTTTTAAAGAAATCTAGGACGTCGCTTCATGTGATCGGACGGCCAGGTTTTTTCGGGTGACATGGACGCGGGAGGGGAGAGGTTTCTTCCAACTTTCATATATAGTAGGATTTGACCGGTTTGTAAACGTTCCACTCTACAGAGAAACTAGTTATAACACACCGATTTCAGTCTCTGGCCTGAGAGCGAATACAACTTGTTCGTAAACGATCCGGGTCTGGTTGAAGATACATTTCCACATGACATGCCAAACCAGCTCGATCCATGAAATAGGAGACATTCGCAACAAATAAAGAGACGGAATTCTCTCAGAAAACACAGACCAAAGCTACCTATGGGTTTTCATTTCATAGAACATCTTCCATGCATGCTTCGGAAAAGCTATTTCATAGAAAATGTCCAGAACATGCTTTAGAGACATTGCGCGCATGCTTATCCACATGTGATTGCCAAAAAGAACTGGCAGCAGCCTCATAATGAACAATGGAATAAACAAAAAAACACAAAATTCCTGCTCATCATGAATAGTCTATTCTATTAGCCGGAGAGTTGGAAAGAGATATACACATAACCATAACCTGAGAAATCTATAATGCAGAATTTCCCGAAAGAACACAAGCACTGAACATTTCAGAATTCTGGTCAATGTGCAATAAATACTGCCATCATTTTTTTCAAGATTATTAGGCATAATAATTTCTGTCAGCGCTCATCTCTAAGAACCAGAAGCTAAGCAATAGATACGCATGGCCTCCGGCTAAGAAAAGCGTTAAGGATTACAAATTTCTAGTCACGTTATGTAGGAAACAAAAATTGTAAACTACATGTAAAATTTTGATGCCATGGCGTCCAACCTCAAAGCCTCATTTGGTTCAAAAGAATCAAAATCACAATATAGCCAGACTAGTAAATGTGACTCGGACTATTTCAATTATATTCACCCAGGAACCTACCGCAATAAAAAAAAGTTGAAAAGGCTGACACAGAGATAGGTTGTATCGAGCTAATCTCCTTTTGTTAATCCAGCAAATCAACAAAGTCGCAGCAAAGAAAATATAATCCATGATTGCCGTAACAAAGCTGGGCTAAAAAGTAAAAGCTCACTAACTGAGTTATCCTAATTGTGAACTCCGAACCGAGTTATTCAAGATTTCGTTACAAGCTGGGGTAGACCTAGAGGATGGTAAATTTGTTGCATGCTGGGCTCTACTATGTGAACAGAAATTGGCAGATTCTAGATCAAA
The DNA here is from genome assembly GCA_947311845.1 of Poa pratensis. Taxonomy (NCBI): domain Eukaryota; kingdom Viridiplantae; phylum Streptophyta; class Magnoliopsida; order Poales; family Poaceae; genus Poa; species Poa pratensis. The sequence continues at coordinate 21,144,675 of CAMZMU010000068.1, forward strand.
GCATCTATATGAAATTAGTCAGTTATTTCTTTCATACCCAAATGAGCAGTCTCGAAGAGCAAGCCAGTGAATCAAGACATAACTGGGCCAAATAACACTACTACCCCCGATCCGTTTTAAATGTCGCACGGAAAGACTTGACTACGTACAATTTGCTAGCACAAGTCGCGACATTTATTTGGGATCGGAGGGAGAACTTTATTTCTTCTACTGTCGGCCATACAAACGAGGCTCAAAATGGACATTATAGTTACACTAAGAGCATTCAGAGAAGAAATTGAAGTGATTAGTAAAGCACAGAGATACAATAATCCCACTAGCATATGACTTAACTAAATTACTTGAGTGCTCTATAATTGGATAAGCATTAGCATTTCACTGTAGAATCATACTCTATAAAATGATGGAAACATGCATACTTACACAATCCCAAATCGAATTAAATAAATGTATGACTCCTATGAATTTGTACAGCAGCAGCAACAGCAACGCCTTTTCCCAAGCAAGTTGGGGTAGGCTAGAGGTGAAACCCACAAGATCTCAAAACTAACTCATGGTTCTGGCACATGGATAGCTAGCTTCCACGCACCCCACCCCTGTCCATGGCTAGTTCCTTGCTGATATTCCAATCCTTTAGATCTCTCTTAACAGACTCCTCCCATGTCAAGTTTGGTCTACCTTAACAGACTCCTATGAATTTGTATAACAACAGAGAAGTGTGCAACTACCAACACTTGTATTAATAACCTGGCATATCCTTTATTTGATTTGATCTGTCCTAACCGCTAATACGTGACAAGCAAACAAAACCTATGACAAACCATTGTGCATCTTGCACACGTGCAAAAAATATGGGGGCAACTCCACTATCGGAGTGTAACATATTCATTTGTGGTTTCTGATAAGACTAAACTATCTGTCTAATATAGTACTTGGGAACTTGGTGTCAAGGAATACTTTAGTAAGACCATTGCAAAATCACAATACAGTAGGCAGCCTGGCAAGCAAGAATAGTTTACACAGATGACTTCGTAATTTTACCTCTAGGATGGTTTGAGATTCGACTCCAAGGCTAAGAAACTATCTTCCTTTTTGTTATATAAACTCATACAATACAGGAAGAACACTCATCCATTTTATGAAATTTGATATATAATAACATTGGGGTTTACTGAATCACCAGGGAGGGGTGGAACCCTTCCTCGCCGAAGGAGATCGTGACCCCAAGCCTAGGTCTGTTGAAAACCTTGTCTTCGGAGTGCTTCCCAAAGGGGTTGACCCTCTATAACTTGCACGGAGGGACTCATCGATGGTTTTTGTGGACTTTGCGATGGCATTCCTCACAAACTTCTGTGCTGCAGGAGACAAGGTCCTCGGGCTTGCGCTGCCTCCCCTCACAGGGGAATGTAGCGGTGGCTTGTGGAACATATTTGTCCGTGACTTAATCTTCTTTGCAGCATCCCTGGACAGCAGGTGTGCCTTCACATCTCGAACGGGTGGAGGTGGGATCTTGAAATGTGACCTCTCACTACCCCCTGGTGTCTCATCAGGATCCAATCTGAGTGGTGTTCCATCAATCTCACCCCACGTCATGAACGGGGACTCATCGACGCCAGGTGCTGGCGACGGCGTCTTCACAAAGCTGTACCCATTGTCAGCCTTCTTCCCAGACTCTACGAAGAACGGGTTTGGTGTCTTCCTTAGATCCTCCAAATCATACTTCTTCCCTTTGTCAGGGTCATTGTACGCGATTCCTCCAGGGGTGGAACCTGCAACTAGAGCATACAGTATGGCAGCTGCCTCCTCCTCCTTGGGTTCAGCCAGAGCCTTACCATGCAGCCTCGTGTTCGACTTGTCGATCTCCTTGGTGAGACCCTTCAGCCGCACGGCAAGCTCCTCGTCGGTGAGCGGCGCTTCCCCTCGGTCAGCCGGGTGGTACATGAGCAGGTTCTTGGCCGTAAACTTGGCACCCTCCAACGTGCTAGGCGGCTGTCCTGACGTACCATAGCCGTCAGTTATCCTGTCGCGCTTGGCATCCTCCAACAACTGTTTCTCCGCCGCCGCGCCGGGCTCCAGGAGGTGGGCGTAGCGCTCGCGGCGGCGGTGGTTGACCTTCTCGAGGATGCGCGAGAAGGACTCGTTGTCCTCGCTGGTGTAGCGGCGGAAGAAGTCGTCGAGCGAGAGCGCGGCAGAGACGTCCTCGTCCTCCTCCTCGGGGTCGCCGGCGGTGGAGGGGGCGACGGAGGGGGTGGAGAGGAAGGAGGGGGAGCGGAGCGCGGTGGATGTGGCGGGCGTCGGGGTGGGGAGCGGCCCGCTGCGCTGGAGGCGGCGGCGGCGGTCGAGGATCTTGAGCTGGGCGTCGCGGAGGAGGAGCGGGTCCCGGGAGCGCACGGCCTGGAGCCAGTCGAGGCGGTCGCGGAGGCGGGGGAGGTCGGGGAAGAAGTCGCGCTCGATGATGCGCTCGATGGCGACGACGTAGCTGTCCTCGTCGAGCACCTCCGGGCGGCGGCGCTTGGAGGAGGTGGTGGCGAGGGTGGAGGCGGAGGACGGGGTGGGGGAGGTGGGTCGAGGAGTGGATGGCGCGGGGGAGGGCGACGGGGAGAGGTGGCGAGGGGAGTGGCCCGGAGAGCGGAGCATCGCGGCGGGCGGCGGTAGCGCCGGCGGCTCTTGGGCTAGGGTTAGGTATTCGCGAATTGGGGATCGGGGAGGGGATGCTAGAGCTGGAAGACGAGTTGTATTTCGCGTTTGGATTGCTTGGTTTGGGTTGGGGCACATTGACGCGTGAAAACCATCGAACCGACCGAATCGAATCCGAATACCCTATTGATCACAGAGTAAAATCCATCCAACATCACTAAAACTTCAGTCCATTACCCGCCTTGCTCGCCTTGTCACCGTACATCACGATACGCGATTTACATTCACTGAATACGCGTGCATGTGTCATCGACAGTCACCGAATGCATGTAGAGCGTCGTATTTACTGACCTGACACTGCATCGACCCCGGATCTCAGGCCCAACATGTGTTCAGAGAGACAATTTTTGAACAATAAAAATCAAAAGGACTAGATGAAAACTGATACTCCCTCCGTCCCAAAATATATAAGTCGCGCTATTTTTATACTGGTCTTCGGTGTTCAACTTTGACCATTAATATATAATAAATTATGTGGATCTAGAATGTATAAATGGTACCGTTAGATTCGTCTTGCACAATTCTTTCATTTCATATATTTTTTATAATAATTTTATGATCATATTATAAGTACAAATCATGGTCAAAGCTGGACGTCGTTGACCAGTGAAATTAAAGAGCGTCTTGTATTTTGAGATGGAGGGAGTACTACCGTTGAAACGTCAGGGACCTCCCCGCCTCCAAGGTGAGCACTAGCATCCCCGCGCTACTGCACGAGCATCGACAGCCTGTACCGAGACCACAAGCGCGGGTTCATGATGGGCCGCGGAGCGGTTTGGCAAGGCCATGAGCTCTGTGTCAGACGCTCTGACGCAGCCTGGTGCTGGTGCTGGAGAATGGGCATCGCGGAGACGAGGTTGCCGAGGATGGCCAACTGTGGCACACCGCGGTGTATCGTCGGGAGCGGCGATGTCGTGGTTTCTCGGAGCGAGAACACGATCAACGTTCGGTTTCAGGCCTCCGCCAGCAAGCTCTGTGTTCCTGCGGTTGTGACCCTCTCCGAGCTCCACCTCCATGTCCGTTAGCTCCACCTCGTCGTGCACACCTATTGACGAGGGTACACTCATCAAATCCCATGGTTAAGGACCTAGGGTTGAGATTATGGGAGAGAACATGGTAGTGCTGGTAGTTTCGTCGGCTGACAAGCAGAGGCAAAGATTTACCCAGGTTCAGGCCCCTCGGGTGGAGGCAAAGACCCTACTTCCTGCTTGTCTGTTATTGATCGTGTGAGATTATGCGGTTACAAGATGGTTCCGGCGAGATGTCGATCTCGCTAGAGCTTTTGGTGGTTTGAGTATGGCTTGGTCCCAGATCGGCACCCCTCCCAGCCTTTAAATAGGCTGGGTCTCGGGAGTTCTTAACCGACCTAGTTTACACATATGGAAAGTCTAAACCGATTATGCCTATGTCTAATCTTGGAGGGTACTCCATCTTCTTGGGCCTCTTGTCTTGGGCTTCGAGTAGACTCTTCGCTATTGGGACTTACTCGTCATGTGCACCAGGTACCCTCATGGTAGGGTACCCGAGATGTATATCCATATCAGTAGCCCCCGAGTACTTGTCTGACTCGAAGAATCGGGCATGGACTCTTTCGTAAGTGCACGTCATATGCTCTGTATTTATAATTGGAATTCCTGTATGAATAGCGCATGTTGGCTATATCGAGTATCTCATCGACTGTGGTTTTTACTTATGATGATCAAGGGATAATAGCTTAGCAGGCCCAGTACACTCGACGGATCGGGACTGATTAACTACACATTCGGGTAAAAACTTACTAGTTTTCAATCAAACTCGAGTCTCCGGACTCGAATCTGGAACAAACTGGTCAGATTCTACTAGGCCGTGGAGGTCTTATTGAGTCGATCTGCAGTATAAATTTGAATTTTACCCAACGTGTCTGTCAGGATTTTTCATCATGTCTGTTGACACGGAAAGTATAAGGATTGACGTTGCTGGAACGGTCCTTAGCCCAGTTTAAAAGTTCGGCGGGTCTTACCTTTGCACCATGCGTGCAACATCCGACGAATTTGCGGCGGACGTAACCCGGGAATGTTTCGAGTATGATTTTGCATATGAACTGAGTCAAACTTTTTGTCGACTGATGTTTTGCTGTTATTCTATCGGGTGCGCGACAGCGCTCCCGATGGGAGTAGCCCCCGAGATTGTGCTTTATTGCTTTGCAATGGAGGATAATCTCAGATCTTTTACCACTTGATATGTTAGTCGAAGAAATTTTGTGCCGTAAATCTATCGGGTGCACGACAGTGCTCCCGATGGGAGTAGCCCCCGAGATTATGTTGTATTACTTGTAATGGAGGATAATCTCAAAAAAAATTCCTTGAGTTTCTCCAGTCGAAGAATTTTTTTGATACGCTCTCCATGGGAGTAATATGCGTCAGTCGAAGGAGCGGTCGAGTGACCAATTTTGTCTTGACATTGATTTTGCACACCCGAACCAAACAAAGCAGTCGAATGACCAATATGTATTTGGCAGGCTCGATTTTTTCTGAACAGATGCTTGCAGTGACATCAGGGGTGACGTTTCTGGCGACTGCGCCTCCTGACACGCGGTGGCGGGCGTTATGCTGTGATAGATGGGACGTGACACATAGGTGGGCCCATTTGCGCAGCGCTGACCGAAGGACGGTGCCGTTTTGACCTTGATTTGACCACTCTGACCCACTTTTCATGGAGGCCTGATGATGGCTCCTATTTTTGCGTGCGTAGTGGGCGGAGTGGCCGACGACGGTTGCCCTTTGCTCCTGCCACGTGTACGGTAGGATTGCGTGCGGAGCGCACGATTGCGATTTCAACGGCTGTGATCGATTTTGATCTGTGGTAAATAGGAGAACGGCGATGGCATTGTTTTTTACCCTGCCATTTGCTCTGCGCGCCGTCCCCTGTTCATCATCTTCTTCCTCGCACTCCCGCTCCATTGCTCTTGTGCCCAAGCTCTTGCTGTTCTCCTTAGCCACCACCGCCATGGCGCCAAAGAGGAAAGCTTCTGCCACCGACGCGCCCGCGACTGACGCGGCCGCTCTGAAGGGAAAGAAAACTGCGGCTGGCGCATCTGCGGCCGCCGTTGACCTCAAGAAGAGCGACGGCGATTGGATGAAGTCCACGATCAAGGCAGCACATCTCGAGAAGTTCCGCGAGGACGGACTGCTACCGCCGGCGGACCAGCTTACTGTCTGTGCGCCATCAAAAGAGGTACTCCCCGAGCCTCTCACCAACGAGCGTGTGTGTTTTGCGGAGTTTCTGCCTAGGGGTCTCTCTTTTCCCCTCCACGACTTTGTATGTGGCTTGCTGTTTGCCTACGGGGTGCAGATCCATGATCTCACCCCGAACGGTGTTATGCACATTGCCTGTTTTATGGTATTGTGCGAGTGCTTCCTGAGAATTGCTCCCAGCTGGGCACTTTGGAAGTCTATCTTCATGGTCCGGCCCAACAACCGAGGCGGCCGAACCTACCCAGTTGGAGGCCTTTAGATCCAAGTGCGCAGCGACACCCGATACTTTGCCCTGAAGCCAGTCGACTCGGCGCAAGGGTGGGGGAAAAGGTGGTTCTATGTGCGCGTTGACCAGGAAGGGGTCCCAGCATTTTCGAGTGCTGGTATAGCCGCTAGGACGAAGGCCTGGGACCATCATCTTTCGACTGAAGAAATGGCGGAAGCGGCGCCTCTGCTGGAGACAATTGGAGGACTGCTAAACAGCATCACTGGTGTGCATCTCATTGCCACCTTTGTGAAGATGCGGGTGTGGCCGCTCCGCGTGTGAGCTCACCCTATGTGGCAGTACGAAGGTCCTCTCGACTCCACCCGAATGAACAAGGAGGAGCTGTCAAAGAGCGAGCAGGTGTCGCATGTGCGGTCCATCACCAGCACAAAAGCTAGTGAGCCCTGCAACGTCGACTGCCCTGTCACTCCTTATGGGGCTGAAAAGCCTTTGCCAGAGGTTAGTTGATCTATCGAGTCTATGATCTCCTGCTTTTGTTATTCTGCTGTGCATCTGTTGACTTTCGACTACTGTATTTTGTATGCAGGGACACTCGACCGCCTCAACCCTTCCTCCTCTTCCCGAAGATGGCCCAACTCATGAAACAGAGGTGACGGTAGAAGCGAAGGGAGGAGATGAATCGCCTCTTCCTTCGGCTACCACATCTCCCACGGAAGAGGTTGAAGAGGAAGGGGTTGAAGAAGCACAGGACAAGGAGCTTGCCACGACTGATGATGTGAGCGAGATTCCCACTCGCAAGCGCCGTCGGGCGGCCCGAGTTGTGTCTTCCTCCATGAGTTCACCCGCGAAGGAATCAGATGTGGGAGATGACGGAGACTCGAGCTCGTCTCCAACGACCACAGCTGCTCCTTTGGACGTGAGCCCGTTGAGCGCGGCTCCTCCTCCCAGGTCGGGTGAGGAGCTGCAATTTGGAGGCCCAAACTTTGAAGACCTTGACACTGATGAAGAAGAAGAGCACAGGTTTGCTCCTTTTTGAACTAAAATGTTTGTGAGTTGATATTTATGCTTATGTTGTATCTCTTCGGTCACTCGTAGTGCCGAGACTGTGCGCCCTCCGACGCCTCCAGCCGAGAAAGCTTCGACTCCAAATCAGCCAGAGGCTTCTCCTGTCACGACTGAGGTCGTGAAAACAGTAGCCACGGCCACTACCATTGAGGCCGCCAAGATTGCGAGTGCGTCGACTCCAGAAATTGGGACTTCTGCTGCCAAGCCTGCACCTTGGGTTGAACACGTAAGTGTCGTTTGTCTAGCCCTTATACTAGGACTATTTGTGTATAACTTATGCTGTTTTCATGTGCATGCAGCCCTTCTACCTCAACCTGGTGGAATTAGGCAAAGCTTTTGTCCAGGTTAAACAGGAAAGGGACAATCTGCGCGCTGCCATGGAGCAACTCAGCCGTAAGTGTGTTTGACTTCTGGATTCGAAGTTATTTTTGCTCTGTCTTTGCTTTGTCGATTGTGAATGACATCTGGCCATCTATCTCAGGCGACAAGGCATCTGCTGAATCTCGGGCGAAAGAACTGGAGGAAGCAATCATCGCCGAGCGCACTGAGTCAAAGAAGATTTTGGATGCCGCCAAGAATGCAGCCGCCGTGCGCGAGAGAGAATTTGCCAAACGACTGGCTGGCCTTGCTCGGGATGTGGGAGGTTAGCAACTTTTCCCTTTGCATACTTCGTGTGTATCCTGTTGGGTATTATGTACTAATATTTGTTATTTCTGGTATCTGTTGTAAAGGCGATTGGCGTGCCAACACCTACTGACATGGTGAGTGATGACTTATCACTCAACCAGGTTATAGGTGACCTTGGTACTCAACTTGAACAGGCGAAGGATGCCCTTGCCAAGTCTGCCAGCACCCTCGACGCCGTACACAAGAATGTGCTCCCAACGAAGGAGGTGCCGTCGACTGCTGACGGCTTCGCTGATGTGCTTGGTCCAGGAACTTCGACCATGACGAACTTTGCTCACTCCCTAACGGTACGCGGCTCGGAGTCCACCCTCAAGCTGATACTAGGTCATGGGATAGAGGGTAACTTTGAGGCGGCGATGTCTGACTTCCCTCGGAAGGCCGGCGGGAAGCTAATGTCTTTGAAGCATGTTAGCGAGCCAGCCACCCGGCTGGCCAACCTCTTTATGAACACCATGGAACGCCGGGCAACAGAGGTCACCGCCCGTGCGAGTAGGGCTAGGTCGGAGTCGATGTATGAGAATTAGGGCAGCCGCGCCTTTTATGTCCTGTAATTAAACTGATGACCATGCGAGTATGCATACACTTTTGCTATCTTTGTAAGAATTTAATTTCCTCGTTATGCTTCCGCCCGTAAGGCTGTGTGCTATTATTCGCCTAAGCTTTGTGATGAGTTTCTCATGAAACTTTTATGATGTTTGAAACAGAAACAGCCAGCCGCCGCGTCATCCAGCTCGTCGCGGCATCGTGCCCCTACTCGATCCCGAGCTCAGGTGGCAAACGATGCCGCAATAATGCGTTATATGAAGGCTCGAGTCGCAAAACTAGAGCAAGAGCTGGAGAGTGCCTGAGTGAGTTGGATAGGATGAGGGCTAGGCCTGCTCTACCTACTCAGCGAGAGGAGTATGTGCTTGGCGAAATGGAGATTGTGAACAGACAACTCGAGTGTAAGCATGACTGCTCTTATCTCAAGAATTCATAGTCTGTCCTTTTTGTTTACCCAACTTGTGTTGTTGCAGGTTTTGTTCTAGATTTCCAGGCGGAACAGGCTCGTGTAGATGAGCAGTTGAATAATGCGACTGATGAACCAACGACGGGCCGTCAGCATTTTCGATTGGATAGGCACCGAGCGCGTATACTTGTAACCCTGCAGGATTGAGTGTGGCGGAGCACTATGCTACTCGAGTTATGCAGGTCGGCCTTCAATCGCATCAACCAAATTCTTTTTCCGACAGGGCCGTAACCTCAAGGAATCCACGCGTTCTCGGGCTTTTCCGGAGTGCCGGTGCCATCCGAGGCTTTATCACCCAGAAGCTTGTGGATGGAGCCAACGCAACGATGGCATATCTCCGAAGCCAGCGTCCACATATGCAGCTACGTCCACCCATGCCTGGATCGACTTTGTCGCAGTCACATCTTGACGATACAGTTGACCATGCGAGGGTGTTGGTTGAGTGCTATCAAGTTCAACTTATGGGCCCTGTCCTTCCAGTAAAGGACGAACCGGAAGATTAGGGTTTTCTGTATAGGGAACAACCCCCGAGTGTAAATTTTGCCACTTGTAGTTAGTACATATTTGTTTACTTGTATGTAGGCAGCCCCCGAGTGTATCGAGTGGGGTTTATGAGAAACACTTTATATAGAACATGAATTCTACAGCCCCCGAGTGCTTGAGTGAGGCTGTGAATTTTATGCGATGTTTGAAGTTTCAACTCATGTTATTGAGCAACTTTTTATTTATGTATGATTTTGATGACCCAGCCCCCGAGTGTTCGAGTGCGGCTGGGGTATTATGTTTTGAAGACGGAGTGAGAGCTCACGTTTTGAAATAGCGCAGCCCCCGAGTCTTCGGGTGAGGCTAAGGTTGTGCGACTAGTTTATGCGAGTAGTAAACACGGAGAAATATGAGAAATTATTGACTATATTCCATTTTTGAATGTTAGGCTGCAGGCCGCCTCATTAAAAACTTTCCAGTCCACTTAGGTACCCTGGTAAGGAAATGAGCGTGTCTGAAACCTGCAGCCATCCGACATATGTGACTATTACATTATGCGACTGAGCAATCTAAGCATAGAAACGGCACAGCTGCGCAACGTTCCAAGGATTGTGCGAGAGTTCGCCTGTCTTCGCGTGCTTCAGTCTGTATGCTCCACCACAAATGACCTCAGTGATGATGAAGGGTCCTTCCCATGGAGAAGCAAGTTTATGCACCTTCTTTTGCTTCAGTCGAAGTACCAAGTCGCCAACCTCGAAGGATCTGTACGCAGTCGACGACTGTGATAGTTGCGTAGGTCTTGCTGGTAGACAGCTATGCGTGCTAGCGCTGTGTTGCGTGCTTCTTCGAGCAAGTCGACTGCATCTTCGAGTGCTTCATCTGCATCGTCCTCGTTGTATGCTTCGACTCTTGGTGCATTGAACCTTACGTCTGATGGCAGGATTACCTATGCTCCGTAGACCATGAAGAATGGGGTAAATTGTGTTGAGGCGTTGGGTGTTGTGTGTAGGCTCCATAGCACAGATGGGAGTTATTCGACCCAAGCACCCGCGGCCCTTTTGAGTGGCACCAGGAGGCGTTTCTTGATTCCGCTCGTCACAAGTCCATTGGCCTTTTCGACTTGGCCATTGAATTGCGGGTGTGCCACATATGCATAATTGAGCATAATGCCCTGCTCTTTGCAGAAGGATCGAAACTCTTCAGCTGTGAAGTTTGTACCGTTATCAGTGATGATGCTGCTTGGCACGCCGAAGCGGTATATGATGGATTTTATGAAATTGACTGCTGTAGTGGCAGTCGAACTTGTGATAGGGACTGCTTCGATCCACTTGGTGAACTTGTCGACTGCCACCAGAAGGTGAGTATGCCCTCCATGGGAGGATTTTTTGAGTGGCCCGACCATATCGAGCCCCCACTGGGCGAAGGGCCAGGCCAATGGTATTGTCTTCAATGCCGATGCGAGTGCGTGCGGCTTTGTTGCGAATTTTTGACAGCCGATGCACCTTTTGACTATGTCCTCTGCGTCTTTGAGTGCTGTGGGCCAGTAGAAGCCTGCGCGAAAGGCTTTGGCTACGAGTGATCGACTGCTGGCATGGTGCCCGCAAGTGCCTGCATGAATATCATGAAGGATGGCTGGGCCATCTTCAAATGCTATGCAACGTTGGAACATACCTGATACGCTGCGTTCATACAGTTCACCGTTGATGACAGTGTATGCTTTAGATCGTCGAGTGACGCGTCTTGACTCTGTTATGTCTTCAGGTACCTCGCCGCGGAGTATGTATGCAAGGAAAGGCTGAGTCCAAGTTAGCTCGATGAGGAGTACCTCGACTGGTGGGTCCTCTGTGCTAGGTGTTTTGTTCTTAGCAGGTGCGGCTGATGTAGGGGATGTTCGCTTCTTCTTGATAGACCTGTGCTCGATGCGCTCGAGGAAGACACCAGGTGGAACAGGTGCTTTGGTCGCGCCAATGTTGGCTAGCTTATCTGCTTCCTCATTGCTTTCGCGTCCTATGTGCCGCAACTCGCAGCCTTCAAAGCTGCCCTCCATTAGGTTATACAGGTCGCGGTAGGCGATCATGTTATCTGTGATTGCATCATAGGCCTTCATCGTTTGCTGTACCATAAGATTCGAGTCACCATAAATCATCAGTCGAGTGCACCCGAGGGCTTTGGCCATCCTCATGCCATGGATCAGGGCCTCATATCTGCTTCGTTATTGGATGGTAACTCGAAATCCATTTGCAGTATATAGCGAAGTTTGTCGCCTTTTGGTGATGTGAGGATGACACCTGCGCCTACGCCTTCGTTCTTCTTTGAGCCATCGAAGTACATAGTCCATGAGTTGGACACATCTGGTGCTCCTGGCAGCTGAGCTTCAATCCACTCGGTGTGGAAGTCAGGTAAGACTTGTGTTTTGATGGCCTTCGGGTAATCATACTTGATATCTCGTGGTGCTAGCTCGATGAGCCATTTTGCGACTCGCCCAGTTGCATTGGGATTTGTGAGGATGTCCCCGATCCCTGAGGTACTAACTACAGTGATCAGGTGCTCTGCGAAGTAGTGCGTCAGCTTCCTTGAAAACATGAACACAGCGTAAGCCAGCTTTTGATAGTGCAGGTACCGCTGCTTTGATATAGAGAGGACTTCACTCAAGTAGTAGACTGGACGTTGTATGCTTTGGGTGTGTCCCTCCTCCCTGCGCTTGACTACCAGTACGGTGCTCACCACCCTGTTAGTTGCGGAGACATATAGGTATAGTGGCTCGCGTTCCCTTGGTGCGACGAGGATTGGAGGGCTTGTGAGGACTCGCTTGAGGTCCGTGAAGGCTGCTTCGGTTTCTGGCATCCACTCGAATTTGTCTGCTTTCTTCATCAGTCGATAGAACGGGAGTGCTTTTTCGCCTAGCTTGCTGATAAATCGACTGAGTGCTGCTACTCACTGCCAACTTTTGCACGTCATGTAGCTTTGAAGGCCTTTGCGTTGTCAAGATGGCCTGTATTTTCTCCGGGTCTGCCTCGATTCCTCGAGCCGAGACTAGATACCCGAGGAGTTGCCCGGCTGGCACGCCGAACGTGCACTTCTTTGGGTTGAGCTTGATGTGGAAGCGTTTGAGGTTTGCGAACGTCTCTCGCAAATCATCGAGTAGTGTGTTTTCCTCCCTTGTTGTGATGACGATGTCATCTACATAGACTGGACGTTTCGCCCAATTTGCTTCTTGAGGCAGTCTTGCATCATGCGCTGGTAGGTTGCGCCTGCGTTCTTGAGCCCGAAAGGCATTGTTGTGTAGCAGTAGACCCCGAGTGGGGTTATGAACGCCGTTTTCTCTTCATCCTCTTCCTTCATCCTTATCTGATGGTAACCCGAGTACGCATCCAGGAAGGACAAGCGAGCGCACCCGGCGGTGGAGTCGACGATCTGGTCGATTCGAGGTAGTGGAAAGTGATCCTTTGGACATCACTTATTGAGTGCCGTGAAATCTACGCACATCCGAAGGATATCTGTGTTCTTCTCCACGAGTACGGGATTGGCCACCCATTGTGATTTTTGATCTCTCTGATGAAACCTGTTGCGAGTAGTCTGTCGACTTCGGCTTCGACTGCGGTTCTTTTGGGCCGGATATGCGGCGCATTGTTTGCTTGACTGGTTTAGCATCTGGAAATAATTGTAGAGAGTGCTCGGCGAATTCCCTGGGAATACCTGGCATGTCGGCTGGACACCACGCAAATATATCCCAGTTCTCACGGAGGAATTCGACGAGCGCGCCTTCCTATGCGATAGGCAGACTCGACGAGACATTGACTGTCTTGGTCGGGTCAGTCGGGTGCACCTGATGCGACCTTGTGTCATTGGTGGCGTTGAATGCTCTATCGACTGCACCTTTTTGTGCTCCGGCATCAGTGTTCGATCATTGGAGACCGCTAGGTCAGCGAGTGTTGCTTCCATACCAAACATCTCAGAGATTTTGCTAAACTCTCGGTTGCAAGAGTCAGACTTTTGGAAGTTTCCTTTGACTGTGATTACTCCTTTTGGTCCAGGCATTTTCAGCTGGAGGTATGCATAGTGTGGGACCGCCATGAACCGAGCAAACGTCGGGCGTCCAAGTATGGCGTGATATTGTGACTTCTAGTCGACGAACTCGAACTCGATCGACTCTGTCCTGAAGTGGTTCTTGTCCCCGAACGTTACGTCGAGTTGTATGGTGCCTTCTGGGCTTATTGCTTTGCCTGGGACGATACCATGGAAGGTATTTGAGGATTTTGGCAGGTTCTCGACTGACCTGTTCATTCTGCGGAGCGTATCTGCGAAGATTATGTTTATGCCGCTGACACCATCCATGAAGACCTTGGACATGGCGTAACCTCCAATTTGGGCGTCGAGTACCAGAGCGGAGTGCCCTGGACGAACCACCGATGGTGGGTGATCCTCTCTGCTGAAACATATCGTGGTCTCGGATCCCTTCAAGAATTAAGTTACAGCAGGAGGTGACATGACCGCCATGTTTACTTGTCGAGTGCGAAGTTTTTGCTCCCTGTTGGAGGGGCGACCTTTTGTATCATGTACATCTGCCCTTGGGGTGGAGGGTACTGAGGTTCGTCCACCCGTGGTACAGGTTGTATGGCACCCGCCATGTTTCCACCTGCATGAGGTTGTGGTGGTGGAGGTGGTGCCATCAGAATGGGCACATTGTTTGGCTGCGGCACGGGCGCGGGTGCGGGTGCGTTTGCGGCTGTTGCCTTTCTGAGATTTATGTAATCAGTCGCCATTTGGTCGAACTCCCTGCAGTTTCTCATCGACTGATTGGAGCGCAGTTTTCCGTCTTCCCCTTTGTACAGGTGGAATCTGTAATCAGCATCCATCTTTTCTTCGAATGATCGCTCGGATTGTGCTCCAGGTCGTGACTTGCGCCAGTCTTTCCTCTTGTAGCTGTCGCTGCGTTGGCCGCGATCTCGACTGTCCCGACGATCATCTCGCTATCCCGTCGATCATCTCGACTGTCGCGTCGATCTTCTGACCGTCGGTCATTTCTGTCTTGGTCGTTGCGGGGTGTAGAGAATCCAGCCGCCATGAATTCGGGTCTGTCGTCGTCGTAGTGACGTTTTAAACGCTTACGCCTTTGGCCGTCTCTGTATGAGTCTCTACAGCTTCGACTGCGACCTTCATGATTGTCACGGGGTGAGGACCCGCGTGTGGTGCGTGCCATGTCTTCTCCGTCTGCCCACTCAGTCGCGATCATCAAGAGGTTAGCCACAGAGGTTGGCTTTTTGCGACCAAGTGCTTCTTTGAAGTCTCGCCTGGCGAGGCCCATGATGAAGGCATCCATGGCCATATCCTCTGAGATTACCCCGACTGAGTTGCGTATCTTAGTCCATCGTCAGATGTATGACCTCAACGTTTCGTCTGACCGTTGAACGCAAGCTCGCAGCTCCTCGAACGTTTTTGGGCGCTCACATAGAGTCTCAAAGGTTTTGATGAAGTCTGTGTGGAAGTGATCCCACAAGTCGTATGTTGATGGAGGTAGAGCCTTGAGCCAGTCGCGGGCTGTGCCTTCGAGCATGAGTCGTATATATTGCATGGCTGTGGTGTTCGTGCCTCGCTGGCACGAGACAGCCAGTCTATAGTCTTCCAGCCATCCTGAAGGTTCCTGTCGACCCGTGTATTTGGGTTGTTCAGATGTGAGTTTGAACCCTTTGGGCATCCGTGTCTCGCGGACGCGTCGAGTGAAGCACGGAGCTCCGCATGACTGAGGCTCCTGATCAGAGTATGAGTCGCTACTATAAGATCTGCGTGATCTGCTCCTGGACCTGCGCCTACGTGAGCTGCTTCTTTCTTTCGAGTGGTGGCGGCGACCACTGCGATTATGCTCTTCACGACGTGTGTCAACGATGGCACGATCTCGACTCCCTCCTTTAGCTGTTGGAATTTGGCGTATATCCTTTGTTGCTAAGGTGAGTGATTTGATCTGTTGGCGATGCAATTTTGCATTGGGGTCATCAGCTGGAGGCTTGATTGCCTCGAGGTATGCTGCGGCGGTAAAGAGAGCACCCGCGGTTGTTTTGGGTACCGGCACTCCTTCCTCGTCGTATGTCATGAAAGAGTTGCCTAGGTTGCGGGTGAGTGCCGCCCTCTCATCCGACGAGAGGTGTGACAACCTTGATCTGGGTCTTGTGTCTGCCTGCCCGGTGGAGCTCAGGGAGAGATGTCTTCTGCGCGCACTCGACAAGCTAGCTTCCTTTTTACGTTCTTCGAGTGTTGCTCTGATCTACTGCAGTCAAAGTGTTTCCTGCCAGGTGAAGCATTGGAAGGTCAACATCTCCTCCCGTGTTGCGTCCATGGGCATCATTGTGCACTCCTTGATTACTTTATCTGCTTTTGCTGCCATCTCAGTAGTAATTATGAGAGTTGTGACTCCATCCGGCATAGTAACCGTGCACGGGAATTCTGTAGGCCTGCGACTGACCGCCGCATCAGATGATTCTGCGGCGAAGGCGACGTAAACCTGCTGGGGTATCACCCGAGGGTATGCCTGTGTGCTTTCGAGTCCCGTCATGGACTCGATTTCGTCATCAAGGCTCGTGTTGGAGTCTATATGCCCATCGAGTGGTCCGTGTGGACGGATTCGCTGTCGACGCCTTCATCGCCTATGCTCATCTCGATGTCGGCGAAATCATTATGAATCTCGAAGTCGAAGTTGTTGTTGGTGTAGATCTCGGAGTCGACGTAGTTGTCGATATGAGTTTCGGGCTCGTTGAAGTCGCTGAGGGAGATCCCGCAGTCGAAAGTATCCTCGAGTGGGAGATCGAGCTCGGGATGGTTTGTGGGTATGCTGATTTGGCCTCCTCTCCTTGGAGTTCGTTGATGAGCTCATTTATCTCTCGAGTTGACATGGTTGTTGCAGACGAACAAGCTTGGCGAGTTGACGATGGTATGGACGCAGTTGATGGATTCGCAGTCGAAGAAGCCGCAACCGATGGAGCCTCGATGCGGAAGTCGCGAGTTGGCGTGGATCCGTCAAGTCCTGCACACCAAGCTTGTTGACGAAAAAATTGAACGAACCAACGGTTAAACCCAAACCTGACTCGAGATCGGAGAAGGCCTCCTGGAATTCTGGCGAGTGTGGCTCGAAATCCATCAGAAGATCTGACGCGCTTTTTGCACGTGAAGCTGGCGTGCTGCCGTTTGTCGAGTGAGTCGGCGAGTTGCCGTGTGCCGCCTGAGTCGGCGAGTTCTGGTTTGTTGATGCAGCCGGCGAGTTGCCGTTTGTAGATCCGATCGGCGAGTCGCCGTTTTCTGATGGAACCGAAGAGACCGTGAGTCAAGCACCATTCTTTCCCACAGACGGCGCCAATTGACGAGGGGTACACTCATCAAATCCCATGGTTAAAGACTTAGGGTTGAGATTATGGGGAGAGAACGTGGTAGTGCTGGTAGTTTCGTCAGCTGACAAGCAGAGGCAAAAATTTACCCAGGTTCAAGCCCCTCGGGTGGAGGTAAAGACCCTACTTTCTGCTTGTCTGTTATTGATCATGTGAGATTATGCGGTTACAAGATGGTTCCGGCGAGATGTCGATCTCGCTAGAGCTTTTGGTGGTTTGAGTATGGCTTGGTCCCAGATCGGCACCCCTCCCAGCCTTTAAATAGGCTGGGTCTCGGGAGTTCTTAACCGACCTAGTTTACACATATGGAAAGTCTAAACCGACTATGCCTATGTCTAATCTTAGAGGGTACTCCATCTTCTTGGGCCTCTTGTCTTGGGCTTCGAGTAGACTCTTCGCTATTGGGACTTAGTCGTCATGTGCACCAGGTACCCTCATGGTAGGGTACCCGAGATGTATATCCATGTCACCTATCTTGTCGAAGGAGTCATCCTGAAGAACCTCCAATCGCAGGATCCATGCCCGTCTTCCATGCCTCCGGCGTTCGCCGCCACTGTGCCGATCTCCTCCTCTAGAGAGCTTCCGACCGGGCGCTAGGGTCTTGGAGCTCCGCGAAACCGGACTAATTCTTCCGGGTGCCATCTCGAGCGTCCCCGTCATGTCGCCCTGCTCCGCCTTTCCCGTCGTCGACCCAATCGTCTATGGCGTGTTGTCGTGTGTGTCCTTGCCGATGCAGCTCACCCCTCCCGTGTATGTACATCGCCTCTCCTTACTAGTGCTAGGTGGAGACATAGTAGTGGAGGATGCTCGGGCGAGCCCGCGCTCCAGGGACTAGGCTTGGAATTCGAGGTGAGCCAGCTCGGTTCGACTCGTTTAAACTCGCTCAACTGACGAGTCGAGCTCGACTCGTTCAACAAACGAGTCTAGGAATAAAACTCGGCTCGACTCGGTAAACTCGCGAGTAGCTCACAAGTAGCTTGTTTAACTCGCTCAAATATAAAGAGTGGATTTTTATATATTAGTGCCAAACTATCAATATATTTTGTATCGATAATGGGGTAAAGGTTCTATCTTTCCGCATTGATCTACCCTTTGATTAGAGATTTGAAATTGTAGAAGGATCATAATTGTTGTAGGTCAAATTTAGTAGGAAAATTATTAGTTTTTTATATACGCGCACTATTCGAACACGTAAAATGCGTTTAACGAGTTAAACGAGTACTCGTGAGCTACTCACGAGTAGCTTGGTCAACAAACAAGTTCAAATTCAAAACTCAGCTCGGCTTTTGAGACACCGAGTTCGAGCCGAGTCACGAGTTACTCGTTTAGCTCGCGAGTTTCGAGTTTTAATTCCAGCCCTATCAGGGACGGAGCTGCCGTCGGTGCTACATGGGCTATAGCACCGGTCCGACCGGCTATACCAAAGGCAGCACCACAAACAAAATTTTAGTCTAATGGTTTTCAGTTCAGTTGTCTGCTTGACTGTAGCTTCCATTCGCATAAGAAATTAATAAAACAAAATTGCTAAGGTAAGCACCAATGTGTTAAAGAAGAATAAGACGAACTAGCTCTATTGTGTCAAACTTCAAGTCATGTATGATCAAATTTTTAGAAAAAATATCAGTCTCTAAAATGTTAAATCAATCTTATTAGATACATCATTAAATGTATTTTCAAAGGAAAAAGCTAATTTACAGCCGGCTGTCGACGCGCGCGTCACGTCCCATGCTCGCGGTGCACGTCCCGCGGAGGAAAATACCGAGTGGTCCACTGCCTGTCTGCCTGCCTTCCCACGCTAGTGGTCCCCACATACTGTAGGCTATGCCTAATCTGGTGATTCCCGTCCACACACTCCACGGGATGGTTCTTTTTTTTTCCCGATAGTACGATGGTTCTTTCCTGCTAGTAGCTTCCTGCCATCAGTTCTACTGTAGCTTTATAACCATGTACTCGAGAGTAAATTACACAAACATACCACAATTGGCGGCCAAACCACGAGTCAGTACCAACTTTGGTGATTTTTTCGTGTCAGTACCATTCTTGAGGCGAGGAGCAACAGATAGCGCACAAGGGCTGGTTTAAGCTGCTGATGACGTTCTGACAGGCCGGGCCGGCTGTCAGAGCTGACGTGGCCAAACGGCCGTTAGACGTCGCCGTCGCGCGCCCGTACCCACGCTTGGTCAAAGACCGACCCGGTCGGAACCCGACAGAGCCAGTCCTCACTCCACTCCACTCTCTTTCCCGCGCGTTCGCAAATGGACGACGCGGCGAATCCGGGTGGCGGCGACGGGGTGGGGTGCCCACGGCGGTGGTAGTGGTCACGGCGGCGACATTGCTGCCGGTGGAGGCGGCTCGAGTGCTGGATCTGGAAGCAGCATGGACGACCAGGACGAGCTGTGGCCGCCGCCGTCGGTGGCATCGAGGGCGGGCACGCTGCTAGCTCAGATGTGGGTGGCCAATCCGGCGACGAGCGAGCAGTGGACGACAGGATTCGGCGGCGTCGAGTAAGCATCGACTCCATTTTCTCTGTCCCCGTCCCTGTTGATTCCGATTTAGGGTTAGGGTTTCTAGTAGACAGTGACCAAATTTGGGGGATTTAGGGTTTGGGTTTCCAGATTAGAGGGTTTCCACTGAATCTATTTATATTGCGTTGCTTTGTAGTTTGGATCCTGAGGTTTGGGAAGTGCGAATTCATTTCGATGGACTGTACAATCTGGAGAGGAAAATTGGCCGTGATGATGTCACCTTCATGAATCTGCTTGCTCTAATTGAGACCCAGGGATATAGTATTAGAGATTCTATTTACTGCAGAAAGGGTGCTGTTTTGGAACTAGTTGACAACAATGAAAAAATATATGAACTGCTAGAGTATTTCAATTCAAGCAAAATTCTGAATTTTACTGTCAAGAGGGCAGAGCTGCTGCACCATGTGCTGCTCCACCTTGTGCTGCTCCACCATCTCAGGCATCATGTGCTGCTGCATCAGCTAGCATAATTGAGTACACAGAACCAGTTGTGTATGATTTGAGTGCCCCTCCTGTTTATGTTGTTGATGATGAAGGATATGTAGTAGAAAGTGAAGGAGGAACTGTGGGCAGTCAGACTGAAGCTAACCCTTATTTGTGCACGCAAGAAAGCATATATGTTGACAAGGGGAAGGCAATAGAGGTGCCACATGATGAAGAAATTGGGTCGGATTCAGACTTTGACATGGGAGAGACAAATTTTGCTCTTAGGGAAGAAATTAGGAGCAAGGAAGATGAAGAACTTGCTGAGAGGATGGAGGAGCTGAGGAGGAGGAGAGAGGACCCCCTGCTGCACTGTGAAGGTGATACTGACATAGAGGATTTGTTTGTACCAGAAGATGAGCCAGCTAGTGAACAAGCCAGTGAACAAGCAGCACCAGCACCTGAACCTGTCATTGAAGCAAAGAAGAAGAGAACTAAGAAAGTGAGACCAGGCCCCACTGTCAGGTCTCACTCCAGTGTGGTTATTGATGATGTAGTTAACTACATACCCTCATCAGATGAAGAAGAAGGTGGATTTTTAAAAGACAGTGATGATGATGGTTTTGAACCACTATCCTGGGTGCTACCAAAGAGAGGAAAAAGTAGAGCAAAGAAGAGGCCACCAAGAATCTGGTATGATGAGAAGAGGTTGCAGGCACATGAGCAATTGTGCATGAAAATGTGCTTCAGAGATGTGGAACAGTTCAGAAATGCATTGATTAAATTACACATAGCACAAAGCAGGAATTATATCTACCACAGGAACTCCAATAAAAGAGTGAGTGTGCAGTGCATAAATGAGGACTGTCCTTTCCACATAGTTGCATCTGAAATAAAAGGGGAGAAGACCATGTGCATTAGGAAGATGGAAATTGAGCATATCTGTGAGCCAACAACTGAAACCACTAGGGTTAGTGCCAAATGGTTGGCTCAAACCTTTGAAGGTATGTTCAGATCAGATCCAAGTACCAACATTGTGTCTCTCATAGATGCTGCTAGGCAGCAGTATGGTGTTGAGGTGAGTAAGATGATGGCCTACAGGGCAAAAAACAATGCCCTTGATGCAGTGTTAGGTGATCACAGGCTTCAGTATGTGAGGCTAAGAGATTTTGCACAAACAGTTATTGATACTAATCCTGGTAGTAGGGTAATTGTGCAAACTATCACACCAGCACCATGTGAAGAAAATCCACATCCTGGCCCCACTTTCCATGGATTGTTTTTCTGTCTCAATGGACCAAAAGAAGGATTTCTAAAAGGTTGCAGGCCTTTTATAGGTGAGAGGCAGTGCCAATATTTGTCTATTTTTCATACAACTTTTGTGCATCATCAAACTAGTGACTAACTTGGTCTATATTTTTGCAGGTTTGGATGGATGCTTCATCAAACTAGCCACTGGTGCTCAGATACTTGCTGCAACAGGCAGAGATGGGCACAACAGCCAGATTCTCGCTGACCACACAATGATCAAGCTGCTCCTCCAATCTGAGAACAGTGAGCTTATCTACCTTGCTCCACAAAGAATGCAATGCATACTGTAGTGACTCTGGCCATTCTTCATCTATCCACTCAACAAATCCACAATTTTCAACTTCCTAACACATAGAAAAAAAAAACTACATAAGTATTCATCATGTGACATAATAACCAAGCTACATCATAACCAAGCTACATCATAACTAAATTTCTGCAATTATTTTGCTACATTCAAATTTCATAACAGTAAATTCATACAGACTTGTTGAGTGGACTAGGACAATTCATACTACTGTTTATTGGTCTAACTAATAAACAGAGACATAATAACCAAGCTATTAACACTGACTAATAAACATAAACATGGACTAACTAATAAACAGAAACATGGACTAACTAATAAACAGAAACATGGACTGCAAGAACTTACGTTCTTAACTGCGCACGCCAGAAAACGTCTCCCTGTGTTCCTTCCTTGATAAGCTACTAATTTCTCCGGCAATTCATTGTGGACGCAGCAACGGTACGTTGAACCCACAGCAATGCCGCACCAGGTTGGATCCTCGATGGTGCCGGGAATAAATCCCCCCTCCAGATACTAAGAATTGACTAACAGACAAGAAAATCGAGGCTCAATCGATGGAATTTCAAATTCCCAAATCGGAACCCTAACCCTAGCTAGGAACCCTAACCCTAGCCCCAGATGTGAAAAATGACTTACCTCAGCACTCAACGGGCCCTCGCTCGACGTCTCGCCGTCGCTCCAGCTCGACATCTCGACGGCGGCAGCGGCGGCAATGCAGGTACGGCGGGGAGTGGCGGCAGAGCTCGTCGGGCTTCGTCCGGCTCGGAAGAGAGGAGTGGAGTGAGCGAGTGGAGTGAGGACTGGCTTTGACCAAGCGTGGGCACGGGCGCGCGACGGCGACGTCTAACGGCCGTTTGGCCACGTCAGCTCTGACAGCCGGCCCGGCCTGTCAGAACGTCATCAACAGCTTAAACCAGCCCTTGTGCGCTATCTGTTGCTCCTCGCCTCACGAATGGTACTGACACGAAAAAATCACCAAAGTTGGTACTGACTCGTGGTTTGGCCGCCAATTGTGGTATGTTTGTGTAATTTACTCTGTACTCGAGTACGCATGCTACAAGGAAATGTGCAGCAAATTTTTCTGAAATCTTTTTGCTACACATGCTACATGCGCACAAATAAATATTTTCAGATTTTTTGTTACATTGATCGACCGCATTTTTTCTGAAATCTTTTTTGCTACACATGCTACATGCGCACAAATAAATGTTTTCAGATTTTTTTGCTACATTGATCGACCGCAAATTTTTCAGAAATCCTTTTGCTACACATGCTACATGCGCACAAATAAATGTTTTCATCTTTTTTTGCTACATTGATCGACCGCAAATTTTTCTGAAATCCTTTTGTTACACATGCTACATGCGCACAAAAAATATTTTCAGATTTTTTTGCTACATTGATCGACCGCAAATTTTTCTGAAATCTTCTTGCTACACATGCTACATGCGCATAAAAAAATGTTTTCAGATTTTTTTTGCTATATTGATCGACCGCAAATTTTTCTAAAATCGTTTTGCTACCCATGCTACATGCGCACAAAAAAAATGTTTTCAGATTTTTTTTTGCTACATTGATCGACCGCAAATTTTTCTGAAATCGTTTTGCTACACATGCTACATGCGCACAAAAAAATGTTTTCAGATTTTTTTGCTATATTGATCGACCGCAAATTTTTCAGAAATCCTTTTGCTACACATGCTACATGCGCACAAATAAATGTTTTCATATTTTTTTGCTACATTGATCGACCGCAAATTTTCTGAAATCGTTTTGCTACACATGCTATATGCGCACAAAAAAATGTTTTCAAATTTTTTTGCTACATTGATCGACCGCAAATTTTTCTAAAATCCTTTTGCTACACATGCGACATGCGCACAAAAAAATGTTTTTCGTACGGACTTTCTTTTGCTACATTGATCGACCGCAATATTTTCCTGAAATCCTTTTGCTACACATGCTACATGCGCACAAATAAATGTTTTCATATTTTTTTTGCTACATTGATCGACCGCAATATTTTCTGAAATTCTTTTGCTACACATGCTACATGCGCACAAATAAATGTTTTCAGATTTTTTTGCTACATTGATCGACCGCAATTTTTTGTGAAAACCTTTTGCTACACATGCTACATGCGCACAAAAAAATGTTTTTCGTACGGACTTTCTTTTGCTACATTGATCGACCGCAATATTTTCTAAAATCCTTTTACTACACATGCTACATGCGCACAAATAAATGTTTTCATATTTTTTTGCTACATTGATCGACCGCAATATTTTCTGAAATTCTTTTGCTACACATGCTACATGCGCACAAATAAATGTTTTCAGATTTTTTTGCTACATTGATCGACCGCAATATTTTCTGAAATCCTTTTGCTACACATGCTACATGCGCACAAATAAATGTTTTCAGATTTTTTTGCTACATTGATCGACCGCAAATTTATCTGAAATCTTCTTGCTACACATGCTACATGCGCACAAAAAAATGTTTTCAGATTTTGTTTGCTACATTGATCGACCGCAAATTTTTTGAAATCGTTTTGCTACACATGCTACATGCGCACAAAAAAGTGTTTTTCGTACAGACTTTTTTTTTGCTACATTGATCGACCGCAATATTTTCTGAAATCTTTTTGCTACACATGCTACATGCGCACAAAAAAGTGTTTTTCGTACGGACTTTTTTTTGCTACATTGATCGACCGCAATATTTTCTGAAATCTTTTTGCTACATAAGATTCTACATGTACAGAAAAAATGCTACATATCCCCGCATATATCCATTTAGCTAGCTGCTTATTTTGTTTTTGCTACATTGCCGTGTTCAAAATGCTAAAATATGTTTTTGTTACACGTCGCTAGTTTTTACAGGTTTTAATGTCACATTTTCTGAAAAGCTACATGCACAGAAAAAATGTTACAGTAGCATTTTCGTGTACATTAGCTTGTGTTTTGTAGTGCACATGTACCATGTACATGCCAACTACCGTAGCAGCCAGGGTCTACTACGGAGTACAGTACTAGACTACTAGGCATGCGAGCAAGGCAGCCACATGCACCATGCGTCCATGCACGAGCCTGGCCCCCATATCCCCGCAACACGCGCCATGCGTTGAAAGCGACGTCTCGCACCTGCGCTTCGGAGGGCAGTCAGACCGGCTGTAGGATGCTCGTCCAAGCATGCATGCAGCAGCTGGCAATGCGTGTCACGGCACAGGCCTGAAAGCGACGTATCGCGCAATCGGACGGCGTGGAAGGCGGCTGTAGCGACGGCTCGCTACACGCGTAGCGCTCGCCATTTTTTTTAAAGCCTGCGTACAACAGAAGTACCATATCCACGATGAAGTACAAGAACAAGAAAAACCCGACGCAGGGGAACAGAGCAAAGAACAAGCTCAAGCAAACAACGCCGGCGAGGAAGACGAAGATCGACGACCACCTTTAAACCACTGCCTGAGGGAACCTCCTACCTTGTAGATCGCCGCAAAGCCCGTCCGCCGCAAGCAGCGGAACTTCAGCCGAAGAACGAACATGACGAGCTCCCTCCCTCTCCAGCACCTCCACCTTGCCATTTTCAAATCATATCTATAAATGTTTATAAATTTTCATATTTTTTTCTATAAACTTGGCTAACTCTTTATTGTTTTGACTTCAAAAGAAACTTATACGGGCAAACCCGGCGGAAGCAGTACTACTTTGGTAGCCTAGTTTGCCCGCCTGGGCAGGGATCATCCACCGACGACCGCCGCCCCCAGATCTCCCCGCCGATGAAGTGCCACTCGGTGGCCGCGCTCTGGTCCCCGTCGCCGCCTTCCCACCACATCACCGCCGTCGCCGCCACCCCCGCCGCTCTCTTCACCGGCGCCGCCGACGGCACCGTCCTCCACTGGCCTCTCCCTCCCTCCCCGCCCTTCCACCCGCGCCCCTCCTCCCTCCTCTGCGCCCACGCCGCAACCATCACCGCCCTCTGCCCCCTCCCATCCCCCGCCTCCCTCCTCGTCTCCTGCGCCGCCGGCGTCCTATCCCTCTTCTCCGCCTCCGCCTCCCTCCGCTGCCTCCGTCGCCGCTCGCTCCCGCCCTGGGCCGGCTCCCCTTCCCTCGTAGCGCCTCTCCCCACTTCCCCCTCCGCTTCGTCAAACCCCCGGGTCGCGATCCTCTGCCATGCCAACGACGACGGCCACGGCCGCCGGCACGTGTCCGCAGTCGTGGTCGTCGACGCACGCACCCTCTCCGTCCTCCACACCGTCTTCCACGGCGTCCTCTCTGTCGGGTCCCCGAGGGCGATCGCGCTCACGGTCAGCAGCAGCGGCGACAATGCCGTCAGCGTTGTGCTGGCGGACGCGCAGGGTCTGGCGCAGATGGTGCCGCTGGACGGCGCGGCCGTCGAGGGTGACTCGCCAAGGCGGCTCAGCGTGAGCTCCTTGTCCACTGTTGCGTCCGCAGAGACCCCCGAGGGTACGGTGGAGGCCGTGGCTTTATCTGATGACGGGAAGGTCGTTGCTTTGGTGCTGAAGACGAGCTGCTTGTTGAAATGCATCCTCGAGGGTTCCGTGCTGGGTGAGGTGTCTCTGGCGAATACTTCGCTATGCAGGGAGGAGGAAACAGGGGTCAAGGGCTGCCTTGCCGGAGGCTTTTTTCTCAATGGCAGGGAATGGGGAGCCCGGCATTTGGAGGATGGCAATCTGGTCAGGAGCTTGGTGTTATGGAGTAGCAATGGTGGTGCCATTGTCTACAGGGTTACTGTTGGCACTTCATCGTTTGCCTATGAGGCTGTTTGTGAAGTTCCTGGTATTGCATCTGAGCAGGGAGAGATTTCATCTGTTCAATGTTGCCAGATGGGGAACTGTCTTATCAGGGTGGAGTCTCGACCGTATAAAATTGGTGGGTCCTTTTTGTGGAAACCTTTTATTTCCATATGGTCTATGGATCAACTAGATTTGAGTATTGGAGTGAACACAGAGAGCCCACCTTTCAGCAAAGTTCTTGGAGAAGGCAGCCTTCAGGGAGAAGAATTTAGGTCAGAGTCTTCTCATTCACTCCCCAAGTCGGACAATGGAGTGGAAATGAGTTCACAGACGTGCTCATCATCTATGAATGAATTTGGGAGGCATGGAAGTACTGTGTCCTCTTCGATGGTACTTTCTGAGGATTCTTACGCTCCATATGCTATAGTTTATGGTTTCCATAATGGTGACATAGAAGTTCTCCGATTTCTCAACCTGTTGCCAGCTACAAAATTTGGTGGTGGAGGGGTTTACCCACATATTTCTGAAAGATTTTTTGTGGGGCACAAGGGAGCAATTCTTTGCTTGGCTGCACACCACATGCATGCCCACTCTGACTCCAGAAGCTTTCAACGAGCACTCATATCGGGGAGTTTGGATTGCACGATTCGTGTCTGGGATCTAGATACTGGCACCCTCCTTTCTGTGATGCATCACCACGTCGCGTCGGTCAAGCAAATAATACTACCACCAGCTTGTAGTCATCATCCTTGGGATGATTGTTTTGTTTCTGTTGGAGAGGATGGCCTTGTAGCGCTTGTTTCTCTTCAAACCATGCGCGTTGAGAGGATGTTTCCTGGGCATTCTTGTTACCCATCAATGGTTGCTTGGGATGGAGCAAAGGGGTACATTGCTTGTTTATGCCGTAGTCTGCACTGTAGTAATGACGTGGGTAGCATATTGTATATCTGGGATATGAAGACAGGCGCTCGAGAAAGAATTATTAGGGGGACAACATCTCAATCAGTTTTTGAACACTTCTGCAGGGGCATTTCCAAAAATGCTGTTTCCGGCGGCATATTGGGAGGGACAACTTCAGCATCTTCCTTACTTGTTCCAATTTTGAAAGACACTGCCCTCCTTCACTCTCGTGCAAATAGATATGGGCTTAACATTTCACCTGTACCAAAGAACCATCATACTGCCGCAGATTCTTTGGCTTTGGGTGCCCTTACTGCACATGATGTGAAGGGAAAGACACCGGCTCCAGATGATTCTGCATATAGTTCAGGAAAGGTTGGCTCTGCCAAGATCATGAATAAAAGAAGAAAATATCCCATAAAGTGCTCCTGCCCATATCCTGGCATTGCAAGTATGAGATTTGACCTCACAGAAATCATGTCCACACAAGGCAGTTTTAGTGATAGGCAGTTTAGAGATCATCTTTATGGTGATGAGACCAAAGAAACTACACAGCCTGGAGCTTTAGATAATACTTCTGGGGTCCATGAAATGGATAGCCCATCTAGAGAGTCATTGGAAGGGCAATTACTTCGATTTAGTCTCTGTTTTCTTCACTTCTGGGATGTAGATTGTGAGCTGGACAAATTACTTGTAGATGAGATGCAAGTTTGCAAGCCAGAAGGCTGTCATATAGCTACAGGGGTGGTAGGGGATAGAGGCTCGTTTACATTGATGTTCCCAGGGAAAGAAGCCACTCTTGAGGTCAGCTGTTTACTGCATATTCTTTGTGTTTAAGCACACCTGAAGTCTAAATATGACATTTTTTTCTGCATCAGCTTTGGAAGTCGTCTGCTGAATTTTGTGCTATGAGATCGCTGTCAATAGTTTCTCTTGCCCAACGCATGATCACGCTATCTCGTTCTTGTACAAATGCTAGCAGGTACCGAGTCATCTGTTGTTTTCCATTTCTTGCGGGTTCATATTGTGCATAGGGTGAGACTGGCATCTGTCATTTGGTGTCTTGGAATGTTGCAGAAAAACTTAATTACACAGAAACCATTGCAAAAAGGGTGCCAAACTCTCAAACACGTTTGGGGTATGTTTTGAGCATATCTGTACCGTGCTAGTAATTTAACCATGAATTCATATGCTCTACTCATGAGCACCAACTATTTGGAAACTTTTATATAATTTTAGTAACCAGCATTTGTATTGTGTCGCGTCCTGGTTGGCTTTGCCCTAACAAATCTGATATTATGACACTATCTAGTTGCTTCTTACAATTGTGACAAATATGAGCCTTTGTTGATTTCAAGATAGTATGAAACTAGAACGATACCCCGCGCTTTGCGGCGGAAATCTCTTTAAGAATTTTATTGTGTAAATAAAGCTATATAAGACCTATTAAATATGAAATTGTTTGTAGAAATATGAAAGATTCAATTGATCACAATTGTCGAAAGGCTAAATTAGTTGACATGATTTTTTTGTATTTTGTGATTAAAAATTGGTGACGTGTACAATTGGATGGATGGTAATGAAATGGCATGGATATGTTCCATGCAAGAAAATATTGGATTTAATGAATGTTAGTGGGATGACATGGACATTTGGTTGGTTAAGAGAGTGGATGATGTGGATAGCTTGCATGTTGGGATAGAAAAATAATTAATGCTTGTTAGTGGGGTTTTCCTTTATAAGAAGTATAGATAGATAGATTCATGTTTTTTTCCCTCATGTACACTGTGTGTCTTGTGCAGTGCATTGGCAGCTTTTTATACAAGACACTTTGCTGAGAAAGTTCCAGATATAAAGCCCCCATCCCTTCAGGTTCTACTATATTTGCTGTGCACGCTGTTTCTTGCAGTTTATGTTTTTTCTTTCTTTTCTGAAACCAATGTCTTTGATGATCTTTATCACGTGGAAAAAAGAAAAGAAACTGGTAAGATTTGTAAGGCAAACACAAGACAGAGAAAATAGCTTGGGGTTCTACATGTACAAATTATGGTTTATGAGCACTTACAACTAGGTCCAGATCAGCCCCTAAGGTTTTATGTATGTAGAGTTGAATTGGTCTAGTATATAACCATCTAGAAACAAGAATAGGGCTGGATTAACTCTTTGAAGGTAAGCAACAAAGACAAAAGTTTTAGCTGCTGGTGCACATTTGGACCTTGGTGCATCACAATGCATTACCACAACAAAAGTATTCATGCATAAATGGTGATGAGACGTATTCATGCATAAATAGTTGCACATGGATAGCTAACGTCCACGCACCCCTGTCCATGGCTAGTTCTTTGGTGATGTTCCAATCCTTTAGGTCTCTCTTAACAGACTCCTCCCATGTCAAGTTTGGTCTACCACGACCCCTCTTAACATTCTCATCACGCTTTATCCGTCCGCTATGCACTGTGCTTCCGGAGGCCTACGTTGTATATGCCCAAACCATCTTAGACGATGTTGGACAAGCTTCTCTTCAATCGTTGTTACCCCAACTTTCTCATGTATATCATCATTCCGGACCCGGTCCTTTCTTGTGTGACCACATATCCATCTCAACATGCGCATCTCTGCTACACCAAACTGTTGGATATGTCGCCTCTTGGTTGGCCAACATTCTGCGCCATACAACATCGCAGGTCGAATCGCCGTCCTATAGAACCTGCCTTTTAGCTTTTGTGGCACTCTCCTGTCACATAGGACGCTACTTGGCGCCACTTCATCCAACCAGTTTTGATTCGATGACTCACATCTTCGTCGATATCACCATCCTTCTGGAGCATAGATCCCCAATATCGGAAGGTGTCTCTCTCAGGCACCACCTGTCCATCAAGGCTAACCTCTTCCTCCTCGTGCCTAGTAGTACTGAAACTGCACCTCATGTACTCAGTTTTAGTTCTACTAAGCCTAAAACCTTTCGATTCTAGAGTTTGCCTCCACAACTCTAACTTTCTATTAACCCCCACCCAGCTATCCTCGACTAGCACCACATCATCTGCAAATAGCATACACCATGGATATCTCCTTATATATCTCTTGTGACCTCATATATCACCAAAGTGAGAAGATAAGGGCTCAAAGCTGACCCTTGGTGCAGTCCTATTTTAATTGGAAAGTCATCGGTGTCGCCATCACTTGTTCGAACACTTGTCACCACATTATCATACATATCCTTAATGAGGGTAATGTACTTTGTTGGGACTTTGTGTTTCTCCAAGGCCGAAGAACCTTAATAACCCTCTCCTTAAAAGCTTGAGCTGCCTCCCCATTTAGCTTCCACCACTTTGTTCTAGCGACTTTGGCGCGCTTATCCCGCTGGACACTAATCCGAAAGCAGAAGTCAGCCACCACCTGCTTATGTTGAGGAATAACACTCTCTCCAGGTATCGCCTTACAATCGAGGCAATCGCGTCTGTCTTCTCTTTTAGAGAGGACAAAATCAATCTGGCTAGAGTGTTGACCACTATTGAAAAGTCACTAGGTGGGATTCTCTCTTTCTAAAGAGGGTGTTAGCTACGACCATGTCGTAGGCTAAAGCGAAGCTTAAGACATCCACTCCCTTCTTGGTTCTTGATGCCATAGCCATAGCCAAAGTCCCCATGCACCCTTCATAACCTGTGTTAGATGTACCCACTTGGCCATTGAGGTCTCCTCCTATGAAGAGCTTCTCACCAATAGGTACCCTCCTAACCAAGTCCTCTAGGCCTTCCCAGAACTCGCTCTTGGTGCTCTCATTGTGGCCTACTTGCGGGGCATACGCGCTGATAACATTGAGAACTAAGTCCCCAACAACCATCTTGACTAGGATAATCCGGTCTCCTTGCCTCTTGACGTCCAGTACGCCATCCTTGAGGCTCTTGTTGATCAAGATGCCTACTCCATTTTTGTTTGAAGTTGTCCCCATGTACCACAGCTTGAAGCCGGTATCCTCCGCCTTCTGTCCCTTCCATTTGGTCTCTTGGACGCATAGGACATCAACACGCCTCCTCACCGCCGTATCAACTAACTCCCGTAACTTACCCGTCAGGGACCCTACGTTCCAGCTACCTAAGCGGATCCTCCTAGGCTCGGCTAACTTCCTTACCCTCCGCACTCGTCGAGTCAAATGCGAAGACCCTTGCTCATTTTTCACTACAACTGGGCGTCGATGTAGCGCGCCACTAAGGATGCGACGACCCGATCCTTGCCGTGAATATATAGGTTAAAAAAAGTTTTGCACCCCGGCCATGGCCCCTGTTGCTTGGGTGTGGATCCACCCCTGCGACTTGCCATACCTCCCCACTAAAGGGGCACTGAGATCTGACAGGTCTTCCGAGCGCGTATCTAGGAAGTATAGGTCAATAAAGATTCCTGCCCCTCAGCCGTACCAAGGAACCCGTCAAGTTCTTATGTCCTTTACGAAGCATGCTGGTGAAAGAGCACCGTGTTCGCGTCCCCTTCATGCTGCCATGAGATCCTTAAGCGCTGCCGAGACATAGTGTGCTCAAGCGAAACCAACTCGAGGCAACGGCTTGATGACCAACTGTTTTCATTACCTATACATACAGGGTTACCCTGTGACTTCTGTTAGTCCGTTTATGCATTTATAATAGAAATAAACTTGTGTCTTGGTATTCTTTTGCACTGCTGCATACTTGTATTTTCTTGCTAAATACATGAAAAGCACCACCATATGCTTTGCAAATATGATTTGTTAACTGAGTGATGTGTATATTTGCAGCTTCTGGTGAGCTTTTGGCAACATCCTTCTGAACATGTACGAATGGCTGCTCGCTCCTTATTTCACTGCTCAGCTCCTCGTTCTGTTCCACAACCCCTCCGTATACAGAGAAACAAAATTCTTGATGTCCACTTGACTTCATCTGATCTCGCGGACAAGCTTATCCCAGTGATGCAGAATGCCTCAGTATCTAGTTATGGACAGTTGAAGACGGATGGTGAAAATGTTGATAGAGACGACGATGATGATACTTCTCAGATAAGCTCATGGCTGGAATCATTAGAGAATCAGGAGTGGCTATCTTGGATTGGAGGAACAAGCCAGGACGCAGTGGCATCAAATATCATTGTTGCAGCTGCTTTTGTTGTTTGGTACCCAAGCATTGTGAAAGTTAAGCTTGCAAAGTTGGTTGTTAATCAACTAATCAAGTTAGTTATGTCAATGAATGATCGTTACAGTTCAACTGCAGCTGAACTTCTAGCAGAGGGAATGGAAAGCACTTGGAAAGAATGTTTGGGCACTGACATCACTCATTTCTTGAGTGATGTCCTTTTCCAAATTGAGTGCCTAAGTAGTGCACCTTCTAGCAATGCCATCTATAAAACTGCTGTTGCTGTGACAATGAGGGAAGCATTGGTTGGTACCCTTTTACCAAGCTTGGCTATGGCTGACATAATGGGATTTTTTGGTGTAATAGAAAGTCAAATTTGGGCTACATCATCTGATTCACCAGTTCATGTAGTTTCACTTAAAACTCTCATCCGAGTAGTTCGAGGCTCTCCAAAGGCCCTGGCTCCTTATCTTGACAAGGTATGCACTGTATACTTGTTGTAGACATTGTAAAGTTTTATCCTCATTGTACACGTTGTAAATTTCTTATAAGGGTTGTTGTAATCACTATGCATTGTAGCTTCCAATCTTATAACAACAATTTTTATTTTACGCTATCTTCTGTTTGTTAAAAATCCGTGACCGTTAAGTTTACTATGTGTTCTGTTTGAAGGTTTATGTAGTAGAACATCTGTACAAAACTCAAATGCAGTTGGTACAACACGGGAATCCCTGGGTAGCTCAATTGTTGGCACACATGGTTTTGTCGCCAAGCACCCTGGTTTGAGTCCCATCTCTCTTAACGAAAAAAGTCTGGGGGGTATTACACCTGATATTTGGTACAACATGATATATGCAAACCTCAGATGAGTGTTGGGAGAAACAAGTAGGACCTGTTTCAGTCAAGCTGTAAATCTATTATAAATGTGTGCAAGCCTACTGTAATCATTTTAAGGGTCACAAGCTGGTCTCACGTTCTATCATGGGATCATAGATACATATTAACTCCCAATCTGCATTTGGTGGAGCTAAGGTATTTTTGTACTTACTAGTTACTATTACCTCGGTAGTGGTTGAGGGTATGTCCAAGCTGGAAGCTTTCCAGAGTTTTGGCAAAACCGATAGCATGTGAGTTGTACAAAAAGGACAAGTCTCCGATTTATTTTTCCCATATTTTTGTGGTGGTTTACAAAGTTCCAGTAGAAGACCATGGACATGCTCCATTATTTCTTTCAATTTTTTGTAATTTTATCCAGCTATGTATAGTTTGAATTCAAGTTGTCCTGTACCACAGTGACAGTCATACACAAACATTTTATAGACTATGTTATGCACAAAGAAAATAACTTTTCTTATTGTGCAGGCAATCGGCTATATCCTACACACTATGGATCCAAGCAATTTAATAATGCGTAAAGCTTGCATTATTAGCTCAATGATGGCTCTAAGAGAAATTGCGCGTGTTTTTCCAATGGTTGCTCTCAATGAAACAATGACAAGATTAGCTGTTGGTGATGCTATTGGAGAGATTCACGGTGCTACAATTCGTGTTTATGACATAGAAAGGTACACATTCTTTCAAGTTGCAGAAAGTTGTATTCATCGAGCTATTAAATTATGCATCACCAATGGCATACATGGCTTGAGAGTTGTCATGGTAACTATGCGTCGACACTTTTGTAGATAATACAATATTTGAAAGTTCTGTTGGAATGTATTTTGTTTGTGTTGGCCCAAATTATATGATAATATTCTGTGGAACTGGTTTTGAATCAAATGTATGATCTTAATTATTGTAGCACTGTTGTTGATTTATGATGATACAGTTGAACTGTGTGTTCTCACCAAAAATAAGTTGAACTAGGAGGTGCTACTTTATATTTTGTTCATCTCAATTTCTCCGTTTTTTCTTTGCAGCGTCACAAAAATAAGGATTCTTGATGCATGCGGACCACCAGGTCTTCCAAGCTTTCTTGAAGGACCATCGGATACAACAACAACCATACTGATTACAGCTTTGAGTTTCTCACCGGA
Source organism: Poa pratensis (assembly GCA_947311845.1). Lineage (NCBI taxonomy): Eukaryota > Viridiplantae > Streptophyta > Magnoliopsida > Poales > Poaceae > Poa > Poa pratensis. The sequence goes on from CAMZMU010000068.1 coordinate 21,178,805, forward strand.
TGGAGAGGTTTGATATTATTATCTGCATACCAGAATCAGAATACTTTTTAATGAAAGACATATATGATTGTATTTTCATATAGCTTGTGTTGGCTTAAGATTACCTCTCAAGTGTATCAAAATATCTCTCCAGTACATTGTACATTATACATACGTAACGAAATGAGTGAACCTACACACTAAAATGTGTCTAAATACGTCTATATATGTACGAATCAACAAAATGCTAAAAAAGGCTTATATTTAGGAACAGAGGTAGTATTAGATAAGAATCCGAGATCAAATTTGTGTTTTAGAGACCATACAAAATAAAAAGAACATAAATCACAAGTAAAATGTCCATATTTCCTCGTGGAGCTGTAGAATGTCTAGTGGTTGAATTATGGCACATTAAAATTTTTTTGAACCGAAAACAGTAGGAGGCCCTGACACTAAAATTTTATTCCCTGTTGTTCATCCCCTTGTCCCCTTCTCTCTTTGTAATGGTACATTTAATAAAATCTATCAACCTACTATGTGTTTCTCCATTGTTATTATTATAATAGGAGTTTTTTTTTCTGCGAGAGTTATAATAGGAGTTAGCCCATAGTTTAACTTCATTACAGATACATCTTTATATGAACTTCACTCTAGCGCTACAAAGGGAATCCTGATATTTGTTTATATCAAAGCTGGTCCTGACGCACCACATGATCACTAATTAGAGAGAATGGAATTATTCTATCGTGAAATAACTACCCTAGATGGCTTATCACAGAACGTAGGAAACATTTATGGTATGTTTGCCCAATAGATAATTGTCCAGTAGCTACTTGGGGATATCATACTAATTTTTTTGTCCAAAGTGGCCACAGGGTTCCTCAATTACTTGATTTGTATCCCTTGTGATTTTATGTCTAGGGAAATAGGTTTCTGGCATTACCGGGAATATGAAGTATGGTTCATGATGTATGTGTTGCTACTTGTAGTAAAAAGAGTGGTAGCTTTACCAGAAGATCGAGCTATATGACAAACATAATCTGCTTTTGTAGCCATAGTTTATTTTGAGGATTAAATCTTATATATGGGAATTCAGGTTATGTTTTGACAGCATTTTCCTTTTTACCTAGGGCCTTGTTGCTTTTTCCGAGAATGGATTGATGATTAGATGGTGGTCTCTAGGTTCAGCCTGGTGGGAGAGGCTAAGCAGAAGCCTTACTCCTATCCAATGCACAAAGCTTATATATGTTCCTCCATGGGAAGGATTTTCACCAAACTCAGCTCGCCTAAGTATAATCTCCAACATCTTGGGACATGATAAACGTGCAAATCCAGAGGTATATTTTCTATTTGTTTCTTCTCACTGATCATGTTGTATTGTTTGGTTTTGGTGAATAATATTGTGAAGCATGTATTTTTTTTCTAATTGTCAATCTTGCAAATCAAGGTATAGCTATACCAGTGACCAGACATGCCATTGTTGTAATAATTTACTAATGTCAAGCATGTCTTTTTTTGTGTGATGTATTGACTAGGCTCAATGGACCTGCAAAAATGCATGCAAATGATTAAGGTCATAAACAAATTAAGTTCATATAGTCCTTAGAACTGCCTGAATCCCCAGTAATCCATCATTACAATTCATAAAGGATATTGCTTGTGTGTGCTGATTTGTTAGTTTTGGAACCCTGATCTCAACTCCCAATATCTTGAAATAATTCCACGTGGTTGTAACATGGAGGATACACTTAATAAGGTTAGAACCACGGGCAGTAGCTCAGCCCGTTCCGGGCCTTCCTTTACTGAATCTATTACGATCGTGTCATACGATTCTATGACTATACAATCTAAATTGGTTGAACAGGTTCAATGATTCTAGTTAGTAGAATCCACGATTTTTTGACTCTACTAGTATGATCCTATGATTCATGATCTTACCATACAGGCCCCATCCAATTCAGAATCGCGATTCTGACTACCTTTGCTTATAAATCGCCCCCCCTTGCAAAATATCTTGTCACCTGATTCTGGTCAGTAGTAGGTTCTGTCATTCTGTGGTGCAGCTTCAAATGCACCAACAAGGGTTTTGAAAACCTAAGCTGGCCCTAAAACTGAAACAGGTGCAATGGCTCCGCAATTTGCCCATTTTCTAGCAAAAAGGTAGCCTTTTCAAATTTAAACTGGATTTGTATTCAAAATCTATTGGATGTAAGTGGGAATATTGGCACTCACGTATGTTTCTATGGAAATTGTGATAACAAGCAGGGTTTAGGCGTGTGAACGACCTGTCTTTGAACATGTTATTGCTGGTTTTTGGAACCTGGTCCTGACCAAGTCTTACTGCAATCTTACATCTTAAATACCGGTAGAAGTTGAATTGAACAAACTGGATATAAACTGCGCTTCTGTAAATAATAATCTGAGCACGAGCGAAGTTGGAACAAATCTATTTAGTAGAGAAATAGTCTGGCACCATGTATATCTATTTTCAAAGTTGCTTATTTGTGCTACAACTGATTGGAAGGGCAAGGATGCTGTTAAGACTTGAGTCGGATAAATTTCTTTCTCTATCCCATATTATGTATCAGGTGTAGGTGTTTGATGTGAAATTATCATCTTCAACTCTTTTAATGTTGAGAACACATAATGCTGGTTATATCTCATTAAAACTTGCTTTATTTATCCTCTTCAGTTTTCTTCGTATCGATAGTCTGAGGTGCACTCATTTAAATTCTCAGTTGTCATTGGAGAATTATATCCTTACCGTTATTGAATTATGGAATATGGTTCTGAGCTTTGCAGACTGAGACGAGAGAACTAGACGAGGCTGATAATCTGAAACTGTTGCTACACAATCTTGACATTTCTTACCGCCTTCATTGGGTTGGTGGAAAGACCATTAAACTTACAAGGCATGGTCAGGAGTTGGGTACATTTCAGTTGTGATTAAATGAAGAGTTATGCCGTATTGATGACTTGTGGATTTTGTTGTGTTGCCTTGGATTTTAGTAGGCAGATGTACTGTAGTCTGACCAGAGTGGCCCAACGTCTTAGCCAGATCATGAAGTTGACAGCCATATATCATGTAAGACACTTCTCTTTGTCAGTGATTTTTGAAAGATATTCTTGTGCATATGTAACTCCGCCTATGGCGAGAGTACTTCGACGACCTGTTCAATGGAGAGAATGAGAGCTCTACCATTGAACTAGATGATTCCTCCGATGATACCAGCCGACGCTTTGTGCGGCGTATCCAGGAGGCTGAGGTTAGGGAGGCTTTGAAGAGGATGAAAGGAGGCAAGGCAATGGGACCTGATGGTATCCCCATCGAGGTGTGGAGAGGACTTGGAGACATAGCGATAGTATGGCTAACTAAACTTTTCAACCTCATTTTTCGGTCAAACAAGATGCCCGAAGAATGGAGGCGGAGTACATTAGTGCCAATCTTCAAGAATAAGGGGATGTTCAAAGTTGCACTAATTACCGTGGAATCAAGTTGATGAGCCATACAATGAAGCTATGGGAGAGAGTCATTGAGCAACGTTTAAGAAGATTGACAAGCGTGACCAAAAATCAATTTGGTTTCATGCCTGGGAGGTCTACCATGGAAGCCATCTTCTTGGTACGACAACTTATGGAGAGATACAGGGAGAAGAAGAAGGATCTTCATATGGTGTTCATTGACTTGGAGAAGGCGTATGATAAGATACCACGGAATGTCATGTGGTGGGCCTTGGAGAAACACAAAGTTCCAACAAAGTACATTACCCTCATTAAGGATATGTATGATAATGTTGTGACAAGTGTTCGAACAAGTGGTGGCGACACCGATGACTTTCCAATTAAAATAGGACTGCACCAGGGGTCAGCTTTGAGCCCTTATCTCTTTACTTTGGTGATGGATGAGGTCACAGGGGATATACAAGGAGATATCCCATGGTGTATGCTCTTTGCGGATGATGTGGTGCTAATTGATGATAGTCGGGCGGGGGTTAATAGAAAGTTAGAGCTGTGGAGGCGGACTCTAGAATCGAAAGGTTTTAGGCTTAGTAGAACCAAAACTGAGTACATGAGGTGCAGTTTCAGTACTACTAGGCACGAGGAGGAAGAGGTTAGGATTGATGGACATGTGGTACCTGAGAAAGACACCTTCCGATATTTGGGGTCTATGCTCCAGAAGGATGGTGATATCGATGAAGATGTGAGTCATCGAATCAAAACTGGTTGGATGAAGTGGCGCCAAGCTTCTGGCATCCTCTGTGATAGGAGAGTGCCACAAAAGTTAAAAGGCAAGTTCTATAGGACGGCGATTCGACCTGCGATGTTGTATGGCGCAGAATGTTGGCCGACCAAGAGACGACATATCCAACAGTTAGGTGTAGCGGAGATGCGCATGTTGAGATGGATATGTGGCCACACAAGAAAGGACCGGTTTAGGAATGATGATATATGTGAGAGAGTTGGGGTAGCACCGATTGAAGAGAAGGTTGTCCAACACCGTCTAAGATGGTTTGGTCATATAGAACGTAGGCCTCCGGAAGCGTCATTGCATATCGGACGGATAAAGCGGGATGAGAATGTTAAGAGGGGTCGTGGTAGGCCAAACTTGACATGGGAGGAGTCTGTTAAGAGAGATTTGAAGGATTGGAATATCACCAAAGAACTAGCCGTGGATAGGGCTGCGTGGAAGTTAGCTATCCATGTGTCAGAAACATGACCTGGTTTTGAGATCTTATGGGTTTCAACTCTAGCCTACCCCAACTTGTTTGGGAATAAAAGGCTTTGTTGTTGTTGTTGTATGTAACTCCGCCTATGTTGTCTCAACATAGCCGGTCCCAAGCCCGGATAAAGGAGGAGGGTTGTGATAGGCTTGGCAAGCCAACGGAAAAAACCCAGCCACTCTTATGGAGATGAAACCCAAAAGAAATTTGCATTCGGAAGATTGCTTCAGAGGAGTTTGGGGTGACCAGGGGAAGTAGAAGGGATGCTAAGGATACCTGGTGGTGAAACGTTGAGGTCCAGAAGGCTATTAAGGAGAAGAAGGACTGTTTCAGACGCCTATACATGGACAGGAGTGCAACCAACATGGAGATATACAAGGGGGCAAAGAAGGCCGCAAAGCGAGCGGTGAGCGAGGCAAGGGGTCGGGCGTATGAGGACCTCTACCAGCGTCTAAACACGAAGGAAGGCGAAAGGGACATCTATAAGATGGCGAAGACGAGAGAAAGAAAGACGAGGGATGTCAACCAAGTCAAATGCATAAAGGACGGAGCGGATCAACTCCTCGTGAAAGACGAAGAGATCAAGCGTAGATGGCGAGAGTACTTCGACGACCTATTCAATGGAGAGAATGAGAGCTCTACCATTGAACTAGATGATTCCTCCGATGATACCAGCCGACGCTTTGTGCGGCGTATCCAGGAGGCTGAGGTTAGGGAGGCTTTGAAGAGGATGAAAGGAGGCAAGGCAATGGGACCTGATGGTATCCCCATCGAGGTGTGGAGAGGCCTTGGAGACATAGCGATAGTATGGCTAACTAAACTTTTCAACCTCATTTTTCGGTCAAACAAGATGCCCGAAGAATGGAGGCGGAGTACATTAGTGCCAATCTTCAAGAATAAGGGGATGTTTAAAGTTGCACTAATTACCGTGGAATCAAGTTGATGAGCCATACAATGAAGCTATGGGAGAGAGTCATTGAGCACCATTTAAGAAGATTGACAAGCGTGACCAAAAATCAATTTGGTTTCATGCCTGGGAGGTCTACCATGGAAGCCATCTTCTTGGTACGACAACTTATGGAGAGATACAGGGAGAAGAAGAACGATCTTCATATGGTGTTCATTGACTTGGAGAAGGCGTATGATAAGATACCACAGAATGTCATGTGGTGGGCCTTGGAGAAACCCAAAGTTCCAACAAAGTACATTACCCTCATTAAGGATATGTATGATAATGTTGTGACAAGTGTTCGAACAAGTGATGGCGACACCGATGACTTTCCAATTAAAATAGGACTGCACCAGGGGTCAGCTTTGAGCCCTTATCTCTTTACTTTGGTGATGGATGAGGTCACAGGGGATATACAAGAAGATATCCCATGGTGTATGCTCTTTGCGGATGATGTGGTGCTAATTGATGATAGTCGGGCGGGGGTTAATAGAAAGTTAGAGCTGTGGAGGCGGACTCTAGAATCGAAAGGTTTTAGGCTTAGTAGAACCAAAACTGAGTACATGAGGTGCAGTTTCAGTACTACTAGGCACGAGGAGGAAGAGATTAGGATTGATGGACATGTGGTACCTGAGAAAGACACCTTCCGATATTTGGGGTCTATACTCCAGAAGGATGGTGATATCGATGAAGATGTGAGTCATCGAATAAAAACTGGTTGGATGAAGTGGCGCCAAGCTTCTGGGATCCTCTATGATAGGAGAGTGCCACAAAAGTTAAAAGGCAAGTTCTATAGGACGGCGATTCGACCTGCGATGTTGTATGGCGCAGAATGTTGGCCGACCAAGAGACGACATATCCAACAGTTAGGTGTAGCGGAGATGCGCATGTTGAAATGGATATGTGGCCACACAAGAAAGGACCGGTTTAGGAATGATGATATATGTGAGAGAGTTGGGGTAGCACCGATTGAACAGAAGGTTGTCCAACACCGTCTAAGATGGTTTGGTCATATAGAACGTAGGCCTCCGGAAGCGTCATTGCATATCGGACGGATAAAGCGGGATGAGAATGTTAAGAGGGGTCGTGGTAGGCCAAACTTGACATGGGAGGAGTCTGTTAAGAGAGATTTGAAGGATTGGAATATCACCAAAGAACTAGCCGTGGATAGGGCTGCGTGGAAGTTAGCTATCCATGTGTCAGAACCATGACCTGGTTTTGAGATCTTATGGGTTTCAATTCTAGCCTACCCCAACTTGTTTGGGAATAAAAGACTTTATTGTTGTTGTTGTATTCTTGTGCATATGTATGAACACTGCATCGTATGTTTCCTAATGTACTATTGGAACGCAGCACCAACAGGATTGTTCAGTATATAGATGTCTCTGGAAGGGGGCACTTCTGTTCACCATCAGGCTACAAATGCAGCATGCTTTCTGGTTGGCAGATCAGAGATACTTTGGGGTTAATGCCAACAAAGGTAGTCTCTTGTTTCAGAAGTCTAAAATGATATTTGGTTTGGTGCCCCTATTTAAACCTGCTGGTCTTCCAGCACTGATCGTTCAATGCTAAGACACAAGATGAGAAGTTTGACAAGAAATGTCCAATCAAACTTGGGTATAAATATTGCCTGTTATTTGGTTGGGTGAACCATAGTCATGTATATTACTCCTTATTAATTACTCCCTCCGTTTCTTGATGAAAGGTGCACATGTTTTTCGAGTTTTAAGTTCCTAATGGTGTCACTTTTGTAACACATAACCCACATTTCGTTGGTTAAAATTCATGGTTAAACTTAAATCTCGAAAAGCGTGTGCACATTACATCAAGGAACGGAGAGAGTATTATTTTTGTATTGCCATTTGTACTTATTTTTAAGTGAAGGTATAAAGGGCAATCGCTGCAGACAATTCATAGTCTTTGCTAAGTTGCTTTTGCTGAGAAATATATTTCCTGAAAGATAGCTCATATTGCAATCGTTCTGCCGCATGGTTCGTGAAAACTGCCAAGAGTCGGGAGCTTCTCTCTATCACCTGATGGCTGGAAGACTGAAGGACATCTTTCTTCAGTCTGCTGCCTGAGTGCCTCTCATCGGTGATGTACTGTTACAGATACCACCTGAAGAGACAGACTTGTAATGTTGAGATGACCAAACTAGTATATATTCTCATAATCGAGTATAGTTAACTCATGATATTCCGTATACTGGAAATATATAACTGAGGTTGGTCTAAAGTGTAAAAGAATTGGCATTGCAAGGACGTTGTACAGTATAACATATACATCCTGCACAAGCATATTTTATTTTGTTATTTTTGCATTTATGCCCTTGCCAGAATAAATTATTTTGGGGCTAGGCAGGGCCTCTGATTTGTAGGATAGGATAAACATAGAAATAGAATATGCAGGAATATAATGTCATGACATTAGAAATCCTATAGGAAAAAAACGCAGGAATTAGTAGCAGGTGTTGTTTGATTGCACCGCAGGATTTTTTTTTCCGAATAGAGATTGAATACATGTCTTAGTTGTCATAGACGCATAGATTTTTTTTTCAAGAGGGTTCACCTCTTACTAGAAATCCTATAAGATTATAGTGTAGAAAAGCAATCCATAAGAATGAATCCTATAAGATTATACTGTAGAAAAGCAATCCATAAGAATTTTGGAGTATTCAATCCTTTGAATCAAATGGACTATATAGGAAGAATTCCTATGGGTGAAAAATCTTTTGAATAAATGCACTCTATAAGAAAAATTCCTACACCCGTAGTAGTTTTAGATGGGCAGAATGTAGAAGAGCATTTCTTCTCTCCTTTGCAAGGTTGGGCCGAAGTATTTTTTTTTTGAGGGAAAGCCGGCGGATTTTATTCATTTGCCAAAAAAGATACATCGTTCGTCATTACACTCATAAGATAATCAGGGGGCTCCTCTTGCCAAACACAAGACAATGGACCCTTGAATGACTAGCTAAAACATGGGCTGCCATATTGGCCTCCCTAGGACAATGCATAAAAATAACTATTGAAAAATTGCGACAAAGGTGTGTACACTCCTCATAGATTGCAGCAGCCGGACCAAGAGAATTCCCGCCATTTGTCATCACGTCGATCACATCCATGCAGTCCGAGTTAACTTCGATGCGATTGCAGCCCACCTGGCTAGCTAGAATTAAATCTTCACGGAGAGCACGGGCCTCAACCGTCGAAGTATTAGAATGCTTGCAGGAGCAGAAGACATCGAACAAGCATAGGACTAAATCTACATATGAGAAGCCTTCAGTTTTGGCAAAACCGGGTTGCAGAACTTTACCAATCACAAAACAGAGGAGTTAGCTGGGAGATCTTGCAAAATCCACTATTTAAAAACCACATTTCAAAAATGTAAAATATTTCAAATAAAAATTTCAGGTGTACATACAAACATTTTATGTCTCTCACAAAATGAAAAAAACATGTTTCTCGCCTTTGTAAAAAAAGGCAAATTTTGGTGGTCCAAAATGATTTTTAACGGGACATTGTTTGTCTTTTTATACAAACCACAAAAAATGTCTTTTTCCAGCAAAACTTTTTGTGCCGGCGTAAAATGTCCCGATATATACCCGGTTTTTTTTTGACCTTTTAAAATGCATTTTCCATAACGGATGCATCTAGACCAATGATTCAAAACATCGTGTCTGAGTTAGCTTCGATCCGATCAATCCAGACCGTACACAAAGAATAAGGGCCTCTTTGATCAACATGATTTGAGAAACACATGAATAGAAATATTGCTGAAATAGAATGTCATGACACTTGAAATTCTACAGGAACCAAAAACGCAGAAATCAATAGTATGTGTTGTTTGGTTGCACCGTAGGAAAAACACATAAAATTTGTATTGATATTGAGTACATGCCATAGTTGTCATATACACATAGGAATTTTTCCTAGAGGTCTCACCTCTTGTTAGAAATCTTATAATTGTAGGAAAGCAACCCCATAGGAATTTTGTAGGATCCAATTATTTGAATCAAATGGAATTGCTATGGATGGAAATACTATGCAATTCCTTTAAAAATTCTTTAAATCAAAGAGCCCCCCCCAGCAACTTCTATCCTTTCCCTCTCTCTCCTCACTACAGTAACTTGAGAGTCATCTCCAGAGTTCCGGGCCAATCTGACGCCCTTCTCGTCGACGTTGCCGATCGGAAGTGGCTTAAGAGCGGCGCCGGTGTTAGGTCTGTAGATAGTAGTTGTTCTAGTAGTTGCTGTTCAGTATGGAGGTGCTTCGTGCCGACTTGGAGTAGAGCTCCGGATTTCCTCAACCAAATCCGACGCGTGCCGTTGATCTTCTTCGTCACTGGGGTGCTCCTGCAGCCGGTGATTGGATGGATCTCGGAGATCTCCGAAAATAAGGTCGATTTGCGAAGGCTTTTTGCTCTGCTTCTTGGCCGCGGGGCAGAGCAAGTCGTGGGGATGAGTTTCATCATGCCTCCGAGGTGGAGGGATGACGGAATTACTGAATCTGCGCCAGTCTTCTTCAATAAGCGCGCCTTCAAGTGCAGATCTGGTGGCCACGGTCGGTATTTAGAGGTTTCTTGTCGTGCTCGTCATGGGGACGAGCTTGCAGGAAATTTCTGGCCTCCTGACGGTGACGGCCGAGTCCTGCAGCATGGGAGTTCGGAAGCTGCTCCCCGGAGTGCAACCACGGCAGTCTTTTTTTGGCTGTCGTCCAAGATGGTCGAAAGGCGACCACTCCATCCCTCTGCGTCGGCTACGGTTCCTTCCGGCCGGCGATTGAAGGCGAACAACAACCTCCAGGGTGCCATGCCATGTTGGAGGCCCCTCTTTCCCGGTGCAGTTGGCTCCCGATGCTTCGCCCCAAGTGGTTCTGTCCCCGGCGGCGTTGCGTTTGGCTGTGCTGTGGTGCATCGACGCGGTGGTGAAGGAGCTAGACCCGATTGCGTTCTCTTAATTACATCTAGGGTCCTTTGTGCAATTAGTTTGGACTTGGTTGTAATTTTTATCTTTTTATGGTCCTTCTTGTATTACACCACTGTGATCAATGAAAGCTTCTAGGTCCCTCTGGGACCGCCCCTTGTTCAAAAAAAAATCAAAGAGGCCCTAATCCAGTGGATGGGAAATTAGTTATAACCTCGTGTACTATGATTACTTACTCACATACATACGTTTCTCCAGAAAGTGTTTTTGGCTCCCGAGTTCCAATGCTCTCTCCATTTTAAAAAGTTCAAAAAATATATTTATAAGTTTCAACAAATTCTGAAAAATCCGGATGTAGCTAAAAGTGTATCCCACAAACGTGCAAAATATTAATTTCAAATACCTGGTATTATGAGCTTTACAAAAATAACAAATTTGATAAAATTTAGATATTAAAAAAATGCATATTTAGTTCAACACTTTTTGTCATTTTTATGTAGCTCAAAATATAAATTATTTGAAGTTGATATTTTACACTGTTTTTTAGAATTTTTCAAACTCATAAATTTAATTTTTGATTTTTTTAATGGAGGGTGCACTGGAGCTCGGAGCAAATAAATAAATAAATCTCTTTTCTCCATTATATTCAGTCTACCGAGCGCTTGGTCGACCGCGAAAAAGCAAACACGAATTCTTTGTCTACAGAAGAGATTTCCTTCCAATGTTACGTCGTCAAATCCAAAGCAACTCCGAAACATACCGCAATGCTAGTTACTTCCGATCAAGTCAAATTTCCATAAATGAGACACCGACCAAATTTCTGACCGATCCGGATCCGGTTAGGAAAAATTGGCTGCGTCTTGGTTACGAAAAAAACGCGGCGAGCCATATGGTAACTTATTGCACACGGTAATTCTTTCCAAAAGTACCGCGTTGATGAGATCCCAAATCTAACACGGAGCAGTAACAAAATCGGAACTTTGGCGCCATTTATTGCAGCGCCTCTTTCTCCTTATATACACCTGCGCCTGGCCTCTTTCCTTGCACCTCCATCCAGATCCATAGAGACAAGAAGCAGAGCAAAGAACCGCCGTCCCTGTGAGCCTTAGCTTCTCAATGGCGCATCCACCGCTTGAGAACGGCAAGAAGACGAAAGGGCGGCAGCGCGTGGAGATGCGCCTGGTGGAGAACAAGGCGTCCCGGCAGGTGACCTTCTCCAAGCGCAAGAAAGGGCTCTGGAAGAAGGCCGCCGAGTTCGCCGTGGTCTGCGGCGCCAGCGTCGCCCTCGTCGTCTTCTCCGGGGCCGGCAACCTGTTCGTTTTCGGCAGCCCCTCCGTAGACGCCGTACTGGGCTGCGGCGGCGACGTCCCGGACTGGGAGGCCCATGACCATGAGGCGCTGCGTCGGGAGACGGAGGAGAAACGCGCGGAGGTCAAGGCGGAGGCCGAGCGGATGAGCGACGTCGGGAAGAAAGTGGTGGAGTTGCAGAGGCAGTCGGGGAAGCGCTTCTGGTGGGAGATCGATCCGGCCGAGCTCGGGGAGGAGGAGCTGCCGGTGTTCGCCATGACGCTCCAACGCCTCAGGGACAACGTGGGCCGCCGCATCGAAAATCTGCTCTTGACTCCGGCGCCGCAGTAGAGCCCACGCTTCTGTTAATCACCGGTGGTCTTAGGCTAATGCTGGCTTAGTGAATTTATGGGTCACTAGTAATTTAGTCTCTCTTATTTGCGAATAGTATTCAGTCATATATACTTCGTTTTGTTAGTGTTATCGAGTTTTCAGACCATTTTTGTGACATCCTTTTCCGAACGGAGGGAGTAAGATACTACTTTTTTTCCTCGTCCAATTAGCAGTCCATCTGAGATTCCTCAGGCCTTGTTCGGCTTGAGTGTTTTGAGGTGTTTTAGGGTGTATATTACCTAGTGTTTTGGGTGAAAACACTCCTCACACCCAAAACACTCCAATCCCTCCCAATTCCCTTCCCCACCAAAACACTCCATCGTTTGTTACAAGTGTTTTGCAGACAAGTGTTTCAGCAGCAATTAAAAATGTGATTTTTTTTCACAGAACCATAGCACATAAAAACTGATCTATTTTCATAATATTTGAACACACAAAAAACTGATCTTTTTAAACATCATGTGAGCACACAGTTCAGCACAACATTAGAAACAATACATGAAGGTTTAAACACACAAAAACCGATTTGTCCTCACGCAGCGTTACAGGAACAAACAACGAGCAACATCGTCTCATGCAGATTTAACCATCAGAGATGACAATACATAAATAGTCTCAAACCGGAGCCCAAAGTAACAGCCCTAGAATTTATCTTTGCATACAGTCCACAACAAATATAACCGAAGCATTCAAATTTTGGTTCACAAATAGGGGCTTTGACGACTTGTTCTTCTTCGACACTTTTGAATCATTTGCATCATGCAGCAGCCTTCTATGCTCCCATGCCTCTTAAGCTCACAGCTACGAAAAAACATCATATATGAGTACATCAATTGAAGTGTCGTAGCATTGCAAACAAAGATAAAGCATGTGTGTGCTTGTAATAGGACAATTCTTGTGCATTTAACATGACAATTTCGTATGTTACATCATTACAGGCTGTGACACCATTATAAATCCTCAAGAGCACATTCTAGCCGAGATACTTCGTCAACATGTAGTTCCAGGAAATAAAATGACAGCACATGCCAAAATGACAGCACAGGGGCTCTAAAGTCACCACGCACTAGGAACAACAGTGAACAGAACTAGAACTGAATCACGTTCAGACAAAGGAGCAGCTAGATTGGTACTGTTATACTCCACCTCAAATTCTAAATCCACACTGTCAACAAATCCACAAGAGATGCACCTTTCCTTCTTCCTTTTTAGACTACAAATCATGAACCTTGGCAATGCAGAAATAGTACAAAAGCAACTATAACCGGAGGTTCGGGTATCTACAAGGATACAAAAAGGAAATAATTCAGTATGCTAATAATTGTATACTAATTTGTTACTCCAATTCGGACTATTAGAGAAACCGATAGTAATTTCGGACTCATGCTAACATTCTTGTTGTAAAACAGCAAGCACCAAATTACAGCAAGTAATACGAGGAAGCAAGAAATAGATAAGTACTACAACTTAATACATAGGCACTGACCAGTGGGTTGCTATAACAAAGTATGGACATAAATTGTTCAGTAGATATAAGTGTCAGGTTTATCTCTTCATGAGAACAAGATGAAAGGGTATGTCGTCCCTATGTGTGGTTTTGGTAATTAATGACAATCCCTATGGATTAATGGTTGCATTGAGTTTTACTTGTAGTGTTTGTCCATAGACCATGTTTGAACTCCATATGTTGGATTCAAGGTTGATGCCATGAGTATATTGATATAATGAAGTATTTGGCATCAAGAGCATAGAGTTGAGCATATTGCAAGTATGTCTTGAAGAAAAGAATTATGTGATCATTCATGGTTATCTTCAAGACATCATCTATTGAAAAGAGAAGAAAAGATACAAGGTTGATCAAGTATTGATCAACACACAAAGCTACAAGATGTACCAAGTGGGATCATGTATCTCTTGGTATGGTAAGCAATTGTCCATATAGCTTTGTGAACTAACCCATGATATGTGTGTAGCATTTCTATGAGTGGTTAGGTATCTTTCTATGGGCTTGCATCAAATGAAGATTTCATATGGCCCATGATCGATGACGTAAAGTGGTGATCGTCATCAATGTTGAGAAGCGCAAGTTCAAGAGGAGCATCTCGAAGAAATCCTAGGTTTGAAGCTTGCCACCCATTTAGAGATAATGTTCATGTGAAGATGTGCCTAAGAGAGGCTCTCCCATAGTGGAGTGTGGGGGAGCAATGTTTGGGTCTTCACCAAGCGAAGCGCAATCAAGAAAGGTGGTCCACTTGAAGAGATCAAGATCGACGTCATCCAGCTCAAGTGGAATGCGCAAGGCAAAGATATGATAGGGTTTCTATTTTACCGGTCTCATGTTACTAGTTGGGAGACCGGGTTATAGGATAGATATCGTACTATCAAGAGGGGATCTCGATTGAGCTTTAGCGTATCAGTTGGAGAGAGCTCAAACCTGTACAATTCAAAGAGAAAAGCAAGATCAAGGACTCTAACAAGCAACTAAAACACTAACAAAAAACAACTTTTGTACCCTACTGAAGCCACTATCTTTTTTCTTACTGTAGTCACTATCTTTTTACCTACTGAAGCCACCATCTTTTTTGCCTACTGCAGTCAATACATTTCTTTTCTCTACATTTTTTATTTTTTCCTGCTTATTCATGCTTTTTTTAAAGGGTGGTGCACTTAATTGCTTACTTTTCCTGTCTGTTTTTTCTACAGGTCGAGGGAGTGGGAACCTAACAATCAAGTACAAAATGAAGACCCCGCGGTTTTGACGCATCATTTTTACAATAGTTATGCGCAGAAAATAGAAAGATCGTCTTTTCCTGTATGTTTTGCATCCAAGTACCTAGTACCTTTTCTAGTTGCCTACTGACCAGAGTAAGATCTGAAATGGGAGTTTCCAGGATGCTTTTTGCCTCCCAGAATGTTGTTTTTCTTTTTTCCAACTAGCATGCTGTCTTTTTGGAAAAACAAAGTTGCCCACCATAGCACTATCTTTCAAGTTGCCTACATGCTGCTTCCATTACCCCACTGTTTGCCTACAATTGACCACACATTTGTTGCCCAGGTTGTGCTGCTTTGGTTTCTACTATGCCCAGGTGGTCCTTTCCGTTTTCTCACATGGGGGGGGGGGGGGGGGGGAGGGGGCAAGTTTTGCTACTTCCTTTCTAGCATGTTTTGTTTGGCCACACAATGTTGCCCAGGTTGCTACTTGGTTTCTAGGTAGTTGCCCAATACTTCACAAGGGAGTTGCCCAGTTTTGCTACTTCGTTTCTAGCATGTTGTTTGGCCACACAATGTTGTGCCCAGGTTGCTGCTTGGTTTCTAGGGAGTTGCCCAGTACTTCACAAGGGAGTTGCCCAGTTTTGCTACTTCGTTTCTAGCATGTTGTTTGGCCACACAATGTTGCCCAGGTTGCTGCTTGGTTTCTAGTTAGTTGCCCAGTACTTCACAAGGGAGTTGCTCAGTTCCTTACCAGGGAGTTGCACCACATCTAACTCAAAAAGTGGCCTAAACTATGTGTTTCTTTTCGCCCAGAAATACACTGTCATAGTTTCACCCATCTACTCATGGCACAACTCCTCAGTTGCCTGAACTTGTCTACCAGGAACAAAAAAACCTCAAAGAAATCCCTAGGTGCCTATTGCTAAAACCGTCTGGGCAAGATCTAGATGGGGAGTAGAGGAAGCTGCTGAGTTGGGGGAGAGGGGGGATTCTGGTATGGAGAAGGGGGGGTTTTTTACTGGTCTGGAGCTCCAAAATATGTTCATGGAGTTCCCGGCCCCTGGAGAAGACGCCATTGTTGCCTCCTTTCACGAGAGCTGCTTCTTTTTGCCTCGTGCTGGGGGCAAATAGATGGGGCTTCTCGACACGGAGGGGACGAGGGGTAGAAGTAGGGGAGAAAGATCAGAACATGCCAAAAAAAAGGACAGTCAAGGGTGCAGATGTGGGCCAATAGGGATCTCCCTTCTTTTTGTTCGCTACAAGTGGCTTGGGGTTGGGGGGACGGAAAAGTGTGCGTTCGGGTTGGCCAAATAACGCTCACATGGGGTGGCCCAGGTGGTCCTTTCCCTTTTCTCACATGGGGGACGGGAATCTTTCCTTTTCTGGCCTGCCGTTCGGATTCCCCAACCTACGGCCGGCCGTTGGGTAGACGTGTCCCTTTATAGTTTGGTGTGGGGAGACTATTATTTTCTTGTTCGGTAGCCTTCGTATGACATGTGTGCTGTTTGGACTCGCCGCTGGTAGGTAGGTTTGGAGCCACATTTTGCATGTTGTTAGGTTGTTTGCACAACATTGGCTTGCATGATGAAAAAAATGAATCGTGTTGTTTGGTTCGATGCGTTATGCTAATATGGATAGGGTGTGTGTGGTTGTATACAATAATGTCACTATGTTAGCCTCTTCTAAGAGTGGTGAGATTATCGGCCACCTGTGGACAACAACTACTAAGCATAGTATGTAGTTAAACTCATACATATACAGTAGCTGAAGAGTTACGATACTACTAATCAATACCAAACAAAGTTCACAAACCCCATCTATAGTTCACCAACACATATTTAACACCACCAAGGTTGACATAATCTAAACCGTCCGCTCATTTTTCATCGTCGATCATAGCGAGGGCAGCTTCGTGCTCTTTGCACTTCTTAACCACCTCAGAGTAAGAATATTTGGTTAGGACCCACCTGAACAAATCTCGCTTTACTAGCTTGAAGGTAAGGAAGTACCCTATCATCACTTAGTGAGCAATGGATCGAGGGTGGCCTTACCCTCGATCCATGCCAAATCTCAAGTTGACATCCATGAACCTCATATGTCAGTGTTGGTCTTGAGGGTGAATATCTTCGTGACCATACCCAAATACGATATGAAGGCATTCAACATGGGAAGCATCTGTAACCGAGGTGCTATCGGCACCTTGCATGAGTATTAGGGGCTCATGGAAATGACCAATCTTCGATAGCATTCCCCTCGGCCTCTTACTGGATCTGTTAATAACCGACAACATGATCTGGATACCTATAACGACTCACACGCATCTACGACGATCTTTATTGTGTGAATCTTACGTATTCCATTTAAGCTTCGTTTTGTTTGGTGATACTCTACACAACTCGTGCCGAGACTCCATCGGTATTCCGTAATCAAGGTTATTTTTCGTTACCTCGCGTGTAAACCTTTACTCTCGTATTCCCTATTCTAATATCCCCATGACTAACTCATAGAGACATACCAGCGTAGGCGATGATGACATCGTAATCACCTGGAGGCACCATAGCATATATGTGTGTCGCCGGAAGACAAAGTCTCATTCATGATATATATAGCACAATTACATACTTTTCGGTGTACCCGAAATAACACTTTTATAATCAGTCAGTTATGTAGTAACGCTTAGTGTCCCAAAGCAACTTTCCAGTATCAAAAAACTACGATACTTTCATGGTCTTAGGATGACAAGTAAACGTGAGAACATACGACGAGGAACTATTGACGACCTATTGACGACATATCTTGCAGTGTATCCAGCACTATCTATACAAACAATGTGCCCTCAAGAATATCGACATCCTCGTAACATATTATGTATGCTCATGGTGAGGAAAACAAGACCATCAAATATTCATGACTGAACCGAGAGGAATGATTAGGGATCTGAGTTTGATATTTATTATTCTACACATGTAATAGGTTATCTGAATTTCCCATTCAAAGCATAGAACATGAACTTAATCATTCACATAGTTGGAAATAACTATTTCCAACACGCTTTTCACCGGCATTCTCTCTTCGATCTTGTCCTAGGTGTCGGGTTTGCCGTGTTGACCACAGTCAGCCCAAGGGGTCGTGCCATTCATGCCATCCGCCGTGTTGACTGGCACACCATCGTTCGGAGCGCCGTTCATCGAGATCTTCTTCACGATGTCAAGAAAAACTAGATCAACCGTGTCGAGGACTCTCTCCACGTTGCCATCATGAGCTCGATGCAATCAGCATGGTGGGTTCTTGCCACGCAGCCGTGCACGTGGTAGTCCCCTTGTGCCGCACTGGGGACGAGCACGTTCTTGAGATTGCGGGAGAAGGGGAGACAAATTTAGGAATATTATGAGTGATTCAGTTTAGGGATAAACAGAGATTTAATATCTTTTCTGCAAAATTTAAACATCGCACATGTTATCCCCTTGCGCCACGTGTCCAGATTCCACTTCTCAGCGAGTGGCGGGTTTTCACATCCTATGGTTTTATTTTCTGATTTTGCTAGAAAATAATTTAGTTAGTGCTCGGTCAAGTCCTATGTCACCGGATCTGCGTCGTGATTCGTGCAAGTTAAGTTGCAACTGAATTTGTTTTAGCTGCAAATGGGGTTGCCACTAGATTCTTTGAATTTTTCGTAATTCGTGTTATCTACGATTTGAGTTGCAACTTAAAATAGAATTGAGTTAATTCCGTTCGTCTGAAAATGAGTCACACACACCCTTTATTTTCTCTATAATCTACTTATATCTCATTTCTTGCATTGCGTCAGGTTTCTCCCATTAAGTTAGTAAATTATACTCTCTCCGTCCAAAAATAAGTGTCTCAAGTTTGCTAAAAAATGGATGTATCTATATATAAAACATGTCTAGATACATCCACTTTTGTTCAAACTTAAAACACTTATTTTGGACGGAGGGACTATTTCCAAAAAAAGCAAGACGCCTTCCAAATTTCACGTCATAGGTCACAATGGAAAGTGTCTGTCAGACCCAGGATAAAAAGAGTAAAACGCGTATCGTCCCTAGCCATATTATGGTAACTATATTGGACAGTGATTTCTTTCCAAAATCACCGCGTCAGATCCAAATCCAACGCGGTAGAAAATCGGAAGTCTCGCGCCATTTATGGCACCGCCTCTTTCTCCTTATATTCCCCTGCCCCTCTCCTTGCACCTCCATCGCATAGAGAAATCCAAGAAGCAGAGCAAAGAGCCGCCGCCGCCTCTGAGCTTTAGCTTCTCATCAATGGCGCATCCACCGCTTGAGAACGGCAAGAAGACGAAAGGGCGGCAGCGCCGGGAGAACGTCCGGGTGGAGAACAAGGAGTCCCGGCAGGTGACCTTCTCCAAGCGCAAGGCCGGGATCTGGAAGAAGGGCAGCGAGCTCGCCGTGCTCTGCCACTCCACCATCGGCATCTTCATCTTCTCCGAGGCCGGCAAGGCGTACGCTTTCTGCAGCCCCTCCTTCGACGCCGTCCTGGGCTGCGGCGAGGACGTCCCGGACAGGGAGGCCCTGGAGGCGCTGTGGCGGGAGACGGAGGACAAACGCGCGGAGGTGACGGCGGAGGCTGAGCGGATGAGCGCCGTCGTGAAGAAGGTGGTGGAGTTGCAGAAGCAGACGGGGAAGCGCTTCTGGTTCGAGGTCGATCCGGCCGAGCTCGGGGAGGAGGAGCTGCCGGTGTTCGTCAGGGCGCTCCACCGAATCAGGGACAACTTGGGTCGCCATGTCGACAATCTGCTCTCGACTCCGCCGCCGCAGTAGAGCCCACGCTTCTGCTGATTGCCGATTGTCTTTGGTTAATGCTGGCTTAGTTAATTCATGGTCGCAGTAATTTAGTCATATTTACTTGGGTTTTGCTACGGTAGTACCGTGTATGATTGGCACTGTGCGCCGATTGGCAAGTTTTTGTGTTTCTGGATTAATATAAAATAAAATTGGCTTGAGTGTGCCTCCTATACTGCGTGATTTTGTTGGAATTGCAGTAAGAGGCAATGAGACTAGAGATTCTTCACTACAGGCATTAGGCAATGCTGCAAGGAACTAACTGGCATGCATTCAGTTAATTTGCGAGAAACATCATACCTGTAGTAGAAGAGGAACTACGCATACAGATAGCAGTTTCTACACTAAGAAACTAGCTGCTCCATCTTCTCCAGCTCTCCAATTCTTCTTCAACATCACAGCACAAATTTCAGTTAGCAGTTATTCTCTGTCAATAGAACATGTAGACCATCATACATGCATGTTCCTTCATTCTGTAACCAAACATCAGAACTTAAAAATACACGCTCCACACAACAAAGAACAATGCAACCTTCAATGGAAAATTCCATACCAAATCAACTGATGCGATCATTTTGGAGCTGCCCAGTGGCGAGCAGCTGGGCTGCTAATCACGGTGTGGCCAGCAGGTGCTTGAGTTCTCGTGTAGCTTTAATTAGTTAGTCTGTTAAGTTTTGCTTTTTACTCTTATAGCTTTACTCTATAACTTCTTGTAACACTGTTCGTCCGGCATTTGTTCCGGTTCCCCTATATTAATCGAAGCAGCGCCCGCTGCCTTCCGTCAAAAAAAAAAAAATCAACTCAAACTCACCTTCTGATTTCAAAATATACCCAAGCTAGGCAGATTGGTGATTGTGTTCAAGGTTCTGCCTCTTCACCATCCTCAAAAGGATAGCCAATGTGCTTGGTTCATACATGTTTAATAGGCTCCAGTAATTAACAAATGCTTAAGGATAATAACTAGCTTGCGAGAGGAGGTTGCATTAGAGTTGAAGAAGTTTGGATGCTTGTAACGCGCATATATCATCACTCTTTAACACCATATATCACTATCAGCATATACATACACACCTAGGCAGATTGGTGATTGTGATCAAGGTTCTGCCTCTTCACCATCCTCAAAAGGATAGCCAATGTGCTTGGTACATACATGTTTAATAGGCTCCAGTAATTAACAAATGCTTAAGGATGGTGACTAGCTTGCACTAATAGATACTAAAACCATTTAAGCACCGACAGAGAGGAGGTTGCATTAGAGTTGAAGAAGTTTGGATGCTTGTAACGTGCATATATCATCACTCTTTAACACCATATATCACTATCAGCATATACATACACACCTATATATAAATGCAGTAAGGAAATGGGGAATAAAATTACAAACACTATTGTAAATAACATTCCAAACACGACTAAACACTATAAAGCTTATGTCACAACTATGAGAACCGGGATCCGTGCTCAACAGGAAATTTCGATGACAAAAACTTTCTATGTATAATGTATTGTAGGCCACATGTTAACAACACTTCTTTGTGTAGTTATTTTCGCTAACAGCATTAGCAGGTAATAGGACTTGTTCCTTGTAGTGGGCATTCCTTACTGGTATATAAGTGCTATAGATGTCAATTGAGCATTACAATCCTACTGAAAGCTGGCAAAGTACTGCGTTACGGAAAAAACAAAATTTCAACAAGCTTTCTGTCTTCTGTAGATCAGGACACTCAAAACACTATAGGTATATCTTCAGCTGAGACCCATCAGCAAAAGATCAGGATAAAACCATAACAGGGAACAATAATACTCCCTCCGTTCGGAAAAGGATGTCACAAAAATAAACTATAGATAGACCATTTTTGTGACATCCTTTTCCGAACGGAGGGAGTATGTACTAGGACATCATTCCTGATTATGCACATATTCAGATTCAATCATTGAGAAGCGCGCAATGAACACAAAAAGAATTAGCTCACAAAGGCAATAACTAGATAGCTGACATATGGCGTCAGCTTGCTTGTATACCAATGACACTGAACTATCTAGGTGTATATTTAGTAGGGTGTCAAGTGGCATCCCACTTCGTCCCGCAAAACTCAACAATTAGTTCAAAAGTAACTCATCACAGTTATGAAATTAACACTAAATTCTACGTGCCAGTGTCCCGCATCCCGCCCCGCTTGACACCCTATTCATCACAGATGCGTCAGCAGAAAGATCGTGATAAAACCATAACAGGGAGCACTGCTTTGTTCCAACAGGACATTCCTGATTATGTCATATTCAGTAATCCAGAAACGTTTACGAGCAATGAACACATGGCAATGTACTAGAAGAAACCAGTTAAACTCTGTTACATCTTATATGCAGCTACGTACTGCCATCCCATCCCAAACGATGGCCTGATTAAGCAAGCAATGCAATAATCTGATGGTGTGAACGAACGAACGAACGCATACGCCGATCCCCCAGCGAAGTACCACTTCTGCCACTGCGGTGGCTTCGCAGGTTTGGCCAGCTTGTCGAGGCGGCGGAGGACGTCGTCCCTGAGCACATCGAGCGCCGTGGCACTCCGGCAGCTCCTCCTCCCCGAGCACGTCCACATCCACCTCCCACCAGTGCTCCCTCCCCTGTTCCTTCTGCGCCGCCTTGACCTTCTCCCCGAGCAGATGCATTCTATGCGCGGCAAAGGGGGTAATTACATAAAGGTGACAAAAAATAAATAGCTCACCCATAATTCATCCTAGTTGGTGATTATCTATTTTTCAAAATTAACGTTCAGGTTGCCACTAAGGAGATTGTGAAAGGAGCATGAGGCATAAGGCATAAGAGTGAGAGAGGAGGCGGAGGCAATCTGAGGTATTTCAATCTCTGCCCCCAGTGCTTAATACGAAAAGTAAGAGATAAAACCAAACAAAGTACAAAAGTATCCGATTAAGTGTGTTATTTTGAGCTCTTAATTACATGTTCTAATGTATCAGCATCAATTGCAAAGAAAACAACTGAACCATGATTAGTAATTGCAATGAGAAGTTACAACATATTTATCGACAGACAAATTGATATGTGTGTTGCAACGCAGATCATACTTTCATCGTATAGATGGAAACCTGTGATACAGTGAATATGCACGAGGCAAAAATCATAAACCAAGGATCGAATCACATAAATGAACACGCAAATCATAATAGAAAAAGAAGAAGATATTCATCCCTTCAAAAAGCTGTCTGTTTGCCGCCTTCTACACAATGACAAATATGGTACAGATAGGTAATAATAGCCATGGCAAAACAAGAAGTTGGGGGACGAACAGGATATATACATCTCAGTTTTGCATCACCTACCTATCTCTCCATTCTACACAGCAGCACAGCAAAACAGACCAAGCCGCTACTAATCGAAGTCTCAGAATCACTCATGACCTGGCCAACCCAGCTCACCAGGTGGAAACCAAAACTTTTTCCTTCTTCTTTTCTATAACCAATTGAAACAAAAGCTTTTCGCCCTGCTCTACTCTGCATTCAACATATTTTATGTTTTAGTACTATGCCTCATCTCTTGGGTTCGCCTTCTCAGTACTGCTCGAGTTGGGCTCGTTCGTCACAGCACCAGCACCATCACCCCCTCCTGATGATACTGCATCACTACTTTGAGAAGGTGCTGCTGCTTCTGAAATATGATGTAGTGTAACTAAGTTAGTATGAAAATGTTTTTGTACAACCATATCAATCATAAGGTCATTATAATGGTATAACCTGTCAAAATAGCACTTCTCACAGTTCGAAAAATGTCATAAACTCAGCAATTTTTTCTGGCTTTACGCACAATCTACCTTTTATATGATACTGAAACATGTAAATAGTTCAATAAACTAAAATAAATAAATTGCAGACCTTCCTGTTCAGATGAGGGAGGTTGCTGTGAATTCCAAGCAGCATTTGCAGATGCAGCCAACTGTTCTTCGGTTACTTTCATAAGTTCCTCGCTGGTGTAAGGCACAGTTGTTTCAGGCTTGACATCTAAAAGCAGAAGCAATAAGGCAGTGTCACAGCATCTTAACATCAAAATGAATTAAGTAGGCTGGTGGAAATCCATCTTTTGAGCGATCTGAGGAAAATATGGCACCATTTTTCTGATATAATTCAGAGCAACCAGCCTTTTAAAAAGCATGGGCCTTAAGCTCGAATCATGGCACAATTCATGTCAGCTTCCAGCTGTTTATAGACGCTTGTTATTCTGTAGTATTCAAACAAAACATATTATGACTAAAACTGTTGTGTTCTACGGTTAGGGAGCGAGAAGGTCTCTCGTCCCAGGGACAAAGATAGAGAAATTGTCTAGGGGCAAAGATAGAGTATTGTTCTTCCAATTCTTTCTTAATTTATTCCTTATAGGGGCTTATACAGAGGCCTAACGATACAATTTAAGTAACAAACCAAAATCTTCCTAATTTACATGATAAACTTCCTAAAGGAGTTGAAGACCTTATCCCATAACTGGGAGTTACCATGGTGGGGCCATATGCTCTCTTACATAACAAAAAAAAAAGGTTTTGAACAAACATAACTTGCCATCAACAACTGCAAGGGATCACTGGATCAGAACAATGCATACAGGGTATTTCTGCTGTAGTGCTGTGTTGACTGACATGCATGATTTTCAAACGTACATGTTCCGAGAAGGGTGCTTTAAACGAACTGGAAATCATTTCATTGTAAGAACTTTTGGAAGGATTGGAATAACTAACCTGGGCTGACAGCAGGTTGTTGGATGTTATTTGTGGTTGGGGGAGGCCTGTAGGTTGTGGATGGTGGATCCTCATCAAGTCCTATTTCTCGTTCAAGAGTGCTCCTGAAATCCCTTGATACATCCTAAGTGCAGAGAATCAGATTACATTACATAGAAGAACCATTTAATCAAATTGCAGCAAGTAAATACTGAGCATACCTGTAGCTCTCTAATAGTTGGTTGGAAAGCACGCAAAGTCTTCCCCAAATTCCTGGCTACCTGCAAAAAGTAAGCAAGAGTGACATACTAGCCACATTTCCATTTCTCTCCGATTCCTAATGGTTGCAAAAGAGAAACTTATTTTTCAGTAAGCTTATTTTGCTATAAGAGTTACGGTTACATGGTTTGTCTTGAATAAAGTTACAAGTGCAGATGTGCCACCAAATCCTCTGTATAACAGATAGTATGATCATTTAATCAGGGCAGTGGATCGAGGAGGTTAAGAAATTACATGGCCCACAAAGGCGATGTCAGAATTTAGTGAACAATGATTACACTAAATGAAAGCAGGAGTGCAGGACCCTGGCTTTGGAAACCTTACCTCTGCTAGACCCTTGGGCCCAAAAACCAGCAAAGCGACCACTCCAATGACCAGAGCTTCAGGAGCTCCAACGCCAAACAAAGAAGAGCAAATACCATTTCTGCGTCTTCTTCTGTTGAGCACTGCATTTGGTACCAAAAAGGAGATCAGCTATGAACCGAACTGGACCTCGAGATTGATATTGCTCGCTAAGGAGGAACAATAAATCAATCGAACCCGGGACAGATAAACCATAGACTAATAGGGTGGCGCAAACATATCTGCAACTAGCTGAATGGAGAGACACCATGATTTGGATTTGACTGCCTGCATCAAAGAAATGTTCCCAGGAGCAGAACCCATCCAAGAAGCGAGCACGGGCTACTAACTCACCGAAGCAAGAAGAGATCAGCCGAATCCCAGAACCAGTCCAGTGGAGGGGAGCAGGGAGATGGAGGCCGTGGGAAACGAACGCCGGAGCCGCCGGGGGGAGCCGGGCGTGGCGGCCGGCTTGCCGGAGAGGCGCCGGAAGGGTGGCATAGCGCACCTGCGACGAGCAGAGGAAGAGGCTGCTCGACATCGGGTCACGGGGGGCGTTTGAGATAGGGTTGCAGGTGCGGCCACATGATCAATTATTTAGGCTCGCCCACTCCCCCAACGCGTGTCCGTCCGTTTTAACTACAAGACCACGCTGTATTTTGCCGGGTCGCTACATTTTTAAATGGAAACTTGCGAGTTTGTGAATGGAACACATGGACAGACACTGCAAACCACAACTTTATTTTCCACCAGGAGAATGCTGGTTGTTGTACATAATCAATCTCACAGTTTATGAAATACAACTTACCGGAATACCATACAACATGTTCCAATCATCAGGTCCGCAACAAAGTGTTACAATGATATGCACCGTTATTTGTCGCTAAAAGCGTATGCTAAAACCCTTGTCGGTCTTCGTGACATCCATGGTACCAAATTCATCAATGTCGGAGTCTGAATTGCCGTATCTGTGATTACCCCATTCTTCCCCGGAGCTGTCGTCGTCATCGCCCCTCGATGCCGGGACTTGTAATCCAGCAATAGGTACGGGTAAGGGTTCTTCGGTGAAGTATGGGTCATTCAGCAAGTCAGAAGCATTGGCCCTCTTTGCTGGGTCATAGCAGAGCAGCCGCTTTATCATGCTAATCTCAGAAGCAGATCTGTTAGGAAGCAATGCTTCGAGGCCCACAGGCTTCTCAACATTGTTGAAGAAGATCTTGTTGTAATCGGGTAAATCTGAACAGCCAGGAAATGACTCTTCTGTGATATTGCCCAGGACGCCGATGATTCTACCAATCTGATCAATATCAGACTGGCCTGGGAATATAGGCTCCAAATTGAGAAGCTCGGCCAAAACGCATCCTAGTGACCAGAGGTCAATCTCTTGACCATAGCTGGTTGAACCGTATAGGAGCTCAGGAGCTCTAAACCACCGTGTTCCAACGCAACAGGTTAAGGCGCCAGACTCTTCATCCCCCATGTCTTCTTCAGCGTCATATGAATAGGAGGCTCTAAATGGATCATCGTCGATGTCTGCTGTGCTGCAAGTTGCAAAGCAGGAGGTGTTTCCATCCTGAATGCTCATTCTGTCGACATCTCCATAACCAGACTTGGCACGGAGTTGGTCAATCTCATGTAGGTAGTCAGATGCAGTAAGTGTCTCTGGCTCCTGAGCAGCAGGAATTTCCGGTTCATGAGATGGCTGTTCCTGAAGAATCCTGGCCTGAGGCAGAACAAAGAGCAAAATAACTTCTCAAAATTAGACCAACTGATACAAACTACCCAAAGCAGTACAGAGGTATAGCACACATATATACCACAACACGACAAAGTTGAACAACTATATGATAAATTACATGTATGCTTCATGTGTTCGTTTGCAAGAGATGACTCTTTCCTTGGCAGAGGATTGTTACCACTATGGTAAAATAATTTAATTATCGTAAAGCTTTGTGTAGTCAAAATTATGAATAGAAATAAGTATGATATTTCAGCACATTGTATGAAGAACTTAGGCCATCTACAATGGCAGGCGCTAACATAGACGCTTGAGGAGCCAAAAAAAATCAATTATGATTCGATATTTTGGTAAGAGTTCGGTCCTCCAACGGAAGGCGCTAATTGAGGCGCTAAAACTGATCTGTTTTTTTTTACCCTGGATACGCTGGGCCAAGCCAATCTACGCGGGAGTAAAAAGAAAGCACCGGACGACTAACTAAGCGGCGACGCCAATCGAATTCCAGAGATCGGCAGGGAATTACATATAACGGCCAGGATTAATATCCTAGCACCTGCTTTAGCGCCGCGCGTTGTACATGGCCTTACTAACACAGACAGACTAAAAGCCTACGAAAGGAAAAATGGTAAAAGAAGAACATTTAATGAAAGCTTGATTCCAGTCCATGACTTTAAAATGATCTTTATATAAAACACGGGTGTTTTTCATATAGAGTTATTAACTACATCAAGGAAAAAATCTTTAAGAGTGTTTAAAATGCTCCCGTTTCTGATGCAAGTTATTTTGATCATGTATTGGCTGAACTGCTGAAACTGAAGATGGTCACCTATAAAGAACATATTGCCAACTTCCAACACTATAAACCATAGCAAACAATAGATGAACAGGATCCAGCCTAAAACAGGGTTAAGCAGTCCTAATGAAATACGGGAAGTTTACGATTATGCTACATCTAATGGCTGGACCGCTTGAGCAACACTTTTGATGTGAAATCATTTACTATCCTAGAAGGAAGCAGGTAGTGTCCACTTATGTATAGTCACAACATATGGCTTCCAAATTGAAAGGTGTGTACGGTGTACAAGTATGCTTCAGCATAACATCAACATGTAAAGCTACATCATGAGATTGTAGAAGAAAAGACGACTTCAGGCTATGTCTAAAATTTACAGTAGAACATAACACTGGTGCTAGTGCCAATAAGTTTCCCCATTGACACGATGAACCCCCAGCTCTTGAGCTAACTCTAACAATTGAGGAATCTCTAATTTCGGTACTGAAGCAACGGCCTCATTGTTCGATAAGAAAATTTATTGCACAAACACTAATAACTTTTTCCGATTCAGCAAGATTTCTTTGAACAGAAACATTTTAGTCTTTGGAAAAGAAACGCATGCTTTTAAGACCGAGTAAGATCAATGAAAGAAATTGTAAGCATAAGATGCACAACCCAAGGTCTATAGCCATACTTGTATTTGTACCCACACATCGAAACATGTCTCATAAAATAAGTATAGAGTTTAGGAAAATTCACCAACTACGTTTTACCAACTACCTTAAAGACGAGAGCACGCCTTAGATTAGCACATGTTCATAAATAATATATTTCTCCATTATCAGCCTGACATTGATTCCATGGATATTTTATTTAACATCTATGTTGGAGCACAGCCTCTGCAAAGCCCACAAAAAGCATGCAGTTCGGAGGTCTTTTAGCAATTAGCACCAACAGATTTCTGAAATTTCCAGAACAATAGTTTCAAGCTCTAGATGTACATGACCCTTGTATCATCAAATCCCTCTGTACGTCTACAGATTGCAAATAAAATGGTTCCTCACCAGTTATATCCCCACAGAGTTAGATGGTTAGAACTGTGATGTGGCAGTGGCACTACCGAAAGCAAAAAACAAATATGCATTCACACAAAATCCAATATTATGTGCCAATTGAAAGAAAGAATATGTGCCAATGTCGATGACTAATTATCCACTTTCGACATGCTACTGAAAGAGAACCGATTCTGTACGCCTAATAAAACACATAAAGAAACTCATTCGTGTAACTGGGAAAAGGTTTTCTTGATCTTAACCTGACCAAAGTCGGCGACCTTGAGCACACCGCCCTCGGAGATGAGCAGGTTTCCGGGCTTGAGGTCGCGGTGCACGAGACCAGCACGGTGGCAGGCGGCGACGCCTTCAACGACCTGCAGCATCCACCGCTTGAGCTGGCCGGCAGCGACGCCGCCCGCGCGCCTCCCGTCGCGCACGACGGCGGCGAGGTCGAGCGGGAGCCACTCGAGGACGAGGACGTCGTCGTCGTGGTCGCCGCCGGGGAAGTGGTCGAGGAGCGCGATCACGTGCGGGGAGGACTCGGACGCGACGGCGAGGAGGGCGTCGGCCTCGCGCTGGGCGCTCACGGCGTCGTGGACCTCCTTGAGGGCGACGGTGGCGCCGTCGGAGCGGCGACGGCCCGGTAGACGTCGGCGTAGGCGCCGGAGCCGGCGCGGCCGAGGACTTCGTAGCGGGAGGTGACGTCCGGGCGGCCGTGGATGCTCCAGCTCCCGCCTCCGCCGCCGCCGCCGCCGATCGCCATCGGGATATGGGGGACTGCTATGGAGGAGCTTTTTTTCTGTGTTGAGTGGAAAGGTGGAAGAGGAGCGTGCAACTGGGCTTTGATATGCCGGGCCACGCCGAGCGAAACTGGGAATTGCCAAAAGGGCTCACATAAAAGCCGCTGCTTATTCCCTTCACTCATTTCGTCCATACGTAGAGGTGTAAACGGATATGATAATTTTCGCACCGAATCCGTCGCCGAATCCGTTTTAAAGAATCCATATCAGTTTCAAAGAATCCGACAGATAAAGATATCCGATTCCGAACTGAACACCCGGATACGGTATAGGATATGTATTGAAATATCTTCCGAATATGAATTATCCGAAAATTAATTAGGATTATCTGATGGTTATAATCCAAATAATCTTATTTTCTACTGAAATGTCTAAACTAATAGAGCACAACTTGTAGTTTATTTTTAATTTTGTGGGTTGATGATGTACATTGTGCGTACGATCTGATTAATTTTATTTCCGCCCCGAATCCGCTCCGTTTCCATTCCAAATCCGTGATCATTTATATCCGCCACCGAATCCGCAACCGTTCATTATCCTATCTGATCCGAATCCGAGAAAAAAATGTGGTAAACGATATAATAGAGTCAAATTCTGATCTGATCCGATCCGTTTACATCCCTATCCATATGTACTCACTCCGTTCGGTGAACTCGAAAAAAAAGTCGTTCCGTTCGGATTTAGTTTACATTATGTTTCCAAAATTTATTCAGAATAAGACTACATCTTTGGTGGGTCCTGCCTCGATAATTAAGAGGGAAGAGAGTACACGCACCATGCATGCACCAGTTTGTTTTTTCCCATACATGGATTACATTAATTAAGCTTGACCAATGGATGCTTTGTTTATGAGTAATGCTACACTTACGGACAGTTTTCTACAAAATCAACTTACGGACTCACGTGGAGCAAAGGCACAGGGTGTGCAGCCCAGAAATCACGGAGGGTGGGATGGATTTAACCAATCATAGCAGGTGGATTCAGTCCTTTAGTCTGCGCCCGTAGGTTTAGGATTTCCGTTTGTTTACTGTGAGCTCATACTAATAAAGGCTAGCCTAATTTATCTGCTACACGTTGTTTTCTGTACGATTTGCATACAACACGTAGTAGCACACGCATTTCTCATGCATCGATGGCCTTGGTGGTCCCAGCGCAAGAGGAATTAAGCGAATAGGATTAACCCACGTTAGAGTCGTATGGAAATCGGACAAAAAATATCGGACGCAAAGCGCTTCCGTTTATCTGAATTTACCAAGATGTAGACTAAATCCGAATGGGATTTGCTTCTTTGATCTTGTGAGTGCTCGATCGACAAGTAAAAAAAAATGAGGGCAGGAAGACCGCTGCAACCACCGCCGGCCAAACCGCTCACACCCCGCCCGTGGCCGGCGGCGCTACTGCGGCTGCACCGTCGCCCCCTCCACATCAAATCACGGCTCAAAAGTGGGAGCGAACGAGCACTGAATCGCTCGAATAAAGCAGTTTCAGATAATTAAATATTTAAAACATATTATAATTTGAACAGAGCAGTCGGTAAATAACCCTGCGCCGATCAACAAGAGATATGTGGGTATTAAATAGATCTATTTTATATCATGGGCAAATGTGTGAAGAATGTTTAGCATAACTTGTGTGTAGATCATTGTGTGGCTCAGTGGAGTGAATCTGGTGATGTGTAAATTGGTACAGTAAGTTGCACAACCGTGGAATTAATCAGGTGGTGTGCACTATGGTGGAGATCTAAGTCAAATCCAGGTACGTGTCGCTAACTAACTCTAAAGTGCAAGCCTCAGGTTATGTAGCACATCATACTGAATTAATATCACAAGTACCTCGCCCCATGAATTGCAAAATCAGGACGTACCTGTGTATCAGTACAGTGAGGCGACATGATATCATGCGTGGCAGCAGTTAATTTATAACGTAAGTACTGTCTTTCTATTTCGTGATTGCGTAAGTACTTTTTTTTTAATTGTACGTAGTTGTATTCAGTCTCTTCCAGCACATACTGCACCATCACCATGCACGATCCACGTGTCACTCTTAAACACTCTGGAAAGAAAATATGTGCATCGTGGGAATGTGAACATGCAAAATCGCCGACATATAGGCATGTCTCGCGAAGAAAAAATTCAATACGAAGTATTCTAAAAAATCCAGAAGAGCACAATCTTGGACATTTGACATATTCTAAAAAATGTGAAAAGAATCCTAAAAGTATAGCATGATTACTTATGCCGTGTGCAACATATCAATGCGAAATATTATGTATTTTTCTCTATGTAAAAATGATAAATTTCTGGATCTGAAATATGAACAGTAGAAAATTCGAATTTTTTAAATTTTGTTAAAATATGTCATTTTTGCGTAGGCCGGAATACAAACTATTTCTGGTTGAAAATATGCAGAACCATAGAATACATCGTTGTCAACATGTATTTTTTTATCAGAATCTTATGAAAGTTAAAATATGGATTTATTTTTTTTCAGAAAAAAAGGCTCCATGGAGCTCGTGCTCCGAAAACACTTTCCGCAAACTATCAAACACCACAATATTTGTACCCGGTGATCAGTGGCGGACCCAGGAATTTGTCGAAGCCTAGACGCACTGCAGTGAAACTAATTTTTTGTTCGGACAAATGTAGGCTATATGGAGCAAATATTGTTTTAAATAGTAGTTTTAATGCGGAAACACAAATATTACATTACATGCTCACAAACATTCCAATGTTCACAAGTTCGCAACACATTCAAATGCTCATATGCGTTAAAATAGATATGATAGGAATTAACAAGAACTTCCAAAAGACTAATGGAACCTCATGGTCGATGGCAAATGTTGAAATGCCCAAATCCACCGACAAAGAGACTCTACTAGATTAAAAGAGATGGATTAGTAAATCACATGAATATGCCTTCAAATATATTCATCTTGATTCATGAGATAAAGAAAATATACCGATATGGTAACAATGATATGCTAGTTAGCCCTAGGCTTACGAGGTAAATGTTTCCTCTTCTTCCTCATAGCCTGAAACCGTTGAGCGATAACACCATCCTCAAGTTGTTTAAATAGCTCCCGCTCGGTGTAACACATTATCAAGTCATTGAACCATTCATTCTTGAGCTTGTTATGCAATTTGGACTTGATGATCTTCATTGCTGAAAAAGCCCTCTCAACCGATACGATTGACACCGGTAATCAAGGCCAATTTAATAAGCTTTGTAGACAAATGGAAGACCAAATGCTTCCCCGTTTCAACCATCGTTGTAGCAAAACTCTCAAGATTCGCGCAACAAGAAAAAGAGGCATGGAGTCCACATGGTGAATGTAATTCTCAAGTTGGTCTCTTGTGGTTTCACAGTCATCATTAGAGAAATCCGCATGACAAATTGAAGATAAGCAGGCAACCTTGTCCACATCAAACAACGAGAAAGACTTCACTACCAAAACGGTTTTTTTAGGGAGCCTACTGCAAGACACGGATGCTTGCGGCCAATGTAAAGGTGTTTGGATGGCTTCTCCTGCTAGATAGAATCAATACGCGAGCAAATCTGCACCACAAAAACATTATGGATGACACCAACTGCCCAAGATGTCTAGCACCGATAGAAGATAGGAACCACCTCTTCTTCACCTGCCCACGCGTGGCTCTTATTTGGCACCGTTTGGGGATCACACATGCAGCGTAGCCTTTTGACTCCATATGGGACTCTCCCTCGCCACTCGGACTACCACGAATATTTGGGATTCTGTTCTGTTGATCATATTATGAAAAATTTGGGATGCCCGTAATGCTCGGACTACCACCGACCTGCCGATCTGCGTCGCGACGCCGATCCAGAGTGACCGGAATAAATCCAAAGGCTATCTCGTATGGTCGTCGTCAGTCGTGACACACAACCTGACGACACAAAGGGTCAAAGGGATCGATCCGCACGTTGTCATTAAACCTCTGCTGAGTCGGTGGTCGGAGTGACGGCATGCATTGCAGGAGGGCACCGCGGATCGGGGTGTAGCCAGAAGCGACATCGGACGGATTTGGCAGCACGGCACGAGACGCACGTACGTACCTGTTCCAAAGAAAGAAAAACCGTCGTGCTTGCTAATGGTTCACAGTCATATCTTGCGTGTACACTAGTACTGGTAAATGCGTATTTTTTTTCTCCCATCCCTTGACGGAGGATGTGACGCGCATACAACGGACCCGCAAACACGGTAGAGTAGGACAAAACGAGACACCGCGACACCGAGACTAGTCTAGTGGGAGTACAACGTCGGATTAACAGCGCTAGTAATTTGTAATTACGCCAGTGGCTCGCCTAGTTAAATGGTACAAGTACACGGTGAAGGAACATCACTTCTCCTTTGAATCCAGCACATCGCATGATAAGTGCCGTATGTAACTGGTTTATTTGAATTTAGGGCGACAGAAATACAATCCCTGATTTTAGAGGAATAAGTCACTTTTTAATTGTATATATCTGAGATCTAAATTTTTGAAAAAGATGATCAAAAGTTTAAATTCGAACATCCTGATCAGTTACTGGGCTGGAATGCCGATCAAGGCCCATGGTTATCGACTCGTGCGGCCCTCCACCGGCGAATTGGCAGGTATAACTACCGTAACCGTACGAGTCACTTCTTTTTCTGAGACCCGTACAAGTCACCCTTGACTGCAACAACTTGACCACGGAGATACCACATATGGCACATGTGGGTAAGCAATCTCAAAATTGAGTATGAAAGTATGGGATGATGTTGAGTGTGCATGCATGCCTTGGAGGTGATTTCTCTGACTTGACCACGGAGATATTTGGAGAACTGGAGCTTCCAATATCTTTAACGTCTTCTAGATGATAATGCAATGTCATTAGCAATAGAAATGTAACAGGGTTGTATGATGGGCGAATGTGACCTAGCACAATCGACAACACTACACCTTCTAGATAGCATATTCGGAAGCCAAAGGCCCAAACATTTACACGACATACAAAACTAAATAAACTGAAAAGAACAAGATGAATGAGCCTAACTTCAGAGTTTTTCGCTGTAATTCTTCCATGTCGTCGAGCTATAAGGCAGTGTGCATCCTATTTATGCAGATCCCCGATGTAATGTTTTTTTTGAATTTTTCCACATATATTAAACCGACAAAGAGTACACGATTATATCGATTACAAAAACAAAACTAAAAAAACGAGCAAATCTATGAGATCTTCAAGCTCTTTCTTCATTCATGACACAATCTTGTACTTTTCTGAAGGCAGCCGTAGAACAATGCCGAAAACACCAAACCACATACCTGTGAATACTACCGAATGTTCTCCCTTTTTAATTTTGAGCCGCAATGCCAAGGCTTTGTGCACGCACGCAGCCATTGAATTAATCAAGCAACATCGGCAAGAGCACCACCACTGATATTTCAGGGACAAATAACCGTACCACTTTGTCGACGTCGTTGGGAGACGAGAGAACGAATCACCATTGCCGAAGACGTAGTAGCCGGGATAGATATTGCGAGGACAAACCTCCTCGCGGCAACCATGAGAAACAATCCAAGATTGATCTGGCGAAGCAAGATCTGAAGAACCATACCTAGACAAACTTAATCTTCCAAAGACACCATTGACGTCGAGAAGAAGATCTCGCCGTCGAACGAAGTGCGGAAGACCACTTATTGCAGACGATGCCATCTCCATTGACGAAGAAGACCAAGCTCTAACATTAAGGACCCTTGTGTAGCGCCCTACGCAGGTCCGAGGTCCCCACCCCTGCTAGTGCCAGAACGACAACTAGAGGAGGCGAGGACCCGTCAAATCCAAGACGAAGGCGACGATGAAGAAGTAGATCGGCGTCGGCGGCGGCTAGGGTTGAAACCCTAGGCCGCCGCTTCTATTCTTTCTTTTCCGTACATGAGAGCTGTTCGCGTCCCCGATGTAATGTTTAGTACTGTTTAAGTAGTAAAAACTCCCTTTATATATCGAAAAAAATGTCGTTGAGCTATTAAGGATGAGGCGAGGTTGTGGGTATTGGCTGGTGCCAACAAGATGTAATTTCAGGAAAGTAATCACCATGGGGAAAGTAATCACCATGTGGGTTGATTTTTGTTTTCCGTTTCTGCGCTTGTGTTTTGTGTTCCCCGTATCGGAAGGAGCTGGCTTCAGCCATGTAATCTTTTATTGTTTTCTCTCGCATCCTAATTAATCGATAAAAAGGCAAGCCTTTTACCTCGTTTCAAAAACAAAAAAACAAGATGAAAATTCGGTGTAGTAACAGTACTACTGGTACCAGATAGGAGCGAGATCCCACGGCCACCAGAATCAAAAGCACCATCCAGTGCAGTGCCCCCGCAACATGGTCCTGATGTACAAAAGCCTAGCTGCACTGCAGCCTGAAAGCCACACTACACGTACAAACTGGGCACACAGTGAAAGGGGGGCGACAAGCGGAGCCACCACACCATGCACCAACTCCCATCTCTTCCATTTTTGTCCTCCCTTTATCACACCTCTCCGGCTCCATCAACTGATCTCAGTTTAGCTATGCACAAATGTAGCATAAGAAAAGACTGTATAGGCATCGAATGATCCAAATTCCAAACAATGGGTCCAGAAAAGAAGAAGAATGATCCATGGAAATTTACAAAGAGTTAAGAAAAATGCAATATCTTTGGGGTTGGATTTCACTATGAATGCAGGAGTATACTCTAATGGAGCAAGCAAAGATCACAAGGTATCACTCCAGAGCCGATCGATTAGAACTTAATTACAGTAAGGCGAACACTAATGCATTGCACTGGAGCTATACTAGCTCGGATCATATGCAATCGATCCTCCCACATCTCTATCTGTCTCTGCTGATTCTACTACTCCAGCAGCAAGCCAGCAAGCCAGGATTAACTGACAGCGTGCTGCTGTATATGGCAATGTAACTGCCGGTCCTGGAGTCAACTCCACCCGGTCGCATCGCCGAGGGCCGTGACCCACGGCGTGACAACGAACGTCTCCTCGACGACGTTGAGGAGCAGCGACGCTCTGGCGGCGGCGTCGTCGTCCGTTGTTGTCGGGTGTCTACTGGAGTCGCAACCGTCGACGACCGTTGCGGGCTGATCGTAGGCGCCCAAGAACGTCTTCAGCTCGTCGTCTTCCTCGCCGGCCATCTCCACGTCCTTGCTCGCGCCGCCGGCCTCCTCCTGATTGCACTCCTCCTCCATGGAAGGCGAGCGCGGGGACGTCGTCGTCGGCGACGTGGACATCCCGCCCGACGTGGACTGCCCCGGGCTCGGCTCCGCCGTGGCACTGGCGCAGCCGGGAGCGCTCTGCCCGCCAGAAGGAGGTTCGGCCCGCTGCTGCCTGATGCGCGTGGTGCCGGCGAGGGAGTTGCGGTGGATGGGGACGGGGTGGCTGTGGTCGCCGCCGGTGTAGGTGAGGATGAAGGAGTCCGGGTCGTTGCGGCAGCGCTCCACCATCTTCCGCGCCGCGCAGGCCTTGTCGGTGCTGCACCGGTAGTAGCCGCGCGGGTACGGCGAGCCCTTGATGGGCTTCTGCCCGTACTTGCGCCACGCCCACGGGTCCGCCGACACGCCGTCCGCCGCCACCCGCTTCACCACTTTCTTCACCTGCTTCTTCCTGCACGCACGCATCCGTACGAGGAGCATGATCAGAACATTTTGTCTTAAAAAAAGAATCAAAGTACGGAGGACGTACTTTCTCTTGGATCTTGACCCCTCGCCGCCGGAAGCTTGCCGGCCAGAGGTCTGCGGCACGGGCGGCGGCGCCGCGTCGTATTGCTGCAGCTGCAGGGTCTCTTCGTCGGTTGCCGCCGCTAGCTGCTGCTGCTGCTGTTGAGGCTGAGGTGGGCCCGGCCGTGCCGACGCCGCACCGAAGAAAGCAATGGAGAGCTCGTCGACGACGGCGGCGTCTCCGTTGAAGGGGAGGTCAGGGAGCGAGGACGCCGCCACGTAAGGCAGCCCTTCGTCCTTCACCTCCTTCGGCGCCGGCGGCATGAAGAAGGGGTCGCCGGACGAGGTCGGCGGCGAGACGCGGCCGCCGCAGGCGTAGCGCACGACGGCGTTGAGGTCCCAGTCGTTGCTGCCGCGGCTGTGGTGGTACCAGCCTTCCATGAGCTCGAGTTCTTGGCTATGGAGGAGCTAGGAGGGGGCGCTGACTTTTGGTTTTAGTTTATGGTTGCCGGTGCTGCTGATGGTGGTGGGAGAGAGATGGTGGTGGGGATCCGGCCTCGTGCTGTCTGAAAAGGAAGAGAGAGGGGTTGCTGGGTTTTATCGGGAGCCGGCCTCACGGTGTCTGGAGGGGTGGGGTACGCCTGGTCCCCACTTGACTTTGGAGACAATGTCAAAGGGGTGAGAGAGACGGCAGGGACTGCAACGGCAGAACATGTGCCATTTTGTTTTTACTTTTACCTTTTAGTTTATCTACTCATGTGGGTAACAAATATTCTTTCGTGTGTATTATTTGTACATCGATGCCTTTTGGCTTATAACTAGAAGAAGAATTTTAAACTTTTAGAAAAAAATATCAATCTCTACACCGCCAAATCAATATTATTAGATGCCTTAAATATATTTTCATAGCATATCTATAGAACATCATAATTGCATAGAGTTTTCCTATAAACTTGGTCGAATTTTTTACATTGTTTGATTTTCGAAAAATATCATATGCTTTGTTTCAGAAGGGTTTCGGTTACGAGGACGCCCTAATATGAATAGAATTAGATAGTTGAACCAATAAAAATATGAAATGGATGTAATTCTCCGAGAGCTTTCCAACGAATCCTAAACCGAGGATAAAATGTCTTTGTTCGATCA
Organism: Poa pratensis; assembly: GCA_947311845.1. NCBI lineage: Eukaryota > Viridiplantae > Streptophyta > Magnoliopsida > Poales > Poaceae > Poa > Poa pratensis. The sequence continues at coordinate 21,217,130 of CAMZMU010000068.1, forward strand.
TTCTTTCATCAGTTTTCTCCTCGTTTCTTCTCTACTGTCTCAGTAACACCCTATTGTGTCCATCCATGTGTGGACCACTTACGACCTGATGAACAAACGGGTTGGCTCCATCGATTTTTGAGCTGTAGCTGCAATTTTTTTGTTTTTTCCAAACTTGTGGGCTTGATGCTCGTCATTAGTGCTTTTTATAGAGATGGTAACAATGTCGAAGATAATGGCGTCATTCATTAAGTAATGTGGATCAATAGAAATGTATAAATTAATTTAGTCGTGTTGAATAGGGCTTAAGTTTTTGTGGCTACACTAGAGTTATTAGTAGCAAATTTATTGTGACGATGTTAGAGGGTAATCATGGCATCAGCTGGAGAGGTTGAGTTCCTGCATAACGACAATGCCTAATATTTGTCGTTGATAGCACTATATAATGTACTACCCAATTTATCCCCAGTATGCGACATGTACGATGGCGTCAGGTACAATGGCTATAGCGTTCTAGTCCAACAACGTTGGAGCTGTTATTGTGTGATCGCATATACGGACATGTGACAAATTCATCTTGCTTATTTTTTAAATTGCATAAAAAATAATAAAATACTGATAAAAGAAAACCTAATGCAATAAAAAAGTTTTCACTTGAATTTTGCATAGATATTTTACCTTTTGTTTTATTTACCACCTTTCTCTCAAAATATATTTCCTGAAACAGAAAAAGTATGACAGTCAGGTTCAGTCCTATATTTAGGAAGGTAACTAGCTATAACTCTGACTTTGGCTACAATTTTGATGATATACATATGAAAGCAATGGCAGAGCTTACTTTATGAGGGGGCCAACGCCCCCCCCCCCCCCTCTCCAAGGATTAGCACAAGGGTGAAGGAATTTATTTTTTTGGGCCAGGTTGGGTCATCCTAACTTAAAACAATGGTGAAGCTCTCGGTAGGGCGAGGTCGGGAGCCCACCGTACATTGTCTCGCGACAAAAAAAAATCGCTGCGTCATCTCCTCGAAGCACTCGCTCTTCTCTCTCTTTGTTCACGACTTCGCGTGACCGAGCGAGGGCAGAAAGAGCGAGCGAGAGCACCTGCTGGCAGCATCGTGAGACCTAGGGAGCGGGGGCCGGTCCGGGCAGACGAACATCGGTGAATGAGGCAACATCGCGGCTGAATCATATGCTCTGCCCGTGAACCCTAAAGGAGGCAAGCCTAGCACCATCTCTTCTCTTTTTTGTGTGTTGTATGGATAAATTTATAAGATGATGTCCTTGATTTCAGTATTTATTTGACACTACTCCAGAACAGCATGGGCAAATCCCTTCAGAATTTGTGTGCTCTCACATTGAGTTGATGCTTTCCACCTGTTAAATGTTGCTATGCTTATGAGAATTGGAACTATATATGTGTTCTATGTTTTTTTGTAGTTGTCAGAACGGTTAGAGCCCATAGTTATCCAATTCTTGATATTGGTGAAATCAAGTAGGATTTTCAAATTAAAGGGAGGTGGAGCTTTCGCCATTGCCTATATATGATTTCTGGAGGGCGTTAAAGGTTCGTTTTTCGGTTCTACTCCCTATTTAAACATGTTGCTATGTCCATTCTATTAAGTGATTAGACGTAGGATCATATAAAGTATTGATGTGCCTACACAACTTATAGTTCTTGCGTCAATTTTTTCTATGCTTTGGAGTTCGCCCGGCCTTAATTTTCTTCCGTCCTTCGCTATCACATCCAATTATCGAGCCAAAGGTGGTGGTTCATGGATATTTTCTCCGGAAACACCCGCAGAACAGAATGTACTGTCATTGCTCGTTGTAAATTTATGAGTACATGACTTATGGGTGGCAGTGGTGGGTAATTTGTGCGAACTTTAGGGGTATTTTCAACGACGTACGACAAGTAAGTTTAATGTTTTTATTATTAGGTATAGATATAGATATAGCAGAAGACCCGAGAGTTGCACGTACTCGTTTCAAATCTCCCATGCAACACACAAGCATGCATGAGATTAGAGTCCAAATTAAGTTCCCTGGCAATGGCCTGGCCTCACTGTGTCACTTTCGATCATGCCATCAATTGGCACTGCGCACATCGCTAGCTTGTAGATATTGTTGCAAACAATGAATTTCCACGGGCGAGATTACTCCTCAAAGAGTGTCACTCACTCGATGAAGCCAAAAATGGCGAGCAGTTCTTCCAACAGTCCGCGGCTGCAGTGACATAAGCTAGTCAGACAAAAAGTTTTGGCGTGCACGAAGAGTAACTGATGGAGCGGGGCTGTACGTAGTGTGTTGCTGTTTCCCTCCCGCGGTGCAGATATGCCGTGCTGTGGCGTGGGGCCCAAAGCCAGCGAGCTGCGCGCGGCGCGAGTGACGGCAGCATATCGACGTGGCCGCTTCGGCTTTTGATGGGACTCTTGGGCCACGACCAGCGCGCCTACCTGGCGGTCGCTTGGACGCGTGGTGGTTCTGGTGCTGAAACGCGGGACGTGCCTTTGCACATCTGCGTGAATATTGTCGAACAAGATGCTGCCTAGATTTCGGCAGTCGAATGATAATAGGGAAATATTGTTTCGGTTTTGGCAATTCTCGAGAATATCTCGTGCTAGATGAATACGGCGTGGCAGTATGGTGAACATTTATTTGGATCTTTATGAAAAAAAATAGTATGGCGAGTGCTGACCCTCCCGGGAGATTTGATAGGTCCACCCACGCTACCAGCACGAAGTCTCGCGCAACACAAAAAAGAGAAAAAACTTCACCACCCGCCGCGTACACCTCCGTCGGACCACCTGTCGTCGCTCAAAGTAGGGCTGGCGCCGGGCCCAGCTCCGCCGTGAGGCGGGCTGCGAGGAGCACGTTGCAGCAAAGCCCTCCCTCGCCGGAGAAGACGCGGTCCAGGGCCGCAGCATCGACGGCCCCTTGCAACAACAACGACGAGCCGTCATTGCCGTCGTTTGCGGGCAGCATTACCGGCACCCAATTGCACCATCCCATCTCCGTTCCGCTACAGCCCTTACGTGGATTTGCATCAGAATGAGAGGAAATTTGATACAAAACTTCTAAGAATTTGCATCTTATAAATAACACATTTGCTACAACTCTTGTGTACGAATTTGCATAAAAAACGGGAAATTTTTCTACAAACCTTCCAAACATTCGCACCACATCAAGAAGAAGCTTGCTACAACTCTTCTATGGATTTGCATCAATAGGGGAAAATTATGCTACTAAGGTTTCAAAATTTTGCACCACATCAAGAAAAAAAGGACAAAAAATTATCCAATAAATTTGGTCTCGCAGCACCGCCGCTGGCCTACCGGAGCACCGTCGCCCACCCGATGACAGCACCAGCCTTGAGGGCAGGTAGCATCACCCCTGAAGGACGGCAGCGCTGCCGCCTTCCCGTGGCAGTACACCAGCACTGACCTACGGGAGCACCGCCCTCGAGCGCTGGCAGCATCGCCGCCCACGGGTTACCACCGACACGAGCCGCTGGTAGCAGCACCGGTTGCCATGGTAGCATTGTAGGCCGCCGCTCATAGCATCGATTCCCACCACTTGAAGCGGCGGCGCCACCACTTGCAGTCCTCGCAACAAAAAATACTAGGTCACCAGCTGCCGGCTGTCCCCCTGTAACGTGCAACGTCACAAACATCAGAGACATGCTCGAGATGGGGAGCAGCGGCCAACTCGTTGGGTGGGGGAGTAGCGGCCGGCATGTTGGTGGCGGAGTAGCGGTCGGTGCATGATGGTCGAATTCGTTTGCGAGAGGTAGGAGAACGAGAAAGGGGATGGAATGGAACGAGTGGATGGGAGGAATCTAGGAGGGAGCAGATAAGGTATGGGGTGGGACCCGTGTCGGTTGTCCATTTCTCTCGCCACGAGAGGGACGCGTGTCAAGCGCTCGAGGCGGAGGACGAGCGAGCAAAATCCCCTGCATGTTAGTTAGCGTTTTTCAATTCGTAAAGTCCACTGGAAAATAAGATTTTCATACATATAGACAAGAATGTTTGTGTAATACTAGATAAATCAATTGTTACAACTGTGTGAGCGTGTGCCCCTACTCCTTAAGGTCGAAATAACAGTCCACTAGAGATACCTGCTACCTCCCACGAGTTCTCCCACCACTTCTGATTGACCAATCACAATTGGCGAGTGGTAAAACCGCCACTAATGGGGTTCTCGACCTACCATAGATGCCATATTTTGTACTAATGAAAAATAGGTAAGTGGCCCGCGTACATGTTTTTTTCCTCAAAATATGAACCGATGTTCCCATATTTCCACCGCCTCCTCAAGGTTATATGCTATTGTAACAAGTAGTGTTAACCTCAACAGATGATCCGATGTTTTAACTATAGATTTGAAATGATTGCTATAGTCCTATGCCCATATAAGAGGTTTTGTGTCAACGATAAGTTATTAGGGGTCTAATGTTTTACCGATCGAGTGTATACACAAGGTTTAGTACCATGAAAGCATAGAAGAATTGATTGGAGACCTCCAAACAAAAAGGGAAAGAACACAACATATTTAATTTATGCTCTCTCTCTCTCTCTCTCTCTCTCTCTCTCTCTCTCTCACACACACACACACTCTCTCTCAAACGCCAAACAACTTATAGGGGGAATAGTGAAGTTAAAGGAGGGAGATCAATGCTTAAACACATCCAGCAAGTACAGTAACATAAGCCAATCCTTGAGTTATTCTTTGAAAAATAAAACTCACATTCATTTGTTAAAGGATACTATGGATCCTGGAAATGATCGAGAGAGCGCGAACCTCAGTCTCGGCGACCTTGGATGCTCTTTGTACTCCTCGAAATAATCACTGGATGAGACTTTGCTCAGAGTATTTGGGCAAGTCGTCGAGACACTTAACGGTTGGGGGGGGGGGGGGGAGGGGGGCGTTTAGATGTGTATTATCCACCATTGTATCATTCTTTGAGAGCTCCAACCCTAAACCCTTTCATTTAAAATCTAGGTGAGAAAAAAATATGAGGTGACCTAGATCTAATATTCTACCGAACCAAAACGTCATCTCCTCGAGATTTTGCACGGAACTTCTTATTATTGGAGTTCAGTGGCGGATGCAACCAAAGTGCTAAGCCTGCGAATGATATGCATGAAACTGTTTGACCACAAAATTTGCCCCAAGAGTCTCTCACTCAAGCTAACACCTTCAACTAAGCATGAAAGAAAATTAGCAGCGCATGCCAGGCTATAGCTCCGCCACTCTTGTGGGGACTCTAAATGGTTAGATTCACCTGTGGGGATCCAATATTGTGGATTCTCCTCAAGAAATTTGTAAAGGTTTAGGCATCGAATCAAGATCTACCCTTAGTATCAGAGCATTTTCATGGTGAATCTCTTGCGGAAGAATGGTAGATCTTTTTGACCTCGTGGACTTGGTTTTGCGGGTCCTCTCCAACGAGGTGAGAATCCCCCATGAACTTAAACTCGGGGGGTACAACGCCACGTCATTATATGTGTGCACTTTGGTAATTTGTATCCGCTCCGTTTTATATGTACTTAATTCAACCTTTTTACCTCGTTTGCTATACTAATCTTGCCATGTAGGTTGACCCACATAGATAATGCATGTTTATATACTCCAAGTGATTACCTAAACATTTCATTTCACGACACATACAACAATCTAGAAGTATTTATGTATATGCTACATATTTATGTATAAGAGTTCACATGTGTTAATTATCTCTATGTACATTGAAGAAATATCTAATACCAGATGATATTACCTGTTAGTTGCAAATATTGTCAGATAGCGTCATTTACTTCTTTTTAAATGAAAGGAATAATTGTAACTAAAGCGTTCTTATCATGTCAATTTACCAGAAACGGCCACATTTTAAGAAAAAATGACCACATTTTGAATTTTAAAAAGTTGAACAAACTCTCATATATATATATATAGGTAGATGATAACTAGACATGTAAAATTTTGTTACCAAACCAAATCTTAAAGTTTTGTGCGTCGGATCATTTTTGCTCCGCTACTTTCATTTTATACTCATTCATGTAGCTTAGTTTTAGAAATATGAAAACGAATATAAAACCGGCCAGAAGCATCTTTTGCTAATACCGATATTTATAAAGTACGTTGAGTACCTTTCAAACAGAGCAGTTACAACGACCACTTGACTAGATAAGTGCCCGTACTTCTTGTTGTACGTTCATAGGTATCCTGTCAATCTATTGTTAAACAACACCAATGGACAGTAACCTTACACATACTCTTAACCTATCCTCCTGACAGAACAACTAGATCTTGACTAGATTAATCTAATGTGTACACCACATGATAATTAATGTTCTGGCTGCGTAAGAAGAAAGCTGTGCAAGTCAAACAAAAACGCATATTAACAAAGCTTTCGTCTCACCTAGGTGTCCCTGTTTTCCCTTTCGATGTGTGCAAGAGCCATTGGTCGACTCGATCAACAAGTTGCCAGACGAATCGATTAAGCTTTGAAGCTCTTGATCGTGTCACCCGCAAATTAATCATGTTGATGAGCAGATGCTCATGTGAGCACACATCCGTCGATCTATTGAAGTTTATCTCTGGGTAATTTTAAATTCAGGACAGCTACGACAGCTCAGCATTAAGAAAGTTCTGTTCCGTACTCATAGCTCAAATACTCCCTCCGATCCATATTAGTGGGCACAACTTTGTCTAGATACACATGTATCTAGTCTAAATACTTAACTAGATACATATGAATTTAGACAAAGATATGCCCACTAATATGGATCGGAGGGAGTAACATAATTGTTACACCGATTACAAAAAATATCTTGATTAGATCAGTTGCCGTACTTCTTTGTACCACCCAACTCATCCATCAGCTCCTTATCAGAAAATAATCTAATCCAGCGATCGACAGCATATAATTAGTAACACTTGGATGCACCCTGACAGAATTTGTCCTTATTTAACTGACAATATCTGACCAGATCATGAGGCTTAGGGAAGATGCTTGAGATGTATACGTTGGTAAAATTAACTTAGGTTTTTCTTGTCTGGAAGTCTAATTTGATGATGATCGTGATGTTGAGAGGCTCACACCAGCAAATCTAGCTGTCACTACTGTTTTTTTCTACGCGCAAAGGCTAGGTCTAACCAATGTTAATTGAAAACCGTGGCATTAACAAAATTCAGTGCATAACTCAATATAATTACTAACTTATTTGTTGAATCATGTCGATCAGGTCGGTTGCCGTACTTCTTTGCCAGACAAAAACTATCCGATCAAGTACTTTTTATTTAATACTTTAATCAAGTGGACAACGATGGCACATGCATGTACTTTGACTGCGTTTGCATATATCATGAGGGCAAAGATACATGGAAGTTTGTCCGTTAAATACAACGAGGAAGGGAGAGCTTCCTTACTAGCTAAGGCTTGTTTCGAAGTTTCTCCATTAAATTCAACGAGGAAGGATGAGCTTCGTTATTACCTAAGATTTGTTTCCTTAGGTAGGCATTAGCCTATAAATGAAATGATAAAGAAAATTAGGTTTACCATGTGTAAAAGAAAAATAATATATAATTATTGTAGCATTTTCGTCAAATCATCCTTAAGCAACATAAGCTAGCCATTTATTTGACCCTTATCCTGTCGCCCCAAGCTTGCAAGGTTTTTCCCCTTTGGTATACCACAGAAACTTGCATTGCTCACTTGATCAAAATCAAGGGACATGAACAAGAAGATGATTTTGTAAACTCGTTTCTTATCACTTGCGTCCCACTAAGAATTGTTTGGAAAGGCCACAGAGTAAATTTACTCGTTTAACACATAAAAAAATCTCATATGTAACTCTTGTCTCATCTTAACTCCAACTCAGTTCTCAATTCTATGTCTTAAATGTAACTCGTGTCTCAACTGCAAGTCGTGTATCAATTGCATCCTTTCAACTATGTCGTATCAACCGCGTCGTCTCAATTGAAACTCATGTCTCGAGTGCATCGTGTATCAACTGCATCGTCTCAACTGCAACTCATGTCTTAACTGCGTCATCTCAATTGAGGTTGTACGTGTGCTACATTTTGATGCAGAGGACGGGGGTTTCAACCTCCTTTTCGTAAATTTAAGACGGGGTTTACTAGATTCCTATGGCATAAACATGCACTAGTTATCCAAACAGAATTTTATGTGTATAAGTGTCTATACTTCTCCTTGTACACCCACGCTAATCCATCTTAATGTGCACTAGGTGCTCAAACTTTACAAATGGAAATAAACGTGGCTTACGACCAACTCATAATACTCCAACTATTCCATCAACATCTTGACAGAAGGATGAAATGCATAGTATAGCATCTCCATATATAGGATTTTTTTCTTGAAGAACTCTTTCTTATGTCTGAAGAAATCCATAAACTTACGAGTTTTTTAGGGGTGCATTAAAGAATCATTTTTCCTATCTTGAGCAAGCTGAACATTTTGTTTTATGTGAGTATTGAACGAGTCAAACTTGGGTTCTTGCACTAGCATTAATGTCAAAATCAAATGTATGTCACAAATGAGAAATTATCGACGAACACTTTTGTATGGAATGATACTTCATATGAAGCTTAATTAGGTTCATATATGCCGTGTATACCTAATGTAAACCAAGATAAATGTGACGATGGGTCGATGGCCAGGCTTTCAGTGTACATTAAGTTAGTAATTTGAGAGCATATGCGTATTATCGGGCGATTCCAACTTATAAAGATTTTTTCTAGAAGCACATACATAAACGTACACAACTCTCTCATTCATTCATGCATGATGAACGCGAGCTAAGTAAGACTAAATTCAGGGCAGTACAAAGAAAATTAACGAAAACATTTTTATATAAACTTTTAGTTCATCATATATCTCCTGATCTCATGGGACTGATGATTGAGTTACTCACATAATTTGCAGGAAACTGGCCCTTGTCAATCGAGAAAACAATTAATAAGCAGGTGACAAGTAATAAAAACACAAGTGTGACACCAAGTAGCTTTACTACGCAAGTTGTCCGATATAATTTCATTTATCGTTGTTACGGTCCATGGTTCATCACATGGTTTCGGTCCTTGAACATGCGGTAACGTTGAACCCCGAAATCATAAAACGTTAGTTACTGGCTGGGGGCAGTAACTTCCTAAGAACGTGATTAAATGACTTCGTATCATCATGAATGGCCCTGACCTCGACATAGCAAATTGAAATGCTAGAGAGCTTAACAGCCAAGAAGCTGGGAAGATGAACGATATGCTTCCCCCCGAAGCTGCCTACATTGGGGCTAATCGATTAATTCTTTCATCCACCCCTGCCCATTGGTACCTGCGAAGGCATCTTTTGTTCTCTACAATGACAACTTTGCCTCCAACACCAATGGCCATGCGGGGGCATATTCTATTTTGGCAACGATCAAGGTCATTTCTTGCGGCACCGTTTCCGGCTAACCACGGTCTACGACCCTACCATGGACAATTTGAAGGCTGGTTTTCTTACGAACTCATTCATCTTTTGACAAAACCGACATTAATAAGGCCGAAAGCAAACAGTTTAAACGTAATGTACATGAATAGATGTATAGGGCTGGTGTTTCCATAGTATTGGCTCTGTCTTTGTTGATGCTTTTTTATCCTACATGAAACCGGCATATTCTAGGGCGCGTTTGGTAGCTAGCATCCCCTCCAAACAGGTCTGCCAGTTGCAAAAGTGGCCTGATTGCTTGGTCGCAGCAGGGTCACGTTGTGGCTAGAGCGCTCATTGATGCAGTGCTGAGCCGGGCCCAGCAGGCACGCTCGAATCGGTAGTTCACGTGGAGCCAGACCCCAACGCTGCGAACATCGATGACGCCATGAGTGCGTGAGGGACGTGGGAGATGGCGAAATTCTGGCTGGGTTTCGCGCCGCATATACTCTCTCCTCCCCTATTCGGTCACCGCCCGCCACAGAGGACCAGAAAATACCCAAGACACTAGATCTTCACTGGCGGCTCGTCTCCTTCCTCTTCGTCACCGGATCCGCGATGTCATCTCCACGGACGGCAAGAGCTCGAGAGCGTCGCCCTGGTCTTCTTTAGTAGATCGTGTATGTCCTCTCTGAAATCGGATCCGCGGCGTCGTCAGCACGGACGACAGGAGGAGCTCGACTCCGGCTACTCTCTCTCATCTCCCATGGCGCGAGTAAGCCAGTATATATGTCGTAACCGATAGTGGATAGTCTGTGGAGTCGATTTAGTAGAATGACAGCCGGTACTAAAGGTAAGTTCTACCTTCGAAATGCTGGATATGCATGTCGGATTGGAATTCTGCCACCCTTGCTAAAGACCAGGTACTATCTAAATGAGTTCAGTTCAAGGCACGATCCGCAGAATCCCAAAAAATTGTTCAATCTCAGACACTCTAGTCTTAGAGTGACCATAGAAAGAGCATTTGCTGCACTTAAAACATATTCAAAATTCTTGACCAGAAGCCATTCCAACCTTTCAAGACCCAAGTTAAACTAGTTCTTGCCTGTTGCATTTTCACAACTCGAACTAAGGGTGGGGGATTGATGAAATTTTCCCGTCTGAGTAAGATGTGACGCCTGATGACCTCGACAAGGGCCATGATGTCCCCCTTGGTGATAGTGAAGCCAAAAGGATGGAGTGGGCTTAGGCAATGTGGGATGACAGATGTGCCGCCAGGATTTAAGCTTCAGTAGAGGGAAGACATGACCCATCCCCGTTGGCTATTCTGCGATGCTGCAAGCAACCAAACGATACGCACAAAACTATGCTAGCGATGCGATGCGGGCTGCCAAACTGCGTGCACAACATGGCCCAGAGGTTGATCTGGCCAGACTAGGCCCTGGCCAGCCTGCCCCCGCAGGGCTCAAATGTTGATGCTGGCTACCAAACGCGCCCCTTACGGTGTTTTGGCGTTGTTCATCTGTGTTGATGCTCTTTCAGTGATAGGCACTTATTGTGCATAAATTTTGTGAACTCGTCCTATATTCTCGCATGCGAAGATAAAATTTTATATAGACGCCGCTGAGAAACAAGATAAGGATAGCGAGGGGTGGGAGTGTGGGACACAAAAACCAGAAACAAATAAATTTAAGTAGGGTCTAGAGGTAAAGCGGCGTGGCAACAAACGATACGGGAAAATGGTGACAAATCTCTCGTGTGTAGCATAAACTTCTGCGTGAGACTCCGTACCAACTACCAAGTGTTGACAATAGGGACAAACAATGGAGATAGCTTATCATCAATTGCATCCGTACGGATACGATCCATCGATCGATAAGCATAGACATGCATGGGACTAACTAGATAGCCTCTCTGTTTAAAATATTAGAAATGCCGTACGTATAAACCTGCTAAAACGCAAGAGGCTAAGAGCTAACGTATGCGCGCCGGATCCTGACCAAATACATGCATCACATGCTGAACTCTCTTCTCCATGTTCTCTCTTTGACTGATTTTGTTGATCATGTCGATCGAGGCCAAAGCAGTTAGAATATGCTGGTTGTGCGAGTTGTTGCGCACCGGCCGAAGCAGAATTGCTAACCAACTCCCAAGGCTGCCCATGTCAAGCTGCTTCCATGGAAGCATAGAGAAGCGTGGCCTAGATGCAGGTAGATGAAGGGGATTGAAGCCGTGGTGCATGCAGGAGGTGGAGGCGAGTCGCAAGAGTAAGGCTAGTGAAGTTTTCTCAAGGGTGTGGAGGTGGCCAAGCGACTTGGGCCAGGGGACGGTACTTGTCCCTTATGCGCGGTCCCCGAGTCGGGGACCCATATTCTTTTCTCTTGCCCCGCATCTCGCTTCTTGTGGAGCTTTCTGGCGGAGGCGCTTGGGCCTGAGTGACAGGCCCAAGACCTTGCTGAGTTCCTAGAAGTGCAAGCAAACCGTACTGGTAGGAGGAGGCGCCTCTTTTGGTTAGTGTTTGCCGCGATGACCTGGACACTTTGGACTATACGTAACAAGATGGTTATCGAGTGTGTCTTTCTGAGGCGTGCTTCTGACTCTGTTTTCAAATTCTTTGCATTCTTGCAGCAGTGGCACCCGCTCTGTAGACAGCGGGACAAGGAGCGGTTGGATGGCTTGATCGAGAGACTTCTGAGGGCGGCACGCCTTCTATCTGCGTCATCCAGCCATTGAGTTACTCCCGTGCGGAGTTGTATCTCTTCGTTTTAGCTTTGGGCGCTTATGTGTTGTGGCCCCAGCGGACTTGTTGTTTTTCTTTTTTGAACTTGTTACTGGATCCTTGTATGCTTGTGGATGGTTGCTTTATTTATAAAGCGGGGTGAAAGCCTGTTTCGAGAAGGGAGTTTTCTCGAGGGGGTATTTTTGTTGGACCATGTCCTTACGCATAGCTCCCGGTCTTACGGGGCTGATGATCGTTTTACTTGAAGAATTTGCAGGGAAGGACCGAGAAAACAATTAATTAACCAGAAGCCAAAATAAAACACAAGTGTGGCACCAAGTAGCTTTACTTAAGTGTGGGCAAGTTGTGTGGTATATATCATAGCATCATTTGTCGTTGTTGCGTTCCATGGTCATTCACATGGTGTCTGTGTTCGAACATGCGGTAACGTTGAGACAGATGCTTTCTATACCCCGAATATTCGTCAAAACGTTAGTTACACTTGCATGGTCATTCACATGGTCTCTGTGTTAGAACATGTGGTATTAACGTTGAGCAATAACCTCCTGATTAAGGCCGTAACTAAGGAACTCTATATAGGCGTGAGAATCGCCAACTCTTTCAGATACCAAGTAGAATAGTTGCCGATATGAACGAGAGACTGAGACTTGGCTAAGAGTCAAGCCCTACGAATTACCCTTGTGTAGGGAGACCCAAAATTAAAACAAACCAATTTAAGTCGGGACTAGATATATAGATGTAAAACGACTGCGGCGACAAACGACCCAGGAAAGGGTGACAAAATTAGGACTTTTTTATCATCTCTCGTGACGTGTGTAGCTTGAGATTCCGTACAAGGAGTTGACATTAGGGACAAGTGGTGATGGAGATAGGCTATCACCAGTTGCGTCCGTACGGATACGATGCATCGATAAGCATAGACGAGGGGCACTTGATAGCCTCTTCTGCTTAAAATATTAGGAAACCCGTACGGATAAACCTGACAAAACACAGCAGCTAAGAGCTAACGCACGCTAACTCGATCTTGACCAGGTTCATGCACCCATGATCGACAGTTAGTTCACATGCCGTGCTCTGTTTCCCATGTTCTCTCTTTGACTAACTCTGCTGATCATGTGTCTATCGAGGCCATAGAATATCTGCAGGTTGAGCTGGTCCCTACTGGAAAGCAGCTATCAGTGGCGCACCAAATATGATTCTGTGGCGCATCTCTAGAATTGCTGGGTGCGCCACAGAATTGTCGCCACTAAATTATTATTTCTGTGGCGCATTCTGGGGGTGTGCCACAGAATTGTCGCCACTAAATTATTATTTCTGTGGCGCACACATGGGCATGCGCCACAGAAACCACTTTCTGTGGCGCACCCAGGCCGTGCGCCACAGAAATAGCTCGGTAGGCCACATAGCAAAGGAATTCTGTGGCGCACCCACGCCTGGTGCGCCACAGAAAGTGGTGCGCCACAAAAAAAGAAAAGCGTGCGCCACAGAAATATGAAACAGTAGTACAGGTATTTTTTTCATTTTGCTGTATAAATACAGGTATATACAGGATTTATACAGGATTTATCCAGAAATACAGATATATTTGACAGGTATATAAACAGACACACATTAATCACTATTTCATCACACATATTACTTAGTGTGCCCGAGATACATACACATAGTCACAAAAGTGCCGAATGTTAATTTACACAATATATTAGTTATGATAGAAACAAAAGTTCATCATTTCACACTACACATTACAAATGAAGTGTTCACCGCCTAACTAGGATCAAATGTAGTACACATCGGCGATGATGGTGAGCAAGAGCGCGCGGGAGCATGCATGATCATGGCTTCCTCTTCTTGAGCGGCGCCGGGAACGGTAGAATGCCCCCTTTCGTCCTCCACTCCCTGGTGTCATTCTGCGCCGCTAGTCGTTCTTCCATCCCTCTGAGACAACGCTGAAGATGGATTGGGATATATATTGGTTAGTGATATACATAGAGTATAATTTGTTCATCTAAGTAGAGAGGCAAGACGATCAATCAATGTTGTCATGGTTGGAAATCATATGGCTATCCTATTTGGGTTTCATAGCATAGCATATATATAATATATAACCCTACACATGCACTTCTACAAAAAAGTACACACTAGCTAGTAATGCTTAGCAAGGCTATCTTTTATAATACATCCTACGTACCGAAGCGGAAGTGGAAGGACCCTGAGGCGTGCATGACATCGTCGAGGATGATATTTGTTAACTGCAGCCGGATGCGATGGAAGTCTTGTCTATAATCAGCATCGGTGAGACCTTCCGCCATTTTGGTGTATTCTGCGAGATTAGATGCAATCTTCGTTTTCTCGCAATCCCGGACAATCGTTTTAAGGTGACGGAGGGCATAGTAGGCCTCCATCACACTGCCATCCAGTTGCTTGACGCAATGGAATCCGGTCCCATGCAAGAACTTGTGTGTGTTGTCGTCCTCCGTGAAAAATTCCGACTTCTTATGGAAGGGGCCGCCCTTTTTGGCATAGGCCTCGAGAGCGTCATCGAGAACACCCTTTAATCTGTTGTATGATCTCGGCTGGGATTTATTCCCCGAGTCCAAATAAGTGGCAACGGACCACCTCGGGGATACGTGGATGAGTGCGCAGTACTTGTCCCTGCTCAACACAATTGAAGCAGAATGTTGGACAAAGGATCAGCGATGGAAGAAATGTACAAGAAGGCATAAGATAGGACGGTGGCGAGCAGATGTGTACTTACTCGAAAAAGTAAGGCAGAAGAAGGGCGGTCTTCTCCTTGTTGGCCAGGAAGACCCTAACGAGGTACTCCTTGGCCGTTTCCCGTGTTGTTGATCCTTCCACCAGATGGCTGTCGCGCATGTAGTAGGGATCCACTATCGCGATGTACGGGGTATCATCTCTCCTGATCTTCATCGCCGCATCGAGCGCATATAGGCGGACCATGTTATAGTCCAGCCGTTTGGAGTGATACAGGTTGAAGATGTCCTCGTACGCTATGAAGAACACATCTGCGGGGTCTTCCTGGACGAAGTCCACCAACTCTTTTGGCACCTTGACCGGAACGCCGGGTAACCTGGGTTCTTCTCTTTAAGAAGGGTCTCCTCTAGATACAAGATATTATTCTGCAAAGTAATCATGGGTCCTTCTGCAAGGCGGAGCATGTCCCCGGACAAGATAGATTTACCAGCTTCATGAACTCGGAGTAGCCTTGTGGATTCGTGTCTTCAGGACCCCGGATCTTAGGATCTTGCTGGCTCGCAGAGGATGCTTTTCTCTTCCTTTGATGACTCTTCTTTTTCTTCGTCTCTGGGGATTGTGGGGGTGCAGTGAACCCCGCTTTAACTGTTTCTTTCAGTGTGGTAGGGCTGAAAATGTTACCCGGTTGAGCTTGATGATCGCCGGCATCCGGAGGCGTGTCGGTGAAGGCCAGGCGCTGTGTGCATGAAGTGGGACGAGC
Source organism: Poa pratensis (assembly GCA_947311845.1). Lineage (NCBI taxonomy): Eukaryota > Viridiplantae > Streptophyta > Magnoliopsida > Poales > Poaceae > Poa > Poa pratensis. Next base: position 21,232,751 of record CAMZMU010000068.1, read on the forward strand.
AGGTTGAATGTGGTGGTCGCGGAAGGGTTCTTCATCCATAAGAGGCATGAACATATCATCCGCGGCGGCGCCAGTGTTGATGTAGTCATCGACGTTTACATCATTATCATCATCCTCCTCAACATTGTCGTCGTTGCCACCAAGTTGAGGTGCAACGGCTTTGTCCTAAACATAAACAATAGCACATCCGTTAGTCGGGAAAGTCGGAAAGTCGGGGAATTCGGAAAGTCAGAACTAACCTTGGACGGTTGCGGGGAAGACGTTCCCAACAACTGTTTGTGGCGGTTGGTGGCGGCGATGACCGGCGGCGGTAGCTTCCGGCCGGTGGTGGGGGCGACCGGCGGTAGCTTCCGGCCGGCGGTGGCGGCGACCGGCGGTTCCGTCTGGGTGGTGGTGACGGCTGCTTGTGGCGCCGGTTCATCCGCAGCATCTTTTTTTGTCCGCCTCGGCGGGGGCCGAACGATCGGGGCTCGGGGCCTCGAGGTGGCGCCGCCGGTGCGCCTGGCCCCATGAAGAACATCCCCAAGACGAATTTGGGTCTTCGGCCATTCCAGCATCCACTGCCCGCATTCGCCAAGCTTCATGTGTTTCTCGGCTCCCTGAGGTTGCTTAGGGGGGTCGATGTCACAGAACTCAGGCAGTACCTCCTTCACATTTACTTTCATCACGAGCTCGCTCATTCGGACGTTGTGGATATCGCGGGTCAAAGGTTGTACGGTCGAGGCCCTTGCGACTTCCTTCAACTCGCCGTCGGCCCCCACCCTATGCAGGAGTATGCAAGGCATGTCCTGGGAGTCAACACATAGCGGGCACCATGAGATAAGGCATATATAGTCTCACACACAATGTATCATACATATTCATGATCATACATATATATGTTTCCATTGCCTCACACACACATACTAATTAGTTACCTTGGTGACGGCGTTGAGCTCGGCTAATGTCGAGACAAGGGCGCCGGTGCCGGCGGCCGGCCTATCAATCTCCGGCCGCTCGTGTGCATTATCATTATTCTCCGGCGTTGGTGTATGTTGCTCCACGGCAGGGGGCACCGGTGGGGTCGGCAGGACCGGCGACACGTTATTGCTGGAGGTGCTGCCGGCGAAGCTGGGCACGTGTATCGGCCCCTGTTGACCTCCCGCATGCCAAGCAGTTATCCCCTGCACCAATGCAGGGTAACAAAGCCCGGAGCTTCTCGTCCACCTTCTCGGCCACTAGCTTGTCCACCACGCTGGAGTCCACCTTCTCGGCCTCTAGTGCGTCCAGCTTCTTCCTTAGCTCGAGAACCTCGGCTCTATCTTTAGCCGGCTTCCTCCTCTCCTTTTTCTTCTCGGTGTCCGTGCTGTAGTACTCGGTGAACTTCATCGCCGTACCAAAGCCGGTCACACGGCCAGCTGACGTCGGCGGCTTTGACTTGTCCCTCCCCTTGTAAACGTTCATCACCCGGTTGAAAGTCGTGTCCCACGGGCCGGCCGGAGGCTCCTGGGACGACGGGCCGGCCTCAGCCTCAATCTCCAACTCAGCCGCCTGCGGACAAAGGAAATAAACGTGAACCCATGTAGAAATCAACGCAAATGGACTTTGAGATATCCGCGGTAATTAAGTTCCTTACCAGCTTTTTCTCGAATTCCAACACATCTTCATAGTCGGTAACGAATTCCCCCGTCCCCGGCTTCAGATAGTAGCGGGACCGAACAAAGTTCCTAACTTGCTCGTCCGTGATTTTATGCCACGGGTTCTCTTTCCCAAGTCTCGCAACCTCGGCATCCTCCTTGTCCCAAACGGGCTTTTTTCCTGCATAACGGAAGTACCCGAACAAAATTTTGGCATGACCATTGCTAAAAATAGGACATATGGAGTACCCGAATTTGCCGGAACGGAAGTTAATCGATGTTCCGGCAATCTCAAGGGCCTCACGGGGTACCTGCAAACATTTCACAAAAAATATCCACATCTCCGGACGGCATCTCCGGCCAGCATCTCCACGACATGATGGTCGGAGCACAAACAACCACGACACGATGGTCGTGGACACATATCCTCATGCACATACAACACCACATCCACATCCACATCGAGGGAGAGAGGAACTACCTCGGGTAGGGAAGGGAGGCTCGGGTCCGAGATCGGCGTGGTGGAGGTGCTCCTCGTGGTGCTGCAATAAATTAACAAAACCATGATTTAGCATCTACCACACACATTTCACAAAAGCAGCTAGCAGCAACTAAAAATGCATCTTCAAAACTGTTAAAAAGTACCAACTATGGAGGCTTACAAAGTTATCAAATCTTGATCCTATTTAAAATGTACCTTCATGGATCTCTTGTACTAAGTTAGTACTTCATGATAAACGCCAAAAATATTTTTTTGAATACCTAAAACACCTTTATTCAAGTCAGTTTTAAAGCTATGTTCAAACAGTGAGCACATCAACACACTTAGCAATTTTTTCATCTCCAATTTTTCATCTACAATTTTTTTCTTGTACTAACCTAACACTAACCTAGCAGCAACCCAAACACTAACCTAGCAGCAACCTAACACTAGCCTAGAAATTTTTAAATCGCACCAATTCCTAGCTAGGAATTGTGTCGAACACGTTGAGTGCATGTTCGGTAGGGGAGGGAGGAGGGAGAGAGGGAGGGAAGCATACCTCGGGGAGGGGGAGGGAGGGGAGGTCGAGGACGGCCGGGCGCAGGGGAGGTTAAGCTGGCGCCGAGGTCCTCCGCTGCGCCGACGACGGCCGGTCCGTGGGCACGGGCACGGCGAGGAGACCATGGGCGCATCGAGCACGAGCGAGGTGACCACGGGAGCGTCGAGCATGGGCGACGCCGGTGCGGGTGGCGGTGGAGGTCCTCCTGGCCGTCGGTGGTGGGCGGGTCGACCGCGGTGGAGCGCGGTGGGCTGCCGGCGGCGAGGGGTCGAGCACGGGCGCGGGAAGTTACAGGACTTGTGAAATTTGGGTCGAGCACGGGCAGCGCAGGGTGGCCCCACATGTAAGTGCAGGCACAAGAATTATGTGGCGCACCATCCAGGCGATGCGCCACAAAAAGTGCGGATTCTGTGGCGCATCCGCTCGGAGGTGCGCCACAGAATTATCTGGCCTAACAGGGGGGCGGCCCCACATGTAATTAGAGGCCCGAGAATTATGTGGCTTACCTACGGAGTGATGCGCCACAGAAAGTTAAGATTCTGTGGTGCATCAGCTAGGTGGTGCGCCACAGAATGTCCTGGGCTAACTTTTTTTTGCTGAATCCTGGCTGTCTCAATTGTTGCTGAACTTTTTTCTTACAAATATATTTGGTTAAATTTGGTTCAAAAAATACACACAATATGTCTCATACATATTTAGTTCATTGAATACATAACTCTTGCATTGTCTCACACACAATGTCATACATATTTAGTTCATTGAATACATAACTCTTGCATTGTCTCACACACACACACACACAAATTAAATACACCAAAAAAGTCGATTCTTCGTCTCGGTTCCGCGAGCTAGTTTCTCTTCTTTCCCTTCTTCGCGGTTGAAAACTTTAGGCCGGTCGCCTTGAGATTTTTCGCGTGAACGGACAACCTTTGGTAGGTAGGGAGGTCTTCCTTCTTTGTGTACTAGTAGTAGGCATGTCGAAGAACTTGTCGAATTCCTCCTCGATCTTTGGCTCGTTGTCCAATTCTTGCTCGGTGGCGCCTCCTTCCATTCCGACGATGCTCCTCTTGCCCCTCCTCACGACAACACGGCTAGGCTTTGACGGGTCGGTAATGAAAAAGCATTGCTCAACTTGGCTAGCGAGTACCCATGGCTCATTTTTTGCGGAGGCGTTCTTCGATTTGGCATCGGGTATTACCATGGTGGTGAAATACCGGCCTTCTTTGACGACGTCCTTGGCCCATCTTACACGGAACATTGGCACCACCTCTCCACAGTAGTTGAGCTCCCATATGTCCTCAATCCTTCCGAAGTATCTTTCCTTGACAGTAGCCTCCTCATCGCCGTAGGATAGCATAGTTACTCCAGAGTTTTGATATTCCAACTTCTTGTCCTTTTCCTCGGTGTAGAATCTGTAGCCGTTGATGTCGTACGCCTGATAGGTCTTTACGTTGTGCGAGGGACCCCGTGATAAGGAGAATATGAGGTTTTCATCTCCAGTAGATGGCGGTTTCCTCTTTGCTAGCTCCAGTTGCTTTTGCTTGAACCAACGCGTGAAGCTGGAGTTGTGCTCTCTGGTTATGTCTCCCTTCTTCCTCGGCCGGCCCAGTTTGCTGTAATATTTCTCGAGTAAGCATTTGTGTTGTTCCACCCAAGTTTCGATCAGCTGTAAGTGTTGTAGCGCGACCCGGTGAGCCCTTTCGAAGTCATCCTTTCGACCCTGCATGCTGACAAAGGTTGAGCTGGCGCCCTCTCGGTGACCATATCCATTGAGCCTGTCGAAGTGTTTCCTCGTGGGCAGACCTACATCCTGGTTCTCGGTGCTTAGATAATTCTGGCAGAAGGAGATGCACTCGTAGGTTAGAAAGCCCTTGGTCTTTTCCGGCATGTTGGAAAGAGTGCCAAGCAGACTCTCGGCGACATTCTTCGTAATGTGCATCATATCGAGGCTATGTGGCTTCTTGAGGACCTTCCAGTAGGGCAAGTTGTGGAAAAAAGCCCTCGCTTTCCATACACCCAGCAGCGGATCTACCTTCGGTCATTTCTTTCCCGGCGTAGGGCACTCCTTCCAATTATTCAACAGCTCGTCGATTTCTGTGCCGCTCCTCGGATCGGGGGTCCTTCGGGCTCGTCCTTACCATTAAACAGGTCACCACATTTCCTCCACGGGTGATCCATGCGAAGCCACCTTCGAGCCCCGGGGTACACGGTTTTCGAAGACCCTGTCTTCCTTGGTAGCTGGAGATGCGGGGTTGAGTCCATGCACCTGACACATGCAGAATCCGTGGCTTACCTGAGCCGATACATATGAGCAATCAGGATAAATCTGCACCGTCGTGAGCAGCGCGGCTCTCATGGGGAAATAATCTCCAGTGTAGGCATCCCACGTACGTGCTGGGGTCGCCCACAACGTGGCTAACTCCTCTTCCAACAGCGCGAGATACGTATGTATGTGGACACCTGCTTGTTTCGGCCCCTGAATGAGAAGACTCATGTGTATATACCTTTGCTTCGTGCACAACCACGGGGAAGGTTGTAAGGCCATACAAACACGGGCCAGGTGCTATGCGTGCTACTCTGGTTGCCGAACGGATTGAGTCCATCGGTGCTCATACCGAGCCTGACGTTCCTTGCGTCGCCTCTGAAATTTTCGACGGCGTCCAACTCTTGCCACTGGCTAGCGTCTGAAGGGTGTGTAAGGATCATGCCCTTCTTCGGATCTTCTTCAGGCTTCTCCCTTTCCGCGTGCCATTGCATGAGCTTTGCTTCCTTAGGGTCCACGAAGTACCGCTGCAGATGGGGAGTGATAGGAAAGTACCATACCACTTTGTGAGGACCTTTCTTCCCATGGCTCTTGTACTGTCCTTGGCCGCACACCGGACATGTGGTTCTGTCCTCGTACTCGCCCCGATAAATTGCGCAATCATTGATGCAGGCGTGGTATTTAACGTGCGGTAGGTCAAGAGGGCACACGACTTTCTTGGCCTCCTCGATATTAGTTGGCAATATGTTCCCATCGGGAAGACGCTCGTGGAAGAATTTCATGTTCTTGTTGAAGCTCACGTCGGTCCATTTGTTTCCCGACTTCATCTCCAGAGTATCAAGCGTTACTTGCAAGCGCGTATCCTGTGGCCGGCACCCTGGATACAACGGAGTCTTCCCGTCTTTCTCCATTTGCGCCAGCTTGGCTTTCTCTCTAACGGTCCTCGCCTACTTGAGGAGCAGTTCTTGAACATGAGACTCCATCAAGGCCGACATTAGCGAGCTCTGCGACGTGTTCGCGTCTTCTCCACCACCATCTACTCCTTCATCATGACCATGTCCGTCGGCATCTCCTTCGTCACGATCATCTTGCCCGCCCTCGTCTTCAGGCGCAACATTTGCTGTCGGCGCTTCATTGAAGCCTTCCATGAAACCGCGCCTGAGCAGGTGTTCCTCCAATTGTCCGGAATCAGGGTCGATCCATCTCACAAATTTGCAACTTCTACACGGACATCGTATGTGGCGCCTGTTGCACCGAATCATTTCCGCCTTCGCTTCTTCCTTGTAGTTGTTGATTCGACTGGAGCTCATCTTCATGACCATGGTCGCCTACGCGGTATACATATAGAGTATGTGTTATTAAGTCGGAAATGTTCGACGAAAAATTCGGCATGACTTCCCCTAGAAGTAGGACATATGTGGTGCAAAAATTTACCGAAATGGAAATGAATCAACATTTCGGCAAACATCCATGCACCACGCCGGCGCAACACAACAACAAAAGGCAACAATATGCACAACACACACAAGCTTCATGTACACACATATTCATCCAACAATACTCACCTAGTAGATCTAGATCCGTTGCCGAGACGTGACCGTGATCGATGAGAGAGAGTGTGTGGTGATGGAGAGAAAATAGTGGACAAAAAGAGAGGAGGAGAATATATATGGAGTCTCTCCCCAAGCCCTCACCAATTATATGTCAAACAAAGTAGGTTTAACAACAAATAATGGATAATAGGATGGTCAAAATGCCATGGGAGAGAGGAGGAGCTCGAGCTAGATACATGGGGGGGAGAATGAAGAAGGTCACATGGGGAAAGTGGGTGTTGCCACCTTTTTGTGGATCTGGGCCAACATTCTGTGGCGCACACAGCTCGGTGCGCCACAGAATGTCAACTTTCTGTGGCGCACGGTGTCTGGTGCGCCACAGAAAGCTAACATTATGTGGCGCATGGTGGCTGGTGCGCCACAGAATGTGAACTTTCTGTGGCGCACTGGGCCACGTGCGCCACAGAATGTCCCCAGAAGGACCTGGCCCAATAATTGAAACGTGGGACCCACGCTATTTCTGTGGCGCATGGGTGGGCATGCGCCACAGAAAGATGACATTCTGTGGCGCATTGGCTGCCATGCGCGGCGCCACAGAAAGGCCAAAATTTATGTGGCGCACCTGCTGCCATGCGCCACAGACATATTTTTGTGGCGCACCAATTAAGGGTGCGCCACAAAATGCCAACCCACCTATAACCCTTCTCCTAGTAGTGAGTTGTTGCGCAGAGGCCAGTGTATTATATGGTTCGAGGTTTATCTTTTAAAAAAGTACAATACGAGGTTAAGTAAGCGTCTATCCTGAAACACTGATCAGTACAACCACCACCCCTTGCACATGTACGTCTGCCATGCAAGATCCAGCCGGTTGAAGGTCAGGTCCGAGATGTATATATTTCACCTGGAGATATCGGTCCAGAACCCTCATCCTCCATGTAAGGTACAGGATAGGTTTCACAAGATTCACACACAGGTTCGATACAATCTCAGTAGCGACTAGGGATTACAGACCACGATCCGAGACTGGGTTCGAGAGAGAAGGGGATCGAGAGGGAGCCGTCCGTCCTTATCCAACTGGATGCCGTCTTCGTCCTGCGTTCTGCTTCTTGTAGTCAGTTCTGCCAGGCCGGCCCGAAGTACTTGTCGTTGGGCCTCTTGGGTCAGTTGGGCCTTGAGCTCGTCTCTGGTTCCTGTAGCTCGTCAGGTGCTTGTCGTAGCGGTACCCTGACACCCCCCCTCCTTTAGATACAGCTTGTCCCCAAGCTGGAGCTCTAGGAAATCGGCCTTGTAGTTCTTCTCTATCCTCCCAGGTTGCCGAAGCTTCGTCACCATTAGACCATTGAATCAGGTTTGGAGTCGAGTTGCTAACACTTTCTGAGGTACAGCAAATGTGAAAGGGCATGGCGCCCCCATGTGTGGTTTTGGTAATTAATGACAATCCCTATGGACTAATGGTTGCATTAAGTTTTACTTGTAGTGTTTGTCCATAGACCATGCTTGAACTCCATATGTTGGATTCAAGGTTGATGCCATGAATATATTGATATAATGAAGTATTTGGCATCAAGATCATCGAGTTGAGCATATTGCAAGTATGTCTTGAAGAAAAGAATTATGTGATCATTCATGGTTATCTTCAAGACATCATCTATTGAAAAAAGAAGAAAAGATACAAGGTTGATCAACACACAAAGCTACAAGATGTACCAAGTGGGATCATGTATCTCTTGGTATGATTTCATATGGCCCATGATCGATGACGTCAAGTGGTGATCGTCATCAATGTTGAGAAGCGCAAGTTCAAGAGGAGCATCTCGAAGAAATCCTAGGCTTGAAGCTTGCCACCCATTTAGAGATAATGTTCATGTGAAGATGTGCCTAAGAGAGGCTCTCCCATAGTGGAGTATGGGGGAGCAATGTTTGAGTCTTCACCAAGCGAAGCGCAATCAAGAAAGGTGCTCCACTTGAAGAGATCAAGATCGACGTCATCTAGCTCAAGTGGAATGCGCAAGGCAAAGGTATGATAGGGTTTCTATTTTACCGGTCTCGTGGTACTAGTTGGGAGACCGGGTTATAGGATAGATACCGTACTATCAAGAGGGGCTCTCGATTGAGCTTTAGCGTATCAGTTGGAGAGAGCTCAAACCTTTGCATACTTGCCTTCATCATCTTTCTTGGTTCTTATTTGGATTTTCTCCTTGTTGGGTTTTGGTGCTTGTTGTGATCTTCATGACAAGCCCAAGTTCTCCGAAAACGGATTTCGTATGGAAAACTTGTTGCGTTTTCAGGTTGGAAATATTATCGGTCCACCTTCGAGATAGGGTCCACACCTTCCCATGTGTGGTATCCCCTCTATATTTGTGACCCTTAATATTTCCACTTTTTGTAGTAAAGCTCTTGTCGCTACCTTTCCAACAGAATTGGATTCACCTGTTTTGGAGTTCGAACGAGAAAGTTATTGCATTTCAGGTTTTGCTGTTTCTGTCTGTTTTGCTCAAACAGGGGAATCGGATTATCCGATCAACCTTGATTCGGATTATCCGATTCTCAAGATTGCTCGAATTCGGCTAAGGACTTTAATAGCAATGCATACTGGAGCCTTTCGGATTATCCGATCCACCTTGATTCGGATTATCCGATTTTCAAGTATTGCTCGATATTGGCTAAGGACTTCTTGCAGCCAGTTTTGTTGCATCGGCACTGGAGATGTTTGGAATATCCGATATATGTTGAATCGGATTATCCGACTCAGTCGGATTATCCGATCCTAACTTATATCGGAATATCCAATTTTCCTGGCTGCAACGGCTCTTTTTCTGGGAGGGGTATAAATACCCCTCCACCTACCTCCAGCCTTCTAGGTTTGTTGAGCACGAATTTGACCCCCATTTTTGACCTTCTTGAGCTTAGCTATCTCTCAATCCCTCCATGATTCTTGCCTCCATTTAGTGGGAAAGAGAGAGAGGAGATCTAGATCTATTGTTCCACCAATCCATCTCTCCTCTAAGTGAGGGGAAGCCTTTGGATCTAGATCTTGGAGTTCCATTTGTTGAGTTCTTCCTTGTTCTTCCTCTCTTCTCCCCCACAAGCATTAGTTGCTTTTGGTGGGATTTGGGAGTGAAGGATTTGACCACCTCTAGTGGTCTTGCCTTCATTGCATCGGTTGCATCAGTTTGAGTTCTCTACGGTGATACGTGGAAATCGAAGTTGAGAAGCTTGTTACTCTTGGGTACTTGGGGTGCCCTAGAGCTTGTCCTCTTGGGTACTTGGTGTGCCCTAGACGGTCCTTGTTGATCTCGGAGTTTTGGTGGCTCGCGGGATAGTTGGGAGCCTCCAATTAAGTTGTGGAGTCGCGCCCCAACCTTGTGATTCTTATGGCTTTGGGAGCCGCGGGAATTCGGTGAGAGCCTCCAATTAAGTTGTGGAGTGTGCCTCATCCTTGTACGGGTTCGGTGACCACCCTCAAGTGTCCCATAGTAGATCGTGGCACTCCGCATTGGTGGAGGCACGAAGGAGATTACGGTGTGCCATTTGACGGCTATTCGGGGATCACTTTGTGACTCCGCACCACTCCAACAGAGACGTAGCTTCCATTGGGAAGTGAACTTCGGGATAAATCATCGTCTCCAAGTGCCTCGGTATTACTATACCCGAGCTTCTTACTTATGCTATTTACTGTGTGATAGCCATCGAGCTTGAAGTAATATATCTTGCTATCACATATTTGCTTATCTTGTTTAGTATAAGTTGTTGGTGCACATAGGTTAACCTAGCTTGTTTAGGTTTCGTGCTTGATAAATTAAACGCTAGTTTTATTCCGCATTTATTCAAGCCTAAACCATAAAGAATTTTAATCGCCGATTCACCCCCCCCCCCCCCTCTAGGCGACATCCGTGTCCTTTCAAAATGCATCAGCATCACTAGGAAGTGAAATGGAGACTGGCGTACCAGTTTTTAGCGCCTGTCGCAGAAGTGAGACATGGAACACCGGTGGACAGTGGATCCTTCAGGAAGCTGGAGTTTGTACGATGTTTCGCTCACTCGCTGCAGGATCTGGAATGGTCCATAGTATTTGAACAATAGTTTATGGTTTGCCCGTGGCGCAATTGATGCTTGGATATATGGTTGGAGCTTCAAAAAGCCATGTCTCCCACAGAGAATTCCCTGAATGTACGATTTTTGTCTGCATATTTCTTCATGATTTGTTGAGCCCGCAGTAGATGTACTCGAAGGAGATCATGAACTACCCTTCTCTCAGTGATCCAGGCTTGTATACTTGGTGTTGCCGTTTCCCTGGTGCTTCCAAACCCCAGTGTCGTGGTTCATGACCATACAGGACCACAAACGGAGAAGAGTTCAGTGTTGAATGATGGCTAGTGTTGTACCAGTACTCAGCTAGAGCAATCCAGTGGCTCCATTTTTTCGGGCAAGCATGTACAAAGCATCTCAGGTAGGTCTCAAGACACTGGTTCACCTTCCAAAAGTTGCTTGTGAAGATTGGATCTCTGTCCGAGACAATTGTTTCAGGGAGACTGTGCAACTTGTACACATGTTCCACAAATAGTGTTGCTACTTTAGAAGCTGTATATGGATGTGCCAACGGAATAAAATGCCCATACTTTGAGGATCGATCCACCACCACCATTATGCAGTTGTATGGTCCTGATTGTGGTAATCCCTCAATGAAATCCATGGCTATGTGTTGCCATGGTTTCTTTGGAATTCTTAACGGCTCCAGCAGCCCTGGCATTTTGACCCGTTCAGGTTTAGCCTGCTGACAGACCTGGCACGACTGTACCCACGTTTTGACCTGCTTCTTCATGCCCGGCCAAGCAAACAGTCCTTTGAGTCGCTTGTAAGTGACTGGTGCCCCTGAATGGCCTCCCAGACTATTGATGTGGAAAGCTTGGAAGATCTTGTACTGGAGTTGTGTGTTGTGCCCAATCAAAACTCTATACTTGTGTTTAATCAATCCATTCGCCACTTCATAATCAGGGTGTGACTGTTTGTTGATTGCCAAACTAGTCAGGAGCTTTTTGGCTGTTGTGTCTTGCTGGTATCCAGATGTGATTTCATCTAGCCATGCTGGTTGACAGCTAGAACCTGTCGATATTGCTAGCACCATGTGGGTTTTTCGTGACAGTGCATCAGCTGCAGCATTATCTCTGCCTTTTCGGTACACTATCTTGTAGCGTAGCCCCAGAAGCTTAACAAATGCCTTTTTCTGCCACGGAATGTTGAGCCTCTGTTCTTCAAGGAAGACTAGTCTTCTTTGGTCAGTTTGAATGATAAATTCATCATGTTGCAGGTAAGGTCTACAATGATCAATTGCTAGCAAGATAGCCAAATATTCTTTCTCATAAGTGGAGAGACCACTGTTCTTGGGACCCAATGGTTTACTGAGGTACGCAATGGGGTGCCCCTGTTGCTGCAACACAACACCTATTCCTTGGTTGCTAGCGTCAGTTTCCAGAATAAATTTCTTGGAGAAGTCTGGGATTGCTAGGACTGGCGCAGTCATTAATGCCTTCTTGAGAATTTGGAACGCATTTTCTGCAATTGTAGACCACTGAAACACCACATTTTTCTTCAGGAGTTGGAATAGAGGTCTTGCAATAATTCCAAAGTGCTCCACGAACTTCCTATAGTAGCCAATCAAACCAAGGAAAGCTCGCAATTCCTTGATGCATGTTGGCACTTTCCAGTTCATTATTTTCCTGATCTTCTCTGGGTCAGTGGAGACACCCTCTCCGGTGATCACATGACCGAGGAGGTATGCTAGGGCTTTCGCCCTAGGCAATCTCTTTGCTTGTTGACATAAACTTTCAACATAGATCAAGTAGTTTTTTAGAATGCGTCTTCTTGCTCCAGCATTCAAGTTCCATTTCAAGGGAGGACGACGTACCATGATACTTTCTGTTTTGTCGAGCCCTGCTTTGGTCTCTGGTTTGATGGTTGTACATGCTAAAAATCCGGTACATTCCGTTTTGTTTCCCATCCTAGTCTTTTGCGACACTTCTGGTTTACTTATTTTGTTAGGTCTTGACTTCTCCGCTATGATCTCCCCAGTAGTTCATATAGGAGCTATTGCCGTTTCATTCCTATTCGTGGTTATGATGTTCAATATTCAAATAGCGGATATTCACGAAGAAGTATTGCGCTATTTACCAGTGAGTGGTATTATTGGACTGATTGACGACCTTAATGAATCAAGTATTCAGGTGGCAGAGTTTTTAGCTACATAAGCGCTCAAATTCCTGAATACTTATTGCCCGGGCTTCTATGATCAACCCCAGGTACATTTATTAGGTCTCTGTTGAGCGAAGGCACATTTAGACAGCTTTACCTGCCATTTATCGCGCCTCAAGAGGGAAAGCACCAATTTGAGATGCTCTGCATGTTCTTCCAGCGATGGACTGTAGATAAGAAAGTCGTCGAAGAATACAAAGGCACACTTCCGGAGGACTGACTGCAGTGTCTCGTTCATGGCCCCTTGAAAAGTTGCTGGTGCTCCTGACAAACCGAACGGCATGACCTTATATTCATGCCGTCTCTGGTTCCTGTAGCTCGTCAGGTGCTTGTCGTAGTGGTACCCTGACACTCCGATGAGTGCTGATTTTGACCCCTCTTTGTCCTCAGCAGGTAGTATCGGCCAGTGTTGTGATGCGATACTACCATGTAACCATAGATTATTCTGGAGGAAACACACAAGCATGTTTCAGTTTTTTATCTATTGTAAATCTCATGTCTTGCATGCTTGTATATATGCAAGTCTGGTTTCTTTGATCTACAAATCCTATAGGTAACAAACAGACCAATATGCTGCCACCAAACCAGTGATTGATACATGCAAATAGACCTGGGGGGCCACGAAGGCTTCTTTCTGCCCTTACACCAACAAGCTCATCATGCCATATCCGAAATGGGCCTATAGCACCTTTTCCAAAGCTGGCACTATCATCCCTTTCCATCCAACTATGCAAAATAGTGCAAACCTTCGGCATGATTTCCATCCACTCTAAGTGTGATCCACAATGTCTCTCTCCCACCTGATGTATGTAAAGCCTTCCTTTCCATTCTGGCTTCAGATGAGGAAGGGCAAAGGGAAAGGTCCATGGCCCCGAGAGGATGAGATCCGAATCCACTGCTAGTAGCACAGAAACCTAGTATAGGTGTGATCCACTAAACAGAACATGGATCATGTGATTTTGTACTCCAGTGCTGCGATTACACACTGGCGCGCGCTGCATCAACAACCGGCCGTTGGATTGAGAATCATGGGGAAATAGAGGTGCGTGTAGATTTTTTTTAAACGAGACAAAAGACTTGCATTTTCATTAACTAAGGAGAAGAAAGTTGTCCGGTTAATTAGTGTGAAACCAGCCTAAAACCAGTACAAACACATTCACCGACCGTCATAAAACACAACCACTGCGAGAGCATACATGGTCAACCTGGCTACCAAATGCAAACCACACACACCGCTAAAGGTGAGGGTTGCCGTCGAGATTGCCCACAAAACTTCACTGAAAAAACAACCACCTAAGAACAGTGACGGAGCGTGACCAAAAGCAGAGGGGGGGGGCAAAAAAATTGGCCTCCAAATGAACTCTTCACGCTAATTTTGCTACAATTTCATTCATATCATCAAGATACAATTTTCAAGCTTTAAAATGCTATTATTATTTTTATTTATACAAGAATCTACATAGCAAGTAAGATAGGAAACAATTTTTTTTGCCCAAGATCCACCGACGGCCAGCAGCGATTTTTTGATTTACGTAGGAATTGGCATACTAAGTGACTTATAATTCTATTGTAACAAAGAGAGAAGCTAACCCCAAAATCCACCGATGACTAGCAAGGAAAAACATCAATAATCAGTCGATGGCCCAAGCCCCGGTGGAAAAGAAAAACTAACCTGCTACTGCTATTTGGTTTGGGTACTGCCTAGCAGGCCCATCCCATCCCGTACAGACTACAGAGCCAATAAACAATAGATAGATCAATATATAAAAGCTGGTAAGAATCATCCCCTTCCACCCTGTCCACATCACCGGCTTTTCTCAGCCGTTCGATCCGAGCGATCAGACGGTCCAGAACCAGCCACGCCAGGCCCAGCACGCACTACAGTGCCTGGTGATTTTCTACCAATCACACGGCGCCACGTCACCCAGTCACCACCCGGTTGCCCCGGTTCCCAGCCGGTCACCCCGCACGATTTTTGATGCAAAAAATTTACAGAGAACACCTCGCGAAGGACTGAATTGCAATTTTGGAAAACCTCAAGGACTTTTCTGCAAAACCGTCCACAAAATCCCCCTCCCCATTTCTCTCTCCCGTGCGACGCGGAGGTCGCCGCCGCCGCCGCTACGCGCCTCCCCGCTCAGATCGACGGACGCGGGGAGCTCCGCCGTCGCGCCCTCTCCAACCTCGCCGGCGAACGTGTGCCGGGACAGCCGGAATCACCGCGGTCAGGCCTCGCCGTGCTCCGCGTGCGCGGCCGCCGATTCGCTCGCCGCCGGCGATTCCGGCGACCAAATGGTCTGCCGCGCCGCCCATCCAGCTCGCATGCGCCTCCTCTCGCGGATCCGCACGGTCACGGCCTCACGCGCGTGCACTGCTGCGCGAGCGCGAGCTCGGCAGCGCCGCCGTGTCCGCCGCCGGCTGACGTCACATGCCGACGTTAGCACGGGCCCACCCGCCAGCCTCTTCACAATTTCGGAAGGATTTCCCAAAAAAAAACTGCCATGTGGGTCCCACTGTTGGTTTTAAATAACTATAGAAAATACTTGAAATTGTAAAATTCATAACTTTCAAACCGTAATTCACAAAAATACAAATAAAATACCAAAATTTGCAGAAAAAAAAAGATGTTTACAACTAACACATATCCATACATTTTTAAGAAATTTAAAAAAATTAATTACAAGAAATAATATAGCTTTTTATATTAATTATATAGCTTATAGAAATAGAAAAACAATTCAAATTGCTGAATATTCGGTGATACTCAAAACAACAAATTCTAATTCAGTAAAAAAAACAAGAACTAATATAACTTTTTATATTAATTATGAAGCTTATGGAAAAACATTCCAAATTGTCGAATATGCGCATATACTAAAAACAATAAATTCTAATTCAGTATAGATATATTCTTTCAGGTTTTCCCGAATAAAATATTCAAGTCTTTCCCAAATATATTTTACGCTGAACCTGTAAAATATTATTTTGATTTCGAACCTAATCAAAACAACGATTTCTCAGAAGGACACGATGGTATTTCTTTTTCTAACAACGGTTTAATCATTACATTTTCACGCTGATGAACAAAGCTAACAATCATATGGCCGCGACGTCAAACTACAAACATATTTGAACACTTAAATTTGCTAAAAAAATGTGCAGATACTCAAGACGACAAATTACGATGAATTTTAACATTTTGAATCACAACGTCCACGGTGGGCTTTACTAGGTGATGGAATATAAGAGCTACTTTTATTTAATTTAAACGATTATTTTTTTATGATCTACAAAGGATAAGAGAAATGTGAAATAATCCGAGTATTGTTTAAGCAGAAGAAAAAGATAAAAAAGGAGGTACTATTTAAGCAATGTTTCAATTCTTTAAACAAACGATAATGGGGTCATTTTTTTACAGTACTCCAAACATTTCACATATCTCTTAATAATGGAGTCATTTGTCTAAAAAGTATAAGCAATGTTCCAATTTATAATAATAACGAAGCTATTTGTCTTAAAAAAAATTCACAAACATTTGGAGTATTATTTGAGCAAAACAAAAAAATAAGAGAAATGTGAAATGTGAAGTATAACAATAACTTCAAATCTATACGTCGGAAAAATATGACAAATATGTCAACATGAACACCAAAAAAATCGTTGACTATTTATGACATATGATCAAATTCTAAATTTAAATATTTTAAAATTTTGAATGCATTTCAAATCTAAGAATTTAATGAACGCAAAAAAAATTCAAATATGCCAGATATATCAACATGAACACAAAAAAAACTAGCTATTTATCGTCATACAATCAAATTGCATATTTGAATATTTCAAAAAAATGCTTTCCAAATCTAAACATACAACAAACGTAAACATAATTGAACTAAGAATAACTTTCCAAATTTAACAATTTTTGAAATTTGAACAATTTATAAGTGTGAACTGTCGTGGTATGAAACAACAGATGCCTAGGGGTAGGCTTAAGTTTGGGGCCGATGGACGCTAGAGGATTCGGAGAGGGATAGCGCACTGAAGAGCGCACACAGAAGAACAGATCAACACGGGGATTTACCCTGCTTCGGGGCTCTCGTGAGAGATAAAACCCCTACTGCAGCATCTAGGCTATTGGTGTATTTTCCTCTCTGTATATGGTTTGATACAAATGCTCCTCGAGCTGTATGTATGCTGCCTGTACGAGGCTTTCTAGTTGAAGGAAGAACTCTCACGGGAGCAGGAGGAAGAAGAAAGAGCCCAGGAGGCCAATGAGCCCGTGCGGGACTGCCTGGAGCCTCTTCCCCCTGGTGCCCTTTATATAAAGAGAGCCCAGGGGACAACGGGGGGACAAGCAGACAAAAGACACTATGCACTGTACACTGTAGCTGAGGTGACTACTGGGGTCTTGTCAACACTGTGGCCTATGTCATGCGGGTACGGTCCTTTGCACTGTAGCCACATCCAGGATGGGCGTGGCCTGTCTTGTCCTTGTCCTTGGTCTTGTCCACTTGTGGTTGTCTCTGGGTCTTCTAGCAGAGCATCTGTACCTGTCGAGGAAGTGCTTGATAGGAGACGTTGGTCCATGGAGCACGCCGGTCGCAGGAATGGCCTAATGATCTCGGTGCGTGTACGAGCCGAGGTAGAACGCTGATGCCGGGAGCTGGTCGAAGCAGCACGGAGGTCGTGGTGCTGATCTCGGTCTTGGCAGCATACGAGGCGAGGTGCTGGAGAACCAATCCCGGGAGCTGGTGCGTCTCGGATACGTCCTACCGGATGTCGGCCGTCCGAGATGGATGCGAGGAAGCGGTCCGTCCGGGGTGGTGCAATCTCGGTCGAGTTAACGACCAATGCAGTACCGAGGCTGCGTTGGCCCGATACTTCGGCCAGCCCGAGATAGTGTGGAGGACGTGGCCCGAGACGAAGAAAGGCCGGCCCGCCCGGGTCTTGGAGATCTCGGTCCGCTCCGGGTGGAAGTGGCCTCGGCCTGGCCGAGTGGAAGTGGCCTCGGAGAGATCGGCCCGGTCCGAGGTGGCAACTCGGCCCAGCCTGGCTCGCTGAGACCTCGACCCAGTCCGGGATTTGGTGCATCTCGGGCCACCCGAGATAAATGAATCTCGGCCCACCCTCGGGTATGTCGGCCTGGGCAGCAACAATGCCAGCCTAGGACATTTTTTCCTGTCTTTTCCTTTAGCTCATTTTATCTATTTGCTGCCACCTCTATAAACTCAACGAAACCACTAACTCTGGGGTACCCGGGGTTACATCCCCGACATTATTCCCCGAGGCTGTGGGGGACTCGCAGAGTCGCGCACAGACTAACAAAAACAAATAACCATACCAAAAAACCTCCATATACACAACATCATGCCTGCATGGGCATCATTATAGGTCGGTTTTCAACCATCATGGGCATTACCGAAGGCGCATGTCACCAGCATATCTCATATGTCTCGGAGCATATGTCTACATGGACATATCTCATATGTCTCTTATATGTCGGTTTTCAGCCACTCTGGGCATTACCGAAGGCATATGTCTGCACGGACATATCTCATATCTCGGAGCATATGTCTCTTATATGTCGGTTTTCAGCCACTCTGGGCATTACCGAAGGCATATGTCTGCACGAACATATCTCATATGTCTCGGAGCATATGTCTGCACGTACATATCTCATATGTCGGTTTTTAGCCACTCCGGGCTTTTACCGCACAAATATGCTGGCAGCCTTAGCTGATCCAGCATATAGCCGTCACTGGCTGAATTGGCATTTTGCCATCATGGGTATTTGCCTTATGCCGGTTTTTTACCGGAAAGATATGCTGGCAGCCTTAGCTGAACCAACATATAGCCGTCAATAGCTAAATCTGACATTTTGCCTTCATAGGCACTTGTCAGATGACGAGCTGAGACATTTCTCAACACGTAAAACTCAGTGAGATCAGATACCTTTTGACTCATTGTGCCGAGATAATGATGTTATGATATTATGGTAAGCTCGGATAACTGAAGAATCATGATAATTGAATAAGCTGATAAAGACAGCCATTAAGAAACGCTCGATGATATGAGATAAATGCCGTGATATTTTGGCGAACCGACATAAACGGCGATTTGAGATATGAGATGATATTGAAATATACCCGCATACCGAAATAAACGGCGATCTGGAGAATACCGATAACACTATGATACTTTGGGTAATCCGAGACAACCGATAAAACCATGATCTCGAGGATGAATATTCTCTCGGTAAACCGATATCACCTTTCAATGTTAGTTCAAGCATATATATATAATGAATACTTAACGGGAACATCAATTCTATTTAACAAACAAAATTAAGTCTAGCAGCAAAACTATGCATTAGGACACATACTCGAACTCAACCGAGTCCCCGAGTCACTTTTCTTATCTAGGAGAAGAAGCAGAACTGACTGACCAGCCAGTCCCCGGGTCAAGACATCTTGGTCCCGGGGAAACAACTAAGCAAAGCAGAAAAGAGGGAGAGTCCCCGAGCACTGTTTGAGACTATATAAAAGCGTAAAACATATATAATTGATACTCACAATGCAGTGTTGTTGGAGCAGTCGAGGAAGATGCTTATGCCGGCCTGGACACCGGCATATCGACCTAGGCCACCAATATCTCGGTTTGAGCCACCTGTATGTCGGATTTGACCAGCATATGTCGGATTTCCCAAGCTCAACTCGGATTTCCCAAGCTTAACTCGGATTTCCAAGCTTAACTCGGATTTCCCAGCCTTAACTAGGATTTTCCAACCTTATCTCGGATTTCCAAGCCTTAACTCGGATTTTCCAACCTTATCTCGGATTTCCAAGCTTAACTCGGATTTCCCAACCTTATCTCGGATTTCCAAGGCTTAACTCAGATTTTCCAGGGTATCTCGGATTTCTCCAGGTATCTCGGATTTTTCCAGCACACCAGCATATCTCGGATTTCCAGCATACCTCCGATTTACCAGCATACCAGCATATCTCGGATTTCCAGCATACCTCGGATTTACCAGCATACCAACATATCTCGGATTTCCAGCATACCTCGGATTTACCAGCATACCAACATATCTCGGATTTTCAGAATACCTCGGATTTACCAGCATACCAACATATCTCGGATTCGAACTGTAGTCAACTCAAAAATGAGTTAACACACGGGGACGATGCCGAAGTGGAGTCCCCGAGTCACTTTTCTCATCCGGGATCTGCCGATGATGTCCGTTGGTGGAGGCAGCGCTAGCCTCTACTCACAGCGGCAAGCTAGAGCGCGGGGGACAATGGCGATGTCGAGTCCCCGCGTTGACGAAGAAGGTCCCGTCCGAATTTGATCCAGCAAGCGTCACTGTCAGCCCCACGGTGGGCGCCAACTGTCGTGGTATGAAACAACAGATGCCTAGGGGTAGGCTTAAGTTTGGGGCCGATGGACGCTAGAGAATTCGGGGAGGGATAGCGCACTGAAGAGCGCACACAGAAGAACAGATCAACACGGGGATTTACCCTGCTTCGGGGCTCTCGTGAGAGATAAAACCCCTACTGCAGCATCTAGCCTATTGGTGTATTTTCCTCTCTGTATATGGTTTGGTACAAATGCTCCTCGAGCTGTATGTATGCTGCCTGTACGATGCTTTCTAGTTGAAGGAAGAACTCTCACGGGAGCAGGAGGAAGAAGAAAGAGCCCAGGAGGCCAATGAGCCCGTGCGGGACTGCCTGGAGCCTCTTCCCTTGGTGCCCTTTATATAGAGAGAGCCCAGGGGACAACGGGGGACAAGCAGACAAAAGACACTATGCACTGTACACTGTAGCTGAGGTGACTACTGGTGTCTTGTCAACACTGTGGCCTATGTCATGCGGGTACGGTCCTTTGCACTGTAGCCACGTCCAGGATGGGCGTGGCCTGTCTTGTCCTTGTCCTTGGTCTTGTCCACTTGTGGTTGTCTCTGGGTCTTCTAGCAGAGCATCTGTACCTGTCGAGGAAGTGCTTGATAGGAGACGTTGGTCCATGGAGCACGCCGGTCGCAGGAATGGCCTAATGATCTCGGTGCGTGTACGAGCCGAGGTAGAACGCTGATGCCGGGAGCTGGTCGAAGCAGCACGGAGGTCGTGGTGCTGATCTCGGTCTTGGCAGCATACGAGGCGAGGTGCGGGAGAACCAATCCCGGGAGCTGGTGCGTCTCGGATACGTCCTACCGGATGTCGGCCGTCCGAGATGGATGTGAGGAAGCGGTCCGTCCGGGGTGGCGCAATCTCGGTCAAGGTAACGACCGATGCAGTACCGAGGCTGCGTTGGCCCGATACTTCGGCCAGCCCGAGATAGTGCGGAGGACGCGGCCCGATACGAAGAAAGGCCGGCCCGCCCGGGTCTTGGAGATCTCGGTCCGCTCCGGGTGGAAGTGGTCGAGTGGAAGTGGCCTCGGAGAGATCGGCCCGGTCCGAGGTGGCAACTCGGCCCAGCCTGGCTCGCTGAGACCTCGACCCAGTCCGGGATTTGGTGCATCTCGGGCCACCCGAGATAAATGAATCTCGGCCCACCCTCGGGTATGTCGGCCTGGGCAGCAACAATGCCGGCCCAGGACGTTTTTTCCTGTCTTCTCCTTTAGCTCATTTTATCTATTTGCTGCCACCTCTATAAACTCAACGAAACCACTAACCCTGGGGTACCCGGGGTTACATCCCCAACATGAACTTTTTTTGAATTTCAATAAATTTAAATCTGAATAACTTTTGAATGTGGCCATTTCCAAATTTTAAATCTTTACAACGTGGTATCTACAACTACGACAAAAAAAACCAGAACACAAAAAAATATGCTCACTATTTATGGCATATGATCAAAATTCAAATTTGAAAATTTCAAAATTTTGGATTCCTTTAGAATCTAGGCATTAACTAAACGTACAAAGAATTCAAATATGAATAACTTCCCAATTTTAACAATTTTTGAAATTTGAAGAACTTATAACTACAAACTTATTTTTTGAATTTTAGCAAACTTAAATCTAAACAACTTTTGATTGCGGACATTTCCGAATTTGAATATTTTAAACCGCGATATTTCTCCATTTTTGAAATTTGAACAACTTATAACTACAAATTTATTTTCTGAATTTTAACAGACTTAAATCTAAACAACTTCTGAATGCGGACATTTCCAAATTTTAATATTTTACGCCACGATATTTCTTCTTCTAACGACACGGGCGCAACGTTTGCCGCGCTAAGTTGCCTTTGATTTATTTATGTCAAAAAAAATATGTTTGAATATTTCAAATTGGTGAATATTTGAAAAAAAACTAATGCACTTCCTCTTTAGAACAATTTCTAAAACATGAAAGTATTTCTATAAATATCCTCGCAAAAATAAATGCTGATTATTTGTGCCATATAATCAAATTTCAAATCTACATATTTCAAAATTTTAAATACATTCAAAATCTACTCATTTCACAAACGTACAAATAATTCGAATCTGAAAAACACCCCAACTTGAACAATTTTCGAAATCTAAACAATTTTCGAAATCTAAACAATTTTTAAACGAAAAATTCTTTGAATTTCACTAATTTTCAAACCTATACAATTTTTAATTGTGCACATTACTAAATTTGAATTTTATTTACTACACGATCGCGGCATTGCCGCGCTAAGTTCCCTAGTCTAGTCTAGACACAGGATAGACCAGCCAGCAGCGCGAGGCCTCTTTCTCCTTCCTCCCCCGTGCTTAACGGACAACTACTCAAATAGTACTAGGAAACAAAAGACAATGATGCAGACTATGCCCGAAAAATCATTTGCCTTTTGGAAGGGGGGGTTGCAGCCGAGTTTCGCCTCCAAGGCGCTCCGCCCGTGCCTAAGAAGACCTCACCGTGGTGGCCTCGAGAAGTCCATGTTGGCCCATGCCAAACAGATGGCCCTCTGCGCAAAAGACTGGTAGCTCTTATTCTGAGACGAGATCCGAAAAGGTCTTCACGATCGGACCGCCCCACACAGGTCATCGTCGCCGCTTGAGACACGCCAGTCAGCAGCTCTAGCTTCGTATGTAGAGGGGGAAGTCCAAAGGAAGATGAGTCGGACACGTCAAAACAAAAGGTCAACTAACAAAAGGTCATGCCGCAACCAAAACATCGCTCATCACTATCGTCGTTGCCACACTTGTCACCACACGGAAACCTGCACCCACCACCACACCATCCACTGGGGTTTCCCTCGGAGGAAGCGAAGAAAGTGTGGAGCTTCACCTCGACGATGTAAACAAGAGGGAATGTCGCACCGGCGCCGCCAACGCTGGCCCTGGCCACTAGCTGAGAGCAGGTCTTCACCCGGATATGCCCCGCACGACCTTCAACCGTTGCATCGGAACGGCAGGTGCATGTAGATTAGGTATAATCCAGTATTGATACACTTGGTGCAGCTTTAACGTGTACCAGTAACTAGAGTAGCTGAATTTATCATTTGTGCTTATTCCAGTGTGAACCTGGTGCATTACAGTTCTAAGTTGGAACTATTTGGGAAAACTTCTAGCTGTATATTGTGGGCTGATGTGAGAATCTGAAAATAATGTACGCTTAGGATTCTTATGTCACACTGATATTCAGTCACCCTCCTGGGCGGCTCCGGAGGCGCCGCCTTCCACCGCACCTAGCCCCCTCCCAATCTCCTTCCCCTGCCGTCGCTGCTGCCGAAGCCGGCAGCGGTGGCGGCGCCCCTCCCGTCAAAGGCGGTGGGTGGGCAGGGGAGGTTTCCCTCGGCGGTGCTTCACGGGAGGAGGTGGAGCGTGGCCGGAGGACATGGCGCGGCGCGGCCGTCTCGGCCGGGCCTGAGGATCTCCGGCGGCGGTTGGTCGAGGAGGGGTGGTGCGCCGCCGGCGTGAGCCTTCGCGTGCGTTCTGCTCGCCTGCTAGTTTGGGCTTTGCCCCGATCTGGTGGTGGGAGCCGGCCAGGATTTGTTGCGGGAAGGATCTTCGTGGCTTTCGAGCCAGAGACGTCCTGCAGCTGCGTTCTGGACTGCCTCCTCTTCTGCTGCTGTTCTTGCTGGGAGATGGCTCGCGGCGTGGGGGCTTGCGAGTTCCAGAATAATGGTGGCGGTCCTAGGGTTCCGTAAGCGCCAAGAATATGATCTGCCTGACACCAGTTTCTTCGATCTGGCCGGATTGTCGAGTTCTGGATTGCCTGGCGATTGTCGGATCGGGTGGGAGTCGGTCGCGCGCAGCCATGTTTTTTCTGACCGTTTGGTTCCAGAGGAAGCGTCGCGAAGCTCTGCAGTCTGTTGCCATTGTGGACATGCCTTTCTGTTTCACGGTGAAGTCAGAGTGCGGAGAAGGACATGGAGGTCTACATCTGAGAACTAGTAATGGTGGTTCGATTCCTGGTGGCGATAAGGAATTTGCTTGGTGATTTGTAACTTGGAGCAGCGGCAACGGCAAGTGGGGGCGACAGCACAGGAGAAGTTCAGAGCCCAAACTTTCAGGGTGAAAACCCAAGGTCTGGCCTTAATTGGTTGTGCCTCAAGATGGCAATTTTCCCCATGGAGCCGGGTACCCGCGGGTATTTACCCGCTAAGGAACGCTGATGGGGAGCAATCTGTCCCCATGGGTATACCGGGGCGGGTACCGGGGGCAAATTGCCTCCATGGAGCCTCCATGGATACCCGGGACCCTACCTGTAAGCCACACAAAAAACTGAATATATAGGCAAAAAAAACCTAGACCCGCACCAGCTCAGCCGCCGCACCTCTCTATTCCCAAATCCTCCCCCAGTCCCTTGACCTCGCAGCCGCCTTTGCCTCTCTCTCCCCGATTCACAAATCCAGATCGAGCTCGAGCACCACTGCATCTCCGGCCGCCACCCCGTCTCGCCTCGCACCACCGCATCTCCGGCCGCCACCCCGTCTCGCGCCACGCACTACCGCATCTCGGGCGGCCACCCCGTCTCGCACCACCGCATCTCCGGCCGCCACCCCGTCGTGCAGCCACCGCATCTCCGGCCGCCCGTTCCCTGCTGCTTGCCTCGCGTCCTCTTCCTCCTCCTCAAGCACCACGGTGGACTCGGCGACGACGGCGACCGGCGAATCTTATGCCATGGTTGGTCTCCATGGAGATCTCCATGGGGATCGGGTACCCGCTATTACCGGGCATGGGGATTGTTTTCCCCCCACGAAGGTTGGCGGGGATGACGGGGACGGGTATTAGCGGGTAACGGGGCGGGGATGGGGGCGTGTCCCCCGGTGATACCCGTACCCGTTGCCACCTTGAGTTGTGCTGGGCAATGATCTTGTTGAAGGCATTGCTTTTGCGAGTGGGGATTTTCTTCAGGGTGAAAACCTATGATCTTTTTTATCAGGGTGGCGACGGCGCTTTGGCACTGTTCCCTTCTTGGAGGCGCCGCTTTTGGAGAAGCTGTACTTCTGGTGCTGTTTTTGGTGGTGTTAGGCCTGCTGCTACAAGGAGTAGATCACTGTAGCGGGACTTTTCTTTTTTGTAATTCTTCTTCTTTTTCTTGGTTGTGTGCATCCGTGTTGTCGTTAGGACAATGCGTTGTTGCAGAGGCTGTGTGTAATTGGTATCTTCGCGATATTAATATATACTCTTTATCTAAAAAAAGCTAGCTACTTATATAATTGGGTATTTTGTACATTTATTTTAGCTTCGACTTGTCGAATATTACCGCTGCTCCTCAAGCTCCAGCTATGGTAGCCGTAGGGCATCATCACCACTTCGTCGATCACTGTTGTTGTCATCTTTTTGGTTAGGCGGCGAGACCATACGGTGCTAAAATTACAAATCGCGGCTTCGCCCCTGCACCGCTACACTCTTTACACACTCAACTTCAGACAGACATTATTCAAGCACCGCTGCACGCTTTACACACTCAATTTCAGAGACATTATCCAAGTTCGGTGGGGAACTTCGCAAGAGATCATATCATTGGCAGGAAGAAATAAAAGGGTAGAGATTTATCACCTTTTATGGAAACTCTTTCCAGGCTTTTTCAACGATGTACTGTTGGCATATTCCTGATGTCACGTCACCGATCTGCATCCGGATGATCGATCCTACTCAGCTTTATTGTAAAGAAAAAATCGTGCAGTTTACGTTTTCCTATTTGCTGAAAAGGACGTGTCCAGGCATGTGCGGATGCATTTTGCCTCGCTGGAAGGAAGTACGTTGATAACGCATATGCGAGCTACAAAATTACGTTCAGATGCTCTCTTATCTTCTCTTCTTTGTTGAGAAGTACACGTTCAGGTTCTCTGGGTAACAAATGATTTGTGACATCACATGGAAACATGCATTGTGCAATCACAAGCTCTTGTGACAAGGATTTTGTAATTATCTTTAATACATATGCCGTGATTCTACATTTAAAATTAAGTTCCGACTCTGCACATCAAGTTATAAAAAATAATTGGGGATTAATTTGCGGCCCCGATGAGGTCTTAGCATGCAACCAAACTAGACAAACTGTATGTTCAAAATTGCTGATTACACCATGTGTTACTGGTACATATACTGCTTACAAGTATATTTTGCTCGGAAAGGGGCTTGCAATTTTGGATAGTCTGGACGAAATCAAACACTTCTTACTTTGTGGGCCATTCTGTAGAAAACGGTGAACGGCTATGTTTTAGATGGACACACGGCTGAGAGATGGTCCACTAAAGACTGTTTCTTGCCCTAAAAAAAAAAACTAAAGACTGTTTCTCTTCCCCATTCACGATCTGCCCGAACTCTATGATTCATGTCAAAGGCATTCCACTCGACGAGGAGCATGTTATTTTCCTGTGCTCTTGAATCTCCAAGTTTCCCTTAGTTTAAGCATAACTTCCTGTGCTCTTGAATCTCCAAGTTTCCCTTAGTTTAAGCATAACATGCTAATATTGCATGAACACATTAGTAAATTTAACCAACAAAATCGACCTCATATGTATCCAGGATATCAAAAGAATGCAGCTCTGATCGCTCAAGAAATGCAACAAGCACAAATTCCGCCTTTTATGGATTCAAAGATTCTTTCGCAAAACAATCCATCCTTTTCTGGTTCATCAGTTCTATGATGAAAAGTACAGTGTCTTCGTATGACCTACACCATGTTTCTATACAGACATGGTATTAATTGGCCTCGTATTTCCAGCACAAAGATGAGGTCAGAAATTGCATACCGAGCACAAACACGGTATCAAACAGCAGATACATGTATACAACCCGCATCTAATGCCCTAACTATTGTAAAGATGACATACAAAATCTACAGCATGCACCTAAAGACCCAACGACATGAACATGAGAACAAGCGGTCGGGTGCATACAGTCCGTGTGGAAACTATGCAAGTCCAAGTTTAATGTCTAGGGTACGAAATTTAGAAATTGCAGATAGTTCCTCAATTGCACATAATAATGATCAAATTTTGTATCCTGGAGTAACGCTTCTGATCTCACCACACCTCAGTTTTAGACTGCAGACAGGAGCCCACGGATTTCAACGGTATAACTTCAGCTCAGTTTGTAATGAGGCCAACCTTGTAAGTATACTCAATTTTCGTCAGTGATGTATGTTGTCTACAGGAAGTACCTCAATTATGACTCCGAGCTTTCACCTACGGTTGTTTCTGGTTTGGTGTCGGCATTTTCAGGATGTTTGTTTGCATTGCTCGTGCTGATAACGTTCTCTGATATGCTAGCATTCGTCATATCAAGGACAAAAGAGGAAGGTGCTAACTTTCCCCACAGTCCTTACTATCCTTCACAGAATTTTCATTACCTGTTGATACCGTGTCCCTGCCCTCTTAAACTCGTCAGCCACCCCATCTGAAGGATTGCTCAAAATGCTTCTTGAATCGTCTCCACAAGCTATATTTCCATCAAGGCCATCTCCCTCAGACCTTCGAGCTCCTCCAAAAATACCGTTCTCTTCACTTGCTGGATCGGTGCCCTCATCTGGTAAGTCAAGGTCATCATCCTTTCTTTCTTCAGAACCAAACTGGTTGTCATGATCCTGCTGGAAGTCGGTGCCCTCATCTGGTAAGTCAAGGTCATCATCCTTTCTTTCTTCAGAACCAAACGGGTTGTCATGATCCTGCTGCAATTCGCTCCTTATCTCTTCGTTCGTCACAACATGAGCCGATGGCTCGAAGCAATCAACTGCTGGATGTCTTGGGACTTTCTCATCATCTTCACACGACGAATCTAGGGATTCCATCTTGGCCTGTGGCTCAGGTGTGGAGCACTCTGAAGCAGAGGGTTCCTCAAGTACGGTATCAACAGATTTTCTGCCTTCCATTGCATCAGCTGCAGCGTCCGTATCACAAATGTCTTCATTATTTCCCTGAGGGGTCTGTTCTTGATGAGAACTTGCAACAAAACCAGTTCCGGAATAGGTGAAACAACTATATCAGAATCTGCAGTATCCTTCACAGCAGTTGCTGGAAGAGACTGGAAAGTGTCCCAATCATCATCCCAGTCATCATCACTAACTTCATTTCCATCCTTCTCTTCAACTACATCAGCACCAGACACTATGGCTATTGACCCAGGTTTATTACTTGTACTATCCTGAACATTCTGCTCTGACTGTGCACTTGTATTTATCGGCACCATTATCTGACCATGGCTGACTGAAGCTCGGATCATGTCCTACAATAAAAAGCGACAGCATGGGGTATTTTAAGATGCAAGAATGCAGGTAATTTACTGTCAAACACAACAGAAATGCCCAAACCCACATCCCATCAAAAGAAAGCAGCATCGGAGCTGGATATTTAGCACAAAGGTCACAGGTGAAGACTTCCCACCACACTCGCATGACAAGCATGGATGGCAAGATGACAAAATCTTTAAAAGCCATCAGGATCTAAAAGGTGTACAAATTCCATGCGATGCATGCCAGGCAGCAAATACTAATGCACAATACCTGAAGTTCCTGCCTTTTTGTAGGTGGTGCTGAAAGCATTACATCTTTGATCTGTATGGCGGCTGATGGAATCTGAATAAAATGAGCGAACAACTTCTTGGAGATGGTATTTACTTCAGTAAGTTCCTGAAAGGAATCGGCTTAGACAAACATTAACAACCCCAGACTCAATAGTGTATGCCCTGATCACATGATGAAAAACTGGGGAAAAAATATTGATTTGTTACCTGTGAAGCATTATCACTGGACAAATGAAAAACCATCAGTAAGGCATCCAGCAGAAGTATTGTGGACTCTTGCTGGTATTTCTGTGAATGTGCTAGCGTGTGGAAGAGGAAAAGCAATTTCAAACAATCATCAATAATGTTGACAGATTCCTTGCTTGAACAATTCTGGAGAAAGAAAGTTGTCAGAGAATGCCATCTGATTCTGTAGAAATGTTAATAATGAAAAAACAAATCAAGCTACAAACAGTACCTTCAATGCAGTTTGCATCAAATAAAACACATCTTCTAGTAATTCCCCAAGTAACATCATAAAAGATTGTGTCTTTGTTGTGAAACTTCAGTTAGCTCTCTCTGCGCACAAGTTTTCAGCACGTGTACCCCAGCATTTGAACCTGCTTATTTAAACCCTCATGTTAGATGCTAACACAAATTAAAATGTTAGGTGCACATACTAGGAAAAAGCCAGTTATATACCTGCAAGTTGGTGCTACAAAGTGATCCCCGAATAACGTGTATGCAATACCTAAAGCTGTCCCACATGTGCACATCATTCTTAGTACCATTTTCAGCAAGATATCCAATCTCATAAACAAGTTTTGCAAGAGCAATGAGTTCTCCGAGACAAAAAAATAGTATCTTCGCCAACAGCCTGTAGGAATCAGAAATCTTGTTTTCCAGCATTGAAATCCTATTATCACATTCTGTACACAAGTATGCCACCAGGCTAACCAAAGCTCCTAAGGCAACAGTTGGATTGCTGTATGCATCACCTGGTTCGACTCTTTCTACAAAAAAGAAGTCATTATATTTATAGAATCATTTTTGGTCCGCATTTTCAGGCAGATAAGTTTAAAGCTGCCATTTCATTTTGGCAAGATTATGATTTTGGTATATCTGGCGAACATACATACACGCATCTCATATTTGATTCTCAGACTAGTTTGACCAGTCACCAATGGTTTACTGAACATTGAGAGGGTACAGAAAAGACTTCCATTAATTTCCAAAGAGAAGATTAGATACTTATTATGTTGCAAGGCAATTATTAAATGTGCTTATTTTTAAAGACACTAGGAAAATGTTCGGTTGAGGAAAATAGATCATCAGCACCTAATTCAAGAACAGTGTAAGATGGTACCTCTGAAAGACTTCTTCATGAAAGGCAAGACACTTTGCAGAAAGGAGATGATATTTGACAAGCATATATCAGTTGAGACTAATTGAAAGGATTGGTATGATGTGGATAGTAGCACCACCATCAGCTTCCACAAATGCTGCCACATGAATCAGGCTGTTAGATTTCATACATCACAAAAACCCTTCGAAAGGTAACACGGCAATTTTACACTAGATAGAATCAAGGATATTAGCTCAGGTTGCCTCGTATGTCTACCTTATTTTTCATTCGACAGCCCATAGTCTCACTTGCAAATGATATTTCAGGAAGCAATGTGCTACTTGACCTTTCCTGAGAACTTCCGTCCCTGCTGCAGTGAGAGAGAAAAAGAACAATTGACAATGTATCTCAAAGGAACAAAGGGAATAATCAGGAGCACAGAATATGAGATTTGGAGTTAAGTGCATCACAATGAGAATTACCTTTGAAGTATCACCAAGACAATGAGAGTATAACTCCAACGCAACAAAAACAAAGTCTTCTACCTCAAAAAACTTGTCAGGGCAGAATCTGATAATCTTCAGGAGGAAACAATAGTTAGTGAAGTATCCATGATTATTTTAAGGAACAAAGGTGCAATGTGATTATTTTAAGGAACAAAGGTGCAATGTTCCCACAAGATTTTTAGCACACGTGAATAAATGATGAAGATGTTATACTGTATTTCTGATGCAAAAGCCACAAGTCTATGTGTTGATAGATACAGTTAAATAGATTGTCACATGCAATCGGTGGATGAAATGCGATCTGTAACGCTTCACGCAAGCCATCACTCAGAGTGGTGTAGCTGCTTGAATAGTAGACAGCAGTCTGGCGACATTCAGCACCTTGTCATTGAAGACAGCAACATTTCCATGCTCCCAAATCCACAACACGGATACCATGGTAGAGGGGCGACACCTACCCGTTGCGCACTGTGGACGCGCTGTGGGACTTGAATCTCCACCACTCTACAAAGTCATCTCCAACCCCAGGCGGCTGTGCAGTGGACTGAATACACGACAGAACCTCGTGTCAAAGCTGCCACTATAAGGAGCAATGGATCAAGAGATAAGTAGAGGGAGTCCAGTCCGTCAAAGCAAAGAGGCTCGGCCAGGTCTTCCTCACTGCAGTCAAACGGAGTGGTGGTGCACTTCACAAGGTTTGTATGCAGCCCCGCGGCTTGGACAAATAATGCCAATAGTGCATTGATCATTAAGAAGTCCTGATGTGGAGGGCAGCAGAAGGCAACCACATCCTGGTCATGGCATATGATATAGTGCAACCTACCTGCAACACACCAAGTGCCACAATTGGCCCAATGACAAGATCGAGAGTCAAAGCCCTCCATGATAAGGTGAACACGCTCCTCCCTATGTGTGATCTCGGCACCCCTTTGAATGGCTTGCTACTTCATTCCGATACCTTGTGTATACGTAGGTACGACCTTCATGAAGATCCCCAAGGAAGTGACGAAGATGGACAAGAGACGAGCCAAGGAGAAGAGGATGGAGACCAAGCTCCAGTAAGCGTACTACTGCCGGCAACCAGCGGTACTACCGCCGACCTCCAGATGACCGTGCTGGAGCCGACGACGCTCCAAGCGGCACGGTACTACCGCTAGTCCCAGGACCCGGTACTACCGGCCGAGCTACTGCCACCGATACCGCCAGCTCTGAAAACGCTTCTGTAGTTCACCGGTAGCGACCACGTACTACCGCCAGCAATCGATGTAAAATAAATTCGAAGTGTGCCACGGTACTACCGCCAGTGCCTAGCGGTACTACCACTGCACACGCCAGGATTCGGGCTGAAGCCCATGTAAACCTCCCCAACTTACCCTTTCGTCCACTAGACTATAAATAGCCCCTCCTCTGCCTAGGGTTAGGGTTAGATAAGATATGAATTGACTTTGTTGAGCTTTGCTACTACTTTTCCCATGTGGAATCAAGACTTCTTCTTAGATTCATCTATTGAGTTGTATCAAGACCTCTTCTAGTAGCTTCTACTTGCCAATCTTTCTCTCGTGGATTCTATTGGGCCGGTGGACTACCGGTGAGAGAAACGGTTTCAATTGAGAGTGAGATTGGCTTGGGTCTTGAGAATCGGGGGCTACCTCGGGGCCGGTTACCGATTGATCTACCTTTGCAGGTTTTGCTAGTTATCTTACCTTGCCCTTCGTTTTCCCCTTTGTTCTTCGCATGTCTCTACCATTGGTTTCTGGTTTCCCAATTTACATCATAAACGGTTGCCCTTTTTGGTGATTTTCTAACAAACTTGAACTTATTAAGTTTCATGCACCAACCAGTTGAACCAATGTCCAAACTGATGGAGAAGGTTGGGCAATCCACATATACTTCAACACCTCCTCTCACGTGTGTCTGCTAAGGCCTAAACATGGACAGAAAGAGGGCAGGTAGTTTCTTATCTAAATTGTGAAAGCCGGATTTGAACCCAAAACCTCTGCTCGAATACTGTATTAAATTTCACGCACCAACCAGTAGAACCAAAAGTCTCATTTTCTTCCTTTGCATTCTCACATGTACTAATCAACATGTATCGTCAAGCGTATTATACAATGAGGATAGAGTGCTCATATTCAGAACCAGAAAAAATGATGGGCAATGAATTGTGATTGGTAGATCAAAATGGATTGGATACCTTAGCACCAATGTTACATTACCTGTGAGAACAGAGATACAATAGAAGCACCTGAGCAATCAGCATATGTTAGAGCCTGCATTGAGAGAAATTGGGAACATAAGAATAGTTTTGAGAAGGGTACAACACAATTCTTGAAAACTTACAGCTAAACAAAATTATAAAGTAGTAACACACCTATTGGAATCTTATTGAAGTCTACATAGTAATTATTTCTGAGAAGGCTTAGTGAAAGATTACAGTTGGAGCATTGAAGTATTTGTGTTACATAATGAGTACCAATGTTAAGGGTGTAAGTGTGTTAGTTATAGTCTTAGCCCCATATTCCGTTTCCTGGATTGGTATGTACTTGTACTACTGTCTATTGGCACATTAATCCAGAAAATAATATTGTGTTGTGCAACATATGCCCATTTCACATGCTCCTCTTACCAAGGAGGCGGCAAATCTGAGAATAGTTAAACAATTATATTAGCCATACATATCCATACTTAATGACATACTGGTATATTACAACTACTCAGCCTCATTGAAGTAGGTGTAGATAGTCGAGATATACTACTACACGCTAGATTTCCTCAATGAACTGACGTTGTGTAACAACACTTCCCAGGAATGGCTTGACACGAATACAGTCTCTAACTTGCTAAAGAAAGTGATCCCAATTAACGATGAAAGTGGGATGGGCTCACCCGCCAAATCCGCCTCCCATCCCGCCAGCAGAACAAGCTTAACCCGTTTGTGGCGCCCTGAATAGTATTGGCGGGATAAGTGGCTGTGCCCGTTTGTCCCGCCAAGCATGCATGACGTGACCACTGCAGTTTTGGGCCCGTTGCACATGCTGGCATGCGGTTGGTTAATTAGTGGGTCCCGTGGTACCCGCCTGCCCACTTTCTAATGTCCCGATAGTCCCATTTAGTTCCGGCGGGTCAGAACTGGCGAGAGTGGTCAGCGCATACCCGCGCCGCTTGCAACGTTAATCCCAATCGTTGACTGCCTAAACTGAACTGGAATCTTTCCCTAACAATATAGTCTCTATACTAATTTTATTTTATCCCTAGTTCAATCCTAGCTGTAGGCTGCTAGACACCTCATGTGCGTGCCTATCACCTCATAACATTCTTCATTGTAAGAATGGTGCTTTGTGATCGCTCAAATTTAATACAATGTGGGCTGACCCTTACAGAAAACTGACATCAATCAAGTCCCGTGGGATGTGTATTCGATCTATCTGATCTCTACGAGCAACGCTAGAGGAATCCACTATCAAGTCTTCTTCAATTCAATCTATCTTCAGTGGAAGTGCTGCTCATCAGACCTGAATAAAATTGTATTGGATGGTCCGGCAAATAAAAAAAGGTATAGCCCTATATGACCTAGATAAGATAAGCTCAGGATGACCTCGAGTGTTACACACACGACTAGGTCTATATGAGGTTAGATTAGATAAGATAAACTCAGGTTGACCTTGAGTGTAATACACGGCAAACAATGCTAAGCTTAGCATTTGAAGCATAAAGCAAACCAAAGCCTGGTATGGCCATACAGCCATTTCACACTGAGATGGCTTCAGTAGTCCCAGTTTTCAGTTGTTCCCTAGCACTAAGATTTACACGACTATTAGGAAGCTCGACTAACTCAAAAAGTTGAAAGAAATATACTTTAAAAAATAACTAAAGAACCATCGTACCAATTAATTGTGTATATACACTTCTCAACTGATGTATACCTTAACACTATGCTTGGATTCTCATCATGATTCAAGAATACAAGCAAACATCTTATATTAACATAGCACCCTTACTGAAATGGCGGTTAACAAGTTTCATAGCATAAAAAACACAACAGAGTGCACTGACCTGGAGGAGTTCCTGGCAAGTATCCACTGAAAGGAAATCCTTGCTGAAAAAGACTTCAGTTGTGAGGGACAATAACACAGGTAAGACCTGATCACATGGCCTTGGATTATCTAATCCATGGAAAACAATGTCCCCAAACTTTTTCTCTTTGCTACAGTCCAGCTTCATTTTTACAGAAGTATTCACCGTTGATTGGCGTGCATGAAATAGCACAAGGACTGATAGTCCCCAGAGAAATTGGAAATCACTTAGTTCCAACTTTACCATACTACGTCCAGCAATAAATGTGTGTTGATGCACATCTTCAGAATCATTCGCACCAAACTCCAAAGGAGCTGCATCAAGAGCTGTTGCCTGAAGAATTAGAGCCCAAACTTCGTCAAGATACTTCTGTACCTTCGACGAGACCAATAATGACTGAATTCCATCAAGGAATGGCTTGTGCTGTAAAAAGAAGACAATATAAGTACATAATCATAGAGTGCAGCAACTGGAAATTGATGGATGGTCTCACATTAATTCTCGGGTGCAAGCCAAAGCTTATAGACATGTAATCTTTGAGGGATCCAACCCAATATTTTCCCAATAGCGTTGAGCTATTTTCAAGTAAAGGTGCTAACTGCTGATGTTCATCAGGAACATTTTCCTTTTCCCTCAAGAATTGATAGTGTAACATTTTACTGCAGCATGTGCAGTAAGAAGGCGCACTTTGATCTATAAGATTACACAGCATAAATCAGAAACTATACAGTACCAGATACCCAAAACAAAAATGGAATAGATGTATCACTATATAAGACAATCTAGGAAAGTACCTTACACACAACCCAGTCAGCAAAAGATGGGTAAAAAAGGTCCTCTATGTCACTTAGTGGACGGGATATTAGCAAAAACAAACGATTGAGGGCTACTCTATCCCCACCAATGATGCTGCTTGTCATAACCTGGTGTTAATGAACATATTTGTTTATCAAGGGAAAAACTATCAGTATTTGAGGTGTGCAACATCAAAGAGAAAGAATAGCAATATTTCAGCATAGACCTTTCACCTTTGTAGCAAGTTCAAGGCCAGCCTCCAAGAGAAGCGGGCCAGAAGCAGTACTTATTGCCATTCTAATAGCAGAAACAAACTGAGCCTGCATTTTCAAGTACGCAACAGTGGGTCAGTGGTATTAAACAATCGGTTGATTACATGACTAATCATATCAACATAACTAATCTTTATCACCATTTGTAAGCTTTAAGTTCTCTTTTGCTCAAAACTGGTATTAGGAAATGAGGAGATCACAGTATCACCTGAAATTGTTCCAACAAGATATGTCCAGGAAATTCAGGATCCCCTGCCATGCCAAACTAGAAATAAAAATACAAGACTCAGTAACAGAGCAAACAGGGGAATCAGTGAAATAATTAAATCATAGGAACAGATGTACCGGACAAAAAATAATAAGATAATTTAAAATCTCTCTTCAATACTCATATGCCCAAGTGGAACAATTATAAGGACTACCACAAGATTTGTGCAAGCAACAATGCGGCTTCATTATTGCATGATACCAGACTAGAGTTATCAAGTGCCAAAACCATTTCAGAACACATGCACAGCATTATCTCAGGGCATTTTAATGGCAGAAATATGGTCCACAAACCATGACCAATTCTTTCTTATTCAAATTCAAGTTACAGAATTTGCCTTAAAATAGCTACGAAAAGTGAGTGGTTGTTGCATGAATAAATTATGTATTTATGTCAAGGAATTATATCTTTGGAAGAGCTGAGCTACCTTGTCCATAATCAAACATAAAAGCTGCACGCCTATCGGTTGCATGCCTTCAAACTGCCCAGTACTTATCTGCCATGCAAATGAAGTTGTCAGCATTAAATTGGCAATTTGACTTGGAGCTTCTTCAGATAATTCAATGTTCTGATGTAGAATCTGTTCATCTTTAGACCTGATACGAAAGCGAAACCAAATCCTGCAGCTTAAGTATGAGCCAATCATCTGACAAGTAAGTTCCTTTAGCTATTGCACTCCTTGCCAACAAGAGATCAAAATGAGCTGGTTCTGTTCCAACTGCAACCGGTACATGGCTAACACATCTGTTTCATAAAAAAGTACTGATGATGAGTGAGAAACAAAAAAAAATGACATTGTATCTTCAGATTTTGGACTTGATAGAAGCAAAAGTAATCATCGCAGACATACTCTGCTGCGAAAACCCTGGTGCGGTATCTGAGGTGTTTATTTCTTCGAGAAAACTGACTCACTATAGGAGCAGATGAGTGCACTTGTTCCTGCTTCGGGCCGGAAATCATATTATCTTCATCTGCTCCATACTGCATATCATTCTCATCTGTACTGTAAACAGAATCATGTCCAGAACTACTCAGACCTTCACTTGTAACTGATGTCGCAAGAACCTGAATGGTATAAAAAATATCAATAAGTCTACCAACCCCAAAGCTTAGTTTTCCCTCCTGAAGAATTATGTACTACCTTGATGAACTAATAAACATGTGACCTCATTATAATAGATGCATTATGAATGTACCAAAAAGTCAACAATCTACCATTCAGTTAGTTAGAATATACAATCACGATGCAATTCAACAAAGTCAGAGGCAAGAAAATGTTCAGGCATATATTACCAAAAGCCTATTGCCAGTGTGCATGTAAATAGGAAGATAGGTATGCAGAAAAAAGATGGTATAAAGCTACAATTATATAGTATGGAACATGCTAGTCAAGAGAACCTACAGGAATTTGCATGTAAATGTTTTGACAAGAGGAACAGTATGACATATAGATATGATATCTGCACTTGACATGGAATTTTAGAATTGATAACTGGAACGTTTAAGAACACGATATGTGTCATTCCGAGCAATTATGGTGATGCATGCACGTGTTTTTGGTGGGAACAAACTAACATGGACAAGTTTAAGTTCTACATTAACAAAAAAATAGGAAGTAAACAAAAGAAATTGAAGTGCAATGCAATGCAAAGCCTATTAAACATACCATTTTACGCAGAACGGCTAACCACCGAGATGGACGTAGTGGACATGATGTATACAATAAGCGGATAATAGTCGCCCGAACCAGTGTTGCTATTCTACACCATTAAAATTAATCCCATTACACAACTCATAAGAACTTTTCACAATAGAAAATTATATTACATTGCACTTTCACAAAAACTACATAAATAGATCTCTTAACCAATAAGTGTCAGCAACTCACACAATGTACAACCACTGAATGAAAGGTGGTACAATGTATAATATAATGGTGGTAAGAAGCTACAGGTGGGTGCTGAAATATGACATCTTGGCACCTAATAATCCCGCACCACATTACAGTTGTACACTTGTATCACTCCACTTTACGTTGGTAAATGTATAATATAATGCTGGTAAGAAGCTACAGATGGGTGCCAAAATAAGTCATGTTGGCACCTTATAATGGGCCTATGGCACACTGCTAAATATGACAATTTCAGTCATGGCATTTTTTGTTATGCAGCAAAAGGACAGCATCACAGCATGGTGATGCACCGAGGCAGTAAGATATATTAACACCAAATGGAAAGTTAAACCATAATTTACGATTAATACTAACTGGCATACTCAAAAACAACAAACTTTTATGTTCGAGCAACCAAAAAATGGACCAAACATTTATGAACTCAGGGGTAAACCTTTTCATCAAAGGTAAATAATATAGATATACCACAGATGAAAAACGGTAGTAACATACTCAGAGTCAGTTTCCCCGTCAAGCATACTGAACAGATTCTCTTCAATGTTCTCATTGATCATTGCAGCCTGACAGAGAAGACACAGCAGCAAATAAGACAAGTAAACTATAATTTTGAGGGATTCTTCCACAACAGAAATTTCTGGCTATTAACTGCATGCATTTTTACCATAAAGATTTCAGACAATAGTTATGGAAAAACATTAAAGTGGCATTCAATTTTATTCAAGTGGAAGAGCTGTAATTGATTAAGAACTAGCTTTCCATCAAACTTATATAAGAATGTTATCAGTGACACATCAATCTGAAAAATATAATAAAATGATAAAATTTCACATTTAACTGCAAAAAATCAGATCTTCCTGCATTAAAAGTTAATGACATCCAAAATAGCAGAACTGGCAGTGATTACTGAGTGCTGACCCACATACTACTACTGATTATTGCTTTACTAGAAGCCCATCAATGACATATCTTCCAGAATTATCAATAGTTTAAACAGTTTGTCTTGAAAAAAAATTGCATGCACAGCCTTTACATCAACATAAGAAAAATCTGTATGACAACATATGCCAAAAAAAAATACACTGAAATGCAGTCAGAAATAAATCCTCATTTCCATGCTATGTACAAAAACTGAAAACTTTTTGTACCTGCATGCAAATGATACTAGAGACTGACAGGTATTTGGACTGCGTACTAAAATATGGTGTTTTGCATGCCTTACCGGGTCTCTATCAATCAGATGGCGCAGTGTCGACACTGCCAGATACCTATGGCTTGGCTGTCATAAAAGTAGGCCACGGTGAGGGAAAGATATGGTTATATCGAAGTAAATATCTACAGCATCGACTACATGTATAAAAAAGGAAATGGTAACAAGAAAGTAAATAATTACAGCACCACCTACCTGTCTTGAGTAAAGCGTCGGGACAAGACTTTGAACATGGGAATGCACAGGAACAGCTTGAGGAGCAAAAAGAACAAGCTGTTGAGCAAACCGAACTGATCTGCATTACATAACAGAAAATACTTTGAGAACTACAGCCAAATCTGACCTCTCCTAACCAACTGATTGTTGAAGAAAATGAAATTATTTTATTCATTACTTACTCCAGAAGTGTAGCAGTTTCATTCGAGGAGCTTATCTCTGCAATCACAGACTGAACTAAAAAGTGTGAGTTGCATGAGCAACCCTCTCTAGAAATAAAAGGGACAAAAATAGCTGCAGTTCATGTCTTTTAAAGACAGTAAGTGATCCCTCTGTTACTGTCATTCTAGCAACATGCACGAAAGCTCAGGCATAAGGTAGAATGACCAAGATAATTTTCACATAGCTACAGCCAGTAGTTCTCTTTACGGCAAACATGAAACATGTGACATGTGCATCTCAAGTTAGGATGGCATGTATCTAATAGCAAAACTAAGAGGCTAGAGTGACAAGTGTTTATAAATAAGACAGTAATTATTAGCAGGAACAAGATCCGACGGAAAATAGGGCGGATATTTTTCTTGAATCAAGATTACAGGAAGATATTAAAGTAAAAATTGTCCAACCTTGCAGCGTGAAAAGAATATGCTACCCGGAGCAAGTTCGGGACCAAGAACTGCCACTATTGCATTGATAAGATGGCCTATTTCCTGTCTAAAATCCACATATCCATTTTCTTCTAATAGAAGAATTTCCATAGCAAGGAAAAGTGTTCCCTGTGTATCAGATATCAAAGCACCCATTACAGATTAACAATCAGCAGTACAAGGATACAATTATTTAATCACTGTGACCAAATAAAGACATAAACATGATATTAAAGGTAGGCCTGTTGGGTTGGTGCCTAACATGCCACACTTCGCTAAACCGCAAGTTAAGCTAGATTGACTTAGTCCCCCATTTGGTTCAAAGCTGCACTTGTGGTAAGTTTCTTTTCCTACAACCTAGGTCTCACCACTGACTCAGAAAAGTGTGGAGAAAATTCCTTTGTTTTGGCAAGGGTGGTGATCATTTTGATCGCCTAGCCTTAGGGCTGTTTGGCAAAAAAAAGTGTGGCAATTATTGGCAACCTTAGGGGCTGTTCGGTTTGGAGACTAGGTTTGTCAAGCCTAAGCTTAGGCTCAACAGTTTCTTAAGTATGTGTATGGTTGGTCGCTGTAGTTGTGGCCACCCAACTTCAACTTATGGCCCATCGGTCAGACAGCTTTTGGCCAAAATTTACCATGAGTGTGGCGCTGAACTTTCTTTTCTTGCTCATTTTTTGTGGCAAGCCACACTCTACCTACACGCAGGTGTGGCAATGTCAGCTTTGAACCAAACATGTCCCTGTTACACCAACCAAACATACCCTAATTCCAAGAAACTGACATTTTTTTATCTGTGTGAAGACTTGCTTCTACACAGGATGCTTTGATGCATCTGTTGAATTTCATGGAAGCACGCCTCCTGATTAAGTATCCAGGGATGCCTTGCAGTAAAGGGAAATTGTTTTACCTAGGTGGCACAGTTTGATGCTAAACATGTAGATCATGTTGCTGTCAAATAGGATAATACTGAACAAAATTCAGGACAAGCCAGCAGCAAGGAACACAATTAATAGGAAGGATCCTGTAGTGTTTCTCTTGAGATAGAAAATGGTGAAGGCTATAATCTTGCATTTTATACCTCTATGTAAGGAGAGATGTTTAACGAAAATGTACTTAACACTGGTGTTGTTATAAAATTTCACACTATGAACAGAACAGTGTAGATACTTTATGAAAAAGATTCGAGGTGTGTATGAAGATGATACAATGTCAAAGGAAACTAACAATACTTTTCACTTTTCAGCTATGCAAGGCTGTCACATTACAAGATTTTGCACATGAGAATCTAATGAGAAGGTAACGACTAATACTAACTAAGACAGTGTAAGTACTAACTAAGCAGTGTATAACCCACTTCCAGACATTTGTAAAGGTTGACTCACGCAACTCATGGTTCTATAAGAGGTGCTTATGCAGCTTAGTAAATAAGAATGCACCAGACTAATACCTGAACTTGGGAGACGTAAGACAAGCCAGCAGCTTCAATGGTCAAGAGAAGAGCATGGAGTGACCACAGCTGCAGGTTACAATTAGAACTCTTACTCAAATGAGACAGCGAGCTCACAGTTGGAGTAACCAAAGTAGATAATGCCATTCCCCCTGCACTGCACCAACAAAAGGTACATTACGCCATTACGGCAATGACCTCCAAAAGTCCACATGTCAAACATACCCACACTAGTACAGTTACCTCCACATGCTAGAGAGCTAGTGCGTATAAAGGAAAGCATGGGCGGGAGTTTAGGAATTGAGACAAAAATTACTATACTAAATTGCCTAATTTTCGCATTTCCTTCTTACTTTTCGTCCAAACTCCGGTAATGAAGGCAAGTATGGTGCTGACCACAAGCATGCCCACTTCTACTCAATGAGGCCATGTAGCGTGTACTGGTGTGATTTTGTTTTTACACAGGTCGCAGGGTGTTAATTTAGGGTTTTAGTTATGAGATTTTCATGCGAGATAGTTAGTATTTAGCCATGATTGTTCTCTGGTTTTGTATTAGTTGTTTTTTAAAACTGGGTGTTGGGGACGCAAAGAGAAGGTATCACGACCACTCACCAACTAAGTATTTAAACTAGTACAGAAACAAATTGAACTACAAATTACAACAGTGGGATGATTTGGGCTTCGCATGTATGCGCCTTCGAAGGCTTGGTTGGCGTACTTAAAACAATTTTTCTGGAGCTCTCGCGTCCCCGACCCCTACCCTAACCCTAGCCGCCGCCGCCTCCGGCCGGCCCGCGCCGCCGGTTCCCCCTCCTCTCCCCCCTTCCTCGCGCGGCCGCGTCGCCCCCCGCGCGGGCGACCGGTCGCCGTCCGCTTCTCCTCCTCCGAGCGGCTCCTGCGTCTCCTCCGCGGCCGCCGTCGGCGTGCGGCGCCGGGCTCGTCCCGGGCGG
This sequence comes from Poa pratensis, assembly GCA_947311845.1. NCBI lineage: Eukaryota > Viridiplantae > Streptophyta > Magnoliopsida > Poales > Poaceae > Poa > Poa pratensis. The sequence continues at coordinate 21,275,035 of CAMZMU010000068.1, forward strand.
CGCCGGCGGCGCCGGCCTCCTTCCTTTCCCCTCTCGGCGGCGTCCTGGCGCGGGGCGGCACGGCGCCGAGCGGCGCACTCCGGCGACGGCGGCCCGGCTTCCGGCAGAGCCCGGCTCTGCTGCGGATGGTATGAGCAACGGTGGAGCCTCCGTTGGCGGCAGTGGCTAGGGATCTGGCCTGGGCCCTGCAGGCCCAGATCTGGGCCCTTTGGGCCCGATCTGGGTCAGGGCGGGCCCGGCAAGTTCCTGCTACTCGGGTTGGACGGTTGAACAAGCTTAGGACGGGAGTGGCGGCGTGGCGGCGCAGCGTGGAGGGCGGGAGCTTCGCGGACTCGTTTCGGCTGGGCCTTTGGAGCAGTGAGGGTAACGGCGACGGTGACCTACGTGTTGCAGCGTGGCGGCGGAGACTTCACGGGCCTGTCTAGGGCCCGGCCGGGCCTTCCCGGCCTGGTGTGTCTCTGCTACCGCGTCCGGTCGGCACCCGCCGTTGGCGGTGGAGGATGTCCTCCAGGTGGTTGCGCTGCTGTCGCCCTCTGGCTCCATGGTGGCCTAGTGTGCTCGTGCCTACCGCGTCCGGTCGGCTACCGGCTATGACGGTGGAGGCTGTTCCCTCCCGCGTGGTTGTGGTACTGCCGCTCCTTGTCTACGGCGGGTTCTTCATAGTTCGGTCGGCCTCGTTGCGAGTACCATGGTGATACGACGATGGTGGCTTCACTTCCGTGGTGGCGTATGTTGGTGGGTGGCAAGACGGATGGAGCGCTTCGGATTGTCCAGAGATGTGGTTTTTTGGAGGTTGGGAGAAATCCCTGTCATCTTGACACCGATGCGGTGACGCTTGCGAGTGTCGCTTTTCCTTCTTAAAGGGCGTCGGTTTTACCTCTTCCCCACTACCTGTAGCGTGCCGAGGGAAACCCTAGGACTTGTCCGGGCAACAGCAGCGGCATCGTTGTTTCCTTCTTGGAGGTGTTGCTTGGTACGCGGCGATTCCGAGTGATGGGTTTGTGGTGGGAATTGGCCGGAGAGGACGCAGCGGTTGCGAGTCACTATTGTTTTCGTTGATCCGCCAATGTTGGCATTGTTTTCTCTTCTTCTCTCTTTCTTTTCTTTTGGGCGTCTTTGTGCTGTTTGCCCCAGCAGTGGTCTCAAAGTTGTATCGGGTGGTTGCTATATTAATATAGCGGGGCGAAAGCCTATTTCTTCATGTATGCGCCTTCAAGCTAGCTCAAAATCCAGCCTGGCCAAGCTGGCTTTGGCCCATCCGTACTTATGCAACACAAATGACTAGATAGTGTACAACATGCAATTCTAAACATTTCAAAGTAAGGTGGACTTGTTAGGGCAGGTCTACACCAGGACAAAATACTTCCGCATACACACTTGTACTGTAGAGCCTGGACTGTCCACTATAGGGAGGGGAAGAATCAATACAATAAGGACAACTCACATTCGATGAATGCAGCCCAGTGAAAGTGCAACCGATGCTGTATAGCTCAGATCTACTGGTGTTATCAGCTCCCCAAGAAGGGAACGAGCCTAGCCAATCAAAAAACACTTACATTAGTATAGAGTTTAGAAAAATGAGAAATATATCTGAGGGCAGGGAGAAGAAATGTACAATCTCATCCAGATCAAGCCTCGAGAGTATAAATTACATAACAAAAGGGAAAGATACAAAAATTTGCTCAAACGCGATCGATCAAGAAGTGACATCAAAGAAACAAGTGTCCAGTGCTAGAAAACTGAATAACAATAAAGGCATTTGAATGGCATTTCATTCACAGATACTAGTTTTATATCCTGCACACGAGCGCTTCAACCTGCTAATGGTTCATGAAACAAGATGCCTAAACCCATGCATTTATATGCACACAGACTGCCAAAGAGAGGGAGCTTGAATCATTCAGATTTGCATGGCCTCACACACATATGGAGGTAATTATTGGTATTTTATATAAAATTTCAAAGTCAACAAAGCAGATAAATATTATGCTGACAGATATTAAGAGCAAAAGTATAATAAAGACAAACCATTCTTGCGGTGAATATATCATTCCCAGTACGTGCTAGTAAACCAAGACCCTCACACGCTGCCCGTCGTTGCGCTATAGAAATTTCACTCTCCACTAGGATGCCCTGATGCAGTGATCATGTAAAATTCAAAGAGAGGGGGAGGGATGAGGATCATAATTTTGAAGGTGTAAAATAGCGTGTACCAATTACCTTGAATATAGATTGGACCATACTAAATATATCAGTTGGCAATGATTGAGCACCACGTAAAGTCAGTAACTCCTGAATAGATAGCACCATAATATCAAAGTTAAGAAAATGCATCAGATTGCTTTTGCTCAGTTTATAACCAATATTAGAAGTACCTTTAGCCCTGACAATAGAGCAACACAAGCATTTGAAACAAGAAACGTATACCAGGAGTACTTCTTCCCAACCTTCAGGCACTGGTCAAGATTGTTCAGGAGTCTTATCTTCACAGTGTTGTCCTGTAAATAGTCATATGAACAAACAACAATAAGGAATCATACGACAACGAGGCAGAATTCTCAAGTTAAAATGAATGAATCCCAGAAGTTACGAATGCACCTGACATGCAAAGATAGAACCATAGCAAAGAAGCATCTGATTAACCAGCATTTTGCTAACTGATTCTGGCTTCAATAAGAAAAAGAAACATAAATTAGCCCACTCAGAATGTGCACCTGACTATAGAAAGTCAATGGTATCCATGTGTCGACAGTAAGATGCTTAATTGAAGTTTGACATAATTTATTAAAGGAAGCTATTGGTGAGTTAGGCGCACTGGAAAGATTATCCCAGTTAAAAAATAACTTCCGTGTGTAACTCATAAGTGGTCATAGCTAAGACTAACTTGCTATAATATATCGTTACTCTGCAATCCTCACATGGGATGATATTTTTTCCTGTCTATACTTCCCACAATTTTGTTCAAATAAAGATGAGCAGTTAAAGGAAGAAATAGTACTCCTATTGATTTTCAGAATGGTAGTATACCCTCAATAGAGCATCTAAAGGGGTTCTTAGGCGCACGCAACTTAATTAGTTAGCAATTGCTTCTCTTGCAAAAGGGAAGAACAAAATAAAATCATTGCTTACATTGTACTTTCTAGGTATAAAATCAATTTAATATTCTTATCTACTAATGGCGTCTAATGCTAAGTTAGTTCCTTCCTGAACCAGTTATTGTATTTACAACTGGACTAGAGTGTTACTTCTCAGTCTGGATCAATAGTATCATTGTTTTAAGCAAGCATAAACATAAAGGAAGATGGCTGAGCATTCAGAAGATAATTACTTGAGGAAAGTTGCCGATTTCATCATCCCACACACATGGTAGAAATCCATCAACGCCACCATCAAAAGCCCGTAGTTCATCCTCAAATGAGTCCCTGACAACAAATAAACCATCACATAGATAAAAAGAAGGTAGTAGAATCAGCTGTACTTCACATCGAGACCCATAATTGACACGCTACCTTCCAGGTATCCACGGGCCCAACGAAGCATCTCTCTTGTCTAACAGAAACTTCAAGCATGAGCTTTCTTCCCATCCAGAAGGGTCACTAGTTCCACCAGCCAGAATGTCAATAAACAGAACAAAAGGCGAGTAAAGCAATATTGCAGAATGAGAAAATAGAAAGGAATATTTGGTTGACAAAAGCTAAAGATGAACTACAAGATTGAAGTGTTCTAAGTTTTCGAGCACGCCAAGGAGGACCAGTACTGCAACTATATGTAAACTACAGAAGTTCATGTAGGCAGGTTCCATCATGAAGCGTACGTGAAAATAGCACTTCAATAGAGTAAATTCAGAAGCCAGAATTGCTTAAGACCGGCATATTACAGTATTGCCGAATCATCGAGGGTTTTAGAAAATAAAACTTGTCAAGCACAATAATATCTAAATATTTGCAGTGCTAAGGAGTAAGGACAAAACAGTTATGCACATTGCGCTGTAGCAGAGTCCCAGAAGCATTTCCTCAGGGTGTTCATTGCAGTTCAAGTATGCCTGGCAGACCAACTGAAGTCTCTCTTGTGCAATAAGATACATGATTGGGTAGAATGAAATCCTAGTTGAAGAATTCTTAGTAGTTAAGTACATCCTAGTTGAACAATTCTGAGTAGTTGAATGCCTAGATATTAAAAGGTTTAATTGCACAAACTTTAGTAGACAAACTGAAATAACAAAACAAATTTGACCAATAGATCGCAAAAAATTAAGTTGAGGGCCTTGCAGCAGTATAATGTTCCCAAGCAATGACGAGGGGTTTTTGAATGTGGTATGATAGCAGGTGTCATTCAAAATGAACCACCTGAATGGGCTTGAACACAGCTGCAGCAATTGCTCGTGCTCCGATTTATAAACCATCGGACTGGAAAGGGACTGATATGCCATCAATGTTCTAGTTGTGAAGAGGTTCAGTGCAGACTTCAGATTTGGCAGTTGCTTAGTGCTCAACGAAGATATCAGGGATAAAGCTCTGCATCATACAGCTTGAAACTTAGCCACCATAAAATACACATTAAAGTCTTAAATAGGAATTCAGCAGTAAATTTTACGCACCCACCAAGGTAGGCCAGCACAGGGTTAAGCAGGATTCCGCCATTGGCAGTTGCGATGAGTGGAGAAACAAAACTTCTTATGAACGCAGTAAGTGCCTCGATTGCAACCGACAAAACGCTGCAGCAAACAAGCTAACAGATCAGTGAATCTCTCATTAACTGAATGAAACCAATAAATAAAACTGTAGCAATGAACAGATATGCAGGAGTCATCTTATGTAAATTTCTCTTCATCTTTGCGTTCTTATTTATCTATAAAACCAATGTGAACCACAACCACGGCTTCATCACACTCTTGCCAATGAAACCTGATGCTACGGACTTAACTTTAGGCTGATTCATGTCCTGGGCAAGCTGCTTGCCAAGGTCATCACAATGCACCTGGCACCGAAGCTGTTGCTGCCGGAAGACTTAATGTGCTTTCATTGCGACAGTTTCGCACTCATAGTCCTTGAGGATTAAATATACGCACGCCATGATCAGCTGGATATTAATTTGGGCCTTCGACTCAGTCTTGTGGCCATTTCTCTGCAAGACCCTGTCCCACCTCAGCTTTGGCCATCGTTGCCTCGAACCGATCGACATTGCAATGGAGAGCCAGTCCAGCCAATCAGGCAAGGAGCTTGGTCCCATCGCATCACGTCTCGGGTTACTGACTTCCTCATCACTTACCTTGGCATCCCCCTCAGCATCACGAAGCTTGGTGGCACCGCTCTCCATCCCCTTGACAGATCACATGGTAGATCGCTTGCCCAAGTGGAAAGCTCGATGCTAACAAAGGTTGGTCGACTCGTTCTTGTCCAGGCAATGCTTTTCCGCTATCCCTTTCCATCAGCTTTAGGCCGGACAAAAAGGTCGACCCCAGGTTTCTTACGAAGGGGGCACGACAATGAGCCATTTGTGTCCCTAAGTTTGGTAACCTCGGTGTGCTGATCTTCGGCAGATGGGCATGTCCCTTTGATTTGTGTTGACAATGGCAATTGCGCACAAACGACACCAAAAAAATGGGCGCCATTTTGGCATGCAGTTCACATCTCGGAAAAGGTGTTTTACGCTTCCACATCCTCAGTCCTCGGTGATGAGCACTCTGCCCTTTCCTCGGAGAACATATTGATCGATGGCAACAAGGTGACCGAGCTCGCACCTGAGATCATCGCATGCATAGGCACGTCATCGCGCAAGGGCTTGTTGGGCGGTCCTGTGTCCAGGGCTTGAAGCGCACACGACTGGGTTCAATATGTGGAGACAGGGCAGGCAGTGAGCATGGTCAAACTTTGCGAACGAGGTGTGTTTGCGTGGACTACAAACGGCAAGTAGAGATGCAAGTGGGTCACCATTGGAGTACCCTCCGACCCTACTTAGTTTAAACAAATGAACTAGTTTTTGAAAGGTGGCGTGACTTTGGAATTTTAGTTCACTTGATTGTACTAAGTAGGGTCGGAGGGTACCCTAATGGTGACCCACTTGCATCTCTAACAAAAAGTACACCCTGCGTTATTGCTATGCGGTATTATCCAGGGATTCAGTTCTCTCCAGTTCATCAGAGCTAAATTGTGCTTCCGCTCTCCTAACCGGGTGGAATTCTTCATGTGGCTGGCACGTCAAGAGTCAATACTATTGCTGGCGCAGCCTGGCCTGCCACAGACGACCAGCTTGCTATGCAAGTATGCAACCAAGCACCAGAAAGATGTGACATCTTCTTGCGGATTGCGTCTGCTCCCGTCAACATTGGCAGGAGATCCTAGGTTAGATCAGGTCCACTAGACAGCCACCTGGACTTGGGAGGACTTTGTGTCTTTATCAACTGGAGGAAGCAACTAAGTACTTGTTGGCTACGGCAAAGAGGAAAAGGAAGGCGTCGTTGATCCTCCTGACTGCTTGGCTGATCTGGAAGCAACACTTCGTGTGAGATTCAACGGAGGGCACTCTATGTATGCTTGACAAGATCAAGGCCGAGGCTTTGTCTTGGTCTGCGGGTGGCATCATGCCATCACCAGCTTGTTGGCCCGGTCGCTGGCTTAGAACTTTGGCGTGTCGGGTCGGGTGTGCCTTTTCTAAGGCCTGTATATCAAACATTCCCTTCCTAAAAATGCAACGAGAAGCGGAAATTCTGTTTTTTCTCAAAAGTAAGATAGGAAATGTGAACTTGAATCTGAACAGATGGAACAACTTTGGATGGTGATCAAGGCAGATTGGGCACTCGCTAGGAAGAAACACACAAGTATAATTGTATAAATTGGAATGGCAAGTATCTGTGAAATTCATGTTACGAGATATATGCTTTTTCCATTTAAAGGATGTGATATTCACAATTATATAAAGGGTTTTGTGTATATTTCCACATGTACTTAGTTGTGGCTAGGGACTACTCCTATAGAAAAGGAGGCAGACTATTAAGATCATTATTCCTTATAAGCAGTGAATAACCAGAAAATCCAGTTTCACCCTTCTTCCGCAACAGGCTTAAGACCTTCAGGGAAGAGTGCTGCCAGCAGCTAGATGAAAGTGAAATCCCTACACAAGACTGCCCTACCTTCCCTCTTCAGACCCTTGCCCAACTATGCACGTCACAACTTGGTATCAAGCAAAAAAATCAAGGAAGAAAGTACCAAAGTTGCAAAGTTATATGTGGGTTGGAAAGGCATGAACATCCAGTAAGCTAGTGAACGGTATCTATTAAAAGATGGTGCATACAGTTATTATCAAACTATATATGTTAACTAACAAAACATGCAATCCATATGTAGTTGGTGAAACGAACCGCAGTTCTGATGTCCAATCCTGTATATGACTAAGATATGACTCAGGATTTCCAGTAAAAGGGCTAGCCCATAGCAAAAGAACATCAAACACCTGATCTTCCAGCTCCTGTGTATATACCAAGAAAAAGAATCATCACAATGTAAGTTTTATAGCAATTTATTTGCACGAGACACGAAGACATTATCTGCAGTACCTCTTTTGGCATGGATGCTAAAAGAGAGGCTAAGAGCAACCAACCAGCTTCACGCTCTGCGGTAGCAGCCACTGGATTTCGGCTGAAGCCATTAAGCATCTTTTTGGACAGCTCTAGTACGGACTTGGGCAGCCTGCAGATTTATTTATAGGAAAAATAACAAAATTTTATACATATGATGGTCAAATCATCAAAAAATAAAGAGCATTAATTTTTCAGGCAGAATTTCCATTAACAGAAGGTTGGACATATAAACCACAAATGGCAAATGGGAGTTGTCTCGTCCATTCTAAATGTGATTTCAATGCATGTTGAGCATTTATTTATCCATTGTTTCTACTTCGTCACATGAATCACACGGAACGTTGTGCACAAACTACAGAGCGTAAAGATATATACTAGTATGTTACTTTCACAAATTATTTTTGTTGTGCTGGAAGGGTCTCTGATACGGGCATCAAGCTATCAACAGGTGAATTTGCTGATACCGACAATTTGATACAACAATATGACCCAGTAAAATTTCACGAAGTATGAATGCTTCTCGGAGAGATATGAGAGCATGCAACACACTATCCAAAATAACATCGGTGCAACCCGGCATTGAAAACAGTTAGCCCCACCAAATCACAGTGCCAAAGACCCAAACAAGAACTTGGACCTATGCTCTATTTTTAAACAAATCTAGGAATACAGCAGCAAGCTGTTGTAACACCACCTTACGAGGCAAATTTCTACTCAAAATGTTATGAAGATGTATAGTAGTGAAAACAATGTTGGCAGCATGCAAACTACAGCCATATAAACGAATAATAATAAAAATGAATGAATGCCCTTTCACGAGTAGGGAAAAGAAAGAATACACATACTTCAGAAAGATATGTTTGACCAAAAGATACGCCCACTTTAATTTACAATCAGTGATTACAACCAAGTAAACATCACAAAGTATAATGATGAAATGAACCTTGCAGGATAACCAAGAAGTAGCTTCGGTGAGATCGCGACGAGAGCAGCTAATACAGTAGCCTGACCATGTAGCGAATCAAGCTCATGGTTCAGATTTTTACCCTGCTTTAAGTAAAAAAATTAAGAAGGTAGATGTTAAAGGAGTTAAAGTGTAGTATGAATAGGTGATGCCAAATACAGTATAACTGGCAATAATAAATATAAAGAAAGTCGCTGACAAACATAATACCCTAAAAACACTACTCCCTCCGATCCATAATAAGTGTCACAGTAACATAATAAGTGTCACAGTTGATCGGAGGGAGTAGATACTATGTTACAGAACTAGTGCCATTTTATCCCATAAGAATTTTAAGTCAGGACTAGATCACCAGTTTACTCAAAAAAGGACTAGATCACTGAACTTGAGTAAAAAAACAAGTGTACAAGACTCTGCCTGTCAGTGCTGCAAGTACTATGCTCTAGTCTTACAAGTACTTATAATGCTGTATGAACGGTGCATTGCACTGCTTGCCCCTTGTGAGACAGCAGGACGTGATTATGAAGCTTCAACACGGATCGATTCTTAAGACTGTAACATGTTAGAAAGTAACTGCAACATCGTTTGACTCCACATTTTAAAGAATGACTATTAGATACATATTTTTTTGTAAATATAGCAGAACTCATTGCTCCCACTATATGACAGCAAAACAGATAGACATGCTGCAGGTGCACACTTCCAACAATATTTGAATATTCTCATTTCAGCATCCTTCTCGAGATGTTGAAGCTCTATGCTCATTTGGTACTAAAACGCATACACCCCTCTGGAAATGTACTGCTTGGGCATATGTTGTTTATTAAGATAAAGGGCAGCCCCGGTGCAGTAGCTCCCGCTTGCGCAGGGTCCGGGGAAGGGTCCGACCACTTTGGGTCTGTTGTTTATTAAGATAAAGACTAAAGAGATATTCCGCAATCGGGATAGGGAATACAACTTGCAGGCATAGGAAATTACTGGGCCAATACTAGAAATACAGATCTCAACTAGCTGGACAACCGCTCACATCCCTAATTGTAGCAAGTGCATGGAACACAACAAACAAGCGCTTCATTATACCTTATCAAATGACAAAGTCTCTCTGAGAGCGTGTAATGTTGTAATGCCATATGAAACTAGACCACCAACACATGTAGGATCAACTTCCGCTAAAGCACGCAATGTTAAAGCTGCCTCGACACGAACCTATAAAATGTCAAAAGAAGATATTAGGCTTGCTCAACCACTTAATACAACATACCCAAAAGAACAATAGTAGCATAAATTGACAAATAGCAGAAAAGGTAACCATGGCTTTAGTTCATTTCAAGAAGAAGAAACTGTACAATAGAAACTGAAAATATACAGCAACAGCAGGCTGTACCAAAATGACTGCCACTATATTCAGCTTTCAGTTTACTCATTAAAAGAAATGTTGCAGAATATGAAAGATCAGAGTAAGGCTCAGTTTTCCTCAGTACTCAGCAAGATCAACAGATCATGCAACAACAACCAGCAAGTAGGTCATAAGCTATCGTGCACATGCATAAAGAACAGATTGGCAAACTATGTAACGCAATCAGAACGATGAATAGTAGCACCAGAAGTGAAGCACATATGTGTGGTTTGTTCAACATCAATGGTTTACTATTTCATTGGTGTTGACAGAAAAAACAGTTGCAAGTGGATCTGTGCTTATGATATTACATGGTTATTTAGTCACCCAATATATATCCCTGAAAGTTATTATCATAATTGTGAGGCTTTTTTAGTTAGCTACATGTATTTAATCATAAGATTTCACAGGCCCATGTTTTATGGCAGAGATTATGAGAAAAACATAATACGTTCATGTACTTATGAATTTAAGAAGACACAAAATGGCAATCCCAGGAAATCTATTTTGTAACATACATTCGCTGAAGAGTGAGATAGTGCTGCAACAACTGTGTTATCAAGAACATCCTTAAATTCAGATGGAACCTGCATGAAGAAACATGTGTGATGTTACTGAAGTATGCATAGCATTGACACGGAAATAGAAAATTAGCTCAGTACTCTGACAAAGATGTATAAACTGGAAACGGCATTGCTTGATAGTTACTCCCTCTGTTCTTAAATATAAGCCTTTTTAGCTTTTTCTTGATTCGTACGTATCTAGACGTATTTTAGTGTGTTGATTCACTCATTCCAGTCCGTATTTAGTCCACACTGAAGTGGTCAAAACATCTTATAATTTGGAACGGAGGGAGTATATATGAGGCCCGGGAGCCACATGTGGGTAACTCACTGGATTGCATTTTCCAACTCAATGATCTCTATGATGGTACTGAGCAATGGCCATAAAGAATTTTACTTTTGCTAAGAGAGGGTAAAATCATAATACATGCTAAAATTAACTTGAAATGCACAAAGTATGCCAATCGGTTGAGTTATCACAATCAAAGCTGCAAATTGAACAGGAAAAAATATGCATAATACACAATTCTTTTGCGTACAAATACCTCTCCCAAGCTTCTCAAGAGGTAAGATAGAATGCGGAATGTTGCCACTGTCGTCGGAGCAGTATAATTTGAAGACTCCAACTGCACTCAACAATACACACAAATGATGCAACAATATTAACTAAGATATTTTTTGTACTTTTCAGCCCAAGATCGAAGCTACCTAACCTTTCTTCCAAGAAATACCAAAAAATCCCGCTGTGTCGGCTCAGTCATCTGGTCAGCAAAACCAACTCGGAGGATATATAGCACACATGCCTGGGAATTTAGATATAAGAGCAATAAGAACCTTTACACTAAGGGAATTGGAGTGGGATAACATTTTTATTCCCAGTATTTGATATTCTGCATTCTTAACAAACAAAATTATAACCCATACTAGTTTAGGCAAAGCGGAAACGAGCATCAAACTGCTGGGCTTCTTACTAAGCGCAAGTTCAACTTTTTGCGTCAAATTTCTGTCATCTAGAGGTGAACTCGTGCCATGTCACAACATTTCTAGGCAACTCCTGAGCTGCCTCAATCCGTTCTCAAAAAAAAATCTAACGAATTGATAAATCATGTGGAAAAAAGTTTCTCTTGTAAATGGCATATTTGCACAATACAGCAAATTAAACATGATGCGAATTCATGGTTGAAAAAATCTTAATACAGAGTTCAAAACTTCAAACCAAAATTGACAAGGGGGCTACCAGTGCATGTGGATCAGGAGCACCATTCCCTTGGAGAATTTCCATCACCTGGGCGGCATAGTTTTGAAGTTCGCTATCTAAGGTGCCGTACTTCATATGGATCATCTGCAGCACATAATATTGTTAATGGTGTGAAGTATGAATGCACTGCAAAACCTAGTAAGACTAATTTGTGAGTTCAGGTAAATTTAGAAGAAATGAGATGTTGAATCGTTCTAATTCAATAGGAGGACCTTTTGTGAGCAAGTGAAATGACAATACCTACGAGAACTAGGTACTCTTTCTTTTTTTACTCAAGAAGAAAGGCACCGATTTTAAGTTGACTGAGATCGCAGTGATGGGATTGTACATTCATTCCCCCACCCAAGCGAGGATCAGTTCCTAATTCAGTAAGACAACAACCTAACAATTAAAAGATATATAATTAAAGTTGAGATGGCTGGTGATGCCAACCTTAGGGTGGAAATGAATAGCAACAATCCTTTGAAAGTGTACTACTCAAACCTTTGAAGTGTTCATACTTGATAATCAGTTCAGTACATTTGTAGACATAAGATAATTTAACGGAAAGGTTCTATTAGGAGTCTAAGCCCACTTCAGCTTTAAAGTTATATCTTTGCGCATATATGCCCGTACCTTGTGGTATTCTCACTTGAAAGTTTTGAGTAATTTTTTTTGTTTAGTTATTTTATAGCGCATAGTAAATCCTTGTTATACTCTTGTTTGATAAACTTTGTCATCTTACTATTCCTACTATAATTACGTGATTTTTCTTTTACAGCCTTTGTGTTTGCTTCATACTGAAGCTAGCAAAAAATTACCTGCAAAAAGAACACCCATGATAGAGACAAACCAATCCGGAGTTTCTTTGCATTGGCTCCATTTGCTGCAATAGGAAAACAAGGAACATTGCAGTGAATGGACATAAGCATGGATTATCACCCAAGTCATACAATGTCCAGGATTTTTTCTCTCAAACACGAAACTGAAGAAGGCGCCAAGAAGATGAAAGTACAGCAAGCCAAAAGAGAAACAAAAACAGAAGAAAAGAAACACCTAGTGTAACACCTAAGCCACTCCAAGGCTGTCAGTAGTTACTCATTGTTGCTCTCTATCTCTAGACTGGCCCCACAGCCAACACAAACATTTCCAGTGCACTTTGCCCTCAGTCGCCCTAGGGAAACTTTCGGGAGGTCATCCATCCCAAATTGCTCCCGGCCAAGCACGCTTAACTGAGATGTTCTTAGGAGATGAGCTTCCGGAAAAGAAGATGCATCTTGTGAGTATGGGTAGTGCTACCATTCCTTTTAAGCCTTGGGCAAGGATGTCACGCCTAGGCCCACATCAAAACAAAATCAATTGAAGAAAAAAGGCTGAGAACCTAGAAAACCTTACAGAACTGAAACTACAGCTATACCTCGGCCTAATAGCCATCTTGGGGCCTAGATATATCCAAGCTATTTGTGCCATGTGCAGAAATAGACCACATGCTTACATTCGCAGAGTTACTGAAAGAAGACTACCGCAGCACAAATTCAAAGAATCGCAGAAAATAAGAATAATAAAAAAGAAAGCAATTCAGAGCCACAGATAAATATCAACAAAAAGATGACAAAAATGGAAGGAACCCCGCATATAATCCTAGTTCCTAGGTGGAAGGTGGGATCTGAACCAGGGTGCTTGATTGCACAATCATGTGCCCGCCATTGAGCTACCTAGGAATTCCCCAATGATTGCAACATGCCCTATTCCAAGTAATTCCACATAGCCGTGAGTGTGCTATTTTCTGTATAGTGTGAGTTCAGCAACAAGTTCAACAATGATGGTTCACACTGATATCAGAACTCGTAACAGATAGTTTCGCTTTCACATGTCTCTTTCATAATGTTTTGATATTAGTTCATTTCTGAATGAAGTCAACACTCATGCAAGAACTGAATCAAAAAAAATACAGCATTCAAGTTGGTACTACAGTAGCATACATAGACATTCATGTGTTTAGATGTCTTTCATCACACACTCAGAAAAGGGCACAGCTTTATTTACCTTTAAGAAATGGTAAAATTAAATGCTTCTGTAGACCATCATCAAACTTCTTTGCAGAAACATTTTGCTTTTTACTTCCTTTGGTCACCTGTCAACTAAAGTCATATATATAAATTGGCAAGAAAAAAGTTAAAGGAGATATGAAAAATATATACCTGTGCATCTGGGTTCACAGCAAGAGCAAGTATGGCACCAAGTGCTTCCGCAAATGAATCTCTAACTGCTGACACATAATCTTCCAAACCCTATATAATGTTGTCAGTCAAAAGAACAGGTTCAGCTAATATACAGCAGCCACTGGTTTTCAGCTTGCAGTAAACATGAGGAATGAGAGGAGTAAGCAATACCTTAACGCAACAAGACATTGAAGTATCAAGTTCAGCCATCCCCAACCCAGGCCCACCTATATTAGCAAAGGCCTTCAAGCATCGTGCTGCTGCTACTCTAACAATATATGATTTGTCACTTATGCCAACTCGCATGATTATGCGGAAAGCTTCCAAATAAGCTGCACCACTACCACCACCACCAGAGCCTTCCAGTGCGTTCTCAAGCAGGAGGAGTGCATCTTGTCTCACAAAGTCCTGAAGTTTCAAGTACGAAAAATGATTTAGGGTAGAAAATGAAGCAGAAGCACAAATTTACAACAAAAGGTTGGCTGGAGATCAGCAGCAACACTACTAAAAGAAACATGGGTCCTTGGAGACGGGAAAGAAAGGGGGGACAAAAAGTTCCACAGGTGAACATATTTTAGATTTTTTTTAAATCTCCGCATATTTTGACATAGCCATTGTATTGCAAGAGAGATAAGAAAAATAACATGAATACCAAAAAACAGTTAGATAACTTCCTGTAGAAGACACTGGAACGAGAACAGGAAGGAGAACAAGGAAGCTGAAGGGAGAAGCACACAACCTCATGATACTTCATGAGTTTGGCTACGATGTTTGATGTCTCAATCAATCCTGCGGTGATCTTGCGCCCGAACAAGCGGTAAATTTCTCCTAGGCATTGTGCTGCACCTGTTAGGAATTATTGGGTTTATAACATTAGGACTACAAATTATGAATTATCACAATCAATAAGCAGACCACGAGGTCTTATATGATTATAGTGTGACTTCTACAAGAAATAGAAGGGATCATTGCACATTACACAATTACAACCACAGTAAAATGCAAATATAAGCACATCTTCTTATCTGATAAGGACTTAGCACTTAGCAGTATATGAACCTAATGCATTCCAAGCACATGATCGGACATCCGGCATATGAAGAGCAATATCTCTGGCCAACTCCCAAGTGTGAGGAGCTGAATGAAGGATGACATATGCATTTGCTTTTTTAGGTCAGCGATCCATTGTATGGTCAGGAGAGCTTCTGCAACCATGCGTTCGGTAGGCAATTGTTTGGATTGAGCGACCGTGCAGCAAATTATGCATCCAGAAGAGGTCCCTGGAGCCGAAGCCTGGTAGCAACTCTGAAAATAGCCAGCTCTTGCTCACTGAATTGAAGGGGCAGACCAAGCCAGGGCCTGTTTTTGGTTAGTCCTTGAAGGCACTTCCACGTGTGTTTAAGAGCCTTTCAGTGCAGCTTGGCTTGGCACAGCTTTAGATTCTCGGAGATTTGGGAGCTTATCACAGGGGGGCCATATCTAGTTTTTTTAGAGGAGCCAGAACCTTTTTTTTGGAAAGACAAATAGGCTTATTTCTACCGGCAATAAATCTCTAACATATTCTTGTTCACATTGAAATACAGAATCACAAGAGCAATAATGGCAACAGGCAAATGGCTGTGATGGCTTCGCCTTCAATGGGCAAAGGTGGTGGCGACTTCAAGACCAAGACAGTGGCTTCGACGGGTCAATCAAAGCTAAGGTGGCAATGGGTGTGACTTTTTACGGGTCAGCTAAACCAAGAGAAGAGGACGACATATTTGGGTGATAGTGTCTCGTCAGCTGTGATAAATAGAGTGATAGCAGTGGCTTAGAGTGAACTACTGACAGTTCAGCAACCACAAATTGGTGCACTCTAGGAATAAAGTATACAGGCTCGATTTTCAAGATTAGTGAACTCATTCGACATAATTTTGCTCACAAATTTTGGACCTTCAAAATTGTGTGACTAAGCTGATATATATGTGGTAACAGTTATAAGATACATTTGTTGCGCAGCTATAACATCTGTAGTATGAAATCTCCAGCACTACTACTGGTCTCGACAGATAAACAGTGTAGACCCTTCTTTTTCAGTCAGCTAATGAGAGTATTTCATGATTTTCCTTTTTCTGATTTCAAATAAGTCAAGACATCTATACAACATGAATTACAATTTTCTGACCTGCGCATGCCATGGGATCCGCTCTTTTCCCATCTACCAACCACCCCTGCAAGGTACTAGCTCTTGCGTATACCGATATTGTGTCACCTTTCTGAATTATCCGCCCCATAGCTGATGACGCCAAGCGCCGAACAGGGCGGCAAGCCCCAAAGACAAGCAAGGACTGGAGAGCATCCTCGCATTTCCTTTGCCAAAGCTGTATGGTCTCCTGAAAAGCAACACCAAACATAGAATTCAAAACCTGAAGTACCCAGCAAATCCTCCATTCATCGCCTAAGGCTGCATCCTAACATTCGTGGGTTCACTATATTGTGAGCAAATTAAGCTCACTCAACTGTGAGAAAATTTCAGAACAGATGTATATTAGTTTGAAATGAGCACCAATCATGAAGCATTCTATTTAGTTCTTCTGTCCCCTGCGCCACAGCTAAAACCCAACCTGAATCACATGAACCGATTCTAGGATCCTCCGACCCAGCAGCTAGAGAACACTATAATTTTGCAACAGAAAAATCTAGGCAATGGACCACGGAAACTACTATCCACAAGGAGCCAACTCAAGCAGATCACGGCCGGCACAGCGATACCATTGGCTGCTCGCCGGAAACCCGTCCAGAGAGCTGGAACGGCAACAGCATGCGCGTGGGCAGTGCCGTAGCAGCTGGGATCTGGGAGATGGGAGAGAGGAGGGTCGGGCAGCGAGACCTTGGGCGCCTCGTCGAGCGCGAAGGAGAGCTCGGAGAGGAGGTCGAAGCAGAGGAGCGCGTCGGGGGGCTTCTGCCTGGCGGACGCGACCACGGACTCCAGCTGCGCCACCAGCGCGCCGAACCGCGACAGCGGGATCGGCTCGCCGCCGGCGGGGCCGCGCTTCGCCATGGGAAGTGCGGAGGGTGGGCGGGCGACGAGGGAGCGGGAGGGCGTGCGGGTGTTTTGGGCCTTTTTCCGGTACGAGTGAGATCTAGACGTGCCGCGCGATCACACGGAGGTGGTGGGGTCGGTGCGTCTGGCTCGACGAGCCGATGAGACACCGGTAAAAAATGTTCTGCGCCCTTGTAATCTTGTGCATTTTTTTTTACAACAAAAGGCGTCAGAGACGCCATATCTCATTCAACTCAATTGCACAGTACAGCATGGATTATAAAGTCCTGAAGATCGACAGATTGTAGGACAATGACCTGAAGAATGAGTTGAACAAACACATGAGTAGATAGGCTGTTTTAGGCTGCGCCTAAGAGCCTGATGTGCACAATCATGGGCTACCCTATTTAAGTCTCTTTTGATGTGGAAGACCTGAGTGGACGACCTGGAGGTGGCAGCAAAGAAGCATTCCATAGCATCTCTTGTGTCCCAGTGCATAAGCGGATGATCAAGGCGCCTGCTTGCAGCAACCTTAGCAAGCAGTTGATTGTTAGTGAGGAATGTCACCCTGTCAAGGTTTAGAAATTGCGCAAGTGTTGCAGCCAATTGAAGTGCCTTCGCTTCTGCCTGAAAAACCGAAGAAGTAAGATCCGTTGCTGCCTGGATCATGATAGAGCATTTGTTTCCCAACGTCTCGTCCTTGATGAAGACTCCAATGCCTGTCGCCTCGGCACCTGCAAATTCTGAGATTTTTCTAAACTTCCATGAGGCATCTGCAAAGACAACAGGACCTGAGATTGTTAAATCCGTTGTGATGGTGGATCCTTGTTCTGAAGAGGCCGTCATCCTATCATCCTTATGCATTATCTTTCCCTGCATATTCAAGTCTGAAACGTCACATAATTCAAGATTAGCTTGTAAGGCCTGAGCATTAATATTGATCTGGTGAGGCTCTCCATTTCTCTTTTGAAAAAACATGTCATTTCTGGATTTCCATGTACACCACATAAAGGTAAAGATATTTGGCAAAGAAGCATGTGGATGATTCATATTAAGAATGTTGACGATGTTCTCGGCTAAAGAGCTGCAGTTTTGAATTATTAGATCTATATGAATAAACCATGGATGCAAAAACCAGGCTGCTTTCACAAATGGGCATGTGAAGAAAAGATGGATGTCGTCCTCCTCCGAACCACACCTGCAGCAAAGTTTACTTATGTGCTTGGAATACTTGCCAGCTCTGGCACCTGTAGGAATTGCTTTGCGAAGAAAGCGCCACGCAAAAGTTTGGATCCTCGGGATAATCTCCTTGCTTTTCCATACCTGTGTGAGAAGCTGGGAAGTTGCAGGAGAGGGTTGAGCTGGCCTCTGTTCTCCCAAGACATAGAGATCCTGCACACAAGCATAGTAAGCAGATTTTGCATGGCATGTACCAGTTGGTGTGAGTTTCCAGCAAAGGAAATCTTGATCTTGGGAGTTAAAAATTGGGTGTTTTTTATGACCTGGGCCAAAGAGGGTCGAAACAGAGTATCTATAAGATTGTCATTCCATTTTCTTTGATTAGGGAGCCAAAGGTCATTTACAAGGGCAGGGTAAACAAAGCCAGACGGCTGAATAATTAAATCATCATAAATCATGTTCCATGAGGAGCACCAGGGAGTACTCCAAATAGAAATATTGCCCTGTGTGAGTTGATAGAAAGAGTGTGCCTTGAGGATGTGGAGAACTTTCAAAATCGAGGCCCAGAAAGCAGATTTTGGCTCAGAGGGCTTTGGGCGCCAAATGGATGAGTCCGGAAAATATTTTGATTTGAGAACCTTGTGGAGATGATCGTCGGGGTTTTGAGCAATGCGCCAAGCCGCCATGAGGATTAGACTCTGATTTACAGCCTGCAGATTTCGAATTCCTAAACCCCCTTCTTTTTTGGGAGCGCATATATCTTTCCAAGCTCTCAAGCAAAGGCTACGACTAGTAGTTTCCTCTCTAACTCCTGTCCACCAAAAACTTCTAATGATGGCTGTCAGTTTAGAAATAAACTTTTTGGAGAAGAGAATATTAGACATATAGTAAACAGGGATAGAGGAGAAAACAGATTGAATGAGAGTCAGCCTAGCCGCATGGGAGAGCTTGTCGGCTTTATAAGTGCTGAGTTTAGTTTTGAACTTGTCTAGAACGAAGTTGTAAGCCGAAGCTCTGTCTTTAGCAGGGAGAATGAGTGGATGGCCCAAGTGGATAAAAGAGGCATCAATGTCTGAGACCGGAAAAATATGCTTGATAGCACTAGCCATATTAGGGTGAACATTTTTACTAAAGATGATGCCAGATTTTGACCAGTTGGGAATTTGTCCGGACCTAGCACAAAAGGTATCAAGAATTTGCTTCATGATAATCGCCTCTTGAACAGAAGCCTTCCCACAAATGAGAAGGTCGTCGGCAAAAAGGAGGGAATGGATGTGGGGGCAATTTGGTCCAAGCACAATGCCCTCCAAAGAGCTGTGGTACATAGCTTCCTGCAGGGCCAGCGACAACTCATTAATTGCAAGGACAAAAAGATACGGAGAGAGAGGGCATCCTTGCTGAATACCTCTGTCGCTACGGAATTTCGCAAACGGTTGCCCATTAATGATAACTGAAAAGATGGGCGAAGAAATACATGCGTGGATCAGATTTATGAAGTGCCCATGTAGCCCTTTACGTGAGAGTGCAGCAACAATAAAATTCCATTCTAACCGATCAAACGCTTTGGCCAAATCAATCTTAAGCATGAATGATTGATGCTTCCAAGAGGAAAGAGCAAATGAATGAGTTATCTCTTGGGCAATGATGATATTGTTGCTGATACGGCGTCCTTTGATGAAAGCCTGCTGGGAGGGGTGGATGTAGTCCGGGAGGTGAGGTTTCAGCCTATTTGCTAAAGATTTAGCAATAAGTTTATAGACTACATTGCACAGACTAATGGGCCTATAGTCAGCTGGAACAAGAGGAACAAGTTTCTTTGGGATTAAAACAATGTGAGTGTCATTGATATGGGCCGGCATGACACCGGTTTCAAAGAAAGATCTTACAAGATTTGTGACGTCCTCAGCAATCCAGCTCCAAGTAGCTAGGTAGAACTCAACATTGAATCCATCAGGTCCCGGTGAGGCATTCCTCTTCATGTCCAAGAGTATATCCCAGAGCTCTTGTTTATCCGGCATTGTGTAGGTGTAGTCTTGAGTTTCTTGAGGAAGTTGTGATCCAATATAAGGCCTGCCATAATTAACATTGGAAGATGCAAAAATGTGTCTGAAGTAGTTCACAAAAGTGTTACTGATTTGTTTTGGCATATAATGAACAATTTCATTTTCATCCTTGATGGAGACAATGGTGTTTCTTCTTCTGTGTTTGAGTATAGCCCTGTGGAAAAAAGATGTGTTCCTGTCTCCGTCCTTGACCCATTGCTTCTTTGCTCTCTCCATGTAAAAATCAGTCAATTTAGTTAAGTTCTGTTCATATCAATTGGCCAGTGAGACTTCGAGCTTGTGATCCCGGGTGTGGGGGCCTGCAATTGAACTTGCTTGATCTGTTCTTCCAACGCCGTGAGTTCCTGCTGAAGTGGCTTTTTTTCCTGCACCAAACTTTCAGAACTCTAGCCAAATGATTAGTTCTTTGGGAACGCTTTGTGAGAGGTTTTATAACAAGCAATCCTCGCATGGTTCTGAAAGTCCTGCTCCTTTAACCACCACTTTTCAAATTTAAAAGTTCGCTTAGTTCTCCGGACTGGACCATCAGTTGATAATAAAAAAGGGGCATGATCGCTTAGAGAATGAATAAGTGGCATGTTATACACATTAGAAACGGAAAAGAAGCACACCACTCTGCATTTACTAAACAGCGATCCAACCTTTCATAAAGAGGTTTAGAAGAAAATCTTCTATTCGTCCACGTATAAGCTGGCCCACTGAAACCTAAGTCGAAGAAACCACAAAGTTTATCCGGAGATTGAAAAGCTTTCATCCGAGACCGGTTAATAAGAGGGGAACTTTTATCCATATCATAAAATAGCTCATTCATATCCCCCATACAAAGCATAGGCAGATTGCAATTATCATATACAAAAGAAGCAATCTGCTCCCATATTTGGCTAGTTTGTGGATGCTACGGATCGCCATATATACAAACAAGGCCAAAGCTTTGATTAGTAGTTCTAATAGTAACAATGGCCAAGATAAGATGGAAGCTAGTACTATAAACAGACACGTGCAGATCATCACTCCACATCAGCCAAAGCCCTCCCGATCGTCTTCTTGACGGAATTACAATACTATCATGCATGTTAAACCTAGTAACAAGATCAGTGGACTTTACCTTAGAAGATTTGATTTCCGAAACGAAAATTATCTGAGCCTTGGTGGAGTCGAGTATTCTGGCCAGATGGCACATCTTGGTACTGCCAAGGTTCTTGCCCATGCCTTGGCAATTCCATCCCACAGCTTTCATGGCACCTTCTAAATTGGCGGCGTTGCCTCACGATCCAGCACCAAGTTCGCTTCCCCGTATGCCTATTTGTACCTTTGAGGAGTGGATGTACTAGGCAGGTGACAGAAGAAGCTGATATGTGATGACTCTCCGGTCAATAGGCGTGGACTTTCCTCGAGATCAATCTTGCTGAAGCAACCAGAGATAGGATCCGACAGTGTAGAGTCGATGAGGTCGGAGATGGTCGAGCACGGCGACCTGAGTTCTCAGCCGGTTCTGGCTTCTTGCGCAGTGCAGTAGAGATCAGGCGGCCCTCAGTCTTGAGCCCCCAGCAGCAGGCGAGGATCTTCACTGCCAGTAGCTAGCGGAATCGGAGATTGGAGCTGGTCAAACGCATACGCATCAGCAAGAAGTGATGGGATTTGGGGATTTTTGGATCGTGGCTTCCTAGGGAAAAGGGTGGCTCTATTGGGATGGGAAACAGATCACGAGAAATAAGTATAGGCAGATCACGAAGAGGAGGTGGAGGAGAAGCTGTCTGGAAATCTGGATCTTGGGGAGAAATATGGAGAAAATCTTACGAGGAAGAGGAAATCGGCATATTGCCATTCGGCATGTCGCCAGACACCACTCAGGGCATGCTAATCTTGTGCATTTCAAATTTTAAAGATAGCCTCCTGCTTTCTCTCAAAAAAATGTCCTCTCAGCACGTTCGGTTCAAGGGAAATAGACACAGGGAATGGGAGTTTAGGCTACAAAGATTTTTAATCCTTTGATTGGTTGGAGGGAATGGGAATTAGTTAGGGAAGAGGTAAGGGAATTCATGTGTTAAACTCCCACTAATCTATTCCCTGGGGAAATCCTGGTAATTGAAATGAGGGATGGGGAAGAGGCGTTGAATTCCCATTTCCCTTCCATGCGATAGCCAAACAAGCTGTCGGAACCAAAGGGAAGACCGCTCGCTCCCGTGTCGCTCCTGGGCGGCACCAGGGCGCCCCCACCTCCGGCCGCTTAAGCCCCTCCTCCGGCGCCCTCCCTCTCCGCCGCTGCCGCAAGCTGTCGGCGCGGCGGTGGCGGGCCCCTGCCCCAAAGGTGGTGGGGGGTTCCCTGCGCTCCGTTTTCTCCCGTATCCGTCACTGGCGGCGCCGCTCCTGCGCCGGTGTACCGACTGCTGCGTCACCTGGCGGTGCTCTCCTCGGCCCCGTCCCTCTCCCCATCCTCGCTCCGTGCTGGGGAGGGCCGGGCTGCGCGGGGGCGGCCAGATCGGCAGCGCGAGCCGCCTCGATCTGGTGCTCGTCTCCATCCGGCACTGCTGCCCGCCTCCCTCTTCTCGCCGGCGATGAAGGTGTGGTCTGCCTCTCTCTCCCCCACCCCTGTTGGTCCTGCTCGGTTCTCGTGCGTGGCATGGCGCACGTTTGGTTCGAGGGAAATAGACACAGGGAATGGGAGTTTAGGCTACAAAGATTTTTAATCCTTTGATTGGTTGGAGGGAATGGGAATTAGTTAGGGAAGAGGTAAGGGAATTCATGTGTTAAACTCCCACTAATCTATTCCCTGGGGAGACCCTGGTAATTGAAACGAGGGATGGGAAGAGGCGTTGAATTCCCATTTCCCTTCCATGCGATAGCCAAACAAGCTGTCAGAACCAAAGGGAAGACCGCTCGCTCCCGTGTCGCTCCTGGGCGGCACCAGGGCGCCCCCACCTCCGGCCGCTCAAGCCCCTCCTCCGGCGCCCTCCCTCTCCGCCGCTGCCGCAAGCTGTCGGCGCGGCGGTGGCGGGCCCCTGCCCCAAAGGTGGTGGGGGGTTCCCTGCGCTCCGTTTTCCCCCGCGTCCATCAATGGCGGCACCGCTCCTGCGCCGGTGTACCGACTGCTGCGTCGCCTGGCGGTGCTCTCCTCGGCCCCGTCCCTCTCCCCATCCTCGCTCCGTGCTGGGGAGGGCCGGGCTGCGCGGGGGCGGCCAGATCGGCAGCGCGGGCCGCCTCGATCTGGTGCTTGTCTCCATCCGGCGCTGCTGCCCGCCTCCCTCTTCTCACCGGCGATGAAGGTGTGGTCTGCCTCTCTCTCCCCCACCCCTGTTGGTCCTGCTCGGTTCTCGTGCATGGCATGGCGGATTCACAGCACTTGTGCTGGATCTGGCGGCGGTTCTCTCCGTCCCCTGGCCTGGTGCACGCGGCCGGCATGGCATCAGCGGTGTTCTCAGAGCGAGTCCTTCGGTGGCCAGTGCGGTACTGGGCGTCGGTGGTTGTGGCCTGACTGTTCTTCGTCACCTTCCACCCCCACCCCCATGGTTTTCGTCCGGTCTCCGTGCGTGGCACGGCGGGTACGATGCAACCTCGCGTTGCGCCGGATCTGGCTGGCTCTGGCGGTGGATCCTCCTCCCTCTAGCATGGTTCATGTGTCCGGACTTGGCCCGGGTGGTGATCTTTGGGTGGGGCCTTTCGTTGGCCAGCGTGGTGCTGGGCGACGATGGTTTGGCCGGTGATGTCCCTCTCTGTGGTGGTTTGCAGTAGTTTGCCTTCTCCCACTCCCATCGGTCCCCTGCAGCGCGCTTCTGCAGAGGCCGGCATTTCTCGGTTTGCAGATGGCAGCCGTAGAGGCGGCTTGCTCCCTACGTGGGGGGCAGCCATGGGTGATGTTGGGTTCCCGATCCTACTATCAGCCGCGTTGGGCGCTGGTCTGTTGGGCTGGGTAGCTCCATGTTGCTGCAGTGGTAGCCATGGATGCAGCTTTCTCCCATCCGGGAGTGCCGTGGATTGGGGGTGGCTGCTCCTTGCCTCCCTGCAAGACGACGTCTGCAATTGCTGCCTTTGTTTGGACTCCGATCGAGTCTGGTGTGGTGCCCAATCTGACCTCGGCTCTTGTTGCTCTTCGGTGTTGCCAATGGTTGGTGCGCCTTGGCAATGTTGTGCCCTTCGGCTCTGCTTGTGGTTCTCGCTCCGCGGTGTGTGCGCGTGCTTCCGTGAAGTTATCTAGGTGTGGACTCAGCTCCATGATGCCCTTCGACTTCGCCAGCGGCACGTCGCTATCGTTTCAGGGTCTCGGTGTGTATGGCCTTTCATGCACGTGATGCGGCGTGGACTCGGTTGTACTCTGCCTTGACCACGCCGACAGCGTCGAAGTGTCAAGGATGGTCTCGGCTGATTGTTGCTCTTCGTCAGTGGTGGTGGTGCTTCTCAGGCAATGTGCCAGTCGTTTGGCTCTGTCTCTCCCTGTGGTGTTGCTACTTGTAGTTTGGAGAGGCCTTGCTGCCTCGCCAAGAAGCTTGCTGGGAGCCCTATCAGAGCTTTGTGTGTGTGTGTGCGTGTGGTGTTGGTTTGCGCGTGTGTTTTTCCGTTATTTCTCTCCTCTTGTACTCCCCTGTATGCCCTGGTTCATTTGAACCTATCTTGTAGATGTTGCAAAACCTCATAGGCAACTTTGAATGAAAAAATATTCAGGTGGGGACTTGCTCCCTCCCCCGGTGACAATTAAAAAAAATGTCCTCTTGATAAGACTGTTAATTTCTGTAAGTAAATTTTCGTTATATTCGTTATGCCCCTTTTTGAGCCTTTGCGAGCAAGATTGTCAGCATGGTATGACGTGCTAGAGTGTGGTCTTCCTAAATTGGGTGATTGAAAAGATAGAGATACGACGACTAGAGGGAGGTGATTAGGAGTTTATAAATTCTGCAGTGTGAAATGACACGTAAATGACATAATCTTCAGATACAGAGATAACAGCATAGATGCACTGGCTGAGGGAATTATTAAAAGTTATACACTATGATTGATGACAAGTACATGGAACGAAGGACATGACTCCTCGGAGATAGAGGTATGTTTCAAAGTACTCATGAGTACTAAGATGATGGGTGCATGCTTCAAGTGAATAACATATATACAAAAGGTAGCGTGCTTGAAGAAAAGCACTTGCAGCTAGGACATGTCCTCATAAGGACTTGGCTTAACCGAACATAGAATTATCTCAATATCACGAGAACGTGGACATGCTTCAACCAACTGCAAGGCACTCTCAAGACAGGCACGAACATTAACATCACACATAAGAGTCATTGAAGAACATGTCGAAATAAAACAGATGAAGACAAGTGTCATAAGTTATAACAGACTGTTGATCAGAGCAACAAAAGTATATATATTGAGGTGGGCAATAATGCCAACTAAGATCACATAGATAAATTCTCAACCATGATGACTGAACAATATAATGCTCTAACTGACCGAGGAAACAAATGCATAAGGCAATAAGATTTGGAATGAATACACCTGTTCTGTTTTCCGGAGTTCGAATTGTTGGCTAGTTAGGTGCTCGATCATACTCAGTCACTCTCTCAATGTGCTAGTTAGGTGCTCGATCATACTCAGTCACTCTCTCAATGTGCTAGTTAGGTGCTCGATCATACTCAGTCACTCTCTCAATGTATAAGCATAGAATTAGGAGACACCAAGGGGGATTTGGGAGCAAATGCATATGTTATTATGTATGTGTTCTTCAATTCGTCAACCTGGCTTGTTGGGATCTAGTTGTTATTTATAGTCGTTGGGGAGATCTAGTTGTTGGATGACGATGGTTGTGTACGGATAACTACAACGACTAGTCTTTGGTTGCGGTTGGCCTCAGATAGAGTTAAGATCAGTCGAGATTTTATACATGAGGAAGTCAACCACATGAGTTTTCAGAGAACCTTGAATTTTAGGCTCAACCAGAATCAATTTTTCATCGCATGAGATGTGCTACTTCCATAGAAATTGTTGAGTACCCAAAGTGGAAGGGTGATGTAACCTAGCAACAATGATTCTCACTCGATTGATTTATCGAACATGTATGAATTTTTATAACCACATCTAATGATGAATATATACACACGACCAACAAACTTGTCCCCAACGATTCAGAAAGGTTGCTCGATATAATGGTAGATTTGTATAGTGTGATATGAGTTGACAAATAACAAAACGGACCATATTGTAGTGATATGAAACATAAGCAAATAAAGAACAATTATACTAATAAATGATGGACCTAAGGCCATAACTTCACTAGAGCCATCCCCAAACAAGATAGCAATGTTGTGGTGAAATTACATTCGGGCAACGATTAAAATGCAACATTTATAATTATGACTATTCATGTCATGATTAATATAAGCATTACGTCCAAAATATATGGACCATTAATCCAACAACATCTATAACTAATACTCCACGCTGAAATCGCTATCCAAAATGCATCTCAAAGTATTAAGTTAAAAATAGAGTATTGCAATAAGCATGATGGTATAATGTAGACAATAATAAAACCATCTAAGTTTGGTAATGAAATCATTTTATCCTTTGTGACAACAACAGATTACAAGACTTGTCTCTTATTGTCACCGGGATATAGATCAATGTAAGATTAAACCCACTATGATACACAACTCTATCCGAAGATCAACCCACCAAACTTGGCCAAAAAAGACAAAAAAAAACAGAGAGCATATATAAATACAAATTATGTAGCAAAGAAACATAGTGGATATTAATAGAACTAATGAATAAATATGTACAAATCATCATATCCCAACAATCACAATATAGATTACCTCATATGGATGCCCTAGCGGGCACATCCAAAACCTCAACCCCGCTGCTTTAGCCCAGAAACATATCCATCTCATCTATTCCCCCCCCTCGCTCGCGTCGTGGCGTCCCTCACAGTCCATATAAATTAATAGCGTGTACCACATATGTAGTAACAAACAAAACTAATCGACCGCAGCAAGTTTAGTTAGGTTGATACAAGTCACACAAGTTTTATTAAAAGATATTGACTAAATTCACACAATTAATTATGTGCATGGATTTTTATTTTAGAAAAAACTGTAAGGAGCACTTATTTACAGCTGTCGAGGCCAAGTACATGGCATACGAGCATATCAAATAATTATGTATGCAAAAAATAGTAGAAGAAAGTCAAATTTAGGTCCCTCAAGTCTTGAAGAAGTTTAATTTTCATCCGAAAACTTTGGTTCGGTTCAAAACAATCTCAAATTCTTGGAAAAAATCGCATCATGTTTGAAAAGAGAAAATTGAGCATGGACTACCCCATCACGTCACCCTCTCACAACTGATCGGCTAGTTACGCCTTCCAAAATGAAGGAAATATCATGGTGGCATGAATCGACCACAAGATTTCTCAACATACCGATGATGGAATACCGCCAACAAGCATAGTGGCATCGATTTGCACAAGCAGGGGAGATGCGAACGAGGTGGTGGTGCACGCAATCAGGGTTACATACGGGTCAAACGATGTCTAGTGCGATGAGGAATCACGCGGCAACCTACTTTATAGACGATGACAAAGTGGTGTGGCATGGGTGCTCATGTGGGGATGTATGAGGATTTAACATCCGTGTGAGGATTTTTACTCAGTGGAGCGGACAAATCTAGATTACGTTCACTTTTTGTCAAGTGTACTGATGGCCCTTAACGTAGTTACCTGCGTCAAAAGAAAATGGGTTAGGTTGAGACTCCAAGTGCATAGTGTATAGTATAGGAAAGACAGTTTTCCCCACGAGGGGTGACTCGAGGGTTGAATATCGAACTCTCGGGGAACCAGTAGTGTAGGTTTTATCTTCTTATCCTTCTCTTGAAAACCTGCAAACAAAGTAAATTGTTTTGTGCCCTCAACCTCACCAAGTGGTTGTCAAGCACAAGGTGTGAGAATGATAAAGAAAATGCAAAACAGTAGATAAATATGCAATGATGGTAAATAAATATGCAAGGATGGTGGAAATAATGATAAATGATATTTTTGGGTTTTATTGTGAATGCAAGATGTAAAAGTGTTTTTGTATTTTCGGATTTAAAATGGCAGAAAATGTAAAATGGATAAAAGTTGTTGGAAAGGTGTTTCTTATGATTAAAAATGGACCGGGGTTCATGGTTTCACAAATGCACTCTCTCTTTAATAAAGTGGTAGACAATGGAACACTAGAATTGACATATGAGATTGCAACAACAAGTTCATGACAAGTTACTAATTATATGGGCATCACGTCCTAACATAGAGATCTTTTGTTTATTAATCTCTCTTATACTCCACCAAGATGCGAACTAAATCATAACACCTTAGTAATTAAGATAAATCAGAGCATAGCATTAAGTTCATGACATGAAGTTAAAATAAGAACATGCTAGATCTAGTCATGGAGTAGTGGCAATGGTCACACCCACATCTCCGGTAGCAAGGTATTTTTCTTTATCCCTAGTGAGGCAACAAAGTAAGGTAAAAACCCAAGTGGATCGCGGAACAACTGTCACATTCACCACTAGCCACCCCCCGTTACTCCAACTAATGCACACGTTCCCCCTCACACGCTCTCATACACATGCTTGATCAAACAAGTAAATAAGAACGGGGTACATAATATGCATCTACTTTCATAACTGAAACAAAACCATTGCAATCTCAAACATATATTAACTCATAAAAAGATCCACCACAAAGGTATTACATAGATGACCGTAATCATGTTCAGCAGCTCATACGGTACTAATTAGTGAAGCTCAAGAGAGGAGAGATACATAAGTTACTTCCACAAACCCATAGTCCAGGGTGGACTACTCCCTCTTCATCATGGAGACGATGGAGAAGTCGTTGGAGAAGATGGAGACCACACCGGCAGCGCCCCGCCGGAGTTTTCCCCCTCCAATCTGCAGCTCCAGGTCTCTGTTTCGTGGTTTCTGTGTTTCTGCGGCGCTCCTTTCCGAAGTGCGTCGGGGACTATTTTTATAGTCGTTTTTAGGTCAAGACGGAGGCTCGGGAAAAAAGATCGACGGCAACGGAGCCACGAGGCCCAGATGATGGGTCCCACGCGGCCAAGGAATCTGGCCGCGTGGGCCCACTCATTTGGCCCTCGGGCCTCCGTTTGTTCGCTTCCTTCGCTCCCACGCTTTGTTCCTTAAAAACTGATGCTCGTAAATTTCCAGGTCATTTGGACGTCGTTTGGGTCCCTGAAACATCAAAATATAGAAAATAGGGTTTTCTGCCTGTGCAGGGTTAATTCCAGAAAAATAGGGAAACAATGAAATATTCCCAAAATCAATATAAAACAATGATATAACCCTTATATGATGCAAATATGATTGAAATATCAGTAATATAATGCAAAGTTCATGTATGCATTTTACATGCATCAACATCCCCAAGCTTAACCTATACTCGTCCTCGAGTATGAAGGTGATAAAACTAACATGGACTTTGCAATTTAATACTATCAAAGGATATCAAAGATGATTACTATTGCTACATAGAGTCAAATGATTCATTCTTCAAAGGAATAGCAATATGCAAGATAGATTATGAAGTGATATCAAATATTCAATGTAAGGATGTTCAATGATAATTCACAAAGTGTAACATAGAAGAAAGTACTATGGACCAAATGTATGCATAATGAAAAGTAAAAACATCCTATAATGGTCATAGAGTATTCTTATGAAATCTGAATATAAAAGGTGGACACTTTGGAGATAAATAAATAGTAGAGGTAAAACATGAATAAGTTTCATCTAACTTCCAAATGCTTCTACTTAAGTTAATGTTTGCAATGTGGTATTCATTGGTCAAGCTCTCATTACCCCTATCATAGCATCTTGAATGATTAAAGTTTAAAGTGAAAGCAAATATGAGTATGTGCTTGACAAAGTATGGTTGAATGTCTCATGCCCCGTGAATACAAGTACCTACACCATGGTGTTACTCAACTTGGTCACAAAAGTAAGTTCAAGTTAAGGTCATTGTAAGTAATATAATAGCATCATTAAGAGTCAACTGGGGTACCTCTTGCCTCAGGACATGGAACAAGCCCATGTCAAAATGACAAGACAAACAACAATGAACAATCTCACACTCTTTTATTTACTATTGGTATAGCTTTTTATTGTGAGGTGCATCACTGAAGGTTCATATGGAACGCTGTAAATTTCCACCATGAATGATGCATGGCTTAGATTAGCGGCCCAGGCGTCTCTCTAGCCATTTATACAAACTCTTTAAACTTACTAAGTTTCCACATTTATTTGGCACCATGATAAGCATCCATAAACAAAAGTACATGATATCAACTGAATATAAATAAGTGCAATGTTGAAAGCTTGCCATGTGACAGCACATATGGCTAACTCCCAACCAAGACTTTGTCAAGCTCACAACTTCATAATTTTAATCACAATGGTCATTTTATTAAGTGCAATAAAAGTAAGGTGTGCATCAAGTTCGTGAGAGCTTTTAACCAACTTTTCCCATAACAATCAATAACATAAGCATTTTAATTCAGAAGTATAGATAACACAATATAACATGATAAACATACTCGGAATAGCATAAAGCTAATAGGTAGATATGGTGGACTCACTGGAAAAACTTTGGTTGAAGGTGTTGGAAAACAAGTTTTTACTTGTTGGAATTTTTGGGCTAGCAAAGGGAGAAAGTTGACCATCTAAATGCATGCATAAGTGTCCATAGAACTAATCAATCCATGTTAAACAAAGTAAAGTAACATTCACATCAAAACATGATAAAAGATAGCTCTTGATAAAACACTTGCAAATTAATACTCATTAAAAGCACATGAATCATGCAACTATATGTATCTTTTTGAATCAACTCAAACATCCCTTTCCCAATTTTTAATAGCATCCAACTTAATTCAACCCAAATTTCCAGTAGCTCTCTCATATATAAATGATAGTGGTGGTCTCAAGAAATAAAAATCAAACCGAAATAACAAAAAGCAAATAAAAGACGCTCCAAGTTTATGCGATAAAGTGCATTGATCGAAAAACAGAAGTTAGACGTGTGCAAA
Organism: Poa pratensis; assembly: GCA_947311845.1. Lineage (NCBI taxonomy): Eukaryota > Viridiplantae > Streptophyta > Magnoliopsida > Poales > Poaceae > Poa > Poa pratensis. Next base: position 21,306,329 of record CAMZMU010000068.1, read on the forward strand.
CCGAGAGTGTGTTGGTCCAGTGGGGTTGTCTTCACATCCCCAAGCTTATGGTCTTCACCATCCTTGGATAGCTCTTGGTGCATCTCCTCTAATCCCTGTGAAAAAACTTCAAAACACCGTTTCTCCCATTTCTTTTCTGTGGGACATTAGTAGTGATAGACAAAAATTACTTGCTGCATAAAATCCTTAAACAAAAATTCATATGAATGTCCAGAAAGTGTATAATGTTGTATGCCTACTTATAAACTCAATTGGATAAAAAGATTCAAGTTAAAAGTTCAAAGAATGCATCAAACAAAATGGGACAGAATCTGTCCAGAAAAACAGCAGCAGCAAAACGTATTTTTCTACCCTACTTAAATATGTCGAAAAATTCTGAAAAATTCATGCTTACAGAGGATGAAAAGTTGCAACTACAGTTCAAATATCAGCTCATTCGGAGTTACAGAATAGGAATTAAAAATCATACCGTGCACAGATTCGTGCTGGAATAAAATCTCCGAATGCAAATAGCAACTTTTTCAAACCAAAATAGGTAAAACTTGGCACTTTATTAAAAATTCCAGAAACAAAACTAAAAACTAAGTCTCTTGTTACAGCAAGAGGACACAAAGAAAATCAAAATAAAAACAACCGGGTTGCCTCCCGTAAAGCGCTTTCTTTATAGCCATGTAGCTAGGCTTCTTACTTGATATTTATTTGGACGAAGCTCATGAGGGAGCTTGAACTTTGATGTGTCCCTCTTCCTTGGGAAGTGTTCATGCATAATACCAGGATCCCATGGTGTTCTCAAACCAATCAAAATAATAGTCAAGTTGAACCTAGTTGAGAGAAAAACAAAACACAAAAGTAATAACAACGAAGTCTAACTTTCTTTCTATGCATTGGCATTTTGTATATGAATGAATCACCATAAATAGAAGTTTCCCAATGCATATTAACAATATTTACTTGCAGCATATAATTATTAGTAACATAAAGAGGGTTCTTATCACCTCCTCTTTCATAATAGTTGCAAGTAGTAGAAATAAATTCAACCATATAACCACAAGAATCATTCAACTTAGATAATTTAGGCACATAAAGAGGATTATTAAATTTATTATGGAATTCATTAGCATGCTTCCCTCTTTCAAAATAGTTAATAAGATCAATATCAAGTTTACTATCATGATTTGGAACAAAGATCACACATAAGTATTTCTCAACATAAGCAAATTTCTCCTCTATGGTGTAATTAGGAGATCAAAACAAAGTAGGACTCTCATGAGTAAGAGTACCATCACAAACAGCAAGTATATCATTTTTATCCTCACATAAATAGTAACAACTTCTAAACATGGAGGATTATCAATAAGCATAGGACCATCATCTAAAGCATTATCATATAGCATATTTAAGCAACACTCCTCATTATCATCAATAAGTTCACTAGTAGCATTAAAAAGTAAAGGAGCATTATTAGTTTCATCATAATAGCATGGGTTATCATATAGGACCATAGAATTTTCAGTTTGACACTCATCATAACATGGATTCTCATAAATAACAAAAGATTTTTGAGTTTGAGTGCTATTATCAAATGTTGATGGTGAAGTTGGGAGATCCAACTCTTCCCCAAGCTTAGGTTGGAGCACATCCATTTCAATCTCCTCTTCACATACTTCCTCTTCCAAGCTTATGTTTTCATCATCCTCTTCCTGCAAAATATTAGTACTTTCCATGGAAGCAAGAATTCTTTCTTTAACATAAACATTATCACTAAATTCCTTTTTGCAAAGTTGGAGAAGAATAGAAATGTGTCCTTTCATTACACGAGCTTCATGACTAGTTGCAAAAAAATTATCAATAAGAAAGTCTATCTCATGGGCTGCAACATAAGCAATATATTTCTCAACTTGTTCTATATCATGGCATGCAAATTTACACTCTTGATAAGAAGCAATAATAGGATCACTATTATACTTACATTGATAGAGAGAGTGTTTATAGTCTTTTCTAAAGCAGCAAGTTATATTATGTAATTCACAAAACTCAGTGGCCATATCATTAGATGTTCAAGCAATTCAAGCATTCTATTTCCTTCTTTGGTTGATCGATATTCATAGTAAGCTCCCATAGTTTTGACATAACCTTCCTCCATAGCGTAGCATACATATTAAAAACAACACTAGTTTTTATGGATTTTATGTTTTTAGATGAAAACTGAAAATAAAATGATACTAAATAATGCAAACCGAAATAACAAATGCAAACAAAATGCAAAACTGAAAATAAAATATGAAACCGAAATATAAAAGATATATGCAAGACAATAACAAAACAAAATAAAATGCTTTGAAGGTAAAGATGGATAAGATGATGCTCACGTAGGTGCAACCTCCCCAAGCTTAGGTGTTTGCACAAGTTGGTGATGAAGTTGACTTGTTGTGAGATATCCTTGGATAAACCTTTCAGCTATGTTCCCCGGCAACGGCGCCAGAAAACAGTCTTGATGGCCCTTGACGTAGTTACCTGCGTCAAAAGAAAATGGGTTAGGTTGAGACTCCAAGTGCAGAGTGTATAGTATAGGAAAGACAGTTTTCCCCATGAGGGGTGACTCGAGGTTTAATATCGAACTCTCGGGGAACCAGTAGTGTAGGTTTTATCTTCTTATCCTTCTCTTGAGAACCTGCAAACAAAGTAAATTGTTTGTGCCCTCAACCTCACCAAGTGGTTGTCAAGCACAAGGTGTGAGAATGATAAAGACAAATGCAAAACAGTAGATAAATATGCAATGATGGTAAATAAATATGCAAGGATGGTGGAAACAATGATAAATGATGTTTTTGGGTTTTATAATGTGAATGCAAGATGTAAAAGTGTTTTTGTATTTTCGGATTTAATAATGGCAGAAAATGTAAAATGGATAAAAGTTGTTGGAAAGGTGTTTCTTATGATTAAAAATGGACCGGGGTTCATGGTTTCACAAATGCACTCTCTCTTTAGTAAAGTGTTAGATAATGGAACACTAGAATTGACATATGAGATTGCAACAACAAAGTTCATGACAAGTTACTAATTATATGGGCATCACGTCCTAATATAGAGATCTTTTATTTATTAATCTCTCTTATACTCCACCAAGATGTGAACTAAATCATAACACCTTAGTAATTAAGATAAATCAGAGCATAGCATTAAGTTTCATGACATGAAGTTAAAATAAGAACATGCTAGATCTAGTCATGGAGTAGTGGCAATGGTCACAACCACATCTCCGGTAGCAAGGTATTTTTCTTTATCCCTAGTGAGGCAACAAAGTAAGGTAAAAACCCAAGTGGATCACGGAACAACTGTCACATTCACCGCACTAGCCACCCCCGTTACTCCAACTAATGCACACGTTCCCCCTCACACGCTCTCATAACAAGTTTGATCAGAACAAGTAAATAAGAACGGGGTACATAATATGCATCTACTTTCATAACTGAAACAAAACCATTGCAATCTCAAACATATATTAACTCATAAAAAGATCCACCACAAAGGTATTACATAGATGACCGTAATCATGTTCAGCAGCTCATACGGTACTAATTAGTGAAGCTCAAGAGAGGAGAGATACATAAGTTACTTCCACAAACCCATAGTCCAGGGGTGGACTACTCCCTCTTCATCATGGAGACGGTGGAGAAGTCGTTGGAGAAGATGGAGACCACACCGGCAGCGCCCCGCCGGAGTTTTCCCCCTCCAATATGCAGCTCCAGGTCTTGTTTCGTGGTTTCTGTGTTTCTGCGGCGCTCCTTTCACGAAAGCCCTGGGGGCTATTTTTATAGTCGTTTTTAGGTCAAGACGAAGATACGGAGATGAAGATCGACGGCAACGGAGCCACTAGGCCCAAGATGGTGGGTCCCACGCGGCCAAGGAATCTGGCCACGTGGGCCACCCTATCTTGGCCCTCGGGCCTCCGTTTGTTCGCTTCCTTCGCTCACACGCTTCGTTCCTTCCAAAAACTGATGCTCGTAAATTTTCAGGTCATTTGGACGTCGTTTGGGTCCCTGAAACATCAAATATAGAAAATAGGGTTTTCTGCCTGTGCAGAGTTAATTCCAAAAAAATAGAGAAACAATAAAATATTCCCAAAATCAATATAAAACAATGATATAACCCTTATATGATGCAAATATGATTGAAATATCAGTAATATAATGCAAAGTTCATGTATGCATTTTACATGCATCAACATGGCGCCGTTGACTAGATTCACACAATTAATTATGTGCATGGATTTTTATTTAGAAAAAACTGTAAGGAGCACTTGTTTAGAGCTGACAAGGCCAAGTACGTGGCATACGAGCATATCAAATAATTATGTATGCAAAAAATAGTAGACGAAAGTCAAATTTAGGTCCCTCAAGTCTTGAAGAAGTTTAATTTTCATCCGAAACTTTGGTTCGGTTCAAAACAATCTCAAATTCTTGGAAAAAATCGCATCATGTTTGAAAAGAGAAAATTGAGCATGGACTACCCCATCACGTCACCCTCTCACAACTGATCGGCTAGTTACGCCTTCCAAAATGAAGGAAATATCATGGTGGCATGAATCGACCACAAGATTTCTCAACATACCGATGATGGAATACCGCCAACAAGCATAGTGGCATCGGTTTGCACAAGCAGGGGAGATGCGAACAAGGTGGTGGTGCACGCAATCAGGGTTACATACGGGTCAAACGATGTCTAGTGCGATGAGGAATCACGCGGCAACCTACTTTATAGACGATGACAAAGTGGTGTGGCATGGGTGCTCATGTGGGGATGTATGAGGATTTAACATCCATGTGAGGATTTTTACTCAGTGGAGCGAACAAATCTAGATTACGTTCACTTTTTTGTCAAGTGTACCTATTTTTCGTGTGTCGCATGTGTCCACGTAAGCGTTTTTCTCGAGTTAGATGGGTTATGTACTTTTCCAAAAGTTTAGTGTTCGTTTTAGACTAAAATAAGTCTTAGGACCAATAATGAACTTCCTCTAGAGTATAATCCAATAATTTTATTTGTCAGCGATTACTGTTAGTGATTCTATGTAAATACCAAACATATAGCATAGAGAAGTTTTTTACTTATATTGAATCCATAGTAACTCCCAAAAGACATTTGGCACGAAAAACCAATAAAGATTCTTATGAACAATTCTACTTATGTTATGGAAGTTTCCACATGTATATATGCTAAACTACACATATACTAAAACATAATTAACATGTTTTTTAGACCTGTGATTTTGAGATCTTCACCATAAATATGTATAATAATATATAGTTCACACACTTATATTAGTAAAATTTATGAAGAAAAAATGTTAAAACATGATTTAAATATAGCACAATGTATAAGGGTATTTTTTATTGATATACATTACAATTGTATAAGAAACAACACTTAGCTAATATTTAAAAAATTATTTTATGGTTAAACATGTTAAATAGATGAATAAAATTGTACTAAATAAGACTAGTCGTATCATGCTACAAATGAGTCCAAAATATAAAAGTTTAGTGTAAAATATATATTATTTCTGCCCATTTATAAAAACTTACTTCACTTCAGCTTGGTCCAAATGCGGTATTGATAACCAGTGAATATGAGGGTAGTGTAGATTAATGTGACTCAATTGGAAACAAGCGTTCCGGAAAATTTTGATTTTATGAAAGTCAAAAAAACATGTCGAAAACAACATCCGGCTCAGAGCACTAATGTCGAGGATTACTCCCGAAGGAAACTCAAGCGTAGTGTTGTTCGAACACAGGGGACTGAAACACGCTCTCAACGAAGTTCTCGGTGACCTCGGCGAAGTAGACACACACGCAACAAGGAGACACATCAGTTACCCAGGTTCAGGCCACCATGGAGGTGTAAAACCCTACTTCCTGCTTGAGATGGATTGCACTGCTCAGAGCGATTACAGTACAAGTGTTGGTGTTTGTGGCGAGGTAGAAGATGATTGGGATCCCCCTCTACGGCCACAGAGAGGCCCTATTTATAGTGCTCCGGTCCTCTTCCCAAATGTTTAGGCAGGAAGGGTTGCCATATAGCACCAAGAGGGGGTACCGGCGTACTGCCCTAGCTCAGATAAAGCCACCGTCCATGGCGCAGTCGTAAGGCCTTGTCAGTGACATTGTCGATGACGCCCGCGGTGGCGTGTAGCGCCGGTCCGACCGTCTTGCACCAAAGAGGGAAGTCTTGGGCTCCGCTTTGCTTGCCGTGGATGGTCGGCACCCTTTAATCACCAAAGTGGAAAGCTTTTGCCGACACACTCAGCTGGCGCGAGCGTCACTCTGGGGAAGATGCAGTCGCACATGCCCCCTGTCGCGGGGTCACGGTTGTGCCAAGTCTTTGTCTTGTACCGTGTGAGGCTTGATGGCACTGCTCTTCTTCGCGAGGGTGGCCTCGCGAGGCCCTTCCTTGGCCGTTTGGTGAAGCGTCCTCCCGAGGTTTCTAGCCTTGGTCGCGCGAAGCTTGGAGGAGCCTGGCGAGGTGGGCCATGCTCTGTTGACTGTTGACTTGTCTTGTTTCTTCATGCGTGGACTTCTGGGCCAACGGCAAACGGGCCGTGGTACCCTGGTTTCCACTGGTCCGACAGTAGCCCCCGGCCCGTGACGTGCACGCCTGGCGATCGTTGGATGCGAAGCGGCACAGGCCCAAGAAGATGCCGGGCGCAGGAGATGACGCGTGTCACGGCAGTTCTGCACGCACGCGCCCACGATGGCCGCGACGCCTCGGTAACTGCCCGAGTTGGCATAAAACCCTGGCCACGTGTGGCGCGGCCGTCCCATCATCTTCACTGTTTCTTCACTCGAGTGTTTCGCCTCCTCCTTCCTTCTCGAGCTCTCCGCACCATCAGGGTCCTTTCTGAATCTGCAATGTCCGAGGAAGGAACACACGCGAGGCGGGCGGCCTGCGAGACACTAGTCGATCGACCTCGGGGCACTCCATCGTCGAGCAATGTCGGGGAACACGGTGCGGATCTTGGCGACGGCATCGCCGGAGCTTCGTCATCTTCATGGTTTCACAAATGGCTGGTTCGCCATAGACGAGTAAGCTCCTTGAGGTCTTTTCATAATCCGATTCACCGCGCCGCGGTGGCTGACCCTTCTCCACTCTATCCAGAGCACCCCCGGCGAAGAGGTAGAGAACGGGGAGGGGACACGAGCGGCGCTCCCTCCTCGGGTTGATCGCCGTCTGGCGGTCGCTTCCTCCACCCGGTGCGAGCCTGTCCCTCGAGGGGAGCGGTCGGCGGACCCTTCCGTGGAGGACAGGCCTTCACTCGCGCCGTCTGCCTCTGTCGCGGTCCCTGGTGTACCTGCCGCGGGCATTCATGTTACCCCGGCTGGTCCGTCAGCCGAGGGAGTTGAGGTCCCCTAGGCACCTCCTAACGGCCTACAAGCGCCTCGAACCGCGGCCCCGAGGGTGCCCGATTCTGGGGAGGCCTCACGAGCCGGCGATGGTCCCTCTCGAGGGGAGACTGAAGAGGCCCCCGATCTTCATTCCTCAGAGCGGGTATCACAACCGCTCGGCCGCAGCTCTGTGCCGTGAGGCAGTGCTGTGCGTGTTGCCCAGGATATCCTTTCTGGTCTCTAAGCAGAGCTTCAGGCTCGGGAGGCCTGGGTGGTAGGCGAACAGAACCGCCTGGCTCAAGCGTGGCGTCAGTTCGAGCCGGCGCGGGCGTCTGCTGACCGGGAGGCCAGGGCGGCCCAGGAGAAAGATGTCGCCGAGAGGGTGGCGGCGATTGACGCGCGCGAGAAAGATTTCCAGGAACATGCCAGCTCGGAGCACCAGAAACTTCTAGACCTGGGTGCCGCGCTCGCCGCCCGGGAAAACGCATTGGCCGCTGGTGAGACTGCCTGGGCCGAAGCGCAGGAGGAGAGGACGACCTTGGCGGAAGCTCTCTCGCTCCGCGAGGGCGATGTCTCCGTCCGGGAGCGGGAGGCTGATAGGACCATGCAGGACCAAGGCACCGAATGGGCTCGACTAGAGCTTCTTCAGGAGGAAATCGCTGCCCGGGAGGCTTCATATGAGGAGCGCTTGGCGAAGGCTCAAGCCTTCTTTCAGAAGAAGCAGGAGGAATTTGCGAGGGAGTCCCACAATCGGACCGAGGAGAAGATCAAGGCTACCCGCGAGGAGTATGTGCACGAGTGCAGCTCAGACCTCCAGGCTAAAGGGAAGTACTTCGCCAAGAAGCGTCGGGCCTTCGCCAGGAAGATTGAAGATCTAGAGGGGAAGACCTGCGACGTTCGCATCTCCCTAGAGGGGGCCATAGAAGCAAGGGATGCTGCCGAGGCGAAGCGGTTTTTACTGCAGGCCCACGCTCGCATGCTCCGGGATGAGCGTGGGAGGATGTTCCGGGAGCAAGCCTTGCGAGCTCACTCTGCAGCCCACGCTCGCATGCTCCGGGATGAGCGTGGGAGGATGTTCCGGGAGCAGGCCTTGCGAGCTCACTCTGCAGCCTCTCGCCTTGGCACGGGGAGGCCGAATTTTCCCGGGGCAGAGGGTGACGGCTCCTATATCCACTTCTTCATGCGGCTCATCGAAGAGCTAGAGAAATCCGCCCAGAAGATGGATGATATAGTGTCTTAGGAGTGCCGTGAGCTGATCAACGCGGTCATTACCGGGTCTTCTGCAACCTTGCCCGTGTCGACCCCTCCTTTAATTTTGGAGAAGTGCTGAAGCTTGTCCCCAGCGATCAGTCTAAGGAGCTCGTGGAGAAGGTGCGGGGGCATGTGTTGGCCCTTATATCCACCTTCCGCCGGAGGGTGCCTGACGAGGATGAGGAGGCCAGCGCGGAGGGTTCCACAGCTAGCGGTTCTTTGTCTTCTTAGCTCCCTGAAACGCCCGAGGGAGAATGTTTTCATGATTCCCTGTCTTTAAGTTAGGAATGATAAGACTTGTGTTGTATTGGGGACTTGTCCTCTTGTATCGGGGAGGCCTTGCGCCGCTTTATCCATTTTGGTGTGTTCTACGTCATCTGTGTCCAGCCCCCGAGCACGCTGATGCGCTCTCGCGAGGTGGTAAGGACTCTTGAGGTTTGGCGCTCAGGAGTTTCCTTTAGACGTTCAAACAAACCATGGAGTTCCGGGACAGAGCTATGATGTTTTTGGAGAGGGTACTTAGCTTTTGCGGGGTGAAGACCCTGAGGAGCGATTTCGGCCAGCTGAGCCTCTCGAGGCTTAGGGCGGGTGCCTGATGGCTCCCAAGTGCAGGAGATCAATTGTAGTACCTTTCAATTAGAAAAGGTTGTCAAACCCACGAGGAGCTGAAGGTATTGGTTAGTAAGATTGATAAATAAAACAATAAAAGATGCAGGTGTTTTTGGTATTTTCAGTTGTATAATTGGAAGCAGATAACAGATAGTAGCAAGTGAAAACTCTCAAAGAGAGAAAAGCCCAATCCTCTTATGTGGCAAAAGGACAAGCTCAAGTGATGTGTAACTTATATGTGGCAAACGTTCCCGAGGGCGGCATGGATGATGCTAGGCATAGAGATTTATTAAACAACACGTTGAATATCTTGTCAAGTTTTAATCCTCTTTGGACGGAGCCATAATTAGGTATAGCTAAATAAATAAACTACAACCCCTTATGATGGATCATGTGGCCAAGCAAATGACTGCACAAGAATTATTAAGACCTAAAGTCCCACCATAGCATTACACTCTAAGGTCCCCGATATAATACCCTCATAATATAACTTCATGACTCGGTCTCAGGTTTACGTGTCCTCCCAAGTCTCCATCAATTCATTACACTACGGTGTTCTCCTATGAGCCCATATAGGTGAAGTGTTGTGCAGTCGACGTTCGCACAACACCATCATAGAATCACATAAAAGATAAACTCTTGACAAAATACCAACACATGTCATATATAAATCAATGCCAATTCATCCTATGCCCTCAGGAACATACGGGAACTACTCACAACGTGCGAACATGATCAAATCAGTGGCATAAGTGGTACAACACAATCTGAAATTATAACTTCACCACCAAATAATGACAAGTACTCAATCACAAACATGAATAGTAGCACAAGACAAGTATCTAGGGTATAGCAACTCTCAAACTGCGAGGGGAACGGAGTGGATCACGGTGATGTTGATGGTGATGGTGCTGGTCTTGATGGGGGTGATGATGTAGAGGCCTCCTCCCACGCCAAGGAGGAGAGGTGACGACGATGACGATGATTTCCCCCTTCTCCGGAGTTCCGGAGCAGCAGGATCTGACCCCCCTCGGAAGGGATCAGGAGTTTCGCCGCCGCCGCGACCTCGATGGACTTGGAAAAATTAGGGCATTACTTTTCGGGCAAGACGAAGGCGTTGCTAAAAAGCCCCAGGCGAGGAGGTGCCCGAGGCACCTTTTGGTGGGTCCCACGCGGCCAGGTACATGGGCCACGTGGGCCACCCCCATTTGGCCCTCGTGGCTCTCCTCTCTTCGGTCTTCTTCCCTCTGCCTTTCTCCCGATGAAAAACTGACGCAGTATTTTTCCTTTTATTATTTGAGGTCCTGTAGCTCCTGAAACATTAAAGACAAGAAAAATGAGGTTTTCTGCCTCCCAGAAATTAAATACCAAAAATAGGGACTTTGTATGAAAGTCCCCAAAATCATCTAAAACATGTAGAAACAATCATATAATCATGCAAATAACATTCTAGTATGATACTAAAAGTTATATAAATGATGATATAAAATGCACGTATCAACTCCCCCAAGCTTAAACCTTTACTCGTCCTCGAGTAAGTAAGGACATAGATCATTACATGCATCAATGGACTTATGGTTGATAAATAAATACGGGCATTGTATCATCATCATATTCAATTGCAAGATAAGATTAATGATCTAAAACTCATACATATGAGGGCAACATAAGTAGAATCTAGCAATCACCCCTTACTTTTGAAAGCAAATAACCATTGTATGTTGGACAATCGAATCATATTGTTTTTCACATGCTTTTGCTCTTCATGGCAAGCATTATAATCTTTTATACTTTGCTGAAATTCAAAGACAAGATAAACTCTCATTGGATAACAAGTTCAAAAGAAGACAAATGAAAAGACAGATAGATATAAAAATTGTTATCACTCTTGCTTGACTAGTAACTAGTGCAAACTTTAGTCATGGATATCTCAATCAAGTTCCCATGCTCTACACAACCCTTTTCTTACACTTTCCATGGCTAGCTGAAATTTCAGGTGCCTTCCTTTCATTCACATTCAAGAGCATAAGTATTGAAATATCCATGATCATTAATTTGCTCAAAAGATACTAGGTTGTAACAAGAGTGTTTTATATCCTTTTCATTAAGTCTTCTCAACTTCTTATCCTACAAGACTATATCTTAACCTCAAACTATTATTCACAAGTCTTTTTACTTCTTCTATATTGAGATAATTCTATAATTGTCCAACATACTCAAGTTAATTAATTTCAAGGCAAGATGTGATTGAAATTCTAAATATGCCACGCTCATTTGCATGAGTGTTACCCATCAATCTCCAAACAAGAGAATTATGGATGACACCATACTTTAATATTCATTGATAAACCATAGGATAGGGATACATGATAATGCTCCATGAGCTCACACACGCCTAAGAGATATTGATAACTAAACGATAAAAGCAAAACACACCATGACTAGATAGATATGATAAACTAGTGGAGATAAAGACTAGGTGGAACTCCCCCAAGCTTGACGTTTTGCTAGAACTTCCTCTCTTCTTTCTTCTTATCTTCATAATAATTTCTTCAAGATCTCCAATAATGCTCATCATAAGATTGTAGGCTTTTCAAACTCGTTCGCAACTCCAAGTTTTTGCATGAGATTCTTCTCCACAGTTTCCTTGCAAGGCTTCCACTCCGGGCTTGGTACTTTCTTGTTCGGGATCTTGCGATCCCATTCACCAGGATAATTCTCTTGGGTGGCATGCCGGAATTCCCTGTCAATAAGAGTAGAAACCACGTTTTTGCTTGCAAGTGCGCGCCTAGGAGCTTTCCCTCCGGTGCTCATGCGTGCGTCCGCCTCTTGTTTCCAAGAGACATATTCACACTCACACCGGCAACAGCAATGGGTGAAGGAGGTGTGTCGCCAGAGGTGCGATGTTGATGGAGGGCTTGTACTCTCCTTCTTCAGCTTCCTTCTTCTGCACCTCCTCCTCTTTGTCAGGCTTGTAGTCTTCATCATCAGAGTAGTCCTTCCTCTTCCTATTCCTCCTCCACATGGACGTGGGGTGAGCCCGTCGAGTTCATCATCATCGTCGTCCATGGAGGAGCATTGGTAGGAGCCTCCCGAAGACATGGCTAAAAACCTGACAGGCAGAAACAGCAAAAGAAAGAATCGCTCGAGAACGCTCGGTGCGAGATTAGATCGGCAGAGAGGGGTATATATTGAGGATTTTTGGGTCAAGACGAAGTGTTGGGATCGAAAACGAGACGAAAAAGGACTCCGAGGTGGAAAAGGGATAGCCCCACGCGGCCAGGTACTTGGGCCGCGTGGGCCCCTCTCTTTTCTCCCTCGGGTCTCCGTTTCGTCCAGTTTTCTTGTCCCATACGATGATTTCCATAAAAATTGACCTCCGTAAAATTTTATGCAATTCCGAGAAACTTTCCAACACAAAAGTTACCTTCTATTATTTAGGGTTTCTGGAACTACACGGTTTCTCTCAATTACCTCTTCCGGTGTTTGTAAATTCAACTCCTCCACCCTTCCGATGAAGCTCTTTCCTGCAATATAAGGTTTAAGGCGTTGTCCATTGACTACATGAGGTTTACCTTTCATGTCACCGTGAAGACGGATAGCTCCTGAACGGTACACCTCCTGTATCACTAATGGTCCCTGCCACTTTGAAGCTAGCTTCCCTGCAGAAAACTTGAAACGAGAGTTGTACAATAAAACTTGATCACCTACTTTGAATTCCTTTTTCTTAATTTTCTTGTCATGCCAAATCTTAACTTTTTCTTTAAACATCCTGGCACTTTCATAAGCTTCATTTCTCCATTCGTCAAGTAGGTTTAGGTCAAGAATTCTCTTTTCTCCCGCAGTTTTAAAATCAAAGTTCAGTTGTTTAATAGCCCATCTAGCTTTATGTTCTAGTTCAACAGGTAAGTGACAAGCTTTTCCATAAACCATTTTATAAGGAGACATTCCCATAGGATTTTTAAAAGCAGTTCTATAAGCCCACAAAGCATCATTAATCTTAATTGGCCAATCAGATCTAGACTTATTCACTGTCTTTTCCAAAATGAGTTTAATTTCCCTATTGCTTAATTCAACTTGCCCACTTGTTTGAGGATGATAAGGAGATGCAATTCTATGGTTAACATCATATTTTGCCAAAGTTTTTCTAAGAACACCATGCAAGAAATGAGAACCACCATCAGTAATTAAGAACCTAGGAACACCAAACCTGGGGAAAATGATGTCCTTGAGCATCTTCATTGCTGTGGCATGATCTGCACTTTTGGTTGGAATTGCTTCCACCCACTTTGTAACATAGTCAACTGCAACCAAAATGTGAGTATGCTTTGTCTTTGATTCTGGGAAAGGACCCATAAAGTCAAAACCCCACACATCAAATGGTTCAAGTGGCAATGAATAATTCATAGGCATTTCATTCCTCCTACCAATGTTTCCTACTCTTTGACATTTATCACAAGATTTAACATATTCAGCACAGTCCTTAAATAAAGTAGGCCAATAGAAACCAGATTGTAATACCTTTGCTCCTGTGCGATCTCCTGCATGATGCCCTCCATAGGGACTGTCATGACAATCTCTTATAATAGCCTGTTGTTCATGCTCAGGTACACAACGTCTAATAATACCATCCACACTTTTCTTATAGAGGAAAGGATCATCCCAAAATAATGTCTAAGATCATAAAAGAATTTCTTTCTTTGTTGAGAAGTGAAGTGTGGAGGCAAAACTTTACCAACAATAAAATTTGCATAGTTGGCAAACCAAGGAGATGCAACTTTAGCACTAGAAACATTAACAATTGCAAGTTGTTCATTAACAAAGCTATCATTAATAGGAATAGGATCATCAGGTATGCTTTCCATCCTAGAGAGATGATCAGCAACTTGATTATCCTCCCCTTTCCTATCAACAATGTGTAAATCAAATTCTTGCAATAGAAGTACCCATCTTATTAGTCTAGGCTTAGCATCTTTCTTATTCATCAAGTATTTAATAGCAGAATGATCAGTATGTATTGTGACTTTTGAATCAGTAATATAAGGTCTAAACTTGTCACAAGCAAACAGTACTGCTAAAAATTCTTTCTCAGTTGTAGCATAATTCTTTTGAGCAGCATCAAGTGTTCTACTAGCATAATAAATAACATTCAGTTTCTTATCAACACGTTGGCCCAAAACAGCCCAACTGCATAATCACTAGCATCACACATAATTTCAAAAGGCAAGTTCCAATCAGGAGGTTGAATAATGGGAGCAGTGATTAAAGCATTCTTCAAAATATTAAAGGACTCAATGCAATCATCATTAAAAGAGAAAGAACATCCTTTTGCAGAAGATTGGTTAGAGGTTTTGATATTTTGGAGAAATCCTTAATGAACCTACGGTAAAAACCTGCATGCCCAAGAAAACTTCTTATACCTTTGAGGTCCCTTGGATATGGTAGTTTTTCAATAGCTTCAATCTTTGCTGGATCAACTTCTATTCCTTCTCCAGAAATCTTATGCCCAAGAACTATACCCTCAGTAACCATGAAGTGACACTTCTCCCAATTAAGAACCAAGTGTTGGTCTTCACAACGCTGTAAAACTTTGTTAAGGTTGAACAAGCAATTATCGAAGGAAGTACCATACACAGAAAAATCATCCATAAAAACCTCCATTATCTTTTCAATATAATCAGCAAATATAGCATTCATGCATCTTTGAAAAGTAGCAGGAGCATTACATAAACCGAATGGCATTCTCCTGTAAGCAAAAGTACCATATGGGCAAGTAAAAGTGGTCTTTTCTTGATCATCCTTATGGACAGGAATTTGCGAGAAACCTGAATAACCATCTAGATAGCAAAAGTGAGAGTGTTTAGATAACCTTTCTAGCATTTGATCAATAAATGGCAATGGATAATGATCTTTTCGAGTTGCTTTATTCAATTTTATGAAATCAATAACCATCCTATAACCAACTACAGTACGTTGAGCCACAAGTTCATCCTTTTCATTTGGAACAACAGTCATTCCACCCTTTTTAGGAACACAATGAACAGGACTAACCCACTTACTGTCAGCTATAGGATAAATGATACCAGCTTCAATAAGTCTTATTACCTCTTTTCTTACCACTTCTTTCATTTTTGGATGGAGGCGGCGTTGAAAATCAACAACAGGTTTTGCATCTTCCTCCAGATTAATTTTATGCATACATAGAGCGGGCTTATACCTTTAAGATCATCAAGAGAGTATCCAATGGCTGGTCGGTGAGCTTTTAGCACATCAAGTAATTTCTCTTCCTCTTCAGCTGAAAGGTTAGCACTAATAATGACAGGATATATGCTCTTCTCATCCAAATATGCATATTTCAGATTTGCAGGCAAAGGTTTCAATTCAAAACTAGGATCCTCTTTAGGTGGTGGTAGCACTCCTAAATTATCAGGTGGGATATGCAATTGTAATTGTGGTGGTTGTTGCCATAATATTTGTTCTAAAGCCTCTTTTTCCTCATCATTAAATGGTTCATCTTGATTAAGCATATAACGTTCTACAACATCAGTTGAAGCTACAGCTATATGAGCAAGAGTTTCAATTAAATTATTAGGAATTGGCTCTTTCTCAACATGTTTATCAGCAAATTTGGAAAAGTTAAATTCAAGTTTCTCACCAACACATTTAATAAACACTTTCTCTTTAGGCAAATTAATTTCAGCACCAACAGTATGTAAGAAAGGTCTACCAAAAATGATAGGACAAAATGAATCTTGAGGACAACCAAGCACAATAAAATCAGCATGGTATTTTATTTTGCCAATCAATACTTCAACATCTCTAACAATTCCAAATGGACTAATATAATCTTTATTAGCAAGTTGAATTGTCATACCTGTCTCTTCCATAACAATGGGATCAATATCAGGCTTGATCTCAAGATAAAGAGAATATGGAATGACACTAATACTTGCTCCAATATCACATAGACCATGATAACTTGAAGTCCCAATAGAGCATGATATAACAGGTTTCCCAACTTTGACCGAATTACCTTTGATGACTTTGGTAGCATCTTCACATAGATAAACATCCACTGGGTCTCTTCATTTAGTTGCTTGATAAAAGAAATTTGAGTGTTGACTTCCACCTGTTCATAAGGCTGAGAACATCTTTTGTTACTCTTGTTAGTAACAGCTTTAAGTAAATTCTCCTTAACTTGGTTTGGAAATGGAGGTGGTTCAACATACTCCTCAATTGTCACAGATGACATGGGTTCAACCTGTTTAATAACTTTAGGAACAACAATAGATTGTTTAACAGGTTCAACATAAACTTTTGGAACACAGATATGATCAGCAAAACCTTTAGCTATTTCAATTATAACATAAGGATCAAGACCAAAAGTATCACTCAGATTTTTAAACAGAATAGATGTCGTGGTGGTGTCACGGCAGATGCCATGGGAATGGCTTAAGTGTGGGCTCGCTTGGGCGTTGGGGGAACCGGGGAGGGTTTGCGCGCTCACGTAGCACGCATGAGAAGAAGCAAGAAGTCGCAAGAACCAACAAGAACAGAGCAAACCAAGAACAGCAAAGAACACCACGATGTACCCTGCTTCGGGGCCCTCTTGTGGAGGTAACACCCCTACTGCAGCTCTAGCCTACTCTCTTATATCTCAAGTGTTTACAAGTACAGAGTGCTCCCTGAGCTGTATAATGAACAATGGAGAGAGCTCCAGGTAGAAGATGAAGCTTGGGGGGGAAATGATGCTTACAATGGTCGATCCTTCTCACAGGAGAAGGTGGTGTCGCATATATACAGTAACCGAATTACCCTTTTGCCCCTGGCCGCAGAGGACAATGGCAAGGACAAGGAGAACAGGACAAACACTGGCCACTGTCACTCAGCCCAGCTCACCCTCTGTCCACCACAGGCTTATCTTTCCTCTTTGAGCTTAAGGCAGTGTAGACCACAGTAGCCTAGGCACTGCCCCTTTCCCGAATTGGCCGAGTCAGCGCCTAGGGGCTTGTGACCCGGAAAACCTGTGGCTGTTCCTTGCTGTCTTCTGAGCCCCGGTCAGTAACATTACAGTGCCCGTGACTTTTACTGACACTACTTGGCCCCTGTGCAACATCCGAGTTGCCCTACCCGGGTCCTTCCTGACGGATCCGGATAACTTAGCCGGTTCTTCTCCCTTGGATCCGGTTAAACCTCACCGGATCCCCTTTGGTCCTTCCTTTTACACCGGCTTGAAGTAGGACTGACCGAATCCCCTTGAGATCCGGCCCAAGTGACCCGGCTAACCTTGATCCGGTTAGACCTTAACTGTTCATAACACATCATCTTTGCCCTACCCGGGGGCAGCCCCCCGACAGTAGTCCCCGAAGCTGGTACGGTCCTACAGCCTCGGCTGAAGGGCCGTTCCAGATTCAAAACCAACATCACTAACCGGATCACTTCTAGCTGTCACCGAATTTTCCGGGACATTTGGCAGGAAAAGCCTGTGCAAAGCCGTATAACCCGGGTTGTCAGCTCGTTATCCGGATCCACCGGGTATTCGAGTGTGTTTGACCAGAAGACCACGTCTCCTCGTTTCCTCCGTTGACCAGCACATAGGATCCTCTCCGCCGCTTAGAATTCTATTGCCTCGTGTGTGCTTGGAATACACGGCCATACTGAAGGCCACAGAATTCCAGGGTGCAGTTATTGCACGATACTCCGAAAACCGCGCAGCAGTGGGGGCAGTTACCGCTGGAGGCTATAAATGTGGGCGAAGGAACCTCCTCTTCTTCTTCGCCTTATTCCCTTACTCGTCCGCTCCGCCGTCGCCGCCGCGATCTCGACCTCCAAACTCGCCGCGCCGGGGACGCACAGCGCACCAGAGCAAGACCGCCGGAGCCGCGCCTCGCGCCCATCTCCGCCATTTCTCCGTCGAACTCCTCCTTCGAGGAACCAGCACTGTAAGTTCTTCCTCCTCTCGCCATAGCCACCGTGACGAGTTCGTACTCTTGAAATACACACGCCTGTTCTTGCTAGATCGATGCATATCTAAGCCATGTTCATGCCGTAGCACACTCCGTATACTTTCTCTCCAAGTTTTACACCAGACTAGCCTAGATAGACTTGTCATCGTAGGAGCAGTTCAACCATGTTTTTACCCGTGATTTTCTTTCTTTTTTACCACCGCTGTAGATCTTCCAAACCCTAGAAACCCGCGGAAAGATGTTTGCGATTTCCAACCGCCTCACCTTCCCCACTGGACCCGGTTAACCCTACCCGGGATAAGATTAGCCGAGTTACCTTAGATCTGATTCGGTTTCAATGTTATCCGACTCTTCTTTGGTGTCATGGATTCCGAATCTCCTAATCCGGTTATCTGCCTTTTTACTGCAGAACTGAGTCAGTTATGGCCAAACTTCCTCCCGGCAGATGGGAGGGATCTGATGTTACCCGGAATGATTTGGAATGGCTACGAGCCACCCGGCGTATAACGCCGCAAGTTATATGCCGCAGACCCGGAAAAGAACTCGCACCGGCCCCCGAACCCGGTGAGCGCGTGGTATTCATAGCGCATTTCGAGCGCGGGCTCGGATTGCCTGCCAGTGACTTCTTCCGGGCCTTTCTGGACTTTTTCGGACTACAACTTCACCACCTCCCGGCGAACGCCTTCGTCTCTTTATCAGCTTTCACTTCCTTCTGCGAAGGCTATCTCGGTCTCTGGCCGAATGTAGATATATGGGCAAAGTACTTCCACCTTCGCAAGCACACCATTCCAGGTACCAAGCCGAAACAGCTGACTGCTTGCGGTTCGGTTAGCATCACCCCGAGGCAATGGTCCATCTTCCCCCGAGTCACCGGCCTAGACACGGTGAAGAAATGGCAAAGGACCTGGTTTTACGTAAAGAGCGCTGAGGGCCACGACGCTCTTAACCTGCCCGAATTCAGTATGGAGCCGCCCACAGCCGAACTGAACTTCGGTTATAATCCGGCTGAAACAATTGCTGAACTTCAGACAGTGCATACCACTCTGGAGGATTTTTTGAAGAAGGGTATGACCTCTGACGACCTCCTCCGGACCTTCATCTCTCGCCGAGTCAGCCCTCTTCAAAGGCGTGATCACAAGATATGCCACATGCGTGGCGCGCTAGATCCTACCCGGATCAGCAAGCACGAGCTTGACAAAGCTTCCGTCTTCAGACGTGTAAACGCCATTGCTGCCAATGAGATGTCGGATAAATGGCGGTGGGGTGTAAAGCCATTCTACCGGGAAAACCTTCCTCCACAGGTTAGCTCACCACTCTCCGAATCCAATCTTACTTCATCTGAATAACCCCGGCCTGATCCGGATTCGCATTATCTTTTTTGTAGCTGTTTGATCGTCAACTTACTGAAGACGGAGATCTCTCCACCAAGGCATGGACACCGGATCTTAGCCCGCCGCGCGAGGGCGAAGAGGATCCGGATACGGATGACTATTTGCCAATTCCCCGTGCCAAGCCAGTCCGCAAGGGTAAGCAATCAAACATTCACCACATTTCCGACGAAGAAGATGAAGATTGCTGCCTCTTAGAACCCATCGACGCTATTCCGATTTCATGGAAACCACCTCCTTGTGTTCCAGCCAAACAAGATGCTGAAGGGTCATCTCGGAAACGCACTGACGCGCCCGGATCTGATTCCCCTAAAGCCAAGAGAATCAAGAAGTCCGGCTCCAAGTCGAATCGTGTCAAGCCGATGCCTACCACCAAGGGGTAATACTGACTTAACTTTATTTGCTTTCTTCCTCTGTTAACCGAGTCATGTCTATCCGAGTTAACTGTTTGCTTTGCTTTATGCAGTGATGTCCTCATCACCGCGCAGACTCATTCATCCATCTCTTCTCCCATTCCTCCACTGGGTACGGCCATGGAAACCCAGTCTCCTGACCGAACTGCCACCTCGCCAACGCGTGTCACAACTGCCAATATTCCTCAGCCGACTCCCATTTCAGAGCCGGTTATTGACTTGGAGAGTGAGGAAACCTCGGCTCCAATCCGAGATTCGAGTTGGCCACGCCCTCTCAAGGAGCTGGAGAAGGAAAAGGCCAAGGCATCGGCTACATCCATGCCTAAGCCGGATCCTCGCCCTACTCCCGCAGCACAAACTCTGCTGAACCAAGAACAGCAGAAGAAGAAAAAGCAGAAGCAGCAACAACAACAACAAACTTCTGAGAACCCACAGAAACCGCAACATCAGAGACAGACCCCGGGTGCATCACCTCCACCCAAGCCGACTCAAGGTGTCGCTGGCACAACTTCCTCCACTTCGGATAAGCAAGTGGTTGCTGTCAAGCAAACCACCGCTGCCTCCTCTGCCGTTCAATCCGGCCAAGCCAAGCCTAAGCTCAGCACTGCCAATGACTTTATTGAAGCCTGGAACGCCGTGGACCTTGCACCAGGTTTCTCCGCTGCAACGCCACACCCTGCTGGTCCTAGCCGAATGATGCAATCTCTTCATTCTGTGAAGGTTGCGTTTACTGCATCGCACCAAGTCTTCGAGGTAAGTTTGCCGAATCTTGCTTTTAGTTCGTCATGATCAAATAGTATCTACCCAGTCCCCGAGATTCGGGTCGAACGACTGATACTCTTTGGAGTAAGAAAGTCATTCGGCTTGAATCTTTAAAAAATTCGATCATGACCTTTTTCTTAACTGAAAAAACTGTGGGACCCCCAGTCCCCGGGTTTCTTTTTAACCGATTCGGTCAGTCTCGGCCAGTCCCCGAGATTCGTTTTGGCTCCACCTTGTCTCGGGTATCAGTCCCCGAGTCTCTTTTGACGCTTCCTACTCTTTCAGGAAAGCACGGGCACTCGCAGCGATCTTTTAAGCAGCTCGCCAACCAGTACCACAAGCTCCAAAAATCATTTGATGCCTTGGTCCTCAAGATGAATAGCAAAGAGGAAGAGCAAAAGCGTGTTCTGGCGGAGGAGAAATCAGAGGTAGCGCGAGTCCAGCGGGAGCTTGACCGGGTCGAAAAAGTGAAGAACAAGGTGAAAGCAGAGCGGAATGCACTGCGGACGGAGAGAGACACGCTCCAAAAGGAGCGCGACACTTTGCACGCCGGGCTACAGAAGCGAGCCGAATTAGATAAGCAAATTCAAACGACCGTTGCCGAATCTGAAGCCGAATTGAAAGCGGCTAAAGAAGAACTGGCTGCTCATAAAGCGGCCAGTACGAAATGGCTGGCTCAACTTGCTAGCCTCAATGATGACATGGATCGTAAGTTCACCGAATCCCCTTTTTTCTTTCTGCTCTTAACCGACACATATGCTTGTGTTCCTTCTTGCTGAACTCAGTATTAGCTTATTTGTTTGTAGGAGAGTTTACCAGCATCCGGCTTCAAGCCGCCAAGGCTGTGCGAAACGCCCGAGCTGAGAGAGCTAAATTAACCGAGGCTCCCCTATCCGAGACATGGGACATCGAAGATCATATTACAGCACTTAAGGCTCGGATTGCTCCTCTGAAGGATTCCCATATTGGTCTGCTTAATGCAAGTCTCAAGGCTCACCGAATCTTGTTTCCTGAAGCGCGGCAAGTTGTGCCTGCGGAGGAGCTGATCAGAGACCTGGATCAAGCAATGACCCGGTTACAGCAGTGGAGGTCTTCGTCCGCCCGCGCTGGTGCTGACGCAGCTTTGCTATTCATCATGTCCTGGTATGAGCTAATTGATCTTGCCAAAGTACGCTCATTTCGCGAGGGTTCTCCGTGGGCTACAGACCCTACCCGGATCAAGATCCGTGAAGAAGCCGCCAACTTCATGGCCGAATTTGCACGCACCAAGCACCTTGATCTGGACGCTCCGGTCTATTCCGATGGGGAAGAGACTGAAGAAGAGGAATCGGACGATGCCTCCGCAGAAGATTATGCCGACTCTGAGGGCGAGTCTGATGAAGAAGAAGAATCCAGCAAGGTACCAGCCTCCGACTCGGCCAAGCTCACCGAACAAACTCCAACCGAGTCTCCTGTGATTCCAGCCACTAACTTGACTGTGATTACTAAACAGGCTTCACCTGATCCGGATATTTCCGAATCCGCCCATCCTTCAAGCTCTCCAGTCAAGATTACTTCCGAAGTGCCACCATCTTCTGAGTCTGCTCCAGCAACAGAACCTCCCGTAACCGCGTCCACTTCACCGAAGCACCCGTAGCTGAAGCCCGTGCCCCCGAAGCTCCGCTAACCGAGGCTCCTACCACAGAAGTTCCCGCAACCGAAACTCCTATGACCGAGTCTGCCGCGACCGAGTCCGCTGCACCCTGAAGTACTTAACAAAAACATTAAATCCCCGGTATGCCGGGAGCAGATGTAATAGACTATTTTAAGTTCTTTCGAGACTATGCTTATCATGCTTAACGCGATCCGGACAAGGTTTATGTTGGATCATCTTAAACCGAGTCCCCGAGTCTGTTTTCTTGTTTACTACTTTTGCCAAATCTTTGCTCTTGTCTACCTCTTTGGGTGTTTTGACAGTCGAGTCACAAGATAGGAATCATAGCATACAATACTTGAAACATGCGAGTTGTGGTTTAGAATCATTCAACATAAACGAAAAAATAAATAACAGGGGTTAGTAAACGACATGTGCCGAATCGGTTTTGGACCGAGTCCCCGAGTCCATTTTCATGTTTCCCATATTCCTCATCTCTGCTCTTGACTACCATTTTGGTGTTTGTCAGTCGAGTCACGAGATCAACAACACAACATACATTACTTGAAACTTAGAACAAGGTTCAAAGCGATTCGGCACACGAACGGCAAAAAACAAAACAGTAATAAACAACACATGCATAAGGACGAAGCAGTCCCCGAGTCCAGACTCGGATTACTGCGATTTCATTCATGATAAATTGAAATACATACATTGCGCCCTTTAAGAGTAAAAGGGTCGAAGCAGAGCTACATTCCAAGGTCGCTTGGTTTCCTGTCCGGGTCTGTCCAGCCATCCTTTCTTGTTCCTGTGCATCTATAAGATAGTACGAGTCATTGTGCATAGCCCTGCTCACAATGAATGGTCCCTCCCATGGAGGTGACAATTTGTGTCGGCCTTTGCTGCGCTGCACCAGCCTCAGCACTAGATCACCCTCATGAAACACTCGAGGACTGATTTTTCGGCTATGATAACGCCTGAGATTTTGCTGGTATATTGCTGTCCGAGACAGGGCCAACTCTCTTGCTTCCTCTAGCAGATCCACTGCATCTTCCCGGGCCTCTTTTGCCTCGGTTTCAGTGTACATTGCCACCCTTGGTGCATCATATTCTATGTCAGTGGGTAGGACAGCTTCTGCCCCATAAACCAGAAAGAATGGCGTATAGCCTGTTGACCGATTCGGTGTAGTCCTTAGACCCCATAGAACTGATGGAATTTCATCTATCCAGCACCCCGGAGTTTTCAACAATGGTTCAATGAGACGAGCCTTGATGCCGGCTAACACTAGAGCATTTGATCTTTCCACTTGTCCATTGGACTCTGGATGTGCCACTGAGGCTATGTCTAACCGGATCCCCTTATCCATGCAGAATCGGGCAAACTCTCCGACAGCAAAGTTCGTGCCGTTATCCGAGATGATGCTATGAGGGTATCCGTATCTCAAAATGATTTCTTTCAAGAAGGTTACAGCCGAACGGCCATCCACTTTCCGGATTGGTTTCACCTCTATCCACTTGGTGAACTTATCCACCATCACCAGCATATGTGTCATGTTGCCCCTAGCCGGCTTGAAATCTCCCACCATATCCAAACACCACACAGCAAATGGCCAAGTAATAGGAATTGTCTTCAGTGCCGATGCGGGTAAGTGTGTTTGCTTAGCAAATCTCTGGCATCCTTCACATCTGCGGACTATGTCCTCCGCATCTGCATGAGCAGTGGGCCAATAAAATCCATGCCGGAACACTTTAGCCACCAGGGCTCTTGTACTGCAATGATGTCCACATTCACCTTGGTGTATCTCCAGGAGCATCTCCTTGCCCTCTGCTGGCTCCACGCAGCGCTGCAACACCTCGGTTACACTTCTTTTGTATAACTCCTTGTTGATGATGGTATAAGCCTTGGATCTCCTCTGGACACGCCTAGCCTTGGTTTCATCGCTTGGCAAGCTTCCTTCCTCGATGAATTTCATGATCTCTTCAGCCCACTCTGGTACTGGATGCAAAGGGAACAAGTGCTCATTTTCTTCCACAGGTTTGGCCGCCATTATTTCTTCTATCAGCTTCTGTCCATTCCCCACAATCCGGTTAGCATCATCTTCATCCTGCTCCTCTTTCCCAAGACTCGGTTAGCATTTTCCGAATCTGTGTGAGCAGTCCCCGAGTCCGGGCATGCAGTCCCCGGGTCTTCCTCGATATACTCAACATCAACATTCATAGGAATAGCTTCGGATTCTTGCTTGGGAATAAAATCGACTCGGAATCAGGCGAAGGTTTGATTGAAGGGACCCTTAGATGATTCAAGGATATTCCGGGTGGGATTGCCTCCCTAGACGACCCGAGTTTTGACAGAACATCTGCAGCTTGGTTTTCCAGCCGAGGTATATGCTTGTACTCACAGCCTTCAAAAAATCCCGAAATTTTCTGAACATGAAACCGATACAGTGCCATATTGGCATCAAGAGCATCCCAATTTCCAGAAGATTGCTGCACGACCAAATCCGAATCACCGAAACATTCAATCCGGCGAACGCCGATGTCCCGAGCCACATTAAGCCCATGGATCAGTGCCTCATACTCGGCTACATTGTTTGACGCTGAGAAATGAATCTGCAATACATATCGCAATTGATCCTGTTTTGGTGATGTGAGCACCACCCCAGCACCTAGCCCGATTTTGCATTTGGAACCGTCAAAGTGCAACCTCCAGTAATTGTAATCCGGTTTAGGTGGCTCATATTGCATCTCAGCCCAGTCACAAAGGAAATCCGGCAAAGCCTGAGACTTGATAGCATCTCTTCTCTCATAATGCGGTGTGTAAGGAGACACTTCTATCGCCCATTTGGCAACTCGGCCAGTTGCATCTTTGCACCCAATGATCTCCGCAATTGGAGCTTCACACACCACTGTAATCGGGTGCTCTTGGAAGTAATGTTTCAACTTCTTGACCGCCAGGTACACACCATATGTCATCTTTTGGTAGTGAGGATAATTTTGCTTCGAAGTTGAGATCACCTCACTCAAATAGTACACCGGCCTCTGCACGGATTTGCCCTCTTCTTCTCTTTCTACCACAATAACCACACTTACGACCCGGTTAGTGGCCGCAATGTAAAGCAACATCGGTTCACTTGGCAAAGGTGATGCCAAAACTGGAGCAGTGGACAACATCTTTTTCAACTCATTGAAAGCCGAATCTGCCTGTGGGGTCCATGTGAACCGGTGCTCTTTTTCATCAATTGATATAAGGGCAAGGCTTTCTCTCCTAACCGACTCACAAACCGGCTCAATGAGGCTAAGCACCCGGTGAATTTTTGCACATCTTTTAGACACTTAGGCAATTTCATGTTTTCTATGGCTCGGATCTTAGCCGGGTTAACTTCAATGCCTCGGCTTGATACAAGGAAGCCAAGCAACTTTCCAGCCGGGACACCAAAGGTGCACTTATCCGGATTCAATTTTAACCGATATTTTCTCAAGTTCACAAATGTTTCCTCGAGATCCTCGAGGAGAGTACGTTTCTCTTTAGTTTTGATGACAATGTCATCGACATACACCTGCACATTTTTGCCCATTTGGGAGTGTAAGCATTTCTGCATACATCTCTGATAAGTTGCACCGGCATTTCTCAAACCGAAACACATGACACGATAGCAATACGCCCCATACGGGGTAATAAAAGCAGTCTTTATTTGATCTTTAGGGTTCAGTGGTATCTGGTGAAAACCAGAGTACGCATCAATAAAAGACAACAACTCACACCCAGCAGTAGAATCGATCACTTGATCAATCCGAGGTAAAGGAAATGGATCCTTCGGGCACGCCTTGTTCAGATTGGTGAAGTCGATGCACATGCGCCACACCTTGACCACAGCTGGTTCGTCTTCTTCTTCTCCAGAACCGGATTGGATATCCAGTCTGGATGCAACACCTCCATAATAAACCGGCTGCAAGTAGCTTAGCCAGTCATCGAGCACCACTTTTCTTCTATCCTGAGAGACGCCGAGTCGGTTGCTTAACCGGTTTACTTCTGGCCTGACAAACAAAGAGTGCTCTGCCAACTCCCTCGGAACACCAGGCAGGTCCTTAGCCGACCATGCAAAGATATCCCGATTCTCACGGAGGAAGTGGCAAGCGCGCTTTCCTATTTCTCGCCCAAACCGGCTCCAATGATGGCCATGCGCTCCGGGTTCTCCGGGTCAATGGGGATCTTCTTTGTCTCCTTGGGCACTTCAAAGGTTGCGCCGCCATCCGGGTTGGTCATGGCCAGCACGCCTAACTGAGCCGACTTCGCCATTGCCACCACCTCGTGCATCTTGCTCTTTTCAGCTTGTATCACCAGTGATTCGGCTAAGTTGGAACCAACTGTAGCACACTGTATGGCCTTCTTGTAGTCTCCCGCAACGGTGATAACACCATTCGGGCCAGGCATTTTCATCTTGAGGTAGGCCACATGAGTAGATATCATGAACTTGGCTAATGCTGGCCTGCCAAGCAGAGCATGGTATGGGCTTTCCAAATCCACCACCTCGAACTCGAGACTCTCAAGTCTGTGATTGTCCCTGGTACCAAACAACACATCCACCCAGATCTTACCCATGGGGGAACAAGACACCCCGGGTACTATGCCATGGAAAGTACAACTGCTCTGTTGCAACTGATTCGGCGAAATACCCAACTTGACCATTGTATCCCGATACATGATGTTTATGGCACTGCCATTGTCACCAAGACTCGGCTAAATTCACATTCAGCTTGGGCCAACCAGAGTCGGATCCACGACTAGCGCATAGTTCCTGGGCTTGGCATGATTCGGGTTATCCGCCCTGCTCCAAGTGATTCCTGCTCAGACCAGTTCAAGTACTTTGGAACTGCTGGCATCACGCATTCACCTCCTTTGCTCTTCTCAACTGACTTTTCTTGTCAGTTGGCTCGGTCACGAAAACCACATAACTCTGATGTGCTTCCTTGTAATCATTCCCAGGGTATCCACCTTGCCTACTTGGGCCAACATCATTGTCATTGCCTCCCATGTTCACCAGGTTAACCGGCTTCGTTGCTGCTGGCCTCGGAGCTCCAGCGTTCACCGGGGTTGCATTGGCTCCGGTTAGCGGCATGTTTGGCCTGAAATTCGGTCTAGGAGCACCTCTTGAGGTGGTCCTCTTTGACCTTCCGCCTGAATGCGGTGATGCCAACTACAGTTCCGGGTCGAATGATTAGCCGGTTTGCGCGGATCAGTGGTGTGATAACAGCAAGGCCCATCTAATCTGGACTCAAAAGTCAGAGGTGGACTTGGTCCCTCCCACACTTTCTTCGGCCAAGCACCTTGATTCGGCCTCCAAGCCGGACCATCAGTTTTTGCCTCTGGCTATCTCCCCTCCGGGTTGATCCATGTTTACCGCAGCAACTTGATCAGAACCGTATCTGTAATCCGGATCTCTCTCTTGTAACCGAATTCATGTCGGTCACTGGGCCTTAATGGTCCAACTCGGTTATTAACCGGTTGCCTCCTGTTTGCTCCCACTGCATCCAATGCGGGCTGTGTTGGATCACCCAGTGCATACGTGTCTGCTATCCGGATCATATCTGCCAGGGTTTTTGGCATATCTCTTTGGAGTTTCTGCCAAAGTGGGGTACCATGCCTGCATCCCTGCGCAAACCATGAAATGGCCTGCTCCTCTACTACACCTTCGCAAGAATTGCGCATGTTGCTCCACCGAGTCAAATACTCTCGGTCTGTCTCCCTCTCTTCCTGCTTGCACGCAGCCAGGAGCTGAGGTCGGTTTGGCCTCTTGTAGGTGCTGGAGAAGTTGCTGTTAAACGCCTGTTCCAAATCCATCCAACAATTGATACTACCCGGCGGCAAGTTATTCAACCAGATCCGGGCTGGACCTTCTAACATATGCGGGAGATACCGGACCGCCCATCGGCGATTGCCCCCGCAATGTGCACTGATGATACATAGTCCGTCAGCCAATCCTGTGGCTTGGTGCTGCCATTATACGGCTTCGTGTTGCGGCCGAGCTGGAACAACGGCACACTTGGCTCATTCATTATCCGAGGTCCAAAGCATGGTGGACCCGGTGGGCCTTGCTCTTCCAGCTTCTCGGACTGGTAGATTCTGTCCAACTTGAGACGCTGATCATCCGGATCCAACATCCGAGGCCCCAGTCTCGACGCCAGTGCATTGTCATACGTCTGGTATCCGGCTCGCGCCATAGCCGAATTGCCATCGTCATAGCGGTAGCCCACCTGGCCACCACTTTGCTGCTGCACCTGTGCCATCATTTGCTGTCCGGGATGGCGTGGTGGTTGACCTCGGCCAGCCGAATTTCCCCTTCCAGCACCCGGATTGCCTTGACCACCACTGTTTCTGCTTTGTCCGCCTCTTCCTTGGCTGCTAGCTGCTTGCGCATATACGCATCATAGTTTGCAGCTGCTTGCTCTTACCCGAGTTCACACTTGGGGATCGGTCAACTACAACATGCGGAGAGACGCCTGCCCTTAGACTTCTGGCTAGCAGCCTAACCGACACCACTACACGGGAACCACCAGCATCCGGATTAGCTTTCCGGTAGGCTCATTCTGCCTGTTGCACACATCTACAAGCTCATTCACTCTCTCCGCTTGCTTGCGCCAAGCATCCCCGGTCAGGTTACTTAATTCGGCTCGTGCTGCTGCTGCAGCCCTAAGATTCTTAGCCGGGGAGCTATAACCGGCTTGCCTGTTCCGGATCTATGACTAGTGGCTTTACTTGAGCTCGAACCTGCAGCTCTAGCCAACTCGTCGTTGAGGTCCTTGCCTCTGTTACGCAACTCGGCTTTCTTGCGCGAGCGGTGCACTACAGGAGTAAAGCCATCTGTGATACCATTGGCAGCATTGTATTCTCTCAGGTCTCTATCAAACTCTTGCCTAGACTCTATCACTAACCGAGCCTCTTTTTGCAACCTCAGGCGTTCTGCCTCTAGCTGAGCTACAGTAAGATCAACATTTGCTCCAGGAGCCACTGGCCGAGCTAGCTTTTCCAAGATACCCTCTAAGGAAGCACCCCTGCTTGACATGCCAAGGGGACCACCGGATCGGGTTTCTCCTTAGGGAACTTAGCTGTCCGGGTCGGCTTATCAGCGGATCGACTGGCGTGGCCAGCTCCTCTGGCACGCTCGTGCTGGCACCTCCTTTGCCTGCAGCAGCGTTTGCTCCAGCCACCATGACCTCCACGCTGCTCCCGGGCGAGCGCTACGCCCTCCGCGAGCTGCGCGGAAAGAGGGAGGATCCGCAGCCACGAGCACCTGCGCCGGGTACTCGCGAACTGGCTCGGTGGCGACGTAGGTGACGAAGCTGCCCAGCGTCATGAGGAAGCCATCGCGGGGAAGGGCTTGTTGGAGAAGCACCCCGCGTTGTCGCTGATGAAGTTGAACTCGCCGAGCTTGCACACGAGCCCAGAGAGGACCCGCTCGCCGGCACCAGTGACGGAGCCCGTCCGGATGGAAACCCCAGCCAACGCCACTGCTTGCCCCACGGTGGGCGCCAACTGTCGTGGTGGTGTCACGGCAGATGCCATGGGATGGCTTAAGTGTGGGCTCGCTTGGGCGTTGGGGGAACCGGGGAGGGTTTGCGCGCTCGAAGCACGCATGAAGAAGAAGCAAGAAGTCGCAAGAACCAACAAGAACAAGCAAACCAAGAACAGCAAAGAACACCACGATGTACCCTGCTTCGGGGCCCTCTTGTGGAGGTAACACCCCTACTGCAGCTCTAGCCTACTCTCTTATATCTCAAGTGTTTACAAGTACAGAGCGCTCCTTGAGCTGTATAATGAACAATGGAGAGAGCTCCAGGTAGAAGATGAAGCTTGGGGGGGAAATGATGCTTACAATGGTCGATCCTCTCACAGGAGAAGGTGGTGTCGCATATATACAGTAACCGAATTACCCTTTTGCCCCTGGCCGCAGAGGACAATGGCATGGACAAGGAGAACAGGACAAACACTGGCCACTGTCACTCAGCCCAGCTCACCCTCTGTCCACCACAGGCTTATCTTTCCTCTTTGAGCTTAAGGCAGTGTAGACCACAGTAGCCTAGGCACTGCCCCTTTCCCGAATTGGCCGAGTCAGCGCCTAGGGGCTTGTGACCCGGAAAACCTGTGGCTGTTCCTTGCTGTCTTCTGAGCCCCGGTCAGTAACATTACAGTGCCCGTGACTTTTACTGACACTACTTGGCCCCTGTGCAACATCCGAGTTGCCCTACCCGGGTCCTTCCTGACGGATCCGGATAACTTAGCCGGTTCTTCTCCCTTGGATCCGGTTAAACCTCACCGGATCCCCTTTGGTCCTTCCTTTTACACCGGCTTGAAGTAGGACTGACCGAATCCCCTTGAGATCCGGCCCAAGTGACCCGGCTAACCTTGATCCGGTTAGACCTTAACTGTTCATAACACATCATCTTTGCCCTACCCGGGGGCAGCCCCCCGACAATAGAAGTAGAGAAATTCTCTACACATGAATATTCATAATCAAAATATGGCTCATTACCTTTATCAAGATCCCAGTGGCTAGTATTTTCAGAAATAGTCTCCAATAAATTCCATGCTTCTTCTTCAGTGTTATTAGTAAAACTTCCACCTGATGAATTATCCAGAATCTCCTTGTGCTTCATAGGTAGTCTCACATAAAAGTTTATCAATATAAGTTTCCTTGTAAGATCATGACATGGATTCTTGCGAAGGAGTTCCTTTAACCCCCCCCCCCAAGCTTGAGTAATACTCTCTCCCAAATGCGGCCAGAAATTGAATATATAGCAGCGGTTATCATAAGCTTCTTTAGGAGTAAAATATTTAAGAAAGAAAACCTTCCTCAAGATACTCCATTCATTCTGGACCTCTTCATCCAGAGACCTGTACCAATCACGAGCATTACCAGATAAAGACAAATACAATAGCTTCCTTTTTACCTGATCCTCTGAAATACCAGGTAGTCTGAATAAGCCACATATGTCCTCAATTATTTCCATGTGCTCGCGTGCCGACTTAGTTCCATCTCCTGTAAATGGATTTTTCATAACTCTTTTAACATGACCAATGAGAATTTTAAATCCCACTTCAGGCACCTCAGACACAGTAGTTTCAACCACCTTTGCAGTAGTGGCATAAGCACTTTCATATAGAGCAAAATGCAGCGAGGCACGATTCATAAATGCCATAGTAACAATGAGATAAACAACTTTCAAGTTTCCTTACCAAACTTCTTACCAATAGCGCTACGCTCCCCGGCAACGGCGCCAGAAAAGTATCTTGATGGCTCCCAAGTGCAGGAGATCAATTGTAGTACCTTTCAATTAGAAAAGGTTGTCGAACCCACGAGGAGCTGAATGTATTGGTTAGTAAGATTGATAAATAAAACAATAAAAGATGTAGGTGTTTTTGGTATTTTCAGTTGTATAATTGCAAGCAGATAACAGATAGTAGCAAGTGAAAGCTCTCAAAGAGAGAGAAAGCCCAATCCTCTTATGTGGCAAAAGGACAAGCTCAAGTGATGTGTAAATTATATGTGGCAAACGTTCCCGAGGGCGGCATGGATGATGCTAGGCATAGAGATTTATTAAACAACACGTTGAATATCTTGTCAAGTTTTGATCCTCTTTGGACGGAGCCATAATTAGGTATAGCTAAATAAATAAACTACAACCCCTTATGATGGATCATGTGGCCAAGCAAATGACTGCACAAGAATTGTTAAGACCTAAAGTCCCACCATAGCATTACACTCTAAGGTCCCCGATACTAATACCCTCATAATATAACTTCATGACTCGGTCTCGGGTTTACGTGTCCTCCCAAGTCTCCATCAATTCATTACACTACGGTGTTCTCCTATGAGCCATATAGGTGAAGTGTTGTGTAGTCGACGTTCGCACAACACCATCATAGAATCACATAAAAGATAAACTCTTGACAAAATACCAACACATGTCATATATAAATCAATGCCAATTCATCATATGCCCTCAGGAACATACGGGAACTACTCACAACGTGCGAACATGATCAAAATCAGTGGCATAAGTGGTACAACACAATCTGAAATTATAACTTCACCACCAAATAATGACAAGTACTCAATCACAAACATGAATAGTAGCACAAGACAAGTATCTAGGGTATATCAACTCTCAAACTGCGAGGGGAACGGAGTGGATCACGGTGATGATGATGGTGATGGTGCTGGTCTTGATGGGGGTGATGATGTAGAGGCCTCCTCCCACGCCAAGGAGGAGAGGTGATGACGATGACGATGATTTCCCCCTTCTCCGGAGTTCCGGAGCAGCAGGATCTGACCCCCCTCGGAAGGGATCAGGAGTTTCGCCGCCGCCGCGACCTCGGATGGACTTGGAAAAATTAGGGCGTTACTTTTCGGGCAAGACGAAGGCGTTGCTAAAAAGCCCCAGGCGAGGAGGTGCTCGAGGCACCTTTTGGTGGGTCCCACGTGACCAGGTACATGGGCCGCGTGGGCCACCCCATTTGGCCCTCGTAGCTCTCCTCTCTTCGGTCTTCTTCCCTCTGCCTTTCTCCCGATGAAAAACTGACGCAATATTTTTCCTTTTATTATTTGAGGTCCTGTAGCTCCTGAAACATTGAAGACAAGAAAAAGGAGGTCTTCTGCCTCCTAGAAATTAAATACCAAAAATAGGGACTTTGTATGAAAGTCCCCAAAATCATCTAAAACATGTAGAAACAATCATATAATCATGCAAATAACATTCTAGTATGATACTAAAAGTTATATAAATGATGATATAAAATGCACGTATCAGTGTCGGCCTGTGCTTCGTGAGCTCCTGTCTTCTTGGGGTTCTGCCCTACGTCTGCGTCCTGTTCTGTGACAGAAGCAAAGACAACAAGAGTTGTGATGGTGCACGCTTGCAGGTTCACACCTAGTGTTGCACGAGGAAGTTTAGCACCAAGGACCTTGGGAGGTGGCGTGTATGAGGGCGTCCCTCCGAATCCACACATGGTTTACTTGGGTTTTTCGGAGCTGCTGAAAGGGATTCTCATTGAGGTTGTAGTGGCCGCGTGGCACCCTCAAGAAATAAATAGCCACCGTGCGATCACGGGGTCACACGCAGGGTGGGTTGGAGTCTTTTTCAGCCCAGGATGAACACTGGGAAAGGTGTCGATGGAGAATGTCTTAGCTGGAAGACACAAAAAAGCCGCGACGGTGAGCGTATCGCCGCCCGGTGGAGAGTGTCGCACCAGTCCTCTTACTGGGGAGGCTGGGCTTTGCCACTTGCGGGGGTAGCCCCCGAGCCGCTGGCGGCCAGGCTCAACCTTTTGGCGATAGTCGGCCCCTTGGAGGAGGAGGCCGTTTTCTTGTGTACTGGCGTGACCAGTGGCTCTGGGACCAGGGGGCTTTGGCGGGAGCCCCCGTGGTGGGCGGAGCCTTGGGGCGGGCCTTAGCGGGTAGCGCTTTGGCGGCGTAGGACTTGGCTGGGTAAGCCTCGGCAGGGCGCTGGGCCGCTGCCTTCTTTGCCGCAGCCTTTTCCTGGGAGGTGAACTGCTTCTTCTTGGAGGGCGCTATGTAGTCGAGGGCGTCCTCATCGGTGGGGTAGGTGGCAGCCGCGACCTTGTAGACGTCCACGACAGTGCGCACATAATCCTTCTCATCGCAGCGGATGGTGATGGTGTTGCTGTAGCCTGGTATCTTGACGATGTCGTAGGCGTGGTGCGTGACCGCCATGAACTTGGCCAGCGCTGGGTAGCCTAGGATGGTGCTGAATCGCAGGTTGATGTGGGCAACTTCGAAGTCGATCAGCTCGGTGCGGTAGTTGTCTTGGTGCCGAACGTGACGGGTAAGCGCACCTGCCCGAGGGGCACAGTGGTGCCTTCCGTCACCCCTAAGAAGGGTCTGGTTGGAATGAGGCTCTCGTACGGCACCTGGAGTAGGTCGAAGGTGTCCACGGAGAGCACGTTCAGGCCTGCTCCCCCATCGAGGAGTGTCTTGGTGACAGCGACGTTGTTGATGGTGGGGGTGCACATCAGCGGGATGGTGCCCACAGCTGCCGTGTTCTTGGGGTGGTCGCTGGAGTCGAAGGAAATCTTGTACTGTGACCACTTAAGGGGGTTGCCGGCGCCGACCTTTGGGAGGGCAGCGCTGACTTCTCGGGTAAGCTCCTTGAAGTGGCGGTTGGAGATGGGCTCTTGCGCTCCGCCGAGGATGCATGCAGCAATCCGGCGGGGCTCCTGGTAGCCCTCTGCGTACTCGTCGGGGAGGTTGTTGTTCTGTTCTGGCTATGGCTGGGCAGCGTTGGCCTGCTGGTTGGGCCGATGATTGGCCTGCTGAGGATAATGGCCCTGGGGAGGATACTGACCTTGCTGAGGGTACTGGCCCTGCTGAGGGTACTGGCCTGGCGGTGGGTACTGGCCCTGCTGAGGATACTGGCCCTGCTGAGGGTACTGGCCCTGCTGGTTGTAGTTGTTGCCGTGGTCCGGCCAGCGCCCGTTGTTGCGGTTGCCTCCTCGGCAGTCGCCGTGACGGTTCTAGCGATTGTTGCGAATCTTCTCGAGCTCGAAGCAGTCCTCAGTGTTGTGGGTGCTCAGCTTGTAGAAATCACAGTACTTGCCGCCTTTCTTGCTGTCTTCTTTCCCGCTGCGCTTGAGCTTCTGCCGTGCTCGGGCTCCGGCTCCGCTGCAAGGTTGGCTGGTGTCTTTCGCTTCACGGGTTCCCTGCCTTTGCTCTTGACCTTCGACGCATCAGAGTCCTCCAGCTCGGGGCAGTTGTGGGCGAACAAGCGGCCTTCCTCTGCCTTAGCACACTTGTCGGCCAGATGGAAGAGTAACACCACGGAGGTGAGGGAGTCGGCGTAGATGCCGAGCTTCTCAAGCATCCTGGTGTCCGTGACACCGGTGGAGAATGCCCCGATGACAGAGGCGTCGTTAATGCGTGGGATCCTGTTGCGGACTTGGCTGAAGCGCTGGATGTACTTGCGCAGCGTCTCGCCCTCGCGCTGCTTCACTGCGTGGAGGTCGTTGAGGGAGAGAGGGCGCTCGTACGTCCCCTTGAAGTTGGCAATGAACTGTTCGCACAGCTCCCTCCAGGACCTGATGGAAGCCTCGGGGAGGTTCATGAGCCACGAGCGGGCAGCATCCTGGAGAGCCATGGGGAACCAGTTGGCCATGACCCGGTCATCGCCGCCCGCGGCTTGGATTCCCACGGTGTAGAGCTGCAGGAACTCCACAGGGCTGAGCGTGTCGTCGTAGCGGGGAGGTAGCTTCGTGCAGAACATGGTAGGCCAGACCACCCGACGTAGCTCTCGTGAGAGGGCGAGGCAACCCTTGCTGTACGTGGCATGACCACCGGCGAGGACGGCGCGGTTTGGGTCGCCGGCTGCGGCGAGGTCGCGGACCGTGCGGTCCTATTGCTCGCGCTGGCGTTCAAGGTTCACGCGGGCGTCCTCTAGAGCTCTTGTGATGATTTGGCAGTTGGCGCCGCCGAGGTGCGGGGAGGACGCACCGTGGGACGGGGCCCCGTCAGGGGCGTGGGCATCCTGGTACGGCCCGCGAGCTCCTCCCGCCGGAGGCGGAGGAGGTGGAGGAGGAGGAGGAGGGGCGCCATGCGCCACTCTCCCCTGCGACGCTGGCGGCACTATGGAGTGCGACGGCGCTGGGGCGACTTTCGCGGTGTTGACGAGCTCGGTGACTCGCTGGAGCCACGCGTCGTGGCCGGCCTCAGTGGGCCGGTAGCACAGGAGTTCTTGCACCATGAGCTGCGCAGCCCCCGGCGTCAGTGGAGCCCTGGTGGAGGCAGGCGTGGTGTGGCCGTCGGACGGCAGAGGCGTGTCCTGTCTG
Source organism: Poa pratensis (assembly GCA_947311845.1). NCBI lineage: Eukaryota > Viridiplantae > Streptophyta > Magnoliopsida > Poales > Poaceae > Poa > Poa pratensis. The sequence continues at coordinate 21,342,566 of CAMZMU010000068.1, forward strand.
GAAAGGTGGAGGGAAGAAGCTTCCACCTCCTCCGACCCGTGCTCCGCTTCTTCCTCGGAGGCAGCGGGAGCTGCACGCCTGCGCGGGTTGTTGACGACGGGCTCAGAGACGACCCGGCTGGCCACCCTGCGGCGGGTGTCGACCATGGAGGTGAGGAAAAACAAAGAGAGCGCCCCAGTCCCCCACCTGGCGCGGCAAATGTCGAGGATTACTCCCGAAGGAAACTCAAGCGTAGTGTCATTCGAACACAGGGGACTGAAACACGCTCTCAACGAAGTTCTCGGCGACCTCGGTGAAGTAGACACACACGCAGCAAGGAGACACAGCAGTTACCCAGGTTCAGGCCACCATGGAGGTATAAAACCCTACTTCCTGCTTGAGATGGAAGGCCCTATTTTATAGTGCTCCGGTTCTCTTCCCAAATGTTTAGGCGGGAAGGATTGCCACATAGCACCAAGAGGGGGTACCGGCGTACTGCCCTAGCTCAGATAAAGCCACCGTCCATGGCGCAGTCGTAAGGCCTTGTCGGTGACGTTGTCGATGACGCCCGCGGTGGCGCGTAGCGCCGGTTCGGCCGTCTTGCACCAAAGAGGGAAGTCTCGGGCTCCGCTTTGCTTGCCGTGGATGGTCGGCACCCTTTAATCACCAAAGTGGAAAGCTTTTGCCGACACGCTCTGCTGGCGCGAGCGTCACTCTGGAGAAGATGCACTCGCACATGCCCTCTGGCGCTGGGTCACGGGTGCGCCAAGTCTTTGTCTTGTACCGCGTGAGGCTTGATGGCACATCTCTTCTTCGCGAGGGTGGCCTCGCGAGGCCCTTCCTTGGCCGTTTGGTGAAGCGTCCTCCCGAGGTTTCTAGCCTCGGTCGCGCGAAGCTTGGAGGAGCCTGGCGAGGTGGGCAATGCTCTGTTGACTGTTGACTTGTCTTGTTTCTTCATGCGTGGACTTCTGGGCCAACGGCATACGGGCCGTGGTACCCTGGTTTCCACTGGTCCGACAACTAAGTTATGAGATTAGTCCAGAAAAATGATTAAAAAATCAGATAAAAATATACCAAAATCATGTAAGAATGTTATGATAATGGCATGGAACAATAACATAGATACATATTGATGAAAAAAGTTGTTCGTAAAACTGATGAACCATACCTTTGATCTCCCCCTTTAACTAGACTTAGAGGGGACCATCCTCTAGCACCACCAGATATGAGATTTTATTTATGTGTTTATGAGCGGAATCTTTTGCATGGAAGAACGGGGTGTCGTTGTCTCCATCCCACAGCCACTCCACATGGGACCGTTGACACGCCAAGATTTCCTCACATTAAAAAAGGTCACATAATTTGTGTTCAAATATCTAGTTCCTTGTTCACACTTGCACCTGTAAGGGCTGGCCATGCAGACAGAAAAGTTGGTGCTCTAAGCACTGAATTTGTTTCTGTACCAAGCCAAAAGTCATCCGCCTCAAATCCATTAACGTGGGGCCATGCTATTAAGAGTAGCCCATGTTGAACCGAGCGTGGGGTGCCCTCGCTACTCGCCGTCTAAGCCGACCCCAACATCTCCTTAGAAAAAGATGCACGTCGCCACATGGCCTCATAACAGGAACTATACGAGACCGGGACCGCATCCCACCTCGTGGATCCTTGACAAGGGAAATCAAAAGTAGCATAGTGATCCGATGAAGTGGTAATAATATTGTCCATCGTGCGATTCTCGAAGAGCTGGTTGAAAGTGTTATTGACCACTGCGGTCGAGTCGCACTTTGACACATGTATCCGCATCCTGCCTCTTGGACCATGTATATTTAGACCCTTCATAATCAAGATCCATAAGACCATGCACTATGTGCTCCAAAAGCGAACCATAGTGGCATATGGTTCGACTCAACACATAGTAGGGAACCGATGCTGTGTGTCAGAGCTGAGAAGCGACTCAAAAACTTGGTTCAACTCATTGGCATTCATCTGTCAGATTGCATGCATGAGGTCCACATGGTAGAGAGAAGAGAGCTAGCTTTGAAGAGAGAGGTTGCACATGAAATAATATTTGCATGGCTGACACATCCATTTGCTCCAAAGTGAAAAGCGAATTCACACATTGCAGCTCAACCATGCCGGTTCCTAATTCTGACACATTTTTTGTTGAGCCGGCGCAACATAGTGCATGGTCTAAGGCTGCATTCCTACAAACATTTCTAGAAGGCCGTAATTTGCGAGTCATCGTGAGGTTCTAGGTGTTTATCCTGACTTAGTACATCGTTAAAATCACTAGAACAAATGAACTTTTTTTGGACTTTGCATGGACCATTCTAATTTGGGAAAATTTTGTTTTCGCAACACTAGTTTTTGCCCATTTTGCTTTTGCCACTCTAAGTTTTGACTGTTCTAATCCGTGTCAGAGTACTGTAAATTTAAGTAAAAAAAATGGAGTATTGTAAATTGCGTATTATAGGGGAGAATTGATTTTAACCCTCCTGTTCGTGCGCTACAACAACATAAGCCCATTTGTTTGTCTTGCTCCCTTCTAGCCCCCCACTTCGGTGAATTCGTTGCTGATGGCCCTCTTTTGCTTTGTTATCTGCTCATTAAGTTAATAATCCTATATTAGAGGCTAATGAAATTCTAAAATGACTAGACTACCCCTAGCTATTTCTTCTAGTCACGCACGCGCTGGGAGCCTGGAGACGGAAATCGTTCTTTTCCCCGCAGGTCGCCGTCCCTGTCCGTGACCTTGCCGTCGCCCTGGCCGCTCGTCGCCGGGCCTTACCTCCGTCGCGCCTGGAAGCCCCGCTGCCGGGCCTCGCCTCCCTCGCGCCTGGAAGCCCCGGCGCTGGGCGCTTGCCTCCGGCAACCCTGGCAGCCCACCACATCGCCTCGTCGGCCCTGGAAGCTCCGCCGCCGCCGGGCCTCGCCTCCGTCACTCCTAGCCGCTCCGCCGCCGGGCCTTGACTCCGTCACGCCTGGCCTCTCTGCCGCATATCCTTGCCGTCGGCCGCCCTCCATTGTTGCCCCAAAGCCCAAAGGTAAGACAAGCATGGGGTATTACTGTATATTCGGGCATGTTTGGATTGTGCCTACGCTAGCCTCGCCAAAGCACGGGCTAGCCAAAATATTGGCGTGGCTTTCCGCCGCCAGCATATGGCCAAAACGTTGGCGTGAAATTGTACCGGAGAGCTGAAGATAGCATTGGCACGCCAAATTATGGGCTACAATCCAAACAGTGGCCAAGCATTTGGTCAACGCCAATTTTTTGGCTTGGCAAGCTGGGGCTCCCATCCAAACAGGCCCTTCATGTCCCAGTTTGTTACTTATATATTAACAAACTTGTCAAACATGCCAAAGGGGGCCATCAGCAATGAATTAACAGGACTAGGGGGCTAGAAGTGAGCAAAACAAACAAAGGGGCTTATGTTGTTGTGACGCACGAACAGGGGGTTTAAAATCAATTCTCCCGTATTACAGTGATCGAGTCGGGGCTCAAAGACAAGTTCAGAAACCCCCGTCAGGCTCAGGACGCGAACCAAACAGACCCAAACCCCCGTGAAACCCTCTCATTCCCTCCCATCGTTTCTCTCCAGCGGCGGCGGCAGATCGAAGTGCTGCGGCGGCCGGATCCAGGTAGTCCCCTCCCTCTCTATCTTCCCGCGCCCTCTCTCTTCTCGCGCGCGCGGCGCCGACGGCTTAAGTCCGCGGCGGCCTAAGGACGAGCTGGGGCTGCGGCCGGAGGGCGTTGGGCGGAGGAGGTGTTCCATTGAAATACACCAGTTTGTGATGAATCATATTTCAATCAGAAATTGATTTTGCTGCTGTGATGTTTGTTGTCTGTGCAGTTTGCCGAAGAATCGCGCCTGCCCGCTCTCGGTGCGGCACAACCTGAGAATGGCTTGGGGTCAGGGTGCTAGGCCCATAGCAAGGCTGCTGTCTCGTGCTCAGCAGCAAGCTGCCCCAGGGTATACTTCTTCCGCGACGTTCCAGATTCATCTGTTGAGCAACCATTTCCCACAAAATGGCATGCTTCATAGGAGGTTTAGCTCCGAAGTGCCTGCTTCGGAGCAGATGAGTCTCATTAAAAAACTCCGAGAAAGAACTTGTGCTCCAATCAAAGATGTCAAGGCTTCGCTAGTCAATTGCAACTGGGATATTGGTTAGCTCTCCTTTCTCATCGCTTCAGCGCAGTTTGGTTGAGAAATTTGGTTATGTCCTCTGTTCTTATCCCAGTTTGTTGATAATCTTTCAGACGATGCACAGAAGGATCTGAGGAAGAGAGGGGTGATTCTTGCTGCCAAAAAGTCGTCACGGACTGCTGGCGAAGGTTTGCTAGCTATGGCGCAAGATGAGAAAAGGGCTGCTGTGGTTGAGCTAAACTGTGAGACCGACTTTGTGGCAAGAAATGATGTTTTCCAGCATTTGGTTGGTCTCATCCTCAACAACATGATTTGCATTATATCTTATATATGCCGAACTATTGTAGTGTGCTAGAGGCAACGTTCTCTTAGATTCATATCCTCAACATTAGTATTTGGAATTTATAAAAAAGACTTATTGCTATTTGGCATAAGTAAATGCCATTTCTTCATGACTTGAAGAAGTATCATTTTAATTTGGAAAAAAGATGTCAATGCCAAAATAAATGTTGCTTTGTCCTGTAATGGTTGTCCTACTAGCAGCATGTTGTTTCTATCCTTTGTTGCCATGCTTGTTGCAGATATGATTCCCAATGCCTCATTTTAGCTCATCAGATTCATTGCTAGTTTTTCAGTACAGTGGCTGTTATCCCTTAATTTTCCAAATCTTGCTTATTTATTTCTTTTGGAAGACACTTTTGGGCCATCTCTTCACCGTTCCTGACTAGTTTTGCTTGCATATGCTAAGAGTGCTTTTTGTGTATTTAAGCATGTATGTATATTGTGTCGGTTGTGACTTATGACTGTATGGTATATCAAGCATAAACACGAATTTTCTGGTCATTTATCAATCAACTTTCTACTTTTCATTTTTATTTGACATATTCTAACTTTAAACGATGTTGTAGTTGTATGTTAATAACTTTGGTTATCTTATTGGGCACAACAACCAGAGTATACTTGATTAAATATATTGATTTGATTATCTGTGCTCTCACACAGGTACAATGTTGATAACTTTTTTCTTTCAAATTTCGTTTTCCATGCAGGCATCATCCCTGGCAAAGATGGCTTTATCAGTTCAGGATCCTGGCAAATTGGTTTTTCCTTTCGCTCCTGCATATTTGGAGGTGTGTACTTACCCATTGCTTAACTTATGGGGCATTTACTGTTTCTATCTTCCTCTGCTGAGCAGTTCTGGCAAAGGACATATTGACATATTGTGTATATCCACAACTGATAGGTTTGGACTCGTCATGTACGAACTCGGAATCATTGCATTTAAATTAGGTGGAGCTCTATATTGAGTTATATTCCATTTAAACTGGTTCTGTGATCAAATTTGTGTGTAGTGTTATGAAGCTACTTAATATGACCTAAGCCCTGGTTGCATCAGACTTACATTACCTATGGAATCAGTTTGATGAATTGATAGATTACTAAACTACTCTTATCAGAATGTTAGAAGACAGAGAATGTACAAATGGTTATATACCTATGTCTGAGATATCAGCATATCTTTATGAGAGTTCATCGTGTTTATATTCCATATAAACTGTCTCTGTGATGAAAATTGTGTGTTATTTAGCGACCTAATATGATCTAAGCCCTGTTGGTATCGTATTTTAATTACCTATGGAATCAGTTTGACGAATTGATAGATATACTAAACTAATCTTGATTATAATGTTAAAAGACAGAGAATGTCCTAACGGTTATATACCTATGTCTGGGATATCAGCTTATCAGTTAAATTTTGTAAATTTTACGAGAGATGACCGTGTTCATGTGAATTAGAGTAAAGTTACTTCTGTTTTTTGTTGGTCTTCCTGTTTCGATTCTGTTCCAGTACTTTTGGAACAACTAGGTACCTGCTTCTCAATTGTAGACTTGTAGACTGTAGTGTCATGCAGCTCCTGCGTCTGTTTGACATAGGCGGATTTTCTTTTATCCTAGTGAATTTGGAAGTGAATAATATGGAAGTGAATAATATATGATGATCTTTATATACTGAAGTGCCTGCATTAGAGTTGAGCTTATGAGCTTATCATATGCTTGTCTCCTTTTTTTTCATGTGTGAGAAGCTAATACATTTTCCCAATCTTAACAGGACATGAGTATTAACCTAGATCATCCTAAACTCAGTGGTGAAACAACTGTTCGAAATGCTGTCACAGACGTTGCTGCCATGGTTGGGGAGAATGTAAAACTCAGAAGAGGTGTCATGTTTTCCACGACCGGACATGGTGTTGTTTCATCTTATGTGCATAACTGTGCTCAGCCAGGTGCAGACGATTTTATTTCATTTTGTCAAATTGTATCCAGACTATGGTCGTCATTCTTCAGATATTTTTGCCTTTCATCAGCTAAGTTTGATCATTAAACAATATGAACAGTAGTTTTCTCTCCTGTTAATTTTTATCCCAGTTTCATCTATTGTAGACAACTGAACATCATACTGTATAATTTCATAATTTGTTCTCTTATTTTGCGCATGGATATAGCCATGTAGGTATTTATTGTATTGGTAGCAGGAGACAAGCATTTGTTTACTTCTGTGAAACTGTTGGCAGAAATATAACCGTCCAACCATACTACTGACAAATTGCAATTTCAACAGCTACTCTTGAATTTTGTACTAGCAGTACAACATTAAGAAAAAGAAACATTGGTATTTCAGCTAAAATGGGGAAGCGTTGTTTCTTTACTCCATACAGTTGCATATTAGATTACTCCCACCTAATATCCCTTTCATAAGCTGGCCAAACTCGGTGTTATGCATTTGTTCCTGCCAGCACTCCTTTTTATCTTCTCCTGGCCTTTGACGAATGGCGGCTTTGCTTGTTCACTTAACTGATGCACTTTTCTTGCTTCAGGTTTGGGTCGCATTGCTGCATTGGTCACATTAGAAGCAGAAGATAGCAGTGCCCCGTTTGATGCACTCAAGAGAGTTGGCTCGTCTATCGCAATGCATATTGTTGCGTCAAAGCCATTATTCTTATCCAAAGAACTGGTTTCTGCCGCAGCTGTGGAAAGTGAACGTGACGTGCTCCGAACTCAGGTACCTTATTCTGACATTGCCTAGAAGGATTTACCATCATATACTCATATGTGGCTGAGTAGTTGTACGTTCATCCACCACATGCACATGTATGCTAAATGTGACTATCACAGGTCATCAGTCTCATGAGTCTGCTTTCAAGTGCTCTCCCACTATCTTAACAGAACAAACAAAATAATTTAGAAAGTAGGGAGTGGCTAAGAGTAAATGAGAAGCAAATGCATGCATTGCTGTAAGATTTTGGATAAAAGAAAAGAGAAATATGTGCATCTGCGTTGTGGAGATGAGAAAAGTTCTGAAATGGAAAGGAGCCAGATAATATCCATATCATAATAGGGTGATTTCTGGATGAGACTAATATCAGAACAGTTGTTTGGCTCTGGTCTAGAAGTTGGTAGCATTTACACTGTCTATATCCCATGAGTTGAATAACTATATTCCCTAAATTTCTCTTTGTATATCTTCTAGAGACATAGACTACATGCATCCTCAATATCAGGGTGATCTTGTGCATTGCTAAGTTACTTGAGAAATGACATGGCATGCTGTTCTGTATCATGTTAGGCTGAAAGTTCAGGTAAACCTGCAAAGGCCATGGAGAAAATGGTCGAAGGTCGATTGAGGAAGTTCTTTGAAGAAGTTGTGCTTTTGGAGCAAAAATATATTGTTGATGACAGCAAAAACATTAAGGTAAGCTGGCAAACCTTTCGTTTGACTATTTATGGCTGTGAATTGTGATCTCTAATAGCTTTGCTTGCTGTTATCATTCCTTTCAGACCCTGCTGAGTGATTTGTCAAAGGAGGTTGGTTCTAAAGTAACAATCGGCAATTTTGTCAGATTGGAAGTTGGAGAAGGAATTGAGAGGTACGATGCGTGTGTATTTATTGGCTCTATTGATGGGTTTCTCATGTATTTGCTTGATTAAACTCTTCTGTTGTGAATATTGATCCCAGTGTCGTTAACAGTATATGCACTACACGACCTGACGCTCCAACTTTAAACGGAGCTAGATTCAGTTTTCTCCAGGCATCATTGTTTTATGGAACTGGAAAATATTGCATGTTTCTTGCAAATTCTCGCGCTTGATTTTGTTTTCACACAATTCATCCTTGGTTCTTCACCATATTTTGTCTTTAAATCAGTTATTAACTAGAGCTTTTGTGCTCAGCAGACAGGAAGAAGCACATGGTTCAGAGGCTATGGCTGGCGCTGCATAAGTTGCAAGATGAGAAGAATCAAATGTGACCATTGAGTGACGGTCCTTTTCTATCTCAGCAAATTATATGGGTTCTCATTTTTTGCTCCAACGGGATGTATTTTCCTACCAATGTAGAAATGCCCATACGCATCAGTTAGCTAGAAGTTTACAATCGAGTTTTTCAGAAAAATCATGCCAGCAAATGGATCAAACTGTAATAATGTGCAGTCGATACAGAAGTTACACACGTGCTGACACCTGCAAGGCTGCCAAATGCACTCGAACTTGTTGTGAAGCTGTGCTCGATCTCTGGCTGATGCTCTGCGCTGTATTCGAAATAAAGATTGCAACAGTCCGTTTCTTTTTGCATTGCATTGCTTCGGCACAGTTTACTTTTCTTGCATCTGTATACACATGTTTTAGACACTATTAGTCGTACTGTGTGTTTTGATCATCACCTCATTTTGCTGCGTAGCATGTTCTTGTCTATTTTTTTTGCGGGTAAAAGAGATTGTATTTAAGCAGAAAGGTTACAGGACGGATTCTTGTCTATTTTTTTTGCGGGTAAAAGAGATTGTATTTAAGCAGAAAGGGTTACAGGACGGTCTTGGTCGCAGGCCTGAATAGCAACTTGAGAACCTGAACCTGCCCACATAGCTGTATGAGCTCCAGTTCTTGCAAAGTTTGCAAGACTATGACTAACCCTATTCTGAATACGATCTAATCTACTTTTACAAAGGAGTGGATTCTATTGCTGCTAGCGAGCTCTTTTATTTCTGTGATCAGGTGCACTAGCTGCGATCTGCCCTCTTCCTTGGCATGCACAGCAACTAGGAGTTGTTTGTATTTGTACACTTCCAAACATAATCTCTTTCAGAACAGTGAAAGGTCCACCGCCGGCATGGTATTGTTTGCGGATTCCTGAACGGTGATTTTTTGTAAGCATCAATGTCACACGAACCTTCCAATCTTCTCTCTCCACCCCTCTCCCACGAAAACCTCCCCTCTTCGCCGATTCACTGATTACTTATCTTTTTCGCGCCCCTTCGTTCCTGCCTCTCTCCTGGCGACGATGATCACTGGGTGCCCCGTCGTCCACCCACCTCCGCAACTGCGGCACGCTCCACCCTCCCTGCCCCTCCCGCGTCGTGCAACCTCGACGGCTCTCGCGTTTGGCCTCCCCCGTCTCCCCGGCGGGAGAGGGAGCCTTCGCGACTTTTTCATTGGCCTCGTCGCGCGCTTAGGGGACTCCTCGCTCTTTCCGGGCTGTTTTGATTCATAGGATAGGAAAAACGTAGGAATAGGAAACTCATAGGATTGAAATACCATGTGTAGTTGAATTCTTTGGGAATAGAAATTGTCTTTGATGGCAAAGAAAAAGTAAAGAAATTTTAAAAAGAGGTTGGAGTGAACGGTATAATTCCTATGGGATGTAGTACAATGATTCCTATGGAAAAAATTCCTATAGACCAATCATATGAATCAAACGATCAATGTATAAAAATTCCTATAGGATAAAATCTTTTAAAAATCATATGAAGTTCTTTTTTTAAGCTATATTTTTGAACGGGAGTATATGAAGTTTCTTTGATTCAAAGGAGCCCAGAGAGTATTTCGCCTACTATCGGGGGAGGAAGTGTGACAGCTGCTGGATTTGCTCTAACACGAATCTCAAAACCCACCTTCCCTTATCTTTTCCCCATCACGACCCCACCTCCTCTACCCGCCTTCGTCTATCGCTCCGGCCGCCTCTGTCTGCTCGGAGACGCGGCAAGGGGAACGCCGCTGGTCCGCCGCGTCCGGCCTCTTTCTCGATGAGGCAAGCGAGCTCGATCGATCTGCATCTTCGCCTGGGGGCAGCGCGCTTCCCCTTCCGCGTGATTACAAAGGCAGGCGGCCTCCGTGGTCTCCTCCTCCCACTCTAGCCATGTCCTTCGCCTCCTGCCTAGCCCCTCCCCCCTGCGGCTCCCACGAGGCAGGGTTGGGCTCCCACCCCCTTCCTCCTCCATAGTTGGGAGGCAGTCGCTCGGATTTGGGCCTAGCAGGGCTGCTACCACCAAGGTAAGGCAGAAACCATCCTCCGATTCAACTGCGTGGTTTTGTTTATGGATCGTCTCCCACAGTTTCAGCAGCCAAAACTTTGTATCAGTAGTGTCACAGCGCTAGCCTAGGTTTTGTGGATGTTGGTCACGGCTGCCAAGCTGCAACGTTGTCTAAATGCCATCAGTTTTGCTATTGTTAGAATGGGCGTGCAATAATGTGTGCGTGTTGTGTGTGTTTAGGGATGGAGGCTCATTCACATCTCGTCCTTCAGGCAGGAGCAAGATGGGTCAACATCTGATGATGGCACTGGCTTCAAGTACATTGAGCAGGTGGAAATCTCAGGGGACACGGAGCTGAAGGAGGAAGAGGGTGGAAGACCCAACGGGGAAGAGCAAGATTATGAAAAGGGAGATTGGTTCGTTAGTGTGCTGAAGGTAAGTCTGATTTATTTTCGGCATTCCATCTTCTTTGTGTTTTGAGCAATAGCAATTTCAGATGTAGGATATTTTAGTTGGTTACTGCAAAATGAAGGTAGCATCACAGTTTGCAGGATATATCAGACGTAGAACTACTACCTTCAATGTTTCAGCTGCTCGTTTGCAATGCTATCTAATAATTTGAGATAAGATCACAATCAGTAGTCATGTGTGGAAGCCTAGCATAAGGCATTCTTTAGTCCTCACAGCTGATAGAATAGCGTTCAATTTGAGTTCAACTTGTTCCCTTAAATCTTGGGCATTGCTTTCAAATTTGCATGCTGAATTGCTTCTATACACATACCAGAATGATTACAAAATTATTGCGTGCATAGGAATTGATTTTCTTATCAATGTAGAATCATGCTTTTCTCTGTTTGTCTGGACTGAGCGAAACTACTTATGGTGTAGTCTAGATTACTGTGATCTATAGTTTATATCACCTTAATTCTCCCATTTCAAGAGGTAAACAAAGAATTCTGTGTAGTTTGTGTTTACTCGAGTTTCTGACACCACTATTTGTAAGGAGATGATAATGGAAGTGCTGGGATGTGAGTCAATGCTTGTGGCAAAAGAATGTTCAACTTTTACTTTTTCTAAAAATATGAATAAATCAATCTAGCAACAAATTCAGAGTAATGCGTGCTCAAATTTGAACAACTTGAAGGAGAAGATAATAAATAGGGTCAGTACAAGTTTAAACACATCCGATAAATATCAATAATGTAATCCAGCACTCCCGCTTTTATGCATTATATGTGTTTTCTGAAAGCAAAAGGAAAGTGGTTGTGGCATGTGCATTTGGTTCGATGCCTTCATTTTTTGTATGAAAAAAGGTGGCACTCAAAGGGGTTGGAAAAAATGGCAATTAATCTGAGGACATTGTTATATCCTAATTGATTTTGCTGCTTATATGTACCTTTTTAGTTTGACATGCACTTAGTTCTGGATCTGACAACAGTTTATTTGGCTTGAACCTCGTTGAACCAAAGTCTATTAGGCTATCCACAATCCTACATTAAACTTAGTTCAAATTAATTGCCTTACCATGATATAGTTTAAATGCATCGACAACTATTGATCAATTGATCATCTATATGTTTAGAATGTGTAGTTAAAAAGTACCATTCGTCTTTAAAGTTACGAGCCCATGTCTTTTTTGGCCTCATAAAGCATGATGATTGTATGATATCTTGCAGTCTCTAACCAGTAGTTCTAACTTTTGTGTCACTCTTGTTGCAAACATTTTTTGATATGCAGTTCATTGCAGAACTTTTATCTTATTTGTTAATATATTTTAAAAAATAGTTGCTAACTATCTGTACATATTTGATTGGTTCAGGTGTTCATTTTCTGTTCAGTGTTAGTGTCTAATTTGCTAGTTTGCTGTCTGCCCTTTCATTGTTTAAACTTCGTTTTTATCATCCGGTCATTAAGAATTCTTAATTTATGTTCCAGATAAAGGAAAATCTACAGGAAAGAGTATCCAAAATTTGGAATGAACACTGGATGGTACCTTGGACTGGACAAACTATTGCCCAGGTTCGTTCTCCACTTGTGTCAACTTCTGGTGGTCCTTGGTCTATTGGAGCAGCCTCACTGACAGCCTGTTATAATGCTTGAGTTGAATCATAAGAGGAGCATTTTGTACTGTAAGTGGTATGATGTTTGAAACCGGTTTGTCTAGGTCAGATATTGGTCTTACTGTACTCTAACCATGCCCCCAAATAGCAAATACGGATTGTTCTAGGTATGCACCCGATTCGGATTTGAGTTCAAATTAGTGATACACTCATAGGAGAAAGATGTGACTTCATCAATACAGCAGTCAAGTAATAGTCAGATACATAATTATTTCACAAATCCATATTAATCGATTCACCAGGGAATCCTGGAGAATATTAAATGTATAATGCTCCAAGTATTTATTTTGGTTTATGTGATAACCATTTTGCTATTTTATTTTCTGGATATCTTTTAGGATACAGATTGGGGCCAGATGATGGTTTCTCGTATAGTAATTTATAGCTTGTATTCCATGAGATTTTCTGTATGTGGACTCAGACACATCCAATATGAACGTAATCTAAAAGATGCCTTACCCATGTTGATCTTCTTTTTGGATATTTCGCTCAAAGCCCAACAAGCATTATAGTAGTACCACTACCACCCACTTTAGACTTCTAATCTTACGTGGGACTGAACTCTCAGCTACAACTCCACAGGAGCCACTCCAAACAAGCTGGGTGTTTATTTGTTTTGTTTGTAATGCAATTATTGCCATGTCCAAAGTATGTCCATTTGATAATCCTTGGTTGCATAGATTACAATATGTCTCACTCTAAGGAAAAAATGTTACTGATGTATCTGCTAGCATGACATGTGTAATAGAAAAGAATGAATAGCTTATCAGCTCTTTGTTCCCAGCAGTAAAATATTGGTTATGATTGTTATAGAAGTTAATAGTGAAACCGCGGATCTTGACAATCTATTAGCAGTTTGCATGAATTTGGTATTAAAGAGAAACTCAGTTATGCTTTCTGATTGCAGGTAATGTTTTTGTGGATTGCCACATTTTGGCTCGTGGGTTCCTGGATAGTGCCATTCTTGGCTCATACTGCTGGCTTTAGCAAGGAAACATTGACGCACAGGGGCCAAGCATTATATAGCCTCTTGACAGACATAACTGAAGGCCTTGCTGGGATTGCTATCATTCACCAATGCCTTGGTAGATTCCGTCCCTTTCCTCCAGGCTGGTTTGAGTTCAAATTAAAGGGCAGGTGGCATTGGGATGTAGCATTCGGGTGCCTGTTATTCCCCTTGGTTAACTTGCTTTCTCACATCAATATCAGCCTAGTTCATATGTCATCGGGGCCGGTCACCGGGGTATCCAGTGTAGAGCAATCAATTGTAGCCCGTGACCCTGTGGCAATGGCCTTATATGCCGTGGTAGTCACTGTATGTGCGCCTATATGGGAAGAGATTGTGTTCCGTGGTTTCCTTCTCCCATCCCTAACACGATACATGCCTCTTCCATGGTCAATCTTGGTAAGCGCCGCAGCGTTTGCGCTGGCGCACTTCAACGCACAAAGGGTGTTGCCGTTGATATTTCTTGGGGTCGTGATGGGAGGTGTCTTTGCCAGGTCACGCAACCTTTTGGCGTCAATGGTGCTTCATAGCCTTTGGAACGGTTTTGTATTCTTGGATTTGATGAAGTGAAGCTATGCCAATATTGCTTTTCAGCTTTTGATTTCTCCTGTGGAGTCTTCTCCGACCTTTTGTGTTTTCAGTTTGCATGGAGAGTATAGAAGCTAACGCAGGGTGGTGGCCAGATTGTTTGTGTGGAAGAAATTACGGTGGAGAATAGACAACAGATGACAGCCTTTTGACTTTTTTTTTGTAGGGGTATTACATAGGCATAGGGCTTGTACACAGTTGCATCTTTCTTACTCATGTAAATTATATACGCGTGAGAATAATTTCCTCATCGTGTATAGAATTCCTCAATTCATATTTAATTGTTTTCCTTTCTTGGTTATGTGAGCAGAAATATAAATTCCTTGGTATATCTTTTCTGATGAGTTGCCTCATTCTCATGTGAGAGTTATACCTTTTTTCACTTTCAACCAAAGAATCGTGAAAAAAGAGATGTTTTGGACATTGATATGGTTTCTAAAATGTAGTTTTGTCTATTAATTTGTACTTACATTATATGTACAAAATCAAAGAAAATTATAAAATCAGGAAATACTTTCTGTGTATGATTTTGAAATTACCAATTAAAGTACCTAAAACTATACTAGCGACTGTTAAAATTTTAAAAGTTAGACGAGGTTATGTATAAGACATCTTGTGACGGAAAATGTTCTTGAAATTATGTGAATCAAAGAAACTACAAATATGTTCTTGAAATGTTAATAGCAGACTGTTCTTGAAATTATGTGAATATGTTTTTGAAATTATGTGAATCAAAGAAACTACAAATAGTCCTCTTACACTTCAAGAATCTTCACGTGTAGGTTCTGTTCCAGGAGCTCGGAACCGATTCGAAAACACTGGATATTGAAGGAACTCCAGTAATAAAAGAAGAATAGAGGAAGAGGAGCTCCATACAAAATTCCTGGAATAACTGACTGAATGTGGGCATGTAGTTGATCCGAAAAATGTTGGCATGTGCGTTCATGCACCGTATGGAACCGAGGTGAAATATTATAGCCTTTTTTACATGTGCATATTTACCCAAAAATCCGCTGACTTTGTAGCCGGCGACTCCGCGTGATTTTGTGTCACTGGCACGTGGACCCCACATATTACGGGCCCACTTGTCAGTGACTCAAAGTAAGCCAATCCACACGCCAAAAATAACATGTGCGTCGTGAGTTGTTTGCGGGATTCCCTCGTGACAGTGTGTCTCACATTCCATATTCCATGACGTCTTGAGCAAATTTGTAGTCATTATGGCCTTCAAAAAACTTTCAATCAAATCTGGCCTCTCCCAAAAACATCATTCTAAAAGATGTTTTTAACAATCAAAGTTAGCTGAAATGGCTAAATCATTTGAAATAAGCCGTTCGCGTTGGCGTTTTTGCATTCCCAGAGCAGAGCCTCGCAGATTCTTCCCAGGCACATAATACACCATTTTCAATGACGATTTTGCATTCTCATATGCAAAAACGTCGTTCACGTTGGCGTTTCTGCATTTGTCACATCCTCCAAAATTCTCCCCATTCACATAATACACCATTTCGAATGACGATTTTGCGTCCTCAGAGTCTTTGAGAGTGACCTTAAAAAAAAGTCTTTGAGAGTGCAGAATGCAAAATCATCGTTCAAAATGGCTTATTTGGCCAGTAAAAACGGGTTTTGAGATACGTTTGTTACGGGAACATATTTGGTTGAATGTTTTTGAGGCACCATTAAAAACTTTAGGAGTAGTACATAATTATACTCTTGTAGTTTTAGGCGTGCGACAGCGCAGAGGTCAAGGGTGAACCTGGACGCTAGCAGGGCAGTATTTGCGGTGCGCCAGTGCAGACCTCGGGTTCTCTGCCGAGGTGGGTCCCACTGTTCAGTTACATGCATCAGTGGACACTGGGTAACAAACAAGGGTTGCAGTTTCGGGCACAGCCTGGCACGAGGCAGCGTCCGGCAAAAGGAAACCGTGGGCCCCTCCAGCTGCAGTTGCACATGCCACCGGGCCCCACACCCGCACAGAGGTCCTGGCAAATCTGTCCCCACGAATCCCGTGCACAGAGATCCGCCGCTGCACGTGGGACCCAACCACAGCTCGGGCCCACGTGTCGGTAATGCTCTTGCTTCGGTTACCATATAGACGTTGGCTGCGTTCTCTTCTCTAGCCCGAAATTTAAGGGAGAAGAAATCGAGAGAGAGATCCGAGAGAGGTAGGGTGGTGGCGCCATTCCTCGCTCTTCCTCCTCCTGCTCGCCTCCGGTGGTGCTGTCTTCTTTGCGGCGCCTGCGCGCGTGAGGAGTCGAGAAATCAGGAGCAGGGGAGCGAAAGTTCAGAGAGAAGCAAAATGGCGGCGAGGTGGACCTCCGTGGGCCTGGTGGCGGTGGCCGCGCTGGTGGTGGGCATCGCAATGCCGGCCGCCGCCGCCGTGCAGCCGCCCGCGCCCGCGCCCGCGCCCTCCAGCGACGGTGAGAGCCCCCACCTCCCCCCGCATCACCCTGTCTGTGCTCTTTCTTCCCCATATGGCGCTTCCGTTTTCCCGCATTGGCTAGCTGGCGCGTGGGCCCCGGGGCGGGCGCCTCGCTTTCACTGCCACCCGTTTCAGCATCTCGATTTCGGTTTCCTGAACCGTCGCGTACGTTCGTGGCAGTAATTACAGAATTCAGATTTCGGAAGATACAGTTAATTTGCCGTTAGACGCGTTGATCTCTGCCTGTTCAAAGCCGCGTTCTTAGGAGGAGCCTCCTGGTGTAATACATCCTGTTTTTCCTTTTCTTCGCTCCGAACGGAATTACACACACATTTCGTGGAGAATTCTCAGAAATTTTCGTCGTCCGGTTCTTCCTGCTTATGTTCCTTAAGAGACTGTTCCAATCGTTCCGTTGAGCAGGAGTGTATTACTGTCACTCACGCATGACGAACAATTAAATTAAATCACAGAGCATGCTACCATTTTCTTTCATGTTATCACTTCAAAGTTCCACCTGAATATTTTTTCTAAAATTCCTTACATTTTCTACTAGCCCTTCAAAGCTGCAGCTTTCATTGTCTAACGATACTTGACATCCCTTTACTTGTACATGTCAATTTGGTAGAGACGGGGACTTCTGTTTACAGATTGCAGTCCTGCTTATCGTTTTCTGCTGAATATAAGTAGATGACTAGCAGTGTTAGTTTGGATTATCTTGATAAAAAAAATATGGTTACAGTTCATTTCCTCTTTGATTGTGCAAATTTAATGTGATTTACACGGTACTTGACTGAAAAAAGTTTAAGTTTGTACGTATGCTTGTGGGGATGAACTGTCTTAGTCAAGTTTGTATGTCAACGGTTTAACTCATGTTTCATGCAATATATTCTGAGCAACGTTGATGAGAAGGAATGTTTAAGCCATTCTTCGTACAAGATAGGTGCGTGCCATGGCATGTCACTGATGGGCACATATGCTTCATATGATTGATAAGCACATAAGACGAGTGTTTGCTGTCCATCTGTCAAGAACCTAGTTTTTCTCCTTGCTGGTGTACTAGCTGAGTTGGTTTGCACTTCTCTTTCACCTGTAGTATCAGTACCCCTGGTCTGTTTCCTTGAGTAGCTTCCACTGAAATACATGATACCTGGCAGCTGCTGGTTTACACTTCTATTGCAAGGAATTATGCTTTCCTGAAAGCGACTTGAAATTCTAGAAGTAAATGTCTGCATACAGTCATTTACATTTCAGGTCTTCCGGTTTTAATGCACACATTTATTTTTGTTCTACGTGACAACCGAGAATTTTAGGCATCAGTGGATTGAGCTCATGTCCGTTAGTCAATTGGCAGATGTCAGTTGACCTCAAGTATAACCATACGGATGTTACCTGTAAATTTTATGAGTTCCATTTTCAGGCATATTGGATTATTATATTTGTCTTGAGTTATCTTTCACCAGGAACATGTACTAGATGTTTGTGTGCCTGAACTCTTTTCAAGCCTCTAGGTTTCAAAGCTATTAAAACCGAAACCGACAGTCCATTCCGCTCCCTTTAATTTGTTTTCGATTCTTCTAAGAAATTAGACTAATCCCTGCATCTCTGTGGTTATAATCTGTTCATGCAGGCACATCGATTGACCAGGGAATCGCATATGTGCTGATGCTGGTGGCCCTTGTGCTCACCTACCTCATCCACCCATTGGACGTTTCCTCTCCATACAGGCTCTTCTAATCATAATTCCGATTGTATCAGTAGAGCCAGCTAGGCAAGGGCAAGATGAGGATTTAGGTAAAGGTATGGTATTCTATTTTTGTATTTGTGTCAGATGGTTATGAACATGTTTGGTGGTGGCATGATTCTGCCATTATGTGAGTGTTTTGCTATTAAGTTCACGTTAATGTACATGCATTTCATTGATCTGTGCTACTAGACATGTGCCGTGATGTGTAGTAGACTAGTAGGATAGGGTTCTGCAAGTTGCAACACCTACTAACCATGTGGATGCTTGTCCAACTCCTGAAAGGGCGATCTCTTGTTGTCCAGATCGTCCATTCTATATTTCGCATTATGTTCCTTTCTTTTCACTGTACTTCTGGAGTATTTCACTTCTCTACCCTACTCATGCTTTACTGTTGGGGAGTTCTTTATATCTCCATTGACCCAGAATTAACTAGTTCTTAGCTAATTTTACAGACTTGTTCATAGAAATCTAAAATGAATATTCATCCTGGGACCAAACCACCGCCTTGGCCCACGTGTCATGGAGCGCCGCTCCGCCACCTATTTTTCCCATTACTAACGCTCTCGCTTCGGTTACCACATTTTTCCTTGCTCGTGTCGTGCTATAGACACCGGGGACACTTTGGCTGCGTTCCCGAACACGGAATTTGAGGGAGAAGAAATCGAGAGCGAGAGGGGTAGGGTGGTGGTGCCATTCGCCCATTCCTCGCTCCTCCTCCTGCCCGGTGGTGCTTTCTTCCTCGTGGCGCCTACGCGCGTGTGCAGTGGGCGCAGGAGTTCTTAGCCTATAACCACCACTTTGTCGCGTAAATTTCAGAAAACCAGCATTTTAAATTTGCGGGACAAAATCTCACCACATTTTGGTCGGTTTGTTGCAATGTGTGCTAAACTGCTTTTGATCTCAAATTGACGGCAAAACTGACAGTTGGGACCCATTTGTCAGGGCTAAGGTGGCAGCACATGTGGACTGTTAGCTGTGGTGGACATGGGCCCACATGTCAGACCAATAAAAAATTTAAATATCTAAGAAAAAAGTCAAAGGAGGCGTCTCGTCTCCTTCCTCCTGGAGTTCCGCCATCGACACCGTCCTTGATAATCAATCTCACGAACATCCCCTTGTCGCGAAGGAGTGCCAACGTGCCTGTTGCGCTCTCCGAGTCTACGGGCGTCTTCGACAGGGTCATCGACGCCCAGCTATCCCAGATAGCCGTCACATGCGCTCCTGGCCAGAGGCGCGCGAGGAGCCGCCAAAGCTGAAGAAGGTGGGAGCGCTCATGGACATGCACCTGGCCGAGGTTGCGCCGGACCCTTCGCTCCAGCCGACCATGTTCGTTGAGCTGGCCACCGCGCTGCCCGGCGGCGAGCTGGGCCGGCGGCGTTGGTGTGCTGGAGCAGTCCAACCCGGGGAATTCCGGCATGGAGCGGTCCCCACTAGTAGAAACAAGACCTCTAATCCCAGGTCGTAAGGACCTCTAGTCCCGGCTTGGCACCCGGGACGGCCGAATCGGGACTAGAGGCCCCCCTCTAGTCCCGGGTGTGTTACGACCCGGGACAAAAGAGGTCCGCACGTGGGTGCTGCCAGAGCGCGTGGTCGAGGACCTCTAGTCCCGGTTCGTAATACGATCCGGGACTAGAGATGCTCCCACGTGGCAGCCCCTGGCTTTTTTGTATTCCTGCCTTATTGAATGATTAAAACTATGATCAATCTTGCAAAATATATGGTTAATTAATTACAAATCAGAAAAATACATATAGCATATCAAAATGTTCATAAAAGAAATATCTATCTAATAAAAATATACTTTATTCTTTATGGAGATTACAACCGGGACTAGAGCCCGTCTATTTGATTACATAGAGATCATAACGGGACTAGAGCCCGTATATTCGATTACATGGAGATTATAACCGGGACTAGAGCCCGTCTATTCGATTACGTGGAGATCATAACCGGGATTAGAGCCCGTCTATTCGGTGCAATTGTATTTTCTCTTTGGGTTTATGACATGGTCATTCAAAAATCCTGCAATTTCCTCTTGAATTGGTAGAAAACGCTCCTTTAGTTGCAGCTTCGTCCGTATTCTATCCACCTATAAAAGAAGGAGATCAATATGAATATCAATCATCATAACAAAAATTATGAATGACACTCAACACAATTGATGGTAATAAAATAGAATTGTGAATATATTTGTTCACGTACTTCTATCCATGTCAGAGCGTTCCGCTCACTGACCTCCCGGCGAATCCACTCGCAAACGAAGTATGCACACAAATTGGTCTCCGGTGGCTGCCTCTCGCAGTACTTTACGAGAATAGATTTCAATCAAATAATAATCAAGCATGGTATAATGGTATTGAAATTAGAATTAAAGAGATGCGCAAACCTAGCTAGCTCGTACTACTTACGTTGGCATGATGAAAACTAAGCTCCGCTTTAAATTCACCAACTGTCCTCTTTATGAAAATTTTCCAAATCCTATCCGGCAAAAAAATGAATAAATGAGTTATTAGTTACTTGATATTTCAGGAAATGAACAAAAGAGACCGATATAGTGCGATAATGATTGAAAATACCTTTGGAGCGCATCTAAAATGTTTTGGTACTTCTCTTCGGGATACGCCAATGAGTCTAAGATTTCAACTCTTGCAGAATCAACTTCAATGATTAGCAGAATGTAATGGAAGCTGCGCACATTTATATACATCAGTAACTCATCGGTTACACTTAACATCGAGTAAGCAAAAATTAATGTGTACAAGACAGTAACACTCTTACCCGAAGTTGTAAGGAAACATTATCTTCTTTTTATAATGTTGCCTATGTTTGAACCTTAGCAAGTTGTTCTCTGTTTCCTTGGCGAAGCACCGTAGCAAATCCTCATTAACTCGTTTTGGGTCAACGAACCCAGTGTCAAAGATTCCTTTTTCTGTCACATTCATCACTCTTCATTCTGCATAAATAGCGTAGTGAGCATAATTACTACAAGCAATGACCGAGCTGAGCTAGAGACTTTATTTTAGAAATAAATGAATTGAATCACTTACAGACAATAGGTATTGACGATACACAAGTCGAGGGCGTCAAGCTTGTATAACATATAGAGTTCTTCAAGATAAATTTGTATCTGGTCTTGACCTATGTAATGTTCTTCTGTAACTTTCACAAGGATCATTTTTCGCTCTACCTGTGTGAATTCTAAGTACCACTTATGCAGTTTTCGCATTTGTGTTGGTAGAAGCTCAATCTGATCAGGTGGCAGCAGAGACTTCTTGTATTCCCATTTCCATATTTCTTCATTGAAAGTGGGGATATCTTCGCTTTCCAGTTGAGAAAGTGTAATGCCAGCTTCTGCAGCAAATTCCGCCGCGGAGCCCTGATCAGTGGGTAACACCTTGAGCGGGGAGATCGACTATTTTGCCTGTTCTCCGAGCTGGGCAACGTCTCTTTTCCCGCTGGCACTACTACTTGTTGTCGTGTGGGAGCGAACTCTCCTCATACAACTTAAATAGTCATCTGGTGAAAGGACATATTTTATGTCTCCCATGATTTTGTGTGTTAGGCAACAACACTAGGAAATATCTAATATCATGTTAAGTGGTGCAGGAATTAAAAGAAATATTGATACTTTGCATCGAAACAATTATCAAGGTTTGATGAGATTGCATTTGGTCTGGCTAGGCCAGAGTCTCCGGCCCATCGGGTTTTGCTGCGAAGCAAGCAACATGACGGCGCTCTTTGTCAT
Organism: Poa pratensis; assembly: GCA_947311845.1. Taxonomy (NCBI): domain Eukaryota; kingdom Viridiplantae; phylum Streptophyta; class Magnoliopsida; order Poales; family Poaceae; genus Poa; species Poa pratensis. Next base: position 21,364,617 of record CAMZMU010000068.1, read on the forward strand.
GCCCCCGGAGTGACCCCGGAGTCTCCGCACCTTTCGGTCCGGAGTCTCCGCCCAGGCCGGAGTCTCCGGTCTAAGTGGACTGCAACGGCTACAATTCCGTGAGGGGTATTTATACCCCTCCACCTACCTCCAGCCAAGTAGCTCGCCCAGAATTGAAGTCTGAAAGTGCATGTGTTGCCCCATGCGTGGTTTTGGTAATTAATGACAATCCTTATGGACTAATGTTTGCATTGAGATATACTTGTAGATCTTGTCCATAGGAAATGTTTGGAGTTCATGTGTTGGACTCTAGAAGATGACATGATGACCAATGGTCTATTCAAGGGTTTATATGAAGAATGGTCATGTGTAGAGTTGAGCTTATTGCAAGTATGGCTTGGAAAAGAAGATTGAGTGAACAATCATGTTTAACCCCAAGCCATCATACATATCAAGAGAAGAAGATGAAGTGCAAGCTCAATATGATCCATCTCGGAAGATATCATTTGATTGAAGCTTTCAAAGGAGACATGAAGACGGAGCTTTGCGAGGCTCTCCCATAATGGACTATGGGGGAGCATTTGGAAAAGTCTTCATCAAGCATGTGCTAGCAAGCACAATCAAGAAAGGTGTTCCAACTTGAGAGAGTCAAGATCGTCATCATCGAGCTCAAGTGGAATGCGCAAGGCAAAGGTATGATCTTGATAGGTTTTCTATTTTACCGGTCTCATGTTGTTAGTGGGAGACCGGGTTTTAGGATAGACGGCGTACTATCAAGAGGGGCTCTCAAGTGAGTAACTTGATCGCATCTTTGTGGAGAGCTCAAACCTTTGCATACTTGGCATTTCATCTTTCTTGGTTCTTACTTGGCTTTTCTCCTTGTTGGGTTTTGGTGCTTGTTGTGATCTTCACGACAAACCCAAGTTCACCGAAAACGAATTTCGTATGGAAAACTTGTTGCGTTTTCGGTTTTGGAGGTTTGCCGGTTATTCTTTTTTAGAGAGGTTTTACCTTTCTCCATTTGGTTTTATCTTCCATTGTTGGACTATGATGTTTCTCTGCATGATCTTGTAAAGCTCTTCGTTGCGATTCCAACGAGCCCGAGAACATCGAAAACGGAGTCCGGATGATCAAGATATCTTCGTTTTCGTGTTGAGTATTTCTGCAGTTTTCTGAGGGGCGGAAGTTCCGGTTTTGGCCGGAAATTCCGGCCATCCGGAAGTTCCGGCCAAACTTCCGGCCAAATCTCCGGCCGAGTACAGAGAGCATTTTTAGTCGCTTTTCTGGGGGTCCGGAAGTTCCGGACGGAAGTTCCGGCCTCAACCGGAAGTTCCGGCCCAACCGGAACTTCCGGCCTAAGTGAAAACTGTGTCAATTGTGGGCAACGGCTAGAATTTCTGGAGGGGTATAAATACCCCTCCTCCTACCTCCAGCTGAGGAGCTCGCCCAGATTTCTCTCTCCTCCATTGTTGCAAGCTCATTTCTTTGATTACTCCCAATCCTCCACCCAAACTTTTGATCTTTGGAGGATTGAAGGAGGTGACCTAGATCTACATTTCCACCAATCATATCTCCTCTAAGTGAGGGGAACCTTGGATCTAGTCTTGGAGTTCTTGTGTGTTCTTCTTTGTTCTTCCTCTCTTCTCCCCCATAAGCATTTGTTGCTTGTGGTGGAATTTGAGAGTGAAGGATTTGAGCACTTGTGCTCTTGCCTTTTGCATTTGGTGCATCGGTGTGCTCTCCACGAGGATTCGTGGAAGTTGAAATCTTGTGAACTTGTTACTCTTGGGTCTTCGGGCCCTAGACGCCTTTGTGGTGGTTGGACCCTTGTGTGGTCACTTGAAGCCGTTCGGGAGCCCCCAATCCATTGTGGGTTGTGCCTCGGATTGTTGTTGAGAGCCGTTCGGGAGCCCCCAACCCTTTGTGGGTTGTGCCCGGATTGTTGTTGAAAGGCTCCGGATTCCGCCTCGAAGGAATACCGATAGTGGAAGGTGAACCAAACCTTTGTGGTGCGGTTCATCGGAGAAGAGGGTGAAACCTTTGTGGTTGTTGAACCGTTGTGTCGGTTCACACCTCTCCAACGAGACGTACTCCCTTTCAAGGAGGAACTCGGGAATACATCCTCGTCTCCGCGTGCTTCGGTTATTTCTATACCCGAGCTTTTTACTTATGCACTTTACATTGTGATAGCCTTCGTGCTTGAAGTATTCTATATTGCTATCACCTTGTTGCTTGTCTTGCTTAGCATAAGTTGTTGGTGCACATAGGTGAGCCTAGTTTATTTAGGTTGTTGGCTTGTTAATTTAAACACCTAGTTTTATTCCGCAATTAGCAAGCCTAAACCGGAAAAGTTTTAATCGCCTATTCACCCCCCCTCTAGGCGACATCCTTGTCCTTTCAATTGGTATCAGAGCCTGGGCTCTCTTTTTGGGCTTTACCGCCTAGAGAGTAAAAGATGTCGTTTAGGGAATTAGTGCACGATCCCACTTTCATATTCGATGGCACAAATTATGATGTTTGGAAAATTCGCATGCTTAATCTTTTTAGGGCCATGGGTCCAAATTATATTAAGAGGATTGTGGATGTGGGTTTTTCTCCTCCAAAGGATTCTCAAGAATTATCTTTAGAGGATGAGGAAAACTCTCATCTCGAGACTCTAGTTTCTAATGGTCTTATATGTGTTTTGAGCGATGTAGTTCTTGCGTCAATCATGCCTTTTCGGAACGCTCATGAGATTTGGACCAAGCTTCAAGATATATATGAAGTGTCCAAAATTATTGAGGATGATTGTTCTCCTTCCACTTCCGGCCGTGATGAGTTCACAACTTCTTCCACTTCACCAACATGTGATTTGTCACAAGGTAATGATATGGTGAGTGGTGATAGAAATTGCATTAGTGATGGTGAACTTACTATTGATTATACTTCTTCTCTATCACATTGCAATGTTCTATCTTTGGACTTAAACTCTTCTAGCACTCCAAATGTCATACATGCTAGAGTTGATAGTCCTTGCATATCATGTAATAGTTGTTTAACTAAATCTCATGATGATATGCTTCATATGTCTTGTTGCCATGAAAACAATGCTTCCATATCCTCTAGTACTTGCATGACTAACAATGTAGAGGAATCCCAACATTTGTTGGAACAAGACATGGACCTAAATGGTGCTTCAAGTTATACTTCATCCTCTTCAATCATTAATCATGTTTGCCTTATGGCTAAGGATTCCGAGGTGTCTCCCACCTCAAATCCAAATTGTGATGATGAGGATGAGGATTCTCATGAAGAAGGTTTTGATTTTGAATCCTTAACCAAGATGGGTGAGATGGTACTTGGTGCTCTCCCCAAAGGTAGTAATGCTATCCCTCCTCTATGTGAAATCATTGCTTATGTTAATATGAGTAGGGAGTTTATTGAGGATTTGGAAAGTCAATTTGATGAGAAATGTCAAATTGAGAGGGATGACTCTATTACTATAGCTTCCTTGAAAGCTTCTCTTGAAGAAGAAGAAGAACTTAGGTCTTCTCTTGAAGAGAGACTTGAATCTCTTGATGAGTCTAATGATCTTATTATTGCTAAAATCATTAAGGAAAGAGATCATGCCCTTGCTAAATTAAAGTGCTTAAAAAGGAAAAAGTTGAATTTGGTGTTGGCAATGCTAGACTAAGTGAGGACATAGAGAGACTTGACAAAGCTCACAAGGCTTTAGAAAGTGAACACTCTCTCCTTATCAAGTCTCATGATCAACTCCAAACTCAACTATCTAAGAATGATAAGCTTGCCAAATTGTCTCCTTCTATTTCTAATATTAATGATGCTTGTGCTACTAACTCCACTTCTTGTGAAGCATCTATTTTGAAGGAGAATGTTGAGCTAAGGGCTCAACTTGAGTTGCTATCTAGCAAGTATGGGAAATTGGAAGAAAGTCATGAAAAGCTTTCTAGCTCTAATGATGATCTTCTAGCATCCCATGCTAGGCTAAAGTTAGCTCATGAGGCTATTATGTTAAAGGTAACATCTTGTGAGCCTCATGTGGAAATTGGCACAACTTCTTCTAGAAATGCTTTATTGTCATGTGCTAGTCCTAGTGATTCATCCACTCACAATGTTGCTACATCTTGTGATGAATTACTTTCCTTGCCTTGTTGCTCTAACAATGAAGCTTCTACTTCCTCTAGTGTTTTTGTTGATACTAACCATGTAGAGGAACTAAATGAGCTCAAGGCCCAAGTCACTTCTTTGAAGAAAGACTTGGAAAAGCGTCATGTTGGGAAGTCCACACTTGACAATATGTTGAGTGTTCAAAGACGCCCCAATGACAAGAGTGGACTTGGATTCAACTCCAATAACAAGAACAAGTCCAAGTCTACAAGAAGAACAAGGGCCAAGAACAAGTTAAAGATTCGGCCAAGATTGTTTGCTTCAAGTGCAAAGTTGAAGGGCACCATGTTAGATCTTGCCCTTTGAAGAAGAAGTCTTAGTGAGAAGCAACAAGGGAAGAAGCCTCAAGTTCCTCAAGTTGAAGAACAACCTCTTCCCAAGAAGAATCAGCTACACCTCCTCAAGTCAGATTCCAACCAAGAAGAGGAGGAAGTCGATGTTGCTACCTATGCCGTGAGAAGGGTCACCTTGCTTCTTCATGCACAAATGGTACCTTATCCAACCCCATTATATTGATGATGTTTATTCTCTTCGGAAGGATAAGGTTGGCAATGTGTTTGCCAAATATGTTGGTACTCAAAGTGGTGTCAAGAAAAGAACCATTTGGGTTGCCAAACCTATTGTGACTAACCTCTTAGGACCCAACTTGGTTGGGGACCAACAAGCTAAAACTTGATCAATAGGTGTTGTTGGAGGTCATTGGAGACTTGGCTACATCATGAAGAATTAAGGGATCTTCATCAATTATATTCTCTCAAGTCAAGTCATTTGGATTATATTGTTCTACCTCATATCCAATGTTTCCTCCTTGCGGTAACTTTTATTTAAATCATATATACATTGAAAGTTGCTTGCACCCTTGCATGTGTTTGGTTTTGTACCTTGCTAGTGTTTGTATGTGTTGTGCTCTCTACTTACTTATCTTGAGAAATCAAGTATGTGTATGTTGGTTTGCACACCATTTACTTGTGTTGAGCCTTATTGCTTTTATTTGATATATTACCTTGTTGGCTCTCTTTTGAGAGATTAATGGACCATTCCATTTTTGGAGAGTGATATGCTTCGTGCACTTCACAAACCAAAAATGTGTGTACATGAGGAATACCACTTAGTGATGATATATCAATCTTATCTATTCTCTATGTGGTATGTCATGCTCATGAGAAATTCAAATTCTATTATGTCCATTAATTTCTCGAGTTGGTTTTGTTTGCCTCTTGCTTTAAAAGAAATGGATTATCACATTATGGGGGAGTAATAAGCTATGTGCATATTACAAGCCTAGAAAATGTGAACATGTGAGGTATTGCCACCTAGAATTGATATTCTCATTATCTTATTCCTTTGTGGCATGTTTCTCAAACAAGTTCCTTTTTGCTTAATTGCTTTTGCCTCTCTCCGTTGGATCTTGTTTGTGATGGAATTTCTTGATATGGCTTTCCCTAAATATGTTCTCATATATCTCTGGGAAACCAATTGCTTCAAGCTACTCCTTGGAGTTGCTTTGCACTTTGCGTGATTTTTGAAGCTATCAAGAATATCTATCTATCTAAGCATGGCTTTTAATTCCTATCCTTTGCCATATGCTTATGTTTTGTGAATATGATCTTGAATATATCTTTGCAATCCACCACCGAGAAATATCTCCATACATTACTTGTCTTATCAAGTGATAATCATATTTGTGGTAAATATATTGATCATATTCACTTTGGCTCTTGCTTTGAAATTGCCTTATTTGATTGCCAAGGATTTGTTTTGATCTAACTCTCATTTGTCTTCCTCGTATCTTTTGGATCCTTTATTGCTCTACTTAAAATTTGTTTTGTGCTTTCTTGAGTTGGGAAAAGCAATGAACCAATTCTTGTGCATTGATATTCAAAAGTCATACTTCTTGATAATGCACTATTCTTTGGGAAGCTATCCTACTTTGAGTAAAACACCGTTCTTTAAATTGGTATTGCAATTTCTTGCCTTTCTTGAACATGACTAGTGTTTGAATATATATATATATATGGAGAGTGATGATCTCATTTGTGTGCATTTTGTATTCAAATGCAAAATCTTAAATAATGCACACATCTTGGGGGAGCAATCCTATAGGCTTTTTGAACATTAGTTGTCTTCATTTGATATTTGATCCCGATGACGTGTCTCCTTGGAAGAAAACATTTTTCGTCTTGGTACTTGTGCCATCATGAAAAGTGTAGAGGGTTTGGTTTATTCCTTGATGATATTTTCATCATTTGGTATCTTGTTTTCATTGGTATCTTTTCAAAGTGGTATCTTCACTCATGTGTTGATTTGGGTATTTGATATAATTTGGACACTTGTTTTCTTGTCACACTTGTGTGTGCTTTGTTGTTTTACTTGGTGTTTTGTCTAAATTATATCTTGTTTGGTTCTTGAAAGTCATGTGCATGCATATTTATTATATGTATATCTTATGGCATGCTTACTTTCGTTGATCCAATATATATGATAAACTCCATCAAATCCTAAATGACTAAGATGTGCATGAAATTCAATTTCATATCTATATGCACATAGTTATGTGGAGTTTGTCCTATGTATTGTAGTTGCTCTAACTACTTTGGACCCAATGAGTTTGGGCACCATTTTGTACTTGAATTTGTTTTAGGTACATTTGGAGATGCATTGGAAGCTTGTCTCATCTACAAGGAAGGTGTTGTCACCATGTGCTTATTGGAGCCAAGCTTGGATGAACATGAGCTCCTATCTTCTATATCAGCAATGTTATCTTACTCGGAGCATCCCATTTATCACCTTTATCCTTTGTGGATAGTTTTTGATGCTATGATGAGTATGTGTTGGAAGTTCATCTATATCCCTTTAAGATAAAATTGAGCTTTGTGCTATGCTTTTAAGCAAAGATCTTATTGGTGTATTTATGACTTCCTCTTGGATATCATGATCTTTACCTTTGTATCTATCTTGTGTGTACATGTTTATTTGTAGACCCATATCTTAGTGATTCGTGTCTACTTAGAAACTTATACACATGAGAATAGTTACATCTTTAATTGATATTCCAATTCTTTAGTGACCACCTCTTTTTGCTTTTGTTTCTTTGGTGGTCTCTAATTAAAGGCACAAGCTTTATTTTTTGTGTTATGCTTTGTGCATCCTTCTAATCTAGTGGAGCTATTTGATTTATCTCCATTGGTGTGTGAGTATGTGAAAGACATGATATGCACTTATGTGCAACACTTTTTGACAGACTATGTTGATGATTTTGCTCATCCTTGTATTAGTCTCCTAAAATGTCTTTATATCTCACACCCATCCTTTTATTTGCCGCTCCTTGCTCATGTTGCAAAATGAGTGTATTTGTTGCAAGTTGTTTGGCCTCACTTCTCATTTATATTCTCTTGCATGGGCTTGTGTTCGAATTTATCTAAGAGGGAGTGAGGATTCCATGTTGTGCACACTATATTGAAATACAAATCCTATTTGTGTACGTACCTTGGGGAGTTCCCTCTTGATATTTAGAACATTGTTTGGATCTTTTTGATTGCTTGCTTCTTTCGTTGAAGTATCTTTCTATTTGATATTCATTTGCAATCTTTGGATCCTCAATATAGTTTGATCTCCTTCCCGACTATTCGTTATTGGATATGTGCATTTGATTTCACTCATATTATGAGAAATGCACACATTATGGGGGAGCTCTTACTATATTGGCCTTCTAAATTTTTCCTCCCATTTCGGCAATCGATGCCAATGGGGGAGAAGTTTAGAGGGTTTAAGGAAATTTGGTTTTATGTTTTAGTTTCGTTCTTAAGCATTTGCCTTTCTTGCTTTTGCATCCTTGCTCTTTATGGTGCATGGTTGCTTAATTCATTATATAAACCCTCGTAAAAAAAGATTGTCATCAATTACCAAAATGGGGGAGATTGAAAGTGCATGTGTTGCCCCATGCGTGGTTTTGGTAATTAATGACAATCCTTATGGACTAATGTTTGCATTGAGATATACTTGTAGATCTTGTCCATAGGAAATGTTTGGAGTTCATGTGTTGGACTCTAGAAGATGACATGATGACCAATGGTCTATTCAAGGGTTTATATGAAGAATGGTCATGTGTAGAGTTGAGCTTATTGCAAGTATGGCTTGGAAAAGAAGATTGAGTGAACAATCATGTTTAACCCCAAGCCATCATACATATCAAGAGAAGAAGATGAAGTGCAAGCTCAATATGATCCATCTCGGAAGATATCATTTGATTGAAGCTTTCAAAGGAGACATGAAGACGGAGCTTTGCGAGGCTCTCCCATAATGGACTATGGGGGAGCATTTGGAAAAGTCTTCATCAAGCATGTGCTAGCAAGCACAATCAAGAAAGGTGTTCCAACTTGAGAGAGTCAAGATCGTTATCATCGAGCTCAAGTGGAATGCGCAAGGCAAAGGTATGATCTTGATAGGTTTTCTATTTTACCGGTCTCATGTTGTTAGTGGGAGACCGGGTTTTAGGATAGACGGCGTACTATCAAGAGGGGCTCTCAAGTGAGTAACTTGATCGCATCTTTGTGGAGAGCTCAAACCTTTGCATACTTGGCATTTCATCTTTCTTGGTTCTTACTTGGCTTTTCTCCTTGTTGGGTTTTGGTGCTTGTTGTGATCTTCACGACAAACCCAAGTTCACCGAAAACGAATTTCGTATGAAAAACTTGTTGCGTTTTCGGTTTTGGAGGTTTGCCGGTTATTCTTTTTTAGAGAGGTTTTACCTTTCTCCATTTGGTTTTATCTTCCATTGTTGGACTATGATGTTTCTCTGCATGATCTTGTAAAGCTCTTCGTTGCGATTCCAACGAGCCCGAGAACATCGAAAACGGAGTCCGGATGATCAAGATATCTTCGTTTTCGTGTTGAGTATTTCTGCAGTTTTCTGAGGGGCGGAAGTTCCGGTTTTGGCCGGAAATTCCGGCCATCCGGAAGTTCCGGCCAAACTTCCGGCCAAATCTCCGGCCGAGTACAGAGAGCATTTTTAGTCGCTTTTCTGGGGGTCCGGAAGTTCCCGGACGGAAGTTCCGGCCTCAACCGGAAGTTCCGGCCCAACCGGAACTTCCGGCCTAAGTGAAAACTGTGTCAATCTGTGGGCAACGGCTAGAATTTCTGGAGGGGTATAAATACCCCTCCTCCTACCTCCAGCTGAGGAGCTCGCCCAGATTTCTCTCTCCTCCATTGTTGCAAGCTCATTTCTTTGATTACTCCCAATTCCTCCACCCAAACTTGTTGATCTTTGGAGGATTGAAGGAGGTGACCTAGATCTACATTTCCACCAAACCATATCTCCTCTAAGTGAGGGGAACCCTTTCGATCTAGGTCTTGGAGTTCCATTTGTTGTGTTCTTCTTTGTTCTTCCTCTCTTCTCCCCCCATAAGCATTAGTTGCTTGTGGTGGGATTTGAGAGTGAAGGATTTGAGCACTTGTGCTCTTGCCTTTTGCATTTGGTGCATCGGTGTGCTCTCCACGAGGATTCGTGGAAGTTGAAATCTTGTGAACTTGTTACTCTTGGGTCTTCGGGCCCTAGACGCCTTTGTGGTGGTTGGACCCTTGTGTGGTCACTTGAAGCCGTTCGGGAGCCCCCAATCCATTGTGGGTTGTGCCTCGGATTGTTGTTGAGAGCCGTTCGGGAGCCCCCAACCCTTTGTGGGTTGTGCCCCGGATTGTTGTTGAAAGGCTCCGGATTCCGCCTCGAAGGAATACCGATAGTGGAAGGTGAACCAAACCTTTGTGGTGCGGTTCATCGGAGAAGAGGGTGAAACCTTTGTGGTTGTTGAACCGTTGTGTCGGTTCACACCTCTCCAACGAGACGTACTCCCTTTCAAGGAGGAACTCGGGAATACATCCTCGTCTCCGCGTGCTTCGGTTATTTCTATACCCGAGCTTTTTACTTATGCACTTTACACTGTGATAGCCTTCGTGCTTGAAGTATTCTATATTGCTATCACCTTGTTGCTTGTCTTGCTTAGCATAAGTTGTTGGTGCACATAGGTGAGCCTAGTTTATTTAGGTTGTTGGCTTGTTATTTTAAACACCTAGTTTTATTCCGCAATTAGCAAGCCTAAACCGGAAAAGTTTTAATCGCCTATTCACCCCCCCCTCTAGGCGACATCCTTGTCCTTTCAAAGTCCTCCATTATTGCAGGCTCAAGAATCACTAGATCTCCCAATCCCTCCACCCAAACTCGTTGACCTTTGGAGGATTGAAGGAGAAGGCCCGGATCTACTACTTCACCAAAGCGTTCTTCATTTTCCCCTCATCCACTTGAGGGATTCGAGCCTAGGGTTTCCACTAGGAAAACCTAGGCATCTTGTTGTACTTACTTGCTTGTTACGTTTGTGTAGCAGGTGTTGTGGTGCTTGGGAGCCCCCAATCCTTTTGTGGGTTGAGCCTCAAGTTTGTTGTAAGGGCTCCGGATTCCGCCTTGAAGGACTCCGATAGTGGAAGGTGAACCGAGCTTTTGGGCAAGGTTCATCGGAGAATAGGGTGAGTCCATTTGTGGCGTTTGAGTTTGAAACTCACACCCCTCCAACGAGACGTACTTCCCTAAAAAGGAGAAACTCGGGAATACATCCTTGTCTCCGCGTGCTTCCCGTTCGGTTACTCCTTACTCGCTAGCTCTTACTTGTATCGTGCTTAGTCTAGTGTTAACTTGTCATATAGGTAAATTCACCGTAGTTGCATATCTAGAGAATTTATCTTTGTGTCAAGCCTAAATTCGAAAAAGAGCTAAAAATTGAGTAGCACCTATTCACCCCCCTCTAGGTGGCCATACCGATCCTTTCAATTGGTATCAGAGCCTCGGCTCTTTATTCGGGCTTAACCACCTAAGAGAAGTATCTCCATCGATGAGCATGGAGTTGAGATTCCCGAGCTTCCCATCGAGTCCACTTCAGTTTCCGTGGAGGACTTCAATACCTTGAAGTCCTCTATGAAAACTAAAATGGACAAGTTGCAAGAGATGATCTTGAAACTCATGGAAGCTAAGGATATCTCACCTCCACCCACCTCTCTTTCTTCGGAGGTTGACAAACCCGAGAATGAAGAGGGTGGTGGGAAGAAGAAGGGGGTTGAACAAGATAAAATTGACAACCCAATTAAACCACCTAATGGTTCGGGAGTATATGGTGCCGTTCCGTTTCCATACTCTCCCGACCTACCTATCCCTCATCCTCCTATTCACCTAAGGGGAAACCCACCTAAGCTAAATGCATCTTTGTTTACTAAATGGGAATCTTCTATGAGATCGTATGTGAACAGTGCATCTATCGAGCTTTGGAGGATCATTGAGCAAGGATATCAAGCCGTGGATGAATCCAACAAGACAAGAAGAGAAATAGTTGATTGTCAACTAAATGCCACCGTCCTTGACTTGATCCGAGATGCCGTGGGAGGGGATGATATGTCTCACATCGAGCATTGCACCACCACCAAAGAAGCTTGGGCTTGTCTTGTTGAGGTGTTTATTGGAAATAAAAGCATGAAGAGAAACCGGTTTGAGGAAATGAGCAATAAGGCCGAAGGGTTCTTCATGGAAGATGGAGAAGACCATGAGCAAATGTACCGAAGACTCAAGTCTCTTGCCAATACCTATAAAGCTCTTGGTGGAACTCATGTGAATGATGATTGGATCAAGAGGAAGTATGTGAATGCTCTCTTGCCCTTTGAATCGGCCGACTTGAAGAGTCTCCAAGGAAGGCACAACTATCCACAGTTGACCTCCAATGAAGTCATGCAAGAGATGCAATCTTTCAAAGTCCAAGCCAAAATTGCACAAGACTCTCGTGCCCATGCTATTGGAATGCAATAAGGAGCTTCACTTGCTTTGAAGGCCAAGGTGGTTGAACATAATAAATATCAAGATTGTGAAGATGTGTCCTCCATGGACCCCGAATAACTCAAGATAGCTCATAGGGACTATGTGGCTCTTGCGACAAGGACCTTTTGGAAGAACCCATCCAAAGCTAAAGCTCAAGTGGAGCAAAAGTTCAAATCTAGTGGTTACAAGGAGGGCAACCCAAAAATGAAGACTTGCTTCAATTGCCAAGATAGATATCACTATGTTGCCGAGTGTCCCTATGAGAACCGTGAAGAACATGGAGGAAGGCTTGTTCTCAAGAATGCCTCAAAGTCCCTTAGCAAGAAACCTTTCTTCAAGAAGAACCTTCCCAACAAGAAGCCTCCATCAAGAATGGTATTGGTGACAAGAGAGGAGTACATGTCCGGGGGTGAGAGCGATGAAGAGGAAACCACAAGTGAAGTTGCCGCTATTGCTATTACTTCATAAACATCACCTTCTCTCTTTGAACCCCCAATGAGAACATCCCATCCAATCCGCCAAGTGTCTCATGGCCAAAGCCACCGAGGTATCATCTCCTTCCCTCTCCAAGACTATAAATGAAATGGATGATCTTATGAGTCTTAGAGTAAAGGAAGAAAATGTTGCTTTGGCTCGTTTCATGACTAACTTGCAAGGTGAAGCCAAGAAACACTTTGAAGCTCTTATGAGCCATTATGGGCGGATTCAAGAGGAGCTTGATGAGAAGGAGAGACTTGAAAGAGAGTATGCTAATGATATTGCCGCTCTCACCGTGGCTCTTGAAGAAGAGCATGAGCTTCGGGTTTCTCTTGAAAAGAAACTTGAAAATCTTGATGAGTCACAAAATGCAATCTTTTCTCAAATCATTAAAGAACGTGACCATGCAATTGCAAAATATAAGCTTTTCAAGAAAGAAAAGGTTGAATTTGGTGTTGGTCATGATAAATTAACCGAGGAGTTAGAGAAGGTCACCAAGGCTCACAAGGCCTTGGAGAGTGAACACTCTATTCTCACCAAGTCTTTTGAACAACTTCAAATTCAATCATCTAAAACAAATGTTCCTAGTTCCTCTACTACTTCTTGTGATCATGCAAATGTCATTGAGGAAAATGCTAGGTTGAAGAGCGAACTTGCCAAGGCCTCTAGTTCCCAAAGTAAGCCTATTGATGATCTTTTGCAATTGCAAAAGCCACACATTGAGAAAGAGGGTCTTTGTTATGTTGCCAAGAAGAAGAAGAACAAGAAGAACACCAAGCCCGCACAAGCAAAGAAGACTACCATTGCGAGTAGTGATGCCACAAGGGGCAATACTCCTCGTAGTGACTTTGCGGGACATGCTAACCCCAACTATATTCTTTATGTTGATTATTATGGGGATGTCTATGCTAAATATGTTGGTCCTTATGATGGTTTCATTGCTTACTCTATTTGGGTTCCTAAGACCTTTGTTGCTAACAAAAGAGGACCCATTGTAAGATGGGTACCTAAAACCAAGCAATGATTTCTTGTAGGACTATGCTTCCGGTGGGTCGAAATGGGTGATTGATAGTGGATGTACAAGTCATATGATCGGAAGCAAGGAGCTTATGACGGAGATGAGACCAAATGATAATCATTCAACCGTCACATATGGAGACAAGTCTAAAGCTAAAGTATCGGGCCTCGGCAAGGTGCTAGTAGCAAGGGATATCACTCGTGAATGTCATGCTTGTCGAGTCACTTGGTTACAATTTAATGTCCGTTCATGCACTTAACAAGATGGGCTTTGCTGTCCATTTTGATCTTGATATTGTGGTACTCATGTGGAGCAAGACTCTAAAGGTCGCTTTCGTTGGGTATGTTGAACATGAGTTGTTTGTGGTGGACTTTTCGGAGTCTACCAACACTCAAGTAATGTGCCTATTCGGAAAGGCCGACGTGGGATGGTTGTGGCATCGCCGCTTGTCCCATGTCAACATGAGAACTTTGCATAGTCTTCACAAGGGTGGCCACATTCTTGGACTAAAAGAGAATGTTTCCTTTTCTAGAGATCGTCTTTGTAGGGCTTGTGTTGAAGGAAAGATGCATGATTCTCCGCATCCTCACAAGACCAGCATTTCTTCCACGAGGATATTGGAACTTCTTCATGTTGATCTATTTGGTGCCGTGCCTCAACCAAGTCTTGGTGGGAAGAAGTATTGCTTGGTGATTGTCGATGACTATTCAAGATTTACATGGGTTTATTTCTTCAAGTCAAAGAGTGAGACCCACAAGCCGCCATTTACTTCTCCAATGAAATGCAACGTCAACACAATGTTCCTATATTGGCCATTAGAAGTGACAATGACTCCGAGTTCAAGAACTACACCTTAAATGAGTTTCTTAGTGAAGAGGGAATTCGTCATCAATATTCCGCTGCGTATACCCCTCAATAAAATGGTGTAGCCAAGAGGAAGAACCGGACCCTTATGGATATGGCAAGGTCTATGTTGGCGGAGTTCAAGACCCCACTTTTCTTGTTCGCTGAGGCCATCTCCACAGCATGTCAGTCTTCAAACCGCCTCTACTTCCGCACGGGCAAGAAACTCACTCCATATGAAATGCTTACCGGCAACAAGCCCAATATTTCCTACTACCGGATGTTAGGTTGTAAGTGTTTCTATAAGATAAAAGGTTATCGTTTGTCTAAATTTGAGTCTAAGGCTTTAGAGGGTACTTTTGTTGGTTACGGTGCCGAATCCCCCACTTATAGAATCTATGACAAGTCCTTTGGGACCATTGTAGAATCTTGTAGTGTGGAGTTCGATGAGAATGACGGCTCCCAAGTGGCGCAATTTCATGTTCGTGATGTAGATGATGAGGAACCTCAAGATGCAATAAGGCGAATGGATGTGGGATTCTTTCGCCCAATCGAGATTCACCATGAGGCACCTCAAGAAGGACCAAGCTCCACCCATGTGGAGCATTTATCATCACAAGTGGAAACCACACCATCCGATGGAGCAAATGATGCACCAAGCCAAGAACAAGTTCAAGACCCTCCTCAAGTTGATCAAGTTGCTATGCAAGAACCAAGTTCTCCAATTATTAATGCTAGCCATGATCAAGACCAAGCCATCTTCTCCTTCTAGTGATGAAGGTGTGCACATTGAAGACCAAGGTCATCATTCCGGTCAAGACGGGGACACAAATGATCAAGATGATCAAGAGATTCCTCCAAGCTCTCGTGAGGAGATCGACACCCGTCGTCATGCAAGAAATGTCAAGACCATGGAAAGAAGACAACACTTGTTGGAAAATATTATTGGTGATTTGAAGAGCAAGGTTGTGTGTAGCGCCCCGACCTGACTGTTATACAGTGATGCTGTGTGTCACCGGTTAAGCGATACAACCGGAGGTTACGGGTTTACCAATCCCCGGCCAAAACCTTTGGCAGGCGTTGCTCGGAATGGATCATCGGCAACGCAACACCCCGATTGATGCCTTAACACAGGCACAACCCTCAATGCATAATAGAGAGACCAAGACTTGTGGAACAACTGGCACATCACAGACTCTACGACACAAATCATTATAGTTCAACTCTTATAATAGAGAAAGATAGCAAATGACATCCAGAGGTCACAGACCCAACATTACATCAAGCAGAAGCAAATTAGGTTGTTCTAAACAACAAGATCCAGCATATGGCCTAAGAGGCCTACAAATAAACATCACAGCGCCAGCTGTTCCAGGATGTCCCAAGCTGCCACCTGGGAACCCCAGACTACTCGTCGACGTCCACAAAGAACCCACCTTCGAGGTCGGTAAAGTCCTCCTCTGAAACAAAACAAACGACGTTGAGTTCGACGAACTCGCGAGATTATATATAGAGCTTTAGCTCGATGAGGCTTTCAAAGTTATATGGCTGTTTTGCATAAAGCTGATTTTATTTATGAAAACAGAACTCAAAGGCATCGACTATTCAGAGTATTTTCAAAAGAGGTAAGAAGTACTCCTTTCTTTGATCACTTTACTCATCCTCAACCACCATCATCAACCACATTACCTGTTCATTAAAGGCACCTCCCCGAATCACCCTCGAGGAAGCTAACCTTGCAATCTTGGAGTGGTTATAATTACTACTAGAGCACATTATTGTGATTGTGATTAATTATGCATGATGATGATGATTCTGGGCGATTCATATTTTTCTGAACATTTTGGTATAAGGAACACATTTTTCGGAGGTCCCGATAAAGAGTTATTACTTTTATAAATTCTCTTTTAAAATTTATGATTTTAATATTACTAGAAGCACCGTAAGTCCATTGTGATCAAATTTGCGTGATATTTATTTTAAAGTTTTAATCTCACATTTCGGTGCATTTTGGTGTATTACACGCATTTTTCGGATACACCGATAAAGATTATCATTTTTATTACTTTCCTTTTTGGAATAACCTCTAGATGATTTATTTAAGCAACAATACCAAAATTTATTCATTTAGGGATACCAGGGTGCAAGGGAAAAAGGAATTTCAAAAACAGTATGGAAATCCGGAATTTATCCCAGAATATTCTGGGTTTTGAACCGGATGAAATTGTTCCGGAAACATTTCCGGTTGAACTCCGGTTCAATTCCGGATAAAAACTGCACGGTCCAGTAGCATATCTGCTAACCCGGTCGAGATTCCAGAAATATCCGGGTTTTTCACCGGTTCGACAATGCGAAGAAGCGAAGCTTCGGCGACGCACTCCGGCGAACAGCGCGGCGTGACCTCGGTGAACTAGCGCGAGATGGGGAGGAAGACGAGGTTCGTCGGCACGAGAAGCCACCCTCAGGTCGACGGAGCGACGGCGAGGCCGAGGATGCAGCGACGGCGAGGTAAATCGACCGTGGCGGAGCGCGGGCGGCGGCGGCAATGTCACGGACGGTGGCGTCGATTCCGTGACTTCCGGTTCGATTCCTCCTGCGTGGAGGTAGCGGAGAGCACGGTGGAGGTGCTGGTGCCCGTTGATGTGGACGGCGAAGCTCCTGTCACTGGCGATGCGACGGCGGCAACCGAGCTAGGTCACGGGCTCGTGGGGAGCATAGAGGAAGGGGAACGGGGAGACGTGGGGAGGGAGCAGGTGCGGCCTCGTGCGCGGCGTGCTCTCCTTGCAGGGAGAGGGCAGAGAGGGGCCCGGGCGCGGCCATGGCGAGCTCGAGCTGGTGCGGCTCGGTCGCCCAGCTCGGTCGCTACAGGGAGGAAGATGACCATCTTCCAGAAAACCCCCTGCACCAAATATTTCCATCACCGTTTGGTCCTCCTCTATTTACAAAGAGGCCCTTTTCAGTTCTTGAAAAATAGTACAACAGCTGTATTTGAATTATTTGAGGCATTTGAACACTTCCAAAAATTGTGAGAAAATTTGGGAGGCTCCCAACACCATCTAAAGGCACCACAAAAATTGGTGTTGCCAAATAAAATAATTTGGACCACTTTTGTTAATAGGGTTGACTTAAGGCAATTTTGCTAAATTCAAAATGTTGCTCATTTGTAAAATTTATAGCAATTGCAAATATTATTTTTGGAACTCTTGGAACTTCCTTGACAAATAGGAAATGTCAAAGTGATTTTATTTTGCAAGGTTGAGTGCCAACATTGTGTGGAAGTTTTGTTAGAGCACTGTGGCATTTGGTTTTAGCAACTTCATATCATTTCGATATCAATGTTGTATTAACTCAAAAGAGACATGTTTATGCATGGATGCCATGATGCAATTAACACAAAAGTGGAAAAATTACACAGGTTTTTAGGGTTTCCACTTCGGGCTGTTACAACTCTACCCCCCTTACAGGAATCTCGTCCCGAGATTCTAAGGTTGCGTAAAGAAGTCGGGATACTCCTCACGAAGACTAGACTCTCGTTCCCAAGTTGCTTCTTCCTCGGAATGGTGCGACCATTGAACTTTGAGGAACTTGGTGGTCTTGTTGCGGGTCTTTCTTTCGGCTTCATCCAGGATACGGATAGGATGCTCGCGATAAGTGAGGTCTTCCTGGAGGTCTAGCTCTTCATGATTAACTCCATGGATAGGATCCTTGAAGCACCGACGAAGTTGGGATACATGAAACACATCATGCACATTTGGGAAGATGGACGGTAACTCCAACTTGTAGGAAAGATCTCCTCGCTTGGCCAGAACGGTGAAAGGGCCAACATAGCGAGGTGCCAATTTTCCTTTATACCGAAGCGGCGAACGCCACGAAGGGGAGAGACACGGAGATACGCTTTATCACCAATTTCATAGTGAATTTCCTGATGGTGCTTATCATAGTAGCTCTTTTGCCTAGACTGAGCAATCTTTAGATTCTCCCTTATGATTCTAACCTTCTCCTCAGCTTCATTGATAATATCTGGACCAAAGAGTGCCCTCTCTCCGGTTTCAGACCAATTTAGAGGAGTTCGGCATTTTCTTCCATAGAGAACCTCAAATGGAGCCATGCCCAGACTAGCTTGATAGCTGTTGTTGTAGGAGAACTCCGCGAAAGGGAGATACTTTTCCCAATCCTTGCCGAAAGAGATTACACATGCCCTAAGCATGTCTTCCAAAACTTGGTTCACTCTCTCGGTCTAACCATCAGTTTGGGGATGGAAAGCGGTGCTGAAGTTAAGACGAGTTCCCATGGCATTTTGGAAACTAGTCCAAAACTTGGAGGTGAATAGGCTTCCACGATCAGAAATTATCTTCTTGGGAATGCCGTGAAGGACGCCGATACGAGAGGTATACAGGTCTGCCAACTTGGCTGCTGTAACGTCCACACGAACGGGGAGGAAGTGAGCCACTTTTGATAGTCGATCAATGATGACCCAAATGGCATCATGTCCCTTTGGAGACTTCGGCAGACCAGTGATGAAGTCCATACCAATTTCATCCCATTTCCACTCGGGAATAGCAATAGGGTGAAGAGTGCCGGCAGGCCTTTGATGTTAAGCCTTTACCCGTCGACAGGTGTCGCATTCAGCAACAAACTTGGCAATTTCTCGTTTCATACGAGTCCACCAGAATAGTGGTCGAAGGTCTTGGTACATCTTGGTACTACCGGGATGAATAGAGAGAGGGATTCATGAGCTTCTTGGAGGATCAACTCTCAATTTTCGTTTCTTTGGCACTACCAAGCGGTCACCAAAATAAACAACTCCGGATTCATCGACAGAAAAACATTTGGCCTTCCCGCTAGCAATGTTCTCCTTGATTTTTAGAATACCCTTGTCACGCTTTTGAGCATCCTTAATCTGGTCCACAAGAGTAGATTTGATTTCCAGATTTGCAAGATAGCCGGAGGGAACAATTTCCAGGTTCAAACGGGAGAACTCTTCATGGAGGGCAGGTTGGGCCTCTTCAATCATCAGATTGTTGCAATAGGACTTCCGACTTAGCGCGTCAGCCACGACGTTTGCTTTGCCGGGTTGATAGTTCAGACTCACATCATAGTCCTGATTAACTCCAACCAACGCCTTTGCCTGAGATTTAAATCCGGCTGGGTGAAGAGGTACTTCAGACTCTTGTGATCCGAGAAAATCTCGCAACGGTTACCAAACAGGTATGGTCTCCATTGCTTCAAAGCATAGACCACCGCGGCAAGTTCTAGATCATGAGTAGGGTAATTGTGCTCATGCGGCTTCAATTGGCGAGAGGCATATGCCACCACATGGCCATCTTGCATTAGCACACAGCCCAAGCCTTGTAGAGAGGCGTCACAGAAGACGACAAAATCCTTGCTTGTGTCCGGCAGGACAAGCACAGGAGCGGACGTGAGCTTGGCTTTCAGTGTTTTGAAGCTCTCTTCAGCTTCGGCCGACCATACAAACTTTTTATCCTTCTTGAGAAGGTCAGTCAGGGCCTTGCCTATCTTGGAGAAACCTTCGATGAATCGGCGGTAGTAACCCGCCAATCCGAGAAAGCTTCGAATGTCCTTGACTGACATTGGAGTTTTCCAATCCAAATGGACTGAATCTTGTCAGGAATGACTTCCACACCATTTGCGGATATTACATGACCAAGGAAGACAAGTTTATCCAACCAAAACTCACACTTGGAGAACTTGGCATAAAGACGGTGTTCACGAAGCCGTGTCAGAACCAACCGAAGATGTTCATCATGCTCTTCGTCGGTTTTAGAATAGATAAGGATGTCATCAATGTAAATGACGACAAACTTGTCAAGATAATCCATGAAGATGGAGTTCATGAGCCTCATGAAAGTAGCCGGGCATTTGTGAGACCAAAGGACATGACGGTGTACTCATATGAGCCATAGCGAGTAACAAATGCCGTCTTTGGAATATCCTCCTTTCTGATTTTTATCTGATGGTAGCCTGACCTCAGATCCATCTTGGAGAATACCGTTGCACCAGCTAACTGATCCAACAGATCATTGATGCGAGGAATAGGATACTTGTTCTTGATTGTCACCGCATTCAACGGTCGATAGTCAGAGACTAGACGAGGCACGGTAGAATCCCTCTTCTTGACAAAGAGTACCGGACAACCCCAAGGTGAACTGCTAGGCTGGATGAACTCCTTCGCTAACAGCTGATCAATTTGCTCTTTCAACAGAGCCAACTCTTCCACCGGCATACGGTAGGGCTTCTTGGAAATTGGAGCAGTACCGGGAAGTAGATCTATGACAAACTCCACACTTCGGTCAGGAGGCATGCCAGGCAACTCTTCCGGGAACACATCCGGGAAGTCACACACCACGTGTATGTCCTGGATCTCAGGAGGGGATAAGCCTTCCATAAAACAAAGAAGGATCTCAGGTGAGTTGGGTATCACTGAGGATGGAGGTCTTGACAGTGCAGACCAATACTTCACACTTTCCCCAGAGGAATTGGTCACGGTGACGGTCTTGGCAGCACAGTCGAGATTAGCCTGGTATTTCACTAGCCAATTCATGCCCAGTATGACATCGATGCCCTTGGACCTCAGGCTACCAACGCATAAGGAAAAGAGAAGGACCCCATGGTAATCTGGACCTCAGGAGTAACTCCCTCGGTTTGCCATTTGGAGCCAGGAGTGGAGATCGTCATGGGACGTCTCATTTTCTCAAACGGTATGCTGTGGTCTTTTGCAAACGCTATCGAGATGAATGAATGCGATGCTCCAGAATCAAACAAAACTGTAGCTGAATTGCCATTGATTCGTAACTCACCCATAAGAACGCCAGGGTCATCTTCAGCTTCTTCAACAGAGACGTGGTTCAGGTGACCACGCACAATAGGTCCAGCCTTGCCAGTTGGAGTGGCAGGGGCTCGTGCAGGAGTGATCGCGAGAGGTGCCTTCTGTGGGCACTCCCTGGAGTAGTGGCCAGCCTGGCCACATGTGTAGCAAGTGACTCCAGGTGGAGCAGGTAGCATAGGACGGTACCCACTCCCGCCTACCCCAAGTGTCGAAGTAGTGGGGCGCGGAGGAGGTGGCCTGTATCCTGCTGCCATCGGCATGAAGGGAGCACGAGGTACGGCGCTGTAGGGAACAAAGACCATGCGCTTCTTGCTCTCAGAACCCGAGGAACTCTGATGGTCCCCATGCGCGGGCCTCTTGGAAGCTTCAAGTTCCTTTCTTCCTTGCTCAAGAGTGAAAGCCTGGTTGAACAGCTCCTGATAGGTCTGGAACCTGAAGGGCAATAGCTCATAGCGGAGCTGCGGAGTCAGACCCTTGCGGAACAGCTCTTGCTTGTCAGCATCATTTGTCACATCCCTTGGGGCGTAACGAGAGAGGTGGTTGAACTCACGACCATAAGTGCGGAGGTCCATCCGTCCCTGTTGCAAATCCAGGAACTCCCTCCTCTTCAAGTCCATGATCGGCTGAGGAATGTACTCCGCTCGGAAGGCCGTGCGGAATTCAGCCCAGGTGAAGACATGGTTGGCTGGAAACAAAGCCACATGGCTTTCCCACCAACAGCCAGCAGCACCAACCAAGAGATAGGTGGCAAAGTTACTTGCTCAGCCACTGGGACATGAAGCGCGGAGAACTTGTGCTCCAAGGCACGAAGCCAATCATCAGCTTCCAGTGGCTCCTTAGCATCAGCGAAAGTGGGTGGCTGCGAGCGCAGGAACTCGGTGAGAGTGTTGCACTCGTTCCTCCGTGCATTCTGCTGCACCAACTGTTCCAGCAATCGCTCATTGCGCCCA
The DNA here is from genome assembly GCA_947311845.1 of Poa pratensis. NCBI lineage: Eukaryota > Viridiplantae > Streptophyta > Magnoliopsida > Poales > Poaceae > Poa > Poa pratensis. Next base: position 21,386,744 of record CAMZMU010000068.1, read on the forward strand.
CGGTTCTCCTCAATGGCCATCAAGACCTCAGCCATCGAGGGTGGTGGCAGCAGATCATCCTCATCATCATCGTGGTTACCGCGACCACCACGGCCTCCACGGCCTCCTCGAGCCATTCTGGAGATTTGACAATGACACGGTTAGTATCTTTCCCGAATGGTCAAACAATAGCATTAGCGTCTACACAAGTACACAGACTAGGGACGATAATACTTTGCGAGAAGGGAAACAACAAGATAGAACTTGGGTCAAAGATCAGCATCATGTGCTACTAGTGAGAGTTAAGAAATCACAACTTAACACACTCTAGTTGACACAATCCGGGACCTTATGTTCAAGTCCGTGGGTTGAAACCCAAAGAAAAGATCAAATGATTTGATTCGGTAGAAACATCGAGTTGATTTGGGATTGCAACGCAGCGGGAGCAACTGGTCAATAACACTAAAGGTCGAACCCAACCCCGTTTCTAATCATTTTGAAGTAACAGACGAGGAGTAAAACCTTTAAACTCAAATCGAGGTAAGATTGCTCCGAGATTAGAGGGTAACCAGATAAGGAGGAAAAAGAATCCTAAGATGGTTTTCACAACTCATTTTTAGGTTAAAAATATTTTCACAAACACTAGACTCAACGTCGACCAGTAGAAGGGTTTCCTACAGGCAGTACTGCTCTGATACCAACTTGTAGCGCCCCGACCTGACTGTTATACAGTGATGCTGTGTGTCACCGGTTAAGCGATACAACCGGAGGTTACGGGTTTACCAATCCCTGGCCAAAACCTTTGGCAGGCGTTGCTCAGAATGGATCATCGGCAACGCAACACCCCGATTGATGCCTTAACACATGCACAACCCTCAATGCATAATAGAGAGACCAAGACTTGTGGAACAACTGGCACATCACAGACTCTACGACACAAATCATTATAGTTCAACTCTTATAATAGAGAAAGATAACAAATGACATCCAGAGGTCACATACCCAACATTACATCAAGCGGAAGCAAATTAGATTGTTCTAAACAACAAGATCCAGCATATGGCCTAAGAGGACTACAAATAAACATCACAGCGCCAGCTGTTCCAGGATGTCCCAAGCTGCCACCTAGGAACCCCAGACTACTCGTCGACGTCCACAAAGAACCCACCTTTGAGGTCGGTAAAGTCCTCCTCTGAAACAAAACAAACGACGTTGAGTTCGACGAACTCGCAAGATTATATATAGAGCTTTAGCTCGATGAGGCTTTCAAAGTTATATGGCTGTTTTGCATAAAGCTGATTTTATTTATGAAAACAGAACTCAAAGGCATCGACTATTCAGAGTATTTTCAAAAGAGGTAAGAAGTACTCCTTTCTTTGATGTCGTGGTGGGAACACGCAGATGCCACGGGTGGCTTATTCTGGGGCCGAACGGATGCTTGTGGTTTCGGGGAGGGATTGCGCGATGGAGTCGCACACGAAGAACACACGAAGAACACGAAGAACAAGCAAGAACAAGAACAAGAACCGCAAGAACACAAAGCACACACGATGTACCCTGCTTCGGGGCCCTCGTGAGGAGGTAAAACCCCTACTGCAGCACTAGCCTACTCGATGTATTCTCCTCTTTGTATACGGTGGGCTACAAGTGCTCCTCGAGCTGTATACTAGATTTGCCTCCAAGAGGTCTTTTCTCTCTGGAGGAAGAAGAAGTGCTCCAGTGAGCTAGAGGAAGAAGAAGAGCCCAAGGGGCTGCCCGTGGCCACACATCTGGTCGCGCGTCCCCCCGTGCCCTCTCCCTGGTGCCCCTTATAACGTGGAACCCAGGGAACAATGAGTGGAGGAGGAGACACCACGCACTGTAGCACAGTTGACTCCTTTGTCTTCTAGCACTTGTCTCCGGCATCTCTGGGAGATGCCGTCCTTGCTTTTGTCTTTTAGCCGTTTGTCTTCAGAATCTCCACGTCCTCTTCTTATCCTCTCCCGAAGATATTTGTGCTGATCCGGATAAGGATGTCCCGGTTAGAGATGTATTGGCGCCTGCGGAGAGTGATCCTGTTAGGGATGTCTCGGCGTCTTCGGATAGTGATCCGGTTAAGGATGTCGCCTGGTCTACGGAGAGTGATCCCGTTAAGGTTGTCTCCGGATCTGCTGAGAGTGATTCCCTTAAGGAAAGTGATCCCCTTAAGGAAAGTGATCCGGTTAAGGAAAGTGATCCCCTTAAGGAAAGTGATCCGGTTAAGGAAAGTGATCCCCTTAAGGAAAGTGATCTGGTTAAGGAAAGTGATCCCCTTAAGGAAAGCGATCCCCTTAAGAAAAGTGATCCGCTTAAGGAAAGTGATCCGGTCAAGGATGAAGAGTCGAGGCCACCTGCCTCGACTTGGAGCGCATCTGACGTCCTGGGAGCTTCGGTCAAAGCAACAACTCTGGGGTACCCGGGGTCACATCCCCGACAGTAGTCCCCGAGGCTATGGGGGACTCGCAGAGTCGCGCACAGACTTACAAAAATAAATGAGCACACCAGGAAATCTCCATATGCATAGCCTTTGTAATTCGGTCATCTAGCCATTCCTTTCAGGCCAAATGCGACATCCGGTTGACCGAGCTCACCCGAATCAACAACGAGATGACAATTCACACTGGAAATGTGCTGGCTGCATGGGCATGGCCACACACAGATGTCTCTGCCGACATTGAGCAATTTTGGCATACTGCCTGCATGGCCACCATTGTCTGCCGGTTGTTAGCCCTCCTGGCCTTTACCGCATTGAGATGCCGCCAGCGTCGGTTAGCCCTCCTGGCATTTACCGAACTGAGATGCCGCCAGCGTCGGTTAGCCCTCCTGGCTTTTACCAAATTGAGATTCCGCCAGCGTAGGTTAGCCCTCCTGGCTTTTACCGAATTGGGATGCCGCCAGCGTCGGTTAGCCCTCCTGGCTTTTACCGAACTGAGATTCCGCCAGCGTCGGTTAGCCCTCCTGGCTTTTACCGAATTGGGATGCCGCTAGCGTCGGTTAGCCCTCCTGGCTTTTACCGAACTTGGATGCCGCCAGCGTCGGTTAGCCCTCCTGGCTTTTACCGAATTGGGATGCCGCCAGCGTCGGTTAGCCCTCCTGGCTTTTACCGAACTTGGATGCCACCAGCGTAAGCTGGACCGACATAAACCTGCAAGTATGTATCTCATATGTATCACATATGTCTCGGTACCTCGGCCTCTTTGGGCATATTACACATGTATCGGTACCTCGGCCTCTTTGGGCATAACTCATATCTCGGTACCTCGGCCCCTCTGGGCATATCTCATATCTCGGTACCTCGGCCTCTTTGGGCATATCACACATGTATCGGTACCTCGGCCTCTTTGGGCATAACTCATATCTCGGTACCTCAGCCCCTCTGGGCATATCACATATCTCGGTACCTCGGCCTCTTTGGGCATAACTCATATGTCGGTTCTTAGCCACTTCGGGCATATGCCGACATAGATGTCTCCAGCCACTGCTGGTTTGACATAACCATATCTCAGATGCCGGTTTTAGCCATCTTGGGCGTATACCGACATAAATGTCTCCAGCCACTGCTGTACTGACATACAACCTGCAAAAACATATCTCAAAGGTTGCCGCTGGCTAACAAACATAAACAAAGATCTGGTATGCAAATGATGCCATGATACGTTGGCAAACAGAATAAACAACGAAGTGAGATATGGAATGATGTCATGATATTGTGACAAACCGAAATAAACGGCGATCCGGGATGGGGAATGATACCGTGATACAGTGGTAAACCGAAGTAAACGGCGATCTAGAGAGTATCGATAATGCTAGGGTACCTTGGACAATTTTGACATAACCAATATGACCATGGTACCTTGGATTTCAAATATGACCCAGATTACCAGTATGACTCGGATAACCAATGTGACCCGGATAGCCAATATGACCCGGATTACGAACGGGACCCGGATAACAAATGTGACCCGGATAGCCAATATAACCCCAGATTTCCAATGTGACCCGGATAACAATATGACCTCAGATTTCCAATGTGACCCGGATAACAATATGACCCGGATAACCAATGTGACCCGGATAGCCAATACAACCTCAGATTTCCAATGTGACCCGGATAACAATATGACCCGGATAACCAATGTGACCCGGATAGCCAATACAACCTCAGATTTCCAATGTGACCCGGATTTCCAATATGACCCGGATAACAAATGTGACCCGGATTTCCAATATGATCCGGATATCGAATGTGACCCGGATAGCCAATATAACCCCAGATTTCAAACATACCTCAGTAACGAACATTCTCAACAAAAACCGATGTCACCTTTTAACGTTAGTCCAACATACATATCATGAAGAATATTTGACGGGAACAACAATTATACCAAACGAGGTGAACTAGCTATAGCACTTGGTAGGAAACGAATCTAGCAGCAGATACTATGCATAAAAACTAGACTCGGTTTCAACCGAGTCCCCGAGTCAGTTTTCTTATCTAGGAGAAACAGTAAAACATGCCGGCTACCCAGTCCCCGGGTCAAGACATCTTGTTCCGGGGAGAACACTTAGACAAAAAGCGAGGGGGCAGTCCCCGAGTAACTTTCAGGATTAACCATCTGCGTGCGGTACGAAAGCAAATACTGTAAATACTTACATTGCAATGTCGGCGCAGACTGGTCGGAAGCGTAGCTAAGGGCACAGGCTAGATATCCAAATAGCCGAGATGCTAGACTTAGATAGACTGAATGCAACTGATTCGGGCGCGGTCGGTCCAGCTGACCAGATAGTGCAGGCGATGGAGAAAACCTGCAAGTGGAGCACCGGGCATGGATTATACAGTCTGGCTCAATCGGTCAATCCGACGGAGCCGAGATATCATCTTTTATTTCGGCCGGACACGTATTTTTCAACGTCGGCTGGCATATTTTTATGCCGGCCCGACACTGACGACCGAATCATTTTTTCTGATCCGACACTGACTCAGTCTGACCGAGTCATTTTTTCTGATCCGAGTCACACCCTTTACTCGGCTGACACATTCAACCAATAAATCTTTTTCTTGACTCGGATTGCATTTTATCCATCATGTGTCGGATGCATGCATCAGGCATGCATGCACACCTTTTACTCGACTGACATTTTCTTGACTCGGATTGTAATCCAGCATATGCCGGATGCATGCATCGGGCATGCATGCACACCTTTTACTCGGCTGACATTTTCTTGACTCGGATTGTAATCCAGCATATGCCGGATGCATGCATACTCTCTCTCTCCTTTCTTTTTTCTTTTACTCGGCTGCATGCATGCACACGTTTCCTTGACTCGGTTTGCACGGCTTGCATGCATGCACACGTCTTGACTCGGTTTGCACGGCTTGCATGCATGCACACGTCTTGACTCGGTTTGCACAGCTTGCATGCAGTTTTCTTGACTCGGTATGCACAGCTTGCACGCTCTCTCTCTCCTTATTCATCTTCTCTTTATTCTACTCGGTCACCGACATAAACAACCTGGTCAGGCCACGGGCTGCTCGGCAAGGCCTTTATCTTATTTCTCTACCTGATACCCGGTTGCCGACATACATTACTCGGCTGGTCCAACTCAGCGTCTCTTCATCCAATCTTTTCTTTCTTGCTTTCTCACTCTACTCTTCCCCTTTCTTTTCCTACCCAAATGCATCCTGGGTGCACACGGCGAGGAGTACAGCTACTCATACACGCAAGCACCTAACCTGCTCCGTACGTGCAAGCATGGCTCGAGTGCACTAAAGTACACGCAATGCTAGCTCTAGCATGCTTGCCCTATGCATCGGCTGAATAAGAACTTGGATGAATGAGCGGCCGACATGCTGCGCGGGACGAGTAACACAAGTTAGTGTGCTGCTGATTCCTTTGGCGCTATGCCTGGTGTACAAGGACGGCTTGCTCTGGCCGAGATCACATACATATGTCGGCAGCCAACTCTGCAGGCATTTTCCTCCTTACACTTTACTCTCTTTCTACCCGGTCAACCGACATAGTCTAAATGCCAGTACCTCTCTCCATCTCTTTCTTTTCTTGCTCCCAGAAACACAAGCACATAAGTAGGTACGTACACAAGTACACATGCACGCACAAAGCACCAATCCGGATCTCTGTGTCAGGCACAATCCGGATCTCTCTGTCAGGCAGCCAGCCTCGGTCATGCATGCACAAGGCACGCACCTACCATTCAGCAGCCTGGGTGCTTAGCCTGCTTGCTCCAGCTACCTGCGTACTTGCTTAGATACTGGTGCAGAATGACGGAGGGCAGCTGCAGCAGCTCGATGAAGCCGCGGTGAGGACGACCTGCGAGATGCCGAACAGCCCGGAGGAGATGCTGGGCACAGGCACGGATGTGCGGAGAAGGCCGATTCACGGCCAGCCGGCGCAGATCGGGACGGCGGAGACGCGGCCGAAACGCTGCCAGCAAGCCGGCGAGGCGCGGCGCTGCCGGCGCGCAAGCGAAGCCGGAGCGGATTTGGGATCTGCTGATGACGTTGCTGATGAAGGCCGCACCACCCTCTCCTTGCTGCTGCAAGCTTGATCGCGGAGGACCATGGCGATGTCGAGTCCCCGCGTTGAGGATGAAGATCCCATCCGAAATTAGCCCAGCAAGCGCCACTCAGCCCCACGGTGGGCGCCAACTGTCGTGGTGGGAACACGCAGATGCCACGGGGTGGCTTATTCTGGGGCCGAACGGATGCTTGTGGTTTCGGGGAGGGATTGCGCGATGGAGTCGCACACGAAGAACACACGAAGAACACGAAGAACAAGCAAGAACAAGAACAAGAACCGCAAGAACACAAAGCACACACGATGTACCCTGCTTCGGGGCCCTCGTGAGGAGGTAAAACCCCTACTGCAACACTAGCCTACTCGATGTATTCTCCTCTTTGTATACGGTGGGCTACAAGTGCTCCTCGAGCTGTATACTAGATTTGCCTCCAAGAGGTCTTTTCTCTCTGGAGGAAGAAGAAGTGCTCCAGTGAGCTAGAGGAAGAAGAAGAGCCCAAGGGGCTGCCCGTGGCCACACATCTGGTCGCGCGTCCCCCCGTGCCCTCTCCCTGGTGCCCCTTATAACGTGGAACCCAGGGAACAATGAGTGGAGGAGGAGACACCACGCACTGTAGCACAGTTGACTCCTTTGTCTTCTAGCACTTGTCTCCGGCATCTCTGGGAGATGCCGTCCTTGCTTTTGTCTTTTAGCCGTTTGTCTTCAGAATCTCCACGTCCTCTTCTTATCCTCTCCCGAAGATATTTGTGCTGATCCGGATAAGGATGTCCCGGTTAGAGATGTATTGGCGCCTGCGGAGAGTGATCCTGTTAGGGATGTCTCGGCGTCTTCGGATAGTGATCCGGTTAAGGATGTCGCCTGGTCTACGGAGAGTGATCCCGTTAAGGTTGTCTCCGGATCTGCTGAGAGTGATCCCCTTAAGGAAAGTGATCCCCTTAAGGAAAGTGATCCGGTTAAGGAAAGTGATCCCCTTAAGGAAAGTGATCCGGTTAAGGAAAGTGATCCCCTTAAGGAAAGTGATCTGGTTAAGGAAAGTGATCCCCTTAAGGAAAGCGATCCCCTTAAGAAAAGTGATCCGCTTAAGGAAAGTGATCCGGTCAAGGATGAAGAGTCGAGGCCACTTGCCTCGACTTGGAGCGCATCTGACGTCCTGGGAGCTTCGGTCAAAGCAACAACTCTGGGGTACCCGGGGTCACATCCCCGACATTTGATCACTTTACTCATCCTCAACCACCATCATCAACCACATTACCTGTTCATTAAAGGCACCTCCCCGAATCACCCTCGAGGAAGCTAACCTTGCAATCTTGGAGTGGTACCTTTAGTACCCAGTTTTTAATCATTCCGTTAAAGTTATTCTATGATCTTACCTTCACTTCCCAAGTTCGTCCATAACCGCGGACACGGCTTTTCGAAAAGATTTAACCCTGCAGGGGTGTACAAATGTTTGCCACGCGTACCGTCCGGCCCATTACCTGATCATTAGCTCTCTTCCTTGGAAAGCCGGCTGGGTGGGAGCGGTGTCGACTTCTCCCTCGTTAAGGACTAACCTAGGATCATCAGTGAGGACGGAGCAGCGGATCATCGACACCGTGCCCCGTGGCCACTCATTTTTCTAACACAACCATCCTCATCTCAGTCTTGGTCACCATTTCAACGCACACGCAAATGGAAAACCAAACTAGAGGACCCTGGCTAGTCCCGCCCGAGTTATTTAGTCTATGAGGGTTCCTGCAAATGCATAGGCCTCACGCATGGTTGCACGCTCAGTCTTGGTTCAAGAGGTATAGAACTCGCACCTAGGCGGCGAGAACGAGACAAAACACCACAACCACAGTGGCTTCTCATCCCCACCTTTAAGCATTTTATTACCCGTCTCCACAATTTCTCCACCATCATTCTCATCTCATCACCTGTTTCCAACATGAACCATCCATCGTATAGCTATGCAATTAACTAAGCATGGCCAAGCATCAACATAGCATAGTAAATATCTCGGCCAACAATACAATCCTATGGATAATAGAAGGGAAAACAGGTATTGGCATCGGAATCTGAATGCAACTATAGGATACTCTAATCCAATAAAATTGACATTTGGAACCGCATGCAATATTATAGTGGAGAAAATATTTGCGGAAATATAGGATAAGACATGCTCAGAGGGGGGATTACGCTTGCCTTGATCAAGGTGCTGGTAGTACGGATCGTCACGAGACGGGGGTGGCACTTCACCTCCCTGATCTACCGATGCACAAACAACACCGGAAGAACAATCAACACATGGCAATAGTGCAATGCATACAAAGATGATGATATGACATTTTAAATGCACCCTAGAAGCTTTGAACATGACCAACAAGTTAAATGGGGTCCCCGTTATATTTATTGCATTATTTGGAATAAACCCCATATTTGAACTTAGTGATTATAATTACTACTAGAGCACATTATTGTGATTGTGATTAATTATGCGTGATGATGATGATTCTGGGTGATTCATATTTTTCTGAACATTTTGGTATAAGGAACACATTTTTCGGAGGTCCCGATAAAGAGTTATTACTTTATAAATTCTCTTTTAAAATTTATGATTTTAATATTACTAGAAGCACCGTAAGTCCATTGTGATCAAATTTGCGTGATATTTATTTTAAAGTTTTAATCTCACATTTCGGTGCATTTTGGTGTATTACACGCATTTTTCGGATACACCGATAAAGATTATCATTTTTATTACTTTCCTTTTTGGAATAACCTTTAGATGATTTATATAAGCAACAATACCAAAATTTATTCATTTAGGGATACCAGGGTGCAAGGGAAAAAGGAATTTCAAAAACAGTATGGAAATCCAGAATTTATCCCGGAATATTCTGGGTTTTGAACCGGATGAAATTGTTCCCGGAAACATTTCCGGTTGAACTCCGGTTCAATTCCGGATAAAAACTGCACGGTCCAGTAGCATATCTGCTAACCCGGTCGAGATTCCAGAAATATACGGGTTTTTCACCAGTTCGACAACGCGAAGAAGCGAAGCTTCGGCGACGCACTCCGGCGAACAGCGCGGCGTGACCTCGGTGAACTAGCGCGAGATGGGGAGGAAGACGAGGTTCGTCGGCACGGGAAGCTCACCCTCAGGTCGACGGAGCGACGGCGAGGCCGAGGATGCAGCGACGGCGAGGGAAATCGACCGTGGCGTAGCGCGGGCAGTGGCGGCAATGTCACGGACGGCGGCGTCGATTCCGTGACTTCCGGTTCAATTCCTCCTGCGTGGAGGTAGCGGAGAGCACGGCGGAGGTGCTGGTGCCCGTCGATGTGGACGGCGAAGCTCCTGTCACAGGCGATGCGACGGCGGCAACCGAGCTAGGTCACGGGCTCGTGGGGAGCATAGAGGAAGGGGAACGGGGAGACGCGGGAGAGGGAGCAGGTGCGGCCTCGTGCGCGGCGTGCTCTCCTTGCAGGGAGAGGGCAGAGAGGGGCCCGGGCGCGGCCATAGCGAGCTCGAGCTGGTGCGGCTCGGTCGCCCAGCTCGGTCGCTACAGGGAGGAAGATGACCATCTTCCAGAAAACCCCCTGCACCAAATATTTCCATCACCGTTTGGTCCTCCTCTATTTACAAAGAGGCCCTTTTCAGTTCTGGAAAAATAGTACAACAGCTGTATTTGAATTATTTGAGGCATTTGAACACTTCCAAAAATTGTGAGAAAATTTGGGGAGGCTCCCAACACCATCTAGAGGCACCACAAAAATTGGTGTTGCCAAATAAAATAATTTGGACCACTTTTGTTAATAGGGTTGACTTAAGGCATTTTTGCTAAATTCAAAATGTTGCTCATTTGTAAAATTTATAGCAATTGCAAATATTATTTTTGGAACTCTTGGAACTTCCTTGACAAATAGGAAATGTCAAAGTGATTTTATTTTGCAAGGTTGAGTGCCAACATTGTGTGGAAGTTTTGTTAGAGCACTGTGGCATTTGGTTTTAGCAACTTCATATCATTTCGATATCAATGTTGTATTAACTCAAAAGAGACATGTTTATGCATGGATGCCATGATGCAATTAACACAAAAGTGGAAAAATTACACAGGTTTTTAGGGTTTCCACTTCGGTCTGTTACATTGTGACTAGAAGACAATGTGCAAACTTTAGTGAACATCAAGCACACATATCCATGGTGGAACAAAAAAAGTCTTTGAAGCTATTGAAGATCCGGATTGGTTGAATGCAATGCATGAAGAACTCAATAACTTCAAGCAGAACAAGGTGTGGAAGCTATTTGAGAAGCCAAAGGAGTGCCGCAATGTTATAGGCACCAAATGGATATTCAAGAACAAGCAAGATGAACATGGCATGGTGGTGAGGAACAAGGCAAGATTGGTGGCTCAAGGGTACTCTCAAGTTGAAGGCATTGATTTTGGAGAGACCTATGCTCCCGTGGCTCGCCTTGAGTTCATCCATATCCTCCTTGCATATGCATCTCATCATAATTTTATCTTGTAAGAAATGGATGTGAAAAGTGCTTTTCTAAATGGTCCTCTTAAAGAATTAGTATATGTTAAGCAACCACCGGGTTTTGAGGATCCCAAACTCCCTAACCATGTCTACAAGCTCGATAAGGCGCTCTATGGACTTAAACAAGCTCCACGTGCGTGGTATGAGCACCTTAGAGAGCTTATAGTAGACCGTGGATTTGAGGTTGGGCAAATCGATCCCACTCTCTTTACCAAGAGAGTAAAAGGGGAGCTTTTCATATGCCAAGTCTATGTGGACGATATTATCTTTGGCTCAACTAACAAAGCTTTCAATGATGAATTTTCAAAGCTTATGACCGATAGGTTTGAGATGTCTATGATGAGAGAGTTGAAGTTCTTCCTTGGTTTTGAGATCAAGCATTTGAAGGGAGGGACTTTCATTCTCAAACTAAATATATCCAAGACATGCTCAAGAAGTTTGATATGATTGGTGTCAAGGAGAAGCGCACACCAATGGACACAAAGGTTCATCTACAACTTAACCCAAAGGGTATAGATGTCGATCAAAAGGTATACCATTCCATGATTGGTTCTTTGCTCTATCTTTGTGCATCTAGACCCGATATTGTGTTGAGTGTAGGGGTGTGTGCAAGGTACCAAGCCGCTCCTAAAGAAAACCACATGGTGGCGGTCAAAAGAATCCTTCGATATTTGATTCATACCCCAAAGTTTGGGTTGTGGTACCCTAAGGATAAGGTTTTCTGTTTTTGTGGGTACACAGACTCGGATTGGGCCGGTGATCAAGATGATAGGAAGTCAACTTCCGGGGCTTGCCAATTTCTTGGTGGTTTCTTGGTGAGTTGGTCTTCCAAGAAGCAAAATTGTATATCTCTCTCCACCGCCGAAGCCGAGTATGTGGCGGACGCAAGTGCATGCACCCAATTGTTATGGATGAGGCAAACTTTAAAGGAATACGATGTCAATTGTGACAAAGTGCCTCTTTTATGTATGCTATTGAGATCGCCCACAACCCGGTGCAACATTCAAGAACCAAGCATATTGAGATTCATCATCATTTCATTCGAGATGATGTTGCCCGAGGTGATATTGAGCTAGGCCATGTTCCCACAAGAGATCAACTTGCTGATATTTTCACGAAGCCTCCTGATGAAGCAAGATTCACCTATTTGAGGAATGAGCTAAATATCGTGGATTCAAGGAGCTTGGCTTGACTATTTTGCATACACACCTATGTCTTAACTATCTATTGTGTTTAGGTGTAGGCATGGACATAGGGGGAGTGCGGTCCTAATCCATTGGACTATCCCTCCCCCCATTATGCCGACAGTAAGATTTCATTTGCTTTTCTATTTTCAATTCATGAAAATGTGAGCTTAAATGACGAGTGTTGGTTGTGAACCCAAGATACATCTTCGCGGTGTCCCGCCATAATCTCATACATGGTGGCCTAGGCCACCGCCCTCCTCTTTGTGAGGAGTTGGATCTTATTTGGATTTATTGGATTCATTTGGGTTTTCTAGACCTTTATTTTGCTTTTGGGAGAAACACTTGGAATTGGCCTTTTTTATTTGATCTTGCATCTTCCAAGTGTGTATCCCACCATCAGTGACATTGTTCTCATCCCAAGCCTATGTCATCTTAAAAACATGCTCCTCTTGCAACATACATGTCCCACACAAAAATCTGGGATTTTTGATTTGATGGGGCCGGAGACTCCGGTGTCCAGCACCGGAGACTCCGGTCTGAGCAGAGTCTCCACTCCAAACACAGAGACTCCGGTCTAGGCTGGAGACTCCGGTGTGTTTGGGCCAGAGACTCCGGTCTCAGCAATTTCGCTGGGGTCTAAGGGGTTCGGGGTGGGAAGTTGTTTCATAACTTCTCATTCACCCCCGACCCCAACTCCTTCTCAGCCGCCGCCATCGACTCAAGGATCGCCTCCGGCTGCTCCCAGCCGCCGGAATCCGTCGTGCCACCGGCTCCTCCTCACCTCAAGTGTTGGGGATCTTCCTCTCCTCTGTTTGACCTCCACCATGAAGGACAAGGGTAAACTCCTCTCTCTACCTCTAGGGTTCCAACCTAGATATGTTTTGGAGAGTAGTTTCTTGAGTTTTTCTTGGTGAAGAACCTTCTTGTTGGCAAATGCAATCCCTAGAAACTAGTTGCAACAAATTTCCCTCAGAGTTGACCTAGATCGGGATCTCTAGTCCCAGGGCCGGAGACTCCGGTCTCCCTGACCGGAGACTCCGGTCTAGATCAAATTTCTAGAAAATTGTTCCAACTTAATTTCTTATTTTGGCTTCCATGGACATGTATGCTTACCTCTATGCTATCTATCTACTCTTTATTCACAGATAACAAGAGGTACTATTTGGGCACATCATCATCCAAACCCAAAGCACCAAAGAGGTCGGGAAGAGACTACATGGACTATGATGAAGAGAATGACCGTTATGTGCAGCGTGGTGTTATCCAGCAGCAAAAAGAGTCCGATGCACGAAGGTCTAGGCAAGAGGCTGCCCTCCTTCGAGAAGAAAGGGCCAAGAAGGCCAAGTTTGACAACATGACCACTGTGAAGGACTTAAACAAGGAGTATTTCCGAACCATGAGGGCGCAAAATTTCTATGATATGCCCAACAACACAACCGATGGTCACTTTTGGAGGAAGGAGCAAGAGCTCATCATGAAGGAAATTTATGCAAATTTGGAACCCAAAGCCCTTGTGTGCCCTCAAAAGCCGTTGAACTTTGAAGTGTTGGCCAAGAAGGACTACTTTGTGGAAGCAATTTGGGTTACTCGGAAGCTAGGACTTCAGAAGCTCATGTCCACTCAACAAAACTATAACATTGATATGGTCCAACAATTCTTTGCTACTCTTGTGATTGGACCAGAGGAGAACACCAAGATGACTTGGATGACGGGCCCTGTCAAGTGTATTTCAACCTTTGAAGAGTTTGGGCAAGCTTTGGGTTATGAGTTCAAAGGAGCCACCGTTCCCGTTGGTCGAAGGATGCATGTTGAAGGGGTGGACTATGATAAGAAGCTTCTTGCCCCTTTTGTTGCTAAAAAGGGTGCCATTGCTACCACCCGTGGACTCAAGCCCATCTACAACATCTTGATCCGCATGTTTCGTTGGAGCATTGCCCCCCAAGCGGGTAATAGGGATGCTATCCGTGGAGCTCTTGTCAACCTTATGCATCATGCTCACAAGACATATCTTGCCGGACCAACTTGCCAAGGGTATGAGATTGATGTGATGGATTATATCAAGTGTGAGATCAATATTGCTATTCATGAGAAGAAGAATCCTATGTATGCTCCTTATGTCATGAAGCTTATCCTCAAGAAGATTCCTCAACTTGATCAATCTCGCTTCAAGCAACACTCGTTTGGAACCCTCCAAGTGCTAGGCATTCATGTCACTCCTCAACCTTCTTATCAAGAGATAGAGGAGGAAGAAGCTCCAAGGGTTCGAAGGAAGAATGCCACTCCTCCATCTTGGCATAGTGGTGGCAAAGAAAGGGTCAACAATGAAGTTAAGCATATCTCTTGGTTGCAAAAGATAAAGCTTTGTATGGGGCTTACCGTTCACAAAGAGAATTATGAGGGCTATGTTGAGAGGAAGCACATCCTTTCCAACCAACACAAGATGTTCAACGAGCTGCGCAAGATCAACAACGGTGGAAAGACACCTCCTCTCCCCGTAGGTGCCCCCGCCTCACCGGAGTCCGATACTACTCTTCCTTATGAGGAATGGAAGGTGGATGAATTTTCTTTGGGAGACTTTCAAGATGTTACCTCCATGCCCTCGTCCTCTCGCAACACCGGCAAGGCTCCTATGCACTTCGACGAGGATGATGATGATGAGGATGAAGCGTACAATGAGGCGGAGACCCAAGACGCAAGTGGTGATGATGCCGACGAAGATGAAGAGGATGAATGATCTTCTTGGGACGCGTTAGCATCGCTCTTTTCCCTTTTTGGCGTTTCGATGCCAAAGGGGGAGAAGTAGTTCTATTAGGTTCTTTCCGTGGGATTTGCATGGGTCGGACACAAGCATGTGCTTTTATCTTTCCTTTGCGCTTGTGTCCATTTAATCTTGTTGAACCTATTTGCTTTGGTTTCTTATTGTGTGAGACTTTGTTACTATTTGTGGTATGAGACTATGTGGATTTCATATTATCTATGGTTGAGATGATATCGTTTATTATGATGTATTATTGTGCATTGGTCTATATTCTACATTATTATGCACAAGGTATGGTCCTTTCATCGCAACCCTTTTCTCTTGTTTGTCTCATGTTTATGCAAATTTATCTTGTTCCAATTATTACTTGTGAGTTGCATCTTTTCTACATGTTGAGCATTTGTATTCCAATGCAAACTACTTATATGCACACATGTAGGGGGAGTTTCTCTAATCTTTTGTGGAATTTGTAGATATTTGTTGTGCCATGTTGCAAATCCTAGTGTTGTCATTTAACACAAAAAAGGGGGAGATTGAAAGGACATATTTTATGCCCCCCATGATTTTGTGTGTTAGGCAACAACACTAGGAAATATCTAATATCATGTTAAGAGGTGCAAGAATTAAAAGAAATATTGATACTTTGCATCGAAACAATTATCAAGGTTTAAGGAGATTGCATTTGGTCTGGCTAGGCCAGAGTCTCCGGCCTGAGGGTGCTCAGGGGCCGGAGTCTCCGGCCCATCGGGTTTTGCTGCGAAGCAAGCAACACGACGGCGCTCTCTGTCATGCCCCCGGAGTGACCCCGGAGTGACCCTGGAGTCTCCGGTTGGGGCCGGAGTCTCCACACCTTTGGGTCCGGAGTCTCCGCCCAGGCCGTAGTCTCCAGCCCTCCAGGACCGGAGTCTCCGGTCTAAGTGGACTGCAAAGGCTACAATTCTGGTAGGGGTATTTGTACCCCTCCACCTACCTCCAGCCAAGTAGCTCGCCCAGAATTGAAGTCCTCTATTATTGCAAGCTCAAGAATCACTAGATCTCCCAATCCCTCCACCCAAACTCATTGACCTTTGGAGGATTGAAGGAGAAGGCCCGGATCTACTACTTCACCAAAGCGTTCTTCATTTCCCCCTCATTCACTTGAGGGATTTGAGCCTAGGGTTTCCACTAGGAAAACCTAGGCATCTTGTTGTACTTACTTGCTTGTTACTTTTGTGTAGCAGGTGTTGTGGTGTTTGGGAGCCCCCAATCCTTTTGTGGGTTGAGCCTCAAGTTTGTTGTAAGGACTCCGGATTCTGCCTTGAAGGATTCCGATAGTGGAAGGTGAGCCGAGCTTTTGGGCAAGATTCATCGGAGAATAGGGTGAGGCCATTTGTGGCGTTTGAGTTTGAAACTCACACCCCTCCAACGAGACGTACTCCCCTAAAAAGGAGGAACTCGGGAATACATCCTTGTATCCGCGTGCTTCCCGTTCGGTTACTCCTTACTCGCTAACTCTTACTTGTAACGTGCTTAGTCTAGTGTTAACTCGTCATATAGGTAAATTCACCGTAGTTGCATATCTAGGGAATTTACCTTTGTGTCAAGCCTAAATTCGAAAAAGAGCTAAAAATTGAGTAGCACCTATTCACCCCCCTCTAGGTGGCCATACCGATCCTTTCATCTGGCCTATTTATCTCAATTTGCGATGGATGCTCAAGAAAGTCCTTAGCCCACTTTTTTTGCTCTGGCGTAAATATTTGCTTTGGCTCGGGCTTTCTTGGTGCAAGCTATCTTTTCACCTCGGCTTGCACGATCGCGGCATTTTCCTCTACAGTCCTATCATAAGCTCTCGGGGGAGGAACCTTTGGTACTTTTGGGAGGGGCTCCTGTCGGGTGCGCGTCGGAAACCCATCGACGAAACGGTGTACTGCTTCCTCTTTATTTGGCCTTGAGCCTTAGTGGGCGGAGGCGGCGGAGACTGCTGAGGAGTCAGCTGATGTGGCGGCAGAGTCGGCTGAGGAGTCGGCTGATGCGGTGGCGGAGTCGGCTAATGCGGCGGCGGAGATCGAGATGGACTCGTGTTGTGCTGGCCGTCGTCCTTGTCGTCATCATGTGGACTTCGAGGTGGTGAATCGCGACTCGAAGGAGACGATGGTGGCCTTGGCGCCCAGCCTGGAAACATGATGCATTTCTTGCGCCCCAGAATGATACCACCCTCGACGTCTCCTAGTGTCCTCACATCATCACCTCCAGGGATGTCAAGTGTGGGGACCCCAGACTAGCTGTCTGAAATACCCGATTATGCTTAACGCAACGATCCCATGATCAGTCTGTCGCTGCACATAATCCAAACTGAATACCAAAGTTTACACCCATTACAATACCGAATAAAAGTCTTACACATACGGTCACTTGGACCAAGTCTTACATAGGTGCCTTCATGGGCCAATCCACATTATTCAGCGGAAGCTACGACGTAGTGGACCAACACCTCCTAACAATGACCCGACAGGCAGCTGACTTATGGAGATCCCTAGTTCGCATAGTAGTCACCATATTCTTTTTCGGCATAGTGCCCCTCTTCAAGATCTGGCTAAGACAATAGCCAGGGACGAAACCAATATGAGTACAATTGGAATTGTACTCGCAAACTACCCCAGCATGAACATGCACTAGTTTTACTTTTATTTAATAAGACTTGTTATTTATTGAAAACATCTCTATATCTTTAGTGAAAAAGGGGTAAGAAGAATTTTATAACTTTCCTCCATCAAAACCACCATCTTAATTATTTCTCCAAAACTCCTCCTTTTCACGACCATAGCCCTTCATGGTCATTTATTTCCAACAACCTTATACCGATCCTTTGGTATAGTTGTATAAAACATTCTTCTCTTCATTTTCTTTTTGAAACACAAAAACTTTACAAAACTTGCACATGGTCTTAGGACAGCCTTCCAACTGTCCATTACCGAGGACTCGGCTATTCGAATAGTTTTACACTCTGCAGAGGTAGCACGCTTTTCCGACATCCATCCGATAACTCATCGTGTCAGCCACGTTCCGCCATACAAGGTGTATGCGAGTTGAGTCACCGACCATGGCCTCTCATTTGCTCATGCTAGTATAGGACCCTGCCCATATGACACTTTCCATCGACACTCAGTCCAGCCCTTCGGAACCTAAGTGTGAGGGCTCATAGTTTTGCCCGGCGACCCAAAGGTGGCGTCTTCTATCCTCCACCAATGTGCGAGGACCCGGGTCAGGGGGTAGGTCACCGAACCATCCCCTCATGCATAACGGAGTCATCTCCGTCGATGAG
This sequence comes from Poa pratensis, assembly GCA_947311845.1. Classification (NCBI taxonomy): domain Eukaryota; kingdom Viridiplantae; phylum Streptophyta; class Magnoliopsida; order Poales; family Poaceae; genus Poa; species Poa pratensis. The sequence continues at coordinate 21,405,042 of CAMZMU010000068.1, forward strand.
GTATCCCATACTAATATGAGCAAATTACATGACTAAGCCCCGTCCCATACGAGGGTAAATGTGGTCGCACAGGGTATGGTTGGTCGTCATAGTACTAGGACACGATGTGCATTTTTCATAAACACCGCCATTCTCCATTCTTCACTTCAACACCGACATCTCGGCATTCCATACCCATACAAGTATTTTTAAAGGAGTTTTGAGTAAACAATATTTTCCCATCCTATAGTTTGAAAAAGAATTTCCATCTAATACCTCCATATAGGGTGTCAAAATAATACACTTGTATTTTGGAAAAAGGGTTTTCAAAACCATAGCTTTAGTGGCAAACACCACATAAATCACTTATGCTCTTTATAGGTAAAACGTGTGAACCAAAATAGATGTATATAGATGCAAGCTCAGAGAAGTATCTTGCCTTGCTCAGCAAAGCTTCCGGGGTCTTGCTCCTGTTGTTCGAAGTACTCCCCCTCCTCGCAAGTCCCGACAACGATCTCGTCTAAACGACACACCAGCAATACAAACAGTCACTACACTACTCAACCAACATCACAACATTACAAATCTTAACCCTACAAATAGCTACTGCACACACACAAGGCAAACAAATTGGAGTTCAATTTAATTGAATTACTAATATTTAATCATAACTTTAAATATGGCAGAAACTAGTTGTACATGTTTAATTGCATAACTCAAGTTCTATTGGTCACAAAAATACAAACTAAAATTTTACAGATAGCTACTGACATTTAGAAGACAATACAATTGGATTTGGATTAATTGGAGTTGCCAAATTTACTACACAATTGTTTTAGTACAGAAGCTTATTAATCAAGTTTTAGCTACTGTCTAAGTTCTGTTGATCATAAAATTAAATACTTTTAGGGGTAACTAACACTGATTAAATGTGATCTAACAAAATTGGTCCTAACTCATTTGGGTTAAACATTGATTTTCTATAGTTGTTTTAGTGCAGAAGGGTTTGCTAACTTTAACTTTATACCAAACAATTATCATTGCTTAATTAATTCGACCAAAATTAGGGAAGCTAAGAGATCACAGTACCAAGCTAACAAAATTGGATTGGAATTATTTGGGTTAATAGATCATCAGAAACAAACAAGTTTAGGTTTTAAACCTTATGTGGTATTTTTAATAATACACATTAATTATTAATCTAAACAGGATGAAACCACTTGGGTTGGTTAAATAATTTCATAAGCTATCCAGAGAATTTTGATTCGATTTATTTGAAATTATAAATCTCGAGATATTGAATTTCAAACTTAGGTCTAGTACTGGTTTTTACAGAGAATTTAAATTCGAATTAAATCGATCCACTGGATAATGTTGAGAATCCTGACGGGTGGGGCCTACCCGTCAGTGACTCCACGGAAGTGCATTCTGCGCAAAGAATTGTTTAAAACACTGACAGTGGGGTCCACCTGTCAGTGTCACCTCTAAATAACGGGCTAGCAACCATTGGATTAGAAATCCACGGTGCACGTTGCAAAGCAACGACGACGACCATGACTGGGCGGCGCCGCCGTGCCAGAGACGGCGAGGGTGGACGGGGAAGCACCTGGGGTGGTTAGCGACGGTGGAGAAGGTGGCGTTCGACGGCGGAGAGCTTGGGGAGGTTCGTGGGGGTGAGTTGAGCTTGCTGGGGACGGCCCGAGCGTCGGCAACGAGCTCCTCCGCTTCCACGGACGCGTCCCAACTCCGGCGAACACCTAGCGTCGATCTTGTGCACAAAACAGAGGGGGAAAAGGGCGTGTGAGTGCGGTTGTGATAGGCGTGCAGAGAACCAGAGAGAAAGGAGGGAGAGAGCAGCAGCACGGCATAGCCGTAGTCGTCTTCAACCTCGGCTCCAGCTGCGGTCGACCAAGGCAGCGAGGGCTGCGACTGCGTGCTCGCCCTCCTGGCGATGCACGAGAGAGTGTGGAGCAAGGGAGAGACAGAGGTGGAGTGTGGAGAGAATGCGAGGGCACGGGGTGATTTTATAAGGAGGAAGTTCGGATCATGGTGGTCACGGTGCATGCGTGGTCCAGAAGGTTGGAGAGCTCGCCATTGGCGGGCTGGGCAGTGCGGGTACGTCGATGGACGGCATTAACATTCAGCGGAGTGAGAATGAGCACGTGGAGACGAGCACAGCGAGCTCGGGGTGGTGACGGCCGTGGGCGCTCGAACGACGCTCGACGGAATGCGTTCGTCAGGGATGACCTCCGAGGCGCTGCCACTATGTCCTGAGGGCCGCAGGAGAGCTGGGGAGTGGCTGGGCACTTCCACACGTCGAGGGGTGCAGTGGAGACCGGAGTTCGTCAGCGATGACCTCCGCTCGGCATGGCGCACGGCGAGCACGGGCGCGAGCTAAGTCGCACATGTGCGGAGCTTTGGTGGCGGCCTTATCTCGTCCAGCAGGTGCGGAAGAGCAAGGGAGAGAGAAGGGGCACGACGCTGGGCCAGCTCGGCGTCCTCTCCGTCCTCCTCCACAGTGGCGCCACGGGCGGCATGGGCGCAAGCTCATGCCCATGGCGGTGACACAAATTGGTCAATCTACACGTTTTCTTTGGGCTCCAGTGAGTGAGAGAGGTGAGTGGGAGTAGGTGGAGCAAGTGGTTTGCCGAAATTTGATTGAATTTGGTCGAATTGATCTTGGATTTGGGATGAACCCAGTGCTGCTCACCAAGTGTTCGACAGAAGTCCTGAACCAAATCCAAATCCAAATTTCTGTAAATTATTTTCATAAGTTGTTTCTTGTGGATTTATCAAAGTTTGTGGTTCTGTTTTGGAATTTATTTTGCAATTATAGCATAGTACATTTTATGATTTAAAGAGGATAAAGAAAGAAATATAATTTAAATTTAGGCTTTTGGAAATATTTATTTGAGAGGGATAAGTGATGAAAATAAAGTGGGAGTGGTTATATCATCACTTCACTGAATTTTATATGAAAGAAATTTGATTTTCTCACTTGGAGAAATTGCATGACACTTGTCACATTGTGTTGTTGCTTTAACTTTTATTTTTGTTTTCAAAGTTTTTAATTAGAACAACAATCAACACACTTAGCAAGAAACAATCAACACACATAAAACAACAAAAGTTTTTGTTGGCCCAAATTTTTGCATATTACAACTTGTTATAATTTGAGATGTTACAGATCCTTCTCCCCTTAGAATAAATCTCGCCCCGAGATTTGCTAGGCTTAGGCACTAAGGAGGATTGGGAATTCACTTTTAAGATAGTCTTCACGTTCCCAAGTTGCTTCCTCTTCGGAGTGGTTAGTCCACTGGACTTTGTAGAACTTGATCGCGCGCCTCCGGGTAAGACGAACATTTTCGTCAAGAATCTTGACGGATCTCTCGCGATAAGTCCGGTCAAGATTCAGGTCGATGGAGAGGTGGTCGATGTCCTTGAAAACATCGTCTTGTCAGGAACTTCAAGACACTTCCGGAGCAAGGAGATGTGGAAGACATCATGAAATTCTGATAATTCTGGGGGCAATTCCAGCTGATAGGATACTTCTCCTCGACGAGCAATGACCTTGAAGGGTCCAATATACTTTTCGCCAATTTTCCCTTGACATGAAAACGCTGCATTCCCTTGAGTGGGTCACTCGGAGATAGACATAATCTCCGACGTTGAAGGTGACATCGCGACGCTTGGGATCAGCGTAGCTCTTCTGATGGGATTGGGCAGTTTTGAGACGCTCACGGATAAGTTGAACTTGTTCTTCAGCTTCACAAAGGGTATCTGGTCCAAACAATTTGCCTTCCCCGGTGTCGGACCAATTCAGGGGCGTACGACACTTCTTATCGTAAACTGCTTCAAACGGGGCCATTTGCAGACTGGACTGGTAGCTATTGTTGTAGGAGAATTCTGCAAATGGAAGGCAATCTTCCCATTTGGATCCGTAAGATAGAACACATGCACAAAGCATGTCCTCTAATATCTGATTCACTCGCTCGGTTTGGCCTCCGGTCTGGGGGTGATAGGCTGTGCTAAAAGCTAACTTGGTTCCGAGGGCTTCGTGAAGAGATTTCCAGAATCTTGAGGTGAATTGCGTGCCTCTATCAGATACAATCTTTTTAGGCACTCCGTGCAGGCTTACTATTCTGGATATACAAGTCTGCCAGCTGTGCTCCGGTGTGAGTGGTCTTGACGGGAATAAAATGGGCAACCTTGGTCAGTCGATCAACGATGACCCAGATTGAATCATGGCCTCGGTTGGATCTTGGAAGTCCGGTAATAAAGTCCATTCCAATTTTATCCCATTTCCATTCAGGAATTCAAAGGTTGAAGCAATCCAGCGGGTCACTGATGTTCAGCCTTGACTCGCTGACAGATATCAAACTTGGCCACGAAAGAACCAATCTCTCGCTTCATTCCATGCCACCAAAATCTCTCACGAAGGTCTTGGTACATTTTTGTCCCGCCGGGGTGGATTGAATAAGGGGTCTCATGGGCTTCTGTCAGGATTAATTCCTTAAGCTCCTTGACATTGGGCACACAGATACGACCATTGAATCTCCGCACTCCTTCAGCATCTTCGGTAAAACCGGGTGCTTTGCCGAGAGAAATCTTCCTCTCAATTCCTTCAATGCTTTCATGATCCTTTTGGGCTTCCTTGATTTGATCCATCAGGGTTGGGGTTAACTCTAGATTGGCTAGATAACCATGGCTAACAAGCTCTAGTCCGAAATCTTCGAACTCTTTGAACAAGGCTGGTTGTTCGGCTTGGATCAAGGCATTCAGGGTACAAGGCTTGCGACTCAGGGCATCGGCAACTACGTTAGCCTTTCCGGGGTGATAATGGATCCCAATATCATAATCCTTGATAAGTTCCATCCATCTCCTTTGCCTCAGGTTCAACTCCTAGGTGAAGATATACTTCAAGCTCTTGTGATCCGTATAGATCTCGCAGCGATGTCCCACAAGATAGGGACGCCACGTCTTAAGAGCAAGAACAACAACAGCTAACTCCAGATCATGGGTTGGGTAATTTTCTTCATGCGGTCGCAACTGCCGGGACATGTATGACACAACTTTGCCTTCTTGCATCAGAACGCAACCAAGTCCGAGGCATGATGCATCGCAATACACGTCGAAACTCTTGGTGACATCTGGCATGATTAGGATTGGGGTCGAGGTCAGTCTCTTCTTTAGTTCTTGAAAACTATCTTCACACTTCTGAGTCCACTCGAATTTCTTGTCCTTCTTCAATAGTTGGGTCATGGGTTTGGCTATGCTGGAGAATCCTTCAACGAACTTGCGGTAGTAACCCGCTAGTCCGAGAAAGCTTCGGATTTCAGTCACACTAGTGGGGGCTTTCCAGTCAACGATGGCTTGGATCTTCTCTGGGTCAACAGAAATTCCTCCAGCAGATACGACATGTCCGAGAAATGACACTTCGCTAAGCCAAAACTCGCACTTGCTAAGCTTGGCATAAGCTTGTGCTCTCGGAGGGTCTCCAAAACTAGACGCAGGTGTTCAGCATGCTCTTCTTCGGTCTTGGAGTAGATAAGGATATCATTGATGAAGACTACCACGAACTTGTCGAGGTACTCCATAAAAATCTTATTCATGAGATTCATGAAATAGGCTGGGGCATTGGTCAGGCCAAAGGACATCACGGTGTATTCAAACAAACCGTAATGGGTGGTGAAAGCGGTCTTGGGAATGTCTGACTCTCGGATTTTCAACTGATGATATCCTGTCCGAAGATTGATCTTGGAAAAGACTCGGGCTCCGTTCATCTGATCGAACAGATCCTCGATCTTGGGAAGAGGATACTTGTTTTCAATGGTCACATCATTGAGCTTGCGATAATCCACACACAGGCATGTGGTACCGTCTCTTTTGTCCATAAAAATAATGGGTGATCCCCAAGGTGAAGCACTTGGGCGAACAAGACCTTTGATGAGCATATCAGCCAACTGCTTCTTTAATTCAACCAGTTCTTCAGGATTCATCCGATAGGGTCTTTGGGAATAGGGGTTGTTCCCAAAATAAGTTCAATCACGAACTCAATGTCCCGGTCAGGTGGCATACCAGGTAGTTCTTCAGGGAAAACATCTTGGAATCGGTGCACAACACGAATCTCATCTAGAGTGGGTCGAGCTATGCCCTCATGACATCCTGGTCGGGAATGATTGGTTTCGTACACATACTCCACTTCGACTCCATTATCGAAGTGAGGGAAACAACTCTTCTGGCACAGTCAATACGACCTTGAAACTTGGCTAACCAATTCATACCAAGGATAACATCTATGCCTTGGGTTCCTAGTATGACAAGGCCGGCTGCAAATTTTTCGCCTTCGATCTCTATGGAGGAATTGGGGCAAAGCCTCTTGGTTTCTATGGTGGAGCCAGGGATTTGTATACTCATAGGTTTAAGTAGGAAGCCTTCTGCTAAACCTCCCTTAGAGACAAATTCCTCGGTAACAAAGGAATGGGTGGCACCGGAATCAAACAGAACAGTTGCAGGTACTGAGTTCACAAGGAATGTACCCAGCACAACATCAGGCGCATCCTGAGCTTCTTCACTATTGATGTGGTGCAGACGGCCCTTGGCACAGCAACATTTCCGCGGGGTGCGGCATTCTTGCCATTTCCAGCATGGCCTTGATTAGGGTTCGGCGCCGGTGCATTGGGGCGCTGAACATTCCTCTTTGGATTGGGGCATTCTCTGGAGTAGTGACCATTGGTGCCGCACTCAAAGCAGACAACATTGGGGCCACGGTTGAAGTTGTTGAAGTTTCCTCCGGGACGGTTGTTGCCATTGGGGCGGTGGAAGTTATTGTTGGGACGGTTGGGATAGTTGGGGCTTGGTGCTTGTGGTGGTCGATAAGCAGGCTTGGATGCTGGCTGAAAGATACGAGGCTTCTGATTGCTAGAACCTCCTGAGCATTCATCCTCCTCTTACGACCTTCAAACATGGACTTACGCTTGGTCTCCAGCTGGATGGCTTTGTCCACAAGTGACTCCAAATCAAAGAAGTCATGGATAACCAACGCACACTGCAACTCATCATGAAGTCCATTCAGAAAACGCTCCATCTTCTTCTTCTCAGTGTCGGTGTCGTCAGGAGCATACCGAGACAAGTCGGTAAACTCATCAAGATATCCGACCACATCCTTACTTCCCTGCCTCAGCTTACGGAATTCATCCTTATTCCTCTCAATGAGTCCGCCGGAATATGCTTCTGCGGAACTTCTCCTGGAACTCGGCCCAGTTGATAACATAGCCAACTTGCTGGAGAGCCTTGGTAGCTTCCCACCAAGCTCGTGCAGGTCCAGCAAGATAGTGGGTGGCATACAGAACCTTCTCATTTTCTCCCTCGGCGGCAACTTCCAGGTTGTTCTCGATGGTGCGGAGCCAATCATCGGCTTCAGTGGGTGAAGTCCCTTGGAATAGGTAGGTGGGTGGTCTTCAGGAAGTCGCTTAAGATGGATCGCTGATTCCCATCGCCATTGCTACCATTGTTGTTGTTGTTGTTGTTGTGGTTGACATGAGCGGCAGCGATCTGCTGCAGGGCAGCGAGATGAGCTTGGCGCTCCTCCCGGGCATTTTGGCGTTCCTCCATAATGAGCGCAAGAAGTTGGGCGGGGGTCGGGTTTGGTGGTGGTGGCGGTGGTCCATCCAGGTTGTTGGTGCGACGAGTGTCCACCATCCTGTAGCATACCGGGTATAAGAGGCAAGGCAAAAAGGTTTTGACCAAGGGGAAAATGATGAATTCACAAAGTGGTTGATTAATTAAGAACGATATGGAAAATATTTTACACAGATCAAACAAGACAAACACATTCATATAACACAAACATCACATCAAGGAGTTCACAACATCAAGCTTACAACATCGCCTTACATCTAATGTACATAATACATGGTTTCCAAAAGAACAACTACCTAGACTCGACTAGCGGTAGGGGGTCAACATAATCCTACGGTAGTACTCAAGTCACTCGCCTACTGAGGTGAAACCTCAGGCTCAACTGCGTCAGCGTCGGAATCGTAGACAGGCTCCTCGGGTCCTCCTCCTCGTCCTCGAGAACTGCCTCGAGTGGCTCCTCCTCCTCATCAACTAGCTCCTCCTCCTCATCAACTAGCTCCTCCTCGTCGTCCGTCTCCTCGTAGTCCATCTCCTCCTGGTAATCCTCATCATCACTGATGAAGGCGCTGTTCTCCCTGCGGAGATCCTCGCCCTCCTCCTCCATCTCGTTGGCATGGTGCTCCATATCCTCGATCATCTCGTCCTACTCCGCCACCCTCTTGCGGAGCTTGGCGATGATCTTCTTCAGCTGGGTCCTCCTCTGGAGAAGAGCGATCTTCTCCTGCCGCAGCTGCGCCTCACGCTCGTGACTCTCCTTGAGCGAGATGCGCTCAAAGTGAGCTCGAAGTCTAGCACTCATCAGGTCCTCCTGGGTGCGGTAGAGTAGGACCTCTATGTCCAGGATGTAGTCTCCGAACGTCGGGTGTCGAGGGGCCTAATGGGGTGTCCATCATCGTGTGCCTCCCGTAGAACCGAAAGCGGGAGTTCACCAACTCCGCCTTGTGCTCCTCACAAAGTCGGGCTAGCAACCTCTGCATGGCACGACACAGCCCGTCGTCCTAGTGGGCATCCATAGTGGCGAAGATCAGCGTCCTAGATCCGGAGACTTGAGGTTCCCCGAACAGACGACTCGATGCGCCAACTCAGGTTTCCGTTGCTGTGAACGTCAACCTGGGCTCCCTGAAACTCAGGAGCAGGGCGACCTAACAGCTTGCTCACGAACAAGTCGCTCTCGAACATCAGCTTGCCATCCTGCTCAACTTGCTTAAACTCGGTCCAATGGAGTGCCATCTACAATTTTAGGCAAGATTTTTAAGTTAGTGTGATGACAAGTGTACAAAATTTTAAATTTAGTGAAATAACAAGTGCGCAAAATTTTAAGTTTAATGGGATGGCAAGTGTGCAAAATTTTAAGGGTACGAGGAAAAATGTAATACTTAATGAGAGTAAAATTTTGCATAAGTGTGAGGAATTGGGAGATAAGCAATTTTCGAAAATACTCTACTTCTTAATTTTAGAATTTAACTTTTGTAACTCCTATCTAACGACCATGCTAATCTAAGGTCTCTTAAAGTCAGGATGGCTATGATACCAGCTCTGCGGGGACCCCGGACTAGCTGTCCGAAATACCCGATTATGCTTAACGCAACGATCCCATCATCAGTCTGTCGTTGCACATAATCCGAACTGAATACCAAAGTTTACACCCATTACAATACCGAATAAAAGTCTTACACATACGGTCACTTGGACCAAGTCTTACATAGGTGCATTCATGGGCCAATCCACATTATTCAGCGGAAGCTACGACGTAGTAGACCAACACCTCCTAACAACACCACGATAGGCAGCTGACTTATGGAGATCCCTAGTTCGCATAGTAGTCGCCATATTCTTCTTCGGCATAGTGCCCCTCTTCGAGATGTGGCTAAGACAATAGCCAGGGACGAAACCAATATGAGTACAATTGGAATTGTACTCGCAAACTACCCCAGCATGAACATGCACTAGTTTTACTTTTATTTAATAAGACTTGTTATTTATTGAAAACATCTCTATATCTTTATTGAAAAAGGGGTAAGAAGAATTTTATAACTTTCCTCCATCAAAACCACCATCTTAATTATTTCTCCAAAACTCCTCCTTTTCACGACCATAGCCCTTCATGGTTATTTATTTCCAACAACCTTATACCGATCCTTTGGTATAGTTGTATAAAACATTCTTCTCTTCATTTTATTTTCGAAACTAAAAAACTTTACAAGACTTGCACATGGTCTTAGGACAGCCTTCCAACTGTCCATTACCGAGGACTCGGCTATTCGAATAGTTTTACACTCTGCAGAGGTAGCACGCTTTTGCCACATCCATCCGATAACTCATCGTGTCAGCCACGTTCCGCCATACAAGGTGTATGCGAGTTGAGTCACCGACCATGGCCTCTCATTTGCTCATGCTAGTATAGGACCCTGCCCATATGACACTTTCCATCGACACTCAGTCCAGCCCTTCGGAACCTAAGTGTGAGGACTCATAGTTTTGCCCGACGACCCAAATGTGGCGTCTTCTATCCTCCACCAATGTGCGAGGACCCGGGTCAGGGGGTCACCGAACCATCCCCTAATGCATAACGGAGTCATCTCCATCGATGAGTTATCCCATACTAATATGAGCAAATTACATGACTAAGCTCCGTCCCATATGGGGGTAAATGTGGTCGCACAGGGTATGGTTGGTCGTCATAGTACTAGGACACGATGTGCATTTTTCATAAACACCACCATTCTCCATTCTTCACTTCAACACCGACATCTCGGCATTCCATACCCATACAAGTATTTTCAAAGGAGTTTTGACTAAACAATATTTTTCCCATCCTATAGTTTGAAAAAGAATTTCCATCTAATACCTCCATATAGGGTGTCAAAATAATACACTTGTATTTTGGAAAAAGGGTTTTCAAAATCATAGCTTTAGTGGCAAACACCACATAAATCACTTATGCTCTTTATAGGTAAAACGTGTGAACCAAAATAGATGTATATAGATGCAAGCTCAGAGAAGTAGCTTGCCTTGCTCAGCAAAGCTTCCGGGGTCTTGCTCCTTTTGTTCGAAGTACTCCCCCTCCTCGCAAGTCCCGGCAACGATCTCGTCTAAACGACACACCAGCAATACAAATAGTCACTACACTATTCAACCAACATCACAACATTACAAATCTTAACCCTACAAATAGCTACTGCACACACACAAGGCAAACAAATTGGAGTTCAATTTAATTGAATTACTAATATTTAATCACAACTTTAAATATGGCAAAAACTAGTTGTACATGTTTAATTGCATAACTCAAGTTCTATTGGTCACAAAAATACAAACTAAAATTCTACAGATAGCTACTGACATTTAGAAGACAATACAATTGGATTTGGATTAATTGGAGTTGCCAAATTTACTACACAATTGTTTTAGTACAGAAGCTTATTAATCAAGTTTTAGCTACTGTCTAAGTTCTGTTGATCATAAAATTAAATGCTTTTAGGGGTAACTAACACTGATTAAATGTGATCTAACAAAATTGGTCCTGACTCATTTGGGTTAAACATTGATTTTCTACAATTGTTTTAGTGCAGAAGAGTTTGCTAAATTTAACTTTATACCAAACAACTATCATTGCTTAATTAATTCTACCAAAATTAGGGAAGCTAAGAGATCACAGTACCAAGCTAACACAATTAGATTGGAATTATTTGGGTCAATAGATCATCAGAAACAAACAAGTTTAGGTTTTAAACCTTCTGTGACATTTTTAATAATACACATTAATTATTAATCTAAACAGGCTGAAACCACTTGGGTTAGTTAAACAATTTCATAAGCTATCCAGAGAATTTTGATTTGATTTATTTGGACTTATAAATCTCGAGATATTGAATTTCAAACTTAGGTCCAGTACTGGTTTTTACAGAGAATTTAAATTAGAATTAAATCGATCTACTGGATAATGTTGAGAATCCTGACGGGTGGGGCCTACCCGTCAGTGACTCCACGGAAGTGCATTCTGCGCAAAGAATTGTTTAAAACACTGACAGTGGGGTCCACCTATCAGCGTCACCTCTAAATAACGGGCTAGCAACCGTTGGATTAGAAATCCACGGTGCACGTTGCAAAGCAACGGCGACGACCATGACTGGGCGGCGCTGCCGTGCCAGAGACGGCGAGGGTGGATGGGGAAGCACCTGGGGTGGTTAGCGACGGTGGAGACGGTGGCGTTCGACGGCGGAGAGCTTGGGGAGGTTCGTGGGGGTGAGTTGAGCTTGCTGGGGACGGCCCGAGCGTCGGCAACGAGCTCCTCCGCTTCCACGGACGCGTCCCAACTCCGGCGAACACTTAGCGTCGATCTTGTGCACAAAACAGAGGGGAAAAAAGGGCGTGTGAGTGCGGTTGTGATAGGCGTGCATAGAACCAGAGAGAAAGGAGGGAGAGAGCAGCAGCACGGCAGAGCCGTGGTCGTCTTCAACCTCGGCTCCGGCAGCGGTCGACCAAGGCAGCGAGGGCTGCGACTCCGTGCTCGCCCTCCTGGCGGTGCACAAGAGAGTGTGGAGCAAGGGAGAGACAGAGGTGGAGTGTGGAGAGAATGCGAGGGCACGGGGTGATTTTATAAGGAGGAAGTTCGGATCATGGTGGTCATGGTGCATGCATGGTCCAGAAGGTGGGAGAGCTCGCCATTGGCGGGCTGGGCAGTGGGGGTATGTCAACGGACGGCATTAACGGTCAGTGGAGTGAGAATGAGCACGTGGAGACGAGCACAGCGAGTTCGGGGTGGTGACGGCCGTGGGCGCTCGAACGACGCTCAACGGAATGTGTTCGTCAGGGATGACCTCCGAGGCGCTGCCACTATGTCCTGAGGGCCGCAGGGGAGCTGGGGAGTGGTTGGGCACTTCCACGCGTCGAGGGGTGCAGTGGAGACCGGAGTTCGTCAGCGATGACCTCCGCTCGGCATGGCGCACGGCGAGCACGGGCACGAGCTAAGTCGCACGTGTGCAGAGCTTCAGTGGCGGCCTTATCTCGTCCAGCAGGTGCGGAAGAGCAAGGGAGAGAGAAGGGGCACGGTGCTAGGCCAGCTCGGCGTCCTCTCCGTCCTCCTCCACAGTGGCGCCATGGGTGGCATGGGCGCAAGCTCATGCCCATGGCGGCGACTCAAATTGGTCAATCTACATGTTTTCTTTGGGCTCCAGTGAGTGAGAGAGGTGAGTGGGAGCAGGTGGAGCAAGTGGTTTGCCGAAATTTGACTGAATTTGGTCGAATTGATCTTGGATTTGGGATGAACCCAGTGGTGCTCACCAAGTGTTCGACAGAAGTCCTGAACCAAATCCAAATCCAAATTTCTGTAAATTATTTTCATAAGTTGTTTCTTGTGGATTTATCAAAGTTTGTGGTTCTGTTTTGGAATTTATTTTGCAATTATAGCATAGTACATTTTATGATTTAAAGAGGATAAAGAAAGAAATAGAATTTAAATTTAGGCTTTTGGAAATATTTATTTGAGAGGGATAAGTGATGAAAATAAAGTGGGAGTGGTTATATCATCACTTCACTGAATTTTATATGAAAGAAATTTGATTTTCTCACTTGGAGAAATTGCATGACACTTGTCACATTGTGTTGTTGCTTTAACTTTTATTTTTGTTTTCAAAGTTTTTAATTAGAACAACAATCAACACACTTAGCAAGAAACAATCAACACACATAAAACAACAAAAGTTTTTGTTGGCCCAAATTTTTGCATATTACAACTTGTTATAATTTGGGATGTTACATCAAGCTCTAGTGATTCATATCCTGGACAAATTTGATCCACGCCGACATGAGCATAGCCATCTGGAATCTCTTTGAAATGCCACAGTGCTGTAGATTCACAAGTTAAAGCATAACCGTCCGCCGCCTTCAAGGATAAGTTCCTCACTGCCACATGTAGCTCACAACTTGTCTTCTCACTGATATAATCCACGGGGTAGCGATCTGTCGGTGACTCATCAGCATTGACCCCGTGGAAGCCACGCTGCTTTTCCGCTGAGATGGGCCGCCTTAACTATCTTGCTGCAGCTGATGAGTTGGCCCTTGCTCGCGCATTTGATCTATTTGCTTCTGTTGGTGCTTTACGAGATCAAGTATCTCCTCATTCTTTCTTTCTAGCTTGTTGAACTGGTATGAGTCCTCCTGCTCCTTCCTCTTCTTTGCTCTCGCTCGGCTTCTATAAGATTCACGGTCCTCGGGAAACCCAATATGCCACGGCACACTAGGTCCATAGCCTCGTGTTCGTCCTCCTTTTTCTTTATTCCCAAGGGCCTCTGTCAGCTCGTCGTTCTCTCTGCCGGGAATAAACTTTTCCTCTTGAACCTTGGCGATTGTTTCAACAATTACTTTCTGGGGTACATGAATTTCTTTATTTTCATCAACTATTAACTCCTCTGTTTCCATGTCATACTCCGCCCCTTGCTCAAGTACCCAATTTCTTACCCTATGGGGCCACTCCTCTGTAGCTGGAGTGATCCTTTTTTCGCGCATGGCGGCCTCAGCTTGATCCCACTTAGGCTCCACACTTCTGTAGCCACCTGCCCCCATCTTATAGTGATATTTTTTTCCGCTGCATTATCCTTATTCTTTTTCAACCTTTCCTTTGCTAGTTCTGAGTACTTGTACTCCAGAAATGAGTCCCAGTGAGCCCGTTGCCTCTCTAGTGGGCCAGTGAAATCTGGAACTTTATTATCTGAGACGTACGCACGGTATAATCTGTTCTTGTAGTTATTGAATTGTTCAGCCATCTTCTTAAGAGCGAAATGCTTGACTTTGTTCGTCATGGCTTTTGTCTGTTGTTCCGAATCCAAAACCGGCAGGGTGAAATGTGCAATGAGCTTGTCCCAAAGCACATCTTTTATTCTGTCGTTGACATAACTAACTCCCTCCATCTTTGCTGGCTTATTCCATTCCCGAACGCTGATCGGGACGTTGTCCCTAACAGTAACTTCGCATTGATGCACAAACTTATTTGCGTTCGCCTTGGGAAGCAACGGTTTGCCCTCTGGAGAGACGACCTCAATTCGGAGATGCGCATCTTGGGCCATCCCTTTGGCATGACCTCATTTACTTTTACCAGATTGGGTCGATGCGGAGGTCTAGAAATAAGAAACATTCGTTAATACATATATATACAAATCAATTATTGCAACTGATCAACAGAGGCTTAATATACCTCGCCAGACTGTGGATGTCCACAATCTGCGAGTCGTCATCGCACTCGATGCTCGTTTGCGCTTCGTCTCTTCGTTCTAGCTCCATTTTTGGACCGGACTCGTTCAAAAACTGTGAGCCGTCTTCAGCTCCACTGTCTTCTACTCCACCGACTTCTGCTAAATCCACGGGTTGCCGTATAATGGCAAAAACGTCTTCTTCACGGTCTCTGCTGTTGAAGTTATCCATTGCTTAAGTAATACAAAAGAAAGATAAAACAATGTTAGCATTAGCAGAATAATTCAATGTCATCATCATGTTCCTCACTTTACAAAAGCAGCATTGATCAAATATGCAAAAGTAATACATGTCCATTTTTATTTAACCCTAATACATCACGTATAATATCATTAATACATCTCCTCTCCCATACATGAACCTCTCAAACTAACTTCGACCGGGTCCTGAGCCGCGGGGTGCTGAGCCGCGGGCGCTGCGCATCCAATGATAAGGAACCCTCACAGGGTCATAGCTCACGTGAGGAGGAACCCTCTGAAGAAACGACCAACTATTGTTATACTGCCTATCTAACAAATACATGTAGCGACGGACGTGCTCATCCTCCTCCCTGATACGGTGACGTACAACCTCCTCGCGGGCCGGCTCCCTCTGCACCGAGCAAGGCCCACGCGACTGCCACCCAAGAAGATCCGGGTCGATGGCGTCACCCGGATTCCTCACCAAGCTACGCGTCCCGGAAGGTAGCACCTCCCAGTGTTAGCCCGGTGGAGCCCAGTCCCGGACATCGCCCCTCTGGTCCAACAAGGACATCGTCGCCGAGAACAATAAACTAAAAACACAATATTTAGACCTAAGCAAAATGTTTACACTTAGCAAAATATTTACACTTAGCAATATTTACACAAGTTTCAAATCTTGAGTACCAACTTTACACTTAGCAAACTATTTACACTTAGCAAAAAAATCACTTCTTCATTGATGTTAAAAAGTACCAACTTTGGAGCATTTCTAAAGTATCAAATCTGATCCTATTTCAAATTTACCCTCATGGATCTCTTGTACTAAGATATTACTTCATGAAACATCACAGAAATAATTTTTGGAATGACCCCAAGCACCTTAATTCAAGGCATTTTTAGGCATGTTTAAACAGTGACCAATTTAACTTAGCAAAATTTCTGAAAAAAATTTGTCTCCAAATTTTTTCTAGCTCCAACTAGCAGCACTATGATGGTTGATCAACACTAATTTAACTTACCAACTAGGAGCAACTAGCGGCAGTAGCAAAAGAAAACAAAAACAAAATAGTGGGCATTTTATCAAACACCTTAGGTGCAGCCTAGGTAGGGGAGGGAGAGGAGGGCAGCACCTCGGGGAGGGGATGGAGGGGAGGTCCATGGCGGTGTGGATCGAGGTGCTCCTCGGGCGTGCCTCGGGCGCCAGCGTCGAGCGCTCCACACGCGTGGCTCCAAGGGGCGGCGGCGGCGATTCGGCAGAGCCCGTGGAGGTCCTCGGGCGGCGGCGGACGGGCGCACCGGCGTCGAGTTGGGGCAGCGGTGGTGATTCGGCAGCCTGACGGCATCGTCGTTCGTCGTGGCGACCTCCTCCTCCTCCTCCTCCTCTGTTCCCGGTTCGTGGCTCGAACCGGGGAAGGTCCTAGTATTTATATCCAGGGACCTCTAGTCCCGGTTGGGCACCTCTAGTCCCGGTTCGTGGCTCCAACCGGGTCTATAGGTGTTTTTGGTGGAGCCAAAAAAGCCACGTGCAAATGCACCTCTAGTCCCGGTTGGTGGCTCCAACCGGGACTAAAGGGTTTTTTTTGTGCGCGAAGGCTCAACAAAATCTGTGACAATAGTTTGAAAGTGAAGTTGAAAAGTGTTTAAATATGAATTTGAATAGCTTCTACATACTTTTGAATCTGACAAAAATTTCAACATGAAAAGTGTTTGAATTTGAATAACTAATCCAAAACCATTTTTTCAGTTTTCTAAAATAATTATTCAAACTATTCAAACTATTAACCATTTTGCCATTTTCAATTAAAAATGCATTAACTAATATTGTTTGAATTTGAAAATCATATCTTTTCTGTTTTTTCAAATATCTAATTGTCTTAAAATTTGTAATAATCATCTCTTTTATTTTAAAAAAACATCCTTAACAACATCCGGTTACATAAAAGGTTTAATACATTATTACACATCACTAACAGTTACATTACTATATAAACGGACTTGTTGGCTCGGAGGCCGTAGGATTAGGGGGAACGGCGGGAGGAGCCAGCCCCGTTCGCGGCCGCCTGGTTCTCGCGCGCACGTTTGCGGCGGAGGGCACGAGCCATAGAGGATGAGTCTTTCACCGCACAATCCAGCTCGGAAGCCTCCTTCGCCTTGAGCTGGCAGGCAGTCCTAACTCGCTGGGCACGGTCGTCGCGGACGGACTGAAAGAAGGCTTCCATGGCCTCCTGTATCTGCGCCCCACATCCCTCTTCCCCGTCGTCGCTCTAGTCGAAGTCATCGTCATCCTCCTCTTGCTAGCCAGGAGGTGCGGCGGAACCTGGTGGAGGTACGGCGGCACCTGGTGGAGATGTGTCCAAGTCGCCATATGCGGTCGCGGATCCCCACGCCACCCCTGCGGCGTATACATCCTCGTCGGGGACGTCGGACCACGCGCGCTCGTACACCCTCCGCACCTCCTCCGGTACCGGAGCAGGAGGCCGGTAGTTGGGCATTCCTATCCACGCCGGGCTCGTGGGCATACGGCGGGATAGGCTCCCATGGTAGCGCCCAAGCGCGCTCTGCCGAGCACGCTCGACCTCGTCCAGAAGGCGCTGCGGCGGGCGTGGCGGATCCATCTCGTGGAGACGATGCGTTCGTGGCTAGGAATGGTGGATTAGGGTTTACCCCATCAGCGACAATACATATAGACCTCAAGGGCAGCGCTAGAGGAGGACACGTGACCAGGGCAGCGCTGGGGGAGGACACGTGACTGACACGAGTCGTGACCGCAAAGCCCACGTTTAGTCCCGGTTGGTGTTACCAACCGGAACTAAAGAAGCACACGGATCATGTGTTTCTTTCAAGCGCTTGTGAGCCGTTGGATCAGGGGTGTGTTTTTTAAGGGCTTGTGAGCTGTTGGATCAGCACTATCACGACCACTTCGTGAGCCACACGACCCTATATATAGCCCACATCTCGGACATGTTCGGCACTCAGTGTGTACTCATTGTAGTTCATTTGGTATACAGAGCATTCGGATTCCCTGCATACATCCGACGGTGCATTTGATATGCGGGCACTCATGAGCCACCGGCGGGCTGTATGCAGGGGAAACCGTGTGTTTTGTTCCAACTTTTTCGAGCGCTTGTAAGACGTTGGAGTTTTCAAAACATAGTTACATAAAAGGTTTAATACATTATTACACATCACCAACAAAATCCGTCTCTAGTGTCGTGGTATAAACTTCTTCTTCGTGGGTGTCCCTTTCTTCTGATTGCGCCGCAACCATGGACAATCTTCATCATTTAACACGATGCTTGGGTCAGTTTTCACTATGAAGGGCAGAATTTCATGAAACTTATTGTAATCTTCTGACATGTCTGTCTTGTCCTCCACTCTCACGATGTTTATTTTCCCTAAAAGAACTATGTGGCGCTTTGGCTCTTCGAATGATGTATTCGCTTGCTTATCTTTTCTTTTTTTCGGTTTGGTAGACATGTCCTTCACATAAAAAACCTGAGCCACTTGACTGGTTAGGACGAATGGCTCGGTGTCGTACCCAAGATTCTTGAGATCCACTATAGTCATTCCGTACCGCGGGTCTATCTGTACCCCGTCTGACAGGTTGAACCATTTGCACCAGAACAAAGGGACCTTAAAAGAAGGTCCATAGTCAAGTTCTCATATCTGCTCTATGTAACCATAATATGTGTCCTTTTGCCCATTGTTGTTTGTTGCATCAAAGCGGACACCACTGTTTTGGTTGGTGCTCTTTTTATCTTGGGCGGCCGTGTAAAATGTATTCCCATTTATCTCGTACCCTTGGAAAGTCAATATAGTCGAAGATGGTTGCCTGGCCAACAAGTATAGCCCTTCTCCAATT
This sequence comes from Poa pratensis, assembly GCA_947311845.1. NCBI lineage: Eukaryota > Viridiplantae > Streptophyta > Magnoliopsida > Poales > Poaceae > Poa > Poa pratensis. Next base: position 21,423,954 of record CAMZMU010000068.1, read on the forward strand.
GTGGTGTTATTAATGAGACGTGTTGCAACCAACCGCCAAAAGTCTTCACGTGTTCTCCATCAATCCAATCTTTAGGTTGCTCCGGGTATTTCGAGCATTAAATATTCTTGTGTTCCTCGATATATGGAGCCACCAAGCTGGAATTATGTAGAACTGTGTAGTGTGCTTGAGTGAAAGAATGTCCGTCCATACATATTGTTACTTTCTTTCCTAGCGTGCCTTTTCCATGCAGTCTCCCCTCATGGCGCGATTGAGGAACACTGATCGGATTAAGGTCAGGAATAAAGTCAACACAAAACTCAATGACCTCTTCTGTTCCATAGCCCTTCACAATGCTTTCTTCTGGCCTAGCACGGTTATGAACATATTTCTTTAAGACTCCCATCAACCTCTCAAAGGGAAACAAATTGTGTAGAAATACTGGACCGAGAATCCTAATCTCTTCGACTAGGTGAACTATGAGGTGCGTCATAATATTGAAGAAGGTTGGTGGGAACACCAACTCGAAGCTGACAAGACATTGGACCACATCCTTCTGTAAACTTTGTAGAGTTTCTGCATTGATTACCTTCTGAGAAATTGCATTGAGGAATGCATATAGCTTCACAATGGGTACTCGAACATTTTCTGGTAGAAGTCCCTCAATGCAACCAGAAGTAATTATGTCATAATCACGTGGCAGTCATGAGAATTTAGGTTTTGGAACTTTTTCTCTGCCATATTTATTATTCCCATTATATTCGACGAGAAGCCAGACGGGACCTTGATACTGCTCAAAACTTCAAAAAAGATCTCCTTCTTGTCTTTGTTTAGAGCGTAGCTGGCAAGACCTTGATACTTCTCTGGATGCAGGCTGTCTTGTTCGTGCATATGTTGGTGGTCCTGCCGTGATTCCGGTGTATCTTTCGTTTTCCCATACACGCCCAAGAAGCTTAGCAGGTTCACACAAAGATTTTTCGTCACGTGCATCACGTCGATTGCAGAGCGAACCTCTAAGATTTTCCAATATGGTAGCTCCCAAAATATAGATTTCTTCTTCCACATGGGTATGTGTCCGTCAGCGTCATTCGGAACAGATAGTCCGCCAGGACCCTTTCTAAAGATTACTTTTAAATCCTTGACCATGTCATATATACCATCACCAGTAGGGTAGGTAGGCTTCGTCCGGTGATCTGCCTCACCTTTGAAAGGCTTGCCTTTCTTTCTTACGGGATGCTGTTTTGGAAGAAATCGACAATGCCCCGGGTACACATTCTTGTTTGTCAAATATATACTTTCAGTCTCACCTAAATAGTGCGTGCATGCATTGTATCCCTTGTTTGACTATCCTGAAATGTTACTAAGAGCAGGCCAATCATTGATGGTTACAAACAACAACGCTCGTAGGTCAAATTCCTTTTGTTCGTGCTCATCCCACACACATACACCTTCTTCACGCCACAACTGTAAAAGTTCTTCAACCAATGGCCTCAGGTACACATCAATGTCGTTGCCGGGTTGCTTCGGGCCTTGGATGAGCACTCGCATCGTAATGAACTTCCGCTTCATGCACAACCAAGGAGGAAGGTTATAGATACATAGAGTCACAGGCCAGGTGCTATGACTGGAGCTCTGCTCCCCGAAAGGATTAAAGCCATCTGTACTTAAACCAAATCTTAAGTTCCTTGCGTCATCTGAAAATGTCGGGAACTCTCTGTCGATTTTTCTCCACTGCGAGCCATCAGCGGGGTGTCTCAGCATCACGTCTTTCTTACGGTCTTCTTTGTGCCATCGCAACAGCTTGGCATGCTCTTTGTTTTGGAACAAACGTTTCAACCGTGGTATTATAGGAGCATACCACATCACCTTGGCAGGAACCTTCTTCCTGTGGCGCGGCTCATCCTCAACATCGCCAGGGTCATCTCGCCTGATCTTATACCGCAATGCATCGCATACCGGGCATGCATTCAAATTCTCGTTCTCCTCACCACGGTAGAGGATGCAGTCATTGATGCATGCATGTATCTTCTGCACCTCTAATCCTAGAGGGCAGACAATCTTCCTTGCTTCGTACGTACTGTGGGGCAATACGTTATCTCTTGAAAGCATCTTCTTTAATATTTTCAGCAAGTTTTCAAATCCCTTATCAGATAGACCATTCTCTGCATTCCATTGCAGCAATTCCAATGTGGTACCCAGCTTTTTCTGCCCATATTCGCAATTTGGGTACAACAATTTTCTGTGATCCTCTAACATGCGCTCCAACTTCAACCTCTCGTTTTCACTTTCGCATTTTATCTGTGCATCATGAATGGCCTGACGAAGATCATCATCGGGCTCATCAACAATGGGCTCTTCTTCAGCTTCGTCTTCCCCCATTGTAGTACCACCGTGTTCAGGGAACGTAGGATAGTTGTCATGATCCTCTTCTTCTTCATTGTCTTCCATTATAACCCCTCTTTCTCCGTGCTTGGTCCAACAATTATAGCCGGACATGAAACCGAACTGAATCAGGTGGATGTGAAGGGTTCTTAAGGAAGAGTATTCCTTCTCATTCCGACAGACACGGCATGGACAACACATAAAACCATTCCGCGTGTTTGCCTCAGCCACATTGAGAAAAGAACGCACGCCTTGAATGTACTCGTTAGAGCGTCGGTCAGCGTACATCCATGGATGGCTCATCTGCATTATATAAGTATATCAAGCGCAATCACTGCTAAAACCCATTACGGTAAACGAACATAATCGACCAATTACACTACATCATGAATAGAATAGAGAACTGACCAAATTCATTAATACAAGCTCATCACATTAAACCAAAATAGAGTAGTGACCAAATGTAATACATAGTTCTCATAAAACATGCATTTAAACTAACATACAACTATCTAAAAAATTTAAATCCAACAACAAATGTGATCAAAATCTCAACTAAGGTAATTATTGAACCAACAGCATAATGATACCAAGCCTCTTGATTAATGGCATATTTTCTAATCTTTTTAATCTTCAAGCGCATTGCATCCATCTTGATCTCGTGATCATCGACGACGTCGGCAAGCTTGAACTCCAATTTCATCTTCTTTCTAAGCATTGGAGACGAAGATCTTCACTTCTTTTCAATTTTGCTTTCAAATCATTGTTTTCTTTTTCAAAAAACTCGACAATTGGGTCGGTTGGAATTTCCGGTTCAACTATCTCCTAGATAAAAATATATCTATGTCAAGTTGGTCGGCATAATTGTTATAAACATGAAATGAAATAAATAGTCATAACAAACAATCATACCACATCCCAAAAATAGAGCGGACGAGAGCCGGTGTGGACAGATGTCAAAACCATGGCACTATATATAACAAACAATTATACAACTATAAGAAAATTATACAAGTAATAATTATGCATCTAAATCCTACAACTAAGATTTTTTAAAATAAAAGTTAAAAACAAGAGGCTCACCGAGGTGGTGCCGGTGACAGGACGGCGCGGGCGATCGATGGCGGTGAGGACGGGGACGGGACGACACTAAAACAGACAAATCATATTTTAGTTTGAGCTCAAATTGCACATAAAATAAATGAAATCCCCTACTGAGGCATTTCATCAAACATCTAGCTAGCACTAGAAAAATGAAATGAGCTAAACTAGCAATGAAATGAGCTAAATTAGCAACGCCGGAAGAAAGGATGATGTTGATAACCCTTGGATAGATGGGTGCCGCCAATATTGACAAATAGTGGAGAAAAATGGGGATCAAATTGAACTCGGGAGAGTGAAAAAGGAGAAAAATGGAGATGTGGCTCGAGCTCAAAAATGGAGAAGCTGGCTCGCGGTGGAAGAAGAGTGTCGTGGTGGGATCATGGTAGATGCCATAGGTATGGCTAAGATGGGGCCGAATGGTCGTTGGGGGAATCCGGGGAGGGTTTATGCACTCAAGAAGTGCACACGCAAGAACACGCAAGAAACCGCAAGAACACGAACGAGAAATCAAGAAACCAGCACACAAAGCACACCACGATGTACCCTGCTTCGGGGCCCTCTTGAGGAGGTAACACCCCTACTGCAGCACTATCCTACTCAGTGTATAGCTCAAGTGACAAGTACAAGCTGCTCCTCGAGCTGTATGATGATACAATGGTGAGACTTGAGGTAAAAGATGGAGCTACCGGGAGGAAGAAGGCACTCCGAGCTGAATCCGAGGTGTTCCGAGATGTTCCGAGGTTCCTTTCTCTCTTTCTTTCTCTGCTGATCGATCTCTCTCCCTTAGCAGGAGGGGGGTGAAGCCCACTATATAGGCCAGCCGAGTTACTGTTGTGCCCCTCGCTGAACACTGTTGCCATGCCTCTGCACCGGTCACCACCGTACCTCTGTCAGGGACAAGACGTGGCCTGCCCATCCCCTGCTGCACAACGGCAGAGCTAGCATGTCTCCTCTGACAGAGACAGGACATAGCCACGCCGCGCTACCTCGTAGCCTTTTCCCCGGATCTCGCGTGGTCAGTGGTCAGAGACGTGCAGCCCCGCCGAACCCGGGGCACACCTCTGCCAGGCTCCGTGACAGACGCTCCCGCGTCAGGCGCTCTTGTACCAGGCAGGAAGTGACAGGAGCATTGACTCCTGCCCGACCTACAGCCTCTTGCCTCTGTTAGCTCGGCACGGATGTGACGGGCTCCGTACCTCGGGTCTTGCGCTTAAGAACCGACCACCTCGGACATTACTTTCTTTGGACAGCTTCTCCTGTACTCACCATAGAAACCATAGCACCGAGGTAGTTAGGTCGGCTGAACATAGCTCGGACAGTGAACCTCGGTCCAGGCCAACGGGATACCTCGGACCCCTCGGGCCAAGATAGGTCGGTCTTTATAATCTCCAGGTCAGATGAAGCTCGGACACTCCCAGGCCTAAGCAGGTCGGTCCTTTCCGTACCTCGGCATCTCTTTAAACTCTTCTTAAGCCAAGCCTTGACCCTACCCGGGGGTAGCCCCCCGACATTAGTCCCCGAAGCTGGTGCGGTCCTACGACCTCGGATGGAGGGCCGTAGCAGGTTCAAAATAAGCAAGGCACCACCTCTAAAACCGACCTTAAACATAGCTCCGCCGAGGTACTTCCCACATACCATAATCTAATCCGAGGTAGATATGCAATCTGAACTTTCCGAGCTGTTTGACTCAGCACAATCTTGCCTCAAGATTTTCCGAGGCACGTGGCGAAGAATCTCTGCCCGGCCTCGAAATCCGGACCTCTGAAAGACAGGTCCTGACCACACGCCGCCCTCGTCAGCCGGACCCACCGAACAGCGCACCTGCGCACTCAAGTGCGAGGCCAACTTGACCGCCCACGACTCCTCGATTCTTGCGCTGACCAGCACAGGAAATCCGAGGCTGGCGGTTGCCACTCTGCGGCCCACGATGTGGCCGATCGTGCGGCCACCAACCGCGCAACCGTGCGCTCACCCGCACACGATCCCGCGTCTTCCTGGTAACCGCGCGGTAGTGCGCAGTTACCGCACGCCGTTACCGCACGCGGCTTATAAATAGGGGCCCAGGGGTAACTTCATCTTCTTCTTCCCCACTCGCCCACTGCTCCGTGCCTTCTGCCTCCATCGCCGCCGTCGAGCACTCGCCGCTGCGACCTCGCCGTCTCGAAGATTCTCGCCGGAAACGCGCACCGCCCTTGCGCCGCCACTCCGCCGTCGATCCTTCGCGCCACCCTCGACTCGCCATCAAACCTCGATCTTCGGACTTCACCGGTGAGTTCCTCGCTTCCCCTCCATTGCCGTGGATGAGTTCATCCTTCGATGAACTCGAGGATCCTGATGAACCCTGAGACCTTGATGAACTAGATGATCCCCTCGAGCCCTTTTAGTACATTTAAATCTCACTTAGATTTGTTTCAGACACATCCACCGTGCTGTCCTCTTAGGTTTGCCCCTTGATGAACTCGATTTTATTTCCCTTTTTAGCTCACCGGTAGATCTTTGCTAGTATCTCGCATGGTAGAAACATGTTTCCCGCCTAAATCTTTAGCTCGGCTGTCTCGAATGATCCGAGGTATTTACCCCGGCTATCCTGAACTGTCCGAGGTACTTACCCCGGTTGAACCTCCCTCTTCTGCAGGAAAGCGTCAACATGTCTTCTGCCTCGGATCCCGCCGAGGAAGGAGCACCTGGAGAACGAGGTAGCTGGGAGGGATCCGATGTCACGGAGGTCGACATCAAATGGCTCCGAGATTCACGGCGGATCCCGGCTAAACTCATCTGCCGGATTCCGAAGAAAGGAGATATCGAACCCGAGGTGGAATCCGGGGAGCGGGTCGTCTTCCTGGATCACTTCGAACGTGGTTTCGGGCTCCCGGCCGGGAAATTCTTCCGGGATTTCTTGGACAAATTTGGGCTACACCACACCACCTGCCCGCCAATGCCATCCTCCAACTTTCGGCCTACGCGACCTTTTCCGAGGGTTACCTCGGATTATGGCCAAGCATCGAGTCCTGGGCCAAGTACTTCCAGCTCAAGAAGCAAAGTGTCCCGAACAAGAAGGTCGTGGACAAGGAGATGACCGCTTGCGGGGCGGCCTCGATTTCACCTCGGCGCCTTTCTGAGTTTCCTCGGATCAGGGCCTGGACTCCTGCCGCAAATGGCAACGCTCCTTCTTCTATGTGAAGAACCCGGGCAAGAACTCATCAATTTGCCGGAGTTCACCATTGGAACCCCCGCTGCCCAACTCAACTGGGATTATGAGCCTGCACCCGACGCTCCCGAGGTTCTTCTGATCCACCAAACCATGATGTCCTCCAGGAGAAAAGCTGGGGGCAGATGACATCTTGCGCACCATGATCACCCGCCGAGTTAGCCCTTTACAAGAGCGGGCCCATAAGATCTGCCATATGAGTGGCCGCTACGACCCCACTCGGCACAGCACCTTTGAACTTGATGACTCCGAGGTGAAGAGGCGCATCCGGGCCATCGCCAAGACCACCATGCCCGACAAGTGGAAATGGGGTGTCAAGCCCTATGACCGAGATCACCTTCCAGCTCAAGTAAGTGTACTTTACCCGACGTAAAATATTCCTCGGTTTCATTTTCACCCCGACCTTGTATTGATCTTGTGCTAACTCGGTTTTACCTTGCCACCTCTGCAGAAGTTCACTCGACAGGAAATCGAGGATGGCCCCCTTTCTTCTAAGGAGTGGACTCCCGACCTGCCTATCCCGGCCGCCGCCGAGGTTGAAGATCCGGACAATGAGGATCACCTCCCCATTCCCAAGGCCACCTCGGGTAAGACTCGTGGTTTCACCTCGCACCGCCCACCAGTTCGTTCGTCCATCCAGGATGGCCCGATGATGACGATGACGATTGCCAAATTCTGGAACCTGTCAACGTTATTCCCATTTCATATGCTCCTCCAACATATAAGAACTTTCATCCAGCGTCTGCAGCTTCCCGGAAGCGCTCAGGACCTGGTACCTCGGATGCCGAGGCTTCCAAGACCTCGGAGACTGCGGCGCCCAAAGCCAAGCGTGCCAAGAAGACCTCGGCGAGGCACAAGAAGCGAGGCCCCGTGGAGGAAGATGCGTAAGTCACCTTGCTCCTTTTTACCTTTCACGCTGTTCCGAGGTTAAGTTTTTTATACTCTAACTTAATCTTTTCTTTTTCGTCTAGCCCGGCTCGGCAGATCAACAGAGCCATAGCTCGATACATTCACCACTGCCTCCAGTGGTTGAAGCTCAGACAACCGAGGTCGAGGTTAACCTCGGCAGCCCCGCCAGAGCCTCTCCTCCAGAACGGTCCATTGACCTCAGCAGCCCGGAGAAGACCATCTCCTCCCCGGTGCGTGTCTCCTCCGCCGAACTTCCACCGCCGAGCTCTGACTCCGGCCTGGGGCACTCTGCTCCCCGCCGAGATCAGACTCCTCCGCCTCCTCAGAAGGATGCGGAGACAGATCGCGCCAAGACTCCGGCTAAGACCGTGCAGGAGCCTCGGCTCTCCCCCAAGTCTCAAGCTGCGCGCAACCAGCAGCAACAGCAGCAGAAGAAGCAGAAGAAGCAGAAGAAAGATTCAGCTCCAGTTGTTGAGCCCCCCAAACAGCCACAGCAAACTCCAATGCCGCCACCGCCACCGGGCCCCAAGGCTGCGAGCACCCAACTGGTGCCGCATGTTCCCGCGCCGAAGTCCACCTGATCAAGACCGCGCCCTCGAGCTCTCAGGTCGCCACCTCCCGAGCTCTTTTGCTGCTACCATCCAGCCGAACATCAGCAGCTGGGAGGTCGGGCAACTCCGGACCAAGAGCGGGAACAGCTTAGGCTCGGAGAAGCACTATGACATGGACTGGAACTCGGCTGACGCTGCCGAGGTCTCCTCTAACCCGAGCTCTGAGCATCCAGTTGGACCTAGCGCCGTGCTCCAGTCCATCTACAACATGCAGACTGCGGTCCTTGATTGCAGCAAGAAGGCCTCGGTAAGTTTCTTTACGCAACTCTCTTTCTTCCTTTGAAACCAAATGACAAACATACACTATTCCCAGTCCCCGAGATTCGGGTTGAGCAATTGACACTCCACCGAGTTAAAATTGCTCGGCTTGAATCTCAAAAACTTGTCATTTCTCCCATGCTGAGTCCCCGAGGCAACGCCGAGTCCCCGGGACTCAATTGGGCCTCGGGTGCTAAAAACCTCGGATTTCTTCGAACTGATCTCTCTATTTTTTCAGGAGTGCAACAATGCTCGGACAAAGATCTTCAAGAACCTCCTGCTGGATCACAACAGACTGAAGAAGTCTCACCGGACTCTTCTATCCGCAAAGGAGCAGAGCGACAAAGATTACGCCTCCAAGTTGAAGACAGCCGAAGATGAAATAGCTCGGCTGCAACAAGAGCTGAACCGGGCTAATGAAGCCAAAACTGCTGTGGAGGACGCTATGAAGGTCAAAGACCAGGCCGCCGAACAGCAGCAAGAGCTTGCCAAGACCCTGGAGAGCCGCGCCACCTCGGCCGAAGCCGAACTTATCGCCCTCCGAGCTATATCGAAAAGCTGGTTGTCCGAGCTCGCTCGGATTAATCACCAAATGGACAGTAAGTTTCTTTTCCCCTTTTCCTTATTTTCTGCCGACCTACACCCCGTGCCACCGTATGCCTTATTTCAGCGACAGCCTTTTTGTCTTCTTCAGAGAACTTTGAGCACTCCAAGGACAAGGCTATCCGCGAAGTTCAAGCAGCTCGGGCAAAGAGGGCTGAGACAGAAACCCTCAGCGAAAGCTGGGATATCCAGGACCACCTTGTTGCCCTTAATGCTCGGATCAGGCCGCTCAGGGCCATTGGAACCAAGCTGGTTGATGCTGCCATCGAGGTCCACCGTGCCCTCTGGCCCAAGGTCAAGACTCCCACTTGCATCGACGAGCTCGCCACGAAGCTGAAAGGAGCCGAGGCTAGACTTCGGGAGTGGAGATGCTCATCAGCTCGGGCTGGAGCGGACAAGGCCCTGGTGTTCGTGCTGTCTGGTATGAATGTTGAGATCCACACGGTTACCTCCCTGCGCAGGGGCTCTCCTTGGAACTCCACCCCTGATGGCATTGCGAAACGCCAAGCAGCAGCCGACCTCTTTGCTAGTTATGCAAACACCCGGACCTTTGATGACGGGCGCCTCTATTCTGAGGATGAAGAGAGCTCGGACGAGGAAGCAGAGTCCGGTGAAGAAGTTCTGACGGCGAGGAAATTGACTTTGACGAGCCTGAGAGCTCCAAGGGCAAGGCCGGCAAAACAACCGAGGTGGGAAGGTTCTGATGATGACTTCAGCTTCGACGAACCTCCGAACCCAAGGGCAAGTCCGGCAAAGCCGTAGCCACCGAGGTGATCTCCCCCGACGTGACGGACACCCCGGCATCCACTCCAACAACCGAGGTTGCTTCCGCGACCGAGGTGTTCCTGCGCCCGAGGTTGTTCCTGCGCCCGAGGCTCCTGCTTCCGAGGTCCCCACCACAACTTCGGCGACCGAGGTCTCTGGTTCCGAGGCCTGAACTTGTCTCAAGCAAAACATTAAATCCCCGGTATGCCGGGTGCAGATGTAATAGACCTTAAGTAGTTTGCCTTGCTACCAGTACTATTATCTTGCTATCCGAACCATGCTTTTCTAAGAATTTATGCCGAACCCTTTTGGAACGAGTCCCCGAGTTCACTTTCGTGTTTACTATACTTGGCATTCTTTGCTCTTGTCTACCATTTTGGCGTTCGACAGTCGAGTCACAAGATTGTTGTTTATAGCATACAGTACTTAGCAAATGTCGAGGTGTGTTTCAAAATCATCCGACATAAACGAAAGGTAAAGACAGGGGTTAGTAAACGACACATGCCGAACTATATTTTTGGACCGAGTCCCCGAGTCCATTTTCATGTTTCCCACGTTTTTTCATCTTTGCTCTTGACTACCATTTCGGCGTTCGTCAGTCGAGTCACAAGATTAGTTACACAGCATACATTACTTGAAGTTTGAGACGAGGTTCAAAATAGTTCGGCATATGAACGAAATTGACAAACAGAAATAAAACACAAGCACAAGAGCGAGGCAGTCCCCGAGCTTCAACCTCGGAGTGCCGACATTTCATTAAGGATTAACCGAGGTACATACATTGCGCCCTTCATGAGTAGAAAGGTCGGAGTAGAGCTATATTCCATGGTCGCCTGACCTCTGATCCGGGGTTGTCCAGCCCATCTTCCCTTGGTTCCTGCGCATCTATTAGATAGTACGAATCATTGAGCAGAGCTCGGCTCACAATGAACGGTCCCTCCCATGGAGGTGACAACTTGTGCCGACCTTTCTTGCGCTGCACCAGCCTCAGCACCAAATCTCCCTCGTGAAACACACGAGGGTTGACACTCCGGCTATGATAACGTCGGAGACCTTGTTGGTATATTGCTGACCGAGATGAGGCCAATTCTCTAGCTTCCTCAAGCAGATCTACTGCATCCTCCCGAGCCTCTTTTGCCTCGGCTTCAGTGTACATTGCCACTCTGGGCGCATCATATTCGATGTCAGTGGGTAGCATAGCTTCTGCCCCATAGACCATAAAAAATGGCGTATAGCCAGTTGATCGATTTGGCGTGGTCCTTAGACCCCACAGTACTGCTGGTATCTCATCTATCCAACACCCCGGCGTTTTCAGCAGTGGTTCAATGAGCCGAGCCTTGATGCCGGCCAACACTAGAGCATTTGATCTTTCCACTTGTCCATTAGACTCCGGGTGTGCCACCGAGGCTATGTCCAGCCGGATTCCCTTGTTCATGCAAAACCGAGCAAATTCTCCAACAGCAAAGTTCGTGCCGTTGTCCGAGATAATGCTATGGGGGTACCATATCGCAGAATGATCTCCTTCAAAAAAGTCACTGCTGAATGACCATCCAACTTCCGGATTGGTTTCACCTCGATCCACTTGGTGAACTTGTCCACCATCACCAGTATGTGCGTCATGTTACCTCGGGCTGGTTTGAACTCTCCCACCATATCCAAACACCATACCGCAAACGGCCAAGTGATAGGAATTGTTTTGAGCGCCGAGGCTGGCATATGCGTTTGCTTGGCAAACCTTTGGCATCCTTCACATCTCCGGACTATGGCCTCTGCATCAGCAAGAGCAGTGGGCCAATAGAACCCATGCCTGAACACCTTGGCCACCAGAGCTCTTGTGCTGCAATGATGACCACACTCTCCTTGGTGGATCTCCAAAAGCATCTCCTTGCCTTCAGCTGGCTCGACACACCGTTGCAACACCTCGGTTACGCTTCTTTTATAGAGCTCCTTGTTGATGATGGTGTACGCCTTGCCCTCCTTTGGATTCTCCTAGCCTCGGTTGTGTCACTTGGCAAGCTTCCCTCCGTTATGAACTTCATGATTTGCTCCGCCCACTCCGGCACTGGGTGCAAAGGAAAAAATTCTCGTCCACCTCCATTGGTTCGGCCACCATAATCTCCTCCATTATTTCCTCCACCATCCTGCGACCAGTCCCCGAGTCTTGATGAGCAGTCCCCGAGGTTCGGTGCGCAGTCCCCGAGCTCTGCCACGCAGTCCCCGGGTCCGACCAAACGCACCCGACGTCTACCTCCATTGGAACAGGTCCGGGCTCTTGCTCCGCCGGGATGAAAATAGATTCGGATTCAGGAGAAGGTTTGATTGAAGGAGTTCTCAAGTGATTCAGGGCTACCCTGGTGGTACTGCCTCTTTAGATGAACCGAGCTTTGACAACACGTCGGCAGCATTATTTTCTGTCCGAGGTATATGCCTGTACTCACACCCTTCAAAGAACCCGGATATCTTTTGCACATGGAACCGATATAACGCCATGTTGGCATCCAGAGCATCCCAAGTTCCAGAAGATTGTTGCACCACCAGGTCGGAATCGCCGAAGCACTCTACACGCCGGATACCGATCTCCTTCGCCACATTGAGGCCATGGATTAAGGCCTCATACTCCGCCACATTGTTTGATGCTGAGAAATGAATCTGCAGCACGTATTTCAGCTGATCTCGCTTCGGCGAGGTGAGGACTATTCCAGCCCCCAGCCCGATCTTTGTCTTGGACCCATCAAAATGCATTTTCCAATAATTATAGTCCGGCCTGGGTGGCTCATACTGCATCTCGGCCCAATCACAAAAGAAGTCCGGCAACGCCTGGGATTTAATTGCATCTCTTCTCTCATAATGTGGTGCATATGGAGACACCTCAATCGCCCATTTGGCAACTCGGCCAGTTGCATCTTTGCACCCGATGATCTCCGAGATTGGAGCTTCGCACACCACCGTCATGGGATGCTCCTGGAAATAATGCTTCAACTTCTTGACCGCCAGGTAGACACCATACGTCATCTTCTGGTAGTGAGGGTAATTCTGCTTCGAGGTAGAGATCACCTCGCTCAAGTAATACACCGGTCTCTGCACCGACCTGCCACCTTCTTCGCGCTCCACCACCACTGCCACACTTACAACTCGGTTTGTGGCCGCAATGTAAAGTAACATCGGCTCATTGTGCAATGGTGACGCCAACACCGGGGCAGTGGACAACATCTTTTTCAGCTCATTGAACGCCACGTCGGCCTGCGGGGTCCATGTAAACCCGGTACTTTTCTTCATGAGCTGGTACAAAGGTAAGGCTTTTTCTCCCAGCCGACCTACAAATCGGCTCAACGAGGCTAGGCACCCTGTGAATTTCTGCACATCTTTCAAACACTTCGGTAACTTCATGTTCTCAATAGCTCGGATCTTGGCCGGGTTAACCTCGATACCTCGGCTAGACACCAGGAATCCGAGCAACTTTCCAGCCGGGACACCAAAGGTGCACTTGTCCGGGTTAAGCTTCAACCGATATTTTCTCAAATTCACAAATGTCTCCTCGAGATCCTCGAGGAGAGTACGTTTCTCCTTAGTTTTGATGACGATATCATCGACATACACTTGCACATTTTTGCCCATTTGAGAGTGCAGGCATTTCTGCATACACCTCTGATAAGTTGCCCCGGCATTCCTCAGACCAAAACACATGACACGATAGCAATACGCCCCATACGGGGTAATAAAAGCAGTCTTTATTTGATCCTTCGGGTTCAGTGGTATCTGGTGAAAACCAGAGTACGCATCGATAAAAGACAACAGTTCACAACCAGCAGTGGAATCAATCACTTGATCAATCCGAGGTAATGGAAACGGATCTTTCGGGCACGCCTTGTTGAGGTTAGTGAAGTCAATGCACATGCGCCACACCTTGACCACGGCTGGCTCGTCTTTCTTCTTTTCCACCAAGACCGGATTGGATATCCAGTCCGGTGCAGCACCTCCATAATGAACCCGGCTGCAAGCAACTTAGCCAGCTCGTCCAGCACCACTTGTCTTCGGTCGTCTGAGAGACGACGGGTCGGTTGCCTCACCGGTTTCACCTCTGGCCTGACAAATAAAGAGTGCTCTGCCAACTCCCTCGGAACACCAGGCAGGTCCTTAGCCGACCATGCAAAGATATCCCGATTCTCACGGAGGAAGTGACAGAGCTCGCTTCCTATTTCTCGCCCAGCCCGGTCCCAATGATGGCCATATGCTCTGGGTGCTCCGGGTCAATGGGGATCTTCTTGGTCTCCTTGGGCACCTCGAATGCTGCAGTTGAGTCCGGGCTCATCAGTCCGGACATGCCGAGCTGTGTTGACTGCGCCATTGCCACCACTTGATGCAGCTTCTTCTTCTCAGCTGCGATCACCAAAGACTCGGCCAGATTAGACCCCGCCGAGGCACACTGAATGGCTCGCTTGTAGTCACCCGAGATGGATATGATCCCATTAGGCCCTGGCATTTTCATCTTCAGGTATGCAACATGGGTGGAAATCATGAACTTGGCCAGAGCCGGCCTTCCAAGCAATGCATGGTATGCACTCTCCAAGTCCACCACCTCGAACTCGATACTCTCAACTCGGCAGTTATCCTTGGTTCCAAATGCTACATCCACCCATATCTTGCCCATGGGTGCACAGGAAACGCCAGGCACAATCCCATGAAAAGTACAACTGCTTGGCATCAACTGATTTGGCGATATGCCCAATTTCACCATTGTGTCTCGGTACATGATGTTGATGGCACTGCCATTGTCCACCAGAACTCGGGTAAACCTCACATTGTTAGTAGGCCCACACAACGTCGGATCTACCACCAGGGCATACTTTCCAGGGCTCGGCATGATCCGAGGTGTGTCTTTCCTGCTCCAAGTGATCTCCTGCTCAGACCAGTTCATATAGGTCGGCACCACCGGCATTACTGCATTCACCTCCATGGCACGCCTCTGCACGCTCTTCTTGTCAGTTGGCTCGGTCACAAAGACCACATAGCTCGCATGAGCCTCTCTATAGTCATTTCCGGGGTATTCATACTGCTGACTTGGTCCGGCACCATTATTGTTGTTATTACCTCGGACATTCACAACATTCACGGGCCTTGCTGCTGCAGGCCTCGGAGGAGGTGCAGTGGTTATCGGGGTAACATTTGCTCCGGACAGATTTGGGTTAGGCCTCGGCTGAAATCTCTGAGGTGGTCCTGCTCTGTTTCCTCCGGCCTTCGCCCCTTCTTCCTGATTCTGCGGTTCCAGCTGCACTGCCGGGTTGAATGGTTGGCTGGCTTGCGCGGGTCGGTCGTATGGTAACAGCAAGGACCATCTATCATTGATTCATAAGTCAAGGGTGGCTCCGGGTTCGGACTAAATGCCGGACCATTGATTTTCGGCCTCTGGACACCTCCAGCTCCGGGCTGATCCGGGTTCACCGCTGCAACTTGGTTCGAGGTGTATGGGTAGTCCGGCTCCCTCCTCTTTTGTCCGAACTCTTGGCGGTCATTACACCTTGGTCCGAGCCGGTTGTTTATTGGCTCCCTCCTTCTGTTACGTGCCACTGCCTCTGCTGCTGGCTGCATCGGATCACCCAGAGCATAAGAATCTGCAATCCGGATTGTTTCTGCTAGGGATTTCGGCATATCTCTTTGGAGCCTCTGCCACAGCATGCTGCCATGTCGACAACCATCTGCAAACCAGGAAATGGCCTGTGCCTCTACAACTCCTTCACAGGAATTCCGAACATTGCTCCACCGAGTTAAGAATTCTCGGTCAGTTTCATGATCATCTTGCTTACATGCTGCCAGGAGCTGAGGTCGGTTTGGCCTCTTGTATGTACTAGCAAAGTTGCTGTTAAACGCCAGCTCCAAGTCTATCCAGGAGTTGATACTATACTCCGGCAAATTATTCAGCCAGATCCGAGCTGGACCTTCCAACATGTGCGGGAGATACCGGACCGCCCATCGGCGATTGCCCCCCGCTATGTGCACCGAGGATACATAATCTGTCAGCCAATCTTGCGGCTTGGTGCTCCCGTTGTATGGCTTGGTGTTCCGACCTAACTGGAACTGAGATACTGGCGGTGGTGGCTCCTTCATGATCCGAGGTCCAAAACACGCCGGACCAGGAGGGCCTTCCTCCTCCAGTTGCTCGGATAAGTAGATTCTATCCAGCTTGTTACGAACATCGCCTGGAGCTAACATCCGACCTCCTATCCGAGGTCCCAACGCCCCATCCACTCTGTGGTATCCAGCTCGCGCCATGGCCGAGTCTCCATCATCATATCGGTCATCGCCTTGACCGACATTCTGAGGTTGCTGAACATACTCCGGCTCTCGCTGATATTGCCCCTGCGGCCGGGTTGTTGCTGATACCTCGGGGGCGGAGGTGGTTTACCTCGGCCAGCCGACGCTGCTTGCCCGCCATTCTGATTTCCCTGACCGGAGTTACCCTTAGCTCGGCTTGCATTACCTGGCCGGGGTTTCCCTTAGCTCGGCTAGCATTGCCCTGGCCCACCTTCTGCTTTGCTGCTAACACCGGATCATACATCTGCAGCTGCTTGTTCTGACCCGAGGTGACACTCCGGGCTCGATCGGCTCCTCCGACGAGTGGAGACGAGGCTTGCCCCTTGGACACCTGACTAACTGGCCTAGCTGAATAAACCATCTCGAATCACCAGCCCCGGCATATGCTCTGCGGAGAGCCTCATTCTGCTGGTTAGCTACATACACTAATTCATTGACTCGCTTCTGCTGCGCACGCCATGCATCTCCAGTCAACCCGGATAGCTCGGCCCTGCCTGCCTCGGCAGCTCTGAGGTTCTTAGCAGGGGAACTATATACCGGCCTTCCAGTCGACACGCGACTCTCACTCCTAGCCGAGGTGGTAGGTCGAGCCTCCCTGTTTATCTCATCATTGAGCCCCTTGCCTCTCTGCCGCACCTCGGCTCCCCTATTTGTATCAACTGCTACCGGGGTGAAGCCATTCGCTGCATTGTACTCACGCAGATCTCTATTGAACTCATCTCTAGCTGTCATCATTGCTACAGCCTCCTTTTGCAACAGGACACGCTTTGCCTCTAGGTCGGCCACAGTCACCACTACATCCACTCCTGGATTTACTGGGTCTGCCAGTGTCTCCACTATCTCTACCAGGGTCGCACCTCGGCCCTGCACCTCGGGGGTACCAGGCAGCTCTTTCTCTAGCCTGGGCTTTGCAGATCTCACCTTAGCAACCTCGGCCGGCTTGGATTTGCTGGCATCTACTTTGCCAGCGGCATCAACCGGACCGTCATCATCACCTCCACGCAGCTCTCGGGGCGAGTGATACGCCGACCTAAAGCCGCGAGGAGAGGAGTTTCGTCGTCCACGAGCACCTGCTCCGGGTACCGCGAACAACCTCGACAGCAACGTAGGTGACGAAGCTGCCAAGCATCATGGTGAAGCCATGCTCGGGGAAGGGCTTGCCGGCGAAACACCCCGCGTTGTCGCTGATGAAGGTGAACTCACCGATCTTGGCGATAAGCCCGGAAAGAACACGCTCGCCTGAGCCCGTCCGGATGTAAACTCCCTCCAACGCCTCAATCTGCCCCACGGTGGGCGCCAACTGTCGTGGTGGGATCACGGCAGATGCCATAGGTATGGCTAAGATGGGGCCGAATGGTCGTTGGGGGAATCCGGGGAGGGTTTATGCACTCAAGAAGTGCACACGCAAGAACACGCAAGAAACCGCAAGAACACGAACGAGAAACAAGAAACCAAGAACACAAAGCACACCACGATGTACCCTGCTTCGGGGCCCTCTTGTGGAGGTAACACCCCTACTGCAGCACTATCCTACTCAGTGTATAGCTCAAAGTGACAAGTACAAGCTGCTCCTCGAGCTGTATGATGATACAATGGTGAGAACTTGAGGTAAAAGATGGAGCTACACGGGAGGAAGAAGGCACTCCGAGCTAGATCCGAGGTGTTCCGGGTGTTCCGAGGTTCCTTTCTCTCTTTCTTTCTCTCTGATCGATCTCTCCCTTAGCAGGAGGGGGGTGAAGCCCACTATATAGGCCAGCCGAGTTACCGTTGTGCCCCTCGCTGAACACTGTTGCCATGCCTCTGCACCGGTCACCACCGTACCTCTGTCAGGGACAAGACGTGGCCTGCCCATCCCCTGCTGCCTAACGGCAGAGCTAGCATGTCTCCTCTGACAGAGACAGGACGTAGCCACGCGCGCTACCTCGTAGCCTTTTCCCGGATCTCGCGTGGTCAGCGGTCAGAGACGTGCAGCCCCGCCGAACCCGGGGCACGCCTCTGCCAGGCTCCGTGACAGACGCTCCCGCGTCAGGCGCTCTTGTACCAGGCAGGAAGTGACAGGAGCATTGACTCCTGCCCGACCTACAGCCTCTTGCCTCGGTTAGCTCGGCACGGATGTGACGGGCTCCGTACCTCGGGTCTTGCGCTTAAGACCGACCACCTCGGACATTACTTCCTTCGGACAGCTTCTCCTGCACTCACCATACAAACCATAGCACCGAGGTAGTTAGGTCGGCTGAACATAGCTCGGACAGTTAACCTCGGTCCAGGCCAACGGGATACCTCGGAACCCTCCGGGCCAAGATAGGTCGGTCTTTATAATCTCCAGGTCAGGATGAAGCTCGGACACTCCCAGGCCTAAGAAGGTCGGTCCTTTCCGTACCTCGGCATCTCTTTAAACTCTTCTTAAGCCAAGCCTTGACCCTACCCGGGGGTAGCCCCCGACAAAGAGATATAGGGGAACCTTTAGTCCCAGTTCGTGGTACGAATGGACTAAAGGTGCTCGCGTGGGCCCCCCTCTGCGGCTGCCCAGCCACGGACCCTTAGTCCCGGTTCGTATCACGAACTGGGACTAGAGGTCCCGTCCGACCCGCGACTAGTCTGGCGCGGCCTCGTAGCCGTTTAACCGGGACTAGTCCCCCCCTCTAGTCCCGATTCAAAAGCCATCCGGGACTAGAGCCCAAAACAACTCTGGACCAAAGGCATTGTTTCTACTAGTGTCCGTCGCAGGTGTAGAGCAGCAGTCGTGCACGGGGGCGTGCACACTATGGAGTCAACGCCGCGCATGGTCAAGGCTCGGTTCGTCGCCAGTGTATGTGGGTCCTTTGACTTTTTGATTGTTTTTAGATACTATTCAATTTTTATTGATCCGGCAGATGGGCCCATGTCCACCTCAGTCAACAGGCTACACGTGTTGCCACCTTAGCCATGACAATTGGGTTCCACTTGTCAGTTTCGCCGTTAAATCGTGATCAAAAGGAAATTAGCGCACATTGCAACAAACCGACCAAAATGTAGTGGGATTTTGTTCCGTAAACTAATTTACGCGGTAAAGTGGTGATTCTATGTTAAAAACTCTAGGCGGAGAGGGAGTCGAGAAAATCCAGAGGCGAACTGAGCGAGCAGGGGAGGGCATAAGTTTAGAGAAGGAATTGGCGCCACCTCGGTGGGCCTGATGGCGGTGGCCGTGCTGGTTGTGGGCATCGCAATACCGGCTTCCGCCGCCGTGCAGCCGCCCGCGACACCACCTTGTCGGTTTTTCTTTCCCATGGGCCATGGCTTCGGTTTCCCGCATTGGCTGGTGCATGGGCCCCGGCCCCGGGGCGGGCGCCTCGCTTTCACTGCCACGGTGCCACCCGTTTCGCATGTTGATTTCGTCCTGTGAATCGTCTTGTACGTTCGTGGCGGACTGGCGGTGAAGACTTCGGAAGATACAATTAATTTGATCTCTGGCTGTTCAAAGCCACGTACTTAGGAGGAGCTTCCTGGTAGAGAAAAAGACCTGTAACAATTCAGCGCTAACTTCGTAAATCCAGCGGTATTCAGTAAATTTTCAAAACTCCACGTGTAGTGTGCTTGTTGCATTGAAATAGCACTGATGTTCGATTTTTGCCGTGCTAAATCGATTTCTGACAGAGGGACCCACTGCCAGGCGTGACGTGGAAGACATTGTGGAACGGAGGGAGTAGCTAGATGTTACTGCAGTCATCTATCAGGTGGCGACATTGCAGAAATTCACTTTGCCTCCTGAGCTCATATGCTCCTGGTATATTAAACAAAATTTAAAAATAGTAAAACATATTAAAAAAATCTGAAATTTTTTGGAGGCGAACATATACCAATGTCCAACGTAGGTGTCAAGTTTCGTTGCGAAATGACATTCGGTATTCTCTGTGCAAAAGAGATAAAGCAGTGGTCGAAATGCAATTTCAAAAACATACTTTTTAGAGCATTGATTTGTTTTTTTTGCACAGACCACCAAACATGACATTTCATCACGAAACTTGGCACGTGTTTAAAAAGCATATATATGTTCGTCACCAAACAAATTCAGAATTTTTGGAAATGTTTTACTATTTTTTAATTACGTTTAATACAACAGAAGCATATGAACTCCGGAGCCAAAACGCCTCTCTCGCGACATTGTTGCTACTGTTATCGAGTGCTGAATTTGTATCAGGGAGGTTCTAACCTGTAAATTTGAATCGCATACTATATCCCCAGCAGCTCCTGCGCGAACGCGTAGATGTTTGGTAACCAGAGACCCCCTTGCGTGCTCATGCCGCTCATGGCGCACACCGGGTTGAGAGTGGGCATGACCGGCATCCGCGGCCGCCAATGTGCCGACCGAGCGCGTCCTGCCCTGCTCCTCCGACCCAACCAGCCTCCCTCTGCCGCAGCCCCTCTGACGCCGCCACTCCAGCTTTGATGAGCCTGTCATGTACCACCGCGATCACGTCCGAGCACGCCACACCCCCCCCTCCCCCCTGCCATGTCTCGTCTGCTGCCGCAGCTCCGCCGCGTCCCCTCCATGTTTCCCCGCCGCGTCACCAGCCGTCAGACCACCTTGCCCTGCCAAGTTGTGGATGCGGCCATGTCTGCCCCCCCCCCCCCCCCCCCCCCCTCCCCCGTACCCCATGGCCGAGCCTGCTAGGCTCGCGGGCGACGCGCACCATGTGTCCCGGAAGCTCTCGATCCCCTCCTAGAGCACGGCGCTGTCGGGCACCTCGGCCACGGCCTTCACCAGGCGCGACGGTCGGCTACATCGCCGCGACCACCTGATCCGCAGTTACGTCAGAGGACGTCACGAGGTAGATGACGGATTATTTCTTGCAATTTTTTTTGACATTTCAAAATGTGTTACAAATGCATTTTAATTAAAGTTCCACGTGTACCCGGGAGCCAAAACGCTTTAGATTCATTCAGTACATAGTGACCCCTTGAATAAGTAAGAATGCAGAAGCATGAAATGTGGGCATCGTAAAAAAAGCTGTTACCGCAAATCGGAAGAAGTAGCACACAACTCGGAAAGAAAACCTCTGATGCTCCTTTTTGCTTAATGATGCAACTAATGTAATGCCAAGAACCGATCTATTGCAAGCCTGCGCTCGAGCGAAACAGCTTCGGGAACAAGTATTTTGGATTAAATAAACCTATCTCTGTTCTTCACGTAAGCAATTTATACGTCTGGCTCCGAAACAAGAATGCGGGTACAAACGAGTACACAGACAACACGTAAAAGTAAAGACAGCATGTAGAAAAAGAGAGTCCGATTTTATTTAGTAGAGAAGCAGACGAACAGGCGTGACAGGTTCCGCATTTGTGAGCCTGGGCGACTTGAAACGCAAGACCAACTTGAAATCAATCCAAGAACGACGACTCCATAGTTTCTTCAAACTTTTGCCGCCTTTACTTTGTCATCATCAGAAGTGTTTAGGTGAATTCGATCGTGAGGTCTCTGGAGTGCTCACCCAGTTGTGCTCTGATTGCATCCTCCGCACTCTTCACCTCCAAAGCTGCAGCTGATTTGCAGTCAATGGTGACATGGACTTGTGTGAGAGCAGACAGATGCTCGATGCCAAAACTGAAATTTCGTGCAGAGACAGTGTTTCACGTGCACTGAATCCGAGCGAAAGCCTTTTGAGCTCCTTCATGGCACTTTGAGTGAACTGCAGCTTTGTCCCACCAGAACGGCATGTGAAACAGAACACCTAAGACAGTTGAAGCCACAATCCACATCCACCGCCATGCTGACAGTGAAACTACTTTCTGCTCCCTTCTTGGACAGTTTTTTTTTTCCAGTAACTGCGCTGCTTGGACTGTGAGCTCATGGTGCCTGTAGATACTAACTTGAGAAGGACCAAATTTGGCAATTTCCCCAGCTCACTGAGAACTTGATGGTCTAATTCGACAATTCCAATATCTAGGTGGGTAACGCTGACAAGGGGGAGAATACTTAACATTTCAGTCAGAATTGGCGCATAGATTTTCAGCTCAAATCTTCGGAGCTGATCAGTTGGTGGACGGAGAAGCAAATACTCATAAGGGCAATAAAGAGTTAGGGAAGTAAGCTTAGTAGAACTTGCAACCTCCATGTATACACGCTCCTCATAAGGCCTGCCTCGATCCAATCTTATGCCCAGTGCCCTCAGACGCTCCGAATTCCTCAGGAGCTCTAGCACTGAGATCTGATTGTCATTGTCAACACCAATTGTTGATACTTCTTCTGATCTCTGCATTTTTTGGATTCCACTGGGAAGTTTGACAGTATAGTCAACTAGCAGATGTGCCAATCTTTTCTGTTTAACTATAGAGTCAGGCAAAGTGCTCAACTTTGTGTGCCTCAAATCTAGGGTCTCCAACTGCTCTAGTTTTCCAATTTCTTCTGGTAACTTATCAATATCAGTCCCTGCAACTCCCAGGTATTTCAGAAGGATCAACCCTCCAATGCCTTCTAGATGGTGGTTTCCCAAACTGACAGTACCTTCAAGATCCAGAACTCGTATAAGTTTGAAGCACGGAAGAACAGGCCCCTCCTCCTATTTTCCCAGACTCTGTGAGGGCTGAACAGTGACGGATCGCACTCTAAATAGGTTCACTGCGATTGAGGCCAAGGTGCCATCTCCGTTTCCGTCTTCGTCTTGGTCGTCGTAGCAGTCCAACGAGAATCGACGAACGGTATATATATTCAAATGAGCACCACCAACGGTAACAAAGTTGCCTTTTGTGGACAGGGATTTGATGAAATCAAGGATGGCACTGTGAACGGTGCAACCCACTGCCTGGTCATCGTTGTAGTTGAACACCGGCTGAATCAGTCTTCTCATGACAAGCTGGTTGAAGTAAATCTCCCCTGTTTCCCACAAGTTTTCGTCACCTCTTACTGTTTCATCTTCATATCCTGTTGTTTTTCACCTCTTCTTTCTTTATCTTCTCTAGGGATATACCCTTCACTTATCCTTTCTTCTTCACGTCCTGTTGAAACTTTTTCATTTTGGAACCAATTTTAAATTTGGAAACATTTTTAAATTTGGAACCATTTGTAATTTTAGAACCATTTTTAATTTTGGAACCAATTTTAAATTTGGAACCATTTTTAAATTTGGAATCATTTGTAATTTTGGAACCATTTTTAAATTTGGAACCATTTTCAAATTTTTGAACCATTTTATAATTTGGAACCATTTTTAAATTTGGAACCATTTTTTAATTTGGAACCATTTTTAAATTTAGAACCATTTTTAAATTTTGAATCATTTTTTATTTTGGGACCATTTAAAAAATTGGGACCGTTTTTAAAATGGAACCGTTTTTAAATTTGGAACCATTTTGAATTTGGAACCATTTTTAAATTTTGTAACCATTTTTAAATTTGGAACCATTTTAAATTCAGAACTTTTTAAAATTTGAAACCATTTTTTAATTCGGAACCATTTTAAATTTGGAAATATTTTTAAATTTGTAACCATTTTTTAATTTGGAAACATTTTGAATTTGAAACCATTTTCAAAATGGAACCATTTTTAAAAAAATGGAACCATTTTTAAAAATTTTGAACCATTTTAAAAAATGCACAATTTTCAAATTTGAAACCATTTTTTAATTTTGAACCATTTTTTAAAAATAAACATTTTTCAAATTTGAAACCATTTATAAATTTTGGAACCATTTTTTCGAAAATGAACAATTTTCGAAAAATGAACAATTTTTTAAAAAAATCAAAAAAGAAAACAAAACAAAAAGAAAAAAGAAACAAAAAAAGAAATGCGAACATAGAAAAAAAGAATAAAGAAAAAACCAGAAAAGAAAAAAGAAAAAGAAACAGGAAAAAAAGAAAGAATAACGAAAAAGAAAAAGAAAACTGAGAAGAAAAAACGGAACAGGAAAAAATAACGCTACAGCCTATAAATGGGCCGGCCCATTTGACGCGCAAGCGTACGCGGACGCTATTCGCGCCCGCGGTACGCGGAATATAGGTTTTCCCCGCGGGAAGGAAGTCCGCTCTGCGTACCCTTGCCGAAAGTGGGCTTGGCCCAGTTTCGGTTGCTGAGAGCAGCTGCTTCCAATAGGTTGGAAAAACTTGTGTTCAACTGCTTCCATTTTGAAGTTTCGTGTCAAAGGTTTAAAGTCATGCACGTTTTGCTGCGTCGTCATTTGTTTTGAACTATTGTTTCGCGTACTCATGCACTTTCTAATTACTTTACAAACATGCATTTAGTAACGTACTTCTTTTTTTTTTTTGTCACAACTGGGATATGAGTGAAGTTTTAAAAATGCATATATATTTATACAAATATATTTCAATTTAAAATAAAATGTACGAGAAAACTATGCGAGTCCACGGGTAGGTTCCATTCCTGTACTCGGTTTCGAGTTTACTCGATTATAATTTCTCAATTTCGAATCGGTGTTTGGAAATTTTGTAGACGAATTTTATCAAATTCGTTGCACTTGGTTGAATGTTTGGAATATCCTTTGACGAGGAGGTTAATCTCAACGTCCGCACAATTTTCGTGTTGTAATTTGGTCTTGAACAATTTTTTAAAAACCCGTCGAACGTAATTTGGTCTTAAACGATTTTTTGGATGACCAGTTGAATAGAATTTGGTATTGAATGATTTTGTAAAACTTCGTTGAACAGAAACTTGGTTTACACGGATTTTGGAACGATTTTTGAAAAACACGTAGAACGATTTTTGAAAAACATGTTGAACGTAATTTGGTCTTGAACGATTTTTGAAAAACCCGTTGAACGGAATTTGGTATTGAACGATATTGTAAAACTTCGTTAAACAGAAACTTGGTTTAGACGGATTTTGGAACGATTTTTTAAAACATGTTGAACAGAATTTGGTAACCGTTGAACATATTTGGTCTTGAACAATTTTTAAAAAACCCGTTGAACGTAATTTTGTCTTGAACGATTTTTTGGAAGACCCGTTGAATAGAATTTGGTACTGAATGATTTTGTAAAACTTCGTTGAACAGAAACTTGGTTTAAACGGATTTTGGAACGATTTTTGAAAAACATGTAGAACGATTTTTGAAAAACATGTTGAGCGTAAATTGGTCTTGAACGATTTTTGAAAGACCCGTTGAACATAATTTGGTATAGAAAGATTTTTGTAAAACTCCGTTGAGCAGAAATTTGGTTTAGACGGATTTTGGAACGATTTTTTAAAACATGTTAAACAGGATTTCGTAACCCGTTGAACATAATTTGGTCTTGAACAATTTTTAAAAAACCGTTGAACGTAATTTGGTCTTGAACGATTTTTTGAAAGACCCGTTGAATAGAATTTGGTATTGAACAATTTTCTAAAACTTCGTTGAACAGAAACTTGGTTTAAACGGATTTTGGAACGATTTTTGAAAAACATGTAGAACGATTTATAAAAATGTTGAACGTAATTTGGTCTGGAACGGTTTTTGAAAAACCCATTGAACAGAATTTGGTATGAACGATTTTGTAAAACTCCGTTGAACAGAAACTTGGTTTAGACGGATTTTGGAATGATTTTTGAAAACATGTTGAACAGGATTTGGTAACTCGTTGAACATAATTTGGTCTTGAACAATTTTTAAAAAACCTGTTGAACGTAATTTGGTCTTGAACGATTTTTTGAAAGACCCGTTGAACATAATTTTGTGTTGAACGATTTTGTAAAACTCCGTTGAACAGAAACTTGGTTTAAACGGATTTTGGAACAATTTTTGAAAAACATGTAGAACGATTTTTGAAAAACATGTTGAACGTAATTTGGTCTTGAACGATTTTTGAAAGACCCGTTGAATAGAATTTGGTATTGAACAATTTTGTAAAACTCCGTTGAACAGAAACTAGGTTTAAACGGATTTTGGAACGATTTTTGAAAACATGTCGAACAAGATTTGGTAACCCGTTGAACATATTTGGTCTTGAACAATTTTTAAAAAACCCGTTGAATGTAATTTGGTCTTGAACAATTTTTCAAAGTCCCATTGAATAGAATTTGGTATTGAACGATTTTCTAAAAACTCTGTTGAACAGAAACTAGGTTTAAACGTTTTTGGGAATGATTTTAAAAACATGTTGAACGTAATTTGGTCTTGAACGATTTTTGAAAGACCCGTTGAACATAATTTGGTATTGAACGATTTTGTAAAACTCCATTGAACAGAAACTAGGTTTAAACGAATTTTGTAACGATTTTGAAAACATCTGGAACAAGATTTGGTAATCCGTTGAACGTAATTTGGTCTTGAACAATTTTTTAAAACCCGTTGATCGTAATTTGTTCTTAAACAATTTTTGAAAGACCCATTGAACATGGTATTGAACGATTTTCTAAAAACTCTGTTGAACGAAAACTAGGTTTAAACGGATTTTGGAACGATTTTTTAAAACATGTTGAACGATTTTTTTAAAAACTTGTTGAACGTAAATTTGGTTTTAAACGATTTTTGAAAGACCCGTTGAACATAATTTGGTATTGAACAATTTTGTAAAACTCTGTTGAACAGAAACTTGGTATTGAACGATTTTGTAAAACTCGGATTCAAAAAAATTTCATTTTCAAAATTTATTCATTTTCGAAATTTGTTCATTTACGAAATTTATTCAAAAATATGAACATGTATGGTATTTGAACGATTTTAATATATGGACAGGCAATATTTTCCTAAAACATAAAACATTTTTTCTAATATAAACAAAAATAAAACAAATAAGAAAGAAAAAGAAAAAAGAAATAGCCAAAAAGGAAAAATGAAAAAGAAAAAGCAAAACAAACAGGAAAAAAATGAACCAAAATACAAATTTCGGCTGAAGATGTTATTGGGCCGGCCCACCTCGCGAAGCAGGGTGCGCGGAGCGCATAGCGCTCGCGGTAGGCGGTAACTAGGTTTCGCCGAGGGGTGCTGGCTCTAGCGAGAGCTCGTTCGATAGCGCCTTGGGCCTGCAACGCTGCATCGCCACCCGCCCACCAAGTAACGCTCCGGCCGCTTTTTTTCGAGAGTAGGCAACTGGATACCACGTACCATATCTATCTATACTTTCTATAAATCAAAAATCTCACTAACATGTATTAATTTTTTTTCTATCTCAACATGTAAGCTATCCAAATCATCCATTGTTTTAGCCAATTAATTATGTCCATGTCATCCCCCACTAATATTCATTAATTATAGTATAGAGAGGCGTGAGGCATAATGACAAAACTCACGAATTTTACAATTAGCAAGAAATGCTAAATAGCGTGTGGCTATCGAAAATCAAGACGGTTATAAATGTTTGAAGTTTGACCCGGGCCTGGCTAGCCAGGCTCGGAACAAACTAAGCACTTGGTTGACCGCGAACCGAGAACAATTTGGTTCCCCTTCTGTCTTGTCCTAGTCACTTTTTTCTATTTCGACGAGATTTGCCACCTGATTTTTTAGGCCGTCAATTTTGGCACCTTTAGGGCATCCACAACGTCAAATGCCTACATGGACGCTTAGGAAATAAAAATAAAAATAAAAATAACTGAATAATATATGGAGCAAGCACTCATCCCTGGCAACGCAAGCCGCTTATGTGAGACGCTAATTCAGTCGCTAGATGCCTCAGTTTACACGCTCGGCAGAAACTAGCGTCGGACGATACTTTTGGCATCGAGCGCCCGGGATTGAGCAATGAAACCGCCAATCGACCGGGATTCCGATCCTAGCGTCGGTGTCTGGTGTTAAGTATATTATACCACCACTTCCTATCAGATCGGTCTTTTGGGATAGTTGGTTGGTAGAGCTTTTCTAATATGGTATCAGAGCCTGAGGTCTTGAGTTCAAGTCTCAGTCCCCGCATTTCCCTAATCATTTATCCACGCTCGAAAGAGGGCGTGAGGGGAGGTGTTGATCATTCCATATCCACGTCGGATGTGAAGGGGTGTTAAGTATATTATACCCACTTCCGTATCAGATCGGTCTTTTGAGATAGTTGGTTGGTAGAGCTTTTCTAACAGAGTCGTGCTGTGGATGCTCTTATATCGCCAAAAGTACACTTACATTTTCAGAGCATGGAAATTGTGTACTCCTGAAAGATTACCCTTCTCATGACAACATGATCATCAGTTCATCACCACATGGCACAAAGGAAAGAAAAAGGAAAAGGAAAAAAAAAAAAGGCAGACAGAAGAAAACCCCCACCCGTCGTGCGCCGTAGTGCCCTGCCTTCTTGTTCTCTCTCTCTCTCTAACGGCGACGAGCGAATCGTGTGAATGAGATGAGATGGGAGACGGCGGCGACGGGAGCGGAGGCGGAGGCGCTGCAGGAGCGCATCTGGGACCTCCACGACAAGCTCAGCCACGCCATCCTCTCCCTCTCCGCCTGCGCCGGCCTTCCGGGTTGCGGCTGCCGCGCCCCCAACGGGCACGTGGTCGTCAAGGGGCGGCGGCTGCGGGGAGGAGCGCACGGCGACCTTGCGGTGGCGGCGGCGGACATGGCGGACGCGCGGGGCCTGCACGCCATCCGCGCCGCGCTCGAGGACCTCGAAGGCCACCTCCACTTCCTTCATGTCAGTACAAGCCCCTCCCTCACCTCCTCCTCCCCCTCTTCCTCTTTGTTGAAAATTCGTGGCTCGTTGAATGGTGAAAAAACCATTCCCACTTGAATACTTGATGATGCAATGGAACAGGTTGTTATCACTGCTGTGCTTTTCCTTCCTTGTGCAATTGAACAGTTTGTCTTCTTTGTGAGCGAACTGCATTGAGATGATTCCACCGCGCGGATCCATCAATTCAGATTCAAATGAACAGCTGTTAGTCTTAGTGTCATTTACATTAAAAAAACTAGGCCTTTTATTTCCAGACATTGTGGAAGGCTAGTGGCCGTGACCCGTGAGTAGTGTGTTCTGTGTTTGGTCCACAGATGTTCCTCGTTTGACTGTTCGCCGTGGTTTAGGAAACAAACGATATTAAGCCAGATCTTTGTGAGCTGGATGATGGCTCTGTCTGCTCTTCTTGTTTGTCTCTGTGTTGTTTCATTATTGCATCTCTGTGTATACTTCAGTATTTTTGGCCTCTTATGATTTGGGTGGTATATCACTCAAAATGTGTACGTGTTCCATTGGCACTTCTGTTGGCATGCATCTTCACTACAAAGTTCAGGAGAATCTTATCTGTTGAATAGGGACCTCCATTTCCGTGTAGCCAATAATGGTACGAAGACACGCAATGCCGTCTTCTGGCTAATGGGAGTTACCTATGTAGCTTGCTCCTTGTTGTCCTCTTGTTTAAGGTATCAATAGGAACTGTTAATATGATGTACAGTTTACTACCTTGCAAGATTGAGTCCTAGCGAATGAGTGATAATATTGCTTCTTCGTATAGCAGTAATTGCAAGTTTCACGATCAGCTACCTTCTTTCCATAGTGTAAAATTGAGTACATCTACATTATCATTTCTGGCAAACATAAACCAATATTTAGAAACAATATGTTACTTATGTGTGTCACATTGGCTTGTAGGATGTTCAGTTACAACAGCGTGCTGAACGAGATGCCGCGATTGCTAGGGTCCAGCAAAGTCGTATTCTCCTTGCTGCAAGGTTGGCTGAACATAGAGGAAAGGGGCATGGAGTCATTGAGGAAGCCTTAGGTTTCGTGGGCGATGTGCTTGACAAGAGCCAATTTTTCTCACCGGAAGATGTCTATAGGTTGCACAACCAATCAGGTGAAGATGAGGACCGCAGGGGACATGGTTCAAACCTGGTGGTGAGTGTGATATCCTGCACTTTTGCTTTAGCCAAGAACATTGTAAGATTCAAGAGGATTGGTGGTGTGCTGGGTAATGCTACTGTGCTTGCAGTAAGTATGCTCGCTTTCTTGCAGCTGCATCAGTTGGCCTTGGGTAAACAAACTCTAGCAGTTCAATATAGGAGAACCGATAATCGTTTTCATTCTGAAGGGTCAAGAAAAAACAGTGAAGAAAAGCATCTGGAAGTGTTATTAGCTAGAGGTTGAGGAATCATCAGATGGTTTGTACAGGAAGCTTTGTTCTCTTTTCAGTTTTGGTCGGTTTTCTTAGGTCACTAGTCATGCATTCTTTTGGATGGGCTGGTCTACAGTCTACCTCCATTATTAGAAGTTGTACCACACAAGTTGTAAACGGTTTGAGGTTGCAATAGATGGAGTACTGGAAGAGTCTGCGAGACGGTTTCTTTTTCTTCAACTAACCCAGAAGAATCGATGCTTCAAGGACAACAGTTTTGCATTTGCTAGCTTATTTGGTACTAGTGCAAGAGATCTCCTTTTGGGGTTACGAAATATTTGAATTTGTTGGTTGGAGCTTTTGACACTATACTTCATTTGTTTGCCTCTTCGATCAGTGATATGGCCTGAAGGTTCTTTGCTTAACTGACTTTACTCTGTGATTTGTATATAATGGAGAAACGGTACAAGCACACAAGTCTACAACTGTACAACGTGGTGAATGTGTCAAAGTCTTCAATGTGTTGAGTTGAGATTTGCTCGTTCTTGTGCCTTGTTGTTCACACCAGTTAGTGCCACTTTTTCTTTCCATATTTTAACTACTCTTTCGGAGATGGGAATTACTTTGCTGTTCTATTGCTGCTTGCAGCAGCTTTACTTGTTCAGAAACTTCAGCCACCGTGCAGTGTAAATCATTTGCGCCCGTGTTCTGTCAAAATGATGTGTCGCTAGTTTGCGCCTTCTCATGTATTTCTTGAAAAAAAAAATTGCCTTCTCATGTAAAGTTGGAATCAGTTGACAGCAAAAGATGTGCTAAAGCACAACAAGATCTGCTAATCTGGTATTCTGGTGCTTATTTTATCCTCTAAAATATGGAATTGGCATCTTTGTTCAAGTGCCATGGCAAGTTCTCTAGCAGAATCTATAGCTGGCAGCCAGGTTCTTTATCTTTACGAGAAAGGAACCAGCCCGAGGGTCATCTTTGAAGTGGGAATTGGATTCCCTAATTCTTAGTCAACATTTTCGTGCAAGGGTATCTCATTCGAGCGATTACATAGGTAGGCATCATCAATGGTGGAATGTCTAAATCCAGGCCGTAAAAGGCTGAACAGACAAACTGGCATTTCTAATTCGTGAATTTCTAATGATCGCTGTGTCCTGCATGCTGGATCCTCTACTGGTGTTCCAACTCTTTCACTGTTCCTTTTTGCACTGCCTTCTTTATGCTTTAGTTCTCTTTTACTTTTTTTCCTCTTTCGGTGTCCATTAGTTTCTGTCAACATTTTCCTCTTTAGGTTCACAAAAAAGAGACCAACCAGGACTAGCCCTTGGTGGCTTCTTTTTATAGAAGAATTGCTCCTTTGTGAGAATTCCAGAAATTCGTTCCCGACGGGATTCGAACTCTGGTTGCTAGGTTGAGCCACTGCTACCTTTGCCACTGGGCCTCTGCCCCGTTCTCACATCTTTAGGTTCACAAGAAACATAGATTCAACGTTCGTTTTCAAAGTACTTGCTCGAGGGGAACCAAAGAGTAATAATGTTCAGGTGTACAAGAATGTATGTAATTAGAACCTAGCAGTACTGCAGCAGTCATCGATAGCAGACAATAAACTAAAACTGGAAAGAAAAGACAAGGCTAGGAATTTTATGTTACAAGCTAACTGAACAAGCGAAAACATCAGCACCATGCAAACAAACAGCACCCAACTTCCGAAGAAGGAAAGACAAAACAAAAGAGGACAACAATAAGCTCAAGCAACGGAATAAAGATGTGTTGGGTCCGGTCTGGCCCAGTGACCCGCTGGACCGAACGTGGATTTTGCTACCACTAGGGTAACGGGCCGACCCGCGAATGATTAGGTCCAAAACGAACCTAACCCGTTTGACCCTAGGGTCTAACCGCACCTATCGGCGGACGAACTGGACGGTGCCGCCGCTGCCGCGAGATTCGCCGCTGACGACGTAGCCGCGGAGGGGTTCCGATCACCGGAGTCGGCATGGAGCCGGCGGGTCGCCAGAGGCGTGGCGCACCCACGAGTGGCGCAGCGCGGTGGACTTCCACGCCGAGGTCCTCGGGCGGCACCTCGCTGACGGCCTCCTCGACCCGTCCTCCCGCATCGTCTGCCTAAGTGGAGCTCGACGTCTTCGGCGCTGTCGCCGTCTCGAAGAAGCGCTCTCCACCGCTCACCGCTGCAGGAGACGCTGCGGTCCCTGTCGAACCTGGTGGCGCTCACCGCCGCAGGAGACGCCGCGGTCCCTGCCGAACCTGGTGGTGGAGCTGGCGCTCCAGATGCACGCGCTGCTCCGCTAGCTCGGCAACCCCGTCGGCGCATCGTTCTGGAGACGGACGCCGCGGCGGGCGACGGAGCCGGCGAGGGTGTGCCGCCCGGCCGCCGAGGCGCCCGGCACTGCTGCTGGACGAGAGCGCGTGGACCTGACGGTCTATGGGAAGAAGACCGGTTTCTGTGGTGCGGCGACAAACGACGAACGACGACCTGACGGTGATGTAGACGCTGTGGGCGGTGTCCATGGGCGCCGGCGTTCTCCCAGCGGCAGCGGGCTCGTCGCCAGAGAAAAGATGTCCAGCAGCATGTACAGACTACAGAAAAGAGGGCCGAACCTGCGGTTCCCCTTTACCCTGTCAGAAAAGGGGCGGGGCATACCCTGAATCTGAATTTTTGCTTTAGGTACACATCCGGACGGCAATGGGTACCCGATACCCGCAAACCCTATGGGTACCCGCCTCAAATGGGGAGGGTATGGTATAGGAAAAAACCCTGCCGGCCCTCCTGCAGCGCGCCGCCGCTGCTTCTGTGCCGTTCCTCCGAAAGCGAGATCCAAGAGGACGCAAGAAGGCGGTGCCGCGACGGATTGCCGCCGGTTCATGCGAGCGGGACGTCCCGGAAGCGAGGCCATACACCCGTTGATTCGTCCTCCAACGGCGACAGGCCAGTTCCGAAGAAGGGGAAGGTCACCGGCAACAAACACAAGCAAAAGGCAAAATCTCCAACGTAAGAGCTTGCTAGTTCACCAGATGCTTGCTAGTTCATTCAGATTTTGCTAGTTCATTCATATTTCAGAGATGTATTTTAGTTGCAGGCTTGTTGATTCACTAGAATAGTTGCTGATTTCATTATAGATGAATTTTAGATGTATTGCAGTAGCTGTTCTTCAAGCTGTTGGTGGCGGGTACCCGCCGGGTACCGCAGACCTGCCGGGTGACGGGTATGGTGGAGAATTGTACCGGCGGCGGGTATGAGGGCGGGTGGCGGGGCAGAGGCGGGTACAGGTATGGGGGGGCCAAACCCGTACCCATACCCGGCGGGTGCCATCCAGAGTACACAGGTCCAATACTAGGTCCGCACCGGACCGAACCTAGCGCATACAACGGAATAACTGGAATTTCAGTTCCCATTTTTTTTCATTACTTTGTTATCTGGGTGCACCCATATAGGCCTTCTGCCATGATTTGGCAATATGACATTTTGAATTCAGTCAGGTGGACAGTACGCCCATATAATACATCCCATATGGTAGAACAGGAACAAAGATACACGAGATGCAGGGAAGATGACTGCAACATCCTCCACCTAGAGACCTGCTGCGTCAGCCCATAGCATACTTTTGGGTCCAGCTCCTCGCAGTGGACTCATACTTCACACGGTCGCTCTTGTACATGTGTGCAATCTCCGGAACCAACGGGTCGTCGGGGTTTGGGTCCGTTAGCAGAGAACAGATTGAAAGGAGTACCTGCAAATAGCGGCTTATGAGAACTGGAGAAACAAAACATACAAAGTTATCGCACAGTGTTTGCTGTAAAAGCAAATTCTGCTAGCACACCACATCACATTTGGCATGAACGAGTTTGTTACAAAACTATTGAAAGGAAGAATCAAGTCACCTTGGAAACTGTCAATGCAGGGCTCCATTGCTCCTTCAAGATATCAAGACATATGCTCCCGTTACTGTTGATATTCGGATGGAAAACCTTCGTCTTAAATGCAACCTGCAAAATTACTTCCGTCAGGATTTAGCTATAGCTCATAACAAGCATTTCAGATACACTTGAAATGTAGAAAAACATTTGGCCAAGCACAATAATCTTCGCAAACCATAGTTAGTACTCCACTTAAGACTATTGCTTGCAGCAAAAATATTTTATCTTAACAAAGAACATGTGCTGGTATCTAACGACAAGACTTGTAGCTTCAATGATCTCAATAAGCACCATTTGGTCATCAGAAAATTTAGGATATTTGTTATGCAACCCAGGACGTGAGTTGTGATAATACAAGCTTGTTGTACACAAGCGAAACGTAAGAGAAAGGAGAAGTGCTTAAAACTGAAGCATCCTAGTAATTATGCATGACACGTGAATAAACATCAACTTATGCAAATGTTGATGACTTATTGTGTTATATGAATCTTTCGGACAATCTCACAATGCTACAGAACGAAAAAGGCAGCTGACTGTGTATACTCATAGGAATAATGTTCAGCATATTGTACTGGAAATAATATTGACTCACATACCTTGGGTGGCTTGAATGGGTAGTCTGGTGGGAAGTGGATGGTAACCAAAAAGACGCCACCGGCATATGGGCTTTCGGCTGGGCCCATGATCGTTGCTTGCCAGTGGAACATGTCTTCTGCCACAGGGCCTGTTCGGTGGGGAAAAACAGATGTTTTAGCCATAAATTGGAGCCTCAATCTAAATTCCCATATTGCTATTGAGCACAATGGAGTAATAAGATGATAATATACAGTGCAGTAGCAAACTGATAACACGCGATCAGATAATAAACTGCTACAGAATTTTAGATAACTGAACAGTTGTGATCAGTTTTAGTGCCTATCAGCAGCTAGAGGTAATTCAGCAAGTTTAACAATAGCATCTGTGGGCCAGTGCCACAGTTTTGGCAAGCCATAAGCCAACCAAACATGGTAAACTGGGGTCTGAAAAGGCTGCAAGCTGCAGCTTCTAGGCGCCATCTCGCAAGAACAGCACTGACCAGTGACCACCACCACGTTATGTATGTCAGTACTAATCAATAGTGGGATATGCAGCGACCAGCTTGACCCAAAACATGTGTGCAAGTCGCCCTCCCTTTTACTAGATCCTTGATAAGGATCTGCGACTTGCTCCCGGTTCTACACTGAAATTTCCGCGAGCCCTCAGTTCACGCAATTGATGCCTAATTACGTTACTTCACAACCTGTGGATAGATCTAGAAACGCCTCCCATGAAAAACGCAATAGTCTAATCACTGGTACCAAGCGCATCCGTTAAACACTGAATCTCCGGGGAGGTATTAATTACAGCGGGAACAGTATAATCACTACTAGTGATAATAAATAAGTAGATCTGGGCTGGCGGTAAAATTACCGGCGCTGCAGGAGGTGGGGGGATCCCGCTGCAGGTCCTTGAGCTCCTTGAGGATCCGCTTGGACGCCATGGCGGCTGGCGAATCCGATGGAAATCGAGGGGAAAGTAGAGGTGGAACGGAGGGGATAGATCGACGGGGGCGAGTGCGTGTATAAGTAGAGCTGTAGAGGGGGAAAGGAGGAGATTGGGTTCGGGCTGGATTGGAGTTGGAGTTGGAGCGGAGGATGGTCTCACGGCCCGCGCAGTCGCGCACCGTCTCCGGAAGCTTCTGGCTTGGATGGAGCACGCGGTGTTGACGTCTGACTCGGATCCCCCAGCACTGCGGTCGGTCGCAAACTCGCAAACCCGCCACGGGTAGGATTTTTTGTTCTTTGTTTTGAAAAAGTCCGAAACAACCGATCCCTAAATCGAACTCTGAAGTTTGATTTCCGTAAATTTGCACTCTAATCTAAATTTGTCAATTCCGATCTATTTTAGACCCTAAACATGTTTGGCGCATCCGAAATACTACAACTCCGGACGGGTTAATTAACATGCTACTCTCACTGACGATTCTAGCCCACGCATCATATACATCCCTTTTTCAATCCCCATTTACCCCTCCCGGGCTCTAACCGTGTAACACCTCTCGTCGCAGAACGCCTGCCGGCGCTCCCCTCCACGCACGCCTTCTCCCTGCGTCACTCCTCGGCCTCTTGCGCGCGAAGGGCACCACCTCGCACTGCTCGACCTCCACCTCCTTCATGCGGTCGCTACCACATCGTCGGCCTTCCGCACCGACCATAGCCTAATTAGTGAGGCTGAAGTCGTCGGCGACAAAGCTCAAGCATGAGACCCTAGCCTAGAAGGGTAGGCGCCAACGACATCGCATCAACGAGTTGGCAGAGAAGGAGGAGGTTGCGAACAAGGGCGATGCAGAGATGATGTTTGGCGTGACCGCTCCAGCGCCAATGTACTGGATCATGACAGTGGCCGACATCCCGCATTCGCATTGGCGCATCCCGAATAGCTTCGCGAAAGAGGAGGAAGAGTGTCCCGACACATGGTGTGCGACTCTCCCAGCTCCAACGGTAGCGGCCATCATCGGTCATCTCCGGCACCGGATGCACCCACCACATGTTCGACAACTAAGTTTATTTCTTGTGCATATGCATTATTAGAATCATTTTTTGGATTGTAGCTTAATTCTGATACCTGATTAGGACCCCTTTTATATGGATCTCATCAATAATGGCCAAGATCCTCTATATTATGACATTGATGAAATCGCTGCCCTCTTTTTAATGTTGGATAATCACCCAACACTTAAAAAAAGGGGACAGAGACAATAGTTAATGCATACTCAAACCATGAAGATAAATTGTGATGCAAATATTGGTTGGTCGCAAACATGGATCATATATGTGGAACCGAGTAAAAGGGGTCAAAGTATTGGAAAAAAAGTCCGCCAATTTTACCATGAGTGGAAGCACTATGTGGGGCCAAATCTAGTCAGTTCCATGCGCAATAGGACTCTCTCCAACAAAAATGGGCCACCACCAAGAGTTTGTGAACAAGTTTTGTTGTTTTTATGCAAAAGGACATCTTCTACACCAAAGGGGAGACTTTGAAACAATTGGAGGAGAATATAGTGTAGAAGAAGGATGAGACTCTTTTTGGATGCATAGAGAGAGATTGGAGTTTCGATCGAGCGAGATTCCAGGAGAAGATGAACTTGGATGGAGAGGATGGAATTGGAGAAAAATGAATAATGGACGAAAATTGAATTAGAAAAGGTGAAGATGAATGAGACCCATAAGATTCACAGAGGTTTTAAGAATCATGTTAGCCTCGTAGAGGAGAAATCAAAAGGTGGTTGACGAACATGAAGAAAAAGATCAATGAGCGCGAAAAAGACAGCGTTTGATTCAGTGTTCGTACTGTTATGAATTGTTAAATTTTATTTCACCTAGTGTTGAATTGAGATTTATTTTAATTTAACGTTGAATTTGTGATTACTGATTAATGTGCATGTGTTTACGTGGATTTAAGGTTTTGAATGGTTGAATTCGCTACGGGATATTAATGAAGAAATATTCGTACCTATCTTGAGGAGACGGTGCTATGTTATTGCTCCCGCGTCACCATTTCTTCTTTTTTTGAGATCGCGTCACCATTTCTTACGTACGGCGACCTATCTTGAGGAGACGGTGCCATTCGTACCTATCTTGAGGCTCACGCAGAAATATTCGAACATATCCATCAGATGCAAAATGGACCAATGATACGTACGGCGACCTTCTTAGTCAAAGTTGTTTTCCGATTTGACCACATCATCCATCATCGAAGGTAGTGATCAAATTGGTCTCTTCGTCAGACAGGGTTTGGTGGAGCTTTTCGTTCGGATTAACGAGTTGCCTGTTAGTGAACTCTGAAACCAATCTAATTGTAAGCAATTTTACCCATTTCCTCCTTGCCGACCGATTTTCTGAAGAGTCTAGCAATCTGCTGCAACCATGCTTCTTTTTTTCTCTTTCATGGTTGAGCATCAGATAGACAACTCTACAAGTTGATTGTAAATTCTTCTCTCTAAATGAATGTCAGCGCTCCCGCTGATTGTAAATTCTTTTCTGAAGAGTAACTTGTATCTTGACAAAATTATGCCAGATTCCAAATTTCAACAGGCTCTCTGTAGCTTGAAAACTTTGAAAGCGTTGTTACATTTACAGGGGGGCACCATCCAAAGTCTTAGGAAAATCCACCAACTGCCACTATCGAAGCATAAACTTTTCAGTTTTCAACTGTTCAAAATTAATGCATAGCATGAAAAGTTTTGATGTAAAAACAAGCAATTCTGCTTCTCGTTTCAAAAGTGTCTATAATTTTTGACTCAGTACAAGATTTTCCACACTAAGGCCAATCATTGCACGAACTCAGCCTTGAGAAACAACACAGATGAGGTTAGTAGTGCGTCAAGCACTATCTAGGGTTGCTTTATGGTCAATTCTGCTCTCAGATGTAGTACCCCATTGATGAAGAAGAGGCTGTCGTCAGCCATAAACGACGGCCAGGGAATCGCAAAGAGATTCCGGTAGCCAACAGCCTTTCCACCGGTGAAGGTGTAGTAGCCCTTGTACTTGCTGACGAACTCGCCAGATGGCCTTGTCCTTGCAGCAAACTCATAGTCCACGGTAACACTCGTTGAGCCTTTCTCTTGCATCCCTAAGAAGAGACCAAAGCAGTGGAAAGCACTTTGCTGATCCATGTTGCAGTGTGCTGAGAGGAAGAATCCCTGTCCAGCAAGATGGAACGCTTGCGAGTATATCCGCCCAGATGGGAAAAGTTTGGTACACTCCTCACGCTTCAGATCCAAGTATGCTATGCACTGAGGATATGGCCGATCAAATTCCACCACCTTAAGCGGACGATATTTGTAAGCTCGTTCAGTGTATTTCCTACAGGTCAACACATCTGCAGCAAGCGCGCTGTCGATGTGGTGCATCAGCTTTGTATAGAAGTGCATCAGTGACACTTTTAGTTGCTTGCTCATTATCCAGTCATTGCATGCAAGGACCTTCCGCAACTTCCTGCAGGTCATATGACAGAAACGAACGAGTGGCAGCAAGCGACTACCCAAGATTTCACGCCTTTCCTCCAATTTTGGGTATTGAGAACGAGCCCACTTGATCACAAAGTCATAGACTGCATCCTCCGATGCTACCTGAAGGTCATTACTCCATAGGATGCTTCAATGCCAGCAAGGGGAATGTTCATCGCCTCATCCTGAAACCTGAAAAGAGGCACTCCTTTAGTGCACCATGTTGCTTCAATAATTTATGTCAGCATTATTATAATAAAGAGACTACCCACTTGGTCAAATCCTTGTATTTGTTGGCAAGGAATTCCTTGGCAGCATCAGTCAGTGGCTGAACTGCAGCAGCCATTGAAATGCTGGAAGGCAGATCTAGATAGAGAAGTGCAGATTCTGTGGTCATAGGTAAGCTTCTTAACAGTTGACTGCAGTGTCTCATGCAGGAAACAACTTCAAATTTGTCAGACATCATCAAGATATCAAGCAGAAGGGTTGGCTGAGTTGTTGTCAACTTTCCACTGTAGATAAAGCTTAAAAGCTCCATAAGGGCATTTTCCTCTGTTCCAAGTAGAAATACAATGATCAGACATAAGGTAATGCTAACTGGGAAACAAAACAGAAAAATAAATGTGTGTTTGTTATTATAGATTTGAAAAGCTTTTGAGCGGGCATATTATCCTCATTCTTGGAGATGACAAAAGAAAGATGCACAATGGTGGTGTATAGACAATCAACTGATAGTCAAATTAAAAATTAACCTCATTGAGACTGATCATTTCAGTCTACAAAATCAACAATTCAAATATTAAAGAAAACAGTATGGAAGGTAAGATAAATATTAAAAACGCTGAGCATGCAGTACTAGAGCTCAATTACCTGAAGCAGTTATCCTAAGAGTTGCATGCCTCTGATCGGATTCTTTCATGCCATTTGAGAAAAGCTAACAGATGAATGTTATGACATTGTCAGCTAGATATAATACATATCTACAGTGGCAATTAACTCATTTGACAGACAAATTAAATTACCTTGTAAAAGAAAGGACTTTTCGCAGCTAGAATTGCAGAGCTGATATAAATAGACTTCACTCTCAAAACCTGATTACTCCATATTCCATGATGAGTCACTGCTTCCCCCATCGTCACCTGTAACAAATAAGAAGGTCCAATGAAGTGGACAGCAAGAGGCCAAACAGTATAAAGGAACAAAACGGTGGATAGGAGCGTCGCCTCTTAAGATACTTGGACCACAATATCCACATCTTTTATGTAGGCAAGGATATGATCTTCAGGAGCATTACCAAATGAGAAACGTAATGCATTGAACGATAGGAGGTACTCACTCCATTCCGAATTACAAGATGTTTTCAATATTTTAATATGGCCTACATACGGACTGAAATGAGGGAACAGAAACACTGAAACGTGTCTATACATGCAATACAGAAAAAAGCTAGAACATCTTATAATTCAGAATGGGAGTATCAGTTATCAGTGGGCGTAAACATCATAGATTTTAGCTGGTTCAACAATCTAAGTTCGTCCACCCACAAGGATATCAATAGCAATAGCACTTTATTCATAATTATGCTACAATTATACCTCACAGAAGTATAATCCATTCAACAGAACCCAACTGTTCCTAAATTAGGTGGAGTTGCAAGAATCAAGTAATCAAGGCCACATAAACCACAATTGATCAATAGTAAGGTGAGGCATTTAAATTGATTACCACATGTCTACCAAATACAGTAATTATCAACGCACTAGGTCAAAGAAAGGTTTGCCAGTACCAACAAGCCCCCTCAGTTTCGATATAATTGGAACAAGTTATTCAGAGCCCTCTGATACACTGTGCCAGCACATATGATCGGTACGAATGGTTGCTAACACTTAACAGATCTCCCAAAAATCATGTTAAAAAATTGGAGGGCGCACAAAATTTTTAGTGAGTGTCTATTAAATTTTCTAGATCTGACTCTATTATCTGGACAACGTAATTCATAATAGATATTGCACTGACCATCGTGTCCAATATCAGGTGGAGATTCTTCAATCATAGCTACAGGCTCCTCACTGGTTTCCTCATATGTATCACGTTCTTCTGCTTCCAACATATCCTTTCCGCATTCTGGAGGCATGAAATGATAGCAGCAAGTCATTAGAAAAATAAAAGTATTAAGCTCTAAGGTAAGAACATGATTGAAGGGAATGTAAGTAAAATAATAATAAAATGGCAAAAAGGTGCAAATCGCAGTAGAAGTGAAATAGCTTCAGACCATAATGACAGAAAAAAAAATTAAGTACCAACGCATACCAAGAGTGCATTAGCATCAGACCATGATGACAAAAAAGATCCAAGCAATAAAACATAAAACCTAGTAACAATACGAAGCCCATGAACAAGCAAAATCTACTTGGTGCACTCAAAAATGACATTCGGAGTGAAGTAGGATGCAAGCAAAATATATTGAGTACTCAAATTTTTGCACGGGAGACTAATAGAATGTCAAATAACTATAGTTAAGATCAAGAACCTCTGACTTCAGTACTGTTATCTCCCTCCCCTTTATATACGCTCTTCCATGCTTACTTTTCTCCAATATAGGAACTTAGAAGCATTATGTCACACGTGAAAATCAATCAGCCAAAATGCATGTTCAGCTCAGGGAGACACTGGACAATGTTTGGTTGTGCTATTGTAATTCAAGGTGGTAAAAATTGCATAAACTGCTCATAAGAGAGTGAACTGAAAACAAGAAACAAGTAAACATGATATTACTAATGCTTTTTGCATCATCATATCAAACATCCATGGAATTGATTTTAAAATGTGCACATATAAGATTAGGTTAGGTGCAGTGCCGGAGAGTTGTCATTCTCCTATGGAATTAAGAGTTGAATAAGATCCTAGAACAAATCACCCAAGTTCGAGCCATGTGGTTACATTAGCCCTCACTACCTACGCCCAGCAATGCCATCCTCATCAAGACCACGTTGCTCAGAAGAACATGTACTAGCTAACTTCCTGGGCGGTAACAACTGAAAGCTTACAAGCAAAGGAAATAACTTCAACAAAAGGAAAAGGGCGTTTCACCATCCTTATACCAAACACAAGGCTTTTGATACCTAAATCCCCAACAGAAAGCGAAAAACAA
Source organism: Poa pratensis (assembly GCA_947311845.1). Lineage (NCBI taxonomy): Eukaryota > Viridiplantae > Streptophyta > Magnoliopsida > Poales > Poaceae > Poa > Poa pratensis. The sequence continues at coordinate 21,466,135 of CAMZMU010000068.1, forward strand.
ATCAGCAGGGAAAGCAAACCCCCAATCCTCCACCCACCCACCGACCCACTGTCAAATCAAATCATTACGAATTCAAATTCAAACCCACCCAGCGCCCGAATCGATCGCCCCGCAGCACGGGAACGAACGAGAAGCGATAGTACCTTTCTCGCGCCGTCGCCCCTCCCTGCGTCGCTTGCGGTGGCGCGCCCAGTCGGCGATAGAGGAGCATCCCTCGCCGGCGGCGGCGCCGCCCCTGGCCCCCAACGGCGCGTCGTCCCGGGGACGATCTCGATCCGCAGGACCCGGTCGGAGAAGTTGACCGAGTTGAAGGCGAACTCGTAGCTCGGGCCTCCGCCCGCCCGCGAGAAGTCCGGGTCCATCCCCGCCCACCGCCGCCGCTCTTCCTCCAATCCGCCACGCGCGCCGCCTCACCGTCGCTGACCCGCTCCGCGGCCCCCGCGGAATACATCTTCACCGTCGTCGGACCCGGAACGCTGGCCCAGAGGAAGGAAGGCCCTAGAAGAACGTCACGGGAGTCGTGAGGGCGGAGAGTGAGGGGGGAGGAAGAAGAGGCGGAGGCGTGGTGTGGTTGTGATGGGTAGGAAATCCGAGGGTGGTAACTGTGAATGGAACAATTTTAGAAGTAGAGACCGCTTAACTACGACGAGACGTGCACCGGTGGGGCCCGGCTGTTCCTGGCCCGCCCTGGTTCGCGGGGGCCCACGTGTCGGCGTCTAGTGGGCTTTGGTCGGCGATGGGATGTGTACCTTTTTTTCCTGAAAAAAATGATGGGATATGTATGTACCTTTGCTTCGCTTGTGAATTGCGATGCGACTTGAGTTGGACTCCACGGAGCTCTTTTTTTGAAAAAATGGAAATTCACATTGTTGAGTTTCTAAAAATCGCGTAAAAAATCACAGGTGTAGGTAGTCTCGAGACACACACTTGTGAATTTTTTTTAACTTCAAATTCATTGGATTTTGGGCTGTGCAAAAAAGACAAATTCTGACAGATTTCAAATTTTTTAATCTGGGTATTTAGATCCAGAAATTTGTCTTTTAGATCTAGCCCAGAATAAAACGAATTTGGACTTGAAATTTGGCACGATTTTAGATCTAGGTGATATCTACACCTGGTATTTTTTTCTCGATTTTTGGAAACCAAAATGTGCGGATTTTAAATTTTTTTAAACCGAGCTCCATGGAGCTCGGGTTCTAAAAGCACTTTCCGCTATGGACCGGGCCTTTTTTGTTGAGTTGGTTGGCTTGGTTGGTTGCGCGGCAGATTGAAGGGTAGGTTTTGAGGACACGGGGTTTAGCCCTTGTGGGTGAGAAAATGAACGTGGGACTCATCATCATTGTCTCGTGTACTTTTTTCACGTCCTTGGACATGCATGATTTTGTGCAATTATGAGCAATATGATTGCACAATGCGAAATTCTCACATTTTTTAAATTAGAAACGATGTTGCAAAGGCAACGATGCTTTGCTACGTCTTTTCAGTGAGAAGTGGCTTTGCTTAGAGTAAATTTCTGTTACCACCAAGGTATGGGTAGCTTTGGCGCAAGAGAAGAAAAGCGTGAGACATAGGACGAAGACGTGACGCGATACAGAGATACATGTATTTGAAATCACAGTTTAGAAATGACATCACAGGTTTCAAGTTCTGGCACCTCCACTGAAACCAAGTCGATGACAACCAGATGAAACCGTTGTTAAATAGAGGTAGCTGCTCGCCTTGTAAGGGCATTGATTAATTAGAACACAGTTTGAATCGGGATATTAAGCATAGCTCGATTGTTCCTTGGACTCCCCCTGAATTCTCTACCATTTATCCTCAAATTGTTGTAGTCGAGAGTGTGATACATCACAACCAGTATCAGAGCGCTGATCATGTAGGGCCTCGACAACCCACGCTACCACACCAGGATTACATTTTTAATAATTTGTTGACATTTTTCAGAATTTTAAAAACGTTTTACTACTTTTTTGAATTTCTTAATTGGGTAGGAGCATGTGAGCCGGAGCCAAAACATCTTGCTCATTAAGAACTGAAAGCAGTATATATGTGAGTAAAATAAATATAACGGACCTACTTGAGCGATTTTTTTTCTTGTTCGTTTTTTTGCAATGAAAGAGGTCCTGGGCTGACCTTGCCAAAACCAAGTAGTAAGGGCATAATACTATACAAAATTATAACAGGTGGATTGCTAGAAGTCCATCTCTACATGCAATAATTCAGCTATAGCTGTAAGAACCTGAAGGATGCAAATCTAGAGGAAACTCTTCCCCGTTCAGCTAGAATTCACATAACCTCATCGGATGAAACGAACCATAGCTATGAAGTCAGATATCTTACAATGCAACTCCACGTTGTAGGAAACTACACCACGGAAGCTACCTCAAGGGTGCCCAGTTAGTGTTCTCATTTCCTTCTTGTGCTGATTAAGGTACATCCTGATCCCCTAATCCGGGCATGCTGCCCCTCTAACCTTGCTTGCAGTAATTTTGCCTTGAGGGTATTGTCTCTGGATCCAAGAGATTGCGTTGGTGAGGATTCAGATATTTCATGATCTAACGATGAGCGTTGATTCTTCAGTAACCGAGATGGAGTGCGCAGATTGTGTAGATCATCCGTAGTAGCACATTCAGATGTTTGATAATCTAACGACGTGCGATGATTCTTCAGCTGCCGGGCTGGACTGCGCAGGTTGCGTAGTGTAGTAGCACATTCAGATAACTGATAATCTAACGATGCGCGTTCATTCTTCAGCTGCACGGATGGACCTTGCAGATTGTGTAGATTGCCTGAAGTAGCGTGTTCGTGAAACTGATTTGTCCGGGGATGATGATCATAGGATTTTCGCTCTAGAAATGCATGTTGAGGAGCCTCTGATTTGATCTTCAACAAGTCATCATGCAATCGTCGAGAAACTTGGGTCGTAACTGTTTCATTCTGCTCATATATAGGAACACTTTTGTCGCCGTTGCGAGATCTGATTTCTGGTGTCGAAGCATTCAGCTGTGCTTTTCTGCTGCTTGACTTTACCTTGTCCTTCTCTGAACGTCTTGCGGTTGAGATCCTTGAGCCCTCAACAGACACACCATCGGAAAAGTCCAATCTTCTCATTGGTGAATACATGCAGCCTGTGACTGTTCGTCGAGTGTCTGCAAGGTCATGATTCCGCACCGGACCTCCATGCATGTTCAATTCAAAGCAATGCAAGTCGCTAGCAACAGAATTGTCATCATCTTCTTCAGCTAACCGAGGAGCACTGGTGGCTCCATTTAAATGCAGAGATTCAAGGGACTGTCGACACAAGCTTGCATCTCCCTTTTCAGTACCAGTATGTTTGTTAACACCATACAAGTTGCTTGATCTTCTACCATGAAGAAAACTCCGTATTTCACTGCTCAACCTCTCCGTGATTGAGGTTTTCCCTTCTGAATCTCCTCTGGCATCAGCATTTTGCATCTGTATTCGCTCATCAAGCCACGCTTCTGAAATATGAACCACCAACTTATCAGTCTTGTGTTCATACTCCTTCGCATGCCTTTGCTTTAACACCCTGACTTCGTCTTCATAGCTCCTGATTCCTAGGGCAAACTCATCGCAAAGATCTTCCAACAGGCGAGTTGCTTTGTGCTCTTTCTCCAGGTCCTTTACGGCCTTGAGAAATGCCGGTTTCATCGCAGACAACTCTTTGCCTAGCTTTCTGTGGATACTCTCAGAATGTTTCCTTAGATGTCTCTCAGCTTCAAGCTCCTCTTGCAGTGAACGAAGGGTTTCTCTAATCTTCTCTTGTTCCTTATTTTTCCGAGACATTTTGTCTTCGTGACTTGCCTGGCCAGAGAGTCGATTTCAAGCGATGTCGCTGCCTCTCTTGCGTAAGCTCTTGAACACGTGCCTGTGTATTCTGCAACTCCAATGTCAATCCCTTAACTGCTGACACATCAACCGCATGCTGTTCTTCCAAGCTCCAAATGCGATTCAGAACTTTCAATAGCTCTGTTGATGTTTTAAGATTGCAACCTGCATCCCTATATCTATCCCTGCAATTCAACGACCGAGTAGGACTGACGAGGTTTATGGTAGCAGCCTGTTTAATGAAGGTGCAAATCAATACAATTGTGAAAAACATGTTTCCTCCAAATGGTACTTATAGCTGCAAAATACTAAACCAATAACATGGCATGGCCTGATTAACGAAAGAAAACAAAAGGCATGTGATTATAAATAGTCCTAGAAAATGGCATTACTAGTAGCATGCACACTTTCAGACAGATAAGGGAGATGCAGACTAGAGAAACATATTGGCATCCCAGTTCATGGATAATAAAACATAATAAGCAACAAACATAACAGCATGCTCTAGTACAGATTCAAATGCTACACTTCCACAATGAGACGAAAAGTAAAATACCAGAATTACCAAGAGGTGGGTAAAAGAGAGGAAATGTGCATGCATACCCCAATTGAGCTAGTGTAACTTGCAGGAGAAACAGACTGCCTTGAATGGCATCTATCTTCATGTAACTTTTCATGTTCCATCAATGGTGTTGAAAGATCCCCAGTACACCCACCTAAAATATGTGGCTGGAACGAAAGACAAGAATAGTAAGTTAAGTAATTCAGAATTCATGGCTTTGTAAAATAGTAAAATACTAAGCTATGGAACTTCCAGCTGAAAGCATGATTCTCTCCGTTACAATTACATTATGAAAGTTCAAAACTAGCAGGTTTTGGAACAAAAATAGAAGGAACTTAAGCTTTGGCACCCCTACAAGAAAGCAGTATTCCCTTAACCAAACCAAGTTCAGAAGGCATCAGTCAAATGAAAATTTCATGATATTCTAGTTGGGATCATATCGAAGACAGTATGCATGATTTAATAAATCTGAAATCATTGAATTATGGCACTGCTAGCAAAAAGTTTCTCTTTAGAAAACTATCTAAAAATAGAGCATGATTGTAAAACATTGCACCAAACAAATAAATGCAGTGTGCTCCGTAGGGTTGTGCATTTTAAGACTGAACCGGAATCCCGAACCAAAATAAACCAATCTGGACCATTTTTATGGTCAGTATGGTATGAAAATAGCTAACCGTAGCAGCTCCAGTTTGTTCGATAGAAAACCGACATTTTTTGGTAAAGACAGTAACCGAAGTTGTAGCTAGCCCATCGCAGGTTTCGCGCTCAGGGAGTACTACGAGGCCCAGTGCAATGCTCCATTCACCATGCAGCCTAGCCAAATTGCCACGTCGTTTCACGGCCTCTGGCCTGACCAAATGAGTCAGAGAGTTGTACAATTGCTCTCAACACTAGTCCACGTTTCTCTCTCAAGAAAGAAAACTAGTCCCTGTAAAAGAAGTTCACTAGATTGTTTATCCCACTAAAAAAATGTGATAGCATATCATTGCAATTTTTTTTTTGCAGGGCAATCCTTGCTGACTGTTGATTGATCTGAGAGCTGCGAGTGTATGACCCAGTTTTTCAAACTAACATGCTTGCTGACCCATGTGAGGTTTTGAGATATTCAAGACATAAGAAATTTTTGTCTCCTCAACATTTCAATTTGCATCGACTTTGGTTAGTTTGGTATATACCAAAACGGCAAAACCATATCGAAATAAATTGGTACATACCAAAACCGTACAACACTTTAATTCCGTTCTATTTACCGAATGCACAGCTTAATGCTCCGTAATTAAACGACAAACTGAAAACCTCATTGCCTGGCATGTGTAACAGCATTGTTCAGGGTAACCAGGAAAACAGGAACACACCATGCTTCCATAATACTGTAATTGCTAAACAGGTTGCATCGTGGAGAGTAGAAGCCTTTTGGTGTGCATTTCATAGAGAAATGTGCCTTTATGGCGCTTGGACTTCAAAAGATAGATGTGTGTGTGAAACATTAAAATTATTATCAGAAGGAAAAAGCATACTATTCGAGCTCAAAACTAAATTTGCCAACATCTTATGGCAATGATCTCAAAGAATACAAGATATTTTTATACCTTCAGAATTAGAATTTTACTGGGCGTACATCAAGAAAAAGATTAACAATCATCACAGTCACCAACCATGCAAGTTAGATGCCAGGTATAAATTCACAACGGAGTCCATTTAACAGAACTAAGTCTAAATTGGGCTGCCAGAAATATTTGCCTTCTCATGATTTGTGATTGATCGCCTGTAGGTTTTCCTTTTAACCTTCTTGTGTTTTCCTTCGCTTTTGTATGATCTAATCATCTAAATAATCAACCAAACAAAGAGCTTGGATCCTACAGAAAATTTCCTTCCAAGTACTATTTGTGAATTGATAGCATGGGCATAAAAACTTGTTTTTGGCTTTTCCAGTGCATCATAAAGATTATATCTGCCATGTTATAGATAATACCATGGCCTATGTAGTCCATAATGGAGTACTGATCTATGAGCGAGTTTCAAATAAGAATATGGCAAAGAAGTACTAACTTGATTAAGCAACACAAATTTCATATGTGGTCTATCGCGGAATACTGATCCAAGTGTCAAATAAAATATGACAAATAAGTACTAACTTGACAAAGAAACACAAACTTCATATGAAATAATGCATACATTTATAAGATCATTGGGTTATAACATAAGCTCAAATACCATGCATAAAGTTGATCAAGATGCCACGATTAAAAGAACATATACACATATAACGTAAATAAGAAGCTAACTAAAAAACTGTAACTCTTTTAGTTGAAATGTTATAAATTGTAGTTTCATATTCTTCTGAGTTCCAAGTTATGCATAAGTTTGTACTTTGTACTTTGCAGTACCGAAGGTCTTTCACATGTAACACAAGTAATTGAAAAACTCTTCCATATACAGGTTGGTGGCTAATTTCAATAATAATGAATTTTCATGTGATATTGTTACTATTTTTAGTTGCAGGTAATGTGTGCAAAGCGTAGTCCAAATTCTCCTAAAAAAAGCCTAGTCCAAATTTTGTTCTGTCAGGGAAAATTCTATTGCTGCAACTGCTCAGTGGAAAATTTCAGGAATTTTTTTTAGCCAACGTGCAAAGGCTAAGGGACCACATAACACTAAACTTCCAAAGCTGTATGCTCTAACATATACCACTTGCCCAATACATGTGTCAGAATGTACGAGCTAACCCTTAATTGAAAAGAGGGTACAAATTACAAGTACATATCATGACACAGCACTGGAATGCAGCTTTACTGCACATTACTTATTGTCTTCTTGACATTTTGATAGTCCAATAAAACATGGGTGGAGGACAGAAACGATTGATAGAGCATACACAAGTTGGAATCTCATTGAGAGGCTAATCGAGCAAAGTACGCTTGGTGCTATATTTTGGATTTGATCTCTGCCTCGCAAGAACCGAAAAGGGGGCACGCCTAAATTGCTAAATCTCAAGAAGCATCATTGTTCTTGAGGTTGCTGTCGCAGAAAAGTTAACAATAATTTTCTATCTGCAGCACTGACAAATAACTTGAAAAGAGAAAAAAATCAACCATATGATGGCACTGAATCCACTGAAAATCCAGAGACGATGACGTTGCTTCATGATGCATGATGCAATGCAATGGAGTTGGCAGAAAAAGATGGAAAGAAAAACAACAGACCACACCCAGACTATCAACGTCACCAGGTTGACCGGAAAAAGAGCAGAGAGACGCTGCGTTCTCACCCGATCCACGTCGCCGTGGCGGGGCGAAGACGCGGCGAGCCCCCTCCGCGCGCGCCTGCGGATCCGGCGCCCTGCACCCGCGACCCTGATGACGTCCTGGATCTCCCACAGCGTGGCGCCCAGCTGCCGCGCCGACGCCGCCGACGACTGGCTCCTCCTCCCCGCCGCCGCGTCCGCAGCCGGCGAGTCCTCCGGCCGCGGCCGCGGCGGCGACGGCTCCAGCTTCCAGGACGGCGAGGGCGTGGCGACGCCCGCCCTCCGCCGCGCGCGCGCGGCCGCCAGCCCCCGCCGCAGCGGCGCCGAGTCCTCCGGCTCTCGCGGCCGATTCGGGGTGGCCCCCGCGGCTTCTGCCGGTGTCTCCCCACCGCCGTCGCCGATGCCGCATTCCGCGAGCGCTGCCGGTGGCTGTGCTTCCATGGTATGGTTGCTTGGCTATCTTGGATTCTTGGGGCGCGGTGCGCCCCCTCTTCCCCTGCTGGCTGCTGCTTTTTCTTCTGCTTCCTGGGATGGACTCTCTCTGACTATGGAGGCATCATGCCCTGCATCATCAGCTTCCTCCCCTCGTGCTGTCTCGCGGCGTGTACAGTGCTCGCAGTAGCATCCAGGAGGAGAGAGAGGTATGATAGCGAGGTGATTTTTCTACTGCTGCAGTGTGAAGAGAAAAGCGACTTGGGGCTAGAGAACGGCGGAGAGGAGAACTATTCATAATTTACTGCGTACGGTCATTGCAGATATGTCCATTCCCCGTTCCCACGAGCAGCACCATCCCTTGCTCCGGCGCCGCTAAGTCTGAAGATCCAACGCCGGCGCTGTCCACGGAGAACCGCACGCTAGCTAGCTTTGCCAAAGCCGGACGTACGAGACGTCTGGTCGATCGATCTATTCCATGGCAGATGTGAGGTAAAGAGAGCAGGCATGCAGCGGCGCTGGATGGACGCGACAGGTCACTTCCTCCTTTGTGTGAGACGTGACCAAGGCAGGACGATATCATCAGCCGCCCGCCCCCTCGAATAGAAAACATGCTCCCCTACTACAGTAGGCTGCACGCCTGAGCTGCACCTCTTTTCCCCTCAGACTCATGGGAATAGAAATATAGAATATGATTCTGGTGTTGGGATTCCTCCACGCAAAGAGTTTCTCCTCAAACGGCACTGTGCTCTCCGCCGGCGTTTTCAATGAACTGACCAAAACTGGGCGTGCCGATGCAATTTGCCGTCTAAGGGCTCATTTTGATTCAAAGGAGTTGCAAAGGATTTGGGACTGGGATTCGGTGACTGGCCCGTGGCCAGTCACGCCGTAACTGTCCCCTCTTATCCGTCGTTCACGATCAATCCAACGGCTCAGATTGATCCAAAAAGTGAGATCAAAACTAAAATATTTCAGAAAAAATTGAAAAAATTCCACTAACTTGTATATGTATTTCTGGGTATTCTGAGAAAATTGCATGTCTTTTGGATCACTCGTTTATGAGTTCATAGCTTTTCAAGATCGAAATAGAAAAACGCTGTTTAATGATAAACCACTTGTCCAAATGAAGCGCAATTTTCTCAGAATACCCAGAAAGACATATACAAGTTAGTGGAATTTTTTCAATTTTTTCTGAAATATTTTAGTTTTGATCTCACTTTTTAGATCAATCTGAGCCGTTGGATTGATCGTGAACGATGGATAAGAGGGGACAGTTACGGCGTGACTGGCCATGGGCCAGTCACCGAATCCCAGTCCAAGGATTTGTGGAGGAAATGAATCATATAGGAAATTTTTCTATCATGGTCATTTGATTTGTAGGATTGGATCCTATAGGAATCATTATACTACTTCCCATAGGAAATCTAACATTCACTCCAACCTCATTTTATAATTCCTTTGGTGGAATCAAACAAACATTGGTGCATGCAAAATCCTATAGGATTGGAGTGTGCATGACATTGAAATCCTACGATTTTCCTATTCCTAGCCCTAAGTGGAAATTGCCCGTGTCAACCACCAGACTAGTCTTAGGGTTTTCCCCGGCACACTCAGGGAGACGGACGACGGATAGCCACGACGCCCACCCAAAGGCGGCACTGCGTCGGTGTCGGCCGAGCCAACAAGGATTTCTCCCGAATAACCATGTCCGCACTCCCGAACGATCTGATGCACAGGAGCCCACGAAGGGCGAGGCCTCGCCACCACCAGACTCACCGCCCGCCAACATGCACCACCACGACCACCAAGGCATCATCGTCGTCTCCCCGAAGCAACCGTCACGAGGACGACAAGACGAAGGCGAAGAGGGCTAATACTGGGAAGAGCAGAAACCACGGCCGCGCGGGAGGGAACTACTGAAAGGATCGAGTAGGTTGACTAGAGGGGGGGTGAATAGGCAACTACCAATTTTAATTTTCTTTTCAACAAGTTAAGCAATTGCTCAAATATAAGTTCTCTAGATATGCAACTAGGTGAACAATCCTATATGATGAGCAAGAAGCTAGCTAACAAGATATACTAAACAAGGTAAGCTAGCAATACAAGTAAAGGTATATATAAAAAGGATAAGCACACGGTGACACGGAGATGATTCCCGAAGTTCACTTCCCAATGGAAGCTACGTCTTCGTTGGAGCGGTGCGGGGTCACAAGTGATCCCCGAATAGCCGTGATATGGCACACCGTATCTCCTCCACTATATGATGCCCTCGAGGTCGGCAACAAACCTTTACAAGGATGAGGCACACTCCACAACCGAATTGGAGGCTCTCACCAATTCCCATGGCTTCCAAAGCCGCAAGAATCACAAGGCCGGGGCATGTCTCCACAACCGAATTGGAGGCTCCCGGCTAGTCCCCGCGGCTCCCAAAGCCACAAGAACGACCAACGACCGTCTAGGGTTCCAACGAACCCAAGATGCACAAGTTCCTCTAAGGAATGGATATGGAAATCAAATCGCTTTGGTGGAAGGGTAGATCTAGGTCAACTCTCCCAAGTCCTAGAAGGACAAGGTGTTTGAGTGGCTAGGGAGAGAGATCTACCAAGTTTAAGCTTGCAACAATGGTGGGGAAGATATTTCTGGTCGTGGTGCCCTCTCCAATGTAGGAGAAGGCCTTTATATACTGCCCCCAGATTCTAGCCGTTGCAGACAGGTAAATCGGATAATCCGATTCAAGTCATCATCGGATTATCCGATGGAATCGGATAATCCGATCAGACAATCATCGGATAATCCGAACAGCGTCAGTGTAAGATTTCTTCCAGTCCTTGGCAGAATTCCAGCGAAATCTTGATCATCGGATAATCCGATTATTTCCAACTCGGATAATCCGAACATCTTCAGTGTAACATTTCTTCTAGTCCTTAGCAGAATTCCAGCGAAATCTTGGTCATCGGATAATCCGATACTTTGCAACTCAGATAATCCGAACAACTTCAGTGTGAGATTTCTTCTAGTCCTTAGCAGAATTCCAGCGAAATCTGCAAATCGGATAATCCGATACTTCCAACATCGGATAATCCGATTCTCTTCAGCAACAAAACTGGCTCTTTTCAACTCCCTTTTTGGTTTCGATGCAAAGATGTTTTACACACTTAAAACCTGCATCACTTGATTCACATGTTAAATTGTCACTAGTGTTGTTGCCTAACATACAAAACACAAGGGATTAATAAATGCCCTTTCAACTACCTCCACCGCCGAAGACGGTAGTCGACCGGACGCGACCACAGAGCATACCAGTTCCCGTTAGGTCCGGCCAGGCCCGCCTGGCCCGTAAAGCCCCCTTAAGGGCAAACCAATCCTAAAAGGGTCCGGCCGGGTCCAGATCAGACCCGTGAAGCCCGTTGCCACGCTGCAACAGGCCGGCCGCCATCGCTGCTGCCCCTGCACCGCCTACCTCGACGTCCGATGCCGAACGCGCTGCAGAAGAGACCTTCCCAACTCGATCCAGATGAGTCCGTAGGGCCCCGCACTGGGCCCAGGGCCCAATCTGGATCACTAGGGCCTGATCTGGGCCAAGGACCCGATTCGGGCCCAGCAGCTCGCCGTCGCCCGCGGCGCTGCGCTGCCCTGCAGCCCCACGTGCGCTACCGCCGCCACGCTGCCCCCCGGCCGAGACCGAACCAAAAGCCACCGAGGAGAACCGCCGCCTAGAGGTTGGAGCCCCGCCTCCTCCCACCAGGCGTGGGGAATGACAGGCCGCCGCCCCGACGGCCTCTGCCGACGACGGCGACAGGAGGGAGGCGAGAGGGAGGAGGCCGAGAGGAAAGGTTTCGAGGCCGCGGCCGGCCGCCGCGAGGGCGGCGCGGCCGCGCGAGGGAGGAGGGGGATAGGGGGAGGGAGAGGCGGCGCAGGCCGGCCGGCGGCGGCGGCTAGGGTTAGGGTTGGCTAGGGTCGAGGGAGGGGACGGGAGCGAGGGATGGGTCTCGGCTCCCTCTATGGTTAAGAATTAGCTTTTGGAAGACAGCGTCCTCAATAGACACCTTCAATATATTTATGATAAGCTTTTGCAAAATAGATAGTCCAGTTTAGAGTTTCGGCCAAAAAAAGCCACCATGTCTGACCATCACATATTACAACGTCAAATATAAATAAATCAAATTGCCGATGTTGTCTCCTACGGAGCCATAGGTGTTGGCTCATGCGTTGCCACCTGGGTTGGCTCCCCGTCGCCATTGGGGCCGGCTGCCCCGTCAATTTCGGTGTGGTCTCTTCCTGCGTCGGTTCCGGCGTTGGCTGTCCGGCACCGGTGCAGAATCATTTCAAAGATGATGCAAGCCTCCCATCCCAACCGTCTCCAATTGGCAGAGTAGGGGAAGAGGGGCCGAGAGGCTAGGGCGAGTCTCAAACGAGCCGAAGGTGAGAGAAGGTGGAAGAGAGAAGAAACATGCGATCCAGTTGAAACAGGCTACTCCCGCCATTTTCTATGTCGTGTCCTGGGTTTTTAAAGTCAAACCTTTAAATTTTTGACTGGGTATATATGAAAATCTATCAAATACATATAATATAAAAATACATTTAATGATCATTCTAATAATATTAAATTTAGTTTTGCTAATTCTAAATTGACTGATAACAAAATCTCAGTCACCTTTTTAGCCGTTGGATTTTGTATCATAGTTCGTGCTATTCTGAGAGTTGAACATGGTTTGCAACTGTGTGCAGAGATTAGTTAACTCTTAGTAGACTCACATTAAACTCAGAGTTGCACATGAAATACAACTGTGTGAAACTGACTGGGATTTAGTTATATCTAAGTCGACTCCTTAGCCATTAGATTGGGGCCGTGATTCGTGTTAAATTAGTTTTGTACATGAAACGCAGTTGTGTGCAGCTGATATTTAGTTAAATTTATATTAGACAATCCCTATTAAATTTATATTACAGGTGCTGATATTGGACAATCCCTATTAAATTTATATTACAGGTGCTGATATTTTTTCTATATATTTATTCAAAATTTCCAATTTTATTTTGACTAAACTCAAAACGTAATATGATTGTGCGCCGATAGACATCACTGTTAATTGCACCCTTTACTCGATTTTCCTACGGATCCATCGGTGTTGGCTCATGCGTTGCTACGTGGGTTGGCTCCCCGTCGCCATTGGGGCCGGCAGCCCCGTCGCATTCTGTGTGGTCTCTTCCTCCGTTGCTTCCAGCATTGGCTGCCCCGTTGCCGGTACAGGATCATTTCAAAGATGATGCCAGCCACCCATCCCCACCGTCTCCAACTGACAGAGCAGGGGAAGAGGGGCCGAGAGGCCAGGGCGAATCTCGAACGAGCCGAAGGTGAGAGAAGGTGGAAGAGAGAAGAAATACGTGATCCAGTTGAAACAGACTAATCCCGCTGTTTTCTATGTCGCGTCCTGGGTTTTTAAAGTCAAACTTTTAAAATTTTGACTGGGTATATATGAAAATTTATCAACATATATAATATCAAATGCATATAATATAAAATATTTAATGATGATTTTAATAATATTAAATTTATATTGTAGGTGCAGATATTTTCTCCTACATATTTATTCAAATTTTGTATATTTTGACTTTGACTGAAATTAGAACATAAAATAATTGTGAACGGAAAGAGTACAGGATTTTATTGAACGATTGAAAGCTTTGGCTGTGAAATTGTATTGCCCGCAGGCCGCAGCCGTTCGAAACTTCCTATACGTACCTGCGGATGAAGTTTACTAGGTCGCGGCCGTACTGAATCTATTACTAGATCTATACTATAACTCGTTCGAGTATCACACTACTCTATGCATTCAATCCTGTTGCGTGCCGTCGGCGGCAGTACTCTTTCAGACCAGGCCATCACTGTGGGCTACGCCAGCCGCTGGCTGCAAGAAGAGCTGATACGGTCGAGTAGGACATTTGCTTGCAGGACATCATCTCTGGGCCGGCGAGAAATTACTACTGCAGCTCCAGTAATAAGCAAAGAACTATTTTGGTGATAGGACGAGACGCAGCGGTCTCCTCTTCTTGGCCACTTCGTGCCACGATCTCCTAGGGCCTCTTTTGTTACTCGCACGCATTTTGAGCATTTTGCATCCGTGACCCTGGCGGGCCTGACCGAGCTGAAACGCGGACTCAGCCAAGTTGTGCAGCCCGTTTGGTTGCCCACAATGTTCTGGCCAGGCCCGTTCGGCTGGATGCAAAATTTTCATCACGCGCTGTTTGGTTGCATAAGATGTTTCACAGAACGAATTTCATGGTGTTTGGTTTCATGCAACAACCATGGTCTGCTTACCTTCTTGCCAAAGTGGTGAACATACCTACAAGTTTCAGCGAACCATGCCTAAACTGAACATGCCCATTACTAGGTTAGCAAAATAAATGGTGCATCACGAATTCAGCACAACAACTGCTGGTGATGCACGTCATCATCATCTGAGGAGGGGTTAATACTACCCCTCGCATCACAAGTTCATCATCTGAGGGGTATACTATACCACCTCGCAAAAAATACACATCTGGCATCAGTTCTAGGTAGTTCATACTAGAGGGCATGAGATAGTAGGAGCAACAACATCATGGAGCCATCGCCCGAAAGAGAGCGCGGTAGTAGGAGTAGAACCAAGTCTTCCTGTCGGCATCACTCCCGGCAAGGTAGGCGACGCGCCCCTCTTCATGATCCATGAGGTAGCTCAGAGCAAGATGGAGCATGTTCACCGCCAGAGGATTCTGCACTTTCGGCTTGCCGAAGATGATCTTCATCTGGGTATAGTTCTCAATTGGCGTGTTGATGAAGCACTCGTCCTTGGGGTGAGTCTGAAAGGATGGAACTATTATCCCGGGACACAAAAAGTAGAGAGTTAACTGAAGAAGGTGAATTGACCAAACTTACAGTGACATGTTGGAGGAAAGCCGTATCTTCCATGTACAAAGTGTTGGACTCCTCGCGCCATGCCACTCCTTCAAGTTCTGCCAAACTGCGGAGATGTGTCCACCTGTACCTCCACTTCCTGAGATGATTGTACAGCTGCGTGTTGGTCACCATAGCACCGCAGAAAAGGAGAACATCTTTGCAAATGCTGTCCAAACTCTTGTCTCTAATGCCCCTGTTCAGATCAAGCCCATTCTTGACGAGCTCGGCCATCCTAGTGAGGACAAAGATGGACAATGCAGCTGGCCACTGCATGGACACGTTCTTACACTTGAGGAACCCATGAGGTTCCGCTGCCCATTGCGGTGACACGAACTGATCAGGCGCCGGTACGTACCGCAAAGGCATAGCGGGTAATGGCAGCACAGACGTGGCGGATAGATCGGGTCCTGAAGAACACAGATGATGCGCATCGAGGTAAGATTCATGTGGCTACTACATGAAAGATCTACATACTAGTCAGATCTACCACATACAAGCACATACTACTCAGATCTACCACATACAAGCACATACTACTCATATCTACCGGAGACCAGCACATACTACTCACATCGTGACCAGATCCTACTAGATCTAGGAGAGAAACGGAGGAGGACTTACACTCAAGCTGCTGACAGCCGGGGAAGGAACGGACGGGGACGAGGAGCTAGAGGAGGACATCTCGGTGAAGAGGACGACCACCGCCGACCGCCGGTGGAGTAGCCGCCGCTCGGGTGTGAAAACCTGCGACGGAGAGAGCTCGAAAGGGGGGAAATGGTGGCGGGAGTTCGGGCGGTCAGTCGGAGGGGGTGAAATAGGGGGGCGAAATTGTTGGGCGGTGACCGAAATTTTGCCCGCCGAATTTTCGCCTGCGAGCTCGCGCCATCTCCGAGGTTGCACGAGCTTGGCTCCGCGTTCCCCTTCCCTGCACGACGAACAGTGCTCGCGAGGGTGGCTCAGGGGGAATGTCGGCCGTCCCTATCGGGCCTGGCCCTGCGTGCTTTAAGGTTCGTGCAGATGCAGGAACGCGGGCTGGACCAGGTAGCCAAATGCACGATTTTTGCACCACCAGGGCCTGGTTGAGAACCTCGCGAGCAACCAATCACGCCCCTAGCAGCGACCATGTGGTTCCGAGGAAACAGCGGCCACCCTAGCAGTAGCAGCGACCCACCTCGATCTATGGCGAATGCACCATCGCGAAGCGGATGGACGCTTCAAAGCTGTGGTTCCTACGCACCAATCGAAGCGGGGATCGGGATACAAGGTGGAGCTGGCTCGAGTGCCACACGTGCTGTCTTCATCGTTTGGTGGATCCGCGTGTAGGCGAGTGGCTGGTGATCGAGTCTTCATCGTTTGGTGGGAGTGGGACTACAAGATAATTTTTCTTATCATTGCCAAGGCTAAGTACGAACATTCTTCAGTCAACAGCGGATCGCGCAACCTCAACTGCAAGTTGTCCACTTTCCCTGTCACTTGTTGTTGGGATGCCATGCAGGGTTTCTTCGATCCTGATGAGTGATTTGGACCTGCTAATTGGGCGGGTCAAGTCAATGACAGAACCATGGCACGACATGTTCATCTCCAAGGGTAGCAATTCAGTGCTCATCGATTATTATCTTTGTAGCTTTTCCATCTACTACCTCTGCCCTAAATAAAATATATGGACAGAGGTAGTAGATGATGGTGCCTTTAACAAGAAGTTTTCGTGTTTCTTCTGATAGACGGCATTGGGCGCCAAAAATGGATGGATAGTTGCGCGCCCAACAATCGTGGGGGCATAGGTATCCTGAATTCTCGCCAAATGAATGTTACTCTCATCCTTCGTTGGGTTTGGCATATACTCAATTCCTCAGATATGAGGAAGGGGTATGGCTGCAACTCATTGAAGCGAAATACCTCCAGGATCACCGCTTCCTTGCATGTGACTAAATGGGTCTCAGTTTCGGAGATTCATCGCATACTTCTCCGTAGGTGATGGAGAAGGCACCCTATTCTAGCTAGACTTGTGGCTCGATAGGAGTCTATTGCGATATAAGTTCCTGGACCTCGTCGCCATCAGGGACGAAACGGGCCGATGAATTTTGTTTGTTAAAAACTTAAAACTCCATAGCTAATTTGTGAATTTGAGCCCTAAATTTACCAAAATTTAGGTATATGCCCCCCTCAAACCTATTTAATATGCAATTGGCCCCCCGTGTATCCCTGGTTCTGTCCCTGGTCGCCATATGATTGGACCCGATGTGGTTGGTCGGCTGGTCGCCTCGGCGGCCCACAATGGGATTTGGAACATCTCGCGCCGATGCACATTTGGACCGGAGGAGACCGCAACATGGAACGAGTTTAGAGCGGAGCTATTATGGCACCAAATGGGCCAGATATAGTGGCCTCATTCTCCCTATGTGATCTTCTCTGATAGGTTTGCCTGTCGTGGCCTTTTCCGTGGCCCGGTTCTGTCTTGGACCTATATATTTTTTTAAACGGAGCAAAGCCCTGGCCTATGCATTGAAAAGATGTGCACATACGACCCTTTTATTACCAAGTTCATAAAGATAAAAAGTAAATGTTGGACTGTACATGGGCTGTGTCTTCTACTGCAGCCTCACTAGCTATTCTGGCCCATGTGGCCCATTAACTCAAGTGACCCATAAAGGTATATAAGTGGAGCTGTCTCTCTAAAAACCCTAAGACAATAGAGAACCAGGAGCTGGCGGCTGCTCTCAGGTTAGCCACTCTCTACCTCTATATGGTATCAGAGCCACCGGCGACGATGGTGGCGGCGGCGGCGACAACCAGGCGGAGATGATAGTGCTCCTGCTGTGATTTATCTGAGGAGCTAGCGTGGGGTGGTGTGTGGTCTGCTGCAGGCTCGATCTGAAGGATGCTGAAGGCTCGATATGTGGGAGAGCTGAAACATGCATGGGCGGATCTGGATCATCTTGCCCCCTTGGTGCTGCCTCATTCTGAATGTGTGGCAGCAGCGAAGAAGTGGATTGAGGACAGAAGGGTGCTGAAATTCTTGAAGGGACTGAATCCTGCATTCGAGGGCAGGAGGGCTACACTAATGCATCTTCCTCAGCTGCCTACTTTGGAAGAGGCCATTGCAGCTATGGGACAGGAAGAAATTAGGTTGAAACAGATTGAGAAAGTGGAGTTAGTACCTACACCAGCCTACTATGTGTCTAATAGGCCAGAGAACCGTGATTGTCACAATTGCGGAGTAAGAGGGCATCTAAGTTACAACTGCACTGTTCCAAGACATGGCCAAGGAAGGGGGTACAACCGAGGAAATTACAGGGAGTTAGAGGCAGGAATATGGGGCACTCACAATTATCAAGGAGTGCTAGAGCAAACATGTCAGTTATGGATGAAGGATCATCACAGACTAGTCCAGGCCAGAATGAAGTGAAGAAGGGGAATCAACCAACTGATGCCAGTTTTGGACATTTTGCCCACTTTGTCTACACCGATGAAGGTAAAACTGAATGTGCCTCTCTAGCTACGCATAGATTAAATTCAGAATGGATACTAGACTCTGGGGCATCCAAACATGTTACTGGTTGCATTGGGGAGTTTGAGTCATATAAGCAATTTCCTTCCATGCATAAAGAAACAATTCAAACTGCTGATGGTACAGCCCAGAAAATCGAAGGAACATGAATTGTTCAGTGTACACGAAATATTAAGCTATCATCAGTTCTGCATGTACCTGCATTTCCTATGAATTTACTCTCTCTGAGTGCACTGGTCGATCAGATAGACTGTCGGGTTGTTGTTGACAGATACGTATTCTTTATATAGGAGAGGCTGAGTGGAAGGAAGATTGGAACAGGAACCAGGCGTAGAGGCCTTTGGTACATGGCCCGTGATGAATCAGGAAAGCTTGGAGGTTCAGCTCTTGTTGCAACTCTGGTGGGGAGGGAAAAACTTGCTATGATTCATCATTGTAGACTGGGACATGTAGCTTTTGATAAAATGAGTAAAGTCTTTCCGTATGTAATGAGTGAAGTTGATAAGAACAACCATAAGTGTGAAGCATGTGAGTATGCTAAACACACAAGAACCACCTATGTGAGTAAGGGGCTGAGAAATATATCCCCGTTTATGCTTGTGCATTCTGATGTGTGGACATGCCCCATTGCATCTATTAGTGGGATGAAGTACTTTGTGACATTCATTGATTGTTATTCTTGAATGACATGGGTGTACCTTACGAAGCATAAGGATGAAGTGCTATCTTGCTTCCAGAATTTTTGTGCATATGTAAAAACCCAGTTCAAGGTGCAGGTCCAGATGCTCAGATCAGATAATGGGACAGAATACATCAACAAAAGGTTTGGGGGGTTCCTATCTGATCATGGTATTTTACACCAGACATCATGTCCAGACACTCCACCTCAAAATGGAGTGGCAGAGAGGAAGAATCGACACATACTAGAAGTGGCTCGATCCTTGATGTACACCATGAATGTCCCAAAATTTCTCTGGAGTGAGGCAGTGATGATGGCTACTTTTCTTATCAATCGCATGCCCTCAAGAATACTAAATATGAAATCTCCCTGTGAATTGTTGCTAGGTGAAAACAAGTTTGTGGTTCCACCCAAGGTGTTCGGCTCAACTTGCTTTGTTCGTGATCACAGGCCCTCAGTGACAAAGCTTGACCCTCGAGCTGTTAAATGCATCTTTATCGGCTATCCTCCTGGACAACGCGGATACAAATGCTGGAGTCCTTCTGAGCGGCGCACATTTGTAAGTCTTGATGTTACTTTCTGGGAATCTGACCCTTTTTATGGTGAAAAAACAGATTTGAGTACTATATTTGAAGGACTTGACCAAAGAGGGGGAGAGTGCAAGCAGCAGCAGTGCTAGTGCCACCAGCTCTACTAGACAACAACAACCTCCTCTTGTTGGGTCCATACCACTTGTTGTACCAGACGTGCCACAAGCAAGAAGTTGGCCAAAGCCAAAGGAAGAAAATGCAACACGTGTGTACTCACGGAGGCCAAGGATAGAACCACAGGGGAGCAACAACCACAGGGGGAGTCATAGGTTGTTGAGACTGATTTGCCAGAAGAAATTGTTGAGCCTGAGTTGACAGATGAAAGTTCAGTTGACAGCACGGTGGCGTCGTTGGATTTGCCTATTGCTTTAAGGAAAGGGAAACGAGCAACTACGTTGACCCAAAACGATAGAGCAGGCTTGGTACACAACATCGATAATTATGTATCATATGAAGCTTTATCCCCTTCATACAAGGCATTCGTTGCATCTCTCCAATCTAGTGAAATTCCAAGAGATTGGAGGGTTGCCAAGCAGCATCAGAAGTGGTTTGCTGCTATGAAAGAAGAATTGGATGCCCTGAGGAAGAACAAGACTTGGGAACTTACTAGTCTTCCTAGAGGAAAGAATGCAGTCAGTTGCAAATGGGTCTATACCGTAAAGCAAAGTCCTGAAGGGAAGATAGAGAGGTACAAAGCAAGATTGGTGGCTAGAGGATATAGTCAAACATATGGTATTGACTATGATGAAACCTTTGCTCCTGTGGCGAAGATGAACACTGTAAGGGTCCTGATCTCATGTGCAACGAACTTTGGATGGCCATTACACCAGCTAGATGTAAAAAATGCGTTCCTACACGGAGATCTACAAGAAGAAGTTTATATGGAAATTCCCCCAGGCCTAGCTTCAGCTGAAACTGAAGGTAAAGTGTGCAGGCTAAAGAAGGCGCTCTATGGATTAAAACAATCCCCTAGAGCTTGATTTGATCGATTAAGGAGAGCTGTGTGCGAGATGGGATATGTACAGTGTAATGGTGATCACACTGTATTCTATAGACATTCAAACCAGAAGATTACAATTCTAGCTGTCTATGTGGATGATATTATAATCACAGGAGATGATGCAGCAGAGATACCAAGGGTGAAGAGTTGTTAAAGATCTTGGACAACTTAGATACTTTCTTGGAATAGAGGTGGCGAGATCAAAAAATGGAATAGTTCCATCGCAGCGCAAATATATCTTGGATCTTCTCAGTGATATGGGAATGATGGAATGTCGTGCAGCTCCAACACCCATGGATCAAAACCAGAAAGTAACAGCTGAATCTGGGGAACTCGAAGACAAGGAGAGATATCAAAGGCTGGTGGGAAGGTTGTTGTACTTGTGTCACACAAGACCAGACATTGCATATGATGTTGGCGCAGTGAGCAGATATATGCATGAACCAAGAAGTGGACATATGGATGCAGTTCATCGAATCCTAAGATATTTAAAAGGAACTTAATACGTCTCAAACGTATCTATAATTTTTGATGTTCCATGCTTGTTTTATACCAATTGCTACATGTTTTGTATACACTCATGTCATTTTTATACATTTTCTGGGACTAACCTATTAACAAGATGCCACAGTGCCAGTTCCTGTTTTCTGCTGTTTTTGTATTCCAGAAAAGCTAGTCTGGAAATATTCTCGGAATTGGACAAAAATTTACGGAGGCCCCTATTTTACCAGAAGACTCCATGGGCCAGAAGGACAAGTCTGGGGGAGGCCCGAGGACCCCACACGCGAGCTGGGCATGGCCAGGAATCTCCCGGCGCCCTAGGGTGGTGTCGCCGCCTCGGTCACCTCCTCGCGACGCCTTTGGACTATATATTGCCCCTGACCTAAAACTCACGGAACAATTGACGAAACTCCCGAATACATCTCCGTGCTCCGCCGCCACGAAACTTCGTTTCGGGGGTCATAAGGTCCTGTTCCGGCACCCTGCCGGGACGGGGATTGACCCCCGGAGCCATCTCCATCGACCACGCCGCTTCCACTTCGATCCATGATGGTTTGTGAGTAGTTCCCCCATGGACTACGGGTTCTAGCTGTAGCTAGTTGGTACTCTCTCTCCCATGTACTTCAATACAATGATCTCATGAGCTGCCTTACATGATTGAGATCCATATGATGTAATCGGTGTTGTGTTTGTTGGGATCCGATGAATATTGAATACTATGTCAAGTTGATTATCAATCTATCTTATATGTTATTTAAGATCTTGCATGCTCTCCGGTACTTGTGGTTACCTTGATCAAGTAGTTGCCTGTATCTCCAAAGAGAGTATTTATGCTAGATAGTGGGTTCATGCCTCCATTTAACCTGGGACAGTGACAGAAAGTTCTAAGGTTGCGGATGTGCTGTTGCCACTAGGGATAACCTAACAATGCTATGTCCACGGTCATATGTATTTGTTTACATTACGCACTTTACTTAATGCAATTATCCGTTGCTTGCAACTTAATACCAACGGGGAACTCGGATGACAACCCGGCGGTGGATTATTAGTCATAGACGCTGTTGGATAACGGTCTATGTATTTTGTCGTAATGCCCAATTAAATATCATAGTAGTCATCATGTCATATATATGCATTGTCATGCGCTCAATATTCTGTCAATTGCCCAACTGTAATTTGTTCACCCAACACTTGTTATTGGAGAGTTACCACTAGTGTAGATAGCTGGGAACCCCGGTCCATCTGTAATCATCATTGCTTTCCCGTCAACTCCACGCAAGCAACTATTTTCTGGTGCCATTGTTTCTGTGTTACTGTTACTGTTGCTCTCATATTACTGCTGCTTTCACATCACGTTTGTTACTAGTGCTTTCTCAGGTGTGGTGGAATTGACAACTCCGCTGCTAAGGCTTATAAGTATTCTTTGTCTCCCCTTGTGTCGAATCAATAAATTTGGGTTTTACTTCCCTCGAAGACTGTTGCGATCCCCTATACTTGTGGGTTATCAAGACTATTTTCTGGCGCCGTTGCCGGGGAGCATAGCTCTACTCATAAGTTCACCTGGGGAGTACACTCCACCTCTCTCTCTGTTTTTATTTTATTTTGTTTTGTCTAGTTTATTTTTGTCTAGTATTATTTTGCTTAGTTTACTTTTTGTAGTTTATTTTTTGTCTAGTTTTATTTTTCTTATATACCCGAAAATCCATAAAAATTTAAAAACCGAAAATCTAAAAAAAACTGTTGCTATGGAAGAACATGCTAGAACCTCTATGTTTATGGAAGGTAAAGAATTATATATAAAGTATAGAGAATCAAGAGAGGGTAAAATCATGAGAGGCATGTTAAAAAAGTTAAATCAAATTGCTGAAATTTTGCTGGAACGCCATGATATAAATTGTTGCTCTGAACAGGATACTAAACATCTTAAATTCCAATGTGGCTTTAGTGAAGAAGTTTTAATTATGAACTATCATTGGAATAACTATATTCATTTGGAGCTGAACAAGTAGAACAATTTGTTACATTTGTGGCAGCTGCTGAAATAGATTCCTTCATGGCTAAAAATTATGAAACCTGTGTTGCTTGTAATAAACTTAAAGAAACGGTCTCTTTTATTCTTGATTATTGCCTAGAAAATTTCAGCAATAATTGTTATATCATTGATTATAAAGAGAGACTCATTAATGCACAAGAATGCACTCACAATTTGCAGGAACCTGTAGAAGAAGAAACTACTGCTGAAGCTGAAAGCTCATTGGATGAAAAAGAGGAGGAGAGTGATGAACAAAAGGAGGAAGAATGGAGTAGCTACCCATGCCTACCTTCTAATGAGAGTAACTCTTTATCTCTTACACTATTTGATTGCCCTCCATGCTTACCAAAGGAGGATGAATGTTATGTTCCTGTGGATTCTCTTGAAATATTCCCTATGAGTAAAACTTGTGGAAATGATTATGCTACTGATATTTATGATAATCCATGCTATTTTGATAAATCTTATGATAATCCTTTATTTGTGCCTAATTTCGAAATGCATGGTAATGAGAAAGTTTGCTTAGAAAATGTTTATGATAAAGCTCTAGATGATGGTCCTATATTGGTTGATAATATTAATTGTACTACTAATGAAAATGGGATTGGAGAGGTCTTGACTTTATCTAGATGGAGTCCCATACCTCTTGAGAATGATCAATCATCTTATTATAAAATTGTTAAAAGTGGGTTTGAAAGTTTTAATCCCACTATTTTTGAGCTTGATAAGAATTATGTGTTTGTAGATCATGAAAAGCATGCTTTATGTGATAGTTATATTGTTGAGTTTGTTCATGATGCTACTGAAAATTATTATGAGAGAGGAAAATATGGTTGTAGAAATTTTCATGGTACTAAAGCACCTCTCTATATGCTGAAAGTTCTGAAGTTACTCTTGTTTTATCTTCCTATGCTTGTCACTTTGTTCTTCATGAATTTATTTGTGTACAAGTTTCCTATGCATAGGAAGTGGGTTAGACTTAAATGTGTTTCGAATTTGCTTCTTGATGCTCCTTTTGCTTCATTTTCTATTTTATGTGAGCATCATTAAAACTATCAAGCCTAGCTAAAAGGCATTAAAGAAAAGCGCTTATGGGAGGCAACCCATTTTATTTTTCTGCAATTTTTCTTTTATTGAGTCAAGGTGTTGTTTACTTCTGTAGCAACTCCTTTGTATCTTTACTTTCTTGCATTGTTGTGCCAAGAGTAGTCTCTAATGATAAGATGATGCTAAATTTTGATTGCTGCGCAGGAACAGATTTCTGCTGTTCACTGTACGAAATTCCTAAAATCACCAGATTGTGAATTAAATCTGAAATTTTTTGTGCGTAATCCTGATATATGTATGCATCTTTCGTTAGTTCAACGTTTTTCGATTTGAGTCCCGTAAGTGCCTCGAAAAAATTCATCTTTACTGGCTGTTCTGTTTTGACAGATTCTGTCTCTGTTTTTTGCATTGTCTCTTGTGGGCTTTAAGCAAGGTTCTCTAGACGTGGAGGGCTGTAGCTAATGTTTTATTGAGTTCTTGCAATGTGTCACAACAGAACCAGTGGATTAAAGTTTTTGAGTACTAACCCCTCTAATGAGAATTACGTTGAGTTTGGTGTGGCGGAAGTTTTCAAGGGTCAAGAGGGAAGAGTGATATAATAGGATGAAGAAGAGTGAAGAGCTTAAGCTTGGGGAGGCTCCCATGGATCTCCCCAGCATATTTCAAGAAGACTCAAGCGTCTAAGCTTGGGGATGCCCAAGGCATCCCCTTCTTCATCGGCAAAATTATCAGGTCATCTCTAGTGAAACTATATTTTAATTCTTTCACATCATATGTGCTTTTCTTGGAGCGTCTGTGTGCTTTTATTTTCAGTATTGCTTTTATTTTCAATAAAGCTTGACTGGACCCTAGCATTCTTGATTGGGAGAGAGACACGCTCCGCTTTTTCATGAGAATACTCCTATTCTTCACTTATATTTGTTGAGTATTCATATCTAGCGCTGTTCAGCTTTTAGCTCTTGTTTTCATGTATCTCTTGTCAGAGCTATTAGCTTTCTTTTGTAGAAAGTACTCTCTTGCTTCACTTATATTTGTTTGGAGAGTGTTGAAATAAATTGATTGGTGTTTGGTTGGTTCAGAAAATGTTGCATGTGGTAATTGGTATAAGGAAAAACTTGCTTAATCTTGTAGATCACTAATTGGATAACTTGATGCTTGTCAATTGTTTTGAGTTAACAAGTAGATCATGATTAAATTTGTGCATCACATGAGTTAAGCCTATTAGTGAAGAACTACCGTAAAGCTTGTTGAAAATTTGGTTTGCATCGGTGGTATCTCTAAGGTCTAGATATTTTCTAATAACAGGGTTTGGTTAACAAGGAAGACGGTATGAAGTCTTATAACGTTTGCAATATGTTTGTCATATAAAACTTGGTGTACGGGTTGATATTCTTGTTTGCTTACATAAACCTTGCTAGCCTAAACTCTGTACTGAGAGGGAATGCTTCTCGTGCATCCAAATCCTTGAGCCAAAATCCATGCCATTTGTGTCCACCATAACTACCTATATGTGGTATTTCCTTGCCACTCCAAGTAAATTTTTCATGTGCTACCTTTAAATTATTCAAAATGTTATTATTCCCTTTTTGTGTCAATGTTTACTATTTCATGAGGAATTAGTGTGGTTATTCTTTATTCTATTTGTCGATGGACTTTTACACCTGGACTAGTGGCATATACATCCGCTTATCCAATAACTTGCAAAAAGAGCTGGCAACGGGGTGCCCAGTCCCAATTAATTACAACTTTAACCAATTAATTCTCTTCACACTTTTGCCCTGATTCATCAGTAAGCAATGACAAACAGTGAAATATCTGAATGTGTGTAAACCAAAGAGAAAGAGGGATGATCTGCCTTGCTGGTAGAAATAACGTCCTTCGTGGGAGCCGCTCTTAAAAGTCCGTTCGACAGGTAGAATACTGTTCTCACCCGCTACCATTCGTTGACAATTAACAAACACCTCTCAAAAATAGATACTCCTGAAAGTGCATGTGTTGCCCCATGTGTGGTTTTGGTAATTAATGACAATCCTTATGGACTAATGTTTGCATTGAGATATACTTGTAGATCTTGTCCATAGGAAATGATTGGAGTTCATGTGTTGGACTCTAGAAGATTACATGATGATCAATGCTCTACTCAAGGGTTTATATGAAGAATGGTCATGTGTAGAGAAGATGAAGTGCAAGCTCAATATGATCCATCTTGAAAGATATCATTTGATTGATGCTTGCAAAGGAGTCATGAAGACGGAGCTTTGCGAGGCCCTCCCATAATGGTGTATGGGGGAGCATTTGGAGAAGTCTTCATCAAGCATGTGCTAGCAAACACAATCAAGAAATGTGTTCCAACTTGAGAGAGCAAGATCGTCATCATCGAGCTCAAGTGGAATGCGCAAGGCAAAGGTATGATCTTGATAGGTTTTCTATTTTACCGGTCTCGTGGTGTTAGTGGGAGACCGGGTTATAGGATAGATGGCGTACTATCAAGAGGGGCTCTCAAGTGAGTAACTTAATCGCATCTTTGTGGAGAGCTCAAACCTTTGCATATTTGGCATATCATCTTTCTTGGTTCTTATTTGGCTTTTATCCATGTGAGAATTTAGAGCTTGTGTTCATCTCCATACCAAGCTCTAGTTTATCAAAAACGGAATCCGGATGAGAAACATATTGCGATTTTGGTTTGGAGGTTTTATCGGTTGTTCTTTTATCGAGAAGTCTAACCTTTCCCCATTTGGTTTTATCCTCCATTGTTGGACTATGATGTTTCTCTGCATGATCTTGTAAAGCTCTTCGTTACGATTCTAACGAGCCAAAGATCATCGAAAACGGAGTTCGGATGCCCAAGATATTGCCGTTTTCGTGATAGTGTTTCTGCTGTTTTTTCAAAGTGCGGTAGTACCGGGTCAGGGACGGTAGTACTCTCTGAAACCAGTTTCGGTACTGTATTCCGGCGTGTTTTAGACAGTAGTACCGGGCCGGGGGCGGTAGTACCGACCCGGGGCGGAAAAACAGCCCAACGGGCAGATTTCTGGGCACCTTTTTAAGGGGCCTTCTTCCCCAATGTTTCCCAGGTTCTTGAGCTCGTTTTTCCTCTCTCCTCCATTGTTGCAAGCTCATTTCTTTGATATCTCCCAATCCCTCCACCCAAACTCTTTGATCTTTGGAGGATTGAAGGAGAAGACCTAGATCTACATTTCCATCAAACCATATCTCCTCTAAGTGAGGGGAAGCCTTTCGATCTAGGTCTTGGAGTTCCATTTGTTGTGTTCTTCTTTGTTCTTCCTCTCTTCTCCCCCATAAGCATTAGTTGCTTGTGGTGGGATTTGAGAGTGAAGCACTTGAGCATTTTGTGTGCTCTTGCCATTGCTTCATTGCATCGGTTTGTGCTCTCCATGAAGATTCGTGGAAGTTGAAAGCTTGTGAACTTGTTACTCTTGGGTCTTCGGGCCCTAGACGCCTTTGTGGTGGTTGGACCCTTGTGTGGTCACTTGAAGCCGTTCGGGAGCCCCCAATCCCATTATGGGTTGTGCCTCGGATTGTTGTTGAAAGCCGTTCGGGAGCCCCCAATCTCTTTGTGGGTTGTGCCCCGGATTGTTGTTGAAAGGCTCCGGATTCCGCCTCGAAGGAATACCGATAGTGGAAGGTGAACCAAACCTTTGTGGTGCGGTTCATCGGAGAAGAGGGTGAAACCTTTGTGGTTGTTGAACCGTTGTGTCGGTTCACACCTCTCCAACGAGACGTACTCCCTTTCAAGGAGGAACTCGGGAATACATCCTCGTCTCCGCGTGCTTCGGTTATTTCTATACCCGAGCTTTTTACTTATGCACTTTACATTGTGATAGCCTTCGTGCTTGAAGTATTCTATTGCTATCACCTTGTTGCTTGTCTTGCTTAGCATAAGTTGTTGGTGCACATAGGTGAGCCTAGTTTATTTAGGTTGTTGGCTTGTTAATTTAAACACCTAGTTTTATTCCGCAATTAGCAAGCCTAAACCGGAAAAGTTTTAATCGCCTATTCACCCCCCTCTAGGCGACATCATTGTCCTTTCAATTGGTATCAGAGCCTGGGCTCTCTTTTTGGGCTTTACCGCCTAGAGAGTAAAAGATGTCGTTTAGGAATTAGTGCACGATCCCACTTTCATATTCGATGGCACAAATTATGATGTTTGGAAAATTCGCATGCTTAATCTTTTTAGGGCCATGGGTCCAAATTATATTAAGAGGATTGTGGATGTGGGTTTTTCTCCTCCAAAGGATTCCCAAGAATTATCTTTAGAGGATGAGGAAAACTCTCATCTCGAGACTCTAGTTTCTAATGGTCTTATATGTGTTTTGAGCGATGTAGTTCTTGCTTCAATCATGCCTTTTCGGAATGCTCATGAGATTTGGACCAAGCTTCAAGATATATATGAAGTGTCCAAAATTATTGAGGATGATTGTTCTCCCTCCACCTCCGGCCGTGATGAGTTCACAACTTCTTCCACTTCACCAACATGTGATTTGTCACAAGGTAATGATATGGTGAGTGGTGATAGAAATTGCTTTGTTGATGGTGAATATTATTGACTATACTTCATCTCTATCTCATTGCAATGTTCTATCTTTGGACTTAAACTCTTCTAGCACTCCAAATGTCATACATGCTAGAGTTGATAGTCCTTGCATATCATGTAATAGTTGTTTAACTAAATCTCATGATGATATGCTTCATATGTCTTGTTGCCATGAAAACAATACTTCCATATCCTCTATTTCTTGCATGACTAACAATGTAGAGGAATCCCAACATTTGTTGGAACAAGACATGGACCTAAATGGTGCTTCAAGTTTTCTTCATCCTTCAACCATTAATCATGTTTGCCTTATGGCTAAGGATTCCGAGGTATCTCCCACCTCAAATCCAAATTGTGATGATGTGGATGAGGATTCTCATGAAGAAGGTTTTGATTTTGAATCCTTAACCAAGATGGGTGAGATGGTACTTGGTGCTCTCCCCAAAGGTAGTAAAGCTATCCCTCCTCTTGTGAAATCATTGATTATGTTACTAAGAGTAGGGAATTTATTGAGGATTTGGAAAGTCAATTTGATGAGAAATGTCAAATTGAGAGAGATGACTCTATCACTATAGCTTCCTTGAAAGCTTCTCTTGAAGAAGAAGAAGAACTTAGGTCTTCTCTTGAAGAGAGACTTGAATCTCTTGATGAGTCTAATGATCTTATTATTGCTAAAATCATTAAGGAAAGAGATCATGCCCTTGCTAAAATAAAGTGCTTAAAAAGGAAAAAGTTGAATTTGGTGTTGGCAATGCTAGACTAAGTGAGGACATAGAGAGACTTGACAAAGCTCACAAGGCTTTAGAAAGTGAACACTCTCTCCTTATCAAGTCTCATGATCAACTCCAAACTCAACTATCTAAGAATGATAAGCTTGCAAGTTGTCTTCTTCCATTTCTAATGATTAATGATGCTTGTGCTACTAACTCCACTTCTTGTGAAGCATCTATTTTGAAGGAGAATGTTGAGCTAAGGGCTCAACTTGAGTTGCTATCTAGCAAGTATGGGAAATTGGAAGAAAGTCATGAAAAGCTTTCTAGCTCTAATGATGATCTTCTAGCATCCCATGCTAGGCTAAAGTTAGCTCATGAGGCTATTATGTCAAAGGTAACATCTTGTGAGCCTCATGTGGAAATGGCACAACTTCTTCAAAATGCTTTATTGCCATGTGCTAGTCCTAGTGATTCATCCACTCACAATGTTGCTACATCTTGTGATGAATTACTTTCATGCCTTGTTGCTCTAACAATGAAGCTTCTACTTCCTCTAGTGTTTTGTTGATACTAACCATGTAGAGGAACTAAATGAGCTCAAGGCCCAAGTCACTTCTTTGAAGAAAGACTTGGAAAAGCGTCATGTTGGGAAGTCCACACTTGACAATATGTTGAGTGTTCAAAGACGCCCCAATGACAAGAGTGGACTTGGATTCAACTCCAATAACAAGAACAAGTCCAAGTCTACAAGAAGAACAAGGGCCAAGAACAAGTTAAAGATTCGGCCAAGATTGTTTGCTTCAAGTGCAAAGTTGAAGGGCACCATGTTAGATCTTGCCCTTTGAAGAAGAAGGCTCTTAGTGAGAAGCAACAAGGGAAGAAGCCTCAAGTTCAAACTCAAGTTCCTCAAGTTGAAGAACGGCCTCTTCCCAAGAATCAAGCTACTCCTCCTCAAGTCAAGATTCCAACCAAGAAGAGAGGAGGAAGTCGATGTTGCTACCTATGCCGTGAAGGGTCACCTTGCTTCTTCATGCACAAATGGTACCTTATCCAACCCCATTATTATTGATGATGTTATTCTCTTCGGAAGGATAAGGTTGGCAATGTGTTTGCCAAATATGTTGGTACTCAAAGTGGTGTCAAGAAAAGAACCATTTGGGTTGCCAAGCCTATTGTGACTAACCTCTTAGGACCCAACTTGGTTGGGGACCAACAAGCTAAAACTTGATCAATAGGTGTTGTTGGAGGCATTGGAGACTTGGCTACATCATGAAGAATTAAGGGATCTTCATCAATTATATTCTCTCAAGCCAAGTCATTTGGATTATATTGTTCTACCTCATATCCAATGTTCCTCCTTGCGGTAACTTTTATTTAAATCATATATACATTGAAAGTTGCTTGCACCCTTGCATGTGTTAGGTTTTGTACCTTGCTAGTGTTTGTATGTGTTGTGCTCTCTACTTACTTATCTTGAGTAATCAAGTATGTGTATGTTGGTTTGCACACCATTTACTTGTGTTGAGCCTTATTGCTTTTATTTGATATCTTATCTTGTTGGCTCTCTTTTGAGAGATTAATGGACTATTCCATTTTGGGGAGTGATGTGCTTCGTGCACTTCACAATCCTAAAAATGTGTGTACATGAGGAATACCACTTAGTGATGATATTAATATTATCTATTCTCTATGTGGTATGTCATGCTCATGAGAAATTCAAATTCTATAATGTCCATTAATTTCTCGAGTTGGTTTTGTTTGCCTCTTGTTTTAAAATAAATGGATTATCACATTATGGGGGAGTAATAAGCTATGTGCATATTACAAGCCTAGAAAATGTGAACATGTGAGGTATTGCCACCTAGAATTGATATTCTTCATTATCTTATTCCTATGTGGCATGTTGCTCAAACAAGTTCCATTTTGGTAAAAGATTTTGTTTAATCACTTTTGGATCTTGTTTGTGATGGACATTCTTGGTACGGTTTTCCCCAAATATTCGCATATCCTTTTGGGAAATCGATTGCTTCAAGCTACTCTTTGTAGTGGCTTTGCATGATCGCGTGAATACTTGAAGCTATCAAGAATATCTATCTATTTAAGCTTTGGCCTTTAAATCTTATCTTTTGCCATATGCTTATTTGTTGTGAAATTGGTCTTCAATATCATTTCTATATACCACCGAGAAATATCTCTCTAACTCCTTGTCCTTGACAAGTGATCTCATATGTGTGGTGAAATTTGTGACCATCTTCACTTTCTCTTGCTTTGAATTGCCTTATTTTATTGCCAAGGATTTATTTTGATCTAACTCTCTTTGTCTTCCTTGTATCTTTTGGATCCTTGTTGCTCTACTCAAAATTTGTTTTGTGCTTTCTTGAGTTGGGAAAAGCAATGAACCAATTCTTGTGCATTGACATTCAAAAGTCATACTTCTTGATAATGCACTATTCTTGGGAAGCTATCCTACTTTGAGTAAAACACCACTCTTTAAATTGGTATTGCAATTTCTTGCCTTTCTTGAACATGACTAGTGTTTGAATAATATATATGGAGAGTGATGATCTCATTTGTGTGCATTTTGTATTCAAATGCAAAATCATAAATAATGCACACATCTTGGGGGAGCAATCCTATATGTTTTTGAACATTAGTTGTCTTCATTTGGTATTTGATCCCGATGATGTCTCTTGGAAGACAAACATTTTTCGTCTTGGTACTTTGTGCCATCATGAAAATGTAGAGGGTTTGGTTTATTCCTTGAAATTTTCATCTTTGGTATCTTGATTTCATTGGTATCTTTTCAAAGTGGTATCTTCACTCATGTGTTGATTTGGATATTTGATATAATTTGGACACTTGTTTTCTTGTCACACTTGTGTGTGCTTTGTTGTTTACTTGGTGTTTTGTCTAAATTATATCTTGTTTGGTTCTTGAAAGTCATGTGCATGCATATTTATTATATGTATATCTTATGGCATGCTTACTTTCGTTGATCCAATATATAGGATAAACTCCATCAAATCCTAAATGACTAAGATGTGCATGAAATTCAATTTCATATCTATATGCACATAGTTATGTGGAGTTTGTCCTATGTATTGTAGTTGCTCTAACTACTTTGGACCCAATGAGTTTGGGTACCATTTTGTACTTGAATTTGTTTTAGGTACATTTGGAGATGCATTGGAAGCTTGTCTCATCTTCAAGGAAGGTGTTGTCACCATGTGCTTATTGGAGCCAAGCTCGGATGATCGTAAATCTTATCTTCTACATCACCAATGCTATCTCGGTAACAAGTATCTACCTCATGCATATTTTTAGCTCTCAACCTTGTGTAGGTTGTTTCATGGCATGAATCTCTTTGGTTGCAATTCTTTTGATTCTTGCAAAACGTCTTTATTGCAAATGTGAGTAAGCCGGGATGATTACATATAAGGGGAATATATTCATGATTCACCAATCCCAAATATGTTAATCTAGCACTTTCTACTCTATGTCTCGCATATGTAATATTGATGTGTTTCAAAATCATTTGCCTTTGCGATACTTGTTATCTTACTCGGAGCATCCCTTTTATCACCTTTATCCTTTGTGGATAGTTTTTGATGCTATGATGAGTATGTGTTGGAAGTTCATCTATATCCCTTTAAGATAAAATTGAGCTTTGTGCTATGCTTTTAAGCAAAGATCTTATTGGTGTATTTATGACTCCCTCTTGGATATCATGACCTTTACCTTTGTACCTATTTTGTGTGTACATTTTTTTGTGGACTTATATCTTCATGATTGGTGTCTACTTAGAAACTTCTACACATAAGAAAGTTACATCTTTTTGATATTCCAATTCTTTAGTGACCACCCCTTTGCTTTTGTATCTTTGGTGGTCTCTAATTAAAGGCACAAGTTTTGTTGTTTATGTGTTATGCTTTCGCATTTTAATAAGCTTGTGGAGCTATTTGCTATATCTCCTATGGTGTGTGGGTATGGGAAAGACATGATATGCACTATGTGCAACTCCTTTTGAAAGACTATGTTGATGCTTTGGCTCATCCTTGTATTAGTCTCCTAAAATGTCTTTTTAACTCACACCCATCCTTTTAGTTGCCGCTCCTTGCTCATGTTGCAAAGCATTTTATTTGTTGCAAGTTGTTTTGCCTCTTTTCACATTTATATTCTTTTGCATGTTCTTGTGTTCGATTTTATCTAAGAGGGAGTGAGGATTCCATGTTATACACACTATATTGAAATACAAATCCTATTTGTGTACGTACCTTGGGGAGTTCCCTCTTGATATTTAGAACATTGTTTGGATCTTTTGATTGCTTGCTTCTTTCGTTGAAGTATCTTTCTATTTGATATTCATTTGCAATCTTTGGATCCTCAATATAGTTTGATCTCCTTCCCAACTATTCGTTATTGGATATGTGCATTTGATTTCACTCATATTATGAGAAATGCACACATTATGGGGGAGCTCTTACTATATTGGCCTTCTAAATTTTTCCTCCCATTTCGGCAATCGATGCCAATGGGGGAGAAGTTAGAGGGTTTAAGAGTTGTTGGTTTTATGCTTTAGTTTCGTTCTCAAGCATTTGCCTTTCTTGCTCTTGCATCCTTGCTCTTTGTGTTGCATGGTTGCTTAATTCATTATATAAACCCTCGTAAAAGGGATTGTCATCAATTACCAAAATGGGGGAGATTGAAAGTGCATGTGTTGCCCCATGTGTGGTTTTGGTAATTAATGACAATCCTTATGGACTAATGTTTGCATTGAGATATACTTGTAGATCTTGTCCATAGGAAATGATTGGAGTTCATGTGTTGGACTCTAGAAGATTACATGATGATCAATGCTCTACTCAAGGGTTTATATGAAGAATGGTCATGTGTAGAGAAGATGAAGTGCAAGCTCAATATGATCCATCTTGAAAGATATCATTTGATTGATGCTTGCAAAGGAGTCATGAAGACGGAGCTTTGCGAGGCCCTCCCATAATGGTGTATGGGGAGCATTTGGAGAAGTCTTCATCAAGCATGTGCTAGCAAACACAATCAAGAAATGTGTTCCAACTTGAGAGAGCAAGATCGTCATCATCGAGCTCAAGTGGAATGCGCAAGGCAAAGGTATGATCTTGATAGGTTTTCTATTTTACCGGTCTCGTGGTGTTAGTGGGAGACCGGGTTATAAGATAGATGGCGTACTATCAAGAGGGGCTCTCAAGTGAGTAACTTAATCGCATCTTTGTGGAGAGCTCAAACCTTTGCATATTTGGCATATCATCTTTCTTGGTTCTTATTTGGCTTTTATCCATGTGAGAATTTAGAGCTTGTGTTCATCTCCATACCAAGCTCTAGTTTATCAAAAACGGAATCCGGATGAGAAACATATTGCGATTTTGGTTTGGAGGTTTTATCGGTTGTTCTTTTATCGAGAAGTCTAACCTTTCCCCATTTGGTTTTATCCTCCATTGTTGGACTATGATGTTTCTCTGCATGATCTTGTAAAGCTCTTCGTTACGATTCCAACGAGCCAAAGATCATCGAAAACGGAGTTCGGATGCCCAAGATATTGCCGTTTTCGTGATAGTGTTTCTGCTGTTTTTTCAAAGTGCGGTAGTACCGGGTCAGGGACGGTAGTACTCTCTGAAACCAGTTTCGGTACTGTATTCCGGTGTGTTTTAGACAGTAGTACCGGGCCGGGGGCGGTAGTACCGACCCGGGGCGGAAAAACAGCCCAACGGGCAGATTTCTGGGCACCTTTTTAAGGGGCCTTCTTCCCCAATGTTTCCCAGGTTCTTGAGCTCGTTTTTCCTCTCTCCTCCATTGTTGCAAGCTCATTTCTTTGAT
The DNA here is from genome assembly GCA_947311845.1 of Poa pratensis. NCBI lineage: Eukaryota > Viridiplantae > Streptophyta > Magnoliopsida > Poales > Poaceae > Poa > Poa pratensis. Next base: position 21,501,637 of record CAMZMU010000068.1, read on the forward strand.
ATCTCCCAATCCCTCCACCCAAACTCTTTGATCTTTGGAGGATTGAAGGAGAAGACCTAGATCTACATTTCCACCAAACCATATCTCCTCTAAGTGAGGGGAAACCTTTCGATCTAGGTCTTGGAGTTCCATTTGTTGTGTTCTTCTTTGTTCTTCCTCTCTTCTCCCCCCATAAGCATTAGTTGCTTGTGGTGGGATTTGAGAGTGAAGGACTTGAGCATTTTGTGTGCTCTTGCCATTGCTTCATTGCATCGGTTTGTGCTCTCCACGAAGATTCGTGGAAGTTGAAAGTTTGTGAACTTGTTACTCTTGGGTCTTCGGGCCCTAGACGCCTTTGTGGTGGTTGGACCCTTGTGTGGTCACTTGAAGCCGTTCGGGAGCCCCCAATCCCATTGTGGGTTGTGCCTCGGATTGTTGTTGAAAGCCGTTCGGGAGCCCCCAATCTCTTTGTGGGTTGTGCCCTGGATTGTTGTTGAAAGGCTCCGGATTCCGCCTCGAAGGAATACCGATAGTGGAAGGTGAACCAAACCTTTGTGGTGCGGTTCATCGGAGAAGAGGGTGAAACCTTTGTGGTTGTTGAACCGTTGTGTCGGTTCACACCTCTCCAACGAGACGTACTCCCTTTCAAGGAGGAACTCGGGAATACTTCCTCGTCTCCGCGTGCTTCGGTTATTTCTATACCCGAGCTTTTTACTTATGCACTTTACATTGTGATAGCCTTCGTGATTGAAGTATTCTATTGCAATCACCTTGTTGCTTGTCTTGCTTAGCATAAGTTGTTGGTGCATATAGGTGAGCCTAGTTTATTTAGGTTGTTGATTTGTTAATTTAAACACCTAGTTTTATTCCGCAATTAGCAAGCCTAAACCGGAAAAGTTTTATTCGCCTATTCACCCCCCCTCTAGGCGACATCATTGTCCTTTCAACTCCTCCATGGTATGTGATTGATGGAAGCCACCCGAGGATTCGGTTAGCCATGGCTTGTGCTAGCAAGGTTGGTAGGAGTATCAAATATTTTATGCAATCTCTATATGCTTTCAAAAACTTAAAAGCTCTAGCACATGATTTAATCCCTGCTTCCCTCTGCGAAGGGCCTTTCTTTTACTTTTATGTTGAGTCAGTTTTCCTATTCTTTCTGTCTTCCACAAGCAAACACTAGTGTCAACTTTGTTACAACATGCGTTATATGCAATGTATTGAACTTGTTATACTACTTTGTGTTGACAATATCCATGAGATAAATATGTTGAAAGTTGAAGCAAATGCTGAAACTAAATTCTTCCTTTGTGTTGATTGAATACCTTTTATTAGAAACTATTGCTTTATGAGTTAACACTTATGCAAAACTGTTTGATGCTTGTCTCGAAAGTACTATTCATGAAAACGTTTAGCTTGTGTGATTCATTGTTTACTTATTATCTATTTGCTAGCAAATTATAGACCATTGACTTGGATCACTTCATTCATTTACATGTGCCTTGCAATATTATATGATCAAGATTATGATGGTAGCATGTCACCTCAAAAATTATTTTGTTTTTATCATTTACCTACTCGAGGACGAGTAGGAACTAAGCTTGGGGATGCTGATACGTCTCAAACGTATCTATAATTTTTGATGTTCCATGCTTGTTTTATACCAATTGCTACATGTTTTGTATACACTTCATGTCATTTTTATACATTTTCTGGGACTAACCTATTAACAAGATGCCACAGTGCCAGTTCCTGTTTTCTGCAGTTTTTGTATTCCAGAAAAGCTAGTCTGGAAATATTCTCGGAATTGGACGAAAATTTACGGGGCCCCTATTTTACCAGAAGACTCCATGGGCCAGAAGGACAAGTCCGGGGGAGGCCCGAGGACCCCACACGCGGGCTAGGCGCGGCCAGGAATCTCCCGGCGCCCTAGGGTGGTGTCGCCGCCTCGGTCACCTCCTCGCGACGCCCTTTGGACTATATATTGCCCCTGACCTAAAACTCACGGAACAATTGACGAAACTCCCGAATACATCTCTGTGCTCCGCCGCCACGAAACTTCGTTTTGGGGGTCAGAAGGTCCTGTTCCGGCACCCTGCCGGGACGGGGATTGACCCCCGGAGCCATCTCCATCGACCACGCCGCTTCCACTTCAACTCCATGATGGTTTGTGAGTAGTTCCCCCATGGACTACGGGTTCTAGCTGTAGCTAGTTGGTACTCTCTCTCCCATGTACTTCAATACAATGATCTCATGAGCTGTCTTACATGATTGAGATCCATATGATGTAATCGGTGTTGTGTTTGTTGGGATCCGATGAATATTGAATACTATGTCAAGTTGATTATCAATCTACCTTATATGTTATTTAAGATCTTGCATGCTCTCCGGTACTTGTGGTTACCTTGATCAAGTAGTTGCCTGTATCTCCAAGAGGGAGTATTTATGCTAGATAGTGGGTTCATGCCTCCATTTAACCTGGGATAGTGACAGAAAGTTCTAAGGTTGCGGATGTGTTGTTGCCACTAGGGATAACCTAACAATGCTATGTACACGGTCATATGTATTTGTTTACATTACGCACTTTACTTAATGCAATTATCCGTTGCTTGCAACTTAATACCAACGGGGAACTCGGATGACAACCCGCGGTGGATTATTAGTCATAGACGCTGTTGGATACGGTCTATATATTTTGTCGTAATGCCCAATTAAATATCATAGTAGTCATCATGTCATATATATGCATTGTCATGCGCTCAATATTCTGTCAATTGCCCAACTGTAATTTGTTCACCCAACACTTGTTATTGGAGAGTTACCACTAGTGTAGATAGCTGGGAACCCCGGTCCATCTGTAATCATCATTGCTTTCCCGTCAACTCCACGCAAGCAACTATTTTCTGGTGCCATTATTTCTGTGTTACTGTTACTGTCGCTCTCATATTACTGCTGCTTTCACATCACGTTTGTTACTAGTGCCTTCTCAGGTGTGGTGGAATTGACAACTCCGCTGCTAAGGCTTATAAGTATTCTTTGTCTCCCTTGTGTCGAATCAATAAATTTGGGTTTTACTTCCCTCGAAGACTGTTGCGATCCCCTATACTTGTGGGTTATCAGAACTCCAGGGAAGGGATTATGGTTTCAAGCAAATGGACACCTAACAGTTGATGGTTACAGTGATGCTGATTGGGCGAGTTGTCTGGATGATAGAAGATCAACCTCTGGTTATTGTGTTTTTGTTGGAGGAAATTTGATCGCATGGAGGAGTAAGAAACAAGCAGTAGTATCAAGATCAACTGCAGAAGCTGAATACAGAGCCTTGTCTCTAGGATTAAGTGAGATGCTATGGGTAAGAAATCTCCTAAGTGAGTTGAAGGTCCTAAAGAAGCACAGCTGAATGTATGGTGCGACAACAAGTCTGCGATCTGCATAGCAAATAATCCAGTCTGGCATGATAGGACAAAGCACATTGAGATTGACAGATTCTTCATTAAAGAGAAGCTTGATGCTGGAATTATCAAGATCAACTATGTGAGCACAGGGCAGCAAATTGTTGATTGTCTGACGAAAAGTTTGGCTGCCAAGGAGTGTGATCGAGCTTGTGACAAGATGGGGATGATCGATACATATCACCCATCTTGAGGGGGGGTGTTGGACTGTACATGGCTGTGTCTTCTACTGCAGCCTCACTAGCTATTCTGGCCCATGTGGCCCATTAACTCAAGTGACCCATAAAGGTATATAAGTGGAGCTGTCTCTCTAAAAACCCTAAGACAATAGAGAACCAGGAGCTGGCGGCTGATATCAGGTTAGCCACTCTCTACTGATGACGTGAAACACATGTTCGTTGGGAGACCCAAGAGGAAGGTATGATGTAGTCAGCAGCAAGTTTTCCCTCAGAAAGAAACCAAGGTTATCGAACCAGTAGGAGCAGCAACTCTTCAGAAGGTTGTCAACGGCGCCAGAAAAATAGCTGTTGCAGGGAGTCTGGACTGTTGACGTGGAATCTGCACACAACACAATCAAACTACTTTGCCCCAACGAAACAGTGAGGTTGTCAATCTCACTGGCTTGCTGAAAACAAATGATTAAGAGTATGGTGTGGAGAATGAGTATTAAATTGCAGAGAATGAAAAAGGAACAGTTTGCAGTTTGTGGTTGTTTAATCAGTGTAAAAGAATGGACCGGGGTCCACAGTTCACTAGTGGTGTCTCTCCATAAAAGATAACTAACATGTTGGGTGAACAAATTACAGCTGGGCAATTGACGAATAGTGAGCGCATGACAATGCATATACATGACATGTTGACTACTATGATATTTAATTGGGCATTACGACATGATACATAGACCGTTATCCAACAGCATCTATGACTAATAATCCACCACCGAGTTGTCATCCGAGTCCCCCGTTGGTATTAAGTTGCAAGCAACGGATAATTGCATTAAGTAAAGTGCGTAATGTAAACAAACACATATGTCCATGGACATAGCATCGTTAGGTTATCCCTAGTGGCAACAGCACATTCACAACCTTAGAACTTTCTGTCACTGTCCCAGGTTAAACGGAGACATGAACCCACTATCTAGCATAAATACTCTCTCTTGGAGTTACAAGCATCTACTTGGCCAAAGCATCTACGAGTAACGGAAAGCATGCAAGATCTTAAATAACATATAAGATAGATTGATAATCAACTTGACATAATATTCAATATTCATCAGATCCCAGCAAACACAACATGTAGCATTACAATAATATGATTATGATCATGTAGGGCAGCTCACAAGATCTAAACATGATGGCACAAAGTGGAGAGACAACCATCTAGCTACTGCTATGGACCCGTAGTCCAAGGATGAACTACTCACGCATCACTCCGGAGGCAGGCATGGCGATGTAGAAGCCTCCGGTGACGATTCCCCTCTCCGGCAGGGTGCCAGGAAGAGGTTCTGAACCCTCCCGAGCTAGGGTTGACGACGGCGGCGTCTCTGGATCTTTTCGTGGATATTTGCTCAGGTACTTAGGGTTTTCGCGTCGGGGGGAATAAGTAGGCGAAAGGGCGACGGCTGCGGACCCCCGAGGGGCCCACACCACCCCAGGGCGCGGCAGAAGGGGTCCCGCGCCCTGGGTGCGTGTGGCCTCCTGGTGGCCCTCCTCTGCTGCTCCTTCGCTCCGTTAGGCGTGTTCTGGAAAAATGGGCACCCCCGTGTTGTTTCGTCCAATTCCGAGTATATTTTCAGACTAGCTTTTCTGGAATACAAAAACAGCAGAAAACAGGAACTGGCACTTCGGCATCTTGTTAATAGGTTAGTCCCAAAAAATGTATAAAAGTGATATAAAGTAGATGCAAAACATGTAGCAATTGGTATAAAACAAGCATGGAACATCAAAAATTAATGATACGTTTGAGACGTATCAGCATCCCCAAGCTTAGTTCCTACTCGTCCTCGAGTAGGTAAACGATTAAAAACAAAATAATTTTTGAGGTGACATGCTACTATCATAATCTTGATCATATAATATTGCAAGGCACATGTAAATGAATGAAGTGATCCAAGTCAATGGTCTATAATTTGCTACCAAATAGATAATGAGTAAACAATGAATCACACAAGCTAAACGTTTTCATGAATAGTACTTTTGAGACAAGCATCAAACAGTTTTGCATAAGTGTTAACTCATAAAGCAATAGTTTCTAACAAAAGGTATTTAATCAACACAAAGGAAGAATTTAGTTTCAGCATTTGCTTCAACTTTCAACATATTTATCTCATGGATATTGTCAACACAAAGTAGTATAACAAGTCCAATACATTGCATATAACGCTTGTTGTAACAAAGTTGACACTAGTGTTTGCTTGTGGAAGACAGAAAGAATAGGAAAACTGACTCAACATAAAAGTAAAAGAAAGGCCCTTCGCAGAGGGAAGCAGGGATTAAATCATGTGCTAGAGCTTTTAGGTTTTTGAAAGCATATAGAGATTGCATAAATATTTGATACTCCTCCCAACCTTGCTAACACAAGCCATGGCTAACCGAATCCTCGAGTGCCTTCCATCAATCACATACCATGGAGGAGTATCTATTTTTGAGAGGTGTTTGTTAATTGTCAACGAATGGTTGTGGGTGAGAACAGTATTCTACCTGTCGAACGGACTTTTAAGAGCAGCTCCCATGAAGGACGTTATTTCTACCAGCAAGACAGATCATCCCTCTTTCTCTTTGGTTTACACACATTCAGGTATTTCACTGTTTGTCATTGCTTACTGATGAATCAGGGCAAAAGTGTGAAGAGAATTAATTGGTTAAAGTTGTAATTAATTGGGACTGGGCACCCCGTTGCCAGCTCTTTTTGCAAGTTATTGGATAAGCGGATGTATATGCCACTAGTCCAGGTGTAAAAGTCCACTCGACAAATAGAATAAAGAATAACCACACTAATTCCTCATGAGCTAGTAAACATTGACACAAAAAGGGAATAATAACATTTGAATAATTTAAATGTAGCACATGAAAAATTTACTTGGAGTGGCAAGGAAATACCACATATAGGTAGTTACGGTGGACACAAATGGCATGGATTTTGGCTCACGGATTTGGACGCACGAGAAGCATTCCCTCTCAGTACAGAGTTTAGGCTAGCAAGGTTATGTAAGTGATACGTCCAAATGTATCTACATTCTCGGACACTTTTGCTATTGTTTTACCTCTAACTTGTGTGTTTTGAATACGACTAATGCGGACTAACGCTGTTTTCAGCAGAATTGCCCTAGTGTCTTGTTTTTGTGCAGAAAGTCAACTTTCGGGAAAAACTCCAGAAAAGATCGCAACCTCCTATTTTACCAGAAGACTCACGGAGCCAGAAGGGGAGGCGGAGATGGGCCACGAGTGGCCCAAACCACATGGTGGCGCGGCCTGGGGGCCCACCGCGCCAGCCACTGAGGAGGGCGACTCGGGCACCTCCCGAGTCCCCTTTCGACTACTTAACCCTCTCTGACCTAAAACGCGAGGGGGTCGTCCACTTCATCCAGAAACATCACGTACGCCGCCACCATCGCGAAACCTATTTCGGGGACCAGAAACTCCGTTCTGGCACTCCACCAGGACGGGGAATTGGAGGAGATCATCGCCATCATCATCACGACGCTTCTCCATCGACCATCCATGTTTCCCCCATCCATGTGTGAGTAATTCCCTGCTGTAGGCTGAGGGGGATGGTAGGGATTGGATGAGATTGTTCATGTAATAAGTTATAAGATCATTAGGGCATGGTGCCTAGTATCCGTTGTTAGTACTTATTGATGTTGTTGCAACTTGTTGAGGTTAATGCTTGTCACTAGGGCCCGAGTGCCATGATTTCAGATCTGAACATGTTATTGTTTCATAATGATATGCACTGTTTATTGATCATACCTGCAAGTTGTATACACATATTGTTGTCCGGAACCCGCGGTCCCAAAGTGACAATAATTGGGACAGCCGAGGGGAATGGCTGCGATGTGAGGATAACATGTGTTCACGGCGTGTTAATGCTTTGCTCCGGTACTTTATTAAAAGGAGTACCTGTAACAGCCCGAAAGTTCAGAACCTAAAAACCCAAATAAATTTTCCACTTTTGTGTTAAGTGCATCATGGCATCCATATTAGATTGCTAATCAAATAAAATAATTGGTTTGGCATCCTAATTAAAAACAAAACGCCAAACTTGCTTTAACAACTTTCAAAACAATGGAGGCAATTAAGCTTGCAAAACAAAAATACTTGACATCTTATAATTGTCAAGGAAGTTTCAAGAGTTCAAAATTAATCCTTTGAGTTGCTTCAAATTTCCAAATGGCTATGAATTTGTATTTTAGCAAAATGCTCTATTTTCTAACCTATGAACAAAGTGGTACCAAAAGATTTTATTTTGAGATACCAATTTTTGTGGAGCTCTACATGTGAGGGAGAGGCTACACGAATTATTTCATATTTTCCTAAAAGGTCTAAGTGCCTCTTTTAAATCCCCAAATTGCTGCTGTTTCAAAATTAAAATAGACAAGGACCTATCCGTGGTGGAAAACTTTTGCCCATGGGGTTTTTCGCAAAACTCCATCGTCTCTCTCTTCCCACCTCTCCCGCGAGCGCCATGCCGCGCTGTCGCTCGCGCGATGCCCACCCGCGCCAGGGCCCCCTCCCCTCTGCCTCTCTCCTGCAGAAGAAGAGCATCCGAGGCTTCACTGCTCCTCCTCACCTGCCTGCTCCCGTTTCCTCCTCCCTCTGTTCTCCACGAGCGCACCATGGCCGCCATGCTCCCGTGCTCGTCGCCGGCGTCTGAAGAGCTCCCGAGCGAATCGCCGCCCACCAGCACCTCCACCGTGCTCTCCTCTCCCTCCTCGTGGCAGGAATCGACCCGTGACGTCAAGAATCGCCGCCGTCGTCAAGTTCTTCCCCGCCGTCGGCCGCCGAGCTTCGCCGCGGCATCGCCGTCGACTGAAGGCGCCCCAGCCCGCGTGAAGACCACCAGTAGCTCCGCCGCGACGTGCTCTACTTCCCCGCCCGTGGAATCGAGCTGGGAAGAACTAAATCGCTGCCGCCGTCCATTTTCCCTCCGACCACCGCCGACGATGCGCCGAGTGGATTCCGCCGCCTCCGCCTGCCTCTCTCCCCGCCGAGCCTGCGCACGAGCTCTAGGTGAGCACGAGAACCTCCTCCGTTCCTCCCTTCCCCTCTCTCACTGGTCCGCGCAAACCGCGCCGAAGCCGCCGTCGCCGTGTTTCTGTCGCCGTGCCCGCGCGCGCGTCGGATTTTCCGAGTTCAAAACAAACCGGATAATCCGGTTATTTCCAGTACCGGTTATTTTAGGTCCTTAGCCAAATTTTCTTCAGCCTCTGTTTCAACCGGATAATCCGAGTTAAGTGTAAACCGGAATTTCCGGATTCATGCAGTACCAAAACTTCTACTGTCTCAAATTCTTTGTCTCCCTATTTTTGGTAAGTAAATGTGCTGTGTTATAAATAAATTATAACCCGGACTGAATTAAAAGAAGAAGCTAAAATAATTAAAAGCACTTATTTAAGATAGTAATTTATAAAAATAATAACTTTTTACCCGGACATCAGAAAAATGTGTTCGAGGTACCGAAGCGTTAAGAAAGTGTGAACTATTCAATTTCATCGTCATCATGCATATTTGATCACCATTACAATACTGTGCTTCTAGTAGTAGTAGAATCACTAAGATAAATGTGAGGGTAGTCCAAATAATGCTTAATTATTTGGGACACTCATTTAACTTGATGATCATGTCTAGGATCTCCTAGTTGCATTAAAGTGTCATATCATCATTTCTGTATGCATTGCACATTTGCCATGTGTTGATTGTTGCTTCTGTTTTCCGGTGTTGTTTGCTCTCCGGTAGATCACGAGTCCGGAGTTGAGCCTCATTACTCCGACGAGCAGTTTGACTCCTCCGCTCAACAAGGCAAGCGTAATCCCCCTCTGAGCATATCTTATCCTATTTTCCGCAAAGATATTTTCTCCACTATAATATTGCATGCGGTTCCAAATGTCAAGTTCTATTGGATTAGAGTATCCTATAGTTGCATTAAGTTTCCGATGCCAATTACCTGTTTTCCCTCCTATATCCATAGGTTTGTATTGTTGGCCGAGATACCTACTATGTTATGTTGATGCTTAGCCATGCTTAATTAATTGCATAGCTATACGATGGATGGTTCGTGTTGGTAACAGGTGTTGAGATGAGAATGATGGTGGAGAAATTGTGGTGACGGATAATAAAATGCTTAAAGGTGGGGATGAGAGGCCACTGTGGTTGTGGTGATTTGTCTCGTTCTCGCCGCCTAGGTGCGAGTTCTATACCTCTTGAACCAAGACTGAGCGTGCAACCATGCGTGAGGCCTATGCATTTGCAGGAACCCTCATAGACTAAATAACTCGAGCGGGGCTAGCCAGGGTCTCTAGTTCGGGCTTCCATTTGCGCGTGCGTGATGATGGTGGGATGAACTAAGATGAGGATGGTAGTATCAGAAAAATAAGTGGCCGCGGGACAGGTGCGAGAAGGTACCTCTTGTCCTACGCCACTGATGATCCTGGGTTAGTCCTTAACGGGGGAGAAGTCGACACCGCTCCACCCAGCCGGCTCTCAAGGAAGAGAGCTAAAAGCTAGGTAATGGGCCGGACGGTACGCGTGGCAAACATTTGTACACCCCTGCAGGGTTAAATCTTTTCGAAAAGCCGTGTCCGCGGTTATGGACGAACTTGGGAAGTGAAGGTAAGATCATAGAATAACTTTAACGGAATGATTAAAAACTGGGTACTAGAGGTACCATTCAAGATTGTAAGGTGAGCTTCCTCGAGGGTGATTCGGGGAGGTGCCTTTGTTGAGCAGGTACAGTGGTTGATGTTGAGTGAGGTGATGAAAGAAAGGGTTACTTCTTACCTCTTTTGAAAATACTCTGAATAGTCGTTGCCTTTGAGTTATGTTTTCCATAAATAAAATCAGCTTTATGCAAAAGAGCCATATAACTTTGAAAGCCTCATCGAGCATATATTAGCTCTTAATCTTGCGAGTTCGTCGAACTCAACGTCGTTTGTTTTGTTTCAGAGGAGGACTTCACCGACCTCGAAGGTGGGTTCTTTGTGGACGTCGACGAGTAGTCTGGGGTTCCCAGGTGGCAGCTTGGGACATCCTGGAACAGCTGGCGTTGTGATGTTTATCTGTAGGCCTCTTAGGCCATAATTTGGTTCTTGTTGTTTAGAACAACCTAATTCGCTTCCGCTTGATGTAATGTTGGGTCTGTGACCTCTGGTTGTCATTTGCTATTTTTCTCTGTATAAGAGTTGAACTTATGATTTTGTGTGTAGAGTCTGTGATGTGCCAGTTGTTCCACAAGTCTTGATCTTACTATTATGCTTGATAGTTGTGCCTGTGTTGAGGCATCAATTGGGGTGTTGCGTTGTCTGGAGTGAGGTGTACCCAGCAACGCCTGCCAAAGGTTTTGGCCGGGGATTGGAAACCGTAACCTCCGGTTGTATCGCTTAACCGGTGACACACAGCATCACTGTATAGCAGTCGGGTCAGGGCGCCACAAGTTGGTATCAGAGCAGTACTGCCTGTTGGAAACCCTTCTACTGGTCGATGTTGAGTCTAGTGTTTGTGAAAATATTTTTAACCTAAAAATGAGTTGTGAAAACCATCTTAGGATTCTTTTTACTCCTTATCTGGTTACCTTCTAATCTCGGAGCAATCTTACCTCAATTTGAGTTAAAAGTTTTCAATTCTCATCTGTTACTTCAAAATGGTTAGGAATCTCGTGGTTGGGTTCTATCTTGCGTGTTATGTGTTCAGTTGCTCCCGCCGCGTTACAAACCGATATCAAATCAGATGTTTGAACACTGTTATCCGTACCAAGTCTAATCATTTGTCCTTTTCTTCGGGTTCTAGCCCAAGGACTTGAACATAAGGTCCCGGATTGTGCTGTGAGTCCGGTATGTGGATTGTGTGGGTTGTTACCCATGTGATCCTTATGCCATTTAGGATTCTCGGCGCATGATGCTGATCTTCAACCCAAGTATTTTCCGTCTTCTGTGTGGTAAATGGTAGAATTTTAAATTACCACCCCTCAGCTGACTATGTAAACTCCATCTCTTCCTTAGCCTTGTTTTAGGTTCTGTCTTGGAACCATCAGGGTTACAGCCAGGATTCTCCTAACGAGTCTCCCAACTATGTTTGTGACTCTGCTGCATCTCTCCTTTTGGGCATGGTTATCACAATTGAGTAATAACCTGTGCATCTTCAACATCTTAGGATTTCTCCTGAGCATGTTTCTTACTCTGATCTGCTTTCCAACCTTAGTCTGTCTGTTGACAGTAAAGTTCTATCGTGCATTAGGTGTTCTGATGCATTTCACTCTTGTGATCCGTCAAGACTTTCCAAATTCGTCTTGTCTAGAGTGTCACACTCTTTTATATCGAAGTATGTGTAAGTATCATGATCCTCTTGATGAAGTGATGCTCCCACCTCTTGTTATCTCTTCGTTCTCCGAGTGACTTGTTACTCCAGAATGATTAGACGTGAGCAATGATGTGGCTATCGGATAATCGCATCAGTTCTTACTGTGCTGAAATCCAAAGACATTCCTTGTCCTCCTCAGCATGATTGGTTAACCGATCAATAAGTTGAGTTTGACAGTGCTACCAAGTCCGTTGGCTTTGATGCTTCCCTCGGTCAAAGAGCTAGGTTCATGCCGAAGCTCCCAAAACCATCTCCTTGTGCACTGAACGGCATGATCCTCTCTCGAACTCAAGATCCACTGCCATGTCGTGATATCTGTAGATGGATCGTGCTATCTGTTGTTCCTTCCAGAAGTATCGACAGGTTGTCGCCTGTCCAAGCTCAACATCACGGACAACTCTTTTCTCAAGAAAAATTGAGCTTATGGGTAAGCTGGTTCTCTGAACAACTCCCTTCTCCAAGAAAATCGTGCTGGATGTCCTGAATTATTCGCTTGAGCTTAAACAACTTGGAGAGATAAAAGACAAAAGCTCTATCTGATATAGTTCATTCTAAATGGGATGTCTAGTCTGTTCGTGTTGAAGTAAGGAAGTATCTCCTCGTTGGATATGCTAACCTCCAAACCTTTGGGTTTGAATTGGGTGAACTCCCAGGACACATACCGGAAATTTCTGGAAGTTAGAAGTGACTTTTCCTGGTTCACGTGCAATTGCTGAAAGATGTCGCCGTGGATCTGAGTGAATTGTCTGGTTTCCTCGAAATCATTTCAACTCTATCAAGCATGTGTAGAATATTCTCGGAATGGTATGTTGTTACCTCCATCCGAGGAGAATTTCATCTATGCATCCAAGTCACTGATTGAATTGTCCCAGAAAGAGAGGAAGTCTGAGAACTCCTTTTGTCTTCGTTGGTGTTTCCCATCAAGAACTCAATCATGTCTCGCTACAAGATAATCAAGTGGGGCAGCTGCCTCCTAACAAGTTGCTAATCGCGGGTTCCGCAATCTCGTTCCTCCTTTGGAGTTAGACCTTTTAGTCCAGCTCCTGGGATTCTAGCAAAGTAATCCGGTGGTATCTGTGGCAAAGACTCCCTATTCATCCATGTTGAATCCGGAGTATCTCTACACCCGATCAGATCTAAATCTCAAACAGAAACGACAGTTGGTGATCCTCAAGAAGTTTGTCCCGATGTCTGGAAAATCAAGAAGTGTTCCCAATACTAACGTTGTGGAGTTTCTAAAGTTCTCTCGATCTAGCTTTCATGATCCTTTTCCAGTGATCCAAAATGCTCCTCCGTGAGGAAAGTTCCACTCCAACTGTTTGGTAGAAGTCGCCTCTTCATCTGTCAGAATCTTGCTTAACCTTCATCTTCAGAAACTTAAGGCCTTGTGCAAAGTTCATATTCTGAATCCTTGAGAAACAGTTGCCCATCAACTGGAAACTTTTTGTCAGGTCTCTCGCCACCCGCCCGTGTCTCTTAACTGTCGATTCGAGAGTTGAGTGAAGTCCCATTCTCAGAGTTGACTAGGAGGTACCCGATCTTCGCATCCTTGTGAGGACCATTCTCCTTCCGGAGTCGTTCCTCTCTCCTATGGTGTAGTTGAGCGATGATCTCGAAGTGAAGCCGATGAAGATCTTCATGATGCCACTTGATCAACTTCTGCAAGAAAGAAGCCACCTGAAGCTAGAAGATCGTGTAGTACCGTTGTAACCTTCTTCCTTTTTTCCTACTCTAAGAATCTCGGGACGAGATTCCTGTAAGGAGGGTAGAGTTGTAACAGCCCGAAAGTTGAGAACCTAAAAACCCAAATAAATTTTCCACTTTTGTGTTAAGTGCATCATGGCATCCATATTAGATTGCTAATCAAATAAAATAATTGGTTTGGCATCCTAATTAAAAACAAAACGCCAAACTTGCTTTAACAACTTTCAAAACAATGGAGGCAATTAAGCTTGCAAAACAAAAATACTTGACATCTTATAATTGTCAAGGAAGTTTCAAGAGTTCAAAATTAATCCTTTGAGTTGCTTCAAATTTCCAAATGGCTATGAATTTGTATTTTAGCAAAATGCTCTATTTTCTAACCTATGAACAAAGTGGTACCAAAAGATTTTATTTTGAGATACCAATTTTTGTGGAGCTTCTACATGTGAGGGAGAGGCTACACGAATTATTTCATATTTTCCTAAAAGGTCTAAGTGCCTCTTTTAAATCCCCAAATTGCTGCTGTTTCAAAATTAAAATAGACAAGGACCTATCCGTGGTGGAAAACTTTTGCCCACGGGGTTTTTCACAAAACTCCCATCGTCTCTCTCCTCCCACCTCTCCGCGAGCGCCATGCCGCGCTGTCGCTCGCGCGACGCCCACCCGCGCCAGGGCCCCCTCCCCTCTGCCTCTCTCCTGCAGAAGAAGAGCATCCGAGGCTTCACTGCTCCTCCTCACCTGCCTGCTCCCGTTTCCTCCTCCCTCTGTTCTGCACGAGCGCACCATGGCCGCCATGCTCCCGTGCTCGTCGCCGGCGTCTGAAGAGCTCCCGAGCGAATCGCCGCCCACCAGCACCTCCGCCGTGCTCTCCTCTCCCTCCTCATGGCAGGAATCGACCGAGACGTCAAGAATCGCCGCCGTCGTCAAGTTCTTCCCCGCCGTCGGCCGCCGAGCTTCGCCGCGGCATCGCCGTCGATGAAGGCGCCCCAGCCCGCGTGAAGACCACCAGTAGCTCCGCCACGACGTGCTCTACTTCCCCGCCCGTGGAATCGAGCTGGGAAGAACTAAATCGCTGCCGCCGTCCATTTTCCCTCCGACCACCGCCGACGATGCGCCGAGTGGATTCCGCCGCCTCCGCCTGCCTCTCTCCCCGCCGAGCCTGCGCACGAGCTCTAGGTGAGCACGGGAACCTCCTCCGTTCCTCCCCTTCCCCTCTCTCACTGGTCCGCGCTAACCGCGCCGAAGCCGCCGTCGCCGTGTTTCTGTCGCCGTGCCGCGCGCGCGTCGGATTTTCCGAGTTCAAAACAAACGGATAATCCGGTTATTTCCAGTACCGGTTATTTTAGGTCCTTAGCCAAATTTTCTTCAGCCTCTGTTTCAACCGGATAATCCGAGTTAAGTGTAAACCGGAATTTCCGGATTCATGCAGTACCAAAACTTCTACTGTCTCAAATTCTTTGTTTCCCTATTTTTGGTAAGTAAATGTGCTGTGTTATAAATAAATTATAACCCGGACTGAATTAAAAGAAGAAGCTAAAATAATTAAAAGCACTTATTTAAGATAGTAATTTATAAAAATAATAACTTTTTACCCGGACATCAGAAAAATGTGTTCGAGGTACCGAAACGTTCAGAAAAGTGTGAACTATTCAATTTCATCGTCATCATGCATATTTGATCACCATTACAATACTGTGCTTCTAGTAGTAGTAGAATCACTAAGATAAATGTGAGGGTAGTCCAAATAATGCTTAATTATTTGGGACACTCATTTAACTTGATGATCATGTCTAGGATCTCCTAGTTGCATTAAAGTGTCATATCATCATTTCTGTATGCATTGCACATTTGCCATGTGTTGATTGTTGCTTCTGTTTTCCGGTGTTGTTTGCTCTCCGGTAGATCACGAGTCCGGAGTTGAGCCTCATTACTCCGACGAGCAGTTTGATCCTCCGCTCAACAAGGCAAGCGTAATCCCCTCTGAGCATATCTTATCTATTTTCCGCAAAGATATTTTCTCCACTATAATATTGCATGCGGTTCCAAATGTCAAGTTCTATTGGATTAGAGTATCCTATAGTTGCATTAAGTTTCCGATGCCAATTACCTGTTTTCCCTCCTATATCCATAGGTTTGTATTGTTGGCCGAGATACCTACTATGTTATGTTGATGCTTAGCCATGCTTAATTAATTGCATAGCTATACGATGGATGGTTCGTGTTGGTAACAGGTGTTGAGATGAGAATGATGGTGGAGAAATTGTGGTGACGGATAATAAAATGCTTAAAGGTGGGGATGAGAGGCCACTGTGGTTGTGGTGATTTGTCTCGTTCTCGCCGCCTAGGTGCGAGTTCTATACCTCTTGAACAAGACTGAGCGTGCAACCATGCGTGAGGCCTATGCATTTGCAGGAACCCTCATAGACTAAATAACTCGAGCGGGGCTAGCCAGGGTCCTCTAGTTCGGGCTTCCATTTGCGCGTGCGTGATGATGGTGGGATGAACTGAGATGAGGATGGTAGTATCAGAAAAATAAGTGGCCGCGGGACAGGGTGCGAGAAGGTACCTCTTGTCCTACCGCCACTGATGATCCTGGGTTAGTCCTTAACGGGGGAGAAGTCGACACCGCTCCCACCCAGCCGGCTCTCCAAGGAAGAGAGCTAAAAGCTAGGTAATGGGCCGGACGGTACGCGTGGCAAACATTTGTACACCCTGCAGGGTTAAATCTTTTCGAAAAGCCGTGTCCGCGGTTATGGACGAACTTGGGAAGTGAAGGTAAGATCATAGAATAACTTTAACGGAATGATTAAAAACTGGGTACTAGAGGTACCATTCAAGATTGTAAGGTGAGCTTCCTCGAGGGTGATTCGGGGAGGTGCCTTTGTTGAGCAGGTACAGTGGTTGATGTTGAGTGAGGTGATGAAAGAAAGGGTTACTTCTTACCTCTTTTGAAAATACTCTGAATAGTCGTTGCCTTTGAGTTATGTTTTCCATAAATAAAATCAGCTTTATGCAAAAGAGCCATATAACTTTGAAAGCCTCATCGAGCATATATTAGCTCTTAATCTTGCGAGTTCGTCGAACTCAACGTCGTTTGTTTTGTTTCAGAGGAGGACTTCACCGACCTCGAAGGTGGGTTCTTTGTGGACGTCGACGAGTAGTCTGGGGTTCCCAGGTGGCAGCTTGGGACATCCTGGAACAGCTGGCGTTGTGATGTTTATCTGTAGGCCTCTTAGGCCATAATTTGGTTCTTGTTGTTTAGAACAACCTAATTCGCTTCCGCTTGATGTAATGTTGGGTCTGTGACCTCTGGTTGTCATTTGCTATCTTTCTCTGTATAAGAGTTGAACTTATGATTTTGTGTCGTAGAGTCTGTGATGTGCCAGTTGTTCCACAAGTCTTGATCTTACTATTATGCTTTGATAGTTGTGCCTGTGTTGAGGCATCAATCGGGGTGTTGCGTTGTCTGGAGTGAGGTGTACCCAGCAACGCCTGCCAAAGGTTTTGGCCGGGGATTGGTAAACCCGTAACCTCCGGTTGTATCGCTTAACCGGTGACACACAACATCACTGTATAGCAGTCGGGTCAGGGCGCCACAGTACCTTAATTACCAGTAGATTCCCTTGAGGCCCGGCTGCCACCGGCTGGTAGGACAGAAGATGTTGTACAAGTTTCTCATTGCGAGCACGTACGACTATATACGGAACACATGCCTATGTTTACTTAGTACTTGGATGCTTTATCATTATTATCTGCAATGCCTATGTCTTGATTATTATATGAGCTATCTTATCCATGCAGCGCCCGTTCATCCATCCCTATGCCTACAGTGTTTTAATCCTACTGTTTACTGCAATCACTACTGCTGTCTCTATTTACTGCTGCTATTATTTCACCGCTACTACTGCTATAAAACTGTTGCTACTGATAATCTGTGTCGAGCAAGACTATTCACAGGTGCAGCTGAATTGACAACTCCGCTGTTAAGGCTCTCAAGTATTCTTTGGCTCCCCTTGTGTCGAATCAATAAATTGGGTTTTACTTCCCTCGAAGACTGTTGCGATCCCCTATACTTGTGGGTCATCAAGACTATTTTCTGGCGCCGTTGCCGGGGAGCATAGCTTTATTTGTGAGTTCACTTGTGATCTATATTGCTCGCTGAAATTTATTCATCATGGGTAAAGCTCGTGATGAGAGGGTCCGTGTATTGCCATCCACTACAAGAAAAGGTACGACACTTAGTACCTCTGCTGCTCTTGACTCACCATCTGTATTGAGTCAACTTGTTACACCACCACAATCTTCACGTGTTGGTACTACTGCTGAATCTGAAATTGCCTCTGATAATGTTGATGATGCTTCTACTGTGATTGATGAGAATATTTCATTAGGTCCACTTTTAGATGCTGCTATTGCTAGTCTAAACAACTTGAAAATACTAGAACACCTAATGGAAGTCCTACTACTCCTGTTTATTCACCTGAGTTAAGGGATTATACTTGTGATGATGATCCTGATGAAACTTATGTGGAACTTGATGATGATTTTATTGATAAATGTAATGCTACTACTGGTGCAAGTAATATGAGAAATTTTCTTGCACAACATGCTGTTAAATACAAGTTGTCACCTGATCCTAAGTTTGCCACTTCTCCTATAAACATTAAAGATAAGGATTATGATTTTTCTCTTGATTTATCTCATATATCTATTGTTGAGAAAACTCCTTTTTGTGGCACTAAGAGTGAAAGTGCTGTAGAGCACATGAATGAGCTCTCTACTTTGAGTGGCTTATTTTCTGATGATATTAAGAAGCGTAGCTATTTTGTTGCTAAGATTTTTCCTTTCTCATTAAAAGATGATGCTAAAGCTTGGTATAACAACTTGTCTCCTGGTTCTATTACTAGTCCTACTGGTTTGCTTGATGTTTTCTTTCAGAAATATTTCCCTGCTAGTGCTCAACATGATGCTTTGCAGAGAATTTATAACTTTGACCAGGAAGATGAAGAGAAACTTCCAGAGGCATGGACAAGGTTTTGCTCTCTTATCAGAGCTCGGCCTGGACATGATTTGGAAAAGCATGATCTACTTGATATATTTTACAGTGGACTAACTATTGAATCTAGAGCATATCTGGATAGTTGTGCTAGTTGTGTTTTCAGGAAAAGAACCCCTGAAGAAGCTGAAGAATTATTGGCTAAAATCAGCCAGAATTATGATGATTGGACTCTACCTGCGCCGACCCCCACACCTACACCGACACCAATATCAAAGAAGAGGGGAGGTATGATTGAATTGAATGATGAAACAATGAGGGAGGCCAAGAAGACTCTCATTGAGAAGGGTATTAAATCTGAAGATGTGAAGAACCTTCCACCTATTGAAGATTTGTGTAAGCCAATTCCTCATCCATCCATAATTGAGGTTCACTCTCTCCACAGGTTCGATGAAGGAGATATTCCCTACTCTAAACCACCTGATCAATGCTTAGATGAATTTGATAATTATGTTATTAAGCAAGATAATTTTAATATGAGAGTAGAGAATCATTTGCATGAAAACTCTCAAGCTATTAGTAAGTTGCATGATATTGTGGAGAGAACCTCCAATGATGTTAAGATGCTTATTAAACATTTCCATATGGTTCAAACTCAAATTGATCAACTCACTAAAGTGCAACAAGACATGTTAGCCAATGCTTCTAAAGAAAAATTAAAACCTGTCTATGTTAGCACTAGAAGTGGAGCTCATACTCAGGATCCTTTATATCCTGAGGGACACCCTAAAAGAATTGAACAAGATTCTCAACTAGCTGAAAATCCAGTTTCTCCTTCTAAGAAAAAGAAGAAGAAGAAACATAAAAATGTTGTAGAATCCTCTGAAACTGTTAATGATCCTAATAGTATATCTATCTCTGATGCTGAAACTGAAAGTGGTAATGAACTTGATAGTGATAAGGATAAAAATGATGCTCTTGATAAAGAAGTTAGTGAAAAGGAACCTGAAAAGCATACTAAAAACACAAAGTACACTAAGGAAGACTTCATTGCTAAGAAACATGGTAATGAAAGGGAACCTTGGGTTCAAAAGCAAATGCCTTTTCCAACTAAGAAACTAAAATCAAAGGAAGAAGAACATTATAATAAATTTTGTGAATGGATGAAACCCTTGTTCTTGCAAATTCCTTTGACTGATGCTATTAAATTGCCTCCTTACTCAAAGTATATGAAAGATATTGTTTCTAACAAGAGGAAAATTCCTAATGAGGAAATTTCTACTATGCTTGCTAATTATTCTTTCAATGGCAAGGTTCCTAAGAAGCTTGGAGATCCAGGTATACCAACCATCCCTTGCTCCATCAAGAATAATTATGTTAGAACTGCTTTATGTGATTTGGGAGCAGGAGTTAGTGTTATGCCTTTTTCTCTCTATAAGAGACTCTATCTTGATAAATTGATACCTACTGATATATCTTTGCAAATGGCTGATAAATCTACTGCTGTTCCTGTTGGCATTTGTGAGGATGTCCCTGTTCAAGTGGCTAACAATTGTTTAATTTTGACTGATTTTGTTGTTCTTGAAATGCCTGAAGATGATAATATGTCTATTATTCTTGGAAGACCTTTTCTAAATACTGCAGGTGCTGTTATTGATTGCAATAAAGGAAAAGTAACTTTCAATGTTAATGATAAAGAACATACTGTTTATTTCCCCAAGAAAGTTGACAAGATTTATGGAGTCAATACCATCTCCAATTTTAAAACTATCAAAGTGGGAAGTATTGATTGCCCTATATATGATCATCAAGAAGGATATCAAAACATTATGATTGGATCCATATCAATACAATACAAGGTAACATGAGTGTTTCATGATGTTTAAATCATTTGTGTCATGTAAATTTATTTGGTGCCAAGACTTGATCAACCTTGTTATCAAATGTATTTGCATACATGAAAGAGCTAAACAGCATTTCTTTCTTCAACTTTGTTTTACCTCCTGTAGTGATAATTAGGTTGCAAAAGTTTAGTTGTTTTGAATTTTAAAAATAATTTTTCTGCCCAAGTTTTATTAATTTAAATATCCAGATTTCATGCAAATTGAAAGTTTTCAAAACTCTGTAAAAATTATACCATTGGTCCTATTTTTCAAAGAGCATCGTGGGAGTGCCTGGTGCTGACCAAGGGGACCCACCATGGGGTCAAACCACATGGTGGCGCGGCTGCCCCTTGGCCGCGCCAGCCACTGAGGTGGGGCACCCTTGGCCCTCCAGCAGTTCCCCCACCTACCACTTCTTCCTCTTGCATCACTCAGCTCGTTTTTCTCTCTCACACTCGAGTTTTTGCTGTTCTTCCTCGCGATTTCGATCTCTTTGTTCAGCCCATCTCAGCTGCTGAGATTTGGGGCAATTGCTCTCAGGTATGTGACTCCTCCATGTATCCAAGTAGAATTTTGTTTAGTAAGTATACCTTGAGTATTTTGCTGCTGTAGGTGACTTGTTAAGTGAGTATGCATGCTTGTTCTATGTTGATATAATCAGTTTTGATGCATGTTTAGTCCTCTAGCAAGTCCATATAGTAGTTCCCCTCATTTGTATGCTTCAAAATAATTTTTATGATATGTGTCAAAAATTTCAGAGGATGGAGGGAAATGAACACCAACTAAATCAATATGAATTGGTGGTTCCTGAGGTCATGGGGATCCATCGTGAAGAAGGAGTGTTCCATCCTGCTATCCATGCTTGGAATTCATGAGAAGTTCGGGGATCTTGCGTGATTTTCGTACTCTTGTCTCTAATACAGGATTGAGTGATTTTGTAGAGGGAGAACCCTACCAATATGCAAAGCTAACTGTGTCTGTGGTGCAGGACTTTAGATTTGATTGGTCTTCACCTAACCCTATGGTTCACTATAAAATTTACAACAAAAGTGTCCACTTGCCTTTTGATGCTTTTTGTGCAGCAATTAGGGTGCCGCAATGGGGATCACGAGGGAAGATACATGGGCAACCCAAGCATTTGACGGACCTATACGAGGTAATATGTCAAGGAAGAACCTACTCAGATGAAAGTGGTAAAATTCGAAGTATTCAATTTCCATGCATTCGATATTTTGCTTACTTCATCACGAGGTGTGTACTTGCTAGGAAGACTGCAAATAAATTATCCATTCCTGATTTAGCTTTCCTAGCAGCAGCCTTGCAACATGATAAGAGTTATAATTTGGGTGCCTTGATAGCTTTCGCATTGCTGCCAATCGCGAGAAAGGTGGATTTTGTGGAGGACTCATTGCTTCTCGTTTATTAGCTATGCATGGTGTAGTAGCTCTCCCTAATGATTTGCAGCTTCTTTAGAGAGGCTCGATTTTGCTTCCATGGGGAGGCATGGCTTTGTTACTAGTTGGTCTACTTTGAATAATCTATCTTATGAGGTGCCTTTTGCCAAGAAGGTGAGGTGGAAAATGGTTAAATCTGAGCGAATAGTCGCTTTGCCTGCACCACGTTTGTTTGATCTTGGTTTCAGGAATGTTTGGTCAGTCACCGAGGATGAATTCGATGCATACTTGAGGGAACATGCCCTGCACACAGAGGATGATGGAGAATGGGCGGACGAGGACTCCACTCAGTTTTCCGGGACTGGGGGCTCGCGCCCCTATCCTGGGGATGCTGGACCCTCTGCCTCATCTTCCTCAGCGGAGCCGGATGTTGAGCACGCCCAGTATGACCCCCGGCTTGGAGTTCCTACCCGCGTTATTATTAGCCTCCACTTAGGCCAAAAGCCTAAGCTTGGGGGGAGGTATATCGACATCTCACTCATTTACATATCATATCTTGTCGATACTTTGTATATCCATGTTGCAGTTTTCTTTCTTTCTTTCTTTTTAATTGTTTACCTTTTATTGCTGCATTCCAAAACACAAAAAGACCAAAAATATTTCTGTTGTTTCTCTTCATTTGTTTCTTTAAGTTTCAGTATTAGTTTGCTTAGTTTTAAAATTCGGTTTGTTATTCAAAAATCAAAAATATTTTGCTTTATTGTTTGTTTCTTTTTGCTCTTGTTTCAAAAACTCGAAAACCCAAAAATATTTGTTGTTTCTTTTTGGTTTTGTATAGTGTTTTCAGAGTTGGACAGCCATCCGTGACTCCGATGGAGCTTGGTTTTCATTCTTATCATTCGAAGCAACACAAGTGAAAAAGCAATAAGGATGATCTACAACAACTCGAGTTGGGGTGAGAGGCTGGTATGAACTCTATTTGTTTTCATTTTTGTACATATACTCATCTATGTGAGCATGCTTAGTTGGTTCATGTGAGGTATATGTCATTTAGTGGATGCTTAGTAGTTCTTGTTCTCTCATGATCGGTCCCAATTTATTAATAGTGGTAGCATGTTATGTTGATGTTTGCTTGCATTGTTCTATTCATAGAGGGTATGACATTGTGGTATCCTCCTCTGAATAATTCATTCGAATTGACTTGGCACATGCTCATGCATGCATATGACTGAAAAACAAAAGTCAATTAAGCCTTGATGATTTATTTTGACTCAGAGTTCTTGTATCACTTTTATGTCTCAATTAATTTCATTTTGTCGCAAGCATGATTATGACGGTTATTGCTCTCTTGATTGTCGCTTCCCAGTCTATTGCTAGCCTTCACTTGTACTGAGCGGGAATGCTGCTCGTGCTTCCAAAACCATGAAAACCAAGTTATTCCAAAGTGTCCACCATAAATACCTATGCATGGCATTTCGAACCATTCAAGTAAATTTTCATGTGCTACCTTTAAAACCTTCAAAGTACTTCTCAATTTGTGTCAATGTTTTATAGCTCATGAGGAAGTATGTGGTGTTTTATCTTTCAATCTTGTCATTCAGACTTTCACCAATGGACTAGTGGCATATACATCCGCTTATCCAATAATTTTGCAAAAAGAGCTGGCAACGGGGTGCCCAGTCCCAATTAATTATAACTTTCATCAATAATTCTCTTCACATGTTTTGCCCTGATTTATCAGTAAGCAACTTAATTTGCAAATAGACACTCCTCCATGGTATGTGAATGTTGGAAGGCACCCGAGGATTCGGTTAGCCATGGCTTGTGCAAGCAAAGGTTGGGGGGAGTGTCACCCATAATGAAACTAAAATACATGTGTAAACAAAAGAGAAGAGGGATGATCTACCTTGCTGGTAGAAATAACGTCCTTCATGGGAGCCGCTCTTGAAAGTCTGGTTGACAAGGGGGTTAGAGTACCCACTACCATTCGTTGACAACAACAAACACTTCCCAAAACAATTTTGCTTCTGTTTTAAAAATAAAAAGCTCTAGCACATGATAATCCCTGCTTCCCTCTGCGAAGGGCCAATCTTTTACTTTCATGTTGAGTCACCATCCTTTCTTTGAGCACTTTCTCGAGAGCATAGTTGTCATTCTTAGTGTAATGTGCTTGTCCCAGAATGTGGTTAACTGTGATATAACTTTGATGCTTTTATCTTTGATATCTTTGATTCTAGTCTTCCCATGAACTTCAGAGGTGCCTGGGCATTTATGTTTTGCTGTACAAAAACGGGCAAGCGAGATACCATCTTATCATATCCTATTATGAGCATTACAATCTTGTGAATTAATATGTTTCATGTTTGTCGCTATTAGTATGTTGGTATCTTTTCATAGTTTACATGCCTATTGAGTGACATTATTTGCATTTGCCTCATCTTGAATTGCCTAAGCATTTGTTCATATAGTGAGAATATATGCATCATATGAAGCAAATGTGTTCGTGAAAGTCTTTTATCGCACTCAGTTGTTAACTGAATTGCTTGAGGACAAGCAATAAGCTAAGCTTGGGGGGAGTTGATACGTCCAAAACGTATCTACTTTCCCGAACACTTTTGCTATTGTTTTACCTCTAACTTGTGTGTTTTGAATACAACTAATGCGGACTAACGCTGTTTTCAGCAGAATTGCCCTGGTGTCTTGTTTTTGTGCAGAAAGTCAACTTTCGGGAAAAACACCAGAAAAGATCGCAAACCTCCTATTTTACCAGAAGACTCACGGAGCCAGAAGGGGAGGCGGAGATGGGCCACGAGTGGCCCAAACCACATGGTGGCGCGGCCGGGGCCCACCGCGCCAGCCACTGAGGAGGGCGACTCGGCACCTCCCCGAGTCCCCTTTCGACTACTTAACCCTCTCTGACCTAAAACGCGAGGGGGTCGTCCACTTCATCCAGAAACATCACCGTACGCCGCCACCATCGCGAAACCTATTTCGGGGACCAGAAACTCCGTTCTGGCACTCCGCCGGGACGGGGAATTGGAGGAGATCATCGCCATCATCATCACCGACGCTTCTCCATCGACCATCCATGTTTCCCCCATCCATGTGTGAGTAATTCCCTGCTGTAGGCTGAGGGGGATGGTAGGGATTGGATGAGATTGTTCATGTAATAAGTTATAAGATCATTAGGGCATGGTGCCTAGTATCCGTTGTTAGTACTTATTGATGTTGTTGCAACTTGTTGAGCTTAATGCTTGTCACTAGGGCCCGAGTGCCATGATTTCAGATCTGAACATGTTATTGTTTCATAATGATATGCACTGTTTATTGATCATACCTGCAAGTTGTATACACATATTGTTGTCCGGAACCCGCGGTCCCAAAGTGACAATAATTGGGACAGCCGAGGGGAATGGCTGCGATGTGAGGATCACATGTGTTCACGGCGTGTTAATGCTTTGCTCCGGTACTTTATTAAAAGGAGTACCTTAATTACCAGTAGATTCCCTTGAGGCCCGGCTGCCACCGGCTGGTAGGACAGAAGATGTTGTACAAGTTTCTCATTGCGAGCACGTACGACTATATACGGAACACATGCCTATGTTTACTTAGTACTTGGATGCTTTATCATTATTATCTGCAATGCCTATGTCTTGATTATTATATGAGCTATCTTATCCATGCAGCGCCCGTTCATCCATCCCTATGCCTACAGTGTTTTAATCCTACTGTTTACTGCAATCACTACTGCTGTCTCTATTTACTGCTGCTATTATTTCACCGCTACTACTGCTATAAAACTGTTGCTACTGATAATCTGTGTCGAGCAAGACTATTCACAGGTGCAGCTGAATTGACAACTCCGCTGTTAAGGCTCTCAAGTATTCTTTGGCTCCCCTTGTGTCGAATCAATAAATTGGGTTTTACTTCCCTCGAAACTGTTGCGATCCCTATACTTGTGGGTCATCAGTAAGCAAACAAGAATATCAACCCGTACACCAAGTTTTATATGACAAACATATTGCAAACGTTATAAGACTTCATACCGTCTTCCTTGTTAACCAAACCCTGTTATTAGAAAATATCTAGACCTTAGAGGTACCACCGATGCAAACCAAATTTTCAACAAGCTTTACGGTAGTTCTTCACTAATAGGCTTAACTCATGTGATGCACAATTTAATCATGATCTACTTGTTAACTCAAAACAATTGACAAGCATCAAGTTATCCATTTTAGTGATCTACAAGATTAAGCAAGTTTTTCCTTATACCAATTACCACATGCAACATTTTCTGAACCAACCAAACACCAATCAATTTATTTCATCAACTCTCCAAACAAATATAAGTGAAGCAAGAGAGTACTTTCTACAAAAGAAAGCTAATAGCTCTGACAAGAGATACATGAAAACAAGAGCTAAAAGCTGAACAGCGCTAGATATGAATACTTCAACAAATATAAGTGAAGAATAGGAGTATTCTCATGAAAAAGCGGAGCGTGTCTCTCTCCCAATCAAGAATGCTAGGGTCCAGTCAAGCTTTATTGAAAATAAAAATGCAATACTGAAAATAAAAAGCACACAGACGCTCCAAGAAAAGCACATATGATGTGAAAGAATTAAAATATAGTTTCACTAGAGATGACCTGATAATTTTGACGATGAAGAAGGGGATGCCTTGGGCATCCCCAAGCTTAGACGCTTGAGTCTTCTTGAAATATGCTGGGGAGATCCATGGGAGCCTCCCCAAGCTTAAGCTCTTCACTCTTCTTGATCCTATTATATCATCCTTCTCTCTTGACCCTTGAAAACTTCCGTCACACCAAACTCAAAGTAGATCTCATTAGAGGGTTAGTGCATAATCAAAAATTCACATGTTCATAAAGACGCAATATGATTTGTTACTTTAAACATTAGCTACAGCCACTGATGTTATGTGAAGCTCTTCCACCCAAAAAAGAATTTCACTCAACACTAGTAAAAGAGAGAATGCGAAAAATAAAAAGGCATAATCTGTCTAAAACAGAACAGTCCGCAAAGACGAATTTTTTCGAGGCACTTACGACGCTCAGATCGAGAAACTCTGAACTAATGAAAGTTTCAGACATTCATAAAGATTACGCACAATTTTCAGATTTAATTAACAATCTGGTGATTTTAGGAATTTCGTACAGTGAACAGCAAAAATCTGTTTCTGCGCAGCAATCAAAATTAAGCATCATCTTAACATTAGAGGCTACTCTTGGCACAACAATGCGAGAAAATAAAGATACAAAGGAGTTGCTACAGAAGTAAACAACTCCTTGACTCAATAAAAGAAAAATTGCAGAAAAATAAAATGGGTTGCCTCCCATAAGCGCTTTTCTTTAACGCCTTTTAGCTAGGCACAAAGCATGCATCAAGTATTACCAAGTGAAGAAGCATCAACATTGTAATTTGTTCGAACAATAGAATCATAAGGTGGCTTAATCTTCTTCCTAGGAAAGTGTTCCATACCTTTCTTGAGAGGAAATTGATATTTTATATTCCCTTCTTTCATATCAATAATAGCACCTACAGTCCTAAGAAAAGGTCTTCCCAGCACAATAGGGCATGATGGATTGCACTCAATATCCAAGACAATAAAATCAACGGGGACATAATTGTTGTTAACCATGATAAGAACATCATCAATTCTTCCCAAAGGTTTTTTAATAGTAGAATCAACAAGGTGAACATCCAAGTAACAATTTTCCAAAGGTGCTAAATCAAGCATATCATATAATCTTTTAGGCATAACAGAAATACTAGCACCAAGGTCACACAAAGCATTGCAATCAAAGTCATTCAATTTCAATTTAATGATGGGCTCCCAACCATCTTCTAACTTCCTAGGGATAGAAGCTTCATGCTTTAATTTCTCTTCCCTAACTTGCATAAGAGCATTAGTAATATGTTTAGTAAAAGCCATGTTTATAGCACTAGCATTAGGACTTCTAGCTAGCTTTTGCAAGAACTTAATTACTTCAGAAATATTGCAACCATCAAAATCAAAGTCATTATCATCAAAAGTAATGGAATTATTCTCTTCCTTATTGCTAGAAATTTCAGCATCTTTATCAAGGACAGTTTCAGAGTTATCAGGCAATTTAGGACATTTTGCAATAGAAGTGGAAACATTACCAACACCAACTATCTTGCCATTAATGGTAGGAGGTTTGTTAACACTTGAGTTTGAAGCCTTTTCAGAAGTAGTAATAGTATAAACTCTAGCAATATTATTCTTTCTAGCAATTTCATCCTCTCTTTCCCATCTAGCATGCAATTCAGCTAACATCCTCACATTGTTATCAATTTTAACTTGTATAGCATTGAGAGTTTTGCTCTCTTTAACATCATGAGGCATGTTCTTTAGTTTCAATAAGT
This sequence comes from Poa pratensis, assembly GCA_947311845.1. Classification (NCBI taxonomy): domain Eukaryota; kingdom Viridiplantae; phylum Streptophyta; class Magnoliopsida; order Poales; family Poaceae; genus Poa; species Poa pratensis. The sequence goes on from CAMZMU010000068.1 coordinate 21,530,017, forward strand.
CAACATCAAGAGCAAGACTATCAACTTTAGAGGAAAGCACATCAATTTTCCCAAATTTCTCCTCAACAGTTTTATTGAAAGCAGTTTGTGTACTAATAAAATCCTTAAGCATAACTTCAAGATCAGAGGGTACACTCTTATTATTATTGTAGGAGTTACTATAGGAATTTCCATAACCATTGCCACTATTAGAAGGATAGGGCCTATAATTGCTATTACCAAAATTATTCCTATAAGCATTGTTGTTGAAATTATTATTTTTAATGAAGTTCACATCAACATGCTCTTCTTGAGCAACCAAAGAAGCTAAAGGAACATTATTTGGATCAACATGTGTTTGACCATTTGCAAGCATAGACATAATAGTATCAATTTTGGCACTCAAGGAGGAGGTTTCCTCAACAGAATTTACCTTCTTACCTGTTGGAGCTCTCTCGGTGTGCCACTCAGAATAATTAATCATCATATCATCAAGAAGCTTTGTTGCAGCACCCAAAGTGATGGACATAAAGGTACCTCCAGCGGCCGAATCCAATAAATTCCTCGAAGAAAAATTTAATCCTGCATAGAAGGTTTGGATGATCATCCAAGTAGTCAGTCCATGAGTGGGACAATTTTTAACCAATGATTTCATTCTCTCCCATGCTTGAGCAACATGTTCATTATCAAATTGCTTAAAATTCATTATGCTACTTCTCAAAGAAATAATCTTAGCAGGAGGATAATATTTTCCAATAAAAGCATCTTTGCATTTAGTCCATGAATCAATACTATTTCTAGGCAAAGATAGCAACCATTCTTTAGCACGTCCTCTCAAGGAGAAAGGAAAAAGTTTCAGTTTAATAATATCACCATCTACTTCCTTGAGCTTTTGCATTTCACAAAGTTCAACAAAGTTATTAAGGTGAACAGCAGCATCATCAGTACTAACACCAGAAAATTGCTCTTTCATAACAAGATTTAAAAGTGCAGGTTTAATTTCATAAAATTCTGCTGAAGCAGCAGGTGGAGCAATAGGTGTGCATATGAAATCATTGTTGTTCGTGCTAGTGAAATCACACAACTTAGTGTTCTCAGGAGTACTCATTTTAGCAGAAATTAAAACAGTACAGAAAATAACTTGAAAGTAAACTAGATGCAAGTAACTAATTTTTTTGTGTTTTTGATAATTGAAAGCAAACAAGATAAAATAAAATAAACTAAGCAAGACAAAAACAAAGTAAAGAGATTGGAAGCGTGAAACTCCCCTTGCAGAAGACTGCTGTCTCCCCGGCAACGGCGCCAGAAAAATAGTGCTGTTGACGGGAGACAGAGAACTTCCTGAAGAACTTCTACTCCCCGGCAACGGCGCCAGAAAAATAGCTTGATGACGTGAAACACACGTTCGTTGGGAGACCCCAAGAGGAAGGTATGATGTAGTCAGCAGCAAGTTTTCCCTCAGAAAGAAACCAAGGTTATCGAACCAGTAGGAGCAGCAACTCTTCAGAAGGTTGTCAACGGCGCCAGAAAAATAGCTGTGCAGGGAGTCTGGACTGTTGACGTGGAATCTGCACACAACACAATCAAACTACTTTGCCCCAACGAAACAGTGAGGTTGTCAATCTCACTGGCTTGCTGAAAACAAAGGATTAAACGTATGGTGTGGAAATGAGTATTAAATTGCAGAGAATGAAAAAGGAACAGTTTGCAGTTTGTGGTTGTTTAATCAGTGTAAAAGAATGGACCGGGGTCCACAGTTCACTAGTGGTGTCTCTCCATAAAAGATAACTAACATGTTGGGTGAACAAATTACAGCTGGGCAATTGACGAATAGTGAGCGCATGACAATGCATATACATGACATGTTGACTACTATGATATTTAATTGGGCATTACGACATGATACATAGACCGTTATCCAACAACATCTATGACTAATAATCCACCGCCGGGTTGTCATCCGAGTCCCCCGTTGGTATTAAGTTGCAAGCAACGGATAATTGCATTAAGTAAAGTGCGTAATGTAAACAAACACATATGTCCGTGGACATAGCATCGTTAGGTTATCCCTAGTGGCAACAGCACATCCACAACCTTAGAACTTTCTGTCACTGTCCCAGGTTAAACGGAGACATGAACCCACTATCTAGCATAAATACTCTCTCTTGGAGTTACAAGCATCTACTTGGCCAAAGCATCTACGAGTAACGGAAAGCATGCAAGATCTTAAATAACATATAAGATAGATTGATAATCAACTTGACATAATATTCAATATTCATCGGATCCCAGCAAACACAACATGTAGCATTACAATAATATGATCTTGATCATGTAGGGCAGCTCACAAGATCTAAACATGATGGCACAAAGTGGAGAGACAACCATCTAGCTACTGCTATGGACCCGTAGTCCAAGGATGAACTACTCACGCATCACTCCGGAGGCAGGCATGGCGATGTAGAAGCCTCCGGTGACGATTCCCCTCTCCGGCAGGGTGCCGGGAAGAGGTTCTGAACCCTCCCGAGCTAGGGTTGACGATGGCGGCGTCTCTGGATCTTTTCGTGGATATTTGCTCAGGTATTTAGGGTTTTCGCGTCGGGGGGAATAAGTAGGCGAAAGGGCGGTGGCTGCGGACCACACCACCCTAGGGCGCGGCAGAAGGGGGGCCGCGCCCTGGGTGCGTGTGGCCTCCTGGTGGCCCTCCTCTGCTGCTCCTTCGCTCCGTCAGGCGTGTTCTGAAAAATAGGCACCCCCGTGTAGTTTCGTCCAATTCCGTGAATATTTCCAGACTAGCTTTTCTGGAATACAAAAACAGCAGAAAACAGGAACTGGCACTTCGGCATCTTGTTAATAGGTTAGTCCCAAAAAATATATAAAAGTGATATAAAGTAGATGCAAAAATGTAGCAATTGGTATAAAACAAGCATGGAATATCAAAAATTATAGATACGTTTGAGACGTATCATCTACCTCTATAGTAAACAAACCTGAGGTTACATGCCTCACAACATTACCTTTAATAGGTTGCCACTAAACCTATAGTAAAGGTAAATAGTAAAAAGAAAATACACGGCTTTTAGGCAAACCCTTCAAGAAGTGGCTAGAGCTGCGAGACTCGTATGAGGTGAGAAGGCACATCCACCGTCGAGATGTCACCAGAAATCTGCCCTCCTACAGTTGAGGAAGTAGTCATATAACCGTTTCTTTTTGGCGCGCCTATCTCTCAAGGGAGATTTTAGTCGGCTGACGTTATGGCAACCCACTGCAACTCACAAGCCACACGAATCACGGTGCAAACCTACTGGTTAGTGAGTTGCAACTCATATGTAACTAGAAAAAAACTAGTTGCAACTCACTTGCAACAAAATCTCGGTTGCATCCACTTACGACTCACAGATTATACGTATCGCGATGCAAATCTAATAGTTAGGGAGTATCCACGTGTAACTTAAAAAATCTTGGTTGCTTCACATATTACACTAAACGCGATGCAAATTTAATATCTTGGCAGGCTTTCTCAGTCGCATAACTAGCAACTCTGGTTTGAGTTTTGTTTTAATCATTGCACAAAATTTCGGTTATGTGAAACAAGAACACCCCCAAAGTTATATATGGTATTAAGTTTTTTTTTTTGAAGTTGCGATTTCGCGAAATTTGTTCACATGCATGCACATGGCCTGCTCAATGTAGTTCTCCACTTACTGCCACGACAAGAGAGTCCTAGCAAACGCTTCCGCTCCTGCTACAGAGTAGCGGCCATGCGTGGAGGTTCATCCGGTGATGCCTACGACCACAGATCGGACCAGCACGGGTCTACGCGCGTTAATATCCTGAAGATTTGTAGGATCGTAGGGACACTAATGAAACGGTACTAAAGTTAAGCACGTGATGCCAGATGCGACAACCTTTGTATGCTGAAATCCTGTATAGTATTGCCGCCATTGAGCTCGTGGACGGTTCCAGTTTCTAGCCAAGCATTAGAGTTAGCTGTACACCAGCTGCTTGGCGGGGCTTGATTGTACATTTGTACTCATGTTGTTATTTTTAGTATGAGTTTTTTCATATCCGTGGTGAAATTCAATTTGGTAAATGGGAGGTAACAAAAATAAGTAATTTGAATCCAATCTACTACGAATTATTTGTACTCCCTAGTTCAGAATCTTGAATTTTATATCTACATTTTGGAAGTTTTGTTTAATAATTTATATTACGATTTTTCTAACCCAAAGTTTTTAATTGGTGTATTTATAACAAATAGTTCAGATGTTATTAAAACAAGAAATTACTGGGATCCAAACACTGAAATTTAAATTATTTGGTATTAAAGACACTAGGAGCAGAGGAGGATGACCAAATGGTCCTGTTGGACTTTGAACATCCATACTTCTACATTTAAACGAGCTACAAAAACACGATACAAACTTACGCCTTTGAGTGTACAGAAAAATTTCAGCCTAGCTCTGCAGGAACACTAGGTGCAAGATACCAAATTTAATACAGCATAGGTGTGCGATGCGAACTATGATGCCCCAAAAACCGCTTCAGATGGCCAAACCGATGCTGTAATTTGCCGTGCACCATAATCCTTTGTATACTTCTAGAGTGTTTGAAAATAGCTGTGGCAAGAAAGTCGGCACTATGTTGTGCACATCACTCACCACATAAACTGAGTATTTATTGGCAATTGTCTCGTCATTTTTTCTGCTGTGAAGTTCTCTTCTTAGCTTGCTTCGCAGAGGCTTTCTTTAGGCTCGGGTTCGGGTTTGCTCTCTGAATGATCCTTTTAGGTTCATCAGGTTTCTCATTCGGATTAATCTCCTCGTATTGTATTGGCTTAATAACAATACCAGACTTCTTCACAATCTGAAAGATAGCATATGAAACAGTAGTCAGAACCACATAAGCATGTCTTAATCAACTGCTGTCGCGGAAATTAAAAAAAGTTTCTCCTGTATTGGTCATCATTGCTCCCTCCGTTCCCAGTAATTGTCCACACAACTCTTGTTTCAAAATAAATGTCTAGCGAGGGAATCAAGGGTACAGTTATTACTTATTTGCAAAGTTTCTACTCTTGTCATGTGGGTGATAACCCACAGGCAACTATGCTAGACCGAGCCTGCCTAGCTGGCTCCAGCTAAGGGACATAATACCTGTTTCAGTTAAGTTAGGAATAATATCTTTTAAATTAGGAAGTAATCGATTAGAGATAAGATAACCATTAGCTTGGGCTTAAGACTATTCGAGATAAAACATCTCCTAAGGGCGAGATCTGTATAGATTCATTTGTTAGGGCCAGCTCTACACAAATAGTCTTGGAGCGTCCATTTTCATCAAGGAAGAAGAATATTGATATAACCCCTCTCATTGATCGGTCATGCCCACAGGCCAATAGGTCATCCTCCTGGTGGTATTTAACCTTACTAACCTTAGTTCATCACAACTCTATACACCTAGTAAATGCTTTGGGAAAGGATAGGTGGATGCAGCTAGTATGTCATTTAATAGGGTGGGTGCATGGGCATGTCTTAGAATTAATGCTTTATTGATTTGTGCACTTGATGGGTTGTCGACAATTATAGAGACACATATGGAGCAGAAAATTAGGGCCTGGGGACGCAAGCCATTGTACAAGTATTCTCAAGTCAGACTGTTACACTACTCCGAAAAGAGAAGTGCCTATAAAAGATATTATCATCAAATATATTTACTATCCTGGAAGAGAAGTCTTATCGTCAAGATAGAACATCAATCAACAACTATCCGTACTCATCATTCTCTGTCCACAATGTCAATTTTTATAAGAAAAATGAAAATCCTAAAGGAGCAGTATAAACAAAGATCTCGTTTCATATGCACAAGAAATAAATTTTCACTGTACTTGCAGTAAGGATGAATAGGAAAGGTCGGTAACTTCAGAATGCAGTTTTGGATCACCTAATCGAGTTAAGGTACACAACTCCATACACCCAATAATAATCTTAAATTCGCATCAGCCAGATTTAGAATTCTAGATGTACTCACCGCGGGTCGGATGAGAGCAGAAACTGATATTGCTGGGTTGAAATCAGGTCCAAGAGGCATACGTATGCTATTTTCGTACACATCATTTGAGGTGTACGGGAAAGGAAGATTCGTTGCTAAAAGCTTTTCAGCCTGCAAACAGCAGAGTAGTCAAAATTATGCTTAATAGCAACAGTTTAAGGTCAAGTGACACCTTAGTAACAGATATGCTACATACAAGGAGCATATTTTACCTTCTTGTCAACATGCTCAGAAATAATAACGTGTTTTAGCTTTGCATCCTTTCTCCTCTTTAAGGCTTCTTCCCTCTTCCTTTTGGCATCTTCGTGTTCTTTCACCATCCAAGAAGGAAGTCCTTTTTTCTGTTGTATGTCAGTCCACTGTCCCCAACCAGGAACAAGTGCAGGTTCTTCAGGTTCAGGATTCTCTTCATTTAAAGTTTCCAGTTTGTCATTCTCAAACTCGGCTTCAACATCATCACCAGCAAAGGCTTGACGAATAAGATCAGCTTGTGATGGAAGTTCATAACTTCCCTTTCCATCAGGAATAGTCAAAAAACCGTCAACCATCTCCTCCTCAGAATCTGAATCAGAATTGTGAAGCTGCTACCCGAAGAAAAAACAATGAGCAACAGTAATCAACTTGATTAAGAACCAAACTTCCGTGCTGAAGGCAAACCTTAGGGTTTGGATCCACAGCTGAAGTGGTCTGCAGTTTGGATTTGTTTCTACTCTCTTTCACATTGTGATCACCATTTGTTTTGCTACTTTTGACCTAGTCAAGAACAAAAGTTACGGATATGGAAAAGATATATGGCAAGGAATCAAAGTGCTTTCAAACCAAAGTGCCAGCATAAGTACCTTCTTCCATGAATTATCCGCTAAGATTCCAACTTCAATCTCTGTCTTTGTGCCTTGGCTTTTACTAGCATCATCAAAGCTCTACACGATTAAGATATTATACATAAGATTTCCACAATAAAAATAACTACTCCCTCCGTTTCAAAATATAAGGCACGCTATTTTTATGCTGGTCTTTGAGACTCTGACCATTAATATATACTAAATTATATGGATTGAGAATGCATAAATGGTATCGTTGAAATCGTCTTGCAAAATTCTTTCATTTCGTATATCATTATATTAATTTTGTGAACATATTATACGTACAAATAATGGTCAAAGTTGTACGCCGTTGACCAGCGAAATTAAAGGGCGCCTTATATTTTGGGATGGAGGGAGTACCTCCGATCCAGAATATGTGTCGCAACTTGTATATGTATTTTGCACCACGGCAGTATAATCTCCACGACAGTTTTTTTTGGACCGGAGGTAGTACATGATACGGCAACGGTGTAAAGGTTAGAGCATCTTACTATGAATAGATCATTCTGTTGTTCATCGTCGAGCAGTGCAGTCCCGAGTTGGACATGATCTGCCTTGTTATTTGCATAGTCAGTCTTCTTATTTTCTTCACTGCTGTCGAAATCTTGACCACAGTCAGAGTCATACCCACTGTCACTGTTCTTGTCAGCATCACCTAATTTAGGCCTCTTGTTTGCCTCTTCATGTGCCCTTTTGACAGGCCCAAAAGTTCTTTTACCCGTCACCTTAATTGAATCTACATTCCCCTCGGTGTTGTCATCCTCCAGTTTCCTCAAGGAATCCTCCAATTCTTCATAATCTAGCCGTGTTTCCTCATAAGTTGCATCTGCACGCTTTTTCATAGCACGCTCCTGTAGATAAGAGAGGAAATATGATGATGGGTGCGATACAACTAAGGCAAAATTATATTTAATAAACAATGCACAACAGAACCACAATGTAAAACTGAAGACGCACCATGAAAGGCAATGAAAAAACTCCAGACTTTGGGATCACATTATCTTCTTCAATCACTTTAAGAATCTTTTCCTTCCCTCTATTCAGAAGCTTGCTTCCATCATCATCTTCATCATCGTCGTCATCTGAACTTTCATCACTACTACTAGAGTCATTTTTTATGGAATTCATTTTTCTAGTAAGAAGAGCATGCTGTTGGAGTTGTGCTGTAATAGCATCTCGCGTGCCTTCGTCTTGAACAGACAAGCCACGCTTCAAGATTCGCTTTGCCCATTTCGAATTATTCTTGTGCTTCAGTGTCATCCTTTCCTGAAAACAGTTGTGAGATAGATTAGCACAGTTACGAGGGGGGTCAATGAGAGAATTCTCAAAATAAACAGCGAATTACCTCCGCACGCTTAAATTCTAGTTTCATAGCAGACTCTTTGCAGCTTCAGGATCTGCCTCCATGTCTGCTGAGGATGCTTTCCGTTTGTCCTTCTTCAACAACCGATGATATGTCCTAGACTTTATTTTCTTCACACGTTTTGCTTTCATCTCATGCCGAAACAGAAGGCTGCGCATTTTTGCAAGACGGTTTTGACGCTCTCTCACATCTTCCACATCCATCTACACAAATATATGAATTTATTTAGAATAGCAACCTCTGAATACGGAAGCTTGAAAATCACATATTATCACTAAAGATGCTCAGTCAGCAAACAATAAGCAGTAACACTCATATAGTACCTAACAAAACAGATGAAGTGAGATAAGGCAACATACCTTGTTAAGTTCCAGGATTCTAGCACCATCATTCTTGTGTGCTTCCATAATTTCTGTGCTGTGTAGAACCTCAGCCATCTGCTTCTCAAACGTTGTCCTTGGTTCAAATTTGCTAGCAATTGCCCCCACAGTACTCATACCTACGTCCGTATCATTTTCGAAGTAGAGTGTGGGAGCTTCCCGGTTGCTCTTAACTAACCCCTCCCACCTGCTGATATCGTGCCTGGATACCTTGTACGCCGCCTCACGGCCAAGCTTATCCCTCGTGACTTTTGGAAGTGGTGGCTGCACGACCATTGCCTTTTTCTCCTGCTGCTGGACCCTCTTGCGTATCTTGCTAAACCCAGGCTTATCCTGGATATTATCTATGAGATCATGAATTGTTACCGGACCATCTCCACCTCCCGGCTGCAAAGGCAGCTCTTGTGTCTGTTTCTTCTTCTTCTTCTTCTTACCCCCTATTTAAGAATGACACAACTCGGTTTCAATTTTTATTCTCTAAAATGTCCTGACAAAGACCAAACTTTCAAGCACCACATATTTTAGCTTCAACATCTTTTAAAAACCTATTGCAACGTGTAAGAACTAGCAAGGATTACGAAACAAAGAGCCAATTCTAAGAAGCAATTCAGCACCAAGCGACCAAACTCTGTTCCGTATTAGGTATAGCAATCTCATATTTAACTGTCCAATATGCCCCAGATATATTACCATCAAACGCTTCTTTAGGCATTCCTGTCGTCTCGTGGAGTATCCTTATCTGCTTCTCCTCATCGCCATCTCCGCCATCATCTTCTTCCATATCCTCGCCTTCATCCGAAGGCACATCCTCGTCCTACAATATGAGCACAATACTTTACTATAGCTTGCTTCCAGATATACATGCAATTTAACACCATCTGAAGATGGAACTGAAAGGATATCTTTACTACTCCTACTAGCAAACACCTTTTGCAAATTTCTTCTCGGAATGTACACCAGACCCGCAAGGTTGCATCTTACCACTGAATCAGAAAGCTAAAACAAAGCGTACAAGAGAGAATCGCCCGCCACGTACCGCATCGGAGCCGTCGATGTCGAACTCGTACTCGTACTTGGCGACGTTGTCGTAGCGGTCGTTCTTGCGGGCCTCCTCCTCGGGCACCCCCTCCTCGTACTCGTACACGTCCTCGGCCACCACGTCATCCTCATCCTCGTCGTCGTCGGAGCCTCGGTCACGGGCGGGTGCCAGCGACTCCAGCTCTCGGCGCAGCTTGTTGGGGAGATGAGGCCCGTGGCTGCGCTTCTCCCCGGGCTTCCCGCCCTGCCCCTGCCCTGCCCCTCATGGTGCCGCGCGAGGCCCTGGGGGCCAGGGCTTTGGTTCTATCCTTCGGCTTGGGTTTCGCTCCGGCCATGGCGTCTGTGGTGGCTGGGATCGGCGTCGGCGGCGCGCCCAAAAAGGGTTCTTTGTGTCGTCAAGCGGGCGGCGGCGGCAGGTTTAGGAGGCGGAGAGAAGAGGGAGATGCCACGGTGGGCTACTGGGCTGCTGGGAGTTGATGTTTTCTGCCACTCCGTAAAATGAGCTGAACCACGGGTGGCATTAAGGCCCAACACGCTCCTTGGCCCAATTACGAGACGCGAGTGTCCTATACATATTCGGCACAACTCGTGCCGTCGAGGCCGACCACCCTAGACCCTACCGACTTCTTCGTACAGTTCTATCTCCTATCTACAAAGAAAATGGTGTGCATTCTTCCGTGTTCATAAAAAAAAATCCATGCATCTGTTACAATATATATTATATGTGGATTGGCCATTTTGTTTCATTATTTCAGATTTTTGGCTCTACTGGTTTGTGTATGAAGACGACAACAAAGCATATGCATGTCCCCGCAAGAAAGAGAAAAAAAGCGTATGCATGTGTTTCCTTTAAATTGTTCATTTCAATTACAACCAAAACAAGTGGGTTCTCAATGTAAAAAAAAACAAGTGGGTTCTCACATGAAACAATGAACTCAACTAATAATGGCATCCAACATAGTTCTTGTGATGTTTATCATTCATAAATAATGAAAGCTATCAACATTCTGAAGATAAAGTGGCCATTTTAATCATACTTTTATTTTTTTTAATACAAGGACACTAGTGCTCGGAGGCTATTTTTCTCACATGGTACAGATTAGTATTTTGCAATTATATTTAGTTGTGTCTCAACAATGCCAGCGGTCTACATTCTGAATCTAGAGCTCGGTTTGGGCATATTTTTACTGTGAGTGAATTCTAAATTTTATCCTCTACTTTCCAATTTTTACTCAAATTACCCTTTTTATAAGCTTTTCATCCTGGTTATCTCATTTAATGAAAGTTTTGCCATATTATAACTCTTTTAGACATATCGGATGTGATCTGTCACGTGGGTCCCGTTGTTAGGACCATGAAACGTCGGTGTTTTTTCTCATGGTGTTTTACCCCGCACTCGAACCTCCTGAATGGAGCTGAGCCTCACAACGTCCGAAACTTTGTCAGTTGGTTAAGTCGCATCGAGTCAGCTTGCACCCTCTCTTCACTCGTGCGCACTCCTTCCCCTCTGTGTCACGCGGGTTGGGAACACCGAACTGGTCCAATGATAGTGAGTATTATGTATAACCGGAACCACTCACATATCGTGTCCAAACCCTAACATGGGTATCTGGCAAAACATTTGGTAATGTGCTAGTTAGAATGAAAATTGTTTGCCGGGGAGATGTGAGGGTATAAATAAAATAGTACCTAACTGGGACATAGGGTCAGGCCCGGTCCTGAGATTTCAGGGGCCCGGGGCGAAACTAAAATTTGGGGCCTCGATGCAACATGTTTTTTTTGGAAACACGGTTTAAACGGAGACGCTCGCATATACATTCAAATATAAGAACGCCTGCACGCCCTACATGTATGAGCACGTCTGCAAGATTGAGCGGGTGGGTCGGATCTTAAAATTGACGAAGTCATCACAAACATCTCGCTACCGACAGAATTATCAATATAATAACCTATATATTTAATATGTATTGTTATCATCAACAATTAAATTGTATCGAAAAGTAATATTCATATAAAAAAATGTGATGTTACCTCGTAAATTTATTTTCTAATAGGCACCTTCTCTGGTAATATGTCCTGTGTTACTCTTTAGAAATTTATAGATCCTCTCACTGATGGTAACAACTTCTCAACTCGATTTATTATTCTTTTTCTGACTACCGGATGGTAGCTTTCTAGCGTCATAGACATGCTGAAGATATGAAAACAAGTAGTAACTTAGATTAGGGGGGCATAGAGCTATAGACTAGCTGTACGTCAAAATTAGGGAATATCAAAAAATTAGGATTCATCGATTCCTACCTTCTGTGGTTTCTGTCAGACCTTGGATCGCCTGCGGACGGCCGCTTGGGCGATCGACGGAATGAATCGTAATAATCAACAAAGCGGCGGCAGCGCAAAGACAAGAGAGACGAGAGTCCGAGAGGAAGAGTTTTCGATCGGGAAATTTGGGACGGCCTCAGGATTCACGAATAGGCACGAAAAGACTCGCTTCAGGAATCAGGATCACGTACCGACGTACGCCAAGGGCCCATGCATGTAAGGGTGAATAAAATTTTGCACTTCAAAACAATCTGGAAAACACCATTGATTGCAAGCATGTATCAGCAAATTTATGCGAAAATTATGATACGACAACATTGTAGACAAGCAATTTAAGATGCAAATAAATTAAGACGAGTACAATTTACTTGTTGCACATTTGCACATTTGATAAATGAATCCAATATGGCTGGTAGCATCCCCACTTGCCATGGAGCCATCAATAGTTGGCCTTGGAGCAATGGAGCCTCACCTCTGTCGGCATTCCATTTGGCGGAGGTATATTCCCCATCTTCACCATCGCCTTGGCGAAGTCCCTCCCGAAAGCCTCACCGTCCGCACTGTACCACTCTACGAGGTTGTCCTGTGGGCCTCCACCGCCGTAGAGAGCCTGGTCGGAGGTGAGGAGACCCTTATGCGCGATAAGGTCACGGTAGTAAGCATTGTCGAACTTCATGGGGGTCAGCGTGTCGAACGGCGCCTTGCCGGCATTACCGGAGGCGCCTTGCGGTGGGCACATCTGGCGCCTGGCCTCCGCGAAGGAGGGGTCGATGGTGTACTCGGTGTCGCTGGTTCCGTAGACGCGGTCTCTGTAGTGCTCGCAGTTGGCCATCCCGACGGTGTGCGCGCCGGAGAGCGCGGTCATGTTGCGGGCGTCGAGGCCGAGCTTCCCGAACATGGTGATGAGCTCGCCAAGGTTATCGTTCGGGCTAGGGAGGCTTTTCGTTGTGAATTCCTTGTTGGCGGCGAAGCGGGAGTCCTTACGGCCGAGGGGCACGTTCCAGGTGGGGCCTCCAAGTAGGGTGACGGCGTCGCGAGACGCGAGAGCGATCACATCGGCGCAGGAGACGGTGGCAGGGCAGTCACGCTCGAGCGCGGCCTTGATCTCGTCGATCACGGTGTAGCCGGTGAGGGACGCGTTCGGTTCGGCATCCTTCTCGCTTTCCGAGAAGGGCGTCGCGTCCAGGAGAACGGAGGCATCACATCCCTGTCACATATATATATATAATCAGTGATGAATTGTACTATTGAGCAAATGGACCTAGTGGTGGTAGAACATGACATATATGCATAATAGGCCCCGGCCGTAGTATATAAATGTAGAACTGTGCCGTACGTTGACGAAGCAGTCATGGAAGAAGAGGCGGAGAATGGCGGGCGCCATCCTCGGCTGCCCGGCGACCTTGTTCGCCAGCACGGACCGCACGACGCCCTGGACGTTGGGGCATGTCTTTGCGTAGTACCGCGCGGAGAGCTCGTCGGCACCGTTGGAGGTGTGGGCGAAAGCGACGAAGAGGAGCAGAGTCGGTGCAACCCAAGATGAGATCCTGGAGAACGCCATCATGGCTGGCTATCGACCAACGATGAGATTTATGAGGACGATTGCTGTATAGTGCAGAAGAAAAAGCAGGACCGGAGATGGTGAGATGATTAGCTAGCTCGGTTGCAGTGGATGAGTGGGAAGAATGAAATGGGATCAAGCTTTATATAGAGTTCAATTCTTGCTACCTTCTTCCTCCGCGCGTACTAGGCAGCTGCATGATTTTACGCTCGTGTGCATGCATGTGCGAATGCTCTGAATATTGTAGCTCGACTGACGGACGAGGTCTCCGGTCTGTCGTCGGCCTCGTGCTTCTTGGCGGTAACTCTGACGAATTCAGGATGGGAAGAAACTCTAAACAAAAGCGAAGGGAATTGACAGGCCAACTAATACATGTACGCACCTAGCTTGAATTTGCACCAATTTAAGGATTCGTCGACATGAATGGTTGCTTGCATGAATTTGCACCAATTTATTATCGTTTTCTCGCTGACCAAACTGGGGCTGCTTGGAATGCTGCTAGAATCACATGCATGTCTCTTCCACTTGGGCTGTCGTTTGGTTAGTTCAACGTGAGTACGATAGCTCTTTTGTCCGCCGGAAAAGATGAGTACGATTTAGTAGCTGGTTTTAGCAAGTTGATAACACGTTCTCATTGCGATTAGAGAGCTTAAAGATCAACGTACGAAGATGGCAAAATAATGCCGTCCAAGCAGTGTTGAAAATTTCAAAGAAATTTTCGAAAATTTATCAACCTCAGTGGTCTCAAAAATATATTTATCGCAAAAAGTTTGGACTGCATTCGGATTAAACTCAAATGAAATGCAAAATGTCTCAAATTTTCATTAAATTCGCTGAATCAAAATTCCAAAAAAATTGTAAAATCGGATATTTCGGTGGGGTCTGAATTACCTTTGATGTCGAAAATATTAAACTCTTCTTACAAGATTGAATTATGAAATTTTCGTAAACTGAGAATATCAAAAATATTTTCTTGCTATGATTCCATATTTTGAGTTCGTCCGCAGAAAAAAATCTACTTGTGCATGTAGTAGTGTCCAATATTTGTTAATTACTTCATTGACCACATCACAATCTGATTTCGTCTGATTTCTAATTCATGGTTTCATACCTGCATTGATACATGACTCCTCGATGTTAGCGCGTTAAACGTCACCAGTTGGAGCAGATTCATGCACATCAGCACTTGGTTATATATAGTCAAGTTGATGTATTATTGTTGATGGACGTGACAATGTTTCAATAATGTGCTTACTGTCTTTCTGGATACAATTGTAACTAGTTGGGTCATTAGCGTCCATATTCACGGCTAGTCTAATATTTGAACGTAGTTGTATGAGCGATTTTTGAACTAGCTTGTATTATGTTAAAGAAAACAATGTATTTTAGCAGTTTATTGTTGAGGTGCAATGATAATTGTTGCCCAAATGCAGTTCTTGGTTTTGATATAAATATGTCATTTTCTACTGATTTGTGTATGTCAAAATTTAGGTATGATTTTATAATTGAAGTTCTAAGTAAGTGTTTTATTTTGAAAAAAGGAGCATAGCTGCCCGTCTTTTGCATCGATCCATGCATGTGATCTGATTTGCTACGAACTTTGCAACCCATACAATATATGAGTGAAAAAAGGGCACCGAAGAGCTAGGATAACCGCAATAAAGATTACATGTCCGACTTAAGCATCACAAACCGTATTGCAAGAACGTTATCGACGTTCGTTGAACATAAGCGTGCTAACCTCCAAGTGTCGGCACCCAAGATAAGAGAATCCCGCGACTCTAGAGACCGTTGTGAGCACCACATTCAGATCTAGTGTGTAGCCTTCACTACAGGAATGCTGCTCTGTGCCGGCGGCCAAACCTATGTCGATGGCTTTTTATCGGGGCCGTAGGCATAGGCTCCGACGAGGCCAGCCTGTCGTCCTGGCCGTCGGCATAGGAAAGGCCGTCGGCATAGATTAGACATAGGGTTGTGCCGACGGTATGTTTTTTTCCTATTTTTTATCTAATATGGAAAAATTCATATCTTTAAATCCGTAAATCGAAATTTAACAAATAAAATATCTAAATAGATTAAAAAATGAGAGGAATCCAAATATGACATCCATATCATCTTTTTCATCATGTTTATGACTTTTTGGAAAATATTTTTGGTACTTGCTTAATACAAAAGTCGTTTTTGGCACTTAAAAAAATGGAAAATGATATTTATAATAATATTTTAAAAATTGTTTTTGGCAACAATGTTTGCCATACCAAGACACACCTATGTGTCAATATATGGACACTTTATCACAAACTATGGCACATGGTCCATTTTGACCATTTTTTTCAAAAAAATAAAGAAAGTGAAAAAATACTCAAAAAGTGAAATCCTTTGGCATGGACTCCTTTTATGTGTACTAGTTACTAGGAACAATGATAAACCTGAGTTTTGACAAAGTTTTCAAACAACTTCTTCACAAAAAGGTCAATCATCTATAGACTTGTACAAGTTTCGAGTCAAATGACCTAGATATGATCATCCCCGTGCCATAGTTTGTGATAATGTGCCATATTTGGGACATATGTGTGTCTTGTTATGACAAACAATGTTGCAGAAATGAGTTTTTGAAATTATGTTCATAAATATCATTTTTCATTTTTTAATTGTCAAAAATGGCATTTTTTGTGAAGCAAGTACAACAAATATGGTGCAAAATGGCACCCATCCAATTATCACACAAAGTAGGCCATATTTTATCGATAATCCAGCAATATTAGGAATTTTCTCGGTTTCTACCTCATTTCGCCTATTTAAATGACTTTATGCCTATTTCTCGAAAGTAATTCAATTTTGAACTACAAGTGTGTGATAGTTTGCTCTGAAATTTTTACAAAAATCATTTTAAGATACACCAGTAGTGGTTATATCACAGAACCATCGATAGTTTTAAAAAATGTGACCCTTTAGATGAACAGGCAAGCCGTCCATTTTGACCTTTTTTCAACAAAATAAAAGAAAGTGAAAAAAATACTCAGAAAGTGAAATCCTTGGGCATGGACTCCTTTTATGTGTACTAGTGATGCATGTAAAATGCATACATGACTTTGCATTATTTTACTTATATTCCAGTCATATTTTGCATCATATAAAGGTTATATCACTGTTTTATAATGATTTTTGGAATATTTCATGATTTTCCTATTGTTATGGAATTAACCCTGCGTAGTCAGAAAACCTTGTTTTCTATATTTTAATGTTTCAGGGACCCAAACGACGTCCAAATGACCTGGAAATTTACGAGCATCAGTTTTTGGAAGGAAGTAGACTTGGGAGCGAAGGAAGCGAACAAGCGGAGGCCCGAGGCCCAAAAGGGGGTGGCCCACGCGGCCAAGGAATCTGGCCACATGGGACCCACCATCTGGAGCCTTGAGGCTCCGTTGCCGTCGATCTTTTCGCCCACGACTCCGTCTTGACCTAAAACCGACTATAAAAATAGCCCCCCGACGTTCTCTGGAGAGAGCGCCGCTGAAACACAGAAACCACGAAACAGAGACCTGGAGCTGCAGATTGGAGGGGGAAAACTCCGGCGGGGCGCTGCCGGGGCGGTCTCCATCTTCTCCAACGACTTCTCCACCGTCTCCATGATGAAGGGGGAGTAGTCCACCCCCTGGACTTGGGTTTGTGGTGGTAACTTATGTATCTCTCCTCTCTTTGAGCTTCACTAATTAGTACCGTATGAGCTGTTGAACATGATTACGGTCATCTATGTAATTCCTATGGTGGATATTGTGGTATGAGATGATTTGTTATGCATTTACCGTTGTGTTGGAGCTTTTATGATTTGTCATACTTTGGAGATATTCTATGATGCATGTGATGGTTTGATTTATGCATAATGCCTTGTTTATCCTTGTCATGAGGTGATTGACACCACCAAGTGTGGATAGATGAGAGAGATGTGGTCATGCACACGAATTATGAATCATTGCACTAGTGTTTAGAATATTGTCCATTATGAAGTATGATATATGTAGGTACGGGATGACCGATGTGACAACGGCATATGTATTGAGTGACATGTGCAATACAACCCAACATCCTTTATCTGGGGGTAAAAAGAAAGAGTATGATGTGGGAGTGACAACAGCCATGCTAGCCTTGCGGGGGTGATATAGCACACAAATGAGTATTTCTTTCAACTATGTGTTTTAGGACATATAGCCATCATTAAAAGCTACCATTAAAACATGACAATTGTGTGTACTTTATCCATAACATGATAATCACCATAGATGAGAGAGAGAGAGAGGATTAAGTGAACCCATGTCCATTGTTCCTATAAGAGAAAACCTTTGTCTTGTCCTCTTGCATTGAAGAGGATTGGGCCACTTTCACATTCTTGTTTTGTTACGTTAAACTTCATCCATTAAATCAACCACCTTGTTCTTTAAACTTGTTTAGTGCATAATCAACTAAAACTTGTGACACTTTAGTTGTAGGGAATAGATAACTTTTCCTTCTTGCTCCTGCGGATCGATACCTTACTTCCACATTGAGAGGTGCTACAGTGATCCCCTGCTCTTGGGGGTTATCAAGCATTTTTCTAGCGCCGTTGCCGGGGAGCGTAGCGCTTAAGTTTCTATTCTTGTGTGCACTAGACTTTAGATTTATTTTATCTTGTTTTTTATCTTGCAATCACCTAAGCTTGGGAGGTTTCTTTAAACTTGTTTGGTTGTGAGTTTCTCATTAGCTTTACTTTCAGTTATATATATCAAAATACAAACAAATTAGAAAATGGAAAATATTATAAAAACTCGTGTTATGGGCATAACTATGGATATAAATGATGCTTTGTTTAGACACTTGAATGCTGATAAAATTGCCAAGGATTATAGAGAATCAAAGGAAGGGAAAATACTAAAAGGTTTCATGATGGAATTAAATTATATTGCTGAGAAGTTGCTTTTACACCATGATGCAACTTGTATGTTTTGCTCTGAACAAAAGGATAAACATTTTGAATTTCAATGCAGGTTCCATGAAGAATGTGCTATTTCATCCTACCATACTGGTGATTATGCTTATTTAGGAATGGAACAAGTAGAGGAATTTGTTACCTTCAAGGCATCTTTTGAATTGCAAACCTTCATTCATGAAAATAAAACTTGCCCTATAGCTAATAAATTTGAAAGAGAGATAGATGTTATTCTTGAATATTGCAGAAACAACTTCTCTCAAAATATTTATGTTGTTGAATATCATGAGGCTCCCCAAGAAAGTACTGATGTTTTGCAGGAAGAAGATGATGGAAATATGAGCTTGGAAGAGGAAGAAGCTGAAGAAAGGATAAGAGCCTAAGCTTGGGGATGCCCATGCAACCCCAAGAAGATGATGAAGATGATGAACAACTAGAGAACGAAGAGAGGGAACTTCCACCTTCACCACCTATGGATGAGGGTAACCTTCAATATATTGCTGATGATAAACTCTGCTTTTATGATTCCGATGAAGATGAGGAATATCAACCTATGCTTAATGAGAACATGATTGATAATGATTTTAAAGATAATGAGGAATATGGTTTAGACATGCTATATGATAATGCTTTAAATGATGGATGTGATAATTTTACTCCCACTATTTTTAATGATTATGCTTATGTGGAGAGTAATTGTACTGTTATGCTTATGGATCATGATAATAATGCTTTATGTGATAGCTATATTTTTGAGTTTATTCATGATGCCACTGAAATTATTGTTAGAGGGCAAAACATGGTTCTAAATATCTCAATATTATTGTGTTTCCTCTCTTTAAGTTCAAAGTCTTGAAATTGCTTTTGTTTTATCTTCCTATGCTACTTGCTTTGTGTTTCAAATGATTTATTTTCTTACAACATGCCAATGCATAGGAAGTGGGTTAGACTTAAAAGTGTTTCATATTTTTTCTCTTGATGCTCTCTTTTTGCATTACAATTCTTATTCCTATGTGAGCATCATTAAAACTATCATGGCTGTCCAGAAAACAGATTCCTAAGCTTCACTGCGAAAAATGTTAAAAATCACAGAATAGGAATTTTGACCTGATATTTTACGACAGCAATATTCAGTTATTAATACACATTTCATTAGTTCAAAGTTTTCTGATTTGAGCAACGTAAGTGCCTCTGAAAATTCACTCTTTACGGGCTGTCCAGTTTTTGACAGATTCTGTCTTTATTTTGCATTACTCTCATTACTTGTGTTTTGTGTGGTTCCATTGATCAAAGAGCAATACACAACCATAGTAATATTAGCTAATGTGTAGAATCAATTCATGATTTGTCTTTTCTGTACCTAAGAGGATTTTATTTATGGAGACACTAACCCCTCTAATCAAGTTTTATGATGAGTTTTGTGTAAAGAGAATCTTCAAGTGGAAGAGATGAGGATGATGAACAAATATTAAGAGGGACAAACACTAAAGCTTGGGGATGTACCCCTAGGTACACCCTACATATTTCGAATAAGTACAAGAATTCAAGCTTGGGGATGCCAAGCAACCTCACTCCAACCATCTTGATACCAAGTAAGTAAGCCTAGCTATATGGCTATAAAGAAAGCGCTTTACGGGAGGCAACCCGGTTGTTTTTATTTGTGATTTTCTTTGTGTCCTCTTGCTGTAACAAGAGACTTAGTTTTTAGTTTAGTTTCTGGAATTTTTAATAAAGTGCCAAGTTTTACCCATTTTGGTTTGAAAAAGTTGCTTATAGCATTCGGAGATTTTATTCCTGCACGAATCTGTGCACGGTATGATTTTTAATTCTTAATATGTAACTCTGAATGAGCTCATATTTGAACTGTAGTTGCAACTTTTTATCCTCTGTATGCGTGAATTTGTTCAGAATTTTTAGACAAATTTAAGTAGGGTAGAAAAATATGTTTTGTTGCTGCTGTTTTTTGGACAGATTTTGTCTTGATATTGTTTGATGCATTCTTTGAGCTTTTTAATTGAATCTTTTTTATTCAATTGAGTTTATGAGTAGGCATACAGCATTATATACTCTCTGGAAATTCATATGAATTTTTTTCTAAGGATTTTATGTAGCAAGGAACCTATTTGTTTATCACTACTAAAGTCACCCCACAGAAAAGAAATGGGAGAAACGGTGTTTTGAAGTTTTTTCACAGGGATTAGAGGAGCTGCACCAGGAGCTATCCAAGGATGGTGAAGGCCATAAGCTTGGGGATGTCAAGACAACCCCACTGGACCAACACACTCTCGGTTTGCACACGTCTAACTTCCGTTTTTCGATCAAAGCACTTTATCGTATAAACTTGGAGCGTCTGTTATTTACTTTTGTTATTTCGGTATAATAAATATTAAGACCACCACTATCATTTATATATAAGAGAGCTACTGGAAGTTTGGGTTGAATTATGTTGGATGCTATTAAATATATTGGGATAGGGATGTTTGAGTTGATTTTAAAAGATACATATAGTTGCATAATTCATGTGCTTTGAATGAATGTTAATTTGCAAGAGTGTTGTTAAGAGCTATCTTATGCCATGTTTAGATGTTGAATTTTAACTTTACTTGGTTTAACATGGATTAATTAGTTCTATGGACACTTATGCATGCATTTAGATGGTCAACTTTCTCCCTATTGCTAGCCCAAAAATTACAACAAGTAAAAAGCTTGTTTCCCAACACCTTCAACCAAAGTTTTTCCAGTGAGTCCACCATATCTACCTATTAGATTTATGCTATTCCAAGTATGTTTATCATGTTATATTGTGTTATCTACATTTCTGAATTTAAATGCTTATGTTATTGATTGTCATGGGAAAATTGGTTAAAAGCTCTCACGAACTTGATGCACAATTTACTTTTATTGCATTTAATAAGCATGAACCATTGTGATTAAAATTATGAAGTTGTAGGCTTGACAATTGTTTTGGTTGGGAGTTAGCCCATATGTGCTGTCACATGGCAAGCTTTCAACATTGCACTTATTTATATTTAGTTGATGTCATGTACTTTTGTTTATGGATGCCTATCATGGGTGAAATGAATGTGGATACTTAGTAAGTTCAAAGAGTTTTTATAAATGGTTAGAGAAATGCCTGAGCAGGTAATCTAAGCCATGCATCATTCATGGTGGAAATTTACAGCATAACCATAATGCTCATTCAGTGATGCACCTCATAATAAAAAGCTATACCCATAGTAAATAAAAGAGTACTTAGATTGTTCATTGTCTGTTTGTCTTGTTGTTTTGACATGGGCTTGTTCATGTCAAGGGGCAAGAGGTACCCCAGTGTAGTTTTTGATGAAACTATTATTACTTGCAATGACCTTTATGTGAATTTACTTTGTGGACCAAAGTGAGTAACTGATACCCACAAGTATAGGGGATCGTTGAAATCTTCAATGTGTAAGTATAGTATCGATCCCACGAGGAGTAGAATGTATAAGTTATTTATCCTCTCAAATAAGAGTGTCACTTCACTTATTATCTATGCACTAGACAAACTAAAATGATTAAAGGATGCAAGTGTTTTTGGGTTTTTGTGTAGAGTTTGCAATAAAGTAAAAATGCAGCAGATAAATAGTAGCAGGTGAAAGCTCTCAAAGAGAGAAAAGCCCAATCCTCTATGCAGCAAGAGGACAAGCTCAAGTGTGTGTTTCTTATAAGTGGAGAACGTTCCCAAGGGCTACCTAGACTTCATGGCATAAATATTTCTAGAACAACAAGGTAGCATTTTGTCAAGTTTTAATCTTCTTCGGACGGAGCCATTATTAGGTATAGCAAAATAAATATACTAAACCCCTTATGATGGGTCATGTGGCCAAGTAAATGACTGCACAAGATTTATTAAGACATAAAGTCCCACCATAGCATTACACTCTAAGGTCCCCGATACTAATACCCTCATAATTTAACTTCATGACTCGGTCTCAGATTTACATGTCCTCCCAAGTCTCCCTCAATTCATTACACTACAGTGTTCTCCTATGAGTCCATCTAGGTGAAGTGATGTGCAGTCGACGTTCACACAACACCATCATAAAATTACATAAAAAGATAAACACTAGACAAAATACCAACACATGTTATATATAGATCATTGCCAATCCATCCTATGCCCCCAGGAACATGAGAGAACTACTCACAACGTGAAGACATGATATGATTCAGTGGTATAAATGATACAACACAATCTGAAATTATAGTCTCACCACAAAAAAATTACAAGTAACTAATCATACACAGGTAGAATAGCACTTAAACAATAGCTAGGGTTCAACAATCTCAAACTATGAGGGGGATGAAGTGGATCACGAAGATGGTGATGGAGATGGTGCAGGTCTTGACGTTGGTGTTGATGGAGACTCCGGAGGGGGGATGGAGGAGCCTACCAGAGGTGATTCCGGCAGCGTTTCCCCCCTCCGATCTTCTCCGGCGGCAGCCTTCTGTCTTCTGTTTCGTGTGTTTCGTGTTTCTTCGCCGCCTCCTCACGAAACTCCTCGGGGGACTCTTTTTATAGTTGGTTTTAGGTCAAGACGAAGCCACGGAGAGGAAAACAGACGGCATCGGAGCCACGAGGGGGAAAAGAGGTGGTCCCACGCGACCAGGGAATCTGACCGCGTGGAACCCTCTAGTTTCCAGCTGGCTGGGCTGCTGGTCTTCATTTTAGGCCCATTGCATTTGTCTCAAAAATTCTGAACCGTGCTCTTTGGCCTTGCCCTTTTTGGAGTCCCGAAGCTCCCGGAAAGTCCAAAACCCTAAAAAAGACGTTTTCTGAAAAACAGAGTTAGAACCAAAAGTGGGGGGATTGTTTAGAAAATCCCCGAAATCATTATAAACATGAATATAACATCATATAAGTTGCAAATAAGTTGGAATATCAAGTAATAAAATGTAAAGTTCATGTATGCATTTTACATGCATCAGTAACACATGGTGTAGGTACTTGTATTCAAGGGACACGAGACATTCAACCAATACATTGTCAAGCACACCATTCATATTTGCTTTCACTTTAAACATTAATCATTCAAGATGCTATGATAGGGGTAATGAGAGCTCCACACCAATGACTACCACATTGCAAGCATTAACTTAAGTAGAAGTGTTTGGAAGTTAGATGAAACTTATTCATGCTTTACCTCTACTTATTTATCTATCCAAAGTGTCCACCTTTTATATTCAGTTTTCATAAGAAGTACTCTATGACCACCATAGGATGTTTTTACTTTTCATTATGCATACATTGGGTCCATAGTACTTTCTTCTATATTACACTTTGTGAATTTATCATTGAACATCTTTACATTGAGTAGTTGATATCACTTCATAATTTTTCGACATATTTAAGTAGGGTAGAAAAATGCGTTTTGCTGCTGCTGTTTTTCTGGACAGATTCTGTCCCATTTTGTTTGATGCATTCTTTGAACTTTAAACTTGAATCTTTTTGATCCAATTGAGTTTATAAGTAGGCATACAACATTATATACTTTCTGGACATGTTTCACATTTCTGTTTAAGGATTTCATGCAGAAAGCAATTCATTTGTCTATCACTACTAATGTCGCCCCACAGAAAAGAAATGAGAGAAACGGTGTTTTGAAGTTTTTCACATGGATTAGAGGAGATTCACCAAGAGCTATCCAAGGATGGTGAAGACCATAAGCTTGGGGATGTGAAGAGAACCCCACTGGACCAACACACTCTCGGTTTGTACACGTCTAACTTCTGTTTTTCGATCAATGCACTTTATCGCATAAAATTGGATCGTCTTTTATTTGCTTTTTATTTCGGTTTGATTTTGTTTGTCTTGAGACCACCACTATCATTTATACATGAGAGAGCTACTGGAAATTTGGGTTGAATTAAGTTTGATGCTATTAAAAAGATTGGGGAAAGGGATGTTTGAGTTGATTCAAAAGATACATATAGTTGCATGATTCATGTGCTTTTTAATGAATATTAATTTGCAAGTGTTTTATCAAGAGCTATCTTTTATTCATGTTTTGATGCTGAATGTTACTTTACTTTGTTTAACATGGATTGGTTAGTTCTATGGACACTTATGCATGTATTTAGACGGTCAACTTTCTCCCTCTTGCTAGCCCAAAATTCCAACAAGTAAAAACTTGTTTTCCAACACCTTCAACCAAAAAATTTCCAGTGAGTCCACCATATCTACCTATTAGCTTTATGCTATTCCGAGTATGTTTATCATGTTATTTTGTATTATCTATACTTCTGAATTAAAATGCTTATGTTATTGATTGTTATGGGAAAAGTTGGTTAAAGAGCTCTCACGAACTTGATGCACACCTTACCTTTATTGCACTTAATAAACATGAACCATTGTGATTAAAATTATGAAGTTGTGAGCTTGACAAGAGTCTTGGTTGGGAGTTAGCTCATATGTGCACTTTACTTTCAACGTGCTCTTTATATTTTGTTGATATCATTTACTTTTGTTTATGGATGCTTATCATGGTGCCAAATAAATGCGGAAACTTAGTAAGTTTAATGAGTTTGTATAAATGGCTAGAGAGACGCCTGGGCCGCTAATCTAAGCCATGCATCATTCATGGTGGAAATTTACTTACATGCTATGGTGAACCTTCAGTGATGCATCCCACAATAAAAAGCTATACCAATAGTAAATAAAAAGGGTGTGGAGATTGTTCATTTTGTTTGTTTGTCTTGTCATTTTGACATGGGCTTGTTCCATGTCCTGGGACAAGAGGTACCCCAGTTGACGCTCTTGATGACGCTATTATATTACTTACAATGACCTTAACTTGAACTTGCTTTTGTGTCCCAAGTTGAGTAACACCGTGGTGTAGGTACTCGTATTCACGGGGCATGAGACATTCAACCCATACTTTATCAAGCATACTACTCATATTTGCTTTCACTTTAAACTTTAACCATTCAAGATGCTATGATAGGGGTAATGAGAGCTCCACACCAATGACTACCACATTGCAAGCATTAACTTAAGTAGAAGTGTTTGGAAGTTAGATGAAACTTATTCATGCTTTACCTCTACTTATTTATCTATCCAAAGTGTCCACCTTTTATATTCAGTTTTCATAAGAAGTACTCTATGACCACCATAGGATGTTTTTACTTTTCATTATGCATACATTGGGTCCATAGTACTTTCTTCTATATTACACTTTGTGAATTTATCATTGAACATCTTTACATTGAGTAGTTGATATCACTTCATAATTTATCTTGCATATTGTTATTCCTTTGAAGAATGAATCATTTGACTCTATGTAGCAATAGTAATCACCTTTGATATCCATTGATCGTATTAAAATGCAAAGTCCATGCTAGTTTTATCACCTTCATACTCGGGACGAGCATGGGTTAAGCTTGGGGATGTTGATGCATGTAAAATGCATACATGAACTTTGCATTATTTTACTTATATTCCAGTCATATTTTGCATCATATAAGGGTTATATCACTGTTTTATAATGATTTTTGGAATATTTCATGATTTTCCTATTTTCATGGAATTAACCCTGCGCAGTCAGAAAAACCCTGTTTTCTATATTTTAATGTTTCAGGGACCCAAACGACGTCCAAATGACCTGGAAATTTACGAGCATCAGTTTTTGGAAGGAAGAAGACTTGGGAGTGAAGTAAGCAAACAAGCGGAGGCCTGAGGCCCAAAAGGGGGTGGCCCACGCGGCCAAGGAATCTGGCCGCGTGGGACCCACCATCTGGAGCCTCGAGGCTCCGTTGCGTCGATCTTTTCGGCCACGACTCCGTCTTGACCTAAAACCGACTATAAAAATAGCCCCCCGACGTTCTCTGGAGAGAGCGCCGCCGAAACACAGAAACCACGAAACAGAGACCTAGAGCTGCAGATTGGAGGGGGAAAACTCCGGCGGGGCGCTGCCGGGGCAGTCTCCATCTTCTCCAACGACTTCTCCACCATCTCCATGATGAAGGGGGAGTAGTCCACCCCTGGACTTGGGTTTGTGGTGGTAACTTATGTATCTCTCCTCTCTTTGAGCTTCACTAATTAGTACCGTATGAGTTGCTGAACATGATTACGGTCATCTATGTAATTCCTATGGTGGATATTGTGGTATGAGATGATTTGTTATGCATTTACCGTTGTGTTGGAGCTTTTATGATTTGTCATACTTTGGAGATATTCTATGATGCATGTGATGGTTTGATTTATGCATAATGCCTTGTTTATCCTTGTCATGAGGTGATTGACACCACCAAGTGTGGATAGATAAGAGAGATGTGGTCATGCACACGAATTATGAATCATTGCACTAGTGTGTAGACTATTGTCCATTATGAAGTATGATGTATGTAGGTACGGGATGGCCGATGTGACAACGGCATATGTATTGAGTGACATGTGCAATACAGCCCAACATCCTTTATCTGGGGGTAAAAAGAAGAGTATGATGTGGGAGTGACAGCAGCCATGCTAGCCTTGCGGGGTGACATAGCACACAAATGAGTATTTCTTTCAACTATGTGTTGTAGGACATATAGCCGTCATTAAAAGCTACCATTAAAACATGACAATTGTGTGTACTTTATCCATAACATGATAATCACCATAGATGAGAGAGAGAGGATTAAGTGAACCATGAACCCATGTCCATTATTCCTATAAGAGAAAACCTTTGTCTTATCCTCTTGCATTGAAGAGGATTGGGACACTTTCACATTCTTGTTTTGTTACGTTAAACTTCATCCATTAAATCAACCACCTTGTTCTTTAAACTTGTTTAGTGCATAATCAACTAAAACTTGTGACACTTTAGTTGTAGGGAATAGATAACTTTTCCTTCTTGCTCTTGTGGATCGATACCTTACTTCCACATTGAGAGGTGCTACAGTGATCCCCTGCTCTTGGGGGTTATCAACTAGTTACTTGGAACAATGATAAACCTGAGTTTTGACAAAGTTTCCAAAAAACTTCTTCACAAAAAGATCAATCATCTATAGACATGTATAAGTTTCGAGTCAAATGACCTAGATCTGATCATCCCCGTGGCATAGTTTGTGATAATGTGCCATATTTGAGACATAGGTGTGTCTTGTTATGACAAACAATGTTGCACAAATGAGTTTTTTCAAATTACGTTTATAAATATCATTTTTCATTTTTTAATTGTCAGAAATGGCAATTTTTGTGAAACAATTACAACAAATATGGTGCAAAATGACACCATCCAATTATCACACAAATTAGGCCATATTTTATCGATCAAAAATGAATTTTTTATTAAGCAAGTATCAAAAATATATTACAAAAATTCATATAGATGATGAAAAAGATGATATGGATGTTATATTTGGATTCTCTCATTTTTCTAATCGATTTAGACCTTTTGTTTGTTTAATTTCGATTTACGGATTTAAAGATATGAATTATTCCATATTAATGTAAAAAGGAGAAAATAAAGTAAAATAAATTTTATTGTTATTTATTCAAAAATTATTATTACATAATCATTGCTACTTATTCAAATAAATTTTCAAAATTTAAACAATAAAAAGTGTAACATCATGACCCATGGGTTAATACGGTTGATAGGATACTAATATCAGTAAGTTCTAAGATCTCATTTGGAAGCTAATTTGGAAGGAACTCAAAAGTTAAGCGTGCTTGGGCTGGAGCAATTTCAAGATGGGTGATGGAACGAAAAGTTTGACTAAGTTAAGTATTTTGACCTGAGATTAAATGTGTGGCTAAGTGAGAAATTCGAAATTTGAAAAAAAACAAAAGTTGGAAAAATTGGAGTAAAATTGAAAAAAAAAATTAAAAAATTGGAACAAATAATTTTGGAAAACAAAATGCCAACGGTTTAGGCTGTGCCTACGGGCACCTACGCCGACGGGCTATGCCGACGGCATAGCTTATGCCGATGGCATTTGGGCTATGCCGACGGCAAAAAGCCGCCGGCACTGCTCTTCGTTCCTGTAGTGCTTATGAATAATCTCTAAGAATTTGTAAACATAGTTTACTAAAGTATTAATTAGAACAATTCAAAATAGTGCGTTAACAATAAGCATACAACACAGCTGAGATTTTTGTTAAGAACTCTTATTTTATTAAAATCTTCTCCATCATTCCTAGATTTAACCCTAGACCCTACCTCTCATATATTTGAATGCACCATTCTCAGATCTCCCACGTCTGATAGTATTCCCAGATATTTCTCCGATGGTGACTATTGGTACATTGAGTATAGTTTTGACTTCTTCCATAATATGGTCGGGGCAACCCATGCTGCCAAATATAGAGGATTTTGATAGATTAACTTGCTGATCATATAGTTAACAATATGCGCACAAAACCTCAGAGATTTCTTCCGCTCCTTCTTTATGTGTCTTGAAGAACAATAGGATGTGATCTACAAAAACATGGTGGTTCACCGGGCGGCCACTGAGGCGCAAATGGCCAAATTCTACCCTTTTTTTTGAGTTTAAGCTGGTCGATATCCACCAATCAAATAGATAGAAAGAATTGACTAGTTTATAAGGAAAACCACGCCCAAAAACCATATAAACTGTACAATGCCCTGTTTATGAGGAAAACATGGCCAAAAACCTCACATACGATGCGAACCGCCGCCCACACGACACAAGTCGACTAAATGCCACAACACACACCACCGTTCCGGGGCGAAGAAACCAGATCGACCTTCGCATTGCCCGAAGCGATCCAGTCATAGTCGACGTACCCTCTGCCCGCACAGTTTTCATCCAGGTCGTCACCAAAACCACCTGTTCCGGGGCCGCCGTCCCGGCGTAGTAACCAGATCGACCTTCGCATTGACCGAAGGCGATCCAGTCGGGTCGGCGAACCCTCTGCCCGCGTAGTCTCCATCCAAGTCACCACCCAGACCCACCCAAAAAAAGACGGCTCTGTCTCATAGAACCGTCGTAGCGGGGGAGATCGAGGCCGCCGCCTCGACGTCCACCACCATCCGGGGCCGCCGCCCCGGCATCCGCCTCCCCCGACACGGGGCTATCCTGCCCATCCATCGTGAAGCCATCGTACCGCGAAGGCCAATAACTCCAAGGCGGCGTCTCCAACAAGGTCGTGACGCGTCCGTCACCGTCGCCCGCCCCCGACGGGGCTTAGGTTTTCACCGGAGAGTCTTGGAACCACTCGTGTCAGACCGGATCGAGCTTCCACAACGACACGATCAAGAAGGGAACGACGCCCGAAGGCGCTGCCATCGTTGGCACAAACCGGAGTCCGTGCAAGCTTTCGCTCGGAAGTCTCCCCGTCCGTGAAGCTCAGGGAACAGCCGAATGGGAGCCTAACTCCGTCGCCACCGCCGACCTTCATCGCATGCCGCTGCCACTGTGGCATCACACCCCACGGCGGCAGCCCCACTGGCCGCGCCCTGCCACTCCTGAGCCATCTTCTCAGCGCCGCGCGGAGCCTCGGGCCTGCTCTGCCTCCGCCATGTCCTGCCCGACCCTGCGCTGCACCCGCACCCTCCTCCACGACGCCTACACCGCGCCCAGCACTCCTGCGCCATGCTCGCGACGTGCACGAGGCCAGCCGAGCGAGCCACGCCCTCACAGATCGACGCGACGGCCGAGCGCCCGTGGCCCGCCCGGCCCAGATCGGGCCTCCCACCGCCTCCTGCAGCCGCCGCGCCATGACCACGCCGCTCTCTTTCCACACCTCGCCCGCAGAGCTGCACCGCACCTGTCGTCGCCTGGAAATCAGGTGCGCTCGCGAAAAACGAGGGGAACGCGCCGCCGCCACCTTCCCTGGGGAGCGCATAGGCCTTTTGCCGGCGTCCACTCCGGCGGCGGCGAGGCGTGGTGTGGGTGATGCATGTAAAATGCATACATGAACTTTGCATTATATTACTTATATTTCATCATATTTGCATCATATAAGGGTTATATCATTGTTTTATATTGATTTGGGAATATTTCATAGTTTCCCTATTTTTCTGGAATTAACCCTGCACAGCAGAAAATCCTATTTTCTATATTTTGATGTTTCAGGGAACCAAACGACGTCCAAATGACCTAATAATTTATGGGGATCAGTTTTTGGAAGGAACAAAGCGTGGGAGCAAAGGAAGCGAACAAACGGAGGCCTGAGGGCTGAAGAGGGTGGCCCACGCGGCCAGATTCCCTGGCCGCATGGGACCCACCATCTGGGCCTCGGAGCTCCGTTGTCGTCGATCTTTTTTCCGAGCCTCCGACTTGACCTAAAAACGACTATAAAAATAGTCCCCCGACGGCTTTCGGAAGGAGCGCAGAGAAACACAAAAACCACGAAACAGGAGACAGAAGACTGCCGCCGGAGAAGATCAGAGGGGGAAACGCTGCCGGAATCACCTCCGGAGGCTCCTCCATCCCCCCTCCGGAGTCTCCATCAACACCACCATCAAGACCATCACCATCTCCATCACCATCTTCGTGATCCACTTCATCCCCCTCATAGTTTGAGATTGTTGAACCCTAGATATTGTCTAAGTACTATTCTACATGTTTGTGAATTGCTACTTGTCATTGTTTTGTGGGAGATTATATTCTCAGATTGTGTTGTATCACTTATGCCATTGAATCATATCATGTCTTCGCGTTGTGAGTAGTTCTCTCATGTTCCTGGGGGCAGAGGATGGATTGGCAATGATTTATTTATGACATGTGTTGGTATTTTGTCTAGTGTTTATCTTTTATGTAATTTTATGATGGTGTTGTGCGAACGTCGACTGCACATCACTTCACCTATATGGGCTCATAGGAGAACACCGTAGTGTAATGGAGTGAGGGAGACTTGGGAGGACATGTAAACCTGATGCCGAGTCATGAAGTTGCATTATGAGGGTATTAGTATCGAGGAGTTTAAGGCTATGGTGGGACTCTATGTCTTAATAACTCTTGTGCAGTCATTTACTTGGCCATAAGAACCATCATAAGGGGGTGTAGTTTATTTATTTAGCTTTCCCTAATTATGGCTCCGTCCAAAAGAAGATTAAAACTTGACAAAATGCTTACCTTGTAGTTCTAGAAATATTTATGCCATGAGTGTAGGTAGCCCTTGAACGTTCTCCACTTATAAGAAACACACACTTGAGCTTGTCCTCTCGCTGCATAGAGGATTGGGCTTTCTCTCTTTGAGAGCTTTCACTTGTCCTATTTTATTTTCAGTTTTTTTTTACTTTATTGCAAACTCTACGCCAAAAACCCAAAAACACTTGTATCATTTAATCATTTTAGTTTGTCTAGTGCATAGATAATAAGAGAAGTGACACTCTTATTTGAGAGGATAAATACTTATACCTTCTACTCCCGTGGGATCGATACTATCTTACACATTGAAGATTTCAACGATCCCCTATACTTGTGGGTATCAAGACATTTTCTGGCGCCGTTGCCGGGGAGTGTAGCGCTTAAGTTTTTATTCTTGTTTGCACTAGATATTTATTTTCAGTTTTGCATATACTCAAGTTTACTTTCAGTTTTGCATTTAGTTTAGTTTTACTTTCAGTGATATATATCAAAACACAAAAAAAATTAGAAAATGGAAAATACCATAAAAACTTTTGGTATGGGCATAAGTCCGGAGATAATGAATTTTACTATGGATACATGAAAGCTTCTAAAATTGCTGAGGAATCTAGAGGGTCAACAGAACGGAAAATACTAAAAGATTTCATGGAAAGTTTAAATTATATTGCTGGAGAGTGGCTTTTATTCCATGATAATAAAACTTGTTGCTTTAAACATACTGATAGACACTTTGAATTTCAATGTAAGTTCCATGAAGAACGTGTCATAGCATCTTACCATACTTATGATTACACTCATTTAGGGATGGAACAAGTAGAGGATTTGTTACTTATTATGCATCTAATGAATTGCACACCTTTGCTAATGAAAATAAAACTTGCCCTAGAGTTAAGAGATTCGAAGGAAAGGTCACTTCTATTCTTGAACATTGCATAGCTAAGTTCTCTCAAAATATTTATGTTGTTGACTATAAAGAGGGGCAAGGTTCCCCAAGAAAGTACTGAAGTTTTGCAGGAAGAAGATGATGAAAACATAAACTTGGAAGAGGAAGAATGTGAAGAAGAGGATAAAAACCTAAGCTTGGGGATGCCCATGCAACCCCAAGAAGATGATGAAGATGATGAACAACTAGAGAATGAAAGAGGAAACTTCCACCTTCACCACCTATGGATGAGGGTAACTGATACGTCTCCAACGTATCCATAATTTCTGCTGTTCCATGCTTATATTATACCATTTGCTACATGTTTTATATACACTTCATATCACTTTTATGCATTTTCTGGGACTAACCTATTAACAAGATGCCACAGTGCCAGTTCCCTGTTTTCTGCTGTTTTTGGTTTCAGAAAGTTACTTCTGGAAATATTCTCGGAATTGCACGAAACAAAAGGCCAAGTCCCTATTTTTCCAACACGTACACGGAGTCCGAAGGAGAGACGAAGAGCCACGAGGTGGCCAAACCACCTGGCGGCGCGGCACCCACCGCGCCGCCTGTGGTTTGGGCCCCTCGGGGGTCCGCCGACATCGCCCCTTCGCCTATTTATTCCCCGAGACGTGAAAACCCTAAAACACCGAGCCTTTCATCCAGAACATATTCGCTGCCGCCGCCGTCGTCAACCCTAACTCGGGGGGTTCTGAAGCTCTTCCCGGCACCCTGCCGGAGAGGGGAATCATCACCGGAGGGCTCTACATCGCCATGCCCGCCTCCGGAGTGATGCGTGAGTAGTTCATCCTTGGACTATGGGTCCATAGCAGTAGCTAGATGGTTGTCTTCTCCACTTGTGCCATCATGTTTAGATCTTGTGAGCTGCCTATCATGATCAAGATCATCTTATTGTAATGCTACATGTTGTGTTTGCTGGGATCTGACTTATATTGATACCTATGTGGAGCTGAATATTATATTATCATGTCTATGTCATTTGTGATCTTGCATGCTCTCCGTTACTTGTTGAAGCCTTGGCCAAGTGAATACTTGTGACTCCAAGAGGGGGTATTTATGCATGATAGTTGGGTTCAACCTCTATTTAACCTGGGATAGTGACAGCAAGTTCTAAGGTTGTAGATGTGTTGTTGCCACTAGGGGTAAAACAGCAATGCTTTATTCAAGGATGAATGTATTGTTTACATTACGCACATTACTTAATGCAATTGTCTGTTGCTTGCAACTTAATACTGGAAGGGGTACGGATGTTAACCGGAAAGTGGACTATTTAGGCATAGATGCATGCTGGATAGCGGTCTATGTACTTTGTCGTAATGCCCAAATGAATCTCATAGTAGACACCACAACTCACACATGCATGTTATATGCACTTATCAATTGTCAATTGCCCAGCTGTAATTTGTTTACCCAGCATGTTAGTTATCTTATTGGAGAGACACCACTAGTGAACTGTGGACCCCGGTCCATTCTTTTACATCTGAAATACAATCTACTGCAATCATTGTTCTCTACTGTTTTATGCAAACAAACATCATCTTCCATTCGATACGTTTAACCCTTTGTTTTCAGCAAGCCGGTGAGATTGACAACCTCACTGTTAAGTTGGGGCAAAGTAATTTGATTGTGTTGTGCAGGTTCCACGTTGGCACCGGAATCCCTGGTGTTGCGCCGCACTACACTCCTTCACCAACACCTTCGAAGCAACCTCGTTTTCCTACTGGTTCGATTAAACCTTGGTTTCATACTGAGGGAAAACTTGCTGCTGCACTCATCATACCTTCCTCTTGGGGTTCCCAACTGACGTGTGACGTACAAGCATTGTTTCTGGCTGTTGCCGGGGAGATATTCCCTCGTCAACTTAGCGCTAGCAACACGTTTTCTGGCGCCGTTGCCGGGGAAAACCGAATTGCTTCTGCAAGGGGAGTCTCTCACACCCAATCTCTTTACTTTGTTATTTGTCTTGCTTAGTTTATTTTTATTTAGTCTTGTTTGCTCTCTTTATCAAAAACACAAAAAAATTAGTTACTTGTTTAATTCGTTTGATTTTGTTTTTCAAAATGAGTACTCCTGAGAACACTAAGTTGTGTGACTTCACTAGCACAAACAACAATGATTTCATATGCACTCCTATTGCTCCACCTGCTTCTAAGCAGAATTTTATGAAATTAAACCTGCTCTATTAAATCTTGTTATGAAAGAGCAATTTTCTGGTGTTAGTACTGATGATGCTGCTGCCCATCTTAATAACTTTGTTGAACTTTGTGAAATGCAAAAGTATAAGGATATGGATGGGGATATTATAAAACTGAAACTTTTTCCTTTCTCCTTGAGAGGAAGAGCTAAAGAATGGTTGCTTTCTTTGCCTAGAAATAGTATTGATTCTTGGACAAAATGCAAAGATGCTTTCATAGGGAAATATTATCCTCCTGCTAAGATTATATCCTTGAGAAGTAGCATTATGAATTTTAAACAACTTGATAATGAACATGTTGCTCAAGCTTGGGAAAGAATGAAATCTTTGGTGAAGAATTGTCCCACTCATGGACTGACTACTTGGATGATCATCCAAACCTTTTATGCAGGATTAAATTTTTCCTCAAGGAACTTATTGGATTCAGCCTCTGGAGGAACCTTTATGTCCATCACTTTAGGTGCAGCAACAAAGCTACTTGATGATATGATGATCAACTATTCCGAATGGCACACCGAAAGAGCTCCTCAAGGTAAGAAGGTAAATTCTGTTGAAGAAACCTCCTCTTTGAGTGATAAGATTGATGCTATTATGTCTATGCTTGTGAATGGTAGATCTCATGTTGATCCTAATAATGTTCCTTTAGCTTCATTGGTTGCTCAAGAAGAGCATGTTGATGTAAACTTCATTAAAAACAACAACTTCAACAACAATGCTTATAGGAATAATTTTGGTAGCAACAACTATAAGCCTTATCCTTCAAATGGTTATGGCAATTCTTATGGTAATTCCTACAGCAACAATAGAAGTGTGTCCTCTGATCTTGAAGCTATGCTTAAAGAATTTATTAGCACACAAAAAGCTTTCAATAAAACTGTTGAGGAAAAGTTTGAAAAAATTGATGTTCTTGCTCTAAAGTTGATAGTCTTGCTCATGATGTTGAAATTCTAAAACTGAAAGTTATGCCTAATGAAGTTAAAGATACTAAGTCATTTGCTACAGCAAATGCCATCCAAGTTCGAATTGATAATAATATTAGGATGTTGGCTGAATTGCATGCTAGGTGGGAAAAAGAGGAAGAACTTGAAAAAGAGAATAGTATAGTTAGAGTTTGTACTATCACCACCACTAGTAATGCTAATGTTTACATGCTAGTAAGCCTCCTACTATTGATGGTAATGTTATTGGTGTTGGTAATGTCTCTACTACTTCTGCAAAGCGTTTGAAATTGCCTAAAACTGCTGAAACTTTTTCTGATAAAAGTGCTGAAATTTTTCAAACTATTGGAGACAATGGTTCCACCACCATTGACAATAATGATTTTGATTTTGATGATTGTAACATCTCTGAAGTTATTATGTTCTTGCAAAAATTAGCTAGAAGTCCCAATGCTAGCACTATTAATTTGGCTTTTACAAAGCATATTACAAATGCTCTTTTGCAAGCTAGGGAGGAGAAGTTGAAACTTAAAGCTTCTATTCCTAGGAAATTAGAAGATGGTTGGGAACCCATCATTAAGGTAAAGGTGAATGATTTTGATTGCAATGCCTTGTGTGATCTTGGTGCAAGTATTTCGGTTTTGCCCAAGAAGCTTTATGATATTCTTGATTTGCCACCTTTGGAACATTGTTATTTGGATGTTTTTCTCGCTGATAATGCTATGAAGAAACCTTTGGGGCGAGTTAATGATGTTTTTATTACAGTAAACAATAACCTTGTCCCGTTGATTTTATTGTTATGGATATTGAATGCAATGCATCTTGTCCTATTGTTTTGGGAAGACCTTTTCTTCGAACTGTTGGTGCCATCATTGATATGAAAGAAGGTAATATAAGGTACCAATTTCCTCTCAAGAAAGGTATGGAACACTTCCCTAGGAAGAGAATGAAGTTACCTTTTGACTCTATTGTTAGAGCAAGTTATGATGTTGATGCTTCTTCTCTTGACAACACTTGATTTTCACTTTCTGCGCCTAGCTGAAAGGCGTTAAAGAAAAGCGCTTATGGGAGACAACCCATCGTTTTTATTTGCTGTTATTTTTGTTTTCTTTGAGTCAAGGAGTTTTGTTACTTCTGTAGCAACTCCTTTGTATCTTTATTTTATCGCAATGTTGTGCCAAGTAAAGTTCTATATTGAAAGTTGATGCAAGATTTGGATTTCTGCGCAGTGACAGATTTTTAGCTGTCACGGATTTGAGCTTATCTCCCTGTAGAAAATTCAAAAAATTCTGAAAAAATCACGCATATTCCTGAGATATGTACGCAACTTTCATTATTTTAGGCCAGATCCATCTGAGCAACTTAAGTGCCTCGAAAAAATTCGTCATTCCAGACTGTTCTGTTTTTGACAGATTCTGCCTTTTGTTTTGCATTCGCTCTTTTACTGTGTTTGTGTGGATTTCTTTGCTCCACAAAGCATTGGTGGCTGTAGCTAATGTCCAGAAGCTTTGGGATTGATTGTATCATTACAGAATATGAGAATTTTTGATTATGCACTAACCCTCTAATGAGAACTGTCTTGAGTTTGGTGTGAAGGAAGTTTTCAAGGATCAAGCGAGAAGGGTGATATTATGTGATCAAGAAGAGTGAAAAGCCTAAGCTTGGGGATGCCCCCGTGGTTCATCCCAACCATATTCAGAGAGACTCAAGCGTCTAAGCTTGGGGATGCCCAAGGCATCCCCTTCTTCATCAACAAACTTATCAGGTCATCTCTAGTGAAACTATATTTTAATTCTTTCACATCTTATGCGCTTTACTTGGAGCGTCTGTGTGTTTTTATTTTTGTTTTTGTTTGAATAAATTCGGATCCTAGCAATCCTTGTGTGGGAGAGAGACACGCTCCGCTTTTTCATGTGAATACTCATGTTCTTCACTTATATTTGTTGAGTATTCTTAACTAGCTACTGCAGTGCTTTTAGCTCCTGTTTTTCATGCATCTCTTCGAGCTGTTAGCACTTGTTTATAAATACTCTCTTGCTGCATTATATTATCATTTGGAGAGTTTATGTTTAAATAAATTGATTGGTGTTTGTTTGGAAGAAAGAAAATGCTACATGTAGTAGTTGGTATTGGAAAAGACATATGCATTCTTGTAGATCATTGTCTTGTTTCGATTTGATGCTTTGCAATTGTTTTGAGCTCTCAAGTAGATCATGTTTAAGCTCTTGCATCATGTAGTTAAAGCCTAGTAGTGGAGAACTACCGTAGAGCTTGTTGAGACTTGGGATGCATATTTGTTCTCTCTAAGGTCTAGATATTTTCTGGTAAAATGTTTGAGCAACAAGGAAGACAGTGTAGAGTCTTATAATACTTGCAATATGTTTTTATGTGATTCTTGCTGTACCGGTTTATACTTGTGTTTGCTTCAAACAACCTTGCTAGCCTAAACTCTGTACTGAGAGGGAATGCTTCTCGTGCATCCAAAACTTGAGCCAAAACCCATGCCATTTGTGTCCACCATACCTACCTACTATGTGGTATTTCCTGCCATTCCAAGTAAATATTTCATGTGCTACCTTTAAACTATTCAAAACTTTATTACTCCTTATTTGTGTCAATGTTTTATAGCTCATGAGGAAGTATGTGGTGTTTTATCTTTCAATCTTGTCATTTACTTCTGACAGACTTTCACCAATGGACTAGTGGCATATACATCCGCTTATCCAATAATTTGCAAAAAGAGCTGGCAACGGGGTGCCCAGCCCCAATTAATTACAACTTTCATTAATAATTCTCTTCACATGTTTTGCCCTGATTTATCAGTAAGCAACTTAATTTGCAAATAGACACTCCTCCATGGTATGTGAATGTTGGAAGGCACCCGAGGATTCGGTTAGCCATGGCTTGTGTAAGCAAAAGGTTGGGAGGAGTGTCATCTATAAAGAAACTAAAATACATGTGTAAACAAAAGAGAAGAGGGATGATCTACCTTGCTGGTAGAGATAACGTCCTTCATGGGAGCCGCTCTTGAAAGTCTGGTTGACAAGGGGGTTAGAGTGCCCACTACCATTCGTTGACAACAACAAACACCTCTCAAATACTTATTTTGTGCTCTCTATATGCTTTCGAAAACTTAAAAAGCTCTAGCACATGATTTAATCCCTGCTTCCCTCTGCGAAGGGCCTATCTTTTACTTTATGTTGAGTCAGTTTACCTACTCCTTTCTATCTTAGAAGCAAACACTTGTGTCAACTTTGTGTGCATTGATTCTTACATGTTTACTTATTGCACTTGTTATATTGCTTTATGTTGACAACTATCCATGAGATATACATGTTACAAGTTGAAAGCAATGCTGAAACTTAATCATCCTTTGTGTTGCTTCAATGCCTTTTACTTTGAATCTATTGCTTTATGAGTTACCTCTTATGCAAAACTTTTTGATGCTTGTCTTGAAAGTACTATTCATGAAAAGTTTTTGCTTATATGATTCATTGTTTACTCTTTATCTATTTGTTAGCAAACTATAGACATTGCTTTGAGTCACTTCATTCATGACATGAGCCTTGCAATATATTGATCAAGATTGTGTGAAAGCATGTCTCCTCAGAAATTATTTGTTGTTATCGTTTTACCTACTCGAGGACGAGTAGAACTAAGCTTGGGGATGCTTGATACGTCTCCAACGTATCCATAATTTCTGCTGTTCCATGCTTATATTATACCATTTGCTACATGTTTTATATACACTTCATATCACTTTTATGCATTTTCTGGGACTAACCTATTAACAAGATGCCACAGTGCCAGTTCCCTGTTTTCTGCTGTTTTTGGTTTCAGAAAGTTACTTCTGGAAATATTCTCGGAATTGCACGAAACAAAAGGCCAAGTCCCTATTTTTCCACACGTACACGGAGTCCGAAGGAGAGACGAAGAGCCACGAGGTGGCCAAACCACCTGGCGGCGCGGCCCCACCGCCGCCGCCTGTGGTTTGGGCCCCTCGGGGGTCCGCCGACATCGCCCCTTCGCCTATTTATTCCCCGAGACGTGAAAACCCTAAAACACCGAGCCTTTCATCCAGAACATATTCGCTGCCGCCGCCGTCGTCAACCCTAACTCGGGGGGTTCTGAAGCTCTTCCCGGCACCCTGCCGGAGAGGGGAATCATCACCGGAGGGCTCTACATCGCCATGCCCGCCTCCGGAGTGATGCGTGAGTAGTTCATCCTTGGACTATGGGTCCATAGCAGTAGCTAGATGGTTGTCTTCTCCACTTGTGCCATCATGTTTAGATCTTGTGAGCTGCCTATCATGATCAAGATCATCTTATTGTAATGCTACATGTTGTGTTTGCTGGGATCTGACTTATATTGATACCTATGTGGAGCTGAATATTATATTATCATGTCTATGTCATTTGTGATCTTGCATGCTCTCCGTTACTTGTTGAAGCCTTGGCCAAGTGAATACTTGTGACTCCAAGAGGGGGTATTTATGCATGATAGTTGGGTTCAACCTCTATTTAACCTGGGATAGTGACAGCAAGTTCTAAGGTTGTAGATGTGTTGTTGCCACTAGGGGTAAAACAGCAATGCTTTATTCAAGGATGAATGTATTGTTTACATTACGCACATTACTTAATGCAATTGTCTGTTGCTTGCAACTTAATACTGGAAGGGGTACGGATGTTAACCGGAAAGTGGACTATTTAGGCATAGATGCATGCTGGATAGCGGTCTATGTACTTTGTCGTAATGCCCAAATGAATCTCATAGTAGACACCACAACTCACACATGCATGTTATATGCACTTATCAATTGTCAATTGCCCAGCTGTAATTTGTTTACCCAGCATGTTAGTTATCTTATTGGAGAGACA
The DNA here is from genome assembly GCA_947311845.1 of Poa pratensis. Classification (NCBI taxonomy): domain Eukaryota; kingdom Viridiplantae; phylum Streptophyta; class Magnoliopsida; order Poales; family Poaceae; genus Poa; species Poa pratensis. Next base: position 21,570,563 of record CAMZMU010000068.1, read on the forward strand.
CCACTAGTGAACTGTGGACCCCGGTCCATTCTTTTACATCTGAAATACAATCTACTGCAATCATTGTTCTCTACTGTTTTATGCAAACAAACATCATCTTCCATTCGATACGTTTAACCCTTTGTTTTCAGCAAGCCGGTGAGATTGACAACCTCACTGTTAAGTTGGGGCAAAGTAATTTGATTGTGTTGTGCAGGTTCCACGTTGGCACCGGAATCCCTGGTGTTGCGCCGCACTACACTCCTTCACCAACACCTTCGAAGCAACCTCGTTTTCCTACTGGTTCGATAAACCTTGGTTTCATACTGAGGGAAAACTTGCTGCTGCACTCATCATACCTTCCTCTTGGGGTTCCCAACTGACGTGTGACGTTACATGCATCAAGCATAGTTTCTGGCGCTGTTGCCGGGGAGATATTCCTCGTCAACTTAGCGCTAGCAGTAACCTTCAATATATTGCTGATGAAAACTTTGCTTTATGATTCTGATGATGAGGAGGAATATCAACCTGTGCCTAATGAGAATATTATTGTTAATAATTTTTAAAATGATGAGGAGTATGGTTTAGACATGTTTTATGATAGTACTCTAGATGATGGTCCTATTTTGCTTGATAATTCCTCCATGTTTAGAACTTGTTACTAAATTTTGTGAGGATAAAGATGATATACTTGCTGTTTGTGACAATACTCTCATTCATGAGAGTCCTACTTTATTTTTGAATTCTCTTGATTACACTATAGAGGAGAAAATTCACTATGATTGATGCTATGTCTCCCATTTATGATGATTACAATGACGAATGTGATATTTTCAGTCCACCTACCATTGAGGATAAAGTTTATTATGACTATGATATGCCTCCTATATATGACGATTACAATGATGGTTATGAATGTTTTACTCCCACTATCACTAATAAGAATGATTTTACTTATGTGGAGAGTATTAATACTTTTATGCTTGTAGATCATGAAAGACATGCTTTATGTGATAATTATATTGTTGGATTTATTCATGATGCTACTGAAAGTATTATGAGAGGGAAAACATGGTTCTAAACATTTCGATATTATTACGTTTCCTCTCTTTAAGTTCAAAGTGTTGAAATTGCTCTTGTTTTATCTTCCTATGCTACTTGCTTGTGTTTCAATGATTTATTTTCTTACAAGATCCCAATGCATAGGAAGTGGGTAGACTTAAAGTGTTTTAAAATTTTCTCTTGATGCTCTATTTTGCATTTCAATTCTTGTTCCTATGTGATCATCATTAAAACTATCATGGCTGTCCAGAAAACAGATTCCTAAGCTTCACTGCAAAAATGTTAAAAATCACAGAAAAGGAATTTTGACCTGAAATTTTACGACAACATCTTCAGTTATTATTACACATTTCATTCGTTCAAAGTTTTCTGATTTGAGCAACGTAAGTGCCTCTAAAATTGACTCTTTAAGGGTTGTCCAGTTTTTGACAAGATTCTGTCTTTATTTTGCATTACTCTCATTACTTGTGTTTTGTGTGGTTCTATTGATCAAAGAGCAATACAAACCATAGTAACAGTAGCTAATGTTTAGAATCAACTCATGATATGCCTTTGCTGTACCTATGTGGATTTAATTTATGGAGACACTAACCTCTCTAATCAAGTTTATGATGAGTTTTATGTAAAGAAAAATTTCAAGTGGAAGAGTGAGGGTGATGAACAAAGATCCAGAGGGACAAACACTCAAGCTTGGGGATGTTACCCTGGGCTCACCCTACATATTTCGAATAAGTATAAGAATTCAAGCTTGGGGAGGTCAAGCCACCTCACTCCAACCATCTTGATACCAAGTAAGTAAGTCTAGCTTATGGCTATAAAGAAAGCGCTTTACGGGAGGCAACCCGGTTGTTCTTATTTTGATTTTCTTTGTGTCCTCTTGCTGTAACAAGAGACTTAGTTTTTAATTTTGTTTCTGAAATTTTTAATAAAGTGCCAAGTTTTACCCATTTTGGTTTGAAAAATTTGCTATTTGTATTCGGAGATTTTATTCCAGCACGAATCTGTGCACGGTATGATTTTTCATTTCTATTCTGTAACTCCGAATGAGCTGAAATTGTAACTGTAATTGCAACTTTTCATCCTCTGTAAGAGTGAATTTTTTCAGATTTTGTGACATATTTAAGTAGGGTAGAAAAATGCATTTTGCAGCTGCTGTTTTTCTGGGACAGATTCTGTCCCATTTTGTTTGATGCATTCTTTGAACTTTTAACTTGAATCTTTTTGATCCAATTGAGTTTATAAGTAGGCATACAACATTATTCTTTCTGGACATGTTTCACATTTTTGCTTAAGGATTTCATGCAGAAAGCAATTCATTTGTCTATCACTACTAATGCCGCCCCCACAGAAAGAAATGGGAGAAACGGTGTTTTGAAGTTTTTTCATATGGATTAGCGGAGATGCACCAAGAGCTATCCAAGGATGGTGAAGACCATAAGCTTGTGGATGTGAAGAGAACCCCACTGGACCAACACACTCTCGGTTTGCACATGTCTAACTTCTGTTTTTCGATCAATGCACTTTATCGCATAAACTTGGAGCGTCTTTTATTTGCTTTTTATTTCGGTTTGATTTTTGTTTGTCTTGAGACCACCACTATCATTTATACATGAGAGAGCTACTAGAAATTTGGGTTGAATTAAGTTTGATGCTATTAAAAAGATTGGGGAAAGGGATGTTTGAGTTGATTCAAAAAGATACATATAGTTGCATGATTCATGTGCTTTTTAATGAATATTAATTTGCAAGTGTTTTATCAAGAGCTATCTTTTATTCATGTTTTGATGCTGAATGTTACTTTACTTTGTTTAACATGGATTGGTTAGTTCTATGGACACTTATGCATGTATTTAGATGGTCAACTTTCTCCCTCTTGCTAGCCCAAAATTCCAACAAGTAAAAACTTGTTTTCCAACACCTTCAACCAAAGTTTTCCAGTGAGTCAACCATATCTACCTATTAGCTTTATGCTATTCCGAGTATGTTTATCATGTTATTTTGTATTATCTATACTTCTGAATTAAAATGCTTATGTTATTGATTGTTATGGGAAAAGTTGGTTAAAGAGCTCTCACGAACTTGATGCACACCTTACCTTTATTGCACTTAATAAACATGAACCATTGTGATTAAAATTATGAAGTTGTGAGCTTGACAAGAGTCTTGGTTGGGAGTTAGCTCAAATGTGCACTTTACTTTCAACGTGCTCTTTATATTTTGTTGATATCATTTACTTTTGTTTATGGATGCTTATCATGGTGCCAAATAAATGCAGAAACTTAGTAAGTTTAATGAGTTTGTATAAATGGCTAGAGAGACGCCTGGGCCGCTAATCTAAGCCATGCATCATTCATGGTGGAAATTTAGTTACATGCTATGGTGAACCTTCAGTGATGCACCCACAATAAAAAGCTATACCAATAGTAAATAAAAGGGTGTGGAGATTGTTCATTTTGTTTGTTTGTCTTGTCATTTTGACATGGGCTTGTTCCATGTCCTGGGACAAGAGGTACCCCAGTTGACGCTCTTGATGACGCTATTATATTACTTACAATGACCTTAACTTGAACTTGCTTTTGTGTCCCAAGTTGAGTAACACCGTGGTGTAGGTACTCGTATTCACGGGGCATGAGACATTCAACCCATACTTTGTCAAGCATACTACTCATATTTGCTTTCACTTTAAACTTTAACCATTCAAGATGCTATGATAGGGGTAATGAGAGCTTGACACCAATGAATACCACATTGCAAACATTAACTTAAGTAGAAGCATTTGGAAGTTAGATGAAACTTATGCATGCTTTACCTCTACTCAGTTATATATCTTTCCAAAGTGTCCACCTTTTATATTCAGATTTATAAGAATACTCTATGACCATTATAGGATGTTTTTACTTTTCATTATGCATACATTTGTTCTATAGTGCTTTCTTCTATGTTACACTTTGTGAATTATCATTGAATATTTGATATCACTTTATAATCTATCTTGTATATTGCTACTCCTTTGAAAATGAATCATTTGACTCTATGTAGCAATAGTAATCATCTTTGATATCCTTTGATAGTATTAAAATGCAAAGTCCATGTTAGTTTTATTACCTTCATACTCGAGGACGAGTATAGGTTAAGCTTGAGGATGTTGATGCATGTAAAATGCATACATGAACTTTGCATTATATTACTTATATTTCAATCATATTTGCATCATATAAGGGTTATATCCTTGTTTTATATTGATTTTGGGAATATTTCATAGTTTCCCTATTTTTCTGGAATTAACCCTGCACAGGCAGAAAACCTTATTTTCTATATTTTGATATTTCAGGGAACCAAACGACGTCCAAATGACCTAATAATTTACGGGGATCAGTTTTTGGAAGGAACAAAGCGTGGAAGCGAAGGAAGCGAACAAACGGAGGCCCGAGGGTCTGGCCGCGTGGGACCCACCATCCGGGCCTCGGAGCTCCGTTGTCGTCGATCTTTTTTCCCGAGCCTCCGTCTTGACCTAAAAACGACTATAAAAATAGTCCCCCGACGGCTTTCGGAAGGAGGAGCGGAGAAACACAAAAACCACAAAACAGGAGACAGAAGGCTGCCGCCGGAGAAGATCGGAGGGGGAAACGCCGCCGGAATCACCTCCGGAAGGCTCCTCCATCCCCTCCGGAGTCTCCATCAACACCACCATCAAGACCAGCACCATCTCCATCACCATCTTCGTGATCCACTTCATCCCCCTCATAGTTTGAGATTGTTGAACCCTAACTATTGTCTAAGTACTATTCTACATGTTTATGAATTGCTACTTGTCATTGTTTTGTGGGGAGATTATATTCTCAGATTGTGTTGTATCACTTATGCCATTAAATCATATCATGTCTTTGCGTTGTGAGTAGTTCTCTCGTGTTTCTAGGGCATAGGATGGATTGGCAATGATTTATTTATGACATGTGTTGGTATTTTGTCTAGTGTTTATCTTTTTATGTAATTCTATGATGGTGTTTTGCGAACGTCGACTGCACATCACTTCGCCTATATGGGCTCATAGGAGAACACCGTAGTGTAATGGAGTGAGGGAGAGTTGGGAGGACATGTAAATCTGAGACCGAGTCATGAAGTTGCATTATGTGTGTATTAGTATCGGGGACCTTAGAGTTTAAGGCTATGGTGGGACTCTATGTCTTAATAACTCTTGTGCAGTCATTTACTTGGCCATAAGAACCATCATAAGGGGGTTTAGTTTATTTATTTAGCTTTCCCTAATTATGGCTCCATCCAAAAGAAGATTAAAACTTGACAAAATGCTACCTTGTTGTTCTAGAAATATTTATGCCATAAAGTCTAGGTACCCCTTGAGAACGTTCTCCACTTATAAGAAACACACACTTGAGCTTGTCCTCTCGCTGTATAGAGGATTGGACTTTCTCTCTTTGAGAGCTTTCACTTGTCCTATTTTATTTTCAGTTTTTTTTTACTTTATTGTAAACTCTACGCCAAAAACCCAAAAACACTTGTATCATTTAATCATTTTAGTTTGTCTAGTGCATAGATAATAAGAGAAGTGACACTCTTATTTGAGAGGATAAATACTTATACCTTCTACTCCTCGTGGGATCGATACTATACTTACACATTGAAGATTTCAACGATCCCCTATATTTGTGGGTATCAGTGGGGGAGGGGGTCCTAGCGGCGACGGCGACTAGGGTTCCACCGTGTCGGAATGATTTGCTCAAATTCTACCTTATCAGAGGCATGCAAGGCACTATGCTGCCAACGAGAATAGACATGCTAAAATAGGATCTCCCTCGCTGATCCCTCGAGCATGTTTAAATTTCTCACGCAGTTACCATTAATAGGAAAGAGAAAAAAACTAAGCTCATGATATGCCACCAGTCTGGCTTCCTCCACAGCGCCACAGTTTAGACCAAAATTTGAACTAGAAAGTTTCAAATAAACTAGAAATGGCATTTTGACGAGACCCGTTTGCATCCTTAATTCAATTTATTTTCATACCAGCTCACAAAATTTTGGGTTTAGTCTAAACAATATATCCGATTTCTTAAATCATTGACTATTACAGGATTAAAATTAAAATCATTTAATGCTTTGTAGAAATATAACTCTCCCCATATGAGAGTATTTATCATATTGATTTTTAGTCCGAGTCAGCCATGTCTCCAATTCAAATCCATCGTCCGATATATTTGTTTTCGAATCCGCAATCGGTTATTATCCTTTGCACTCCGAATCTAAGAGAAAACGTGTTAAAAAATATTGTAAAGGGAACATTCGATCCGATCTGATCCGTTTATACCCTATTTACGGGCATTTTCTCCCACTACAACAGACTGCCGTTACGGATGAGACGTGGCCTCCTGCACACTGCAATTAATTTGGTGTCGTTCCTGCTTGCTAAGTTAGTTCGTAAAACTGATCCGTAAATAAATAAATAGCCTGTAAGGCAATGAGCTAGCTTTACCCTGATTGCTTAAGGTTTAATACAGTCATGTTGGATCTGCTACAAGAAATGAAGAGAAAGACTGACTGCGACAGCTCGTTTGGAGTCCAAACTCCTTGTAGCTTGTTTTCTCAAAAAATTAAAATTTGCTTTTTAAAAAATCGTGAAAAGAATTCTAGATGTAGATAGTTATATGATTTACATGTGTGCAATTTATTATTTTTTTACATTTTATGCTGGGAAAAATTATTTGTCTTTTTGGTGTAGTTTAGAATAATAAAAAAATTAGATTAAAATTTGCGCACTAATAGATCTTGACATAATCTACATATAGGATTTTGTTATATATTTTTTTTAAAGTAAAACGAGCTACACGGAGGTCAGTCTCCATTTGCACTTTTGTTTTTTTGGGGTGGTCCATGTCACTTTGTCCGATCAATTGCAGCCCATCAACAAGTCTCAACACCAGGCTGCCTCAGCCCGCGTGTATCCCTCTCCGCAGCCGGCTGGCGCACACTTGAGTGAAGGGCCTCGGCCCGGTGAGAGGAGCATACAGCCGATGCGATCATTGGATGAATTCGTGAGCACTTGACGCTCCCGCGCACAAAGACACATGAATCACAGAATTATGGAACCAGACATGTGATGTGAACCATGAAGCGCTGTCGGAGCGGCAGTTGGCTAGTTGCTTATCACGGCATATGAACCTACACATCCGCGTTAGAGTCAATCATCTAAACAAAAATCATGCTACAACACAACTGATCTCGGACATGGCATGACGACATGGCACGGCGACTAAAGAGAGCATTAAATATTAATAGCATCTGAATGAGATACATCTGCATATAGTTCCAACAAGTTCCATGGAACCAAACAATGACAAGCCCATATCAGAGTCCCGATAGAGAGCGCCTCTAGGCAGCAACAACCTAAGGTTTACTATAAGCAGTGGCGAAACACGAACTTATTTTGAGGTCAGACAAACTCTAAATAAAAAATCATTTGACGCAAAATAATAATTAAAATTGTCTAGACGCATTAATACTTTATATGATATGAAACATAATCACACTTAGTACAATGGTAATAACAAGATATTGAACTCGAAGCTGAAAATTGTTTAGAGCTATTGTTACTAGCAACTTAGATAAAATATATTTTCAAATCTGCAACTGAAAATAGTAAAAGGCATTAGTACTGTGCCCATTTTGCCTAGCTCACAATTTAAAAACTTCATCCAATTCACCACATATTTAAACCGTACCTCCCCTTTACAGCTGCATGTCTCTTCCCTTTCCTGTCCATCTATACCAAAAAATAGCCACGGGGAACATCGGTAGCCGACCTCCCTTGTTGGCGCGGTGCGGTGAGGTCCTTGGCTCCTTGCTGTTGCCGCCCGTTGCAGAATAGGGAGGAGGCAAAGCAAGAGAGCAGGCGGCTCGGGAACGACCGAACAAAGGCATTCGAGCGAGCAATCGAGCGGGGAGGCGCACAGGTCGAGCGAATTGACCTGATTCCCGTGTGGTCACGCCTAGGAGGCCAAGAGGCTCTCCTCATGGTAGGAGGCCGCCCTACCTTGCCCTAAGGGGAGCTTCTGCTATAAGCGATGATATTTGTGCCGTAAGGATAGTAGAATCCATAATATTTTATATTCATTGGTGATTGCTATAAATGATGTCGTTTCAGTAACAACTATAAACCATTAACATATTATCAATTTATTACTGAACCTACTATATCTCGTAAGACACGTTTTACACACACAAAAATGAGCATGGCAACCACTGAATTTATATTTGAGAAGCTTCTATATATTTGTATACCTAACTGTATACTATACACCTATGTTATGATATTTATTCATCTTTGCTTTGAAATCTCTAAAAAAAATAGTAACTAATATTAAGAACAAAGAAGATCATTCACACACATTAAAATATTCATCCACACTACAATTCATCAATTGTAAAAAAATCATGTAGGCATGTTTATTTTTTGCACATTTTAAGTTGGTTTTGCATCTCGTTAAAGGTAATATCTCTGAAAGAAACAACTTTTTGCGAAACTCAGGAATATTTTCAATCATATACATTGCAAGTATATATAACGGAAAAGACAATAATAAATATTGAGAAATATTATTTTATGGTTAACGATGATAACTAAGCAGTATATATGCACCATTTAATTGGTAAAATCACAATAAAAAAGTAGAATTTTTTTGTATAATGATATCAACCATTCTTAGAAAAAAATGAGAACTTGGATAGAAACACCTTATCCTTCAAGGTTAGAGCTCCCTGTGTTACTGTGGCGCGACCACATCTCCTTGTTGTTGCAATTGCGGCCATACATCTTTCGGTCCCTCCCAGTGTTTCAAACCAGAAGCGGGATTAAGAGTGAAGCTGAGTGTTCTATAAGGGAGCGGTCGCACTCCAATGTACAATGTTATTTAATATCCAAAGCCGATGTGGAATTCTAATCTGGATCCCCGTGCTGAAGTGGAATCTGCCGGGCCACTTGTTTTTTCCCGAACTTGGATGCTGAAAGCACTTGCCACACGGTTCAAGTCAAGTAACACTTAATTTTAGAGATAGTAACATCCGTAGTAAAAAAACATGTCTAGGATGTGCAAGTTATTATAACTAGTTCCAAATTTTTGTCCCACTGTACAAATACTCATTAAACCGATGATTATTAGATGATTTAGTGTAGGATGGGTTGTAGATTCCAGAATATTAGTGTATTGTGCAAATAAATGTCATGCCATGTAGCTAGCATCCGTTATGAGTCCATGATACCAAAAAGCAAAATGTTAATAATTATATAACATCGTGAATAAAATTAGCAATCCCACGGCATTACCAAATAGAATTCACGGGGATCTGAAGCTCTAAATCCTACTACATCGTGAAATTGATACGTAAGATAAATATGTTTTTTTTTGGGAGAGACAGAAGTTCTTGGTTATAAATTTCTCCACCGGAGAGCTGTATTTAAACAGAGTACTTAAGTTGCCACCGAGACACACAAATTTCAACAGGGAACTTTTCGAGATGGGTGACAATCGGTTTTAAAACACCGCAAGTAAACAAAACAGGGAAACATCAAAGCTGCACATAACTCCAAGCATCCATTGTCTCATCTGCCGCTGATAGCATTGGATTACACAGGGATTGGAGTTATACAAAACAAATAGTATGGTCACTACTACAGGCTAGCTAATCTCTCCACAGTTCATGCATCCAGCCAGCACTGTGATTGCGCAGAAGATCTGCATCCGACGGAATATGTTTGCCTGTATTCGCGGCGGGTCTTCAGCTAAGCAGTGCTCATGTACAGGCTAGAAATCAAAACTAAAAATTTGGAGAAAGTACGACACTTAGGAAGTCCACAAGGAAACTACTAGAGCTGGGCAAGTACTACTGAGCTGCAGAGCTTAGTTAATTAGGGCAGGTCTCTGAGCTAGATCTCTGAGGCCGTACTACTTTATTATGTCCAATGTGGGCTGAAACAGTATCGGTTTATACTAGTTAATTACTGGTTGTCCTCTAGGGTTTAGGAGAGGATGTCTGTGCCATCGTGCTCTATCCTGCTGCATTTTGTCCCATCCTATATTTTAATGCTACTAGATATTCCGTTTCAGCAGAGCAGGGGCCGGGCATTATACTTGGTAGTATTGTGGAGACCACCTCTGCAACCACAAATGTATTTTAGAAGTGTAATAATTTCAGCTGAAAGAACACTCAGATAGCAGAGGGCCAGAGATAGTTCAGTTTGCAATGAAAATACTCGAGATGCATGTAGTGCTGATTCGGTGTTATGACTTCACTTTGTTTCATATGCTTTATTTGTGTTTATCTTGTCACGGAAAGGGCATAATTCCTACTCAGTAGCATAGTTAAGGTGTCTTCTCGTAGGTACCCGTTATACATTCCTGAGCATCAGTCGAAGTGCATATCTGGCCATAAACATACTTAGAGTCAGGATCGGCAAGGTCACTAAACCGCTGATCCAACTACTCAATTTATGTTCGAAGAATATGAGCATGTGGTCGAATAAACGTCTGTATTTCTGAAGGCATGCGTGCATTATTCTCTTACGTGCTCTGATTCTTCTCTGATTATAAAAGGCACATGAATTACTGCTATTTTTTTAACGAAAAGGCAGTTTAGCCTGCTTTTCATTGCTTTAGAAGAAGAAGAGTACAAGATGTACCGAACCAAGAGCGGAAAAAACTAAACGAAAGAAGTTAAAGAAAGGAAACGAAAAAAAGGCCTGGAGTTTTTCTCGAGAGCCGCTAAAGAACAGCTAGAACTCTAGTCTGGTTCTCTCGGACGCCAAAGGAGGTCGGCTGCGCTAGATCGCCCAGCCTCCTTCCATGTCTTGCCTCCTCAATGACTTTGCCGTGAATGCGCTGGAGGGAGGATGCAATGTTTTGGAAAATTCTGACGTTCCTCTCCTTCAAAACCATCCATCAGATGAGATGAATTAGCGCCGTCCATTGTTTCTTCTACTGCTTCCCACCATGGATGAGCTCTCACGACGACAGTACCCAGCTCTCAAGAGACAGGTTCGCAGGAGTGGGCACCAGCGCGTGAGGTAGCTGCGCGGTGGTGATGATCTTCGCCCATATCCTGATGGTCACTGGGCATGTGGCGAGCAGGTGTAGCGCCGTTTCCGGCTCGCTGAGGCATAACACGCACGCCGCGTTATGAGGCCACCCCTTCTTGCTCAAGCAGTCCGCAGTATGGCATTTCCCCAAGATTGTCAGCCAAGGAAAGATGTGGCGCTTCAGCGGTACTACGTCGCTTTTCCAAATTATGCTGCGGAAACAGAAGCGTGTCGCACCTTCGAATTACACTGCGTAAGCAGACACGCAAGTCTATAGTTGCTGTCGGCAGTCAGCTTCCAGGTCACTGTATCCGGCGTGCCCAGCGTCAGCTCAACCTGCTCGACCGGTTCCCAGATGTGGAGGAACTCAATGAGAGCTTCGACTGTCATGTTTGCCTTGAAGTGCCTAGTCCATCGCCGATCCTGCATAGCTTAGTTGACATTGATGATTGATGTCAGCGAAGCTCTGTCCTTGCAGCCACGGGTCGTGCCAGAATTTGATTAGATTGCCGTCCCCAAGCTCAAACGCATTGAAAAGCGCACAAACTTTGTTGCCTGTCATCAGTGGCAAGTGACTCCATGGCTTGTTGGAGTCCTTCCAGTTCTTCCAAAGCCAGCGCACACGCATGGCGGTGCCCTTGGCTTAATGTCCGTGCTTCCGAACCCACCATATTCCAAAGGCTATCATCTTCAGTCTCCTAAACACTAATTCATTGCCACGTACTTTACCGCCAAGTCTAGGTTGCATTAACGTGTACCGAATAGATGGATAAACTGCACATTTACAGTTTCGCCACCTCCATCCAGCAATCTGCTTTCTCTCAACAAGTGCAGAACCCGGTCGTCCAGAATATTTATTAGCCAGTTTGAGCAGTCCAAATACCCTAGGTTACGTGATATTTTACTCGTGGTAGCCCTGGAATATTTGTCGTCTACTAATTTGGAATCCCTACACACTTGTCATGGACTAATGGGCAAGGTTGTCGGCGTTGCTCATGCATTCAAACATGTATTCATGTCGATACAAATTAGATTTCTATAAGAGGGGTTTCTTTCCAGGAACAAGGTTTGATCAATGTTATTCACATTGTATTGATTACTGTGAAAAGGGAAGTTCGTGCAGATTACATGGAAGCTAAACACACTGTCATTTTCCTTTTTTACATTGTTGATTCGTGTATCGGCTACCCGCAAAAAAAAAAAAAGATTCGTGTATCGGCTTTGTCTGATATTTAAACTGTAATTCCTAGTGTCTTTCTATGCAATAAAATAATAAAGATGGACCGCAAGCATCGTTTTGATGCATTTGCCGGGTATCCCCTAAAAAAAAAACACTGTAATGCACTTTTACGTCGCTAGTCCAGCAATATGTTAAGTTATTATAAACTTCTAAATGGTCACAATAGTAAGGGAAAAAACACACACGAGTTGAGTAGGGATGGTAGCATTGCACCATATTTGTTTAATTTGGTGGCGCTACCATGCCGACAAGGTTGGAATTTTTCTGGGTGTAAAAAATATAAACATTCAATTGCTTCAACTACCCATGCCCGTCCAAAAGGAGGCTCGGATATTTATTCTGACACCTACCCTGAAAGCATCATGTGTTAACGATTTCGAGAGAGTTGTTAGCATAAAACCGCGACTTTGAGGCTTCAATTGCGAAAAACCGCGACAATGCTGTGGGATCGCGTATAACCGCAACTTTGGTGGTCTGAGTTTGCAATTTCCAAACTTTTTTCCCTAAACGTGAATTGACACCGAATCTGACATGTGGGACCCACCTAACAGCTGACGTGGCGTGGAGGGCCCCATTTGTCAGGACCAATTTGCATATTTTCACTGGGTCCCACTTGTCAGCCCCATGGAGGCAATTAAAAATAAATAAAAAATGTCTAAAAAAAGAAAAACGAGCTCCCGCATCTCCGGCCGCCGCATGGAGCCGTGGTGCTGGGCCGGCCGCCGCCCTCCCGCTCCTGCCAGCTTCCGCTCCTGCTCGCGCCGTGGTGCTGGGCTGGCCGCCGCCTTCCCGCTCGCGCGCCGGCCGCCGGCCGCCGCCCTCCCGCTCCTGATCGAGGTGGCCAAGGAGCCCAAGCTCCCGTGGACAAGCTGCTCGCTATTGCCGAGGCCGTGTCTGACAGCACCCGCCCAGAGCACGCCGGCCGCGGCATTCCCGCTCCTGCCGGCTCCCGCTCCAGCTCGCGCACCGCCCGCCGCCCTCCGCTTCCGAGACGGCCGCCGCCCTCCCGCTCTTGCTTGCGGTCGGTCGCCGCCCTCCCGCTCGTGCGACGGGACGGGATGGACGACGTGCAGGCAAGGAGCGGCGGTTCGAGCGCTGGTTCCAGCGAGGCGGGACGGGCACGGGCGGCGGTTCCAGCGTGGAGGGATCACGCTCAAGAGCGGCTGGGACGTCGTCAACCTCTGCCTCGTGCTCTTCGCCATCCTCTGCGGCCTCCTCGGCCGCGGCGGCGGCGGGGGTGATGGAGACGGGGAGTCACCAGCGCGGCCGCTGCTGCAGCGGCGGCGGGGGTGATGGAGACGGGGAGTCACCCAGTGCGGCCGCTGCTGCAGCGGTGGCGGCAAAGAGTCATCGGGAGGTGTCCCCGGCGGCGGCGGCGCCCGAGCCGTCCACCGAGGATGTGTGGGCGAGCTTCAACAACGGCACCTACTCCAGCCACAGCACGCACGCGACGGGGATTCGGCGGATGAAGAGCAGCAGCTCGTACCCGAGCTGTGGCTGGGCAGCGACGGCGTGTGGACCTTCTCAATTGAAGCCTCAAAGTCTCGGTTTTATGCTAACAACTCATTTCCAGATCACACACTGATCACACGGTTGACCTTCTCAACTCCCTAAGCTATCCTGCTTATCTGCAACCAAGAAACACACTAACAACCATATGATGATCAGTAGTTTATCACATAGATACAACACACAATTTGGTGCCCTAGATGCATGTCCATAAACAAATGCATCGAAATTACAAACTGCAGGTTGTCGTTTGTCTCATGCCGTGACCGCGACCTACTGTCCAAAGGACCTTTTGCCTTTGAGCAAATGTAGCTCAGAGCTAAATGTTCCGGCCGGAATGTAATGCCTTGGACTGTGGGAAAGGCTCGGGGGATATGGACACTTGAGCCTGTAGCAGTGTGTACAGGAAAATCTTGTGGACAAATATTGTCTGCTCCAGGCCACGGTCTGCCCCATCCAATGGTACTCACTTTGGAGCATCTCTAGTGGATGCTCTATATGGACGTGTAAAGCCCATATACACGTTTTGAGCCCAAAATTGGCCTCCAGTGGATCGTGTATACGATCGTGGAAACGATCCACGCCCATCCACGCTCGTACGCGTCGTGGAGATAAACACGTGCTATCCACGCCCAACTCGCTCCGTCCGAGCTACTCGCCCCGTCCGAAGCCGCCTCGATCCGGATCGCGTCCGAACTCGTCGCGCCGCCTCCGAGATCGCCGTCGCCGCCGAGCTCGCCGCCGCCGCCTCCGAGTTCGTCGCCGCCGCTCCTCCCGCACAGGTGTGTTTTCCTCAGTCTCTCGCTCATCCTCCACGCCTCGCCGGAGCCCGGCGGCTTCTTCCTCTGCGTCTACTGCGACCGCAAGTTCCGCAGCTCGCAGGCGCTCGGCGACCACCAGAACGCGCACAAGCACGAGCGCAACCTCGCCAAGCGCCGGCAGGAGATGGCCAGCGCAACGCGTGCCCACGGCGCAGCGTCCGGGTACGCCGCCGGCGTGTCTGCGGCCGGGAAGGCGAGGAGGACGAAGGCGCCGATGGCTGCTACTCTGGTGCCTGATGGCATGCCACGCAAGCGCGGTTTGAGATTGTTTGAGTTTGTTTGATCGATGGGGATTCCTTGGCCACAAAAACAGTTCGGTGATTTAGATTTGAGATTGTGTGTTGTCTCTTCATTTTATCTTTGCTCTAATTCGCTTATATGATGATTTCCATTCAAGAGCATTTGGGAACATTCCTCAAAGACATGGATTACATCACTTATTGCATAAATTAAAACTAGATGAAAAGAAATGGATTACAAAGTTATAACTAGACCAGTTATGGCATGCCACGGCCGTTTGAAAATATAGCTGTTAGAATATACACGTCCTGATTTACACGTCCTAATACACGTTCCACTGAAAAACTGGGAGGTGTAAAATTTAGCCAGGTGTATATGGACGTGTATATGGAGATATACACGTCCAAATTTACACCATCCACTAGAGATGCTCTTAAAGTGTATACTCATATTTTATTTTTCTATATAAAATATGAACATGGTACTTTAAATGCAAAATGTCGTATAGGTATATCAGTAAAATACGTGCATGTTTTTTTTAACGAGGCAAAAGGCTTACCTATTCATTTATTAAGAGAGAATAGAGAGTTTTAAGTTTTAGTTTTACATGGCCGAGGCCAACCCCTCCGCATGGCGCAGAACAAGCGCGCAGAAGGGAAACAACAAAAGATGAAGCTAAAAGGATTACTCTCCCGGGATAAAATAAGTGCATGTCAAATACATTTTGAATTTGCTAAAAATTCACACATACTCCATCTGTACGTTTAGTAAAACGTCAAACTTTATAAAGTTTAACCAAAAGTATATATGAAAAAAATACTAACCTCCAAAGTACCACAATGTCCTTCATCCTGATACTCTCCCTCTCATCTCTATTTTACCGTCACCCATACCCCGCTGCCGAATAGTACCAACAACTTTTTTGCGGGTAGATGAGGATTTCATTAAGAACTTAGGTTTACAAGGTGCTCGCGCTCCACCTCCTGCAAGACAAACCTTTGGAAGCGGCGCAACGCAAGGTCTTTCGAGATGAGATGGAACCGATCCGCTTTGTTTTTCGCAGGTGTGCGGAAGAGCTTCTCCTTTGGAGTCACAAAATGCAAAAAACTTCCCCCCAAAGCTCTTTTTGAAGACTAGGCTGTGATGTTCGCCCACCTAGCTTCCCCTGTATAGCATCCCTCCATCTAGATGTTTTTTCCCTGCCTCAGCTGTTTTATGTTTACTGCTTTTTTTGGCTCTTTCTAGTTAGATTAGCTTTTATAGTCTTGTTTTAGCTTTCTTTTGTTTCGGTTACTGCCTTTGTACATGATTGTTTTATTTGGTTTTATTTATGTGGTTCAGGCCAGCCTTGTGCCCGCCGTAGATTTCCAAAACCAATATCTAGACCGGAACCCAACCACACTTTCGTTCGGCATTCTGCCGTCACAAAACTTGCGAGACAGTGACTATTCTAATTTGCGAACGTTCCAATCTCAAAATTTTGCACTCAAATACTTGACTGGATAACAATGTAATAATATTTGAGACTAGATGCTTATATGGAGATCGATCTTGAGAGGAAACCGTAGCAGCAGTTACCAGTTTACCACAATCGGCATCGATGGTGATAGGGAGCTGTGTATGGAATAGAGCCACTTCAGTCCCTGTCACTAGAAGTTTACCACTTCTAGTGATGGCGAGAGGAGACGTAGACATGCACATTTCTGAAAGAAAGAAATAAAGAAATAAATTGGTTATGCATATCATGAACTCACCAACCCAAACTCTCTCTACATCTGCCTCAACAAGTTGCTGCTTAAAACAAAGAATCCTCCTTGTGCTAGCTACAAATGTGACAATATGTGCGGGTTTCGTGCACACACAGGTCAACTAACAAAGGGTTGTTTATCACGGAGAGGACGCTCAGATCCACACGACAAGGGGGTCAGCGAGCGACCCACTTGGAACCGCGCTCACAAGTCAGAAAATCGTATTGCTTTTGGATGCGAGCTAGATTGGCCGTTTGGGTCACATGAGCTAGCAATAGATAGCTGTTGCGATAAAAAAGCTCCATCTCAAGCTATATTAAGGGAAAGAGGAATGATCTTATAGAGTTATAGTGCGGTATCAATTAAGTACGTACGGAACTTCAAGTTAACCTCGTGACAGCTCGCCACCAGACTAAAGCAAGTGATATTCTAATTTTTTAGACTAAAGCATGTGCGATTAGCAAGTGATATTCTAAATTTTTTAGTTCCATGTTACGGATCCCTGCATTCTTGCTTTCTGAGGCAAAAAACAAACAAACAAACAAAGGATCCATGCATGCGTACTGGAGATGCATGCATACATACATTTTATGTTTCAACGAACAAGACCACACACAATAGAAAGGTCCTTGGAGATGAGCAGAACTTCCTTGTTCTATGTTGGACGCAAAGCTCTCATGTATTTTGAAATAACAAACACCGGAATACCCAAAACATCGCATTGAAATATTTATACATGTAAGAAGATTCATAGAAAACTAGGGCACATATATACCCTACCAAGTGGTCTCCCTCTCTCTCTCCCTGCCCCCCCCCCCCCCCCCCCCCCCACCACATTCAGCTAAATATACTCTCTTTGATTCCTAGTTTTTTCGAGAATAATTGATTCCTTGTTATAAGGTGTATAGTTTATCCTGAAAAGTCAAACTTGATTATCTTTTACCAGAATTTTAGAAAAATATCAATATTTGAAATACTAAGAAAACAAAATATGAAAATATATTTCATGATGAATCTAATGATACTGATTTAATCATTTTTAAATCTTGATTAAAGACAGTCAAGTTTGACTTTTCTCAAAAAACTATACACCTTATAATAAGGAACCGAGGGAGTAATACATACAAACATGTCATCAACAAGTATACATTCGAACATGATTGGCGTTCCGTTTTACCGTTTAGTCGCGATAAGATTTTCGAAACTAAATTACATGTTGACATGGTTCGACAATTTTTTGTCTATAATCACTATATTATTATTACTTTCCATATTATTTACAAATTAGTTGACAAATTTTAATAGCTTTGTTGTGGGGTTCCTATATGTTATTCTATACCAATGCAAAGCTGCATGATACATTTTTTGGTGGAAACATATCATCTCAATACCCACTACGTACCTCTAAATAACATCGTGGCTAAAAAACATGTAAAAAGGTTAGCACCCAATTATATACTATTATCATGAAAATTGTTCGCTGTTAATTTCACAACCGCACGATTTAGTTTTAAAGCTCTCGCTGGGAAGAACTTAGCGGTGAAGTGATACACTGCCAATTAACAATTTAGAAGATGAATCGTTTAGTGTTTTTTAGACTTACTCCTGATATTGAGTTGTTGCAGAGGCTGGGTGTATTTTGATATTTTATTGATATAATATATTGCCCTTTATCAAATTCTTTTTTAATTTTTTTGATTTAGCAATTAATTTGATGATGTCTCCATGAGGTTACAATCCATCATGCATGCATGCATGCTCTCTCTCTTCTATAGGGAAAAGCAGATGCCTGGCTGACACATAAGAGGACTAGCTGGGTACATATCCCAGTTAGAATAGCCGAACAATATAAACGAGTCAGCGCTTTGGCAGGATAAACACAGGGATATACTTTTTTGTTGTCACGAACGAATCATGTCTTGCCGTTACTTGGGCAGTGGAACTACCTAGTTTGTAGGTTAAGTTTGTAGCGGGTGGGCTTGCCTAAACCGTACAAGTGAGTACTGCTGGCATTGCTTTGTAACTCGACGAAGTTGAGCTGCTCCTGAAAATTGGCAGTGCATGCATGTTGCTTGGCCTCCCTGTACCCAAATAAACCAGTAACAATGTTTCTAGGTTTTTTGTTAAAAGAGTAATTCAACAAGTAATCAAGCACAAGCGATTCGATAAGGCTTGAGCATCGATCGATGCATCAATAGATATATACTAGCTAAAATAAAGAGATTATGAAAAAAATATGATGTATTTTCTCTATATTTTTTTCGTATGATTCAAATTTGCTAAACCACTACTGGTCGGATTGGTTAGGACCATGGTTGTGTCCGCAATGCATCAGGTATTAATATGCACAATCATATCACCTACATGTCATTTCAAAAAAAAAAAAATCATCTACAAGTATGTGTGAAAGCATTACAATCAGTACTTAGCTAGGTACATATATTTTCCTAGCAACAATCTTGTAGGTTGGCATGTACTATACAAGACTCTTTTATTCCTCTCTGAATTAACTAGGGCCTACTTTTTTGTAGGTCATCAGTATTGTGCAAAATATTGGGTAGGTTTACATATAGGTACTCCCTCCGTTTCTAAATAGTAAATATATGTCTTTTTTTTTGGCTTTTTTGTTGATTTGTACGTATCCAGCGTATTCTAGAGTATTGATTCACTCATTTCATCCTCTATTTAGTCCACATTAAAATGGTTAAAATATTTTATAATTTGGAACGGAGGGGTAGTCAACATGTAAGTATTGTGAAAAACTTTTGGTCTTCAAGATATGAAGATTCTACCCAGTGGAAGGAACAGATATAGTATGTGTTTATTATATGTGTTTAGTTAAAATAACTAATGGAACAACAATATCAAGTCTGACGTGTCCACAAGTAAAAAAAGGTCTGACGTGTCCAAAACCTGGACGATAGAGACCAAGTACGCATAGAAAATTTACACGTTTCGAATAAGTCAAACAGAACCCACCCATATCGTCAGCTCAACATCAAGGGGCCGGGATGCGGTACGTAAGCAATCAAGTTGTATAGAGGCAATACCTGCAGACTTCAGTCACACTTCCATTTCATTCGACTATATCTGATGGGGGACAATTGGCTTGTGGAGTACGTCACCTTATTAAATTTGTAAATATGAAACAATTATATTGCTCAGTGAAACAAGTATATGCGTATGTGCTCACGTTAATCATGTTCACTTTTTTACTCCAAATGGAGGCTATAAAAAATATTGACATATTAGTACTCCGTACTCCAAGTTAGGAAGCTAGTCATCTTCGAAAAGGGGATACCTCATGGCCTTTGCATCGACTTATGCACATAACTACATATTATTAAAATCCATGCAAACACATACCTCGAAGTCGAACAAAATCAACCAAAAAAGAACAAAAAACTCCAAAGTTGTATGCCTCGCGATGGTAACTCTGGGTACAACTAGCCCTGCCGTAAAAAAAAAGTACACAACTCTTAGGCTAAGCTTTCAACAAGAGATCACCGCACATCGTCCATAATGACGTGTCCCACTGTAGACCGATATCGGGACTTCATCCCTACAACCGAGTTTCATGGCACCACTTTCAATAACGGCGCGATGCTAGCACGTATCGACAATGCCTGGTGTGGGATCTTGTGTTTTGACTAAAGTGTGCATACTTGTCCTCGAAGCTACCTTTATTATAACACTTGAACAAATAGCGGCACCTCGCTAGCCAGATGCCACTAGGAAAGATATCAAAATCTGGGTCATCTTATACTGGCTCGCTTCCATTCATCGTCGCAGCACTTTTGATCCGCCTGGCTATCAAGGGTCTTAATCTGAGAGAGTAGATCCTCCTTGACGACCTTTTCGGCTTTTCCTAAATTGGCCCCCCAGCCCTTAAGGGATTGCCTAAGACTATCAGACACATGTTGCCACGCCGTGATAGGGTCCAGCCAAGCACCCCGTAGTGCCTCAGCCTCCCGCCATTTTCGGAGCACCAAATCCCCAAACTCTGGGTGCTCCAGCCACCCCTTCTCGAAGAAAAAGCGATTGCTCCTTTTCCTAGTGTCCTCCCGGAACTAAGAATAAGTGCAGAATAAGTGTCCTCCCCAGACTTTTATATTCATATTTATATTTCACAGTAATTAATTTGTTTTGCTACTCAAGCGCCTATGTAAAGGTAGGTACATTGCAAGATGTTTACGTGGGCGCTTTAAAACCCAAATCCCAGCCGTGAGCAAGCGCCGAACGCTAAAGTGGAAATTTCTGTGTATTTTTGGAAGCGTCAGGCGCTTGTTTATGCGATCGGTGCTGAAAAAAAGGGCAGGATTCCTTTCCTAGCGCCTCCTCATTAGCATCCCCGTTTTACCTGCCCTAAGGACATGTACAATGGTAGAGAAGGTGCGTCTTCTCTTAGCCATCCACATCATTTAGAGAAGGCAAAATTTAAGTTGTACAATGCATTGTCTCTTATTGCTATCCCTATCCATTAATGAGAATTAATTATATTTTAGTAGGAAATTATATTTATAGTGAAGACAAATGGTACAATGGTGAAATTAGTCTTCTCTTATTTCGTAAGATATCATCTCTCTTAGCTAAGGAAGACAGTCTCCACTTTCTTCATTCTCTCTCCGCAAACTAGACAAATATCCTACGTGTCAATGGTAAGAGTAATCTGACGTCACCTCATTATACATGCCCTAAGAGTCTACTGTTGGACATGGCCTTAGTGTTAAAAAACTGGAGACCAACCTTTGTTATGGACGTGGCCTTATAATGTTCAAAAACTGGAGACCAACAGTTGTTATCACCATAACAGTGTTCCAGTGGCAAGTGTCTACGTTCTCCTTTTTCTTCGTTTCCCATGCGCCTAGTCATCCGTCAATTGATAATCAGTCCCCCTCCCCACATCCAATTATATATCCCCCAACCCCCAACACCCATCACAAAATACCAACAGTAGTAGTATACTCTCAAATTTCTTCAGGCCATTGAAAATGGAATGAGACGGAATACCATTCTTGAAAACAAGTCAATGTACTGGAATTACTGCCTGTCCATTTCCCTTATTTTATTTCCTACATCACTGGCCTTGCTTACGCTCCTCTGTCCTACTAATTATTCCATCACATTCCTCTTTCTTCCTACCCCCATAGCATTCCAATCCTAACATGCTGGTATAGACCGGATGTAGAGAGGTAGACGAGGTCAAGCAGAAGTGGCGGAGGCCAAGGAGGGTATGGGGGAGGTGAAGGAGAAGGAGGGGCTGCTGGAGATTAATGAAGTCCATGGGAAGAGATCTTCGGACAACTCCCAACCACCCACAGAGCTGGACCTCAACGACGACTTCGGTGAGGGAAGCGAGGAAGAGGGCGGCGGGGAGGACGACGACGGGGGCGGTAGCACAACCGAGGTTGCAGCAGGAGGAGGAGGGAGCTCAAGCGACAACAACAGCAGCACCAACCATGATTCCGAAAGCAGCAAGGGTCATGACAAGGCCGAGGGCAGCGGCGAGAGGCTGCCAACGGTTCGGCAGTACAATCGCTCTAAGCATCCCCGACTCCGGTGGACGCCGGACCTCCACATGGCGTTCCTCCACGCCGTCGAGCGGCTGGGCGGCCAAGAGAGTAAGTGATTCATCCTAGCTAGCTACTCCCATATGGGTTGGCTTACAATTTTTTTTCTCGTAAATTATTTCCCTTTGATTAGTGAATCGTGATCTAAGCTTTTCTGATCTGTGTTCCCTTTTTCGATATAGGAGCAACCCCAAAGCTGGTGCTTCAGATGATGAACGTGAGGGGGCTCAGCATTGCTCATGTAAAAAGTCACTTGCAGGTAAAGGCAGAAAAGGAACAGCCTACTTCTCATGACTGCTCGGTAGCTGTTCTTCTGGCTAGTTTCTTCTTTCCTTCACACGACAAGTGTTGAACCTAACCCTTTTCGTGTTCATCCTTTTTCGACTTTTCAGATGTACAGAAGCAAAAAGATAGAACACGAGTCCAGCCACGAGAGGGCGACCATGTCCTCAGGTTATTATCTACACTGTCCTCCACACTTGATTTCTCCATTTTTTTCCCCTCCAAATTCGTTTCCTTGATTTTTTTGGATTTGTTGCAGTTGCAGTCTTTTCCCCCATGAATTTCCACATGAGGAGAGGGGACCAGCGATTCCACGACATGTTCTTCCAGCGAGCACCCAGCTCGGTGCTAACCTCCAGGTTGAACGACGCCGGGGTTTTCGCGTCCAGAGGCGCCGCCGGTTTGCCGGATGCTAGCCGGATTTACAGTCTCCTCCAACGCGGGCAGCCTCCATTACAAACCTTCGACTTCAAGAACTACACGAGCCTTAGGTAACAGCGAACATCTTACATAGTTACATGCACATGTGTACTCATTAATAATGTCATGCTGCGAATGATGATGTCCAAACCCTAACCGGTACTATGATCCATGCGTCTAGAAATCAAGAATGGGCGTTCAGCCAGCACACCAAAGCAGCGATGGCCGGCGCCGTTGATGACCATGGTCCCGCCAAAGGGCTCGTCCACGAGATGATCTTCAGGAAGGACAACAGCAAGTCGACGTCGCATTTGTTCGACGTGAGGGATGCGATCGCTACCAAACGAACATCGTCGCCATCGGCAACCACGAGCGCAGCCAACCGTAGTCCAGATGGCCCTAAGGTCGGAAGCATTAACTGTTTCGGTAGCAGCTCCCGCCCTGTCTCGCGGACAATGTCGTTGTCGGCGGCCACCACCGCTGGTTACGAGCAGGGCGATCACAATCTTACTTGCAGGTGGCAAGGTGCCGCGGTCAGCCATGGCAAGACTAGCACAACAATGTCATCTTCAGATACCGTGGTGGCACGTGAAGCAGGTTCGCCACTCGTGGTACGTAAAATTGTTTACATCTAGATTTCAATCAATATACATAAGTAGCAACTCTATCACGAAGTATATCAACAATGATTGTGTCTCATGCAGTTGCTGAAACAGGTAGCATCGAGGGCTCCTGCCAAAGCTATTGACGAGACGAGCAACGAAACACGGGCCAGGAGGACGAAGCCATCGGCGGCGGGGGAGGACAACGGGTGGACGGCGGCGCCGGAGTTGCAGCTAAGCCTGAGCCCCAGCATGGGGACAGACACTGCAGGCAGGGGCAAGAAGAGGAACAGCGCTGGGCAGGAGGTCGGCAGCGACAATCGGCTACTCTCTCTGTCGTTGTCACTACGTGGTGGCGGCGACGATGGTGGTGGTCCGGATGACTGGAGGTTAGAGGTAGCGACAGTAGCAGCAGCAAGAAGGCCGCTCTGGGGCTTAGTACTTTGGATCTGACCATGTCGATAAAGGCATTGGAGTGAGATCTTTCAAGTACTTGTCCCATGGCCTTCCAAAAATTGCACACTGCACCATGAGATTAATTAATTAATAAGATTGTTAATCTAATTTAACCATGCTTCCAGACAAATATATAAACATATATCTTATGTGTTCAGTGTGTATGCATGGTCACATGCATGATCAGTTCAAATTTTGTCATGGTATCATTCAGCAGTTCAATCATATAAACTGAAAACAGGATACATGTATATGTACAATACTGAATTGATCGAACGATCAATCTTAACTACACTGTCTTTTCCCACATGAGGTATTCTTTTCCTATTATATCATAATTAAGCTACCTTAATTACTTGCATGCTCATATACATGAAATTTTCTCCTTGCATAAAAAAAGAGAGAAATATACATACTAAATTAGAGCGTCTTACATTTTCCACAGGGCGTAATATAAGCAATCTATTCGGAGTATTTAAGTTTTACATTCATATTTTTTGTAACTGTGTACAAATCCAAAGTTTTAAGTACGTTTAGTTAACCATACACACCATCTCAATAATCTTATTTTATGCAGTGCATAAATTATTATTATTTACATTTCTACCCACTAGCTAAGAATTATGTTTTTAATATATATGCTCACTTGTGGTAAGATAATGAAGGTGACATTCTACTTATTCATGAAATCACAACTACAAGCACTACGGGAACGGAAAATTATGCCGAGCGCCGAGAACACTCGGCAAACGTACGAATATGCTCGGCATAGGTAACGCTCGGCAAAACGCGCTCGGCATACTCCTACTCGACATACAGCACAGGTACGCTCGGCAAACACCAACGCTCGACAACTATACCATATGCCGAGCGTTAAGGGTGACCCTCGGCAACAAAGCGCTCGGCAAACATCTTGACGGAGACGTCCATCTGACGGTGCAGTCGCTGTTTGCCGAGCGCCGTCACGCTCGGCAAACATTGCTTGAGCCAACACCAGCGGCCGCCACGTGTGCTAAGTATGCCGAGCGTCCCTATATGCCGAGCGCCGTTCCACGAAAACACTCGGCATATAAACTATTTGCCGAGCGTGGCCTTTTGTCGAGCGCTTTTTTTCACCGTCGGCATATGGTATTGTATGCCGAGCGTGTTGTATGCCGAGCGGGACGCTCGGCATATAGGAGGCGCTCGGCAGTTCTGCCATTTCCTGTAGTGAAGTACGAAATTATTGAGATTCCAAATATAAAAATTGTACACGTGTAAGCTTTTTTTGTGAGACTGTTTCACTTCTGACAATGTTCATGAATGCTATAAGTTAGGTGCTGATGTATAGAAGATCACCATTGATCTGAGTTATTATTATCATTTTATACCACGTTGATATTATTTTTGCGTCCAATTCGTCTCTATATCATGGCCTCTTCAATTCACATGATATCAAAAGCGCGGGGATAAAAAAAAATGTGGGTTACAATGTCATGATCATTCCAATCGTATAGGATTTCATTTGTAGCAATGATCATTTGATTGCAACACGGGAAAAGCAATGGATTCCTACAAAGAAGATTAAATAGTGGATCTTAAATTACCTGTGAAATGTAGTAGAAAGGACCCCTTAGGAAAAATACTAGTAGGATTCATTCTTGCAAATCAAATGCCACATAGGAAATCAAATGACACATAGGAACATTGGCTAATGATCCCATTCCTCCAAAATTCCTACTATAGTCAAAATTTGAGACAAATAGGACCTTATTCTGAAAATATGATTAGTTTATATTTTGTATTACAACCTATTTATAGTTGTAGCTAGAGTATCTATAGTCATACATCATTGTATTATAGTTGAAGGATGAGATGGCTCTCCTACTTCATGTAAGATTGCGGAATATTATTGTATATTGCTTGATTCTAGATTGATTACAATGAGCCTCTTGGGCTGTTTATATAGCGGACAAAACTTGGGGACTACAAAACCTAATAGAGATAGACTTGGACTACAATCCTAAACTTGGGGGCTACCAAACCGTAATATACTCTAACACCCCCCCCCCCCCCCCCCCCCCCCCCCCCCCCGCGCGCAGTCGGATCGGTAGTGACGCAAACAGCTGGAGCGTCGCGTACGGTTTGACTGGAGCACAAGCTGAAGTCGTGAACTGTAGAGGGAGCCGAGATGATACCCTTGATGCCAATGTCGATGTAGCCGAGTTGTGGGTGCTGTAGTCGTGGTCGATGTTGCCGTTGTCGAGGTAGTTGAGGTAGACGTTTGCTGGAGTTGGTGTAGACGAGGTAGGCGGCACGCCTTGCCGAGCTTGCCAGACTCGGGAGCGTGCCGGGGAGGAAGGCACGCGCCGGTGTTGCCAATACCGGACATGCTAAGACAGGGACCACCATGAACCTTGCGAGCCAGAGCCGGATGAAGAAGCAGAGAAGATCTCCGATCGGTCGGTGCGTAGAGCAGATTTTCCGCCGTTTTTGTCGGAGTAGACGAAAAGGTTGCAAAAAGTAAATTTAGCAAAAATAAAAATAGACTGCAACTCTGGCGGCGCGGTTGTGGTGGACGAAGACGGCATGGTGGTTGTTGTTGAAGACGTTTGAGCTTGTAGAAGTAGTAGATGCCGGGACGTTGTTGGCGTAAATTGTTGTCGGCGATGTAGAGTAGAAGATGCCGGAGACGTTGATGCGGAAAATTGTCGGCAATGATCACCATGAGCGACGTTGAAGTCGATGGCTCGGAGTAGGATGGCTTTATGACGATCTTGGCGGCGTAGACGTGAGGCAGATACATCTTTGCTTGGTTGGAGTAGAGCTGATCGATCCTTGCTTGTTGGAGTAGAGCCGATCGATCCTTGCCCATATGCACAGCACGCATCGATGCATGCATGCAATGATCCGATCTTGCTTCTGAACTGCACCGACGAGAGGGCGGATGTTTGGTAGCTAAAGATCTAAGAAACGAAAATTGCTAAAGCTATGAGACAAATCTATTTTTATCGGAAGAAAAGCTAGCTATGAGATGCGATGCCCCCGGCAGAGATCATGGAGTCAATCTCGCCGGGGGCGGCGCGGCGGAAGCGATGGTGGCTAAATCCTAGGATGAGGAGCGAAACGCTCTGATACCATGTAAGATTGCGGAATATTATTGTATATTGCTTGATTCTAGATTGATTACAATGAGCCTCTTGGGCTTTGGGCTGTTTATATAGCGGACAAGACTTGGGGACTACGAAACCTAATAGAGATAGACTTAGACTACAATCCTAAACTACCAAATATATCAAACCGTAATATACTCTAACACTTCATAAGGCTACTCGAAAGGCATATCATGGCATGAAAGATTGGCTGCTCCGTTTCTCTTGACTGTAGTTCTGGGGCTTTTGGCCTTTAGTTAGCTAGTCTAACTGTTGTATATACTCTATATTTGAAAATTAATAAAAATATGCAGTGGGGAAACCCACTGTTCAGCCTCAAAAATTTAGTAGGATATAAATTTCTGAAATATAAATATTTCGGGAGATTATCCTACAGACCCAAACTATTGCTTGGTCGAAAACAGAAAAACAAAATAAGGTAGGTCGTTCAAAAATTGTTTAAGAGTTTGATGTCCGTTTTTGGAGGCAACAAACGTGTGATTCATCCGTGACATGTATATATGATGATTCTGTAAAAAAAATTGTATATTGCATGATCATTTCTTGAAGAAAAAAAGTCAATGTAGTAGTTTAACATGAGCAGTGTTTTAGTTTGCTTACTTCATTGTCGTAAAATAGTTGCCGGAATATTCAGTACAGTTTGGAAGGAATAGATTACATTGATTAGCATGTCGACCATATAGTTAGTGCATGCATGCGGATCAAAATAGAACCCTGCATAAAACTGCATGCAACAGACGTAATACGCGTTGCATGCCTCATTTCACAGTTTATTTGCTAGTGTTCGTAGGACAGGCACGTGCCCGCCTACCCTATTCCCTTAAATTCAGCATTGCGCGGCAGTGCTTGAGAATTGATGTCCAGTGAGGATAGATCAACGAGGACAAAGCTAGGAAGCGAGGTGACAGCCCTTCTGACTGCAGCTAGCTCGCTTGACCGTTTCAGGTTGTGTACTGTCTGCATGGCGCCCCCCGAGCTATGGTTAGGAAATCGATGGGATGTTTACCAAACTGCGACAAGAAATTCCAAGGTTGACGACGAACCACAGCTAGCGAACGGGGACTGCGACGCGTGCCGTTTGTTACCCCCACACGACTTGAGACTTCTGCTTGGACACAGCTCCTACCGACGAGAGTAATTGATGTTTCAACGAATCATGTAGAATATAATCAGCTGGCTGACAAGCTTTCGAGAGGTAATGGCGAGACTAGCTGGACAAGGGTTAGATTGATCGCAATTGATCAAGGTTTGCGTATGTACATGGATCTGGGTCACGTGTGAGGAGTACATGCGCGACATCCGCAACATCCGCTGACCAGCCAGCGAGACGAGAGGAATTGATTCGATCCATCCTCGCCGGGGCAGCCAGAATATGATTTCCATGATCGCACATCATCCTAGGGGCGCGTTTGGTAGCCTGCAGCTACCGTGGCCCGGCCCGCCAGCTGCAACAACCCGGGGTTTGGTTGCCTGCGCGAGCTCCTGGGCCAGGCCAGCACGGTCGTCAAAGCAGCCTCGGGCCAGGCCCGGGAGGCACGCTCAGATCGACCGTTCCCCTGGAGCCAGGTCTGGCTGAGCGCAAGGGCGAGACGCGGGCGAGCGCGCGGGAGACGCCGCGTCCCTTCGGTAACACGCGCCATTTATTCCCCTCACCGCTCACTCTCTCTTCTCATTTCCCCTCACCGTTCGCTCCTCTCCTCTTCTCTGTCTCCCTCGGCGACACCTCCGGCGGCGGTTCCTTTTCCGGCGGCACAACAACAACACCGCCGCGAGTACCTCGCCAGCATCCGTCTGAGGAGCCTCGTCAGCACCTCGACAACACTGCCTTGTCTCTTCCTCCTCAAGGACTTCGACAATGGCTGTAAGATCATCCGTAGCCCTCTCATGCCTCGTATGCGTCATAGATGTGTAGATCCATGACTGTTTATCAGCTTGCTATGACATGCACGGTAGATCTAGGGTTTGATCTGTGCCAAAGCTTGGATCTATTAGATCTGGAGTAGGGTTTTCTAGTAGGGTTTGGAATGTCTGAAATCATCTTTTTGTACTACCATATTCCTTCGATTTTGTGTTCTATTTGCCGATTTGCTGGTCTATCTCTGTGATGTGTGTTCGATCTGTACATTTGGTGTTAGACCTGTCGGTTTATAGCTCTGGCCGGTGATGAAAACTTCTCGTAGGCCTTGGGCAACTATACCGAGGTTGTAGACGGCTTTTCCCGGAGCTATCCCATCGGTATAGTTGCTCCAGGTCTACCATGTGCTTAATCTGAGGCAAGTTCGTTGTTTATCTGGGTGAACTGATTCTAAGGGTGTCTCTTAGTATCATCCATTGTGCATGTACGATATTGTGCTTGCATGATTGCTGGTACTAAGAGATCATCCATTGAGTCTTGTTTACCTTTGATTTATTTGGCCAATGAGGAATCTGTGGCTACCAAACGCGCCCTTTACCATCTCTCCAAATCCAGTCTGAGGCCTTGTTTGATTCAAATTTTGACTTGTTTGATTCGTTTGCCAATGATGATGGTTGTTTTTGCATCACTGGCACCACAGGACTGCCACCAAAATTGAGAACAAAGCATAACTGGTTGTGTCTTCTGCTTACTTTTGTTGGTTGTCATGTGGTGCACACCTTAACTGAGGCTTCCATAATTTTGTTTACTTGATCTTGTTGGTTGTTATTTGCCAATGATGATCTGCTATACTTGTGAGGCAGTACTGCCACCACTAGACAGTCATCAAACTTAAGAAGCAGGCACAACTAAATTCTTGTGCCTTGAACTTTATTTTGGTGGTTTGTCATGTGGTGCAAAATCTTAACTGAGGCCGATGGTTGTACTTTATGCATTCTTGTTTATGAGGCTAATCTCTGTGTGGCATGACATATGTGCACGGAGGTGACTTGTATAGGGACCAAGAAGTGTGCATAGTCATCTCCTAGTGAAATTGTGCCAACGATTTAACTCTAGTTCATTCTCGTAGGCTGAGAACTCCAATGTTGGAGGAACACCCACCAAGATCAGGGCCAACGTTGGATGGATCAACGAAGAGGTGTCCCCTAACCACTTCTGCAAGGTGATAGTAGCCCCTAGCCTAGGGGTCCTTCCTGTTCCTGAAGCCTTCAGGCCATACTTGGGTGAGATACCTGCGGAGATCACCATGAGGACGAACACAGGGTGTGTCTGGACAATCACCCTGGCTGATCTGAATGGTAAAGCATGCCTTGATCGGGGGTGGGCAGTTTTACCATTGCTCATGAGCTCAAGATTGGTTACCTTCTCCTGTTCAAGAAGTTGGCTGCCAAGGAGTACAAGGTGATCATCTTCAACAAAACTGGTTGTGAGGTCGTGAAGAAATGTGGTAACCACCCACAGAACTTGAAGAAGGCGCTCGTCCAGTAGTGTGGTGATAGTCTAGTTTAACATGGCCAGAGCTCATTTAAGCATTACTGTCGTACTGTTTTATGCACCCGATTCTGGGTCTATGTTATGGTTGTCAAGTTAGTACTATTCTCAAGTGATTTATACTTGTCCTACTGATGTCAAATAGTTTGCACTTGTCTTTCCTTCAACGGTTGGTAAGCTCACCTCATTAGCCAAGAGGTTACCCTACTGTCTGTTTTGCATGTAACCAAACGCAAGGCTGCTCGCATTAGCTCATGCAAAGCATGTAACCAAGCAGCTGAGTACATGTTTTCGGCTTGGGCTAAATAAAACCATGCAGGCTACCAAACAGAATGCACAACCAGGCCCAGAGGCTGGTTTTCCCAGACCAGGCCCTGGCGAGCCTAGCCCCATAGGGCGCAAATGTAGCTGCAGGCTACCAAACGCGCCCTAGATGATATGCATCTTCGATATACATCACGAACCAACCTGGACCAAGAGCTAATTAACGATCCCTATAAGAGAAGACCTATTTAACGAGCTATCAACATGCAAATCTATAAAAGACACTACAGTAGTAATTTATACATGGTTTTTAGTACAAAAAACAAAGCAAACTCATGGTTTATTTTTGTTGATGGTAGAATTAAAGTGTGGACCAGTCCAGTACTGCAGCGGAAGAGGTTGTAGGCCCATAAGAGGCGTGTGCTTTCGCAAAAAAAAAGAGGCGTGTGCACGCATGGTTACGGTGGCGGAGTTGCATCATGGAGGTACGAAGATGATGTTTGCCGACCGGTGACAGTCAAGTTGGGGAAAGTGCAGTGGCGCCGATGAATCTCGATTGGACAGTTAGGAGGAGCAATTGGTGGTGAACTGTCCGGACGACTTTGGGGAGTTGTTGGATGGAAGCTCTCACAAACTTCTCCCGAAATTGGGAGGCGAAATGGGAGAAAATGATGCACAATCGGATGGGAGACTTGTTGGGACTCCTATTGGGTGTATGTTTTGCACAAATTTTGCTAAAAGTACACACATGAGAGGTTTGTGAGAGTCCCCTAGGAGATGTTGTTACATGACAACCTCATATGTGAGAGGTGCACATTAGATTAGGGCGAACTTTCTGTTAAGACAAATGAGGAAAAGTTGTGGAATACTACCCTAGGATTGTCGCTCCATCCCTTCTTCATCGTTAGAAGATGAATTTAATGTAGTGGGACTCAAAAAAGAAAAGGCATGCTTATTCTTATTACTCCCTCCGATCCATATTAGTGGGCACAACTTTGTCTAGATACACATGTATCTAGTCTAAATACTTAACTAGATACATATGAATTTAGACAAAGCTATGCCCACTAATATGGATCGGAGGGAGTATTATTTTTAATATGGGGGATTCCCTCCTATTTCCATTGGAGAAACCTAGTTGTATGTTATATACTCATACAAACTACTGCTACTAGAAAATATAAAGCTATTACAGCCATCAATATTGACCTATCCACTTTCACCGCACCAAGAAAGGACACCAATACATGCAGTAGACTTCATCTACATCATAGATGAGCCAAGCGGGCAACTGTCAGTTTTTTCTAGATATTCAGGGCAACAAAATATACGCCACACAAGCCATCAACTTAAAGGATAAAAACTAATATACATCTACTTGAGGGAAAGGATCTTCATTCTTCCACATTCTATCGTGATCATTCTTGTCTCAATTTTCCAGCTCTCGAAGTCTTGGAGACCTCATTTGCTAGTTGTTCGATTAGTTTTCCACCCATATCATTGCCTCTCTTTTTTTCCTGCTTAATATGGAGAATATCCTAAGTGTTAATCCAACGACCAACCATGTTAATCAACACAATTGGATCATTTACTCATTTTTTTGTGTAAACACACACTATTTCTAGCTTTCTAGAGCATCCAAAATAATCGAACACAACTCCCACAATAACTAGTAATTTATCATGTTTATTAAACTTAGGCAATCAATCATGGAAAATCCATGTGTCATTTCAGGAATGATTTTTAATCCAGAGCACATTTCACTAAAGCCCACACCAATTTGGCAGCGAGCATTGTAAAAGTAAGTGAACAATTGTTTCTAGTATTTCACACTGACAAGAAGGATCTCCCGGTCATCCATTCCGCAGCAAGTTATCTTTTGTCAAAAATCCTATTTTTGTCAACGCTAGCCAATGGAAATTTTGATTCTTATGGTAACTTAATTTTGCATAGAATTTTTGGGGAAATATTATTTCCTGAGCACTCAATTTCTTATACATAGACCTTACGGAAAATATGCCACCAATGGTAAGAGACCATGTAATGTTATCATCGTGATTGGAAAGTGTATCATCAACACATTTCTGATTACACTTCTCCATAAGCTAAGAGTATCACCCCACAAGGTTCTCCAAAAGCTTATACTCTCCCAATCATTTGTAAGAACTTGATCCACTGAAATGTTCCTATTAAAAAAGATGTTGTAAACCTAGGATAAGCATCTTTGAGGGGTCTATCGTCTATCCACCGGTTCTCCAAAAATCTAGTGTCTTCCAATTACCAACTTGCCTACATAGCGAGTAAAACACATTTTAATATCCATTAGCCAAACCAAAACTGGGAAACACCTGTAGCTTTGCGAGTCATACCAGTTATGCATCTATCTTTTATATATTTTTCTTCAGAAAAGTTTTCTAAATTCCTTTTGTAGTTTTCAGCTTCCATAACCATTTCGACAAACAAACATTTTTCATCATATT
This sequence comes from Poa pratensis, assembly GCA_947311845.1. Classification (NCBI taxonomy): domain Eukaryota; kingdom Viridiplantae; phylum Streptophyta; class Magnoliopsida; order Poales; family Poaceae; genus Poa; species Poa pratensis. The sequence continues at coordinate 21,603,875 of CAMZMU010000068.1, forward strand.
CCTTCGGTCCTCATCCATTGACCATTTGACTAAATGATAATTCTTTTTATTCTCTTTCCCTTGCCAGGTTAATCTACATCCGAAAAAGTCACAACTCTTTCTCGGCCCAACATTAACAGTAAAGAAAGAGATCATGTATTTAGGCATGTTAGACAGGAAAGATTGTATAATGATCAGTCTGCCACTAACAATAAGCATTCTACCATGCTATCCACCACACTTACCCTCTGTTTTATTCTACACGTGTTTCAAGTATTTATTTATGATTCCAACCTTATGAACAAGAATGCCTAGATATTTCATTAGCTTTTCCCCAACAGGACAAGTAAAAAAACTTATGTATATATTTTCTTTTCAAATTACCTCTTCGAATAAATATGATTTTCAAGCCCCTCTTTTGTTTAAAAGCGCATAAAATACACTTTAGATTATGTGCACTTTGGAAATCATCTTTAAAGAAGCACATTAACACCTCCTCCCACAAATTCTTCCATTAAGACCTTTATTAAACTATTATCTCTAACATCATTCACTAGTAAGGCTTCTGCATCAACAACTATATAAAAAGGAGAGATGTTAGGTTTATCGAAACCCAGAACTAGTCCGACCGGAGTCCTGACTGACTCACCGGCGAAGGAAGTAGAACTAGTCGGGAGAAAGAGAAAATCCAGGAAGGGATTCACCCCACTCTTTCTCTCTCTCCTTCTCCTTCAAACCCGGATCTTCGTCACGATCATATGAATACGGACATATGGGCACGGGGATTGCCTTGTTTTCCCCAGAATCACGTATGTCAGCACTGGACGGGTGTGCCTTGCAGGGCTGGTCCTGATATTTTGGGGGCCCGGGGCGAAACTAAAATTTTGTGACCCTTAGTATAATAAAGTAAACAATTTTTTTACGGGGAAAACAAAACACTTTGTCAACCTATTTTAATAAACTAACCATTTTCGATCACATATGCCTGTGTTCATCACTGTTTTAGAGTAATGGGCACATGAAAAATGTCTTGCTTTGTTATCAAGACTAGCCTAATTTGTCGGGTCATAAACATTCACATGAACTGGTTCCTCATCAACACTAGCAGATTTTTTAGAAGATGAATTAAATATGTGCTCATGGTCACTCACATTGTTATCATCCGCGTTAATGTCAACATTGTCTTCTGCATAGCATCTTCAAGATTTACATTATTCCCCCGCGACAAGTAGACCCAGCTCGTTTGGATTTCCGGAAGTGTACTCTTCAAAAATTATTGAAGAGATTCTCTGTGAATCTATCAATTTTTGGTCCTCTTTTCTCCTTTTCCATTTGCAGCGACGGATGAAATCATAACGCTGAACATAAAGAAATTGTAATCAAGATTAGGGCATTAACCATCTATACTAGAAAACTAAAGAAGATCAAAATTAATCAATCAATGTACCTAGGTGCGGCGGCGCGGCGCTCGGACGATCGGAATACGGAACCAATCAGTGAGGTGCGCAGCGTGCGCTCAGGCGCGGGTGCGGGCGTGCGGCGCCACGGCGGGCGAGATGAGTGACGACAGATATGAGGCGACGGGAGATCTTGGTTTTCGATCGATCGAGCGTCGAGCGAATCGAGACGTGTCCTTGCGGATCGCGAATTAAGCAGGCCTATGGATCGCTTCCTTTTCTCTCACGGAAACGAGCGGAGACAACGGAGACACAAAGGTCCAGTCGGCCCAATAACTAGTTCCTAGCTAAGGCATGGGCTATTTGCCTTTTTATTTTCTCAACATGCCATATACATACATAGTGTACATATACCTGCGGGCCCCCCCCCAAAATTCTTGAGCCCGGGGCGGGCACCCCTCCAGACCCCCCCCCCCCCCCCCCCAGGGCCGACCCTGGTGCCTTGTACCATCAGGACAAGACCTTTCACACCCCTCTCCTGGAAGCTCGGTGACATCAAGAGGATTGTACTCTGCTCTACCATGCCGCCATGGGAAAGAGGGAAGGACTACGGCTCCTCTCTAGGGATGACGAAGGCCGAAATATCAGGAGGGCTACATCATCTGTCTCAGATTACCAGGACGGCCACCATCCTGGCGTCACTAGACTCTCCCTCTCGTCGGGGGAACTGTTCGTCATGCCATGACTATAAGGCAGGCAGAGCAAATCCACCCCATGATCATATAAATAGGCCTCCTCCCCTGGGAGGAGAAAAAACAACCGACACATCGACACATTAACCTTCACTACCAACACACACTCACACTCGCTCAACTGGGCTCCCGAGTCCTTTGTTCATCCTCCCATGAGAGGATACCCACTACTCATCCATCCACACCACATGAGTAGGGTCTTTAGCAACAATCTTTCTCGGGTCCCAAACCTGCTCATATCTTTGTGTCATCGTGTGTGCTACCCGTCAGGACATTGGCCTCATACCAACCTACAAATTTTATTGCCGACAGTTGACGCGTCAGGTAGGAGGCTAAAAAGGCACCCGCTTAGGAGCATGGACATGAGCTTCTCATGGTTCTCCCTCACCATCGGCATCCCCAAATCCACCTCCTACACCGTCGTTCGCTTCGTCCTGATGGTTCTCTTAGAGTAGTTTTCTCCGCCTTTGCTTTTTCACTGTTTTGTACTCTGTACAGTTCTCATATAATCAATGACAAGAAGATCCTTCTTACTTTTCATTAAAAAAAAGTGCTGCCACGACAACCTCTTATTTTTTCTCTCTCTCGGGCATCCTCCGGCTACTGATATGTACGATAGGCGGGAGACACTCTCCATGGAGGTAAGCGGCTTTGGCTCTGGCGGAAGTATCTCTGATTTATAATGCCAGATCAAGACTAGATTCGGATCCGTAACTTCAGAAAAAGTAGGTGGACTGGACGCTAATTCATGAACCAAGTAGTGATCGGGTTCCATCACCTCAAACTAAATTAGTGGTTTCTTGGTTTTTATTCTTTTGCTCTCGAATCCGACTTGGTCGGAAATATCCAATTCTCCCCGGGTCGAGTTGGCGTGGGAAGGTCTTACAATTACAACGTGGCCGGAGTTGCCAGCGAGTATTGAGCTCACCGATTGGCAGCTCCGACCACATATATGGTTTTCTGTCCACCTTCTTTACCGACTCCTTTACAACTTGTGGGGCGACTTCGAGGCCATGGGCAACTAAAACCCAAAAGAACTCTCAGCTTCCACCCTAGTTATTTTCACCGAGAAGCCAACCTCTAATGCAATCGGAGAAAATGACTCGTAACAGTTTCCAAAGCTTCTGGCTTAGAAATTGAACTGGTATAGTTATTTGACCCATTGTTTCAGTTCTATTTACAACAAAATGCTACCGAGTAGAGATTTCTGCCCCCGAGCTCCAGCGCTTCGTCCATTAACAAAAATTCAAAAATCAAGTTATTTTCAGAAAAAACTGGAAAAAAAAACTCATGCATATCTTCAATAATTTATGCCGGAAACGCGCAAAATTCTGATGTCAAATACTGAACTACACAAAAATTACAAATCTGTGGATCAAATTGTACACACTTTCAAATCTTCAAAATATTCAAGATTTTGACACTTTTGTCTAGCTCAGAATATAAAGTATTTAAAAATGGGATATTCATGTTTTTGTGATACATCATTTACAACATGCAGGATACTTTTCAGATTTTTTTAGAACTTATAAATATGATCAGAATGCTACTCCACTAAAGATAACTCTTTGGGATCTAACGCTTTCACAATATAAAATATTTTAAAGTGGGATTTTTATGTTTTGGGGATACATCATTGACAACATGGAGATTTTTTAAAAAATTTATAAATATGATTTTTGAATTTTTATATAAATAGAGAAAAGAAAAAGGCATCGCATCGAGCGACACAGTCCGCATCGGCATCGCAGCGGCCTGACTGCCTCCCCGCCGCCAGCCGCGTCACCGCGTTGCTTCGCCGCCGCCGAACGCCCTAGCAGCTCCCACCATCTGCGTCCACGCCGCCGGCCGCATCCACAGCGCTGACCACCTCCTTTACCGACTGACTGCCCCGCCGCCGACCGCCTGCTTCCGCGTCCAGTAGCTCGTCCTCCGGGACCTCCTTCCCCAATCGCCTCCTTTCCTGGTCGCCGACCGCCTCTTCCATGTACTGCAGCTATCCATCCAGAAGCTCGTACTGGAGCTCCTCCCTGTGACCAGCAGATCGTACAGGAGCGCCGACAACGACTTCCATCTCGCATTCGACCAGCGGCTCAGGTAACCGCGATTTTAGTGCGTGTTCTGTTCTTGGAGCTAGACGGGTGCTGCTTGTTCTCAAGCGTTGTGCCGCATGGTACGTGCGTCAGTGCTCAATATTTTTTTGCCTTATTAATTGTATGGTGTGTGCCTGCGGAGCGTCAGTGCTCAACAAAGAAAGATTATGTGTAGAATGATATCTCATTGGCTATTGATTAAAATCGAGGACAGTCTTCAGAAACTTGGGCCTACTAGAGATCTTGGGTTTCTGAGTTATGAATTCCCACAGAAATACTACACTCAGTCTGACATATCTAAAACAGGTTCTTGCACATTGGTTCTATACACCAAACTTAGATTTACGTTTCTAAGTCCTTGCGACTTTTTATATGCAGTTAAGCTCGGTTACTCCAAATTCAAGGGCATTAAGCACAAATTTGAGAAGCCCAGAAGAAGGGATGAACGGTTTCTTGGAGCTTCTCCCCATCTGAGTTTCTCCCCACCGAATCTATAAGCCAGCTTCTCCATAAGCATAAGCCCAAAAGAATTGGCCCTAATTAGACCATTATTTCTTTGTGTTTGTCCACCCCCAATGGAAGGTCCAGCCCCAGATTGGTCTGCGCTACCAGCGGATATATTGATCAGCATACTCCAATTGCTTGAGTCCCCAGACCTCCTCAGATTCGCCGCCGTCTGCACAGTCTGTCAAAGGGCATACTCCACGGTCCGCAGCAACCATGTCTTCCCCGGCCATCAGACCCCCTGTTTACTCTATAGCACTGAAGCTGGCGCCGTGAGCGCTCTTGGCATGTACAGTCTCTCCGAACGAAAGGCTTACACCATGCCCCTCCCAGAACCTCTTATCAATAACTGTATTGGCTCATCGCACGGATGGCTAGTCACCGTGTATGAAAAGTCTGACCTGACGCTGCTCAATCCGATCACTCGTGACAGGATCGCGCTCCCTCCAGCAATAACCATGGAACATGTTAAACCTGTCCTAGATGATGACGGAGTTCTTGAAAAGTATGAGGTGACTTACTATGACGGGGAGCTTCCTAGGGTGGAGGATACTCCCTATGCATCTGATTTGGATAGGTATGGCGATTTATTCTATCTCAAGGCGACTTTATCATCTGATACCGCAATAGGTGAATGCATTGTCATGCTCATCCACCAGCCGTACGGGCAACTCTCATTTGCCAGAGTGGGAGATGCTCAATGGAATTGGCTCAAATTCTATAGTTTCTATGCAGACTGCATATACCATGATGGATTGTTCTATGCAATGAATTATCAAGGTGCAATTGATGCTTTCAGTTTAAATGGACCATCTGTCATCCACAAAAGAATTTTCTCAAATATAGTTTGTTCACCAGGAAGATACTACATTATTCAGGCCCCATGGGGCGATGTTCTCCAAGTAAATAGGAAGCAGAAGTTGGATCGTGAGCGACCAGATGGTCCGACGTATATCACTATAATTGAGTTGTACAAGCTAGATTTTGTTGAGCAGAAGCGTGTCAAGATAAGAGGACTCGGCGACTATGCATTGTTTATTGGGAAAAGCACAACATCTTGCTTTAGTACACATGATTATCCAGACTTGATGCCAAGCCATGTATATTTTACCGATGATGATCATGACAACCTAGCCAGTGGGAAAGATGAACCCCGTGAAATAGGAGTGTACAACTTGGATAACAATACAATAGCTAATGTGGTTTATCCCGAACCCTGGCAGATGTGGTTCCCTCCAATATGGTTCACACCCAACGCCTCAAAAAAGGTATTTTTTAAGCTTCCTCCTCGATATCGCGGTCTCAAATACTACTTCCTGTATATTCTTTTCGCATTTCATTTTTCAATGTTTTGAGTTCTACTTCTCACATAATAAGAGAAATGCACTTCGAACCGTAAGCATGCTCCCGTAATGTCGGTTGAATTAGGATGTTCAGAATAGCTTTAGCTGTTGGTTTCTTAAACCTTTATGCTAAAAGTACCATGTGCCTATGGCTTCTTGTTAGATTACAGAAAAACATGAAGCAAATATGTCTGTCAGATTCATTGTTTATGCTGTGATGCTTGGTTGGATCAGTTTATAAAGGAAACAGCATGTGTTGATTTGACAAATAGGTTACCATGAAGCTGCTAGTCCCAGACAATCCTGATCTAATTGAGACCATCAATTTGTTTTTGTGGCGAAATCCATCTATTTGTTAATTTTCGAATACGAAAGAAACAAATAGTCTGGATATGCACGGTTAAAAAATAGTCTGGATATGGATGACAGATATTCAAGAATTCCAGATACAGTCGGACATGCGTATCCACCCTTTACATACTTCTGTACTTGTTTTCACACACAAACTCCACTCGGACAACCATAAATCACTGTATGATGCATATAAAGATGGGGGCATGTATCACGTATGTTGTGAATATTGAGATCTTTCTAGAAATATGAAAGTGTAATACCATCCACTGAAAACCCTCAAAATAATTTTACTACTAGGGAAGAGTGTTCTATATCATGCAGATTTCAACTTCAAATGCAATGTACTTTGTGAAGTAAAACGGATACAAAATGGAATGTGAATAATATTTTAAAAGTAAAACTAAGCTTTGATTATGTTCAATCAATTTTGTCTTCTTTGTATTAAGCGAATGTACTTATATGGAGTTCAAATTTGTACGGGTGTATGCTCTTCGCTTGTAGAGCTACATTTTATTTTTGAGAATTGTTTTAAAAAAAATCATGTGTTTTTAAATCGTATTGTCAGAAGAAACATGTGCATATGAGAGATGATTTAGCATTCCATTGGTGATGAAATCGCTGATAGTATCTTGCAGATTTCTCTTTCTTTTCTGTTTTCAATTGCTTTCGGCATAATGCTTTCTTCAAAATGTTCTAATGTAGATCAGAATTGCATTTCAAACTTGATAGCTGATTTCCTTACATAGGAATGTGTGATTATTGTACATAATGATATGATGTTTATGTTTCCTAACTTATTTATATTCATACTGGCAGACTTTCTAGATGATAATGGTGGGAGGCAATCGTCCACTGCTCTCATCAGTACCCAGAGCACGAGGGCATTGCGTATTTGAATCGGTATTGTTTTTGTCAGACCTTGAACTGTAAAATTCACAGCTTGATACCTGTCAACATAAATGTTCTCACTAGCCATTGGATAAACACAGGAGACGAGGTAAGGCGTAGCTTCCTGTAAATTTGTCATGGGGCAGTGACCTGGACCCATTGAAGGGTCCGCAGTAAAGCTCAATGGAGGGGGGTTTGGTGAGGTACCCAGTACCAATGGACTTTCCATGTAGTGGTCTCTGTGTAATGGTCTTCCCTTTCAGTTTTTTAATCATGGGCGGTATCTGATGGTGTCTGGTCCTTCTATCAGGGTATCCTCCTCCTCCTCCTCGTCTATCTTATCTTTATTTTATTACAGCTTGCCAATTTTGGATTGGTATAATCTTAGGATATGTGCTCGAGTCTATGAGAAAATGTGAGCGTACATGTTGCAGTTTTTGGATTGTCTGATTTGTTTTCGAACTATAATTCAGAATAAGTAGTTTGTGGTCAATTGTTTGAGATCAATTTTCTGAATGGTGATGCTCCGTCTGAAAAATTATCACAACCTGATACAACATTCACTTAACAGTAGCTTGTAAGGCAAACGATTCCGAACAGCATCTAAGAAATCAGAGAAGGATCATCACACTAAAATTGAGTGTGTTCATCTGTTCTCGAACACTCATCAAAAAATTTAGTGTGTTTATGACATTGTCATTGCGTGTCTCAGTTGCTCTGAGATTAAAAAGATATATGGCTGATGCTCGCTGCAGTCATCTTTGTGTGTTCGGACGAAGATGCTTTGCACAAGTCGTCTGGTGAACAAGTCTTATTCCTCTTAACAAAAGCTTGACAGAACTCACATCCTGGTAACAAACATGGGATGTCAGGGATTCAACTTTTTACATAATTCCTGCATGATCATGATACAAATTCAACAGAAATGGTGTCTCCTGTTATCGTTTTCAAGTACAAATTCTTACCGAGTATGAGTGCAACCAACACAATCAACGAATGCACAAAATAGAATAGGTGAACGCATGTACATATTCAACAGCAAATGAACCCAAGATCAACTGACAAGGCCGACAGCGATAATTAATTCATGAAAGTAACTGTGTCTTCCATGAAAGTTGACTAATTGTGTACATACATTAGAAATAGTCGGTAATTAGCAAATTACGCGATTAATTCCTACAGGCCAAACTTCACAATTGACACAGTACACTGGGCCAATGTATACATCGAAGAAACCTACAGAACCCATTCTGCACCAGTATCCCGGCCAATTTCGGCATGGAGCACACAACCCATTTCTGCATCCCACGCCGCCGGAATGCAATCCTAGATACCCTCGCAGCAACCAATTTCTCTTCAGTCAAACCAATCTGTAAAATTTATAATTTGTTAGGCAAGTCAGTTACAGTAATATCTTACAATTTACGTCTTCACAATTAAGGGACGGTCCCTTCACTTCTACTTTATACCCGACCCCCGCGTCGTCCCCAGGGCGGCTCGGGGGAACCCTAGGCCCGCCGCCGCCGCCACCCACCTCCGGTCCTCCTCCCCTCCCCTCGCCGCCGCCGGATGACTCCGCCGGGCAAAGCCCACGCGGATGACGGCGGCGGCGGGGCTTCTCGCGCCCGCGCTCGAGCCCGTGCTCTGGGTCCGCTGATGGTGGAGGCTCGGCCCCGTGCTCCTGCGGCCGGCGTGGCTCCCCGGCGGCAAGCGTCCTCCCCAGCGTCCGGCCTCCAAGGATCTACAGCGCGTGCGGCTCCGGGGGGCGCTCCGGCGTCTCCCCTTGGTGCGGCGCCGCCGATGTGGAGTTTCGGCTCCTGCCGGCGTGTAGGGGCGAGGTGGCGGCTCCCCCTCCTGTTCCTGGTCTCTCCGGCGTGGGTGTGAGGTTGCTGGCCGGCCGGTGGTCGCTCGGTCGCATTGGCGTCACGGGGGCGTCAGATCTGGTCGGGCTCGGCCCGCTCTGGCCCTCCGGCTCTGCTGGCGGCGAGGTTGGTGGTCCTGCGCGGCGTCGGCGTCGCTGCTGCGTAGGAGGTGCTCGGGTCAGCGGGGTTGCAGGTCGGCTTGGTCCGATTGCGCGTGGATGTGGTGGTCGGCTTGCTACGGGCGAAAGCCTGGCGGCGCGGCGTCCGTGGACGTCGCTCTCCTCCTTGGGGGGGGGGGGGGGGGGGGTCGTCTTGGAGCGCTTCGTCCCCTCAGTCCTCGGGTCACTTCTTCGGGCCAAGGCCTAGATCCTGCTTCAGGATCAGATGATGGCGTCATCTCGCGTCGCTTCCCCTCCTGAGGGCATCGTCTTGAAGATGTGCTCCCCTTCGTGCTCCCCATAGGCTGGACTTGCACAACATCGTGGTTGGCAGCGGTCAACTGTCGGTGTGGAGTTTCCGTGTGGCGTCAGGCTGGGCAACGATGATGGTGGCGAGCGATGGTCTGGTCGCGGCGAGATCCTGGTAGTCGGCTCTGCTCCGACATGTCCGAGTCTTCATCTTCGGCGCAGGTTCTGCATATCTCCTCTCCGGAGCCCGTCTTCAAAATCGGAGCTGCTTGTCACCGTGCGAAGAGTCATCTGTTTGGCATAGGCCGGCGTGGGCTTCTCGTTGCCGCTGCGGTCAGGCTTTCTTTGGTGGTCGTCTTCAGCGAAGTCGGAGTCGCTTGCTCGGGGAGGAGTGATGACGATGCCGCCGGTGGGCGACCTCAACGGCTGTCCTCTTTTGTAGCGGTGTGCGTGTTGTTCGTGTGGGTGGCCAGGGTGGCTGAGTGTGCCCTCGAAGCGGTCGTGTTCCATGACGGCTTGCGAGGGTGGTTGTATCGGTTTTAGGCCGGTTTCCCGTTAATTAACCGGTCAATTCTCTCCTTCTTTTTTAAATAAAATGAGGCAAATTGCCCGTTTTGTTCAAAAAAATATCTTACACTTTGGCATGACTCAAATAGTAAACATTAGCTTAGCTACTATTGTGGAAATCGTGCCAAAAAGGCTCCAAAACTGAATCGTCTCAGCATTATTGGACCAAAGTACAAAACCGACATTAAAAATAAAAAAGAACAGCTACAGTAGAACAGTTCAAGTGTTTGGCAGAAGATCTGTAGTCTGGTCTCAGTAAAAGCTGAAAGATCCATGGTTCCAAAGACTCCATTAGAGGAAAACACTGAACATTCTAGCTTATCAAATCATCTGAAATATTCGTTGTTACCATGGGAGAAGAACCCTCATTACCAGAAGGAACAGGAGACTACTAAGGAGGAGGTAAACTGAAAGGAAGGCAGCTAGATGGAACAAGAAGGCAAACGAAAGTGAACAGCCAGTAGAGAGGGGGTAGGACATCAGCAAATAAAAACGAAGGCTTCGTTAAAGGCACAAGGAGAGAACAGAAAGCTGCTGACGAAGGGATGAGCAAGCAAGGCCTGGAGAAAATATCCAAGCTGCAGCCTGCCATCAAAGCAAGGAGATGCCCAGAGTTGTAGGGAACATCTTACAATCATTCTTAGAATTTGGTGCTTGAGAAATGTCAGTAAAAAGGAAAGCAATACATTTTGTTACATACAGAAGATAAGTTTACCTGCTCAACCAGTTCATTACAATAGCATAATTAACTGGACAAGCATCCTACGTTTGGTGCAAAAGATCAGCTGCATCATGGTCATCACCAATGCCTGTTTCTGCAAACATAAGAAGGCAACCAATGCCATTCCAACAAAAAGACAAATATATATGAGGAAGGCATTGACAAGAATTATGTAAACTCGCAACTGGAATCTAAAGAAAAACTCAACTTACACAACATTACGAAAAAGATAACGGAAACCACACCTACTGTCAAATTTAAAGAATATATAGGGGGAACAATATATACTGATTGAATATTGTACAAATGAAGAACATAAATTCAGACCATTTGCTGGTCAGAAGATACAAGTTACCCATAATTGTAAGCGCGTTCCACACCATATAAAGAAAAGGCATACTACTACATCGTAGCACAAAAAGTGACCATGACTATTCAGATTAAGATTATCTTAAACTAAATTTAGACTGAATACTGAAATGAACACAAAATATTACTATATTAGTTTTCCAAGGTAAAATGAACTTGGCACTCTCAGTACGACTCTCCTAAGTCCTAACAATGGTAAAATGAAACAATATTCTTAAATTCAAACAAATTCATCATTACGAATTTAATGTTATTAGCAATATTAGCAGGGATAATAAATATTGATTTACAAAAATAGAACTAGCCTTAAGCTACCAAATGCACCAATTGAGCTATCTATTTGACATTTCATTGGGTTCAAGCTAATTTTTCATGTAAAAAATTGCAGCCCGCCATCTGTCTAAAGAGCATAGAAAATTACATATCACTAACAAAAAAAAATTCTATGTAATAATCATTGCATAAGAGGTGATCACACATGAACTAGAGGAGGTTATCAGTCAGCAAAAGAAACAGGTGATATGACACAGTTTCAAATTGTTAACTTAACGCAAAAGGATGTGAACCGTATTCAGTCATCCAAATATCAAAAATTAACTTGATTTTGTTGTACTCGATATGTGAATGCATTCTATTACCTGCAGTGTAGACACTTTCGAATGGATGATAATGAGAAGTGATGTCGGTTTCACATAGTTTCTTGAACTGCAATGACTCAAGATGGACCATAAAGAGGACGCCACATATCCAGAGGAGCACCACATTATTTTCCTCAGCGAAACCGAGTATTAGTACTGCTACTTGCCATGGCAGTAGGGAAAGTAGCTTGTCCAGTTCAATAGTTCTTCCAAGCTCCCATGAAGCAACACCATCGCAATCAGTCTTCCTCTTCCACAATTGCAATTGGATGCTAGCGCCCCTGTATGACAAGAAGAGTAAACCAAGGCCACCACCCTCAGCCCACCTAATCCAGATCCGGCCAGTTTCACCCATATGCACGGGCAACCGTATCACAGCCAGACTTTGCTTCTCCAAATCAAACTCGAGAATTCCAACAAAATTCCCAGCAAGCATCCAGTGAAGGGAATTCCCAGCAAGCACAGCGGGCTTGCTAGTAAAAACCAAGGTGGGTAAATCAGCCATATGCAAATAAAGATAAGTGGGAAGATGATCACTTACGAGAACCGGTGTTGAGATGAGATCACCCCATAAGCCGGTCTCTGACGAGTAAACCCAGGCGAGCGCTCGTCTGTGTTGCTTGTTGTTGTTGTCTGCCACTGTCAAGACCACCTGGAAGTGGGCGTCTGGGCCGACGCGAAGCACCGCCCCGTTGATCCCGTCGAACCTTGCCTTCTCAGCATATTTCGTAATCAATGGTGGAATGGCGAGGCGGTTCTGGTCGCCGGTGACGGGGTCCCACACCAGCATCTGGTTCGCCTTTCTGTTGAACATGAGCAAGAGGCCATGGCGGCATCCGAGCGAGAAGAAGCGGTCGCCGTCGGCACGCTGCAAGGAGAAGCGTCCGGGCAGGACCCGATCCGGGGCCTCGAGAGTAGGTACGAAGGAGAGTTCGACACATGTGACCAAGAAGCCGAGGAGCGGAGGGTGGCGGCGGTGGTGGCGGCGGAAGCGGCGGATGAAGCCAGGATCGGAGGCTAGGCCGTGCCAGCGATTGCAGACGAGGGACGCGCGCGGGAGGGAGGAGGGCTGCGGTGGGAGGCGGAGGAGGATCTCGGAGAGGAGGTTGTCATCTTCCAGCGGCGTCTTCACCTCCGGCGAGCGGCGGAGGCTGCTCATCTCCGCCCTACCCCTACTCACTGGTTTTCTGGAAGAACGGTGACGGGATGTGATGTACTTCAGTTGATCTAATGACAAGGGAAGTGGACGAGCGCCGGCGAGCTGGGGCGGCAGCGGCGGAGGCTGGCCGTCATCTCGCCCTACTCACTGATGAGGGATGTGGTGTGGTGAATTGTGAAGTCTGTTATTTTTTCGGTTTTCCTAACGCTCGGCTAACCGAGATCGCTGTTAACGCTCGGTCGACCACAACGACCGTGCGATGCTTTCCGCGCTTCACGTTCTGGCGTTCCATGCGGTTGCGTGTACGGGCCCGACGAGAGCGCCTGCTAACACTTTTTTTTTCCATTGTGGTTTGTATTTTTGATGGGCTTTTTATTGGGCTTTTTCCTGGGTATCATCGTGCCTTATTTTTTCCTTTGATTTTTGTCTGTCTAGAAGTTTTTTTTCCTGGGTATCATTGATTTTTGGTATTTTTTTGTTGTGTTTTACTAACTCGGCTAATGTTTTTTGCACCTTATTTTTCTAGTTAGCGCGTAATTGGGGATCTATTCTCCCTTTTTTATTCAAATTTTGTTTTTATCGCTATTTTTTTTTCATGTTAGTGTGCAATTGCACACAAGTTTCACTCTCGTGTAATCGCACATGATTTGGACTTGTGTGCAATTGCACACGAGTAGCGTTACCGTGCAATCGCATACGATTCACATTACCGTGCAATCACACACATTTTTGTAATTGTGTGCAATTGCACACGTTCTTGCCTTACTGAGAGTATCATATCAAATCGCACACAATTTTTTTTGTTTCTATTTTTATGTTGTGAGCCTTCTGTTAGTTCTTCTTTTTTTCTTTTTCTGGCACCGTAAGTTTTTGAACGGATTTTGATCCCACAGAAGGCTCGAAGTATCAAGGGGGGGGGGGGGGGGGGGGGAGGGGTGGATTTTTTTTGTAGTTTTGAGATTGCTTTTTAAATATATTTTTTGATTTTTCTAGTAACCGCGTAATCGTGGATCTATTCTCCTTTTTTTATTCAAATTTTGTTTTTATCGCTCATTTTTTTTTTCATGTTAGTGTGCAATTGCACGCAAGTTTCACTCTCGTGTAATCGCACATGATTTGGACTTGTGTGCAATTGCACACGAGTAGTATTACCGTGCAATAGCATACGATTCACGTTACCGTGCAATCGCACACATTTTCGTAATTGTGTGCAATTGCACATGAGCATCATCCCGTGCAATCGCACACGTTCTTGCCTTACTGAGAGTATCATATCAAATCGCACACGATTTTTTTGTTTCCATTTTTGTGTGGTGACCCTTCTGTTAGTTCTTCTTTTTTTCTTTTCTGGCACCGTAAGTTTTTGAACGGATTTTGATCCCAGAAGGCTCGAAGTATCAAAGGTGGGTGGGGGGGGGGGGGGGGGGGGGATTTTTTTTTGTAGTTTTGTGATTGCTTTTTTTAATGTTTTTTGCACCTTATTTTTCTAGTAAGCGCGTAATCGTGGATCTATTCTCCCTTTTTTATTCAAATTTTGTTTTTATCGCTCAATTTTTTTTTCATATTAGTGTGCAATTGCATACAAGTTTCACTCTCGTGTAATCGCACATGATTTGGATTTGTGTGCAATTGTATACAATTCACGTTACCGTGCAATCACACACATTTTCGTAATTGCATGCAATTGCACATGATTCAATTTTCTAGTGTGTAATTGCACTTGTCTGTAATACCTTGTGTAATTACACATGTTTTTTGTTTTGCGTGTAATTACACATGATTAGTGTTTAGCGTGCAATTGCACATTTTATCTTATATTTTAGCGTGCAATTGCACATGATTCATTTTTCTAGTGTGTAATTGCACTTGTGTGTAATACCTTGTGTAATTACACATGTTTTTTGTTTTGCGTGTAATTGCACATGATTAGTGTTTAGCGTGCAATTACACATTATCTTATATTTTAGCATGCAATTGCACATGATTCAATTTTCTAGTGTGTAATTGCACTTTGTCCGTAATACCTTGTGTAATTACACATATTTTTTTTGAGTACATTGGGATTACAGAAAAGAAAACCGAACTAGCAGCACAACCTCTGAAAATATGGAAATTACAACTAACCCATGAGGACCCAGTCCCCGCCGGCGCCGCCTCACCACGATGACCGCCGACCGCGCGCTGCCGCCGAGCTCCACCCGAGCCGACGATCTGCAGCGAACCGCGGCCAGGAAGCCGCCGACCATGCCGCCGTCTTCAGTCCACCGCTTGGGTATTGGCGGAGAGGCGCGGAACTGGAAGGCCACCAGAGCAGGGCCGTCACCTTGCTGCAGCGTCGACGCCGTCGACGCCGAAGGCGACCCAGATGTTCTGGAATCCCAGCCTCCCGACCACCACTCGCAAGCACGCACCGACGCCGGAGGAAGCGCTGGCGCGGCGAGGCAGCAGCCATCCGCCGCCATCGGAGACGACGACGGGCACGGGGAGTGGCTGCGACCCAAGAAAGACGACGACGGCGGCGCCCCCTGCCTCGGCCCCGCCGCCCCAGATCCGTCCAAACCCCACCTCCTCTCCACCGCCGGAGCGCAGATCCGGGGGTCCCCCATCCTCCCGCCGCCGGAGCGGCCGACGGAGAGTGGGTGACCCCACGGATACGCCGGCGGGCGCTGGACGGGCCGGGGTCGCCCCCCGCTCGCCTCTGTCGCGGAGAAGGAGAGGGGAGGGAGGACGTTTCCAGAAATATGCGAGTCTCTTCTTCAATTACACATATTTTTTTATAGTGTGTAATTGCATATTTTTTCCTGCATTTGTAATTGCACATGAATCAGCACGCAATTGCACATGTATTTTCTCCTTCGGTCAGGTAGTTTTGTCAGAGGTGGAGGTGCGTTTATTGGCGAGACATACTTACCACGGTCGGCTCCATGCGAGAAGCATCGTGCTTGACTTGTTTACGAGCCGATGTGTACATGGCCTTTTTTTTTTTCTTTGACGTGTTTACGTGAGCCTTTTTTTCTTTGACTTTATTTTAGGGGATTTTTTGACTTTAACTTGTGTACGTGAGGAGAGTGAAACGAGGAGCCTTTGCCTCGGCTGGGAGCATTCCACGTGAGCGATTCGTCGAAGCAATAGCACGGTACAAAAGCCCACAGATAACAAAGAGCAGGACAAAAGGCCCATAGGCGCTCGAGGGAGGGCAGGTAGGGGAATCGGGCTGCATAGGCTGACGTCGCTCTCGACCGAGCGCAAATCAAACGCTCAGGCAATCGAGCGCTAGGCACTCCCTCTTATTTTTTAGTGGTCGGTGGATTGTGAAGTGAAGCGCAGGCCGTGTAGACACGGAGACCCCAAACTGGACTGGACACGAAAGCCCACATGGGTGCTAGATGAAGGGAAAATTATCTATACCTATCTATACCTAATAATAAAAAAGGAGCTAAGGCTTCTTGCGGTACGCCTGGCCTGAAGTTGACAAAAATTACCCACCAATGCCATCCATAAGTCACATAACATTTCCTTTCTTTCTTCAGACCAAATTACGGCCATTGCCACCGCTTAAGTGGGAAAAAAAAGGTTCGCTTCCACGTCCGAACTCAAGGAAGGGAACGACGACACGTCGCTGTCGGGCTTCTCCCGAGACCGACCGCCGGCGCCCGACTCTGCAGGCGTGGCCACCCAGCTCCATCCCGAAATCCCCGCCGCCGGGACACATGCTTGCTTCGGTGCTGCGAGAAGGGAATGGAAAATACGGATCAGTCGTCTGCCTAGCCCCCGCCTCCATGACCGACTGCCTCCGCTGCTTCACGCGCCTCATGTGCCGCCCCGCAATCCCCGCAGCCGCCGCATCCCTCCGCCCCTGCCCCGCAATTCCCTCGGCGCCCGCATCCCTCCGTCATCGCCCCTGTTCCTTGGACGGCGCTATGGCCCCTACACCGTCGGCCATGTTCCCAGTGTTGTGCTTGTGCAGAAACCGAGATGCTTATAGATTGATGCATGTAGTTCGTGGAGGCAGATGCGGCAGAGCATGAGCTTCGCTGCCGTGCTGATGCTGCTGCGGACCCAGAGAAGCGCTTGCTAACCAGCCTGTGCTGGTGCTGCTATCCTATTCTGGAGCCGGCTCTAGATGCATAAGCATGGAAGAAAATAATCGAGAGGTAAGATATGCGCTGGTGAGTGGTGAGTGGATAAAGTAACGTTGTTGACTGAAGTTCAGATCGGAAATTCCTCATTGTGAAAATTTCATGGAGATAGAAGGACACACGACACGATACACAGGTTCGACAGAGGCATGTACACCTCACGTTAAAAAAAAGTATTCGTGAGAAATTTCACTTGGTCAAACTACCAAGTTCAATAAAAAATTGTGCTCCCGGAAGTACAAACGCACCTTTTTGAAGTACACATTTCCTTTGATACTTCGGTTTGGAAAGTACATACGCGTCGGTGAATGCGGGGAAAATTAACACTGAGTATAAGGAAAAAGTAATACTGAGAAGTACAACAATTCGGTTTAGAAAGTACATAAATGTAATATATTTTTCTAAATTGCGCCAGGAATTATATTTCAAAACATCCAAAAGTGCACACATTTGAGTATGCAAATATATCCCTAAAAAAGAGTATGCATATATACGTCCCATCGAGAAGTCTAAACATCGCCACCTTCTCGCCGTTATGTTGACTTCGCCAGAATCTCAACTGTTTGAGCTGACTTCACCGTTATGTCCATGCTTGACATTGCCAACATTCTGATCGTGTTAAACGTTCCCGACAATCTCGCCATACTTCCATTAGGTTGATATGTCGATTAAGGCGTATGGCTCTGCCGGCAGTGGCTCACGTGTACCGGGTGACTCGCCGAAAGAAGCCGCAAAGGAGGAAGTGGCACACACGCCTAACTGTGGAGCACGCCGGGAACACATTGAAACACGTCGTGGCTGTATTTTTCCGCGTCTGCTACACAAATTTTCTCCCCCGTTGCAACGCACGGTCACTTTTGCTAGTAATAATAAAAGCATTATAAAGTTTCTTGTGGTACGTCATTGAAATTGTCCCTTAAGTTGAAGAAAATTACCCACCATGACACCGGTAAGTGAGAAAAATGTTTCGAACCTTGGGTAATCCTTCCGTTCAGTTCGATTTGGGAAATTGCGTCCCACACGGCCATACCTACCCTGTACACGTGTCCTACTCCTGATCATCACCGGCTCCGATCCGACCAAATCTCTTCTCCGGGTCGCACGCTACTCCATCTCGACTTATACACGCGCCCTGTTAATCTCTCCCTCCGTTCTATTCCTTCTTTCTTCATCTCGATTTGGATCGGAATTTTTCGAGTCGACCCAACGTGCGCCGTGTAGAGGCTCGATTTCGATCGGAAATTTTCCAACCAGCCCGACATGCTCCGTGAGAGGCTGGAGTGGGCCATGGCACCGCCTAAGCCCTGCTGCTGGAGGAGATGCAAGCACGCAGCGGCAGGACAAGATGCACGCAGTTCGTGCGGACGAAGATGCAAGCAGGACAGCGGCCGCGGAAGGTCGAACGACACCTAGCTCAGAGGGGTCAGCCCTCCCACCCTCCACTCCTCCGGCGTGGTTGCCTCCGCCCTCACTGCCAGATCGCTCTGAGTGCATCCATCCGGCGAGGTGGCCGATTTGGATCAGACAAGCCCACGTTCTAGACTGCTCGGAACAAGGTCGAGAAGCTGTGTCTCCAGATTGTGCTCTTCTGCGGCAGCAGCGGCCAACATATGTGCAACAATAGTACATGCCGTGCTGTTGGACACTGATTTTAAATTGGCTCTGACGGGGTACTGTCATTAATCACAGGTAAGCAAAGCGATGCACCTTTCTTCTTTCCAATATCAGATGTCTGGTATTGGCATCCGCCGAAGAGAAGGAAATAGACCGTGTATACCACCTGTGTTGACGGAAGATTGAGCTGCTAGAGAGGAGACGCAGAATTGGGATCCTCCGAGGGGCTATCAGAGTGCCACTCATGCATGCACTATTCAATCCAACATTGGATAATCTCTCCATGTTCAGTCTCACATCAGCAATTAAGGTTTAATTCTTATGATCTAGGGCTAGATTAAATTGATGAAAGTACCGAAGCTTATTCCTACAGTTTATCCGTTCATATTAGCATGACAGCAGAGCAATTATTTTATTCAGGTGATTACATAGTTCACAAGTAAATTTTTATTTGCAGATTCTTAACATGCTTTAACATGATGTGAAAGATAAGTTTTCCAGTGATTGAATTGTTACTTTTTCAGTTTTTGTGCCAAGGTGTAATTTTTTTGACGTGTTAATACTGAAAGGATACCTTCAACTTCTTCAGAATAGAACAAAATATATGATATATCGCTTTGGAATATTGGCATATTTTAGTTGTCGATAGGAACACCTCATGATATCTACACGCTGCTTCTCAAAGAAAAAATGTCGTTTGTTTTGGAAACTTTTATTCAACTTCAAACTTGGTCACTGACATAAAAAACATATCTATTAAGGTTTGGAAAGTTGAAATCAAATAGGGTGTATTTAATCTCCAGTCTCTTAGAATATAAAGGACAACAATTATATTCGAATGTAAGTAACGAGCATCATGTTTTGTGGTTGTATGCATCTTTCCTAAGTTAATGAACATAGACAAGCAAGCTGCTATTTTAGACCCCGATGCAACGCACGGGCATGTTTCCTAGTTGAATCAGAATACACTTCTTGCTCCCGAGATTGAGTTCTCATGTTCTTTTTATTAAAATCAAAATATTTACTTTTGCGCCTCAGAAAATTCTGAAAAATATCTACTATGTACGATCAAATTTGAAGCGAAATATATCTTCGTAGGTGCACAAATGTAGCAAGTAAAAAATGAGTTTCTTTTCACCTTTTTCAAATCCATGATTTTGTGATTTTTGTGTAGGATACAATATCACGTATTATCGAAAAAAATTATGTAGATATGTAGATAACAATTATACGTATCCAATTAATTATTTCTAAAGACATCAAACTTTAAAAATACTCCCTCCGTTCACTGTCAATTTTAACTACATACATACTAAAATGAGTGAATTTATGTACGAAATAAGTATAGATACATTAGGCTCAAGAAAATCGAAATGATGGGTCCAATGTCTTATAAAAGTGAACGGAGGGAGTACTTATTATTATTATTATTTTTAAATATCGGGAGCACTCGAGTTTGGGAGCCAAAATTATTTTTAAACTCACAGGAAATTGATGGCACATATTTATGGTCCTTTTAGCGTCGTGGCAATCGTCCATGTGAAAAATATGTCTCAGATAACTTGTGATACCCCTTATTTTTAGGTTATGAATTAATTTGAGTAAAATAATATTTGGCTTCTAATTAATTATTTTATTTTAGCTGATATCTAGGATAATTAAATTAGATATGTGTGTGACACATAAGTGTTAGGCCTTCGATAATGCATCCTTTCTTAGTGTGCTATCCTAGGTGGTAGCGTTCTAAGATATTACTAGCATAATGCATTGCTTTTTAAGTGTCGTGTTTCACTGGTCGGTGGACCCGGCCAGGCAGGTCATGCTAGCGGCGACAAGGGGGTGGAGAAGAACGACGTAACTGGGGACGGGCTTTGGCCATCTCGGAGGGTGCAGGGTCGGGGCGTCAAGTCAGGGGCGACGGAGTGCCGGAGTGGCGTGGCGGCGTGTCTCCTGTCGCAACGAGAGGATGGATCTAGGGAGTCGGAAAAGAAGGGTTCGTCCGATCGATGTCGACCTGCTCGTTTCTATCGCTCTAGGGCAGAGACAATGGGACTGTACTAGGATGCAGGCCGGGCCAATCCAAAATACAAAATATGTATGGGTAATATGCCATGAAAATTGTTGCGCCGTGGGTCATGGCCCTATTGTCCGGGGCCCAGCTCCGCCTTTTCCTCACAACTTACACGAGGAGGATACCCAACATTATTTGACACTTGTTAGTTGGACTTTATAGCACTCTGACATCACGTCATGAATACCGAGAGAATCACAAGGTTCGGCAATAGGAAGCTGACGAGTAAGCTTGTATCTAATTTGTTTACGATAAAAAATTGGGTGTTTTGTTTTTTGCTAATTTGACCCTCCTTCGAGATTTTTTTTTTTGCGGGAAACAACCGGTGATTACAGCAAGTAAACAGAAGGGAACTCCACAAAGATGAAAAATACAAACAGGTCCTTCTACATCTCGATGTCGCTGGCGAGGAGCAGGACGTGCTGATGGCGCGCCGCCGCAACATCTTCCCACAAGCCTTGGATCGGAAGATGTCCCCTTGCGGACGGGAAGTCGTCGGTCCTTGAACCCCGGAGAGCCTCCACCCTACTCCATCGGCAGCACCGCCTTGCATCACCACCAGCAGCTTCAAACTCGTCAACTGGATCCGCCGCTTCAAGATCCAGAGGGGGAAGACCCACACACGGCGATCCCAGAGGACCGCGAGCGCAAGGTAGGGGGTGCTCCGCCGTGGAACCCCATGGAGCTTCACCGCCGAAGGGGACGAGCACCACCTGCAAACACAACACCGGCCACACCACCACCTCCATGACGACGCCGGCTGGGGCACAGGCATCACAAGTCATTTGGTTTTATGGTTTGTTATCTGCATATGGTCTTTTTTTAGGTGCTCATTAGTTGGGAGCCAAAACTCGGCCTAAAATTTTACTTATCCATGATTTAGTCAATCTAAAAAAATATGAACTAGGTTGTCAATTTTGTACGGTTTTGCTATTTCTCACTCGAGTGAGAATTAAGTTAGAACTCACTCAACTCTAATCCCGTTAGATTTACATTGTGTTTCGTGCGGGATGTGAGTTGCACATGTTTGCACATGAGTTGCAACTAAAATTTCTCAATTTTAGGCCTTGTTTACTCCAAAGATTTTCTAGGAGATGGGAGGAGTGGGGATGGGAGGGGATTTCTGTACACCCAATCCCCACAAATCCACACAAATATTTTTCCCCTACAATACACTAGCATAGATTAGGGTTTTTGTTTTAGTAAAAAATGAGATGGTTGGTGGGACTCTAATCCCCTAAAATACACTAAAAATAAACAAGGCCTTACGTGAATTACACATGTGTTGCATATGCAACTGGATGACGTGAGAATTAACTTAATTCTCGGTCGTCCAGTGAGCCCTATTCACTCCCAATTTTGCATGAACATGCAGCGAAAGGTTTGGCAACGATTTATGTGAATGCTTTGTACGTCGGACGCTCGTACTATTCCCGTGCACACACGCAGCAGTCACACACATACGGCTAGCTAATCAGCATCGCATCCATATTCGTAGCCATACACTGTCCGCCGGGAAAGATCGAGTGCGCTTTCTCCTCTTGTCATTGCGCTTCCCGCGAAGACTGTCATCATCCTCCTCCAACTCCGAGCTCCCGGCGCGCGGCGCCCATGGAGCGGCACCATTCCATCGACGCGCAGCTCCGGTTCCTGGCCCCCGGCAAGGTCTCCGAAGACGACAAGCTCGTGGAGTACGACGCCCTCCTCATCGACCGCTTCCTCGACATCCTCCAGGACCTCCATGGCCCACACCTCCGCGAATTCGTACGTGCGCGCCGCCTAATCCATACTCCCTCCGTCATGCGCATGCGCATGCATGGAAGCTTTGGTTGACGCGTCTGTCGCTGCTGCAGGTGCAGGAGTGCTACGAGGTGGCGGCGGAGTACGAGGGCGACCGAGACGCGGCGCGGCTGGACGAGCTCGGCGGCAGGCTCACGGGGCTGGCCCCCGCCGACGCCATCGTGGTGGCCAGCTCCTTCTCCCACATGCTCAACCTCGCCAACCTCGCCGAGGAGGTGCAGATCGCCAACCGCCGCAGGAACAAGCTCAAGCGCGGGGACTTCGCCGACGAGGCGTCCGCCACCACCGAGTCCGACATCGAGGAAACGCTCAAGAGGCTCGTCTCCGACCTCGGCAAGTCCCGCGAGGAGGTGTTCGACGCGCTCAAGAACCAGACCGTCGACCTCGTCTTCACCGCGCACCCCACGCAGTCCATCCGGAGGTCGCTCCTCCAGAAGCACGGAAGGTTTTGGTTAATTACCCTTTGAAAATTCTCTTCTCCATGGCGCGCGCGGCTGCCTTGAAACCGACCTCTCTGTTCTGACGGTGTCTATTGAATATCGAACCTTATCAGGATACGGAGTTGCCTGAGTCAGCTGTACGCCAAGGACATCACGGCCGACGACAAGCAGGAGCTCGACGAAGCTCTTCAGAGAGAGGTATGCATTTGTTCCACAGCTCCATCCATATCTATATGAATGAATGACGAATTTGCTTGTTCAATCCACGATATTTGAGTAATTTGCAGTACTAGTTAAACTCTGAATATTGCAATTGCGGCACTCTGCTATGATTTGTGGGCCTTAATTTGGATCCACCAAACCAAGCCAACCAATATTTAGTCTATGCTATTTCAAGCATATCCTTATTGTCGTTGTTTGTGGCCAACCATATTGTTTTATCAGTTTGAGTTATCAGTGAATATCCTTTATGAAATAGGTTTTCGCCCCGCTTTATAAATATAGCCCAAACGGCCAAATCGATACAAGGTGGTGAGGGAAACCCTCTTACAAACATGTCAAATAGAAACAACAAACGAGAGGGGGACGAAGCCACCCACTCCAAGTCGAGCAAGAAAGTCGGAAAAGCCACACCTAACACTAGGCAACCTAGACTATGAAACCGGAAGGCAACCGCGCCTCCTGATAAAACCACCGGACATCGCTGCACTGAACTCATCAAGTTATCGCTAGAGAGAGCCGCATGCCCTCTCGCTCCGAGCCGTGGAGCGCCGATCCTGCCAGCGCATAACAAGAACCGAGATCGAGTACACCAAGGTCACGTGTAAAAGATAGGAGACCAGCGAGAGGACCTTCCATGTACGAGTCGAAGAAGCTTCATGCCAGAATCAGGCATGCCCACTACTGCAGAAGCAAATACCCGAGCTCCCGACGATGCCCCCAAGAGGGTAACGACGTGTCACGCCGCCGCCGTCGAGTCCGTAAACGGACAAAGGTTTTCACCTAGAGCACTGACATAGAGAGGGTCCACAACGACGCCCCAAGAGGGGATACGACACCCGCAAGTGTCGCCATCGTCGGCGCCGAAGCGCGGAACTTTCGCTCGACCTCTCGCCATTGTCACTCGAGAGGGCCGCAACCAACCCGAGGGGACCATTGCGCCAGCCAATACAGAGCCTCCAGATCTAGACCAGGGAGTAGCCACCGCCGAAGCCACGACAACGCCAGGATCAACCATCGCCTTAGCCTCGCTGCCCACGCAGCCAAGAGGAGACGTCACCACTGCTGCAACGCTGCCCGCCGCCGAGCCACCCGCGCAGCCTCACCATCCAAGGCCGCCGCCCCGGCTTCCATGCCCCCCAACCAACAATGGCAGCCACCGTGGTAACCACTATCGGACAAGCCCAGACGAACCTACGAAGACGCCGCCAGATCTGGGGCGCACGCTGCAGCGGGAAATTTCCACCGCATAGCGCGGCCACGGCACCGGCACCAGTCCTACCCGAGGCAGCCGGCCGGACCCGTTCCAAGCCGCATCATGCCCGCCTGGCCCGCCGCAGCTTAGATCGGGCAGACCACGCGCCGCCCGGCAAGGATTGTGGGTCGCCCGGCTGCTGCGCAAGGCGCCGCCGCACCACGACGTCTCGGGCGTCCGACCGGGCTGCCCAGGAGCCACATCGCCGCTGAGGGAGCCGAACCACGGCACCGCTAGAAGAGGAGCCAGCCCCGCGCAGATCTCCTCGTCAGCGGGTAAAGGAAGGCCGCCGCCGCCGGCACCGCGCGGGCTTTGCCCGGCGGCTCATGCTGGCGGCGGCGGGGGAGGAAGGGGAGTGGAGGACCGGAGGCAGCGAGGCTAGGGTTCGGGCGCTCGGTCGCCCACGGGGGACGACGCGAGCGCAGAGCGGAGGAGGGAAAGTCCAACCATCAGTGAATATCCTAACATGGTGACATGTTCGACATGTCCCTTTGTAGCACTTTCTCGGCTGACTCTTGCTAGATATATAACCTTATATATAAAAGGCGGAGAAGAACTGGCTTCTCAGGCCACCTGCTACAGTAGCTACAGTAGCTACAGTAGTTGATCCTGGCCGCTCAATCCGAAATCAACGGCACACACCTTCCATCGCTGGGTCAGTATCCACGCACGGCACCGTGCTCGCACGGTTTTTGGCGCGCGCCGTGCCACCGATCGACCGGCCGCGTCCAGTTTCTTGCGTCACGCACGAAATTTAAAGCACAGCGCAGGCGGTCACCACTCGCTACTAGCCGGTCGTTCCTCGCCCCGCACGATTTTTGACGTGTCCTTCCCGGTCACGTGTCCTTCCCGGTCACGTTGCTGAGTCGACGCATTTTTACAAAAAAACGCCCGCAAAGGACTCAGTTGTAAAATTAGGAAACCTCGGGGGTTTTTCTGTAAAAACATCATCGCACTTTCCCCTTCCTCTCCTCTCTCTCCCGCGGCCGGAGAATGCCGCCACCGCCGACGCAGCATGCCGCCGTTGCACACCTTCCCGCTCAGATCGAAGCACGCGGCGATCTCCGCCGCCGCTCCCTCTCCATCCTCACCGCAGATCGCTCGCCGGGACGCCGTCTGCGCGCCGTAATCGACGTCGTCGTGTGTGCAGGTGTCCGCCGCGTCCGCGCGTCGTTGCGGCGGCTCCGGCGACCAAACAGCGGCGGCGCCACGACCTGCGGGCTCACCGCGACGAGGCGCGCCGGACGCGCCCACGCGCGTATGCCAGAACGCATCGGCACGCCGCCGGCGAGCTCGGCGCCGCCACGGGCGAACCGCCCAGCCCTGACCACTGTGACGTCTATCGCGACGTCACTGTGGTCCCACCTGTCAGCGATTTTTCTTTTTACCTAAAGAAAAAATCCAGAAAATGATTAATATTGGAAAATTAATAGCTTTAAAACTATCCATAAAAAAAATGAAAAATATATCAAATTGATCACAAAAAAACATGCTAACTATTTATGACATAATGCAAACAAATTTGAAGATTTAAATTTGGTGAATATTTGAAGAAATCCAAATTCATTTCCCAAATTATTAAACTTTAAAACTATCCATAAAAAAAGGAAAATATATCAAATTGATCACCAAAAAATAATGCTAACTACTTATGACATAATGCAAACAAATTTGATGATTTAAAATTGGTGAATATTTTGAAGAAATCCAAATTCGTTTCCTAAAATTATGAATTGAAATTAATAAATCCTCAAGAAATATGTCCCATCTAATTATAAAGGTATATTAAATTTTAAATGACAAAATGCAAACTTAAAAAAAAACTTCCCAAATTGTTTAACAATTAGAAATATTTTATTAGAAATATTTTAGTTGAAACCCCTCCAATTATTTAGATAAATCTAATAAATATCCGAAATGGTTAATATTTGGAAATAAGCATGATAAATTTTCTTTTAGTACAGTTCGAAATAAGAAAATTATGGGAAAATGGAACCAAATTTGATCATTCAAATTAGGCTAACATATTTACATAAAATAAAATTTATAACTCTCTGATTTAATAGTTTACTTTTTAAGAAAAAAATTATCAAACGAATAACTGGAGAAAAAATACAAATTTATTTCCTCTAATTGCAAATTGAATTTTAATTGAATTAAATAGATAATCATATAATGTATTTTCCATGATTATTGAATTAAATTAAAAAATTAAAAAAAATCAAACATATTATACCAACTCGAATAAGTTAGTATACGTAATTTAAATATTCCCTAAATTGTATTTTATGTTTTTTTCCCTTTTTTTATCCCACTCAAATTTTGTTGTAACTTTAACTTAAAGAACTATTGCTCCCCATCCATATAAAATTTAAAATTATAAACATGATTTTACAACAATTTCCTAACAAAAATGGTTCAATGTTACTTATTCCTCTAAGAAAAATTTAAAATATAATTTGTTTTCCATATTTTCCAATTGTACACAAAAAATGATCTTTATCAGATGAATTCTCGCGAATAATGTGTCAAAATATTATTTTAAGACATTTAAACAAGTTTCAAAATAACTGCTAAATGATACATATTACAAATTTTCAAAAGTCTTCCGAATCTAAATAGTTTGCAAACGTAAAAATAATTCAAATATAAATACTTTCGATATTTTACCATTTTTTAAAAACTAGACAACCAATAAATGTAATTTTTTTTTGAATTCCAACAATTTTAAAATTTAAACAATTTTTTAAATGTAGACATTTTTAAATATGAATTTTAACACATGAGCACGATACGTTTCCAAATTTTACCTTTTTTCAAAATCTAACCAACCAATAAATGTAATTTTTTTATTTTTCTAATTCCAATTTTTTTCAAATTTAAACAATTTTCCAAATGCAGACATTTTTAAATATAAATTTTAACACACGGGCGCGGCGTGTCGACGCGCCATCTTGCCTAGTACCTATATATAAAAGTTTGTAAGATTCGCGGCCTCTCAGCGCATCTAATTACTGTTCATCTTTCTTTTCTACCAATCCCCATTTGACACATACGCCGGTCCAGCTCTTGAGGATTATCCGTAACGTGCGTTCCACAGGTTTTATTCCGTTAACTTCGTGTGTGACCGGCTCCTTGCCGGTGGCAACTCCCTGATTCCCGGCAACTGCTCCTGCTGCCGAGTACACGGCTGGACTGGCTAGTAGTATCCTGATCTCTGGCTGAAATATTTTCTTCGGCCTCTTTTGGTTGTTGCATTCATCTACGGATCTACCGATAGAACAGATCAAAATGTGCGGACACGTGGAACCTGTGCAGGATAGATATTTTTAGTAACACACGATACATTATGTTAGTAGAGTTCTAGTTTTTTTTTACATGAGCAGAGTTCTAGTTAATCTTGACTCTGTTTTTCACCCTACATTAGAGTATGGCAAAAGGGCACGTAGCATTCTACATGTTGTTACACAATTGGAGATCCTGCTTTGAATTCCTTCTGTTGTGTTAATACATATCGAGAAACTTAGAAATGCCTATATTAGCCTTACATTTATCTTCTTCTATACTGATCATGCAAGCTACTTTAACTAAGTCTATATTGTTTCGCCTTTTGCCGGTACCTCGCAGATTCAAGCCGCTTTTCGAACTGACGAAATACGGAGAACACAGCCCACTCCACAGGATGAAATGCGTGCCGGGATGAGTTACTTCCATGAAACAATATGGAAGGGTGTACCAAAGTTCTTGCGTCGCGTGGACACATCTCTTAAGAATATCGGAATCGATGAGCGTCTCCCATACAATGCTCCTCTCATTCAGTTCTCTTCTTGGATGGGTGGTGACCGTGATGGTAATTTTTTTTACATGTAATGTACATTGCTTATGAGGTGCTTAGCAAGATAAATAAATTCGCATGACTGGAGAAACTGAATAGTGAATGAAATTCCTTCAATGAGTACATGGTAACTTTGATGAAAATTGCTGCTGTTGTATAGCATATTTTTTAGATAAATTATATAATGGTTTGTAATATTTTTCTTCTAATTTCATTGAGAGGCTAATCAGTTCTTACCTTTCCAAAATAAAAAATAAAACCCAGTTCATAACTTCATATACTCAAACTGTATTATGAATGGGTACCGGTTATGGAAACGGTGTTTTGACTCGTAGGTGTAGATGTACCCGTTATGAAAATAAATTTTAAACATTTTAAAAATATCAAAAAATTCCAAATTATTTTTTTGGATGTTAACAAGGATATTCTATCGTTGTCATTCTTTCATAGATGGCAACATATTAAACGCATTAGGGATGCCTTGGTGCTTTTTGTTGTCATACTTTCATTGGTTGATACATGTCTCAACCTTATGTGATCTGTGAATTGTAAGCTTGAGATACTTGAAATATTGCAATAAAAAGTTGTGTGCATCGCTTGATGCAGAGGCTGGGGACTCATCCCATTTAAAAAAAAACAAGGATATTCTATGATTGCACAAAAAGTTTCGTGGAAAAATAAATTTTGTGTGGCCTGCGTAAAAAGACAAATAAATGTTTCATCAAATTTTCTTTGGAGCACATGAATTTTTCTTTTTTCACAGGCGATAAAAAATGTCATTTTTCCACGAAATATTTTGTGTGAACATAGAATATCCTTGTTAACACCCAAAAAAATATGATTTTTTTTGACATTTTGAAATGCTATTTTAAGTAGTGGGGTGCATCTACCTACCGGTTATCATGTTTCTTAGCCTTTGTGCTACTCTTGGTAACACCTTTTCTCTGAGACTATGTCCCTGGCTATACAGGAAATCCTAGAGTTACACCAGAGGTGACAAGGGATGTATGCATGTTGGCCAGAATGATGGCGGCTAACTTGCACTTCTCTCAGATAGAAGAGCTAATGTTTGAGGTATTGCTTGTCCCATGCTTTTTTTTTCCTTGTTAGTTTCCTTTGTTCATAGGTCTTCAATGTTAATTGGGTCTTGTAAATTTGGAAGCTCTCGATGTGGCGATGCAACGATGAACTTCGAGTTCGAGCTGAAGAGCTACACCGCTCTTCTAGGAAAGCTGAAAAACATTACATAGGTAAGACAAAGTTTTTTGTTTCCTTGTATCCGCTTCAAACGTAAGTAATTTTCATCCCTGTAATTGTGTGTTGCTTGAAGGATAATTACGAATTGCCGTTTCTGTTTCTCTTGCATCTTGAATCAGTTTAGCTTTGATGCCATGAACTAGGTCTGCTAACCCTGTCAATTTTTACATTATAATGGGAGCTTATTGATGCAGAGTTCTGGAAGCAAGTTCCCCCAACTGAACCTTACCGTGTGATACTCGGCTATGTACGGGACAAACTGTATTACACACGCGAACGTGCACGCCATCTGCTGACGAGTGGATCCTCTGACATCCCCGCGGAATCTACCTTCACCAGTGTCGATCAGGTAATCGACCAAACCAGCACACATCCTCGGCGGATTCATGATCCATTCAACTCCCTGTTAGTAATTTCTGAATGTTTGTAATGTTGCTGATCATACTAGCACATTTTCATTTCCGATCTTGCAGTTTATGGAGCCCCTCGAGTTCTGCTACCGATCGCTGTGCGACAGCGGCGACAAGACCGTCGCCGACGGGAGCCTCCTTGATTTCCTGCGCCAGGTGTCCACCTTCGGGCTCTCCCTCGTCAAGCTCGACATTCGGCAGGAGTCGGACCGGCACACCGACGCCCTGGACGCGATCACCGCCCACCTCGGCATCGGGTCGTACCGTTCCTGGCCTGAGGAGAAACGGCAGGAGTGGCTGCTGTCGGAGCTCCGCGGCAAGCGGCCCCTGTTCGGCGACGACCTCCCCATGACCGAGGAGGTGGCCGACGTCCTCGGCACGTTCCGCGTCCTCGCCGAGCTTCCCGCCGACTGCTTCGGCGCCTACGTCATCTCCATGGCCACGGCGCCGTCCGACGTGCTCGCCGTCGAGCTCCTCCAGCGGGAGTGCCATGTGGAGCACCCCCTGAGGGTCGTCCCGCTGTTCGAGAAGCTCGCCGACCTGGAGTCCGCCCCGGCGGCCGTCGCGAGGCTGTTCTCGATCGACTGGTACATGGACAGGATCGCCGGCAAGCAGGAGGTCATGATCGGCTACTCCGATTCTGGCAAGGACGCCGGCCGCCTGTCCGCGGCGTGGCAGCTGTACAAGGCTCAGGAGCAGCTCGTGGAGGTGGCGAAGCAGTACGGGGTGAAGCTGACCATGTTCCACGGGAGAGGCGGCACGGTCGGCCGGGGCGGCGGCCCGACCCACCTCGCCATACTGTCGCAGCCGCCTGAGACGGTCCACGGCTCGCTCCGTGTGACGGTGCAGGGCGAAGTGATCGAGCACTCCTTCGGGGAGGAGCACCTCTGCTTCAGGACTCTGCAGCGGTTCACGGCGGCCACCCTCGAGCACGGCATGCACCCTCCGGTCTCCCCCAAGCCCGAGTGGCGCGCCCTCATGGACGACATGGCCGTCGTTGCCACCCAGGAGTACCGAGCCATGGTTTTCAAAGAACCGAGATTCGTCGAGTACTTCAGATCGGTTCGTTCCTGACAAAGACCCAGTGAAGAAAAAAATAATGCTTTTAGTGACAAATTTTGGTAAATGGATATGTTTTTTCTTGTAGGCGACACCAGAGACTGAGTACGGTAGGATGAACATCGGCAGCCGGCCGTCGAAGAGGAAGCCCGGCGGCGGCATCGAGACGCTGCGCGCCATACCGTGGATCTTCGCCTGGACGCAGACGAGGTTCCACCTTCCCGTGTGGCTCGGGTTCGGCGCCGCGTTCAAACACGCGATGCACAAGGACATCAGGAACATCCAAGCTCTCAGAGAGATGTACAACGAGTGGCCGTTCTTCAGGGTCACCCTGGACCTGCTCGAGATGGTCTTCGCCAAGGGAGACCCCGGCATCGCCGCGCTCTACGACGAGCTGCTCGTCGCCGACGACCTGAAACCACTCGGGGAGCAGCTGCGGAGCAACTACGAGGAGACAAGGAAGCTCCTCGTCCAGGTTAAAAACGATTTATATACACATTCTAGCTCCACAGTTCATCACGAAGCTTGGTAACTCAATCATGGCAGCTTCTAATCTCTAACCAGTGATCGTATGGTGCAGGTTGCTGGGCATAAGGATGTTCTTGAAGATGACCCTTACCTGAAGCAGCGGCTGAGGCTGCGTGACCCTTACATCACCACCCTGAACGTCTGCCAGGCATACACGCTGAAGCGGATCAGGGACCCCAGCTTCCAGGTGACGGCGCAGCGGCCGCTGTCCAAGGAGTTCGCCGACGAGAACCAGCCGGAGTACGCGCCGGGGCTGGAGGACACGCTCATCCTCACCATGAAAGGTATCGCCGCCGGCATGCAGAACACGGGCTAGATTCACATTGTGTCCCTTTTCTTGTGTGTAAATCTTCAGAGTGCTGAATGCACCAGCAACTACTGAATCTTCTGACTTTCCCCGGGGCTTTGCGCCTTTTTTTTCCTTTGCAAATAACAATGTCGAAATAATGTTTGCATCTATTAGATGCGTGCTTGATGTCAATGTGAAGTGGTACTTATCGGTTGTTCAAGCAGTGTATAATGTCTCTCCCAGTGCATTTTCTCTACGAGCTGGTAGAATTTTAGAGTCAAACACCCCCTCAATACATGTAACGACCCTAACTAGCGGCAACGCACCGAATAGCAGGAGATCATCAACATACTGGATAATACACCTCAATCTGATACAGAGATTCAGAGTTCGAAGGAGGGAGGAAGAGCAGAGAGAGAGAACGAAGCTGGTACACGTTCTCGTGTTTGATCATCGATGCCTGGATCTGTTCCCCTCACGACTATTACATGGGCGTTGCCCTTGTCAGCTGACGCAGCAGCGGAGACATGTATGGGCTTCTTCTTGATGGGCTTGAGTTGGGTCACGGCCCAGTGGTGGTCATGACATTCCCTCCTCTTCAGTTCCTGCTTGACCCCAAGCAGGTGCATCAGGGTAATCCAGCCACAGACGGTTCTTGTTCTCCCAGGTGCACCACGAAGATGGCAAGCCAGTCCATTGCACCTGCGTCATAGAAACATCATGTTTACCTGAGCAAACGGTGCGATGAGCCACAATATGCAGCAGTTCCTCCGCTTCCTGGAGCATAGCACACTGCGAGGGCATGTCAGGTTGCGCCACCGTGTTTGCTGGAAGAGCTTGCTTCAGAAGAGAGACATGCACCACCGGATGAATGTGACTCCCAGGTGTAAGTTTAAGTTTGTAAGCCACTGCACCCACACGTTGGAGAACCTCATATGGCCCAAAGTACTTGTAACTCAATTTCTGATTTGTTCTGCGAGCTACTGACATCTGGACATACGGTTGGAGCTTGAGATAAACATGATCTCCAACTTGAAAGGACCTCTCCACTCTGTGCTTATCAGCCTGGGATTTCATTCGTTGATGTGCTCTCAGCAAGTTCTGTTGAATTAATCGTTGCATATAATCTCTTTCTGGCAACCAAGTAGCCAGATCAGTTACATTATCTAGTTTAGGATCCTGAAGCCCAAAATGTTTGGTTTATAACCATAAAGGACCTCAAACGGTGATCTCCGCAGAGCTGAGTGATAGGTTGTATTATACCAGAATTCAGCCAAAGCTCACAATTTGGACCATTTGTTGGGACACGCTTGAGTCATACATCTTAAGTATGTTTCCATACATTGATTGAGATGCTATGTCTGCCCATCAGTTCGGGGATGGTAGCTTGAACTCATGTTTAACGTTGTGTCAGTGAGTTTGAACAACTGTTGCCACAATGAGCTGGTGAACACTCTGTCTCGATCAGAGATAATTACCGATGGCAATCCATGTAACTTATACACATGATCAACATATAATTGTGCCACTGTCATAGCCGTAAAGGGATGCACCAACAGTATGAAATGTCCATACTTAGTGTATTTGTCAATGATCACTAAGATGGTATCAAACCTAGATGATTTGGGCAAACCTTCCACGAAATCCAAACTAACAATCTCCCAGGCACGAGTTGGAATTGGTAAAGGTTGGAGTAGTCCTGGCTTAGCCATGTGCTCTGATTTAGCTTGTTAACAAACACCACAGTGAGCAACATACTTCTTAACATCATGTTTCATATTAGGCCAAGCAAAGAGTGACTTCATCTTGTGATAAGTGGCAATAAAACCACTGTGTCCCCCAATGCCACAGTTGTGAAGTGCTAAAAGAATTGCATCTTTAGCTTCTGCGTGATTGCCCAGCCACACTCTGTCATTGTATTTAATAACACCATCATGAAGGGAATATCCCTGTGCATCAGGACTGGATAGACTGAGCTGAGTTAACAACTCCTTTGCTTTAGGATCAGCATTATAGCTTTCCACAAGGATCTCCAACCACTTGGGTTTTCCAGTAGATACAGCATGGACTTCTTGATGAGCAGGGCACCTGGACAAGGCATCAGCTGTTGTATTGGCACTGCCTTGGTGATACTTCACTTGATATTGTAGTCCCAACAATTTGCATAAGGCTTTGTGTTGTATGGAATTGGTGAATTGTTGAGCTTCCAAATGGATCAAACTTTTGTGATCTGTGTAGATCGTGAATTGCTGGTGCTGCAAGTATGGTTTCCACTTCTCTACTGCCATAATTAAATCCAGACATTCCTTTTCATAAGTGGACAATGCCTGGTTTCTTGCACAAAGAGCCTTGCTAAGATATGTGACGGGATGGCCTCCTTGTGATAATACAGTACCCACTCCTAAACCAGATGCATCTGTGTAAATGTCAAAGGGCATTTGAAAATTGGGCAAAGCCAATACTGGTGCATTCATGAGTGCCTTCTTCAATGCTTGAAAGGTTGCTTCTGTTGTTGATGTCCAAAGGAATTGAACATGTTTCTTGAGCAACTCAGTCATAGGATTACTGATGATACCCTACAGAGCAATGAATTTACGGTAGTAACTAGCAAGTCCCAGAAAAAGCTTTCAGCTCTTTAATAGTCAAAGGCACAGGCCAGTCCTTAATTTCTTGAATTTTAGATGGTTCAGTAGCTACTCCTTGAGCACTAATGATATGCCCAAGATATTCAAGCTCTGTTTGAGCAAAGGAACACTTTGATAACTTTACAAAAAACTGCTGCTTCGTCAAGATGTCAAACACTTGTTGCAGTAAGACCTTGTGCTCCAGTAGAGTCTTGGAGTACAGGAGAATATCATCCATGAGTATCAATACACCCTTGCACAACAGAGGAGCAAATATGACATTAATTGCCATTTGAAATGTAGCTGGAGCATTTGTAAGACCGAAAGGCATTACTTTAAACTCCTAGTGCCCGTGATGTGTCTTGAATGCTGTTTTGGAAAATGACGCAGTGGGGGCCTTCCCCACTGTCCGACGCGTCAAAAAATGTTGTTTTGAATTCTTCGCCAGCAGCCACTCTTATCTGATGCTATCCACTCCATAAGTCAAGTTTGGTGAAAAACTGAGATCCATGCAACTCATCCAGTAACTCATCGATCACTGGAAGAGGGTACTTGTTTTTCATAGTGAGTGCATTGAGATAGCGATAATCCACACACATTCTCCAACTGCCATCCTTCTTCTTCACCAAGATTACTCGAGATGCATAATTAAGGACTTTGACTCGGTTGGATCACTACACTTTTGATCATCTCAGTAATTTGTTGCTCTAACACATCTTTTTGAGTGGGAGCATAGCGATAAGGCTTTTTCTGAACTGGCATAGCTCCAGGGATCAGAGGTATTTGATGATCAAAGGGCCTTCTCAATGGTAATTCCTTTGGTTCTTTGAATAGTTTCTCATTCTGATCAAGGACCTGTTGAATCAGTGCTGGCACAGAAGCGGATTCAGATTGAATTTGGGAGGGTTGCAGAGTGATAAGTTGCGCCACAACATCTTCTTGTATCAACTGATGAACTACTGCTTCAGTAACAGTTGGACAGTAACTATTGTTTCCCCACAATCCTCTCAGTGTTATCCTCTTTCCTACATGGATAAACTGTATCTTCTTGCGTTTCCAATCAACAAACAAACATGTTTCCCATTGCATGTTTCTAGCCATTCCATGCCCAATATGATATCATAGCACTTGATAGGCAACACCCGCACACCTGTGGAAAATTTTGTGTCCTGAACACCCCACCAAAGCTGAGAAATGCCCTCCTGGCTAGGCATTCTACTTCCATCAGCAATTGTAACTTGGACCATTAGCAATTGCTTCACTGGTAATTGAAGTTTAGAGACTAAAGCAGCATTGATGAAGTTTCCTGAGCTTGCCGAGTCAATGAGAATAAGAAACCGAGTTTTGAAAATGTATCCCAACAATCGCATTGTTTTCTTGCTGACAGTGCCTTCAACCGCTGCCAAGGAAATGCAGTTAGCTTGTTCTGTTTCAGACTCACTGCTCACAGAGCTAGCATCATTATCTTCTTCACTTGAGATACTTTCCTTGTCTATTTCCAGAGCGGCACAAATCTCATTGATCACGGCCAACTGAACTTGCTCAGGGCATTTGTGCCCCAGGCCATATTTGCCCCCACACATGAAACATTCACCACGAGCACGTCTTTGAGCTCGTAAGTTGTCCAACTTGCCTGCCATGACTGAGGCATTTGGCTTGGCAACCTCCACTACTGGTTCAGTTGGGTGTGCTCCCAATTTCCCTGGACCAGCCTGATTATGCCACCTTTTGTTTTCATATTTCTTTGAATAACCGGATTGTAATTGAGATTCCTGTAAGAAGTCCAAGGATATCACAGCATCAACCGTTTTAGGTTTGTGGAGAATTATATCAGTACAAATTTCCTTCTTCAAACCCTTTATGAACTTAGCAACAAAAAATGTATCATCTAGAGCATTATTATGTGCTAGCAATTGATGCATAAATGTTTCAAACTCCTTCTGATAACTATCTACATCACCAGTCTGCCTAATGCTCAAAGTATTACTCATATCAGTGTACTAGAGATCTTTAGCAAATTTTTGACAAACTACAATACAAAGCTGGACCAAACTTTCAACAGTGTGTTGAGCTTTATAAGTTTGTAACCATAAGGCAGCAGAACCAATGAAATGCAAGGTGGAATAGTCTATTTTGTACTCTTGAGGCACATGAAACATATTGAAGTACTTTTCTGCTTTCTCTTTCCAGAACTTAGGATGAGAACCATCAAACTTTGGGAAATTTGTTTTAGGCATGAGAAACTCATGAGTATCCCTATTGTATCAGTCTCTAGCATGATGAGTATCACGAGATGTACTGAATTCAGCAGGGTTACGAGGTAAATGAGACACACCATTGGCCAGAGCATGCGGATTGGCAATGATCTGGTGTTCGTGGTCCTCGTGGCACCCATTAGGGCTGGGTGTGCGTTGCAGCACAGTGGACATCGTCCCCTCCAAGGATTGAACTCGAGTGACGAGCTAGTCCCTCCATGTGGGTCTCGATTGAGGTCACCTTACTGAGCACCACTTCATGATTCTTCAGTAGACGCTCGGTCCTAACCGAGCGCGAGTGGCAGGAATCAAAAAACTCGCTGTCGTCTCCGCCGCCTTGGTGAGACCCAACACCAGTTGATTCAGCTAGGTATTGATGTCTGTCGTCACCGCCGTCTGGGTAGCCAGACCTTGTTCTACCGCTACCAATATCCAAATCATCGTATACAATTATGTAAGTAACTCAAACTCTAGCATCAAGATCAAGAATGATATACAAACAACAGACATGTCGTACCGCTTTGTCTCTAACCACGAGAGAGAGGCGATCAGATCTACGTGCCTCCCGTTGGCGCCGCCGCAGGTCTGCCCTGTTTTGGTGGCCTTCATGCCATGGAGCTAAGGTGGATCTCGCCCCTTGTCGGCAGGAGGGCTCCGTTTTTTTTGGTCTAGTCTCCAGATTTGTTGGTGCGGCGCTCTGTTTGTGGCGGTGTCGCTTCTTGCAATAATGTCTCCCCGGTTTCAGCCCCATCTCGGCGGCGACGTTGAGAAGCTCGTGGGAGTGGTGTGGTCCTCAAGGAATTCTTCTGGCGGTGGTGGTCTCCGGATCGTCATGGAGCTTCATTGTGGGTTCATCCTTCTTCTTCGGCTCTTGGACGGATGTGGTCTTCTTGACCCGTTCGGCGACTTCCCGCCCGCAACCAACAACGTCATGCCGGATCTGGAGGAGCGGCAGCGGCGGCGCGCCGTCGACACAGTCTGGAGGTTGAAGACGAAGGTCATCTCAAGGATCACGTTGTAATTTTTTATTGAGGTGTTTTGT
Organism: Poa pratensis; assembly: GCA_947311845.1. Taxonomy (NCBI): domain Eukaryota; kingdom Viridiplantae; phylum Streptophyta; class Magnoliopsida; order Poales; family Poaceae; genus Poa; species Poa pratensis. The sequence goes on from CAMZMU010000068.1 coordinate 21,641,745, forward strand.
ACCGTTCGGTGTTTCTTTTAATGTCAGGGTCCTTTTTGCAAAAAAAGATCAAGAATGATATATAACGTATAACTTCTCCTAAAGTGACTTGTACTTTGCATTCCCATACATCCCAAGTTTGGGTGGGATGGTAGATTTTTTTATTATATTTCTCTATCTTTTCTCTTAAATCGTGATCAGCAATATAGGAGGCAGGACCAGCTTTATTAGCTTTCACATATGGTTGTTTCGCTATTTTTTGTAACATAAGGATTAATTCATGCAAGGACACAATAAATCGTTAAATAAGAAGATCAAAGTTAATGTCACAAAGCATTTTTAATTTTCTCTATATGTGCAGCTTTTTCATTTAATTTTCCCCTATAGCAACGAGTTCCTCTTTAACAAGTTGTTAGTTACAAGAGTTTCAGCAGGTTCCATCATCATAAGTGACTCTCTTGTTATATCAGTTTCTTCTTAAACATATTTATGGTCTCTTTAGGTGAATTTAAATAGGGACCACCTATTTAGATAAATGCTCCCTTTTTTGAACATATCATCTACTTTCTTGAATCTATATATGAACTCTTCGTTGAGTTATTTTTGTGTAGCTATGAATGATCTAATGGTGTTCTAGCTCTAGATCATTGGAACATTACTAAAGTTAGACTAGTTATTAGGAGCATAAGGTTGTCTAGCATAGCCATTATTAAACATTGTTGCTGAAATTTTAAATAGTTCTCGATAATAGGTCGTTATTTGTATAGTCGACTTGAACTATATATCAATATGATATTTAAAATATTATTATACATTTGTGTATTCATTTTCCGTTGAATTTTTTGTTTGCACTTTTTTACTTTATATTTATCAACCTAACAAATAATGAATTTTTAAGAGATAGTACATCTTTTAATTTTCATTAAAAACAAAGAGATCATGGTGCACTATGCAAATAAGGTTTGGTAAAGCCTACTATGCATATGAAGTTGGTGACACATCGTGTCGTGGGATTGTCACGGCAAATGTCATAGGATGGCTTCTCATCGTGTGGAGCAATGTGACTTGGGAATCACGAAGAGGTTCGCACACACAAGGTTTACCTAGGTTCGGACCCTAGCTTGGAGGTAAAGACCTACTCCTGCTTTGTTGTATTGATTTTGTGGGATGTACAACGTGTGCTAATGGCGGGTGCACTAGAGCTTAACTGAGCTCTGGCGCAAGGTGTATCGAGATGAATCTGTCATCTAAGGTTTCACCTGGTCGACCTTATATAGGAAGTCGACTAGGTTTATAGGAGATCCGAGTCGGTTTAGGAGGCGGTAACCTACTCGCTACAATCACGACTACTTAGAACGCAATCTTCGTAGCGCATATCTCCTTATCCGAGTCATTGATCAACTCAGCGTCCCTCCGAGCTGGCCCACCAGGTTCCATGATGGACCCGGTATCTAGAAGATGTCCTCTGATTGGGCTTTGGGCCACCCGGTCTTGTGGTCCGACTCGTGGTACTGCGCCAGCCCGATTGGGCATTCCCTCATCATATTGTGTATTTGTTGTCCATACAGTGTTGTCGTAATTCATTGAGAAGGATCACCAAACAGGTAAGTAAAAATGGTTTGGGTAGGAAACAAAGAGGACATGGCTAATTTCAAGCTAGGGTAAGCTATTTTAACTAATAACACATAAAAGTGAAATGTATAGGAAATCCAAACAATATTACATTCCTTTTCGAGCTTAGTTTTTCCCTGTGTATCAAACTTCCATAACATTCCTTTTTCACTTTAGATATGTTATGTTATGAAATTAAAATCCCATACAATGATTTGAAAACTACAATAAAAATGTTACATATCGTTTATGCCATCATTCCATAATGTACCATACAAATTTTAAAAGCAACTGGAAGTGGTGCCCGCACAATTGCGCGGGGCACTGTGTTAGTTGATTAAAAAATAAACATGCAGATGCAATATAGAGTGTTCTATCAGACAATTTGTAATGACACACAAATAGTAAGTACTATAGAAAACATGAATCGGAAATAGAGAAAGTTACAGAGTAATTTGCTTTCGGTTTTTTGAGGGAATCAAGTAAAAGAGTCCTTCTAGAGTTCTAGTACATGTAGTGTTTTCTAAACACATGGTATAGCCAATATTATCTACCTATGAGATATCATAATTTCAAATTGATAAATCTCCTCCGTAGATTTTCTATACTTTTAAAATATAATGGAAATATGCGCTTTCATGTGTCATGTATAGATATTGGCCACCAATATAAAAAATTATCTCTCACGGTGCTGGTTTCTATAAGGATACTACTAATAGATTCCTAAAATCCGTAGGAATGTCAACTTGGTTTTTCAACCAACATGCCGACTTGATTAGTTTGTTTTCAATTTATAAACGTTATCGGCTTCTACGTAATTATATTATGCAGATTTGGTCCAGGAAAAAATCCTCCCCACTGGGGGGGGGGGGGGGGGGGGGGGGTCAATCAAACATTGATCTTACTGGAATGTAATTCCATAGGCCAGCACATAACATATATGTAGTCCATGTGTAACAAACAAAGTGTCGTAAAAAAGGTACAAAAGGCCCAAACCAAACCAACTTTTAGATGACATACTCCTAGAAGAGATTTGGATGTAATTAATGTAATCATTAGAGGATTTGGATACAATTAATGTCCAAAATAATGTGGCTAAAGTTGTGTTATGCATTTATAATAGTTTATTCGATTCTAATCCTCGTTAAAGATTGAATGCGTCTAGATAAGGATGTGGAGATGCTAACATAGGAATGTTTTTATGGTTCTAAATAAGGATGTGAATACGCGTATAGAAATAATTATCTTAGCGGTTCCAAAGAAGGATATGAATGTACTCATATAAGATAATTGGAAAGTAATTAATACTATCTATAAACTAGCATATTTTAAATGGCGTATGTTAGTACATACCAAATATTTACAGGATCCGAGTCTACTCAAGTAGCAACGGTTATATATCAATTTATAATCAATTAAAATATATGGACAGATGACCATGAACTTCCATATCGGTTACACCAAAATTATTATGATTGCAAAAAATTCTTATACACACTTATGTAAATGTCTCTGACAAGCGGACCCAATGTTCCATAGAATGATGCAACTTTTGGTCGAAGTTTTCCATTTACAACCCTTTACCTCCTATATAAGGAGATCACATCTCCTCATATCTCAAACTAATATGTTGTTAGCCAATAGTAACCATAAATCTGTATCCATTCTTAGATCCTTTTGCTATCTACTTGTAGTGATAAGTTGGTTTCAAGCTATGAATCATAGTATGCCGAGGAGGGGGAGAAGGTCGGGTGTCATGTACATCGCTAACGACAAAGAGCGCGCCATCACCTTTTTCAAGAGGCGTAGCGGCTTGTTCAAAGGTGCCGCTGACCTCTCTATCCTCACCGGCGCTAGGGTTGCTGTCATCCTAGAGACGGATAGAGAGAAAATTCATTCATTTGGTACGCCATCAGCCGAGCCCATTGTTGATGCTTTCTTGTCAGGAGCTCTACCAACAAGTCCATTTGTCGATGAGGCAAAAGCTGCCAGAATTTTTTGGCTGCAAAGTGAGGTGGCACAGTTGGAAATGGAGAGAGCAATTCAAGACAAGAGAAACCAACTCTCCATCCAGCATATGAAGGAGATCCAAGATGAGAACCCAGGTATGGTGGCAAACCTTGTCTTCTCGAAGGAAGAAGGTCTCAGTCTAGAAGATCTTGAGAAGCTATTCAATGACATCTCACGGGTCCAGGAGAACATCAGAATCCGGCTTCCTCCATTGCATAATGGTAACAAAGCCAAAACCTATCGTCCAGTCATGGAAAGAAACATGCTGCCATCGGGAGGCCCATCGTCATATTACCTACACAATACTACTTCATCATTTCCATCATCTTTGTCTCACCACCTTTTTCAGCACCAGTTCCCTTCGGTTCCACTACCATCACCACCAAACAAACATTGGCACCACTTCTTCCTACACATGTACCACAAATTCTCCAGTATGCCCCATTGGCTTCAGCACCACAGTTTGCTTCCATAATGCATCCGATCCCTGATCTGAGACAAGAGCTACCTCTGCCACAAGATCAAAACATTCTCAACTACCCAAGTCCTTGCAACACGGTGCAGCCACCACAACACTATGTAGATCCTAACTCAACCTTCCATCAGAACTTGGAGGCCTCCCCGCTACTGGTAAACTCTAGTTTCAATGATTTTTTTGTTGACCCGTTTGGCCATGCCTCATGGGAATATCCTCTCTCAAATCAGGCATACTACAATGAATTGCTAGGGGTGGATGTATCCTTGGGATACAATGGTACCGATGTAGGACAGTGTTCTTCTATTGGGCAAGATATCAATATTGATGCACTATATGGAGGACTCTCCTAGAAGCTATAGCGTTTCCATTCAGATGCTATATCGACTAAAAAGATAGTGATATTTCCATTGGATAATTCGGCCTCTTTGAGGCAACAATAGTTCATGTTCGATGTTTTAGGTCTTGGGCCATGAAGGTTGTTTCATCTGTATGACCTTTACATCCATGTGTCAACGAGTATTTTCATTATAATAAAATAGTCATTTTTATATTGAGATGTTTACATGGTGAAAGTAAGGCAAGAGGATCATGGATTCGCAATAACTCTCCTCTTGACTTATTCTGAGTCAAACTTACTAAATAAACTTAAGAAATGAATCTTGTTCGTTACAATAACGGAAAAGTCCAATCCAAATATCCTCTCAAGAGATGAGCATTAATAACCTCTTCCGATGGCACCAGATTACCAACAACAATAACAACCCACTATGATATTCATCCGAATAAATCACTTTTTCTGACTAGAAGCCAACATTTCTTGCATCAAACTAGAAACAGAATATAGAACTCCGAAGAAATGGATCCCACCTAAATGCGTGACTCCGACTTATACATGTATGGTTACAAACATCGAAAACAACCTTGATCTAGCTCTCCACGAATATTGTGTAAACATGCCTTTTATACACATGGTGTTAACTCTTCTCGCTGATTTAGAGTACAAACTTAAAAAGACTACCAACCATCCCATATGCGCAAACCAATTAATTAATATAAGTACACAAATTTTACTAAGATCACCTTAAATCTAGACTCACGTAATATTTTAGATAAATCTGGTTTTTTCTAGCCGACATTCTACTTTGGTCGTTAGCTAAATTGAGAAAAGTCATGTCAGATATATATAATGTGTCAACGATATATGGGGATGTCCGTGTATCCAAAACTAATAGACGGAGTCTAGGGGCCACATCAGTTTGTTCGATACACGGCACTCGGGCTCCTGGACGAATTAGGACTGATGTCAGATCATACAGATGAAAGATATCTACCAGGTACTTGGCATAAAGAGTAAAATCCATCATTAGTACCTGAACTTGTCGAGCAAAATCAGTTCAGTCATTACAAAGGGAATACAGTTTTACGGTCACTGAAGACGTGTGGGAGTGTCACATACGGTCACCGCGTCAACTGGAGGGGAGTATTTGATGATGTTGGGAGTTGACAGGTTAATTTGTTTTGCACAAAGACCCCTCCCTCCTATTTTCCCTCTTCTTCCCCTCTCTCACCTAATCCACCAATCTCATCCACCGTCCCCAACACCGATACTGCCGCCTTCGCTCGCAGCACGGCGCGATGTGCGGGCACGACCTGAACGTCCAGGGACTCGGTGACCAGATGGGAATGAGGCGGCGCACGCGCTGGCGATGCCCGTGGCGGTCCGCCGTGCCCAGTCTGACGTTCCCGTGCAATGGCCGCTCGTAGCCTCTGTGCACAACCACGCACACGACCGTGCAAGTGCAACGACATATGTGGCGGTGATGCTGGTGTTCATCGCCGGCCGGACGCAACACACACCACACATACGAGAACGAAACTACGAATGCCACACACACGCACGCACATCACATGGCAAGCATAGCATGCGCATCATAAGCTCACCACACACGTCCGCCAGGTCTGCTCGATCAAGGGCACCGTAGGCTTGTCGGTGTATCTATGGGTTAGCTGATGACGGCGCCGGGTACGCGCGCAACGGGAATGAGCAGTTGCTGGATGCGTCGTTAGACAAGCTCAGCTCGACGGAGATGACGGAGGAGTGCCCGTTCTCCGTGACTCCGTCGTTGGCGTGGTCGTCGTCACCGTTATCGCGGCGGATTTGACCGAGCCGTACATGTCGACGGGGCGCCACAGCGCGGGTTCGTCGCGTGCAGTGCGGCGCCGTGCTCTGCGCGAGCACTCCGAACCCAGGCAAGTCGCCAAGCGTCGTCCTTGCTATGAGTTGCCTCCGCCTGCGCCATGCGAGCACCGGCCGGGGCCGGGTCAAATTCGAGTGCCTGGGAGGAGCAGCAACGGGGCCGAGGGCCGCTGCGCCCGGTCTGCTACCTGGCGACGCATGCGCCTCCGTTCGCGGTATGCGGCGGCAACCACGCGCCGGCGCAGGGCAGGCATGTCGTGGACGACAACCACGGCGCACACGGCGGGCACGTCGTGGACGAAGATCACGGAAGCGGCGCCGCCCAAGATCGCAGCTCCTCGCCGCGTCCCTCGTCGAAGTCGACGAGATCATCGCGGTAGCTCATCCCCGCTGGGCGGTGCCTCCCCGGTCCAGTCTCCATCCATACGGCCGGCCCCAGCCTCCCCCGAGCATGGCGTGGCCTCTACCATCGTCCTGCTCGACGGCGAAATTGCCGAGGCAACGGACCGGCGCCTACCGTGCCTAGTTGACCCTTTAGCTAGGTGTGTTGCTGCTGTTTTTTCGTTAATGGGTCTTTTTGTAAAAATTATTTGACCGGTCAACTGCCACGTCATCAAATACACAACGCCATCGGGCCCAATGACCGTAGATGAGCCCCAGTGTCGTCTTCAGTGACCGTAAAACTGTATTCCCTTTGTACGATGACTGAACTGATTTTGCTCGACAAGTTCAGGTACTAATGATGGATTTTACTCTGGCATAAAATACGGGAAGACCTACTCGTACATGAACAAGACACCTAGAGGTTGCAAAAACCATCATTACGTTTGTTGGGACAGGGCTCATCATCAGAACTTCATTATGAATATTTCCCACTGGCTTAAAGATATATAGTTAATATCCCACACTGATAATGTGTTCCCCGTGTTGACCAGGTGGTCCTACACGGACACATCGTACCTACACATACACGTCGTAGAAGACTCTAAAAGGTTTATCTATCTATATCTATACCTAATAATAAAAGCGCTAAAACTTCCGCCGTTTGATTTGGTAGGTCATTGTAATTGCCATTGAAGTTCGTAGAAATTACCACCACTGCCATTGGTAAGTTACGTACCGTTTGGTTTTTATCTGCTTCGTCATATGCTATCGCTCGTTATCCGAACTTAAAAATTGGATCCGAGTGTTTCTCTACCTCCAAACGCATCGGAACGCAATGGACGAAGACCATAAGGAGAGCTCCACCAAGCCCGTGGAAACGTGGTGAGGCCCGCTGCCCCGGTGACCAATCCATCGTGGACGTGCGCGTCCGCTGCGAGCGTCGACCTAGGGGCCATCATCAACAGCCGAACTGTGCTCCTCCGGGACGCGCGTCGTCGGCCGGGAAACCGCGAGAAGAAGTGCGGTTTGCAGGTCGGCGAGCTCCTTCATTCGTTCTCCGGGAAGAGAGGCTTGTGCATCGATGACGGCGGCATGGCAAAGGAGGCCGCCGAATCAAGCAAGACGGCACCGAGCAGAATCGATCGAGTGGTGCAGAGAAGACTAAACTTGATCTAGCAGGCGTGGGCAACCGCGGGGTGTGGTTGCTTCGAGGCTCCGGCATCCAGCCAAATGTGTTTCTTGGCGAGGCGAAATAGGCAGCCATTAGAGGCGGCCGAGTACATGAGCGTGATCTTGAGAAGACGAAGCTTAACTCCTCAAGCTCCGGTCAAAGCCCGCGAGGCGAGCATCCAATGGAGTGTGCTGTCCACGAGCGCCTTGAACATGTCCGCCACGTCGGAGCGTGGTAACGGCAGCGCCGGCGTCCAGGGGAGCGACCACGGGAGGGCCCATATGGCGATGAGACCGAAGTGGGAGACCCGGTCAGGATGCTGACGGTGACGGTGTGCGTCTGCCGCATGGCCGTCTATGTGTCGGCCATAAGCGCCATAGCAGATTCCTGACTCGCCGGTGTGCCGCACACATTGACAGGTAACCCGAAGTCACAGAATGCAAACCTGTAGTCTGCCGTCGAGGGCCTAGGCCTGGCCAGTGCCGACGGTGAATCAAAACACACTTACTAATGAAATGGGCGAAGTACCGAATAGAAGGGAGCAAAATATGCCGAATCTTACCACCTTCTTTTACGAAACCTCTACCTTTGGTGATCTCCGAGTAAAGTCCCACCAGATGCCCAGGTTGACTATCCATCTTCTCATACGATCCCCAATGAGGAACTCTGATGGCTGTGCAAAAATCATAGAACAGAAGATCGACAGGAACATTGTAGATTTTATAATGAACCATGGGGTTCTGCAAGGAATAGCTAAATCTGAAATCTTGCACAACTGACATAGTCAGTTTTGCAAATTGAGGAGGTTCTCCATTAATAAAGTTTTCCAACCCTGCATTAGAAGTTAGTGTGTTAAAATCATGCAGGATTCCTGCAGCGGACATAAAAGTGTGACAAGGATAAACTGCAGGGTGCACGGAGTCTTCACGTTTAACTCCCATCACTTCTCCCACATCCAAATCATCAGGATTAATTGAAGGTCCATGCATATTTCCATCCATCTTCGTTCTCTGAAATTTTCAACAACTCTCATAAAAATAGATTTTGGAACTATTAAATCAAGGGAACTACTATTGGGACTTGCAAGAGGGCTACACATGCATCAAAGATGATTAATCTAAGCATAGAATAAGCATGCAAGCTCACTTAACAAGCAATATACAGCAGCTAAATACTCAAGATATACACAACTAAACAAAATTCTACTTGGATAATCGGAGGAGTCACTTACCAGAGAACAAATGATCCAAATCTTAGCAACAAAGATGGGCTGAGTAAGGAGATCGAAAAATTCGAGCTCAAGAGCAGCAAGAACACGAAAATGGGAAATGGTGGTGTGTTGTGTCGGGAGAGAGAAAGGATGGGGAGGAAGCTCACCATGTGGATGGCCAGGTGGGGCCCACGCCAGGGCAGGGCACGCCCCCTGCCTCTGCCGCACCGATGGGTGGCCTGGTGGGTCCCCCTGGTCATCCCTCGGTGCTTCCACGTTCCATTTTTCAAAAAAGGAATTTACGTAATTTTTCTAGAAATTATTGACAACTTTTATTTTCGAGCAATTTCTGTGTACTTTAAACAATGAATAGCAGCAAAAAAATTTTATAACTGAACTATTTATCGCTAAAAATTTGTAATGACAGAGGTAAAACAGTAGGTAAAACAGATGAGAAGGAGAGAATGTTGTTTAACAATTTTATGCATCTAAAATGTATTTGTTAACAAGGTTGATCAAGTCTTGCCACCAAATATATTTTATTTGACATAAAAGAATTAAACTACATGAAACCATCATTTTACCTTATATTGAATAGCTATAGATCCCACCATGATATGCTGATATCCTTCATAACGATCATATATAGGACAATCAATACTCCCCACTTTGATAGTACTAAAATTTGCAATTGTATTAACACCATAAATTTTATCCTGCTTCTTGGAAAATAAACAGTATGCTCTTTATCATTGACATTGAAAGTAACCTTCCCTTTATTGCAATCAATAATAGCTCCTGCAGTGTTAAGAAAAGTCTTCCAAGAATAATAGACATATTATCATCTTCAGGCATTTCCAACACAACAAAGTCAGTTAAAATTAAGCAATTGTTAGCAACTTGAACAGGAACATCCTCACATATACCAACGGGGACAGCAGTAGATTTATCAGCCATTTGCAAAGATATATCAGTTGGTATCAATTTATCCAAATACAACTTTTATAAAGGGAGAAAGGCATCACACTTACTCCTGCTCCAAGATCACAAAGTGCAGTCCTAACATAATTATTTTTGATGGAACAAGGAATAGTTGGTATACCTGGATCTCCAAGCTTCTTTGGGACCTTACCATTGAAAGAATAATTAGCAAGCATAGTAGAAATTTCCTCATTAGGAATCTTCCTCTTGTTAGAGACAATATCTTTCATATATTTTGAATAAGGAGGCAACTTAATAGCATCAGTCAAAGGAATTTGCAAAAACAAAGGTCATCCACTCACAAAATTTGTTATAGTGTTCTTCTTCCTTGGATTTATGTTTCTTATTAGGAAAAGGCATTGGTTTTTGCACCCAAGGTTCTCTTTCCTTACCATGTTTGTTAGCAATAAAATCCTCTTTAGTGTAATTCTTATTTTCAGTATCCTCATCAGATTCCTCTTCAATTTCTTCTTTATCATTAGCATTGTTCTTATCATTATCATTAACATGTTCATTCCACTTTCAGTTTCAGCATCAGACACAGATATACTATTAGGATCATTAACAGTTCTTTATCCCAAGTAGTTTCAGAGGATTCAACAACATGTTTATGTTTCTTCTTCTTTTTCTTAGAAGAAGTACCAGGTTTTTCAATTGACTGAGAGTCTTGTTCAATTCTTTTGGATGTCCTTCAGGATACAAGGGATCCTGAGTAGAAGCACCACTCCTAGTTGCTATACCAAAAGCATGTTTCCCATCATTGTTAGAATTCTTAGCTAGCAATCTTTTTGTACTTTAGTAATTTGCTCCATTTGAGTTTGAACCATATTAAAATGTTTAACAAGGCCTCTAACATCATTAGCAGTTCTTTCTAATACATCACGCAAATTACTAATAATACGAGAATTTTCTAACAGATGATTTTGCACTCTCATGTTAAAATGCTCATGCTTAACAATAAAATTATCAAATTCATCTAAGCATTGATCAGGAGCTTACCATAAGGAACATCACCAGCATTAAAATATTGTAGAGAGTGTACCTCAATTGAAGGTTGAGGAATTGGCTTACATAATTCTTCTATTGGAGGTAGATTCTTCACATCTTCAGATTTAATACCTCTCTCCTTAAGAGACCTCTTGGCTTCTCTCATTCCTTCATTATCAAGTTCAATAACACCTCTCTTCCTTGGTGTGGGCACTAGAGCAGGTTCAGGTATAGTCCAATCTTCATGATTTTGTCTTATCTTAGCCATTAATTCCTCAGCTTCATCTGGAGTTCGCTTCCTGAAAACACAACCAGCACAACTATCCAGGTAGGTCCTACATTCGACAGTTAGTCCATTATAAAATATATCAAGAAGTTCATTCTTAGCTAGTTGATGTCCCGGTCGAATCCTAATTAAATAGCAAAACCTTGTCCAAGATTCAGACATGTTTTCTTCCTGTAATTGCTTGAAGTTAAAAATTCTCTGCAAAACAGCATGCTGAGCACTAGCAGAATAATATTTCTGGAAGAAAACATCATTCAAACCTAGAGGACTTTTAATAGAACCAGGAGATAAATTACTAAACCAAGTTTTAGCATGATCTCTCAATGAGAAAGGAAATATTTTAGTAACAAAGTAGCTGCGTTTTTTAGTATCATCAGAGAACAAACTAGTTAAAGAAGAAAGCTTGTTCATGTGTTCTACAACACTTTCATTTTCAGCACCACAAAAAGGGTCTTTCTCAACAACAGATATGAGAGACAAATCCACAGAAAAATCATAATCTTTATCTCTTATATTTATAGGAGATGTAGCAAACTTAGGATCAGGAGACAATTTATAATTAACAACATGTCTTTAAATAAGATTTCTTATAGCATTAGCATCAGCAGATGATTTAACATTCATACGTTCATCAATAAAATCATCATCAAGATCTATATAGGTTTCCTCGGGATCATCATCACCAATGAATTCCCTCGACCCAGGTGAATCAGCAGGTGTAATAACATTTTCATCAGGCATTTCAGTATTCTCAATTTGTCTAGACCTAGCAATCGTAGCATCTAGAAAAGCACCTAGAAAAGCACCTAACGAACCACTTTCACTAAGCACAGTAGAAGCATCATCAAATTCATCAGAGGTATTTTCGGATCCAGCAGTAACAACACGTGAAGCAGGCACATGTGGTGGTGTAATAAGTCTATTAATAACAGACTGTGAATCAAGAGCAGCTGCGGTGTTTAGAGTTGTACCTTTCCTTGTAGTGGATGGAAAAATAGCCACCTTCTTGTCATGAGCCTTCCCCATGATAAATGAATTGCAGTGAATAATATCACTTTCAGATGAGCTTATAAATAAAGCTATGCTCCCCGGCAACGGCGCCAGAAAATAGTCTTGATTACCTACAAGTATAGGGGATCGCAACAGTCTTCGAGGGAAGTAAAACCCAAATTTATTGATTCGACACAAGGGGAGCCAAAGAATAAATATAAGCCTTGATAGATGAATTGTCAGTTCAGCTGCACCTAAGAGTAAACTTGCTCGACACAATTTATCAGTAGCAACGGTGATATAACAGCAGTAGTAGTGAAGTAACAATAGCAACAGTGTAACAATAGCAACAGTGTAACAATAGCAACAGTGTAACAAGGACAGCAGTAGTGAAGATAGCTCATGTAATAGTCATAACACAGGGCATTTGCAGATAGGTAATAATAAAGCATCCAAGTACTAGTCAAACATAGGCATATGTTCCGTATTTAGTTGTACGCGCTCGCAATGAGAAACTTGCACAACATCTTCTGTCCTGCCAGCCCGTTTGCAGCGGGGCCTCTAGGGAAACTACTGGTAATTAAGGTACTCCTTTTAATAAAGTACCGGAGCAAAGCATTAACACTCCATGAACACACGTGATCCTCAAGTCACAGCCATCCCCTTCGGTTGTCCCAATTGCTGTCACTTTGGGCCTCGGGTTCCGGACAATGACAGGTGTATACAACTTGCAGGTATGATCTAAAACATAATTATACTCATGATTCAATAACATGTTCAGATCTGAGATCATGGCACTCGGGCCCTAAGTGTCAAGCACTAAGCACAACAAGTTGCAACAACGATAAATAGCACTAACAATGGATACTGGGCACCATACCCTAACAATCTAACATATATTACATGAACAATCTCATCCAATCTCTACTATCCCCTTCAGCCTACAACGGGGATTACTCACATATGGATGGGGGAATCATGGATGGTTGATGGAGAGGTGTTGGTGATGACGATGGCGATGATCTCCTCCGAATCCCCGTCCCAGCAGGGTGCCAGAACGGAACTTCTGATCCCCGAATTGGGGTTTTCGGTGGCGGCGGAGCGTGGATGTGTTTTGCGATAATATGACGACCTCCCTGACGTTTTTAGGTCAGAGGCAATAAGTAGTCGAAAGGGGAGCGTCGGGAAGCGACCGAGGTGTTGATGCATGTAAAATGCATACATGAACTTTGCATTATTTTACTTATATTCCAGTCATATTTGCATCATATAAGGGTTATATCACTGTTTTATAATGATTTTGGGAATATTTGACATGTTTCCTATTTTTTTATGGAATTAGCCCTGCACAGGCAGAAAACCCCTTTTTCCATGTTTTTGACTTTCAGGGACCAAACGATGTCCAAATGACGTAATATTTTACGGGGCCCAATATGTGAAATAAGAAGACGTACCAGCCAAGAATCCGCGAAAAAGGAAGTCCGAGGAAGAAATTAGATGGTCCCATGCGGCCAGGTACATAGGCCGTGTGGGACCACCTCTTTTATTCCTCGTGGCTCCGATGTCGTCCGTTTTCGTCTCCGTGCTTCGTCTTGACCTAAAAACGCCTATAAAAATAGTCCCCCGACGTTCTCTGGAAGGAGCGCCGCCGAAACATAGAAACCACGAAACAGAGACCTGGAGCTGCAGATTGGAGGGGGAAAACTCCGGCGGGCGCTGCCGGGGTGGTCTCCATCTTCTCCAACGACTTCTCCACCGTCTCCATGATGAAGGGGGAGTAGTCCACCCCCTGGACCTTGGGTTTGTGGTGGTAACTTGATCTAATCTCTCTATGTATGATCATTGTTGGAGTCCATATGATGTGCCTTGCATAAGTATGGATCTATCTATGTAATTCTTATGGTGGATATTGTGGTATGAGATGATTTGTTATACATTTACCGTTGTGTTGGAGCTTTTATGATTTGTCATACTTTGGAGATATTCTATGATGCATGTGATGGTTTGATTTATGCATAATGCCTTGTTTATCCTTGTCATGAGGTGATTGACACCACCAAGTGTGGATAGATGAGAGAGATGTGGTCATGCACACGAATTATGAATCATTGCACTAGTGTTTAGAATATTGTCCATTATGAAGTATGATGTATGTAGGTACGGGATGGCCGATGTGACACGGCATATGTATTGAGTGACATGTGAAATACAGCCCAACATCCTTTATCTGGGGGTAAAAAGGAAGAGTATGATGTGGGAGTGACAGCAACCACGCTAGCCTTACGAGGGTGACCTAGCAACACAAATGAGTACTTCTTTCAACTATGTGTTTTAGGACATATAGCCGTCATAAAAGCTACCATTAAAACATGACAATTGTGTGTACTTTATCTATAACATGATAATCACCGTAGATGAGAGAGAGGATTAAGTGAACCCATGTCCATTGTTCCTATAAGAGAAAACCTTTGTCTTGTCCTCTTGCATTGAAGAGGATTGGGACACTTTTACATTCTTGTTTTGTTACATTAAACTTCCATCCATTAAATCAACCATCTTGTTCTTTAAACTTGTTTAGTGCATAATCAACTAAAACTTGTGACACTTTAGAGATAACTTTTCCTTCTTGCTCCTGCGGATCGATACCTTACTTCCACATTGAGAGGTGCTACAGTGATCCCCTGCTCTTGGGGGTTATCAAGTACTTTTCTGGCGCCGTTGCCGGGGAGCGTAGCGCTTAAGTTTCTATTCTTGTGTGCACTAGACTTTAGATTTATTTTATCTTGTTTTATATCTTGCAATCATCTAAGCTTGGGGAGGTTCCTTTAAACTTGTTTGGTTGTGAGTTTCTCATTAGTTTTACTTTCAGTTTTATATATCAAAAACCCAAAAAAATTAAAAAATGGAGAAACTTTCTGGAATGTCTATGGGTAATGATTATTTTAAAAGTATGACGCCTACTCTGAATATCAATCAACCAAAGAGGGAAATAGAGTGGGTAAATTGCTTAAAGCTCTTCACAAAATAGCTAATCAGTTTTGTGAGTTACATGGTATAACTTGTTGCAATAGAAGAGTTGTTAAACATTCCCACTATCAATGCAAGTATAATAGTGATCCTATAATTGCTTGTTATCGTGAAGATGAATGTTTATGCCCTGATATAGAACAAGTTGAGAAATATATTGCTTATGTTGGAGCCCATGAGATAGACTCTCTTCTTGATAAATTTCTTGCAACTAGTCATGTAGCTCGTGAAATGAAAGGGCAAGTTTCTATTATTCTCCAAATTTGCAAAAAAGAATTTAGTGATAATGTTTATGTTAAAGAAAGAATTCTTGCTGCCACGGAAAGCACTAACATTTTGCAGGAAGAGGAGGATAAGAACCTAAGCTTGGGGATGCCCGTGCAACCCCAAGAGGATGATGAAAACATAAGCTTGGAAGAGGAAGTATGTGAAGAGGAGATTGAAATGGATGTGTTCCAACCTAAGCTTGGGGAAGAGTTGGATCTCCCAACTTCACCATCAACAAATGATAGTAACACTCAAACTCAAAAATCTTTTGTTATTTATGAGAATCCATGTTATGATGAGTGTGAAACTGAAAATGCTATGGTCCTATATGATAACCCATGCTATTATGATGAAACTAAAATGCTCCTTTACTTTCTATTAATGCTACTAGTGAACTTATTGATGATAATGAGGAGTATTGCTTAAATATGCTATATGATAATGCTTTAGATGATGGTCCTATGCTTATTGATAAACCTCCATGTTTAGTTGTTACTAAATTATGTGAGGATAAAAATGATATACTTGCTGTTTGTGATAGTACTCTTACTCATGAGAGTCCTACTTTGTTCTTGAATTCTCCTAATACACCATAGAGGAGAAATTTGCTTATGTTGAGAAATACTTATGTGGTTTGCAATTATCTTTAGTTCCAAATCTTTGTTGCAACCATGATATTAAACTTGATATTGATCTTATTAACTATTTTGAAAGAGGGAAGCATGCTAATGAATTCCAAATAAATTTAATAATCCTCTTTATGTGCCTAAATTATCTAAGTTGAATGATTCTTGTGGTTATATGGTTGAATTTATTCTACTACTTGCAACTATTATGAAAGAGGAGGTGATAAGAACCCTCTTTATGCTACTAATAATTATGCTGCAAGTAACTATTGTTAATATGCATTGGAAAACTTCTATTTATTGTGATTCATTCATATACAAAATGCCAATGCATAGAAAGAAAGTTAGACTTCGTTGTTATTACTTTTGTGTTTTGTTTTTCTCTCAACTAGGGTTCAACTTGACTATTATTTTGATTGGTTTGAGAACACCATGGGATCCTGGTATTATGCATGAACACTTCCAAGAAGAGGGCACATCAAAGTTCAAGCTCCCTCATGAGCTTCGTCCACATAAACATCAAGTAAGAAGCCTAGCTATATGGCTATAAAGAAAGCGCTTTACGGGAGGCAACCCGGTTGTTTTTATTTGTGATTTTCTTTGTGTCCTCTTGCTGTAACAAGAGACTTAGTTTTAGTTTAGTTTCTGGAATTTTAATAAAGTGCCAAGTTTTACTCATTTTGGTGTGAAAAAGTTGCTTATAGCGTTCGGAGATTTTATTCCTGCACGAATCTGTGCACGGTATGATTTTTAATTCTTATTCTGTAACTCCGAATGAGCTCATATTTAAACTGTAATGGCAACTTTTCATCCTCTGTATGCATGAATTTTTCGGAATTTTCCGACAAAGTTAAGTAGGGTAGAAAAATACGTTTAGCTGCTGCTGTTTTTCTGGACAGATTCTGTCCCATTTTGTTTGATGCATGCTTAGAACTTTAACTTGAATCTTTTTATCCAATTAGTTTATGAGTAGGCATACAACATTATACACTTTCTGGACATTCATATGAATTTTTGTTAAGGATTATATGCAGCAAGAAATCTATTTGTTTATCACTACTAATGCACCCACAGAAAAAGAAATGGGAGAAACGGTGTTTTGAAGTTTTTTCACAGGGATTAGAGGAGATGCACCAAGAGCTATCCAAGGATGGTGAAGACCATAAGCTTGGGGATGTGAAGACAACCCCACTGGACCTACACACTCTCGGTTTGCACACGTCTAACTTCTGTTTTTCGATCGAAACACTTTATCGCATAAACTTGGAGCGTCTTTTTGTTTGTTTAGGTTTGATTTTTATTTTGTGAGACCACCACACTATCATTTATATATGAGAGAGCTACTGGAAATTTGGGTTGAATTATGTTGGATGCTATTATAAGATTGGGAAAAGGGATGTTGGAGTTAATTTTAAAAGATACATATAGTTGCATGATTCATGAGCTTGTTAATGAGTAATAATTTGCAAGTATTTTATCAAGAGCTATCTTTTATTCATGTTTTGATGCTAAATGTTATTTTACCTTGTTTAACATGGATTAGTTAGTTCTATGGACACTCATGCATGCATTTAGATGGTCAACTTTCTCCCTCTTGCTAGCCCAAAAATTCCAACAAGCAAAAACTTGTTTCCAACACCTTCAACCAAAGTTTTTCCAGTGAGTCCACCATATCTACCTATTAGCTTTATGCTATTCCGAGTATGTTTATCATGATATTTGTGTTATCTATACCTCTGAATGAAAATGCTTATGTTGTTGATTGTTATGGGAAAATTGGTTATAGAGCTCTCTCGAACTTGATGCACACTTTACTTTCATTGCATAAATAAAATATGACCCATTGTGATTAAAATTATGATGTTGTGGGCTTGACAAATGTCTTTGGTTGAGAGTTAGCTCATATGTGCTGTCACATGGCAAGCTTTCAACATTGCACTTCATCTCATTTAGTTGATATCATGTACTTTTGTTTATGGATGCTTACCATGGGTGAAATAAATGTGAAAATGAAGTGAGTTTAAATGAGTTTGTATAAATGGTTAGAGAGACGCCTGGGCCGCTAATCTAAGCCATGCATCATTCATGGTGGAAATTTACTTACATGCTATGGTGAACCTTCTGTGATACACCTTACAATAAAAAGCTATCTAATGGTAAATAAAAAGGGTGTTGAGATTGTTCATTGTGTTTGTTTGTCTTGTCATTTTGATATGGGCTTGTTCCATATCCTGAGACAAGAGGTACCCAAGTTGACGCTCTTAATGATACTATTATTACTTACAATGATATTTAACTTGAACTTGCTTTGTTTTCCAAGTTGAGTAACACATGGAGGCCAATTTTTTTTAAATAATACACGAAAATTAATTAATTCTGGAAATATTACGCAATTTTTTTTTTCAAAAATAGAATCCAGTCGGCGTTGCCGAAACCGACAGGGGCTAATCGGTTTCGGCGAAGCCGAGTAGACCTTGTCGTTGTTGGCGGCACCGACAGGGCCACGTATGCAGCTGTATGTAGTACGAGTACGAGCAAGGTCGTACTCGGCGTTAGCGACACCGATAAGCTCGTAGTCGTTTTTGCCGACGACGATTAGCACGATCGTACCTCGCCGACGCTGCTGGCTTTTATTCCGCCATGCATGCAACTCCTGTCTGATCCGAATTTGTTTCGCACTCCCGGGTTTTATTCCACCCTTCCTCTCCCGCCATATTTCTCCCGCCATAGTTCTCGCGCCATTTTGTTCCCGCCTTTTTTCTCTCGCCTTTTTTCTCCCGCCATTTTTCTGCCGTGCCTAATTTTCCCGCCAAACTTGCTCCTGCCTTGTATTTTCCCGCCAAACTTGCTCCCGCCTTGTATTTTCCCGCCAGACTTGCTCCCGCCTATTTCTCCCGCCAATTGGTATGTGCTCGTCCTATAAAAACCCCGGGAGGAGATGTCGAGTTGGTAAGCATAGTCCACTCACTCGAACATGTGGAGATACAATTCAGATGGTAGTTTCCCGGCAGGAATGTCGGCACTCCTTTTGAAGTTTACGGCCGAGTTCAAGGTAGACAATAAGGAGATCCCATTCGAAGATATTGTTAGTCATCCACCTCATCTCCGTGAGCTATCAGCGAAGCTAGCTAGACATGGGTGGCCATGGAGGAATTACAAGGAAATAGAAAAGGAACTCGTGAGGCTGCATGCTAGGTGGCAGAAGAAGAAGCTAACATATCCCACTGAAGCATATATGTTGGATGCTTTTCATCATCCGATGTTATGGGTCGAGGAGAGCGAGGACGAAGATGATATCTTCATGCCCACTGAAGTGAGCAAGAGAGCTGCAGCAGTGGCGGCGGCGTCGAAGGGTAAGGGTGCAGCGTCGTCGAAACGCAAGGCTGAAGCATCGTCGAAGGGCAAGGGTGCGGCGTCGTCGAAGGGCAAGGGTGCAGCATCGTCGAAGGGGAAGAGTGACGCGGGAGGCTGTGTCGATGGTAGATGACTTTTCTTTTTAATTTATGTTGTGTTGTCGGTACTACCACTTTTCTTGCTGTCTGTGTAAGTTGCAATGTTTGTTTAATAATATGTCTCGTACAACTTATTTTCCTCTGATATGTCTCATACATATATAATAATATGTCTCATACATAGATAATATGCCTCATACAAACATAAATATGAATATGTCTCGTACATAGATAAATATGAACATGTCCCGAAGATATCACTGACGCCTGCGTGGCCGAGGATCACGAGGAGGGGGCTGGACGGGCGGCATCCTCCCGTACCTGTTTGGTGCCCGGGTTTGACGAGGCACTGTCAAGTCGTCGTCATCCTGTGTACCCTGTGTGGGGTATGGTGGAGGAGTCTGCTGAATGTGCGGCTGCGTGGGGAATTCTGGAGTGTTGAAAATGTTCATCCAGTTGGAGATTTCCTCCCCCGCGTGAGCCCGAGCCTCCTGGTCACTCCCCCACCCTGATCCAGATCCTGACGCCTGGTGTCCGGACGTAGCCGTGTGATAGCCATAGGCTCCTACAGATGGAATCATTAGTACATAAGAAATACGCACTCCCAATTGAAATATGAAAACAATATACGTACCGTAATCCGGGCGGGACCTCGGTACTCAGGAGGAGACTGTGGCCGATACTCGTAACTGGAAGTGGGACCGTAACCTTGCCACGCCGAACCTCCTGCCTGGTCAGGAGGAGGTGGCCTGGGCTGTGGTGACATACGTGGACGCGGCTCATGTCGGTGATGCGGCTGCTGCTCGTGGTGCTGGTGCAGGAGATGCTGGTCGTCGTGCTGCTGCTCCTCCTCCTCGTGCTGATGCTGCTCCTGATGCATCTGCTGCTGCCGCTGCTGCTCGTGACAGGGGGCGCGGGGTCGTTGTACCACCGGTTGCGAACAACGTCCTCTGTGCGGGTGCACGTGAGTGTCGCGTAGACGTCCCGTAGCTTCCCCTCCAGCCTCCTGAGAAAAGATATCGGCTCGTCCCGTGGTACCAAAAGAGGGCCAGTGGAAAGAGAACGTCCATACTGAGCGGCCTCATTATGAATCTCCTGTGTCAAATAGGCCTGACATAAGAAATAAAAAGTATTAAATATATATACGTCAAAGCGTAGCAGTTAGATGAATTAGTGAAAAAATATATTACCGCGTGCTGTCTGGACGCAGAAGTGTCATACATCGGGTATGTATCCCACGTAGTAGGGGCAGGTATAACCTCCGGGTCAGAGTGCAGAACGATACGTATCCGTGTTCCGGACATGTACCTCTGCAAGTAGGTATTGTATAGAGTGATATCAAACCCGAGAGGCTCGACCCAAAGCCGTGTCGCCGCAGTGTCCCACTCTGAAACGTAAGGTTGTAGCCTCTGTAGCCACTCTGCCGCGGTCCGACTAACCCCCTTCCTTGAGATCCTAAAAATTGGGTGAGTGTTCTATCAGTAAATATTGATTGAGTGCGAACAATTTAGGACAAAAACTACTTTCGACATACCTGTGGTGCGCATCTGGCAGGGGACGCTCGCTGGTGGAGGCTCTACCAACTGTCGAAGACCAAATTGCCTCATAACCCTCTGTTGAGACATCTCCTCCACGAAGACATCGAAGATGATCTTCGATTTTGTCATCCAATACGCTTGGTCACGTCTGCAGAGAGCAGAAATACCTCCGGGGTATCTTCGCGTAATGAGCTCCTCCGTGTACGGCTCCCAGATCACCGAAGTGTACATATCAAATTGCTCGTTAAAAGCAATGTAGCACTGCTTCGTCTGCTCAGTAGCAAAGTGTCTCTGCGTAGAACACAAGTTATTTTCATACACGGTCGCAATAGTAAGTTTGTCGATGTATTAAATTATAACAAGATACGTACCTTGTTGCGTGTATACACGGTCGCAATAGTAGGCAAGTCGATGTGGTCACCGTCAAAGATCTCCCACAATGGGAAAGGCTCTTCAGATATGGCTGGCCGTCCTATAGAGAACCTCTCCCACGACCACAGCTGCAGAAATAGAGGGCATCCGAGAATGGCTGACTTACCTGAAGTCAGCATGCAAGCGTTGCACATAGCTCGGTACGTAGCCGCTAAGACAGCCGAACCCCAACTCCTCTGTCTGATGTGCGCCGGCTCAGTAGCATCAGCGATCTCCCGTGCGAAAGGGAGGTAGCGCGCGGTAATAGTGTCGACATGGTTCTCGGTGAACATCACCTTACCAAGAAGCCACATGATGTATGCCTCCAAGCCGCGACTGAGTTGTATCGGTGTCAAATGATCTGGATACCCTGGAAATTTCTGGACCTATATTCATGGTAAAAAAAATATTAGTATAACAACAAATGAGAAATAACAGATTATGAGACACATTAACTAACCTGAAAGGCAACCAACCAATCAAGCTTGGGTCCGTGAGAATCATACTGTAAAGGTGGACCAATACCCTGGAAACGGGCTATCAAATCGTCCTGCCAATTCACCGGCCTCTCCAAAGGTCCAACAGGCTGACCCGCCAAAGGTAAACCTAGCAAGAATGATACATCCTGTAGAGTAGGAGCCATCTCTCCCCAGCGAAAGTGGAACGTGTGGGTCTCCGGCCTCCATCGGTCCACCAAGCAGCTGAGTAAAGATGCGTCCATATTCATACGCGTAGAGTTTTCAGTGGCCTCTACTAGACGCGCGAAAGGTAAGAGCCCGGCCCATTTCAACCTGCGTATCCAAAAGAACATAACAATCTAGTTTAGCACACTAGCATAACAATAGAAAACATGCGTCCATAAAATAAATAAATACGACCAATACCTCTGTACCCACGCCGGGTGAATCCTCCAGTTTTCCTTAGGCGTGCGAGTGATTAGGGGCTTAAGTTTCCTTGGATTCCCCTCTAATGCCTTAGCACGGTGCCCACGATCTATGGTAGCATCAAGCAACCACATTCCCTCCATCACTGCACATATTAGAATCCCAGAGTTAGTATCACATTTAATACAAATTCAAACATAGTTCACACTTAATACAAATTCAAACATAGTTCCACACTTAATACAAATTCAAACATAGTTCCACACTTAATACAAATTCAAACATAGTTCCACACTTAATACAAATTCAAACATAGTTCCACACTTAATACAAATTCGAACATAGTTCCACACTTAATACAAATTAAACATAGTTCCACACTTAATACAAATTCGAACATAGTGCCACCTAGTTTCTTCCTCTCGCTCTTCGTCCTCGCCCACGCCCGTTACCCCGCGCACGCACGGGAGGTCTCTCTCCAGGAAAAGTGGGACAATCAGGGTCCCTATGGCCAAATTGGTTGCATTGAAGGCATTGCACCCTGGGCCTCCGGCTTCGGATTCATCCATATCATTCCTGATGCGACGACACTGCCGTCTGCCTACCCCATCACGCAATAGCTCAGGAGCTGGAATGTACACCCTCTCACCAGGGGTTACAGTGTTGAAGTTACCCATTGATCGAAATCCCATCATCTCACCTGTCCAAGTATTGATAACTGCCTCTTTCATATAATATGGAGACACGAAGGAGATTGCGTTCAACCGTAACTGCCTGCAGGCAGCGAGGACATGGGAGCAAGGAAGGTGAAGCAATTTTGGTTTGTTGCAGGTGCACTCGCAAGTTGGCCAAACCTCATTACCAATCTTCACCTCATGCGTCCTCACCTCGTTTGCACATCCGAACTTGTTGTGGGCTAAGCGGACCTCAAATCTCCTTTCTTGATTCCCAACGGCAGTTACACTGTGGGAGCAACATTTTGCCAGCTTCTCATTCATGTACTTCGTAACCTTCTCACAATAAGGCGAGGTCGGGTTGTCCACATATGCTTCTCAGCTCTTTCACGTCTATCTCTGAAATATTTCAATGTGCCATAGAAAATACCCTCCACGATGGCTGTTAGTGGCAAGGCACGGTTTCCTCTGAGGACAAAGTTGTATGTTTCAGCCAGGTTCGTTGTCATGACACCGTATCTTGCTCCATGTGTGTCGTGCAACAAAGACCACCTCTCTAAAGGTTCATGCTCTATCCACTGCTGAAAAGTTTTAATTGTCCTCCCACCTCTTCTCCTAGTTCCAGGCGGGTCAAATCCGGGTAGGTCGCAAAGACCAACAGGCTCGTCCTCCTCGGCAGGTGGTCCGGTAGCTAGTTGTGCAGCAACAGCTTCTGCATGTGCAAGAACAGCTGCTGCTCGTGCCCTCTTCCTGTCCCGAACATGTCTCTGCGTGCACAAATCAAGTCTTTCACGTATCTTCGTGTACTTCCATTCTTGGTTCTGCTTGCAGAGTTTCTTGAATAGGTTCATCAGGTCCTTATTTCTAAACTGCGAGAAGAAGTTGGCACCTAGATGGCGCATGCACCAACGGCTCTGCATGTCCTGCCATGGAGTCTGTTCCTCAGGCACAGGATTGGTGAGTGTCTTTATCGCGTTGAGTATACCTGCATGCCTGTCATGAAGGATGCACACGTTCGGCTTATCCTTCACAACTGCTATTTTCAGTTGCCTGAAGAACCAAGTCCAACTGTCAATGTTCTCGCTCTCCACAAAAGCAAATGCGAGGGGCACAACCATATTGTTACCGTCTTGACCAATTGCAGTCAGGATCTGTCCCCTATACTTGCCTGTGAGAAAGGTGCCATCTACACATATCACCGGACGGCAATGTCTGAAAGCCTCGATGCATACGCGAATGAGAAAAACACTCGATGCAGCACCCTCACAGTTGGGAACTCTGGCCTGAACAAATCTTGGATATCTACATAGGTGCCTGGATTCCGGTACTGCAGAGTATGCAGCAGCCGGATAACAGAGTCATATGCGTCCAAATATGAACCAAATCTGTTCTCAAGCGCCGTATGCTTAGCCCTCCAAGCCTTGCCATATGATATTTCGTACTTAAATCTGACAGCCACTTTTGTCTGGAGGGCACTCACTTCCATCGCTGCGCAGGACACTATCTCCTGTACAGCAACCGAGCTATAAGCGTGGAAGAAAGATTACGGTGCTCTGCAGGGATATTTTCAATTCGACAGGAGTGAGGTACGAAGTCACTTATCCTCCAACTATAGCCATTCTTTGGGAGATGTCCATGCACCCTGCCGGGACAAGTTATTGTCTCGCATTCCATTGTCAAATATTTTTGACTTGACACGGTAGTTTCATAACCCTGTGGGTGGACAATGCCCATTTAACGACTGCATCCCTCAAAGCTTGCTTGTCAGTATACAAAGCACCCTTCGCAATGTTGTTCTCATGATATTGCCATGCCGAATCATGACCATCGTTTATGGTCATCGCCGAAGAGTGGTCCTGATTCCATGCTGCAGGATTAGGTACCTCATCTTCGTTCTCTTCCCCGTCTGACTCATCGGAATCATCGCCTTCAGCACTATAGCCATCTGCATCTTCATCTTCCATCTCGTTCTGCATGTGCCCGTCTACCTCGTCGCCATCCGCCTCCGCACTGTCATATACCTCAGTGTCCCCTCCATGTACTTGACTGCTCTGCCCCGACTCGTTACCACCACCACCAAAATCAGACCCATAATTTGACATAGACATGTCCATCTCTTCACTTCCATGGCCAGGATCATAAGCACCCTCACCTTCATGGGCACTAAACTCGTCCTCAGGGGCAGTGACCTCGTTCAGGGCGGGAAGAACTAGGGCACAAGGAGAGCAATTCCTTTTTGCGCAGCCTTTTAACCATCGCACCCAATCAGTATCACACTCTAGTGGTTTCAAAACGAAGTAAATATTTGTCCTTGAATGGCTCCACCAAGCATGAACACTGACGGTCTGTGTCTGACTATCAAGCCCTAAACTTCCCACCAACCAATCTTTTACCTGACTTACAGACCATGTTTCAGCAGCTGGCAGGTCGACATCTATATACTGAAACTCACTCAGATCAGCTCCCGTATCACACATTTGGACTCTACCAGGACCATAGAAAAACCTGATCTTCACTAAATCAGACATCTCCGCTGACATAAATAAATATTTACCATCGTTAATATTATTCCGCATAAATAAGTCCTAAAAAAATATAGCTACACTTTTTCAAATTAACCTACAAATCTAGCTACAATATTTACTACCGTCACAAACTATTTTACCATCGTTAATATTATTCGCATAACTGAAGTCCTAAAAAAAAGCTACATTTTTTCAAATTAACCTACAAATATAGCTACAATTTTACTACCGTCACAAACTATTTTACCATCGTTCATATTACTCCGCATAAATAAAGTCCTAAAAATATAGCTACATTTTTTTAAATTAACCTACAAATATAGCTACAATATTTAGTACCGTCGTTAACTATTTTTCAACAACACAAGTTCATACATGTAACACACATAGCACTACAATTTTGATAAATCGAATCATACCCTAGAAGCGTGAGGGGCGACGGCGTCCGGCGGTCTACAATCAACGGCGCACCAACACGAGCAGCACCACCACAATGCAGCCCTCCAGCACCACCACGCAGTCCTCCAGCACCACCACCACCATCACCACCACCACCACCCCCAACCATCACCACCACCACCACGAGCTATCCCATCAGGAGATCGGAGTTGCCCTAGCCTCCCTCAACCTTCTAGCACCGATTAATGGTGGCAAACGTGAAGATTATTGATCTAAATGGCTGGTTTAATTTGGTTTGTGTGGAGAGTGCAGAGAGGAAAGCAAGAACTCGTATGAGTGCAGAGAGGAGCTAGCTAGAGAGGAAGCGAAGGAAAGAGAAGAGAAGGGTGGCAGAAGGGTGCGCGTGTTGCGAGATGCTCTGCTGCTCCTTGTCGGCATCGCCAAAGCCGACAGGTCCCGCCTTATCGGTGTAGGCGACAACGACTGGCCGCTCCGTCGGTGGCGACGTGACGCGTGCATGGCCCATGCAGGACTCAGCTTGTCGGCTTCGCCGAAAACGACAACCACCCGTACTCGTCTTTGCTAAAGACGATCAGCGCGTACTCGGCTTCGCCGAAACCGATTAGCTCCTGTCGGCTTCGGCAACACCGACTGGATTCTATTTTTGAAAAAAAAAATTGCGTAATATTTCCAGAATTAATTAATTTTCGTGTATTATTTAAAAAAAATTAGCCACATGGAGTAGGTACTTGTATTCAAGGGGCATGAGACTTTCAACCTGTACTTTGTCAAGCACACTACTCGTATTTGCTTTCACTTTAAACTTAATCATTCAAGATGCTATGATAGGGGAATGAGAGCTTGACACCAAGGATTACCATATTACAATCATTGACTTAAGTTGAGAAGTTCAGAAGTTAGATGAAACTTATTCATGCTTTACCTCTACTCACATATATATCTTTCCAAAGTGTCCACCTTTTATATTCAGATTTTCACCAATACTCTATGACCATTGTAGGATGTTCTTACATATTATTGTGCATACATGTGGTCCATAGTACTTTGTGAATTATCATTGAACATCCTTGCATTGAATACTTGATATCACTTCATAAACTATCTTGCATATTGCTACTCCTTTTAAGAATGAATCAGTTGACTCTTTATAGCAATAGTAATCATCTTTGATATCCATTGTTAGTATTAAATTGCAAAGTCCATATTAGTTTTATCACCTTCATACTCGAGGACGAGTATAGGTTAAGCTTGGGAATGTTGATGCATGTAAAATGCATACATGAACTTTGCATTATTTTACTTATATTTCGGTCATATTTGCATCATATAAGGGTTATATCACTGTTTTATAATGATTTTGGGAATATTTGACATGTTTCCTATTTTTTATGCAATTAACCCAGCACAGGCAGAAAACCCATTTTTCCATGTTTTTGACTTTCAGGGACCAAACGATGTCCAAATGACCTAATATTTTACGGGGCCCAATATTTGGAAATATGAAGACGTACCAGCCAAGAATCCGCGAAAAAGGAAGTCCGAGGAAGAAATTAGATGGTCCCACGCGGCCAGGTACATAGGCCGTGTGGGACCACCTCTTTTATTCCTCGTGGCTCCGATGTCGTCTGTTTTCGTCTCCGTGGCTTCGTCTTGACCTAAAAACGCCTATAAAAATAGTCCCCCGACGTTCTCTAGAAGGAGCGCCACCGAAACACAGAAACCACGAAACAGAGACCTGGAGCTGCAGATTGGAGGGGAAAAACTCTGGCGGGGCGCTGCCGGGGTGGTCTCCATCTTCTCCAACGACTTCTCCACGTCTCCATGATGAAGGGGGAGTAGTCCACCCCCTGGACCTTGGGTTTGTGGTGGTAACTTGATCCAATCTCTCTATGTATGATCATTGTTGGAGTCCATATGATGTGCCTTGCATAAGTATGGATCTATCTATGTAATTCTTATGGTGGATATTGTGGTATGAGATGATTTGTTATACATTTACCGTTGTGTTGGAGCTTTTATGATTTGTCATACTTTGGAGATATTCTATGATGCATGTGATGGTTTGATTTATGCATAATGCCTTGTTTATCCTTGTCATGAGGTGATTGACACCACCAAGTGTGGATAGATGAGAGAGATGTGGTCATGCACACGAATTATGAATCATTGCACTAGTGTTTAGAATATTGTCCATTATGAAGTATGATGTATGTAGGTACGGGATGACCAATGTGACACGGCATATGTATTGAGTGACATGTGAAATACAGCCCAACATCCTTTATCTGGGGGTAAAAAGGAAGAATATGATGTGGGAGTGACAGCAACCACGCTAGCCTTACGAGGGTGACCTAGCAACACAAATGAGTACTTCTTTCAACTATGTGTTTTAGGACATATAGCCGTCATAAAAGCTACCATTAAAACATGATAATTGTGTGTACTTTATCTATAACATGATAATCACCGTAGATGAGAGAGAGAGAGGATTAAGTGAACCCATGAACCCATGTCCATTGTTCCTATAAGAGAAAACCTCTGTCTTGTGACACTTTAGTTGTAGGGAATAGATAACTTTTCCTTCTTACTCCTGCGGATCGATATCTTACTTCCACATTGAGAGGTGCTACAGTGATCCCCTGCTCTTGGGGGTTATCAAGTACTTTTCTGGCGCCGTTGTCGGGGAGCGTAGCGCTTAAGTTTCTATTCTTGTGTGCTCTTAAGTTGCTGGGCAGAGAGGAGGGCATCCTCGTCCATGGCCACAGCATAGAGGTCCTCACAGAGCTCGCTGCGGCGGGAAAGACGGGATGGAACGTAGCCTTCCATCTTGTTCTTCTTCCGCAGCGCGGCATGGGCGAGGATGATCATGTGGTCACTAGTAGGGAAGTCGCTTTCTATGGAACGACATTTTGTGGCGCACAAAAATGGCAATGCGCCACAAAAACATTTCAGTGGTGCACTGAGCACAATGCGCCACAGAATACTGTGGCGCATGCAAGCTGGAGTGCGCCATAGAAATATGGTGGGTCCCGCATCAACAAAAATCTTGTGACATTTCTGTGGCGCGTTGCGGTGGATGCGCCACAGAAAGCATCATTTCTGTGGCGCATCCAGTCCTGTGCGCCACAAAAATTCGGTGGGGCCCCCTCCAATGATTGCATTGGTAATTTATCTGGGGCGCATTCAGCACTGTGCGCCACAGAAAATATGGTGCGGCCCCACCAATAATTTAAGTGGGCAACATTCTGTGACGCATTTATTATGGTGCGCCACAGAAATACATATTTCTGTGGCGCACTGATGTCTACGCACGCTTCTATTCTTGTAGACAGTGTTGGGCCTCCAAGAGCAGAGGTTTGTAGAACAGCAGCAAGTTTCCCTTAAGTGAATCACCCAAGGTTTATCGAACTCAGGGAGGTAGAGGTCAAAGATATCCCTCTCAAGCAACCCTGCAATTAGTATACAAGAAGTCTCTTGTGTCCCCAACACACCCAATACACTTGTCAGATGTATAGGTGCACTAGTTCGGCGAAGAGATAGTGAAATACAATTAATATGGATGATTATAAGTGGTAATTGCAATCTGGAATAAAAATGGCAGCAAGCAAACATGTAGCAGAACTTGTTGTAAATGGTGTTTCAATGCTTAGAAACAAGGCCTAGGGATCATACTTTCACTAGTGGACACTCTCAACAATGATCTCATAACTGAATAAATAAAAGCTACTCTTAAACACTCTCTTGTTGGATAACAAACATCATTCATTGTGTAGGGCTACAAAAGCACACCTCAAGCCGGAGTAAACAAGCACCACAATGTCATAAAGGAGTCACACACGGTGCACACACTGTCACCTTTACACCGTGGAGAGTACCGGAGTTCATATTAAAGTAACCTATAGAGTGCATAATAGATAAAGAGTAACATCTACATATTCAACTAGATTAGCATAACTGAACACAAGTAAATACTGCTCGGGATTATTCTCCTTCTTGATGAAGCAAGAGTACTATGCATAGGGCTGCAAGAGCACACCTCAAAGTCTGAGTAAACAAACACCACAATTCCCAAGAATAAGCCATGATAAATGTCTAAATTATTCATAGAGTCACACAAGTACCCACACTGTCACCTTGATACCGTGTTGTCACAATGACTCCAGAAACTAGACAAAATCACTTGAGTAGCATAAACATTATTAATGTATTCAGCGATACTAGCAATACACATGATTACATAAAGATCACACCATGGGAGAGAGAGATGAACCACATAGCTACCGGTAGAGCCCTCAGCCTCGGGGAGAACTACTCCCTCATCATGGGAGTCAGCAGCGGCGATGAAGATGGCGGTGGTGTCGATGGAGATGACTCCGGGGGCAATTCCCCGTCCCGGCGGCGTGCCGGAACAGAGATTCTGTCCCCCGAAACTTGTCGTCGATGGCGGCGGCGCTGCGGAACTCTTCGTGGAAATTGGCTTCATATTTTAGGGTTTTCACATCTGAGGCAATATATAGGCGAAGGGGCGGCGTCGGTGGAGTCCCGAGGGGCCCACACCATAGGGCGGCGCGGCCAGGGGGCCCACCGCGCCGGGGTGTGGTTTGGCCACCTCGGCGCCCTCCTTCGTCTCTCCTTCGGACTCCGTGACGGTGCTGGAAAAATAGGGACGTGGCCTTTTGTTTCGTGCAATTCCGAGAATATTCGCAGAAGTAGTTTTCTGGAATAAAAAACAGCAGAAAACAGGGAAATGGCACTTCGGCATCTTGTTAATAGGTTAGTCCCAGAAAATGCATAAAAGTGATATGAAGTGTATATAAAACATGTAGCAAATGGCATAATATAAGCATGGAACAACAGAAATTATGGATACGTTGGAGACGTATCACGCACCATGATGCATGCGCCACAGAATGTTGCCCCCAGATCTACAAAAAGGTGGCAACCCCTCTACCTACCACCATTTACTTCTTCTCTTCTTCCTCCTCCACCTCCACCTAGCTCGTATTTCTCTTCCCTCCCCTCCTATTTTGCCCATAGTTTTCTCCATTTTTTTAGTTAAACCTATTTTGTTTGATAGATTATTGGTGAGGGTTTAGGAGAGCCTCCAATACATCTCTTTTTGTCCACTAGTTTCTCTCCAACATCACACGCTCTCTCATCGATCGCGGTCACGTCTCGGCACCGAATCTACTAGGTGAGACATGGATCTACATGGATGATGAACATGCATATGCATGTTTGGTGGCGCCAACGGTGTGTGTATGGCCGGATGTGTGTCGTGGTTGTTTGTGTTCCGACCATGGTGTCGTGTATGTGGATGTTGCCGGCAACATGATTTGTGAAATGTCTGCAGGTACCCATGAGGCCCTTGAGTTTGCCGGAACGTCGATTAACTTCCGTTCCGGCAAATTCGGGTACTCCATATGTCCTACTTTTAGGAGAGGTCATGCCGATTTTTTTGTGAATTTTGGCATGAGACTTTGCTAAAAATAGGACATATGGGGTATTGCGACTAATGCATGGGCCAACTAATGTGTGTGCATGCATGTTGCGGTTCTAATTAACATACTCTTGTTTGTGCTCTATGTATACCGCGTAGGCCGCAACCATGGTCGTCAGGATGAGCTCCGGTCGAATCAGTAGATACAAGAAAAAAGCGAAGGGGACATGATTCGGTGCAACAGGCGCCAGATAAGATGTCCGTGTCGAAAATGCAAACTCGTGAGCTGGATCGACCCTGATTCCGGACAATTGGAGGATCACCTGCTCAGGCGCGGTTTCATGTTAGGCTTCAACCATGACGAAGGAGATGTCGGCGGACAAGATCATCATGATCATGACGAAGGAGATGTCGGCGGACAAGATCATCATGACGAAGGAGATGCCGGCGAACAAGATCATCATGGTGACGAAGGAGATGCCGGCGGACACGGTCATGATGAAGGAGTAGATGGTGGTGGAGAAGACGCGAACACGCAGACCTCGCTAATTTCGGCCTTGCAGGACCCTCATGTTCAAGAACTGCTACTCAAGGAGACGAGCAACGACAGAGCTGCAGCCAGAGAGAAAGCCAAGCTGGCGCAAATGGAGATAGACGGGAAGACTCCGTTGTATCCTGGGTGCCGGCCACAGGATACGCGCTTGCAAGTAACGCTTGATGCTCTGGAGATGAAGACGGAAAACAAATGGACCGACGTGAGCTTCAACAAGAACATGAAATTCTTCCACGATCGTCTTCCCGAGGGGAACACATTGCCAACTAGTATCGAGGATGCCAAGAAAGTCGTGTGCCCTCTTGACCTACCGCACGTTAAAACCACACCTGCATCAATGATTGCGCAATTTATCGGGGCGAGTACAAGGACAGATACACATGTCCGGTGTGCGGCCAAGGACGGTACAAGAGTGGGAAGGACAAGAAAGTTCCTCGAAAAGTGGTATGGTACTTTCCTATCACTCCCCGTCTGCAGCGGTATTTCGTAGACCCTAAGGAAGCAAAGCTCATGCAATGGCATGCGGAAAGGGAGAAGCCCCAAGAAGATCCGGAGAAGGGAAAGATCCTGACACACCCTTCAGATGCTAGCCAGTGGGAAGAATTGGACATGGCCTTCGAAAATTTTGGGGGCGACGCAAGGAACGTCAGGCTGGGTATGAGCACCGATGGACTCAATCCGTTCGGCAACCAGAGTAGCACCCATAGCACCTGGCCCGTATTTGTATGGCCTTACAACCTTCCCCCGTGGTTGTGCACGAAGCAAAGGTACATACACATGAGTATTCTCATTCAGGGGCCGAAACAACCAGGTATCGACATACATCTGTATCTCGGGCTGTTGAAAGAGGAGTTAGCCACGTTGTGGGAGACGCCAGCCCGTACGTGGGACGCCTACACAGCTGATTATTTTGATATGAGAGCCGCGTTGTTCACGACGGTGCAGGACTATCCTGGTTGCTCATATGTATCGGCCCAGGTAGGTCACGGATTTTGCGCATGTGTCAAGTGCATGGATAAGACCCCGCATCTCCAGCTACCAAGGGATCCCGGGTCTTCGAAAACCGTGTTCCCAGGGGCTCGAAGGTGGCTTCGCATGGATCACCCGTGGAGAAAACGCGGTGATTTGTTCAATGGTAAAGACGAGCCCGAAAGAGCCCCGTGCCCGAGGAGCGGCACAGAAATCGACGAGCTTTTGAAAAACTGGAAGGAGTGCCCAGCGCCGGGAAAGAAGCGACCGAAGGTAGATCCACTGCTGGGTGTATGGAAAGCGAGGTCTGTTTTCCACGACTTGGAGTACTGGAAGGTCCTCAAGACGCCACATAGCCTCGATATGATGCACATTACGAAGAATGTTACCGAGAGTCTGCTTGGCACACTTTGCCACATGTCGGATAAGACCAAGGATGGGACGAAAGCAAGATACGATCTGAAATGGCTTGGCATCAGGACAGAACTTCAGGCCCCCGATAGTGATGACGACGATGATGATGATGATGATCAGACAGAAGGGACTCAAGGTCGCCGCAAAAGGGCAAAGAAGAACACGGTGATGCTTCCCGCTGCCTGCTTCAGTATGAGTCCGGAGGAGCTCGAGCAGTTTTTCAGGTGCCTTCTAGGAGTCAAAGTTCCTCACGGTTACTCGGGGAAGATAAGCAGATATCTGGATGCAACAAAGAAGAGGTTCACCGGGATGAAGTCTCACGATTGTCACGTGCTGATGACACAGATACTTCCCGTTGCGATCCGAGGGTTAATGGATGAGCACGTCCGTGATACGTTGTCTGCCCTTTGCAACTTTATCGACGTCGTCAGCAGGAAGTCGATCGGCGTGAAGCAGCTCGACATGCTTGAGGAAGAGATCGTGGTGATACTATGCGAGCTCGAGATTTACTTCCCGCCCGCATTCATTGATATCTGCGTGCATCTCCTTCTCCATGTCGTTGATGACATCAGGCAGCTCGGTCCGACGTTCCTGCACTACATGATGCCGTTCGAAAGGCAGAACGGTGTCATGAAAGGATACGTTCGCAACAGGGCCCGTCCAGACGCAAGCATGGCCAAGGGATTTTTAACCTACGAGTGCATCTCCTTCTGCCAGAATTATCTAAGGACCGAGAACGAGGATGTCGGTCTGCCCACCAGGACACACCTCGGCAGGCTCGATGGAGTTGGTCACCACGACGGCTACCGCTCAATCTTTGTCGGCATTCATGGTAAAAAAGACGACCTCGACAGGGCTCACCGGGTCGCGCTACAACACTTAAAAGTGACCGAATATTTTGTGGAAGAGCACAAAATCTTAATCGAGCAGAATTACGTCGACATGAGACGGCAGAGGAAGAAGGGAGACGTAATCAGAGAGCACAACTCCAGCTTGACGCGTTGGTTCAAGAAAAGGCAACTGCTTGAAGCAGAGAGCAGGAAGCCATCTACGGAAGAGGAAAAACTCATATTCTCCTTATCACAGGGCCCCGGGCAGAACGTAAAGACCTATCAGTCGTACGACATCGGCGGTTTCAGATTCTGCACCGAGGAAAAGGACAGGTATAGCGAATATCAAAACTCAGGAGTAACTATGCTATCCTACGCCGATGACGAGGCTACTGTCAAGGAAAGATTCTTCGGAAGGATCGAGGAGATATGGGAGCTCAACTACTGTGGAGAGTTGGTGCCAATGTTCCGTGTGAGATGGGCCAAGGACGTCGTCAAAGAAGACCGGTATTTTACCACCATGGTTATACCCGATGCCAAATCGAAGAACGCCTCCGCAAAAAATGAGCCATGGGTACTCGCTAGCCAAGTTGAGCAATGCTTCTTCATTACCGACCCGTCAAAGCCTAGCCGTGTTGTCGTGAGGAGGGGCAAGAGGAGCATCATCGGAATGGAAGGAGACGCCACGAGGAAGACTTGGACAACGAGCCAAAGATCGAGGAGGAATTCGACAAGTTCTTCGACATGCCTACTACTAGTACACAAAGAAGGAAGACCTCCCTACCTACTAAAGGTTGTCCGTTCACGCGAAGAAATCTCAAGGTGACCGGCCTAAAGTTTTCAACCGCGAAGAAGGGAAAGAAGAGAAGCTAGCTCGCGGAACCAAGACGAAGAATACTTTTTTGGTGTATTTAATTTGTGTGTGTGTGTGTGTGTGAGAGACAATGGAAGCATATATATGTATGATCATGAATATGTACTAGACAATGCAAGTTTTTGAATATATGAGTCAATGAATTGAATATGTGTATGAATTGAATATACATTGTGTGTGAGACAATGCAAGTTTTTGAACCAAATTTTAAAGAAAAAAAGTTAAAAAAAAAGTGAACGGACAACCTTTAGTGAAAACTTCCTTTCTGTGGCGCACCCCTTCAACGGTGCACCACAGAATCCTGCCTTTCTGTGGCGCACCCCTTCAACGGTGCGCCACAGAATTTTGTTGCGCCCACTTACACGTGGGTCCGCCAACGCGCCTCCCTCACTACTGAAAACTGCCGCTCGAAAACCGCTAAGTCTCGCACGCTAGACGACCACCACGCCCTCGCCGCCGGCAGCTCCCACCCGCGCGCTCGACGACCACCGCGTCCTCGCCGCCCCTGGAGAGCCCGAGCCCGACGCCTCGCCGCCCCTGGAACACCGCGTCCTCGCCACCGGCCCGTCACCTCGACACCGACGCCGCCGACGCCCTCGACATCCCCTCTCCCTCCCCTCCACCATCCCCTCCCCGAGGTGCTGCTCCTTCCATCCCCTCCCTCCCCTCCACACCTGCACACAAGTGTTTGGTCAAATGCCAAACCCATATTTTTACAGAATTTGATTCATTTGGTTGTTGAGTGCTTGCTGCAAGTAGTTGCTAATGCTTCTAGTTGGTGCTAGTGGTGTTAGGAAAATTTTGGAGACCAAAAAAATTTAAAATTTTGCTAAGTTAAATATGGTCACTGTTTAAACATACCTACAAAAATGCCTTCAATTAAGGTTCTAGATGTATTCAAAAAATTATTTCTGGGGTTAATTATGAAGTACTAACTTAGTACAAGAGATCCATGAGGGTTAATGTGAAATAGTATCAAGATTTGATGCTTTAGAAATGCTCCAAAATTGGTACTTTTTAAAGGAAATGAAGATATATATGGATGTGAATTTTCTTATTTTTTTTCTTGTGCAGACCACCGGCTTCGACTACATCAACTATCTCCTCAACTACAGTTCCCCCTTTGGTGAGCTATTGGTTAACCCGGTGACCATGTGTTCTGTGCTACCACGACCATCGTGTCGTGGTTGTTTGTGTTCCGACCAGCGTGTCATGTATGTGGATGTTGCCGGCCGTAGATACCGGCAACATGATTTGTGAAATCTATGCAGGTGACCATGAGGCCCTTGAGTTTGCCGGAACATCGATTAACTTCCGTTCTGGCAAATTTGGGTACTCCATATGTCCCTTTTTTAGCAAAGGTCATGCCGAATTTTTTCGTGAATTTTGGCATGACTTTGCTAAAAATAGGACATGTGGAGATGTGGATGTGGTATTGTGTTTGTTGTCGGCCGGCAGATGTGGATATGTGTTTGTTGTTGGCCGGCCGGAGATGCCGGCAACATGATTTGTGAAATGTCTGCATGTACCCATGAGGCCCTTGAGTTTGCCGGAACGTCGATTAACTTCCGTTCCGGCAAATTCGGGTACTCCATATGTCCCTTTTTTAGCAAAGGTCATGCCGAAATTTTTCGTGAATTTTGGCATGGCTTTGCTAAAAACAAGACATATGGGGTATTGCGACTAATGCATGGGCCGGGTATCTTAGTACTTAATTAAGTGAGTTTTTCTTATATTTGGTGTACTAACTTCGACATTTTTTTCTTATAGGTGAGACGAACATGGCTGACAATAACGAGGCCGGGGGTTCTCGAACAGGAGGCGAGGAACCGAGAGAGGAAAATAGTATGATTCAGACGGTCATCGCACAGGCAGTGACAACGATGTTCACGTCGATCTTTACTACCGTCTGTGAGTCTGTCAGGGTTTGGATTGAGGGAGGGAGAAAAGGGCCTCCCCCAGTGATCAGCTTCGGCTCCAACAAGTACTCAATCAATGTGCCTACTACCGAAGATGCACCCCCAGCATCCCCAGAGGTAAAGAAGAAGAAGCACAGTAAGAGAAGTAAGCCAGCTCCTAAGACGACTATCCGGGGGTATGAAGACATGGTATCACCCCGTGCGGATGGCTTGAGCCGAGTTCATGAAGCTGGTCAACCGATCCTGTCTCGGGAGCTGCTCCACCTCGCAGACGGATGCATGCTCTCTTTGCAAAATGCTATCTTGATGCGAGAGAGCAACCTTCTTAAAGAAGATAAGCCAAATTACCCGGTGTTCACTGTCAAGGTGCCAAAAGACTTGGCCGAGTTCGTCCATGAAACCCCCGCGGATTTGTTTTTCATATCGTACGAGGACGTCTTCAAGCTGTTTCACTTTAGACGGCTGGACTATAACTTGGTCCGCCTATACGCGCTCAACCAAGCGATGAGGATCAAGAGAGATAATACCCCGTACATCAAGGTAGTGGATCCCTACTTCATGCATGACAGCCTGCTGGTGGAAGGATCAACGACACGGGCCAAGGCCACGAAGTTCCTCCAGAGAATCATGCTGAACAACAAGGATAAGAACAGCTTTCTTATGCCTTTCTTTTCCGAGTAAGTACACATCCGGTCGCCGCCGTCGTATCTTATGCTTTCTTATAGCTTTCTTCCGTTGTTGATCCTTTCCAACATTCCGTTTCAATTGTGTTGAGCAGTGACGAGTACGCAGTACTCATCGTCGTAAGCCCGAGGTGGTCCGTTGCCACTTATTTCGACTCGGGGAGTCTTAAAGACTACACCAGAATAAAGGGTGTTCTCGATGAGGCTCTCGAGGGCTATGCCCAAAAGGGAGGCCAGTTCCACAAAGAAAAGAATGGGGAACGTTTAACGAAGGACAACAAACACATTTTCTGGCATGGGACCGGGTTCCATTGCATCAAGCATGTGCCTGGCAGCGTGAAGGATGCCTTCTACGTCCTCCATCACATTAAAGGGCTTGTCTGGGATGTAGAGACAACGAGGTGGCCATCTAGTCTCCAAGAATGGAGCAGCAAAAATGCGGGGAAAATCACCGATTCTGATCTTAGAGAAGACTTCCATCGCATCCAGAGGCAGTTATCGCAAATCATTTTGGAAGATGTCATGGAAGCAGGGGGTCCTTACACAACGCCAGAGGTAGGATGTATTGTAAAAGAAAAGCCTTGCCTCACTCGATAGAAGTGCTTCTTTATTTTCTTTATTATAGACTTATCCACTTAATTAGATGAATAAATCATACTCTATTTATATTATTAATCAAATATATATCCCAATTCATCTCCAGGGTTGTCTAAGTGGGAGATCGAAGAACACCTAGACAAGCAAAATGACATGAGGACGTGGATGATGAAAGAATGCTATAAACCGTTCCCGGAGCCGATACACCAGAAAGCTCAATCCTACCAGTGGAGCTAGACGTGTTCTCCGTCAGCGACCCAGCAAGAGACCCCAGCGGCGACTCAAGAAGAAGAGACTCCAGCGGCGACTCAAGAAGAGACGGTGAAATGGCACATCGTTGTATCCATCTCCAGGGTTGCATCAGAGGGAAATCGATGATAACTTTATTTGTACTATGACTTATGTGACATGAGATGAACTTTTGTACAATTAATTTGGCGCTTAATTGTCACTATATATGTATGTATCTCGGGCTCTAAGTGGTGATGTACATATTTATCTGTCTGTTTTAATACTGTGTCAAAATATATTACTGTTTCTATTATTTTCTGTAAAAATTCTGTAATATACCTGTATTATTGTCAAATACAGCAAATAATCGATAATACATCAAATAATATACGGCAAATAATTTAGTGGCGCACGGTAAATAATTTTGTGGCGCACCATATTCTGTGGCGCACTAACAAAGTGTGCCACAGATATATTATTGTCAAATACAGTAAATAATCGAAATTCTTTCTGTGGCGCATCGAAAATAATTTAGTGGCGCACTCTGGAGGTGCGCCACAGAATTGTATACTTTCTGTGGCGCATGGTTCCGTGCGCCACAGAAATAATATTTTTGTGGCGAGGATTCTGTGGCGCACCGACCATGCGCCACAGAAACAGTTTTTGGTGCGCCATAGAAAGGCACTTCCCTACTAGTGGGTACGGCGGCTCGGTGGAGGCAATCCGAGGGCTGCGGCGGGGGCCCAACGGCGGGGGCGGCAGGACAGCCAGGCCGAGCTCAGCAGGTTCCGCAGGATCAGCCGCAGGAGCAGCCGGTGCAAGTTCAGCCGGAACCACAGGAGCGGCCAAAGGAGCGGCCAGATCGAGCTCAGCAGGATCCACAGGAGCGGCCGCAACGGGCGCCTCAAGGGCCGTGACCACGACATGGATGTCTTTCGAGCCTGGATCACCATCAGGTGAGTTGGCCTCAGCAGCAGGGTCAGCCAGGACGAGCTGGGTGGTGAAGGAGATCGGCACATCAAGCGCCAGCAGAGTAGGCATGCCGCGGACCAAGATGTCCGCCGTAATGACTGAGCGACGGAGCGGCCCAACAGTAGCGATGGAGTCGATGATGCCGATAGAGGCCGAGGAAAGGTTGACGACGAGCATGCCCTTGGAGCCCATCGCTGGAGCAGCGCGGCGCATGGGAACGCGGTAGAACGCACGCTCGCCCTTGGAGCCCAGCATGAAGATGTCGAAGAAGCCCAGGTACAGTTTGAAGATGACGCGCTTGGGCTTGGAGTGTAGTGGGGAGACCACCACAACTGGAAGTGGAGGAGCGTTAGCCATCGCGCGATCCACCAGGGAGGTAGCCGGCGCATCGTTGGCACCCTCACCGCACGCCAGAGTCGGTGGAGGGACGCCAAGAGAATGCAGGACGTCGCCAAAGCCAGCACCACCCTCAAGGTCCACTCCGTCCGAGTTGTCCTCCTCTGAGTCAGCATCAGGAATATGCGAAGAATCCAAGTCAGATGGATCCGAGTCAGAAGGTGTATCAGATGGAGGGTTCGAGCTTCCTCCGATGTTGTCAAACCCAATGATGGATACCCGGCTAATCGTGCCGGTGCTGCAGTAGTTCTTGACATTGAGGTTGGTGGGGATATCAGCAATGGATTCGGCCTTCACCATGAGCAGCACAACAGAGTAGTCCAACCCCATGAAGCAGATGGGATCAATGGCATGCGGATTCGCATAGGGGCCAGAGGAGTGGATGATGTGTGGGCGATGCCAGTGCTCAAGAGGGTAATCTTCGATGGCAAGGGCGGCCATCACCTCATGCTCAAACAGGAACCTGTTGTCCGTCTCATCATGCCGAACAAAGTGGACAGAGGACTCGCGTCCGATGTACGGTCCATTGTTAACCGCGTTCTCCCTATCGTACGGTGAGGCGAACACGGCCAACTTGGTGCCATAGGAGGAGGAGAGCATAGTAGCTCGAGTTGGCCTGGTGGATGAACGGAGCAGCGGAAACCAAGGGTGGAGAGAGGACAGCGAAGGCCAGATGATCATAGTGTGGCATAGGAACGTGTGGCATGAAGACATCGACATAGTCGGGCATAATGGGCACCTCAAGAACCTCAGCGTCACGAATAGATCCAACCTCATCACAAGAGGCAGCGGGATCGCTGTCCGGAGCTGGCAGGTAGTCAGCAGCGTCAATGATGGGGATGAATCCATCATCTTCATCAGCTGCCGGCACCTCACCATCGCTAACCCAAGCAGGTTCTTCCGGGTCCTCTTCTTCTTCGCTCACATCCACGATGGGCACCTCAGGTTCTTCTTCTTCCTCCACAGCCTCGACCGGCTCCAGCTCCTCTTCAGCCGCCATATCTGGGAAGGCCAGACGGTAGATCGAGCGCGTGTGGTCGGTTCCGAAGCAGAGGGCGCGGAAGAGGGGCGCCGCAGTAGCGCCGGCCGCAGGGGGGACGGGGTCGGCCATGAAATTGCTGGAGGCAAACCAGGAGTAAGAGCGGGGTCGTGAAGCAGGAGGTGCAGAGTGGAAGCGAGAGCAGAAGGGCGGAAACTTACATTGACGCTCGATGTGGCCCGAGTGTCGGCACCTCCGGCGGCGGATCGGGTCGCGGCAAGCGGCAATGAAGTGGTCTGTGGCCAAGTAGCGATGGCAACGAGCGCGGAGGGGACTGAGAGGTGGTGGAGTGGTAGGGGAGCGGGGCGGGGGGATTTAGAGGGGGAAGCAGCCACCTGAGGATAGGAAGGTCCAGCGCATCCATCACCGGAAGCCCAAGCTCCAAGGCTGCCGGAAAAGGAAATTGGACCCGTGGTGGTAGGGGTAGACAAAGGGGGAAAGGAGCGGGTAGGGAAGGAGGGGCTTGGAGAAGGAGACGTACCCGCAGTGGCAAGGGGAGGCACGAGGTGCACAGGCCACGGCAGCGGATCGGCCGGTGAGGGCAGGATTCCTGGAGATAGGAGAGATAGGAACAGAGGCCGTCGGGCAGAGCGGCGTCTCTTTGCGCGACCAGTCGCACCAGAGGAATCCAAGGTGGCAACGGGAGCACGAGATGAGGTGGCAAGGTCAGAGTCAACACACACGTCAGCACATGGGGCAACCAAAGTCACGGGCACACAGGTCGCCGCAGCGTTGTTTAGCGGCCCGCTGCGACACTACAAGAAATATGCTAACTTGTGAC
Source organism: Poa pratensis (assembly GCA_947311845.1). Lineage (NCBI taxonomy): Eukaryota > Viridiplantae > Streptophyta > Magnoliopsida > Poales > Poaceae > Poa > Poa pratensis. Next base: position 21,683,551 of record CAMZMU010000068.1, read on the forward strand.
CCTCGATATTGGTCACAGAAATGGTCATGAACTGTCATTTATGACCTTTTTGTGACGAAAAACGATTGGTCAAAAGATGAGCGTCACTAATGGCAGTTTGCGACCTTTTTTGGGGATTGGTCATGGACGATTGTGACCAAAAACAAAGGTCACAAATTTTATGACCAATTGTTTTGGTCACTACCAATCTGGCCAGTCCACGTCAGATCCAACGTGGCAGAGCTGACGTGGCAAAATTGTGACCAAATTAAATGGTCGTAAATCAGAATCAGCCCGGTCCAGTTCTGTGTTTTACATGGGTCGAGCCCAATAAAATGGAATGTTTTTTCATTTAATTGTGATCGACTACATGGGCCAAGCCCATTATTTCGGCCTTTTCTATTTTCTATTTTTGGGCCACATCAAATGTTTTCTTTTTTGCAAGTGGGTCACAACAGTCAGTTCTGATATGTGGGTCCAAATTGTCAGGTTCTGGACAGTGGGTCCCTACTGTCAGGATCTACTCAGTGGGTCCCAACTGTCAGGTTTGGGTCAGTGGGTCCCAGCTGACAGGATCATTTTCTTCAGATTTCAATATGCCATTAAAATTTAAAACGAAACTGACAGAAATTAAAATTAATACTTGATATAAAAGTAAGTACAAATCAGGTATATCATATATCACACATAGATTGACATAGAAGTGTAAAATTTGTCAAATGAGCCAAGTTCGTGCTTCAATTGCCTCTTATACACAGGCAACAAAACCTGTTGACAAATAAACAGTACATCTCATTTCAAATAAACAGTACTGGAAGAATCTTTGCTAATGTTTTCCCTGTTCATCTTTGCTACTGTCCTCCATGTTCTCATTGTTCGACGCCTGCTGCAGCTTCTTGTCAGCGGATCATCCTTTCATCACTTGGACACAACAGCGTTCCTAGCCTTAAATATAACCAAAAGAAGAGTCATGGCTCTCCTTAGTCTTTGCAGCAATATGTTAAAAAAGAAACAAAACTAAAAATGCAGATGACAAGACTCACAATAGAACTTGTAATAGATAGTCTCTACTCCACTGCTGCAACCTATGAGACAAAATAGTAAATGTTCAACTTAAGGTACTATGTGCATTGATGTACAGTTCGCTGGTATGAAATTCAAACAAGTGAAATAAGAAGTACAATTCGCTCACTATTGTTGTATCTTGCATTCATTAAGTAGAAGGTCACTGCAGCCTATGTAGTCTACATAACACAACACACAGTCTGCAGATAACTAAGGCATCTATTGCTTCATAATTGATGCATACAAACCCTAAGGGGCCACGAGAAATCAGAGGCAAAGAGAGCGATCCGAGGGGCAGGTACTCACATCATCGTCGATGAAGATCTGAGGGGCATGATCTTCCTGTTGCTGCCATGCATCATGACCTACCTAATACAAACAGAAGAGAGAAGCATAACATTTAGTTATCTATCAAATGTTGTATTAAGATCCTACTGATATATGTAGCCTTTCATCTCCAGCCAAATGTTAAGCTAGGTGAGGTTTAAGATACTTCAATGATGTAAAAAGCTAACGCAGATGTTAATTTTCACAAGATAACGCAAGCCTCAGTTTTAAGAAGGTTGGTTTAATATACTTCAATGATGAAACTATATCCGGTGTGGCACAATACTAATCCGTTGCTTTAAACACATACTCATGAAAAGGGCTGGAGAAAATACTGATCCGTTGATTTACACTGCAGTTTCTAGCGTAGCACTACAGTTTCAGACAGCATCAGCAACAGCATAATAACTACTAAAGATAATTCACATGAACTTCAGTCTTTGCACAACACAGGAACTACAAGAACAGGTTTCCATGTAGCTTGCGATGGACATAATGCACAGGGCAAACCAGCAGGATTCGAGATTTACCTTGGAGGGCGTAGTTGATAGTGCTGCGTGTCCATCTCGAGGTCTCGCAGCAGTACGTCGGCCTCCTCCGTTTGGGGAGGCATGAGCAGCAGCAGATCGGAAGCCCTTCCTATGGGTGGGTTCCAAATCGGGAGATTAAAGACGGGAGGAAATTGGGTAGCAAGCATGGCAGCAATGGATTGGAAAGAAGAAGAGGAAGAGGGAGAAAAACGGTGAACCTTTGGATGTGGATATCCCGGCGGTGGGCGAGACCCTGGCTTCACATCCGGCGGTGGCAAATGAGCGCGCTGCTTGTTTCACGGGGTCAACCTTGTCGTGGCGACGTGGAGATGGGAGCTATGCCTCCCGCGGTGGTGGTTGCCCGGGATTTGGAACGGGGAAGAGCGACGGGTGGGTCAGAGTCCAGGCGTGTTTTTCTTTCACTTCGCCAAGGAGGAGAGGGAGGGAGGGCGGACACGAGGGCTCTTACCAACAGCGGCGGCTCGTCGGAGTCGCATGGGCGGAAGCCATAACTTCCTGGCTTGTCGGCTCTCCACTTCGTGGCTCTCCTTGGTGGTGCTCCCACGCGCACGGACGCGGGCAGGCGAGCTCGACGGAGCGCCGCGCATCACGCTACCGATGCACGCGCGCGCCGGCGAGCAAGCCACCGGCGGTACCTGGGCGGGGGTGCGGCGAGGCTGGGAGAAGGGCGAGGGCCACAGATCTAGATCCCGCGAGCACGGGGTGGCGGCTAGGGTTCGGGATCCCGCGAGCACGGGGAAGGACGGGGTGGCGGCTAAGGTTCGATGGCACTTGAAGGGGCGTGGGCTTTTATTTGGTTGTCTTCGCAAATTACAAACTTGCCCCTGGTTGTGTGGTGCGTGCTCGAATCTCTGCGGGCATTCAAGCCATTTCACGTCAAAAATTAGGTAGGCGCGAGAGAACCACCGTTTGATGGGTGCCTGATGAACGGCTCAGATATGATCAACGGGGTAATCCACGTGGCTGTGGTCCTTGGCATCTCATTGGTCCATTTTTATGCGCTTTAATCTCCAATTTTTTGAATTAAATCTCTAAAATTTTCGGCTACAAAATGTTTGGTGTGCCAAGATCGACTCAGAGGGTTGATTTTCAAAAAAAAAATCCCCTGGATCTCAGAGGGTTTATTGAAAACGTGTTCCCAGAAACTTGCTATCATGAACAGACATTCATAAATTTCAAGACTAACAAGCAGTGTTTTGGCCACATTCATGACATAGTTTGTCGAAATGTGCCCGAATTTGGCACATGTGTGCATTGTGGCATGGCAAACAATGTTGCCGACCAGCGATTTCGACATGTTTCAAAACAAAATCCACTTTTCATTTTTTAAGTGCTAATAGCTCGACTTTTTGTGAAGCGGCTGCCGAGAGTGTCGTCCAAGATGGAACCGATAAAATTTGTTCACATAGTAGACATCATTTCATGTACAATCACCAAATAGTATTCATTTCTGAGCTCTCTACCATTTTCCGGTCAATTAAACGGTTTCCTGCCGATTTGGCTGGAAATGGCTAAAATTTGAACTACAAGTGCTATATATCTTACCCGTTATTTTTTAGAAATTTCATTTCTAGTTTCACAACTAGTCATTTCATCAGAGATACACAAAAATCTTGAATGATTCAATCACTACACACGAACGGTCACGGCCGAGACTTCGACTAGATTTTCAAACGAGCATACAAAATTCAAAAAAAAATCTAAATAATGGAAAACCTTCGCGTAGCGTCATGATATGTGACCTAGTTACCATAAAAAAAATATAAACTTGCAATTCAGTAGTTTTATTGAAAAAGTGTTCCCAGAAACCTGCTATCATGAACAGACATTCATAACTTTCAAGACTAACAAGCATTGTTTTAGCCACATTCATGACATAGTTTGTCGAAATGTGCCCGAATTTGGCACATGAGTGCATTGTGGCATGGCAAACAATGTTGCCGACCAGCGATTTCGACATGTTTCAAAACAAAATCCACTTTTCATTTTTTAAGTGCTAATAGCCCGAATTTTTGTGAAGCGGCTACCGAGAGTGTCGGCCAAAATGGAACCGATAAAATTTGTTCACATAGTAGACATCATTTTATGTACAATCACCAAATAGTATTCATTTCTGAGCTCTCTACAATTTTTCCGTCAATTAAACGGTTTCCTGCCGATTCAGTTGGAAATGGCTAAAATTTAAACTGCAAGTGCTATATATCTTGCCTGTTATTTTTTGAGAAAATCATTTTTGGGTACATAATTACCTATTTTATCAGAGATATAACAATAGTTTCACAAGATCCATCCCCCAGCTACGAACGATCATGTCCGCCGTTTTGACCGTATTTTGAAATCGGCATACGAAATGTTTATATTTGCCTATATTGGGCACAAACGTGCATTTTGGAACCATGAAAAAAAATTCCAAAGTAAGTTTTCATTTTCTTTGCACAAAAAACCAAATTTTCATTTTAAAAGAATAATCAAACTTTAATTGAAATTCTTCAAACCCTATATGAAGCAATATATAAGCTTAGGGGTATTTCATATTTTATTTTGAATAAAATTTTTTTAATAGTATACAATGACAGAGTACATCATTAAACAAAATCAAAATTTATTTGGTAAAAATTAGAGTTCAAAATCAACAGTTATTAAAGAAAACAAGAAAGAATAAATGAAAAGAACCAAAAAAAAGTATCAGCCGAGCCAACCCGGCCTAGCCCAAAACCGCAGCCGAAAAAGGCCAAACGGCCCACTTGGAACAGCTCACTCAGCATAGGGCAAAAAAAAAAGATGGCCTCGCTCACCAAGGCCCAAGCCCAGCAATTATGTGTATTGTATAAAAAGGGCTAAAGCATAGATTAGACACAAACATGTTTGTGGTCTGTTGGTTATGAGCTCGTGGGTTGGAGAGTGAGGTCAGGGTTCGATTCCCGTTCTCCTCATTTTCTTCCATTATTTATTTTGCTTACACGGGCGGGTCCCACATGGCAGCAGGGTGGGTCCCACACGGTGGGTCCCACTGGTCCCACATGGCAGCAGGATGGGTCCCACATGACAGGTCACTCGGTGGGTCCGACCAGGTGGGTCCCACATGGCAGCAGGGTGGGTCCCACATGGCGGGTCCCACAGGTCACACGGTGGGTCCCACATGACAAGTCACTTGGCGGGTCCCAATTATCCCACATGGCAGCAGGAGGGGTCCCACATGACAAGTCACATGGCGTGTCCCACCGTTCAGATCGGTCAACAAGTCAATATGTGCTCCTGCTGTCAACGGTCCCACCTGTCAGTGAGATGGCTGAGTATTGGCACGTAAGCGAAAATGAGACCTAACCAATGACACATAAGCAAAAAGACACCTAAGCAGTGACACGTAGGCGAGACTGCTGAGTTGGCTGTCAACTAATACGAATGACCATTTAAATTGGTCGTAATCGGGTAGAAAAAATATATTAAATTAATATTATTTGCATTATGACCAATTCATGTAAGACTATTATGACCTTTCAGATAGATTTGGTCGTTATATTTTCGGTTTAGACCCTTCAAAACAGCGAGTGACCAAATGATACAAAATGGTCATAGATCTATGACCAATATTTTCAGGGTCACTATCAAAAGGTCATAGGTTAGCAAATTTCTTGTAGTGCGAGCTGACGTACCGGGCCAAGCCCGGCCCAAGGAAAGCGAGAAGGAAGCAAGCAGGCGTCCATGGCGCAAGAACCCTAGCGAGACGATGAAGGAGGCTAGTCGAGGGACGCAACAACCAGCAGGAAAGCATTGGAGCCTAAATCTTCTAGCACAAGCCTTTCGAAAGAAGAACCTAGCCAAAATTGCAGCATGCTTCGGACTGAAGAAAAAGAGACAAGGTTTTCGCTGCCGGACTCAACCGCCACATGCACCGGCGAGGGTGCAAATAGCTTGGAGCCAGTGGCAACAGGGGAACATACCATCGTGCTGAAGTTCTCCAAGACGAATTGGAGAAGGCGTCGCCAGGCGTGGTGAAGGGGAGCGGCAACTCCGCAGGGTTTGCCGCCAGCATCCATGGGAGCGAGGACGAGAGAAGCCTTGCCGCTCCGTCGCGCCACCACCGTTCGAGGAAGGGGCCGCCACAGCACCGGCATCGACGAGGTTGGTGCTAGCCCCATTGCCGGAGAGGGAGGCGCCAATATCTGAAGCGGAGGCCAGCACGGAGTCCGTAGCGTCGCCGGTCGCGTCGCTCTGCAGCACCACGGCAGCTGCGAGCGAGGTCCCGG